>CM069131.1:24039092-25409925 GCA_035221665.1 Okamejei kenojei
GGTATTCTGGGATAGAAACATTGTAGCTGGTAGGGCATTGTGACGTCATAACTGCCAGTGCAGATTTGAAGAAATCCAACTTTTAAACATTTAAAACGTTTTAATTTCCCTCACTACGTCCCTCTCCTTACGCCCATGTAAAAACACTCTCATAGCTTGTGTATTCGCAGCAGAGATCACATTGTGATGTCATTTTCGGTTTTCTGAATCTTCACGGCAGCTTGTGTAAATGAGATCCCATCGTGATTGGACAAGTGTGAGGTGCCACTGTGACATAATCGCCGGAAGAGTCTCCCCCTCAGTTATTATTCTCAAAGTTGGCTTTTTTTAAACTTTAAATATCAATAACATGAATTATTACCCATATCACACATCTGAGGTATGCTTTTACAAAATTGTATTCCCTTCGTTTTTACTGCCAGCAGGGGTAACAGGGGAATATTTTCTTGTATTCCCCTTTCTTGCGAACGCCTATGGACTTTACCTGTTAAAACAGCGGGGAATATAGTCTTATATTCCCCTGGTCTCACATCCGGGAACTTGGCAACGTGACGGCAACGTGACGCTGCGTGGGAAATTTAGAATATTCAAACGGCAGACAGGAAGACTGCCGCGTCCATTTTGGTTAAATTTTACGTGGAAGTCCGCTGAGCTGAGATGTTCAAATTTTCCTCTAGATGTCTGATATGGGTAATAATAACAATATTGACTGTCCTCTTTCGGGAGATACGACATATAATTGCCCTCACTAGATCCATATTGCCCTCGTCTTCGACTCGGGCAATATGAATCTACTTCAGGCAATATATGTCGTATCCCCCTCAAGGCCAGTCAATATTCTATTAATATAACATCAAATCTGAAGGAAACTTATTAAATCGACGACAGGAAAAAGCTGAGTAAGGTTCTGCAAAAATATTTGCACTATTGTGTACCGTTTTGGCGAAAATATACACACGCGTGCGCGACTTTTACAAGTATATAGATGTGCAGCTGAATCTTCAGAGGTTTGGATGAAAATGCTATATTTGTATTTTAGAAATGCTTAACTAATGTATTTGTCCTTTTCTTGCAGCTCTTTCAGAAGCACAGCAGAAATTTGCTCATTCTCTTGGAGGGTTTTCGTTTGAGTTTATCGGGGATGCTGAGACAGATGATGAACGATCTATAGGTAACTAGATGCTATTTCTGAAGTGATTTGCACTTTGTGTTGCTTGAAGCAAAGAAAATAATGTGATTTACTTCTTGATTCCTAAATTACATGCAGAGTTTAGATGTTTGTCAGGCTTAATATCACATCACCGCAGAAACAGCTGTAATTCAAAAAATGCAAGATTCATGAAATTGTCTGTAATTGTCTTGAAACCTTTGCTAAAATATTCTATGGACACCACTACTTAATTTGGAAATTGTTCCATCTTAGTTCCAAATAGCATTTTCCTTATGTAAATGGAATACCAATCTCTTGCACTAATTTTAAATGGTCCACTCAAGTTGGTCTTTGTAACGGAGGCATGCGTTTCTATTGATTAAGCATATATATACTCATGAATTATATCAACTGTGCAGACATAACAAAATATAGGGGCAGATCTTCTGTCACCCTGGCATCGCCAGCTGCATATCTCAAGGCCGTGACTCAATATGCTGCACTGACACTGCACTGGGGGAAGCTTCTCCTCCATCCTCCCCAGCTGTCAAAACTGTCCCTGTTAATAAACGTTTAGAACTGTCTCTGATATTTAGAGATGTAGAGTAACACATTGAAGTCATCAAAAATGAAAATGTAATTGAAAATATGTGCTAACTTGAATTTCCAATTCATTAAAAATATTTACACATTTAAAATAGTTTATTTTTTCAGTTGCTTTTAAGTGGATTAAAGAAAAATCTCCGGATACTTTCTCTCAGCAGTTGTTGGAATGGAGCCATTGCCCTTGGCGCAGGCACAGCAGGCAATTTTCCCAGCCTGAGGCCTGGGAAGTCTGTGGGAGTTTGTTCTGATTCATTGACTCCTATCATGAGTACACGGGTGAGGGGCAAGACTAAGGATCACATGGAAGTTGATTATTTGATATTTTTCTGTAATTTGTAAAATAATTTAGAAAGATTAGATCCCAGTAGCAAAATATCTTTCATTGATAATGTATTAAATTAATTCAAGAAGTTAAAAGATCCATTGCCAAAGCATGATTCGCAAAGTCTCTTTACAGTACATTCAGAAAGTATTCAGACCCCTTCACTTTTTCCATATTTTGTTACGTTACAGCCTTATTTTGGATTATTAAAATATCTTATTATTAAAATGGATTAAATTCATTTTTTTAATCATCAATCTACACACAATACCGGAGAATGAAGAAGCGAAAACAGGTGTTTAGAAATGTTTGCAAAGTAATTAAAAAGAAATAACTGAAATATCACATTTGCATAAGTATTCAGACCCTTTGCTATGACACTCAAAATTGAGCTTTGATTCATCTTGTTTCCATTGATTATCCTTGATGTTTCTACAACTTAATTGGAGTCCGCCAGTGGTAAATTAAATTGATTGGACATGATTTGGAAAGGCAAACACCTGTCTATATAAGGTCCCACAGTTGACAGTGCATATCAGGGCAAAAACTAAGCCATGAAGACGAAGGAATTATCTGTTGACCTCCAAGACAGGATTATGTTGAGACACAGATCTGGGAAAGGGTATAAAACAATTCCTGCAGCATTGCAGGTCCCGAAGAGCACAGTGGCGTCCGTCATTCTTACATGGAAGAACTTTGGAACCACCAGGACTCTTCATAGAGCTGGCCTCCTGGCCAAACTGAGCAATCGGGGGAGAAGGGCCTTGGTCAGGGAGGTGACCAAGAACCCGATGGTACTCTGACAGAGCTCCAGTTCCTCTGTGGAGCTGAGAGTACATCTGCAGCACTCCACCAATCAGGCCTTTGTGGTAGAGTGGCACAAAGGAAGCCACTCCTCAGTGAAAGCCCACTTGGAGTTTGCCAAAAGGCATGAGAAACAAGATTCTCTGGTCTGATAAAAGCAAGATTGAACTCTTTGGCCTGAATGCCAAGCGTCACGTCTGGAGGAAACCAGGCACCGCTCATCACCTGGCCAATACCATACCTGCGGTGAAAAATGATGGTGGCAGCATCATGCTGTGAGGATGTTTTTCAAAGTTCAGAGAGATCCTTGATGAAAACCTGTCCAGAGCGTTCTGGACCTCTGACTGGGGCGGAGGTTCACCTATCAACAGGACAATGACCCTGAGCACACAGCCAAGACAACGCAGAAGTGGTTTTGTGACAAGTCTGTGAATGTCCTTGAGTGACCAAGCCAGAGCCTGGCTTGAACCTGATCGAACATCTCTGGAGGGACCTGAAAATAGCTGGGCATTGACGCTCCCCTTCCAACCTGGCAGAGCTTGAGAAGGTCTGCCGAGATAATTGGGAGAAACTACCCAAATACAGGTGTGCCAAGCTTGTAGCGTCATACCCAAGAAGACTTGAGGCTGTAATGTAAATGTGATATTTCAGTTATTTCTTTTTAATTACATTTCTTAACGCCTGTTTTCGCTTTTTTATTCTGGGGTATTATGTATAGATTTATGATTTTTTTTTTTTAAAGATCCATTTTAGAATAAGGCTGGAACGTAACAAAATGTGAAAAAAGTGAAGGGTTCTGAATGCACTGTATATGTTTAGGTTTCCTATTTTAGAAAATGCCATTTTCACCAGACAGTCATGTTTCCAAATTAAGTTTTGTGTTTTGCTAGATTTTGCAGCACATTGTTCAGCAAGTTAGGTTTATTTAGTCTTGCTTCGCTGTGTGTTTTAGTTCATTGTACTATTTATTGACTATCAAAGCATTGTGTCTATTGAGAAACAAAGGTGTCATAATTCAGTTTTAAACAAGGCATTTTAAGGTAGACATAGAGCACAACAAAAGAACTGAGGTTGAGCAATAATGCATATTCCGGGCATTTTCCTGGTATTTTTTGTGTGAAATATCATGAAATCAATTATCTCATTAATATTAGTTTAAATCGATGTTTTTAATTCCCAATTGTACTTTAAGCATCTTGGTCATTTCCAATTTTGAACTCACAATGTCAGTGAACTATTGAAAATAGTGTGAACTATTCTACGAACTGCAGCCTTTCCTGAATCCTTTTTGTTCTCCTGGTAGTAAGTTTGGTGTCAATTTTTTTTTTTTAAGTTGCTTCTCAAGAAGTTCAGGTGCACACTCTGGATCTACCCACTCAATTCCTTCTAGGTTGCTGGCAACAGCACCACAGAATACTCCTTTTAACTGAAATGTTAATGTTAAACCATGGACTTGGTTGCCCTCCTCAGCAAATACTATATATATTTTTCAAACTGTCCACAGGATTAATTAACCATTTTTAAATTGGACAGGTAGATTCCTCAGTTTAACGTTGGGAATTCCAAAAAGATGGGGCTCTGCTACCTGATTGCATAAGGTTTAAGATGACCAAGGTTTCAGTAGAGTCTTTCATGTCCCTCGCGTGATATCCTAAAATAACCGTACGGCCATTGGATACTTAAATACCATCGATGATGGTATTGTAGAACAAAAGCAGCCAAGTTGGTGCCCATAAACAAGTTTGATAATGATAGAATATTTTTCATTTCTAGGCATAAATGAAGCATTATAGATCACAGCAACATTGTTAAAGTTGTAAAAAGACCAAGAACTTCAGAGCACCATGGTTGCATTTCCTCGTGTAGCAATGCCACACTGTTAGTTTTAGCTGATACCACAGCAGGTGTGATATTTTCGGTCTTCTCTTAATGGGATGCACTGTTGTGGAAAGAACCATCTTCTGACTGCAGGAAGCTGCTATTACTGAATGATTGAATGCAATGAATGATGGGGAGAGTGGGAGGAGGTTTGATGAAAGAACATTCCAAGGCTGTAAGAGGTTCTTGGGCAGTCTGCTGAAGAGCTGTGCAGGGAATCCACATAAGGGATTTATGTCAGAGGCTGTCAAAGAGGTTTTCAAGGACATGAGATGATGTGTAAATGGCTTCACTGTGAGGAGACTTGCAATGCAAAAAAGTGGCTGTCCTTAAATGGTTAAAATGCATCTGTGTGGGGGGCGAGACAGTGAAAAATATTTGAATGTGATGATCTTTCGTCAGAACAGGACTTTGATCTCAAATCTTAACTTTTTTTTCTCTCTACGTGGGTGCAGCCTAATCTGAAGAGTAATTGTTTATTTTGGATTTGCAGCATCTTCACTGTTTAACTTTGAGAAAACTAAATCCAAGTTTCCCCTCTTTGGCAATGGAGTTTGAGTAACTTCTGTAATGCGCAAGCTCCTTAATGTCTGACCTCCCTAGGCAATAGTGACTGACCCTGACCTCGATGGGCAAAGCAGTCATAGTACACACGAGGCTGTAGGGCGTCAGAGATCTCAGTGAGGGCAGGGTTCAGTTTGAGGTTTGAGGTTTCAGTTTCAGGCTCTAAATGTAGCACAGTTTCTGTCTGCACATTTTTCAAATGAGGAGGAGTGAATGAGTTGACTGGCAACGATCTAATGATTCAGGGCACATCATGCAGCTTCACCCTCCCAACGCCTTGATAGCTTGCCAACTGTTCGAAGCATTTTAACTGATATTAAATACATCAGATTCACTGAGACATTTATGAATGGACATTGATATTAAAAAAAAACTAGTTAAATTTAAAAAAACCCATGATTAATCAAAATGCAATGAAGCAGAATGCCACAAGCACTTGGCTGTTTCCATTTTTTTTTGCGCAGGGTTAGCGAGTCCATTCAAATGAAAGGGATAGGTATTTGTGCACCAGCCATTCGTGGTGTACAACTATAGATGTCCTGTGAATGGCATCTATTCCCTCTAAACGCACGTTTCTGGGCTCCCTCGTGAATCCTGTGCTGCGGTGGATAATCAGATCACAATCGCAATAATACTTTATTAGCCAAATATGTTTTGCAACATACGAGGAATTTCATTTGCTAAGTCAGTCATACAAATAAAAGGCAACGCAACACACAAAACACATTTTAACATAAACATCCACCACAGTGACTCCTCCACATTCCTCACTGTGATGGAAGGTGAAAAAAAAGTTCAATCTCTTCCCTTTGATCTCTCGCGGTCGGAGGCCTCGAGCCCTCTGTTGACGGGACGATTTTAACTCCAATGCTCGTGGGGCCCCGGTTAACTGCCCGTTGTGCCCATGCATTTAGATGGCCTTGCTTACAGTGCCAGAGACATGGGTTTGATCCTGCCGAAGTGCTGTTTGTATGGAGTTTGTACCTTCTCCCTGTAGTGCTTCGTATTCCTCCCACATTCCAAAGACTTGCAGGTTTGTAGGTTAATTGGTTTCAGTAAATTGTCCCTAGTTCTGGTGTATGGGTGATCACTGGTCAGTGTGGATCGAAGGGTCTGTTTCCATGCTGTATCTCTAACCTGAGCTAAACTAACAATTTATGCAATCACTATGAGCCTTAAATTGCAGGACAGACTTGGAAACTGAACAACCTACTCCTACTATGTTTATAAACTATATTTATGATGGGTAATATCTACTTATTCTGGAAAATTGTTAGAAAAGTGTCAACATTTGTTAATTGCTTTGCCATTGTATTCCAGATGAGTCCATTCAGGAGTTTGCCGCATTTTTACGTACTCTCGAGGAACAGAGGGAAATGATGGTAAGCAGAAATACTGTGCGCTAGGAGAAGGAATTGTCTCCACATATTTTAACTAAGTATTCTGGGAACTGTCTTGCTTGCTTGCTTGCTATATAAATATAGATAGGTCTTTTGAGATCAATTCACCACAAACTACTTTCATGTCATCAGGAAATTGATTGGAATGCACCTCTCAACAGATTGTTGGAAATGTAGTTTCTCTATGTTCTCTAAATCCCCAAGGGGAAAAGATTGTTGCAAGTTGTTAGCTTCAGTCTGTGGTTTTACTGTTCCCATAATCTAACTTGCTATTTACTGTTCTTTTCCAAAAGCATTATGGTATTTAATTGTTTTAGGCTGACCACAGCATAAGATCCACTTTGTTGCTTAATTTATTTTCCCTCTGTTGGAGCTCATTTCAGCCTAGTGATTTAAAACCGAATGCAATTCATTCTGAAGTGTATTTACCGTATATTTCCCGGCAATGAACTCGCTATTTTTTACCCAAAAATAAGGCATGAAATTTTACCTGCGTCTTGGAGGCCAAAGGTTAGGTTGTTAGCCAAGAAAGATATACTTGGCTATCCCTCAGTACAGCAACGTCAAGAACGATGTTGCTGTACAGAGGGATGGCCAAGTCTGTCCCTCATTGCTGGCAGCTGATGGGAAGCGGCTGTAATAGGACAGCGCCACTGTGGGTTCTTATCACAGCATGTGGGGAGGCTGGCCCGGGTCAGCATGGGCATGAGCGTTGAGAAGGAAGGGGTCGGGGATCATGCCAGCAACTCACCGCTGCCGTGACGCTCCGGGCGCGGAGCCACCGCATTGTGGCCGGGGAGGGAAGTAGCTCGGGTGGCTGCGAGCGGCCACCGGGCCCGGACAGCGGAACCCGCAGCCACCTCAGCACCTTATGCCGGCCCGCTCACCTCTGGCAGTACTCTCCCTCTGAACACCTCTCTCCTGCCGCTCGCTGGCCTTGCTCATTTCAACTGCTTCCCGCAAATCCTTAAGTTTCGACTGCCGCTGGGAGCAGGACATGGCCTCACCTGCTGCTCTGGGTGACACTGCACGGCATTCACCATGTCTTTCAAGAGCAAAGATCATAGAGCGGAGCGGGTCAGCTGGCGATGGATAACAGGACAGCGGGCGGTGGAGCTTACTCCTGTGTCACAGGGCTCGAAATTAGCGGTTGCCCGGGTGCCAATGACCACTCAAAGTGCCGCCGGGCAACCTAAACACCGATTCATTTTGCCCGGCTTCGCACGGAAATACTGGTTTATACCGATAGACACAAAAAACTGGAATAACTCAGCGGGTCAGGCAACATCTCTGGCGAATAGGAACGTGACGTTTCGTGTCGGCAGCGGCTATATTGCGGGGCAAAGAAACTAGGAGCTATCACCCTGATAACGGCCGCTGCCTGCAAATCCGCCAACAACGCTTTCAAAACAACCCCTCTCGCACGCCGAGGCCGGGAGGTGGGAGGGAGAGAGGGAGGCCTCCTTCCGCCGTCTGAAGCAAAGCTCCTCTAGGATCTTTGGTCTGAAGCAGCTGCACCAAAGATCCTATAGCTATAGGATCTTTGTGCTGCCCCGCTCGGCCCCGCACCTTGTTGTCGGCTGGCGGATGAGGGGAGGCGGTGGCGAGGAAATCCCCACTGCCACCCCCTTTGACGGCGGCACTTTGGCGTTGGACAGGGACGGCCAAGGCAGCGGGGCGATGTTGTCCGAGAAGCGCTGTCCTCCCCCTCCCCCTCCCCCCTCCCCCCTCCCCCTCCCCCTCCCTCTCCCCCTCCCTCTCCCCCCCTCCCCCTCCCCCCCTCCCCCTCCCCCTCCCCCCCCCCTCCCCCTCCCCCCTCTCTCTCTCTCTCTCTCTCTCTCTCTCTCTCTCTCTCTCTCTCTCCTTCTCTCCCCATCCATCCTACACTGGTTCCCCAATTCATCCTGTACTGACCCCCCTTCCCATCCATCCTGCACTTCTCCCCCCCACTCGTACTGTACTGATCCCCCCCATTCAAGAAGAATGAGGGGAACAGTATGAGGAAGGGTCTCGACCCGAAACGTTGCCTATTTCCTTCTCTCCATTGATGCTGCTTCACCCACTGAGTTTCTCCAGCATTTTTGTCTACCCCATTCATCCTGTACTGATCCCCCCCCATCCATCCCGTACTGATCCCCCCCATTCAACACCACTGACATCCCCCGTGCTCTCCCCTCACAATTTTACCTACTCCAACCCACACGTACTAATTCACCTGCCTTAATCCATGCATTCTGCACTGATTGCCTTCTCACCCCCCCCCCCCCCCAAACATCTATCCACCCCGCAATGATTCACCCCCCCCCCCCCCCCCCTAACCATATTGTGCTTCATGGTCTTCAGAGCGAACATTGACTGTTTGATAACGGAATTCAATCAAATGTGTTTTAATTCCCAATGCTATTATTTCTTTTGACACCTTTAAACATATTACCAAAAGAACATTTGCTGCAGTTATGTCCTTTGGCTATCTCTTGTCAGTTAGTGTAATGTTTAATGTACATATAGATTGGGTGAATCAAATTGGCAGGGGTGCTGAGGAAGAGGATTTCTTGGAATGTATGCGGGATAGTTTTCTAAACCAACATGTAGAGGAACCAATGAGAGAGCAGGCTATTCTAGACTGGGTATTGAATAATGAGGAAGGGTTAGTTAGCAGTCTTGTGTGCGTGGCCTCTTGGGCAAGAGTGACCATAATATGGTTGAGTTCTTCATTAGGATGGAGAGTGACATTGTTAATTCAGAAACAAGGGTTCTGAACGAGACCTAGGTATCATGGTACATCAGTCATTGAAAGTAGGCATGCAGGTGCAGCAGGCTGTGAAGAAAGCAAATGGTATGTTGGCATTCATAGCAAAAGGATTTGAGTACAAGAGCAGGGAGGTTCTACTGCAGTTGCACAGGGTCTTGGTGAGGCCACACCTGGAGTATTGCATACAGTTTTGGCCTCCTAATCTGAGGAAAGACATTCTTGCCATAGAGGGAGTACAGAGAAGGTTCACCAGACTGATTCCTGGGATGGCAGGGCTTCCATATGAAGAAAGACTGGATAGGCTCGGCTTGTACTCGCTGGAATTTAGGAGATTGAGGGGGGATCTTATAGAGGCTTACAAAATTCTTAAGGGGTTGGGCAGGCTAGATGCAGGAAGATTGTTCCCGATGTTGGGGAACTCCAGAACAAGGGGTCACAGTTTAAGGATAAGGGGGAAGTCTTTTAGGACCGAGATGAGAAGATCTTTTTTCACACAGAGTGGCGAGTCTGTGGAATTCTCTGCCTCACAGTAGTTGAGGCCAGTTCATTGGCTATATTTAAGAGGGAGTTAGATGTGGCCCTTGTGGCTAAAGGGATCAGGGGGTAAGGAGAGAAGGCAGGTACAGGATACTGAGTTGGATGATCAGCCATGATCATATTGAATGGCGGTGCAGGCTCGAAGGGCCGAATGGCCTACTCCTGCACCTATTTTCTATGATTCTATGAACTTAAAGAAAGGTAACTTTGAGGGTATGAGACGTGAATTGGCCAAGATAGACTGGCAAGTGATTCTTAAAGGGTTGATGGTGGATATGCAATGGAAGGCATTTAAAGACTGCATGGATGAACTACAACAATTGTTCATCCCAGTTTGGCAAACTAATAAATCAGGGAAGGTAGTGCATCCGTGGATAACAAGGGAAATCAGGGATAGTATCAAAACTAAAGATGAAGCATACAAATTAGCCAGAAAAAGCAGCCTACCAGAGGACTGGGAGAAATTCAGAGTCCAGCAGAGGAGGACAAAATGCTTAATTAGGAAAGGGAAAATAGATTATGAAAGAAAACTGGCAGGGAACATAAAAACTGACTGCAAAAGGTTTTCTAGATATGTGAAGAGAAAAAGGTTAGTTAAAACAAATGTAGGTCCCTTGCAGTCAGAAACTGGTGAATTGATCATGGGGAACAAGGACATGGCAGACCAATTGAATAACTACTTTGGTTCTGTCTTCACTAAGGAAGACATAAATAATCTGCCGGAAATAGCAGGGGACCGGGGTCAAATGAAATGGAGGAACTGAGTGAAATCCAGGTTAGCCGGGAAGTGGTGTTAGGTAAATTGAATGGATTAAAGGCCGATAAATCCCCAGGGCCAGATAGGCTGCATCCCAGAGTACTTGAGGAAGTAACCCGAGAAATAGTGGATGCATTAGTGATAATTTTTCAAAACTCTTTAGATTCTAGAGCAGTTCCTGAGGATTGGAGGGTAGCTAATGTAACCCCACTTTTTAAGAAGGGAGGGAGAGAGAAAACGGGGAATTACAGACCAGTTAGTCTAACATCGGTAGTGCGGAAAATGCTAGAGTCAGTTATTAAAGATGGAATAGCAGCACATTTGGAAAGTGGTGAAATTATTGGACAAAGGCAGCATGGATTTATGAAAGGTAAATCATGTCTGACGAATCTTATAGAATTTTTCGAGGATGTAACTAGTAGAATGGGTAAGGAGAACCTGTGGATGTGTTATATCTGGACTTTCAGAAGGCTTTTGACAAGGTCCCACATAAGAGATTACTATACAAACTTAAAACACATGGTATTGGGGGTTCAGTATTGATGTGGATAGAGAACTGGCTGGCAGATAGGAAGCAAAGAGTAGGAGTAAACAGGTCATTTTCAGAATGGCAGGCAGTGACTAGTGAGGTACCACAAGGCTCAGTGCTGGGACCCCAGCTATTTACAATATATATTAATGATCTGGATGAGGGAATTGAATGCAACATCTCCAAGTTTGCGGATGACACGAAGCTGGGGGGCAGTGTTAGCTGTGAGGAGGATGCTAGGAGGCTGCAAGGTGACTTGGATAGGTTGGGTGAGTGGGAAAATGCATGGCAGTTGCAGTATAATGTGGATAAATGTGAGGTTATCCACATTGGTGGCAAAAACAGGAGGTAGACTATTATCTGAATGGTGGCCGATTAGGAAAAGGGGAGATGCAACGAGACCTGGGTGTCATGGTACACCAGTCATTGAAAGTAGGCATGCAGGTGCAGCAGGCTGTGAAGAAAGCGAATGGTATGTTGGCATTCATAGCAAAAGGATTTGAGTCCAAGAGCAGGGAGGTTCTACTGCAGTTGTACAGGGTCTTGGTGAGGCCACACCTGGAGTATCGCATACAGTTTTGGTCTCCTAATCTGAGGAAAGACATTCTTGCCATAGAGGGAGTACAGAGAACGTTCACCAGACTGATTCCTGGGATGGCAGGACTTCCATATGAAGAAAGACTGGATAGACTCGGCTTGTACTTGCTGGAATTTAGAAGAATGAGGGGGGATCTTATTGAGACTTACAAAATTCTTAAGGGGTTGGACAGGCTAGATGCAGGAAGATTGTTCCCGATGTTGGGAAGTCCACAACAAGGGGTCACAGTTTAAGGATAAGGGGGAAGTCTTTTAGGACCGAGATGAGAAAATCATTTTTCACACAGAGAGTGGTGAGTCTGTGGAATTCTCTGCCACAGAAGGTAGTTGAGGCCAGTTCATTGGCTATATTTAAGAGGGAGTTGGATGTAGCCCTTGTGGCTAAAGGGATCAGGCGGTATGGAGAGAAGGCAGGTACAGGATACTGAGTTGGATGATCAGCCATGATCATATTGAATGGCGGTGCAGGCTCGAAGGGCCGAATGGCCTACTCCTGCACCTATTTTCTATGTCTATGTTTCTATGTTAACCTGTCTGATGGGTATAGTCGGTTTTAACAGTTATTATCATAAAATGCCTTTAGAAATTTCCTTGCAATCTGTATATTTTGTTATGGATAAATTATGTGGGAAGCGAGAGTGTTTCTGTGCCAATAGCAATAACGACCCATGCTAAGGCCATGTCATGATAATTTTCGGTCCTTCACAGAGAACATGCTTGCATCAATCTGTAGTGTGCATGGTTAAGCATATATGTTACCATGGTCCAGGATTTATTGACACAGGTTGATCATACGCTGAATAATCCAACCACATTTTTGTTTGGAAGTGGAAAGAACTAATAGAAATTGCATTAATTGCAATGTGTAAAAAGAGTTGAGATATTGTATTATAATTTTGCTGCATGTCATTGTGGTATATATCATGACTTGATTGGTGAATATGTTTGTGAATTATTTGAAGCAGAAATAATATGTGAATGTAGACAAAAGTGCTGGAGAAACTCAGCGGATGCGGCAGCATCTATGGAACGAAGGAAATAGGCAACGTTTCGGGCCGAAACCCTTCTTCAGACTGATGGGTTTCGGCCTGAAACGTTGCCTATTTCCTTCGCTCCATAGATGCTGTTGCACCCGCTGAGTTTCTCCAGCACTTTTGTCTACATTCGATTTTCCAGCATCTGCAGTTCCTTCTTGAACACATGTGAATGCTTCTTTGAGCATAATTCCGACTGGTAACTACGCACTTCGTCCGAGCATATTATCGCACGCGGCATGCAAACTGTCTTAAATGACCACCTAAACTGTCATTTGGCGACCTAAAAATCTGCCAAGGTTGCCTGGTTGGCAACAGGGAAATAAAGTTAAGTGAGAGCCCTGTGTCAGCGCGAGTAACCTCAATTGATTCCTTGAACTAGTATTGACATTCAATAAGATGACAACTAATTCAACTTGTCCCGGTGTGCTCCCGTTTTCCCCACCGTCTCTCCACCTGCCATCACCCTCCACCCCCCACCCATTCAGTCATTCAGAATGGAGGAGATCTGGAATCCTTGGACAAATTGATTTGTTACTTTCTTTTTTAGATATTTATTTATTTTTGAGCATGAGAAATTCTATGTCCTTCCAGCCTTTTTTCTAAATTTTGCAACTCAAAATGGGGGTGCGTCATCGACGCAGGTGCGTCTTCATTGCCGGGAAAACCCAGCTGCTGAAGATTTCAGCTTAGTTTTTATATCCTTTGACTTCCATATGAATTTCAAGACAGTTGTAGACTTACATATAGTAACGATGTTGTTTTTCCAGTTAATTATCAGTATCTTTTATTGACTAAAATTGTCATAGCTTGGTAATTTAATAGTTTCTGGACAGTAGGCAAATTCTGAATTTAAAATTATATAATTAAGTGTGAAACAGGTTTTGTTTTTGTGGCACATATTTATGGTATGGGAAGTGTAGTCCAGAGGGAATTCTTAACTCAGCTATGTTTAGAATAGTGATTTTACTGTGCCTGCAATGGGTTATATATTTCCAGGCTTTGAACAAATGGTAAATGTGTTTCTCAGCAACTCCAGCAAAGCCATTTCTAGGATAGCTGGTGCTATGCATTTCAATTGAGATCAGTAGCACTGGGCATCCTGGGAATTGCCTCAGAATTGCCCACCCTGGAAAACATTTTTCTGGCTGAACATTGTTGGTTGTGAGTTTTCCATGGAATGCCTGCTGTAGATAGCTATATCTTTTTAGTTAATCTGTAACATCATGCCCTGCATAATCAACATTTAGCAAATGGATCAATTCACTGGAGCATATAATGTTCTCTAAATCCCCAAGGGGAAAAGATCATTGCAAGTTGCTAGCTTCAGTCTGTGGTTTTACTATTTCCATAATCTAACTTGCTATTTACTGTTCTTTTCCAAAAGCATTATGGTATTTAATTATGTTATTTAATTATGGTATTTATGACAAGCCTACTGTCCCCGCCTCTTCCTTCCCCCCCCCACCCCCCCTCAACATCAGTCTGAAGAAGGGTCTCGACCCGAATCGTCACCTATTCCTTCTCTCCATAAATGCTGCCTGACCCACTGAGTTTCTCCAGCATTTTTGTCTACCTTCGATTTTTCCAGCATCTGCAGTTCTTTCTTAAATAACGGAGCATATTACCAAATTTTGTCCATTACCTAGAAATCCGCAGAATGCCTTAGTGGTGTTTTTTTCAAATTGGTTAAATATATATTCACTTGGGGGAATAAAAACATTAAAAATATTTAGCTACATCATGAATGAAAATATTTATCACTTCCCTTTTCCCTTTTGTCCTAAAGCCATTAACATTTTCCATTTATTCTTTCAGGGGCTTTATTCATTTATAATTTCCTGTAGGACAGTAATTGATGCTGTTAAAAAGAGTCACATGTCACATCTAATCGGCTGCTCTCATGCCATGTTATACTCTTGAACAGGTGGAACAAACACCTGCGGAATGTTTTTGGGACCCTACTTAGATAAGGAGATCAGTGAAATTAGATACATGTAATGCTATAGAGAGATACAACATGGATTGACACACAAAGCTGGATTAACTCAGCGGGACAGGCAACATCTCTGGAGAGAAGGAATGGGCGACGTTTCGGGTAGAGACCAGACTGATGTCAGGAGAGGGAGATACATAGATAAGGAAAGGTAAGGTGTGAAAATAGGACAAAGGGAATAGTGATCAAGGAAAATGTAGAATAGATCATTGTTAGCTGGGAAAAGATAACAACAAAACAAACAAATAAAATGTAGTCAGAGACAGTAAGACTGGTCGGAGAAGTGGGAAGGGACGGGATGGAGAGAGGGACAGCAAGGGTTACTTGAAATTAGAGAAGTCAGTGTTCATTCCGCTGGGGTGTAAGCTCCCAAGCAAAATATAAAGTGCTTTTTCTCCAATTTGCGCTGGGCCTCACTCTGACAATGGAGAATGGGGATTACCATTTAAGAGATGTAACGTCTTAACAAATGGCCTGTTTACTTTATCGTAGTTACTTTGTTTACATATCTTTCATTCATTGTTCTTTATCACTACATCATCGTATATATGTCTAGTTCCGCTTTTCCCAAATTAGTCTGAAGAAGGGTCTTGACACAAAATGTCGTCCATTCTTTCTCTCCAGAGATACTGCCTGTCCCGCTGATGGTGCTGCTGAGTTACACCTGCTTTTCATAGTTTACTCCTCTTCTCTTATCACTTACACCCTTCTGTCATCTTTGTCTTCTTACCATTTCTGATCTTTGTCCACCCATCTGCTATCTCTCCTCCCTCCACCCCCCCAACGATCCACACCCAAAACGACGTCTGATTCCACAGATGCTGACTGAACCGCTGAGTTATTCCAACATTCAGTGTCTTTCTTGTTTTTTGTAAACCAACATCTGCAGTTCCTCCTGCGGAAACATGAATTGCAGGTGCTGGTTAATACTCAAAAGGACATAAAGGCAGTTTGTTCTGTCAGCCATTAATCTTAATTAATCCCATTCTCCCTACATTTTGTCAGCACTCCTCAGATTCTACAATTCACCAACACAAAGGAGCAATTTTACAGTGGCGATTTAACCAAATAACCCATACTTATTTGAGAAGTGGGAGAAAACCAGAGTGCATCAGGTGACCACAAAAAATGTAGCCTCCATACTAACAGCATCCATCAAGTTTGGAGTTTAGTTGGCTGTACAATGTTGGACTTCCTGTTACATGGTAAAAATGGGTTGTAAAGATGAGATGAGGCTCAAGTAAGTCTTTTTTTGAAGGTAAGTTTAGGTTTTCTCGCGAGACCAGGAGGAGCATGATTTTTTTTCGACTTAACAGAGAGATGTTGGGTCTCGGGTACACAAAATGCTGGAGAAACTCAGCGGGTGCAGCAGCATCTATGGAGCGAAGGAGATAGGCAACGTTTCGGGCTGAAACCCTGCTTCATACCCCTCTCTTGTTCCAGGGTTGTCTTCACTTCTCCCATATCACCTTTAATATTAGGGTTCTGTGTATTCAGACTCTTTAATCTATGGGAGCATTTATATAACAGAGGTATCTTTTCATGAATCTTATCTGTAGTTCTTCTGTGAAAAAAACATAGGCTGATTTCTATTTCTGTCCGTGTCTGTCATGGCCTCTGTTGATTTGTTGGGATTAAAGGACCTACAGATTCAAACATAAATTAGCTCGTATAGATTAGCTTTATTGGTTCGTACCTTTATGAATTAATTAATCCATAACTTTATTTTTGTAAACAAAACTTCTTTAAAATTTCTAATGCATGATTTAACAAGCTGGTGATTCTAAAGGCTGCTTTCAGTCTGGTTTAATGGCTATTAATTTTTAAGACTGTTTTGTATACAAACACTGTTCTTACATTATTTTATGCTAGATGTCGATTGGTTTGTTATCAAAGTGAAACTAAATCTGGCTGGTGTACAGGAAAAGAAAAGATTGAATTATGTTGGTCAATAAACTAATGGGTGCTTATTTGGGGATCTTCATTATATTTCAGTGGTAGTCTGGTTTCAGTTGCAGAGCACCTCATACAATCAAGATATTGTGTGTGGCATGTGATACAATGTAATTGAAACTTTTGTGTCATTAATACCTCACTGAATCAGTGAGGTGTATTTCTGCATCGTAAGATTTGAGCACAGATTTAATCCTGTTTTTGGTTAAAATTAGCATTCACTATGATACACTATGATTCACTGATGAGTTCTTGTCACCAAAATGAATTAGTTACCAATATTTCCTGAGCAATTTGCACCAATCTATTGTTAGTCCCATAACAAGGCCACAGCTTGCTTTAATGTCCAGTGAGTTGCGAGTTTGTGCAGTTACATCGTCATTATCCTACAGCACGGAAACGGGCCCTTCAGCCCATCTTAGTCATGTCTACCAAGATGCTCAATCTTCCCTAGTCCCACCTGCCACATTTGGCCCACATCCCTCTAATCCTTTCCAATCCATAACCTGTCCAAGTGTCTTTTAAATGTTGTTATTCCTGCATATTAATTACCAATTACTTGCCATAATAATTTAGAACTGGTAATTGATGACATTTGTACCCATTTTAATGAGATTTTCTGTGCCTATTGAAAGTGAACCGACCTCTCCAGTTAAAAGAAAAGACTAAATTTTTTTGAGTTCTTTTTCTGTTTTTCCCCACTTTCTTTTTTCTGCAGTCTTTTTTGTGCCTTTATTTTCTTCTCTGTAAAGACTCCAATTCATTCATTAAAATTCACTGCCGATATTTGTTCTCAACCTTAAATGTAATTGAAATAAAAACGTAATGTTGGAAATATTCAGCTGATCAGGAAGCCTTGGTGGAGAGAGAAATAAAGTTAATGCTTCAGGTCAGTGACCTTTCATCAAAGTCCTAAAAGGTCATGAGCCTGAAATATTAACTGTGTTTTCTATCTCCACAGATGCTACCTGAGCTGAAAATCAAGATTTCTGCTCTAGATATATTTCCCAAGCTGCCAGAGCAGTTCTCTGCGATGTTTTCCAACATGTTATGTTCCGTTGCACCTGAAAGATAACTAGGTAATGTATTTGTATTAACTGAAAGCCCTGTCCCACTGTACGAGTTCATTTAAGAGTTCTCCTGAGTTTGCCCTGAGATTACTCAGGGATTTACTCTGGGATTTACGGGATTTACTCTGAGATTTATGGTAATGGCCGCTCGTAAGTAATTGGGGCTCTCGTGGACATTTTTCAAAATGTTGAAAATTCTTCACGAGTCTTCCCAAGCTTACCGCGTTTCCCCGAGTACCTGCCGTTAGCGTTACGAGCAGCTAAGGGACGTCCCCGAGCTCCGACGTACCCGCTACGTTCATTCTACGTGCTTACAACGAGTTTGATTTTTTTAAACTCGGGAGAGCACTTGAATGAACTCGTACAGTGGGACAGGGCTTTGAGGAGGAAGTAACATATCGGGCACTGGGATTTGCAACATTATTGGCTCCCAACAATGCAGATACCCACTGACTGCTCTCATGCACTTGAAAGGGTTCCTCTTACATTTTATTTAATGAACAGGAAAGGTTTCCACTACCTCACCCTGCAGGTTGTTGTGGCTCTGAGAATTTCTTAATAGGGAAAGTCAAGTTTCCTGGAAACATGGCAGTCACCCTAAAGTGGTTTGCAATTCCTGACATTTTCGGATGCTAAGGAATAATGGCTATCCTTCAAATTTTTAAGTTGAGATTCACAGACTCTTGATTAGTAAGTGTCAAAGGTTAGATCATAAGATCATGTGATAGGTGTAGCATTGGATCATTCGGCCCATCAAGTCTCCTCCACCATTCAATCATAGCTGATCTATCTCTCCGTCCAAACCCCATTCTCACTGCACATTTCAATGAGGTCCCTCATTCTTCTAAACTTCAGCGAATATAGACCCAGTGCTGTCAAATGCTCATATGTTTACCTGGTCATTTCTGGGATCATGCTAGACCCTCCTCTGGACCCTTTCCAGAGCCAGCCATCCTTCCTCAGATATGGTGACAAAAATTGCTCACAATATTTCAAATGTAGCCTGACCAGCGCCTTATAGAGCCTCAGCATTACATCCCTGTTTTTGTATATAAGCTGACTCTAAATAAATGCTAGCATTGCGTTTGCTTTCTTTACTACTGATTTGACTTGCAAGTTAACTTTTTGGGAATCCTGCACCAACATTCCTGAATAAGGAAAAGGCAGGAGAATGGAGTTGAGAGAGATGGATAGATCAGCCTTGATTGAATGGCAGAATTGACTTGATGGATTCAATGACCTAATTCTGCTCCTATGACTTATTAACTTATGAACTTATCTCGGCAGTTTAACGCAATTATAATATAATCAACACAAGTACTAAGAGAGTAACCAGTACTAGCTTGCTGATGAGTGGTACCTTTCTTGAAGAACTAAGTCCCTCTACATTTAAAAATATATATATTTAGGGGTTTCTGGTCTCCAGGTACTGAGTTGTGCAGATCACTTGGATGTATCTTATGAAATCTTAAACTTTAGCATTGCTTCACCGCATGGGATACTCATTCTGGAGATGACCAGTCACCTCATGCTTAGCTTTCATGGTGGGGACTGGACCCCCTCATCCAGTGTGTAACCTCTCTGATCAAGGTGTGCATGATTCTTTGAGTGATTGCAGATACTATCACCATCCGGTGCCCCATGGTGTCAGGCTATCATAGTCATAGTGTCTTTAAGGGCTATCAAAGTACTGAGGCCAATACAAATATGATGAGGTCCTGTTCTTACTGGAACAGATCTTGATTTAGAGCTCGTTTCTGAATGTAAACCATGCCATTTCTAGGTGGATTGCGAAATTTTAGATGTTTCTGTTTTGTGATTAAGGTGCTTAAAGGGGCCTTATTTTAGTGCATTAAAAATGGGTTGAAACAATTTTTGGTCAACTACCTTATACTAAATGATGTTTTGCTGCTTTCTCTCTTTCAGTTCAAAGGAATGTTTCTTTGAGCTGAAAGGGAAAGGATGAACATAACTAATGTGACGTGCTTTAATACTTTTGAGACAAATATAGAAATAAAATATTGCACTACCAAAATAACTGCCCTGTCCAAACATGAGAACTAGCTTTAGTGTGTTAATCTCTCTTTGAGTGCCACAGATGTTCCCATGTGAAAATAGCATTAAGTAATGTTTTTTGGCCATGTAACCCAATGTGGGGTCATTTTTATCATTTAGTGTTTGTGTTGGAACAGGACAGTTTCCAGCATGAAAACAATGGGAAATAACTTGTTTATCTAAGCATTTCTCGAACAAACTGAATTCCTTTCTGCCTTTATTCCAGAGCCTGTATAGTAGTTCATATCAAGTTAGTTATATCAGATCTTCCAGTTTCATAGAAAGTAAGCAAGCTTGTTTGACAGTTAAATGATGAATGTAGAATTATGAAAATACGATCTCCATTGATGCTGCCGCACCCGCTGTGTTTCTCCAGCATTTATTATGAAAATGAGAAATTATTTTGGATGAAATTACTGGTAGTTCTCCCTTTATTTTCTTCCCCTGAATCAGAATGAACTTCATATGCTGAGGTAAAAGTTATATTATCAATTAGTATTGTGCTCACCAGAAATTAAAATTCAGTTTCACTTTTATAGCAGGTATCATATGTTGGTGGGTGAAAAATGTGAAGAAAAAAATGACAAACTATCTGCCAGTCATGTTACAGTTTGATTATAACATCCTGGGACTGAGTCTTGCCCAAAATCAGCGGAGTAGAAGGTATAGGCTATGCTTGAGAGCAAGATTGTTGCATGGTCACAGTTTCCAATTTAATTTTCCAAACAATTTTTCGTGAAACATTTATTAGAATTTAAAATATTAAAATGCAGCCAGATTACTCGTTCATCATTCTCAGACTCAGAATTCCATCACGTGGGCTATTGCAACTTACAAACCCTCGATCTCTACTGCATGCATGGGGGATTCAGTAGACTATTCCTGTTCACTTAGCTAATTGGGATGGGCTTAGGTGTGGCAATATTCTACTGACTGTTTGTAACAAAATAATCTCACTGTGCATTTGCACATGTGACAATAAAGCACCATTGAACCATTGGGTCTCAACCTGAAACGTCACCTATTCCTTTTACCAATGATGTGCTGCCTAACCTGCTGTTACTCCAGCTTTTTGTATCTTTTTTTAATAGCTAAGCCAAATCTAGTTCAAGTTCGTTATTGTCACATGCATCAATCGGTAGAGTGAGATTTGAGTTACCATACAGCCATACGAATAAAAAATAGTAAGATTAAACAAGAACTTACCAGTTTGAAGTTTGATCTTTATTTTATGAGGAGTTACGGTGAGGGACTACGTGAAGAACCCCAATCGCCCGCAGTGCGCGTCAATCTTCAAAGCAGCGGTGTGAAATCACAGATAACAATAATTGAAGTAACATAGTAAGAATAGAGAAGACTAGAACTACCAGATGATCTTTATGAGGGCTGGGAGCGGAGGGCACGTAGTCCCCCACCGTAGCTCCTCATAAAATAAAGATCAAACTTCAAATTGGTAAGTTCTTGTTTAATCTTACTATTTTACTTCGGAGTCACATGAGTGACTACGTGAAGATTTCAAAGCTCTGTGATTTTATGCCGTGAGAAACGAGTCTACACAGCCACAACTGCTTCATTGACAAATGAGGGAAAAAATATTCATAATACATACAGTCATGACATAGATTTAAACATGCTGATGCTATTAAATGAAGTCATATTAATAGTCCCACCTCTCACTCGGATGGAAACTATAATCAAAACGAAAATAGAGTTGACAACTACCCCTGGTCTAGTAATGGGTTATTATAAATGTTTGAAAATTTGTTTGCTTGACCATGCTGCAAGCGTTAGGACGTGGTCCAACGGAATGTAAGACCCTTGCTGCTGATGTTATAGCAGCCCTGATGAGTGAGATCTAGAATCAGTATCTACTCCTACATAAATCAAAGTCCATTTTATCCTCTGGAAGTGACCTGAACAGATACGTTCTTATAGGTTTTTGTGACTAACAACATAGCTAGTTCAGAGCCTCGAAGGCTCTCAGTGACCTTAACGTATTGTTATATATGTGTCCTCACTTTACCAAAGGTTCCTGGGTATGCCTTTAACTATTTTGAGATCTGACACCCCTTCTGCTCTGCTTAAGTGAATTATAAGCATAAATATATATTATTATTTACAGACGTAACCATCCTGTTCTGTCGCAACTATGTAGCGAATAAACCTGTTGCACTAAACCAGCGCCAGGAGGATAACCACCTTATGACATCCGGTGAAACTAAGGATGTAGCTTGTTACCCTGGTGAAAATAGTGTTCACACAATGTTAACATCCCATACTGCATTGTACTTGTCCTAGGAGACATTGTGTTAAAGATATGCTTACAAACTTGGTATCCAGGGTGAACCCGAAAGAGCGGGTCTTGTTTGCTGCAACACATTCAATGAGAAGGCACGTTGGCACAGTTAATGGCCGTACAACTCAATTATTGACAAATATCATTTAAAATGAACTCCAAAACATCAGTAATCTGTACCGTTTTCAATGTAACATGAGCATTCAACAAACGATTTCCATCTTCTGGAAAAGTAGTCCTGCTTTTTGGTGCTATCCCAGCCCTCTGAACACATACAAGGACTGATGTAACAACCCAAGCCTAGAGCAGTCTATTGAATCTGCAGAACATAATTTGATTTTAACAAGCAACGGCCGATTTCTCAAGCCACAAGCTGAACCAACAAAGTTACGTTCAATATAACCATATAAGGTTGTATTTCTATTCCTGACAACTGGGAATCAAAGTTGCATAGGCCAATCACACAATAGGACACCGAAACGGCTCTTAATGACTATTTGAAGCCCCGACTAATGAAGTAAAATGGAGGAAGACATAAAAGACCTTCCTTCTCCTTGTAGCGAGAATGTATCTTTCGCCACTGTTATGCCACATATTTTGCAACTTGTGAATAAGCATGAAAACAAACATATCTATATTCGGTGTTCCATTGAACCAGAATTTCATAAATACGGTGTGATTCAACACCCATTCTGTGTTGTCATTGACCGGTACTTGATGTTACTCCAGTGGCAAATGGGATTATGTAACCATAACAGGATTCTTTACTTGATTGCACCCATGTGACGAACATATGCCACCATCATAACGTGTCAACATGAAGTTGAGCATGCAGATATGCATATTCGCTCAATTACTCATAACCCACAAAATGCCCATAGGGTCTACAGATATTTGATACCAATCAATGAAGAATTGGTAACTCATGCAAATCTCTTCCACCTCCAAACTAGAGATGATATTCACAATTTCCCATTCTTATGGCCATTAGCATCATTTTGCAATATAATGAGATATTTACTGATTAACCTACTGGAACAATGTTGAATAATGTCTATCCATCATTGTGACTTTGGCAGCTTCAGCTGATAATAGCAAAAATGTGTTAACCATGACCTATATGGCACTTTAGAGTTCTCCATTTAGCATGATTTCAATTCTCCCACTTCCACAGCTGAATCACATCTATTATATTGCCAATTAGTCTTAATGAATAGACTGCTGCTTTATACCAACAAGGCTGTTACAGGTTTCTATTGACTCCAATCTGTTGCCTAGGGCGAAGTCATAAGCCAATTGATAGCTCAATGTAAATCCCAATTACCTGATAGAGTGCGTGGAACCTCTGGCCAGCTTTCATGCTGCCACCAGCTTCAGTGAACCACTTACCTTCATCCTCCAGGATTTCCCTGTTGAGTAGGTCTTACCTGAGGAACAGATTCGGCGACTGGCTCTAATGTCCCCCTGATAGCGGTGTTCACTGCATATGTGTTGGGATGGCAAACCTTGCTGTCAGTAACGATCTCTGACACGTGCCCTTCATCCCTTTGGGTATGTTCCACGGCTATACCATCAGACTCGGCATGCCCTCCTCCTCCTCCTCCACCTCCTCCATGAGGAAGACATTAAACAGCCCTACTACAAGGCGCTGCTGGCGCGGCCTCTCCAATTGGCCGACGCTGCCATGGCCCCGGCGTCAGACTAATACTGACCCGTCGACTTTCATGTCTTGGGTTATGCTGCTGTGCAACACCTCCAACAAGTCTATTTGATAACAACTTAATTTTAATTGGATAGAGGAGCCGAATTTCTCAAACATGGTTTGAGACTGAAACAGTGGATTTTATCAAAATACAGTGTTAAAAATTATCATCCAGACATAACAAATGTTTTGGAACTCTGACTGGTCCTCTTTGAATGCTTTATTGTCATCATACTATTATATTGCCTCATCACAGCAATGCCTCCTCCAAATATCCCCAATGATCACTGTAAGTGGGCACACCCTATGAATCCAGTTGTTAATCAGCCATATTTCATAATGAACAGGCCACGCCTGTCATCCTTCGTGTCTGCCTTGAAAGGCAACTCTGGCCCGATTCCCAAGCCTGTCTTGCAAGACAAACCTCACCATAATAATGTGCCTGTCTGCTAATTCTAATTTGTCTAAAACAACTCTGGCCATAATTCTGACCTGTCTCGAAAGACAATTCTGCCCATATTTTTGAACCTATCTCGAAGGCAACCCTGGCCAAAGCACTGTGCCAGCCTTAACACAATTCTGGCCCAATTCCAGCCTGCTTACAATGCTAGCATTGTCCAATTTTACATGGTTAGATGCCTCTAAATCGATTAAAATGTATTTGTATTGTTCAACCAAGTATAAATCCTACCCACTTGTAAATGGTCCCTTAGTTGTAGAACTTCAGTGTGAGAACAAACTGCCCTGGGAAGCTCACCTCTTCCATGAGGGAACATTATGCAGCCCTTCTACAGATGTTGCTGCCTACATTAAGCAGCCCTGCTACAAGGTGCTGCTAGTGTGGCTCTCCCATATGCCAGTGCTGCCATAGCCTCGGCCTCAACATAAAGCAGCCCTGTTACATGGTGCTGCTGGAGTGACCTCTCCCAAATGCCCGGGCATCATGTGCTGCTGCGGGCTCACCCAAATGCCGGCATCCCATAAAGCAGCGGTGCTGCTGGGCTCGGGCTCACCCATCCGGCATTGCCATAGACTCGGCATCCATTAAAGCAGCACTGCAAAGGTGCTGCTGGCTCGGGCTCTATCATATGTGTCATAACTTCCTGCAGTTGGAGCGTATCTAGATGGAGCCTCCTCTCCATTAGGGCTCCATCCTGGCCAACATAATTTTTTTTACGGAGTGGAACCCTCCGGCATCAGGGCTAACAATATTGGTCGGTTTACCCCCTATCCTACCACTGCGGTCTCATCGCATTGCTGCTGGGTGGGGAACCTTAGCACCAAGCCACCACCCCCCGACCCAGACTGACCGTTCTGGGTGGCTTCAGGGCCACTGAGGTCTAACCGCACTCTGCTGAAATTCCCTCCCCGGGAACCCAGCGTTCAGAAGTTGGTTTTGTCAGTGACAGAACTCCGCGAGCCCGACATTCTCCAGCTACCCGCTTCCGCGGTAGGACCGGGGTTTCCCCACAGCCCGCAGCTGGTTCCCTCGTTGGCACCCGCGAAGCATACGGCAGGAACCTCTGTGGAAAAAGGTAACTTGACCAGGAAGTGAACAGGGGAACATGGTTTCCCCTGTTCCCCTCCCACCCCCCACATAAAAAGACTAAGAAACCTCCAAAAATAAATTGACACACTAAAAATTAAAAAAAGGGTGAAATGACGGACAAACTGCTGGCAAGGCTGCCCTGGGCGGTGCCACCCGATGACACTTTACCTAAAGGTTTGTAGGTTAATTGGCATTGTCACTAGAGTGTGTATAGGATAATGTTAGTCAGAGCACCCGGAGAAAACCCACAGGGAGAACATACGAACTCTTAATGGACAGCACCCGTAGTCAGGATCAAATCCGGGTCTGTGGCACTGTAAGGCAGTAACTGTGCCGCCCAAGGTCTAAAGGAATATAGGGAGCATCATCACCTGCTGACTTGAACTTTATTGCCTTCCATCACAGTGAGGAATGTGGAATCCATTGTGATGGAAGTTTATGTTAACTTTTATGTGGTTGTGTGTCTTGTTGCTTTTCACTTAGTATGACTGTATAGTAACTCAAATTTCACTGTACCTTAATTGGTACATGTGACAATAAACTGACCTTGAAACCTTGAAGTATGATTTTTGGAACTCTTCTCACCAGCATAGCAGAATTATATTCAGCAGAAGGACTGTGATGTTTCACAAAGTGTCTCACTGTCATATTCTCAGGACGTTTAAGAATGGGCATTAGATGTTGGCCTTGCTGGAAATATGGATCCTCCAAAAACGAATTAACAAAAAAATAATTAACTTACCTCATTCAACTTTTCATCTCAGTTCTTTGGACGAAAGCTGAGCTTTGTTGGGATGTAGCCAGATGCCTTAGTAGTGATCTGATTATAAAAATTCACCATCGGCTATATTGCAATTTTCAGTTGAAACTAAATATTTTGTATAAATGTTCTAATTTTCTCTTAGGCTCGTAACATCGACGAAACATTTATCAAACCATTGGATAGGTTCCGAAGGGACCTGATCGGAGCAGCAAAGGTAACAATGCCATAAAATATTTTTTTATAAGTCCTGTTCTAAAGCTTATTTATATATAGTTGTGAGCCTTAAGATATAAAGGAGCATGAAGTAACGCAAATTGGTAAAATGAATGTTGCATAACCAAAACTTGTAATTAACTTAAATAAATTGTGTTCTTTGAAATAGTTGAACTTCATGAGGAGTGTTATCAAATAAAATTTGGAGGAAATAGAGAGGAAGACCAGTTGATTTGGGGGGGGGGGGGGGGAGTTCTAGAAGTAAAGAATGCACAGTTCTTGGAGGTGATCATTGATAAAAGATGCAAATTTAAACAGATAGAGGTGCTAGAATTTGAACCACTCTGTGTGTGCGTGCGTGCATGCCTCTGATGGGTGAAGTAATTTGAATGTGGAATGGAATGCTTAGGAGGACAATAAGTGAGAGGCTAGCCAAGAGCATTGGAATTAAAAAGCATTATTTGCAGCGCAATTACAATGTAATTTCTGTTAACATGCATAGTTGTATTTAGTTTAGGACCAAAGGACAAAGGACATTTATTGTCACATACACCAATTGGTGCAGTGAAATTTGAGTTACCCTGCAGCACACAAATAAGATAAACACCACACTTTAGAATTTAACATAAAACATAAAAAACATCCCCCCACAGCGGAATCAGCTTTTCCCACTGTGAGGGAAGGCACCAAAGTTCAGTCTCTTCCTCTGTTCACCCATGGTCGGGGCCTATTGAGACCTCCACAGTCGCCGCTACGGCGGCCCGATGTTTTCAGGCCCTCAACAGAAGAACGCTCTCAGCGGCCCGGAGCCTCCGAATCGGCCAGCTGGAGACCGCAGCTCCCGCAGTCCACAGGCCGAGCTGGGCGGAGATTCAACGCTGGCTACCTCGGCGAGAGATCCCAGGCTCCGCGATGTCAAAGTCAGAGAAACAGTTTCCCCCTTCACCTCCTTCCCCTTCCCCACATAAAAAAGACTAATGACCTCCAAAAACAAACTTTAAAACAGACTAAAAATAACAAAAAGGATGAGAGGACAGACAGCTGCAGGCGAGGCAGCCACACTCTATAGCGCCACCACATTTAAAGATACAGCGTGGCAACAGGTCCTTCGGCCCACCGAGTCTGCGCCAACCAGTGAACCCCGCACATTAACACTATCCTACAGTTTAGAGTTTTACCAAACCAATTAGTCTATAAACCTGTACATCCTTGGATGCTTAAATGACGTAGTGCTGATGCATTACATTTTTAAACAATTAGAACATCTGTCAAGTTTAATTTGTATACCATTGTAAATACAAACATATTAGTAATAGATAATTACCATGTGTTTTAATGCATATCTCACAGATTTATAAAAAAAAAAATAAGAGGCCTCTATAATTCGTCTGGTCCGCCAAGGGTCAATGATAATATATCAGCTTCAGAATTAGGTATGGTGTATAGGTATATAGTGTGGTTCCCAGTCCCCTTACAGGATCTGACATGTTGCAGGAGCTAAGGTAAAACTGGGGCATGGCACTGATGGACCTTTGCATTGTTAGAGCTGCCAATTTTATGAATTTCTGATGATAGTTGACGTTTGTTTTATTAAAGAGAGAACCAAAACCAAACATTTTTATTATGGTGTCACAAATCTTATTGTGCTTAATCATTTTTTGTGTTTTATATAGAATGTATTTCACAAACTTTTTTGTACGTTTTTCATATTCACACAAAGAATGTACCATTAATAAGAGAGAGAGAGAGAGAGAGAGAGAGAGAGAGAGAGAGAGAGAGAGAGAGATATTATGAACTTATGCACAAATGCAAGAAAGCAGCTATGACATATAATACACAATAAACCGTATTACAAATACACAATAAACAGGTTCTGCAATCTTGTACTCTTACATAGGTATGACTGTATATTTAAAAAAAAATTCAGCAAAATGGCTCCGCGTACATATACTGATTTTCCTCAGCAAAATACTGATTTTCAAGTACTAGAATACTGAAATGCTCTGACAAATCTTGGCGGCTCTGAATATATTGCGATATCGGCAAAGTACTAAAAAAAATCCAGGAGCTAAGGCGGGCCCTTGGATCCCACCCACTTCAGCGCGCGCACTCAGTCAACCCGCGCACTCAGAGTAAGATTTTTCATTTTCAAATGTTGGCAGATATGTGAAGAGAGAACCAAAAACAAACATCTTTTTATTATGGCGTCACAAATGTTATTGCGCTTAATCATATTTTTTTGTAGAATGTATTTCGCAAACTTTTTTTGTACGTTTTTTATATTCACACAAAGAATGCACCACTAATATAAGCACAAAAAAACATTATTTTAACATACTTGCTGTCATGGTCATTTTCTTTTTTGAAGAATAGTAATAACCATTAATCATTGGAACACTGTCTGTCTTGTAAATGTTATGAAGGAAAAACTGTTTACATTCTTAACTCGAAGACAAGGTAGCCTTTCATGCAAACCAAATATTACACTTACTGCACCTAAGACCATGTCTCTTATCTGTTACAATATTGATATTCAGACAGTTTAAATTTGCTCATTTGGATATAACTCAAGACAAGTTAATAAATTGTCTCCTCCTTTTTTCAAACTGTTTCCAGTGATTGTTAAAATGTTTTGATATGATTTGTGCATTTTATTACAGGAAGAAAAGAAAAAATATGACAAAGAAACTGAGAAATACTACAGTACATTGGAGAAACATGTCAATTTGTCATCAAAAAAGAAAGAAGCATCACTATTGGAGGTAAGACTGACAATTTCCAACAGTGTGGCCTCCATTCTACCTGTCCTCTGCCTTGGTATGCTTATTGTTCAACACTCATCCACACTTTGCCCAAAATTGTTCCTTTGTTGGTAATTAGATCTCCTGCCGCCAAAGCTTTGGAACTTTTTCCCCAGGTCTCTAATTCTCTTTCTATCTTTCATGTCATTTTTCAAAACATGCCTCATTCACCCGTCTTCTTTTTTATTGTTCTATGCGTCTCGGTGTCAAATTTTGCCTGGTATCGCTATTGTGATATGCATTTTGTTAAAAGCGCAAGTAATTGTTGAGTGAAATTTGCATTCATTTTACTATTTCAAAAAAGTATTTTAATTTCAATTCTGAAACGCATCCAGAGGTGCCTCTGCGATTCAGAAACCACATGAAATTTGATCACCACAACACATTTTGCACAGTCACTGTATAGGAGCAGTCCAACCAGTCCCACTTGCCTCCACTCTCCACATAACCCTGTCATTTTTTTTCCTTTTATAACTACAGGTGTTTAGCACATGTGGCAGAGGTTATGGGAAGAAGGCAGGAGAATGGGGTTAGGAGGGGGAGATTGATCAGCCACGATTGAATGGTGGAGTAGACTTGATGGGCCGACTGGCCAAATTCTACTCCTATCCCTTATAACCATATAAATATATCAAAATTTCTTTTGAGTGCTCCATTTGATGCTGTAGAAGCAAGGAACTGCAGATGCTGGTTTAAAAAAAGTGCTGGAAGAACTGAGCGAGTCAGGCAACAACTCTGGAGAATATGGATAGGTCACTTTCTGGTTCAGTACCCTTCTTCAGACCCAAAACTCACTTGATATTTGATATTGCTTTATCGATATGTTTACTGAGATGCAATGTAAGTTTTGCATGCTATCCAGGTAAAAAGAAAATCACACATGGTTATAATTAAAACCATACATGAGTAAAACCGGCAGTGCAAAGAGAAACAGTTCAGAGTAGAATGCAAGAAACAAAGTGTTGGAGGAACTTGGTGGGTCTCCAGAATGGATTTTATTATGTGCTACATTAAAGACCAGTGCACAAGATAAGAATGCCAATAATACATGGGGTCCCCTGGTAATGAAAGTCTTGACTGGAAAATCCAACTTTACAAAGTTCTCTCATAATTTGTTTAAGAACCTTTCAAGATAATAAATATTTCATGGTATTCATCAACAGCTGGATATAGTATGTTTCATTGTTTGAATTACGGTTAGTGTTAGGGCGAACATAGGACATTCTATAAAATGAAAGAATTATAGCAAGTGTATGCCAAACAATATGAAATGGGTAGCAATGAAAATCAGATGTTTCTGACTTACAGAAAAATAGCTTTATAAACAGTTTTCAGAAATGGAACCCTTACAGTACATAACCCATATACTGCCTGTACGGTGGCATTGAAAGGAGAATGGTAAGTTGCAGAACATGGAGAGTACGGATATTTGAGTCACTAAATAGCAAGGTACCACAGAAATGAGTGGAAACACAAACGATTGTGGATGTTGGAATTTTGAGCAAAAAAAAAGAAAGTGATGAAGGATACAGCGGGCCAGGCAGCATATGTGGAAGGAAATGGATAGACAACGTTTTGGGTCAGGACCCTTCTTCATTTAGAGGGAGAAATAAGACATTGATTCAGATAATCATGTGGCTTCAAGTGTACTAAATTCCTATATACATTAGAAGCTTTTGTTTAATTTGTCAGGTTCGTGAGTAATAGTAAATACAAGTAACAACACAATTGTCCAGATCTGGTCTGTTGCCCAAATTCTTTCCCTCGAGTGCCTGACAGGCCACAGCCACCTGTAATGGATATCGAGGACTGGCCAAATAACTCCCATATTCAGGACCCATCGCACAAGTGGGTCCATCAATACACCTGTATTGAATCTCATTTGAGGAAAATTCAAACTGGGAAATATGAAAAATTGAGAACTCGCACTCATGAACGCTTTGGGCTGATGATACATTTTTTGTTTACCATTTTACCATGTGTTTATAGAATTCTTTGCTATTTGGTTCAATGGATGTTCTGTAGCTCATGTTATTTTATTTTTAGGATAATATAGTAAGAGGGTGACAATTTCTGATTGTTAGTGGTGTTAACATGTGACCCATTTAAACTTTGCAAAAGTGCTGGATATTCATCGTGGACATACACTGAGACGGAGAACAAATGCCAGGTTTGTCTGTACTTGTAGAAAGTGCAAATGTACTTCGAAACTACCGGAATCATACAATGGGGTGATTTTGTACAGGTTAGTCCTTATGTTCGCCCTAATGCAGACATTTGAAATATTTAATTGATAGCTGTAAATAGCCATGCAAGTCGTGAGAAAAGCTCCGAATATTGAGAACATTTTTCTGGAGAAGTGAAAGTTCAAGAGTTCACATTGAAATATTTAAGAGTATTTATAGCATAGATATTAAACTAAATTTTCTTAACCAATCATGAATTTTACAAGGAAGGATGGTATGAATGTTGAAAAGACGAATGTACAGAATTAAGATTTAATTTTCAATTTGGTGAAGTTATTACATGGTCTGCTGGAGAAGTAAATTCAGAAGAAGCTAACGAGTTATCTGGTTAAGTTTTGTAAAATTAAAAGACACAGTACACATCACACAGTAATTTTGAGACACTTCAAGTTACAAACTAGCCTTATTCTGTTTCTAATCATTTTTCATTTGTTGAAAAGGTTGTAGTATTTCTGTCCCATATGCATGATTGCCTGTGTAAAATTATGCTGAATAGCTGAAAGGTATTCCAGCTTGAACAAACATTTAACAGTATTTTTTATAAACAATTTGCCTTTGCATCCCGTAATTTTATTTAAAAAAAAATGAATATCTTTGTCATTCAAGGCAGATAGTCAGCTAGAACAGATTCAGCAACACTACTATGAATTATCACTGGAATACGTGTGTAAAGTGCAAGAAATTCAAGAACGCAAGAAGTTTGAATTTGTGGAACCTGTAAGTCAAATTTGGAGAAAAACGTGATTATATTTACATTTCTTGAAGCTGTCATGTGACCACTCACCAATTCATAACTTATTCCAGTTCTATAAAACAGTCAATATGATCTACCTTAGTGTGGAAATATATTTTCTTTTGATCCCAATTCTATTTCTGATTCAAGAAAGATTAGTATTTTACTGAATTGAAAGATGGAAACTTGCAACTACAAAACAAGTGATGAGTTCTGTGCTTCAGAATCCTGATTCATTCTTGCTTCCCTCTATTTTCAGTCATTCTGTTGCTCATAATCTTCACTTTCTTCCCATACCTCTTTTTTTCTTTAAGACCACAAGTGCCAGGAGCAGAGTTAGGCCATTCTACTCAAGTCTAGTTTGCCATTCAATCATGGCTGATCTATCTTTTCCTCCTACCTTCTCCCCATAACCCCTGACACCCGTACTAATCAAGAATCTATCTATTTCTGCCTTAAATATATCCACTGACCTTGCGTCCACAGCCTTCTGTGGCAAAGAATTCCACAGATTCACCACCCTCTAACTAAAGACATTCCTCCTCATCTTCTTCCTAAAAGAACATCCTTTAATTCTGAGGCTGTGACCTCTAGTCCAAGACTGTCTCACTAGTAGAAATATCCTCTCCACATCCACTCTGTACAAGCCTTTCACTATTCTGTACATTTCAATGAGGTCCCCCCTCATTCTTCTAAACTCCCAACGAGTATAGGCCCAGTGCCATCAAGCACTCTTCATATGTTAACCTCCTCATTCCTGGGATCATTCTTGTACTTTTTTTCAACTCTTACATTATTTTTCAATGGTTTTCTCCTTAATCATTTCCTCCAAAAGTTGAACTGATACTTTCAAAATTAGTTGGAGGAACTTATGAAGCTAAATTTGGTGGCCCTTTAAAATGGTAATTGGCACCATCTCCAATGCAGATACATTTTGTGCAATGAAAATTTAAAAAACTGAAGTAAAATAAAGACAGAAAATGATGGAAATTCTTAGCATCTGTCAAAAGATAAATAATTAACATATCAGATCCAGGACCCATTATCAGAACTGGGAAACAAAAATGTTAGCTTTCAATAACAGAAGGGACAGATGTTTAGGGGTAACGTGAGGGGGAACTTCTTTACTCAGAGGGTGGTGGCTGTGTGGAATGAGCTTCCAGCAGAAGTGGTGGAGGCAGGATCCATTTTAACATTTAAAAGTAAAGTGGATAGGTATATGGACGGGAAGGGAATGGAGGGGTATGGTCTGAGTGCAGGTAGATGGGACTAGGGGAAAACAAATGGTCGGCACGGACTGGAAGGGCCGAGAGGGCCTGTTTCCGTGCTGTAATTGTTATATGGTTATATGGTTATAACGGCTGAGAGGGTGGTGGGAAGAACAAAGAGAATATCTTTGATGGGGTGAGATCAAATGGCTTAATGTGGCAGTTAAGTTGCAAGTGATGCTACTTTGCTGTGTATTGTGTTGTTAATGGTAAGGTTTTGGGACATGTCCAGCAGCCCAGATGATACAGAATTATAGTCACAATCTCTGTCACATACTCCCTTAAGTTTTGTTTTTAAGAGCCTGGAATATATTTTTTGAATATCTGGGATAGTTGACTTTCCACTTTAAAAAAAAAAGCAAAACGGATCAATATATTTTGTCCATTTATAATTCTAAATGTTTCATTCATAATTCTATACCTTCACATTGACATTTTGATTTTTCAAAAGCTCACATGTTAATTCCTATGCCTCTTTCTCTTCAATCTCCTGCTTTTCAGTCTCTTATCAGTACCCAAAGTGGGCTTGGAAAACCTTTTTTCTCCCTCCTTTATGCCAATGAGACCATGGTGTCCTCTGGCTGCACATCCCATCTGCTCAAAATGTTCTGCATCTATATCAAGAAATCCTTGCCTTGATAACTGGGAAGCACATGCCTTCCTGGAATTAAATACATGGCTACCGATTTATTTATCCCCCCCCCCCCCAAATAATTTAATATCCTATGACGACAGCTCTATTGTCTTTTCTGCCCTCAATCACCATCATTGTGTTAATCCCTTTGCCATGGCCTTTGATTATACTCCCTTGCAGAGTTGTTGTCTTCTGGCATATTCTGAGGTGAATTACCAGGTAGGGTATATGGCACTTGGTGAACTCCTGTATTAACAGGTCTGCCTAGTTGTCACTCATTCCTTCATTGCATTGTGAAGTGATGAACTCTTTGGACATGCTTTATTGTAATGCTTTGCCTTGCCATTGTATTGGAGTGACTCGGACTCTTGTTCAAGCTCTGCACAGGGCATTCTTTCTGCAGGGATTGGGGAGACCTGCCATGTCATGTTGACCAGAACAATAATTAAAATCAAACTTAAATAATGCAGCACTTATTTAACTCTGGGCTCATTCAATGATTGTTGGTTCCACATCAATTTAAACTTTTTTTAAAATCAAGCAGTCACCTTCTCCCCCCCCCCCCCCCCCCCTCCCAACCCTGCCCCCTCCCTACCTCTGATTCTCACACTCTGTTGAAGCTGAAGTCTAGGAATATAATCTGTGCCAGCTAACCCAATGAATTAATGAGTAAACTTTTGTTTTCTCTTTCAGATGCTGTCTTTCTTTCAGATGCTTTTCACATTTTACCATCAAGGTTATGAACTGGCCAAAGATTTTGATCACTACAAAACTGACCTACACCTCCACATACAAAACGTAAGCCTTGTTTTTCCAGAAGCTGCATATAAATTGGTTTTGATACCCGCTTTCAAACATTTGTGAATTGAATTGTATACATTTTATTAGCCAAATATGTATACATACAAGGAATTTGCCTTGGTGCTTTGCTCGCAAGTAACAACACAATACACAGTAGGCAATTAAAAATAAAACATAATTTATACATGTGAAGAATGAAATAAAATACTTGAGCAAAAGGAGGCTACAGAATTTTGGTTGTTGAGTAGAGCTACTGTTCGTGGGAAAAAAGCTGTTTTTATGTCTGGCTGTGATGGCTTTGACAGTCTGGAGTTGCCTTCAAAGAGTTTGAGGCCAGGATGAGAGGGGTCAGAGATGATCTTACCCGCTCGCTTCCTGGCCCTTGCAGTGTACAGTTCGTCGATGGGGGGAAGGTTGCAGCCGTCAACCTTCTCGCCTGAACGAACGATGCGCTGCAGCCTCCGGATGTCATGCTTGGCGGCTGAGCCAAACCAGACCATGATGGAGAAGGTGAGGACAGACTCTATGATGGCAGTATAAAACTGGACCATCATTGCCTGTGGCAGTTTGTGTTTTCTCAGCTGCCGCAGGAAGTACATCCTCTGTTGGTCCTTTTTGACTGGAGTCGATGGTGGCCTCCCATTTAAGGTCCCTGGAGATGATGGTTCCAATGAACTTAAATGACTCCACAGATGTGACTGTGGTGCTGTTGATGGTGAGTGGGCGGAGAGGAGGGGAGGGAAGATGGAGCTCTCCTAAAGTCTACAATCAATTCCACCGTCTTAAGAGCATTGAGCTCCAGTTTGTTGCGATGGCACCAGGACAGCTGTGTCACTTCTTGTATGTAGGCAGATTCCTCCCCATCCTGGATCAGTCCAATCAGGGTTGTGTCATCCGCAAACTTGAGAAGCTTGACAGATGAGTCTATGGAGGTGCAGTCGTTGGTGTAGAGAGAATAAAGGAGAGGGGAGAGTACGCAGCCCTGTGGTGCCTGGCTGGTTTTCTTTTTTTCTCATATGCATTGGGTTTTTTTTTAAACGTGTGTTGGTTATGATGTATGAGGCTAGGGGTTCAACTTTATTCTATAATTTGGAGAGGAGAAAAATCAATAACAGGATACCAAACATTTAGTCCAACAGAAATCTGTGCTTGGACTCCAGCTATTTACAATCCACATCAGTGATTTGATTGAAGGGACTGAGTGTAATAATCTAACTTTGAAGATATGGAGCTGTGACTCTGTGGGTTGTGAAGAGATACATCGAGGCTTTGGGAGGATAAAGATGGAATACAAGGTGGAAAATGTGAAATTGTGTCCTTCAGTTAAAAAAAGCAGAGTATTTATAAAATGTGAGAGATTGAATTGTGGTGGTGTCCAAAGAGATCTGGTGTCCTTGTACAAAATACAAAACAATTAAGACGCAGTTTGAGTAAGCAGTTAGGAAATAAGTTGGCTTTAATTGCCAGTAGATTTTGATATATCTTCCTGGAATTATATGGGCCTGGGGATCTGGTTTAGACTGCTCTTTGAATATTATGTACAGATCTGGTCTCACGCCATGAGCATGTATTTGCAGTAGAAGGAGTACACCAAAGGTTCAGATTGATGGGGAGGGAGACGGGGTAGTAATATTAAATACAGAGATGAATTAGGTTGAGCCCACATTAAGAATGGGATGCAATCTCATTGAAACGCACAGTGTTTGGAGGGCTTGACAAGTCAGGCATGGATGTTTCCTCTGGCTGGGTAGCTAGAGCCAGGGGATTGCAATCTTGCAATAAATGGTTGCTAATTCCACACTAAGATGAAAAAACATTTCTTCATTTGGTAGTGATTCTTTGGAATTTTCCATCCAAGAGAGCTGTGGAGTCCTAGTTACTATGAATATTCAGCACGGAGATTAATAGGGAATAGAAATTCTTAAGGAAATCAAGGGATAAAGAATTACTGCAGGAAAGTGGTGCTGAGATTAAAAAATAGATTTCACGGTTTGGAGTGGTGGAGCCATAGAATTGCCCCTTGTTTCTATCTCGTGTGCTTCATGGGTAGGGAAATTACAGCTACTACTCTGAGTATAGGTTGGTGGAATTTATGACCCCGAAGATGGATGCAGAACTAGGTTTTGTTTGATGTTATGGAAGCAGAGGGAGTTTCTGCCGACTGGAGAAACAATATGTTTGGCTCTTGACGGCACTCCGAAATGGTCATGTATGTCATTAACATCAAGTGCAATGAATCTTGAGTATTAAACACCATTAATGCCCACAGTCTATGAATGAATGCAAAAGAATGCATGTTTTTTTGGGTAAGAACAGGAAATATTAGAAACATTCAATAGTTCAGCCAGCATCTGTGAGTGGCAACAGAATTAGCATTTCAGGATAAAGAGCCTTTGTCAGACTTTGGAAAGAGATGAAAATGATAGATTTGAATTACAGCAATGAGATAATCAGTAAATTGTAGTGTTTGGCTCCTTGCTACTGAATATTTACACTTTTTTATTACCTTGTTCCATAGGCAAGGAATCGATTTGAGGGTGCAAGGTCAGAAGTGGAGGACCTAATGAACAAGATTAAAAAGAATCCTCACGAACATACTCGGACAACCCCGTTCACCACGGAAGGATACCTTTATATACATGAGAAAAGTATGTTTCTTAAAATGCTTCTTAATTTAAAATAATTTTAATTTTCATTGTAGAAGCTGTTAAATATGCCTATACCTTTGTTTCTTTGGCTATTTTACCCATTTGTTTATCTGCCTCAGTATATGAAATAGTTAAATCAATAATTGGAAATAGTTGTTATTTAAAATTCGCTGTATTATTTTGGTCATGGATTGTAAAAGCTGAATTTTAAAAGAAAGTTAATGGGGGAGATTGATGATGATGAATATTGGACCACAGAAAAATTGAAGGAGTGGTGACTGCAACCAATAGTTCTGTAGGAACCGTGGTGGGCAGCACGGTGGCGCAGCGGGAGAGTTACTGCCTTACTGTGCTTGCAGCACCGGAGGTGCAGGTTCGATCCCGATTACGGGTGCTGTCTGTTCGGTTTGTACATTCTCCCCGTGACCATGTGGGTTTTCTCCGAGATCTTCAATTTCCACCCACACTCCAAAAGATGTAAAGGTTTGTAAGTTAATTAGCTTGATATGTGTAAATTGTCCCTAGTGTGTGTAGGATAGTGTCAGTGTGCGGGGATCGCTGGTCGCTGCTAACTCGATGGGCTGAAGGGCCTTTTTCTGCAGTACAATTCTTCCTCATTTTAGATTTGCTACAGTATAAAGTGTACCTAGAAAATCAAGATGTTTCTTTTAATATTCTTAATCTTAGTCAGTTGTTCAGCACAGAAATGGGCCATTCAACCCATCGTGTTTACGCTGAATGTCTTGCCCATCTACACTGATTCCATTTGCCTGCATTAGGTTGATATCCTCCCTTGCCGTGCCTATTTAAGTGATTTTTAAATGTCTATTAAACATACTATATACAATTGCACCATTTCCTCTGGAAGCAAGTTCCAGTCATCAACCATAATGTTTATAAAAAAATATATTAAAAAAATCTGCCTCTCAAATTCCCTTTAAACTTCAAATTTTAGAAATGCCACCTATTTTTATCTTCTAAAAATTGGGTTAGGGATCTAGTGTTTGAATTGTATGTACACGTGTTTCCTCGTTTGGTTCTTGGTAAAGGATCTTTATTTCTATCACTAAATCAATTTATGTGGTTTTTTTTCAAAAGCAAAGCATTTATATCAACCCACTGATTTGATGGTAAATTACTCCAGTATTTAAAATATTTCGGTGAATGGTAAATGACATCTGATTGCTCTGTGTGTTCTAGGAACAGGTCCCTTTGGCTCAAGTTGGGTGAAATATTACTGCACTTATAAAAAGGAGACAAAGAGGTTTACCATGTTGCAGTTTGATCAGAGATCAGGTGGGAAAATTGTAAGTATTTAAACTGGTTTGTAAAAATCTCAAACAATAGAGGCATCCTCTAGTGTTGGAATTTTCCACATGCACTAGAATTAAAAAAAAAAATCCAGTTTGAACTACTACATTGTGTAGTGAGTTAAAATACTGTGTCAGTTATTTTCTTTGCGTCCACTGGCTCTGTACACTGAAAGTGTAGTGTCTATTTTGGTTTCTGGGAAAAGTATATATTGACTGTTGATGCTTAACGGGAATTATCCCTTTGTAAATTGTCATAATGAGGTCCTCTAACTTATGCCATCGTAACAATTTATTTTGCCCAGCTAGGGTTATGTCTACTAATTGTATCTGTCCTCTAATTAAATATTTCTAAGCGGTTGTTAGGTTGGACACAGTATCAGGAATAATTATGAACATGCAAAACAGTAGCAGAAGTAGGCTATTTGGTTTCTCAGATCTGTTTCATTATTCAGTACAATTTGATGGGACCACTTTCCTGTCTTATCCCAACTTCCTGTGAATTCCTTCAAGCCTAAAGATATATTAGTATCAGTCTTGAATAAGCATAATTATTGTGTGTACAGTACTCTGCGGGTGGAGAATACCAAAGATCCATTAAGGAAGAAATATTTCCCTATCTTGGTGGTAACTGGCTCGCTCAGAAGGAGACTGCCTCATATTCTAATAATTCACTGTTCTTTGGTAGTGATGTACACATCAGATTTTTGTAGTTGCATTTAAATTCCTGATGATGGTACTTAACTTTAATGGTGTTTTTTTAGCATATTTACCAAGGCAGTTGAAAGGCAATAACTTCACATGTTTGAGGCAGACTCCTTCTAATAGTGAGGCAGACTGAGTTTGAGGCAGACTCCTTCTAATAGTGATAATTCTTAATAGTGAGGCAGACTGGGCAGTACAAATTTTTTCTGAAGCTAATAGTGGACATCCTAACTTGAACAACCGTTTTTAGCTATTCACCTTAATTGCACACCTGCCCTGCACCTGAAATTGCTTTTCTAATTCATACTAATAACAGAGAATGCCACTCGGCTAACTGCAAATTTCTCAGTAAATTTGTGTTTGATTTAACTTTTTTAGGATGTAATGTGTTATTTTTGTTATCCATTCAACATTATCTTTCCAACCCCAACCACCTGCCTTCACCACCTCCAGTTTAAATTCCAGTTGGAATATTTTGGAGGACCAAGTAACCAAGAACCCTCCATCCAATTACCACCATAATGTCCATTGCCTCTCAGACTGATCTGTTGATTTTAGAATTTTGAGTCAGTGCAGCGTAGGTTCACGAGATTGATCCCTGAAATGGCGGAACTATCATATGAGGAAAGATTGAAAAGACTAGGCTTGTATTCACTGGAGTTTAGATGGATGAGGGGGGAACTTATAGAAACATATAAAATTATAAAAGGACTGGACAGGCTAGATTCAGGAAAAATGTTCCCAATGTTGGGCGAGCCCAGAACCAGGGGCCACAGTCTTAGAATAAAGGGGAGGCCATTTAAGACTGAGGTGAGAAAAAAATAATATTTGAGGTTAAAAAAAACGTTTTCACCCAGAGAGTAGTGAATTTGTGGAATTCCTTGCCGCAGAGGGCAGTTGAGGCCAAATCACTGAATGGATTTAAGAGAGAGTTAGACAGAGCTCTAGGGGCTAGTAGAATCAAGGGATATGGGGAGAAGGCAGGCACGGGTTATTGATTGGGGACGATCAGCCATAATCACAATGAATGGTGGTGCTGGCTCGAAGGGCCGAATGGCCTCGTCCTGCACCTATTTTCTATGTTTCTATGTATCATGTCCTTTGCTGGGGTGTGAGGCAATTATGTATACTGGTGCTCTGTTATCTCTGTTAACTTACTAATGAGCTGCTTGGAAGTGGTGCAAAGGCCTTAAAGGTTTTTAATTCCCTCACTGAATTTTCCTCTCATCTCTTTCTTCTGGATATATTTAAGAAAGAAAATTAGAGAAGAAATTGCAGGAGCATTGACTGAGATCTACAAACCATTAGATGCGGTTGAGGTATCAGATCACAGGTGGGAGGCTAATGTTGTGCTTCTATTTAAGAAGGCTGCAAATAAAAACCTGGGAACTATAGACTTGACAAATACATGATGAAACCAACATGTATAAAAATGGCCTTTATTAAATCTGACAATGTGCACTTTAGCCACATGTGATTTTTTTCTATTACAAATCTCAAATTGTGGAGTACAGAGGCAAATAAATAAATGATGGGTCTTTGTCCTAAACATTATGGTGGGCACTGTATAAGCCCAACATCAGTAGAAACAATGAACTGAAGATTCTGGTTAATACACAAAAGGACACGGGGTCTGGCAACATCTGTGGAGAATGTGGATAGGTGATGTATTTGCCGACTCTGCTTGACTCAGCCGTACTCCCGATGGCCCGCAGGCCAGTGGCTTCACTACGGATTGGCCACGTGCCCGACTACTACGAGGCTAGACCCCACAGTGGCGGCAGAAGAAGCAGCGGCAACGTTCACTGCCACCCCCGGTCTCTCCGAGGCCAAAGCTTCCGCCAAACCGCACCGCCTGCCGACGTCACCACCGGCCCTCACCGCTTCCTCAGCCGCGTTTAGGCTGGACCTACCATGGCCACTGCCGGCCAACACTTTCCTCGGCTGCTACCAGACCGCACCTGCTGCCACCAACACTGTCCCTTACTTAAACTCCCGCTGTCTGTGGCCTTGACAATTAACTTCCCTGATCCTCTGTTGACCCCCCCAGCCACCAGCAGGTCTAAGCTGTTAACTTGCCCGGCCAAGGGCCTTCATGATGCCGACGGCAACACCATGTGGTCTGACTCTCGTAGGTCCTCCTGCTCCCCCCCAATCTACAATGAAACTCGGTAATAGCACCATTGGGTCCTGCTGCCCACCCCTCTCTTCAAACTACCTTTTTCACCTAACCCCTACCCCTATACCACCCCCTTCTCCTCTCAGTCCCCATCCCTCCCACAGTACCTTCCCCCAAGCCTCTCTCTGCTCCCCTCTGACACCAACCCCATGACCTCTCTTTTTCTGATACAGAACGGTCTGTTCTCAACAGAAGCCGTACCTTTGTACTCCGCCACCCCCAGCTCAACGAGTTCCAGGCCCGTCATGATGTAAAGCTTTTCTTCTTTCTATGGCAAGAAGTCCTCACCTCCCACTGATTATTTCTTCTCAAGCCTCCAGCATTTCCCATCTCATACACCCCCTGTTCTGGCCTTCTGCCCTCTATGAACCTTTTTATTTTCACAGCCAACAGGACAACAACCAATTGACTTCTCAAGTCCCTCAGAACACTCCAACGAATGAGAGTCTCAACCTGAAACATCCACCTATCCAATTTCTCCAGAGAAGCTGCCTGACCCACTGAGTTAATGCAATATTTTGTGTCCTTTAGGTTAACATCTATGGTAGGAAAGACTCTGGAAACGGTTCTGAACGATAAGATATATATGCATTTGTAAAGACAGTGGCTGATCGGACCACCAGGTGGCGCCAGCAATGGCTGCCTCGCCAAAGTCTGTCTGTCCTTTCCTTCTTTGTGTTTTAATTGTATGTGTTAAATGTATGTTTTTAGTGTTCTTTAGCTTGTTTTATGTGGGGGGTGGGGGAGTTGGTGGAAACTTTTTCCAATCTCTTATCTCGATGAAGATGTGATTTTTTTGTTTTTCTGTATTGTATCTCCGTCCGCACTGTGGCCTAGCATCAAGGAGTTGGCGGCCTTTGCTGGAGATCGATTTTATGAGCTCCACTGCGGGGAGCCTAAGGGACTTACCATCGCGGAGCTCGCGATCCCTTTGCTAGGGATCGACCTCATTGTGATCATGGCTGATTGTCCCCAATCAATAATGCGCAAGCACCCACCAGCCGTGGGTGCTTGCGGACTTAACATCACGGATCCCGCGGTTTCTTGTCAGAGACTCACTTTGGGAATCCAAGCTACGGGAGTTTCGATCTCCCCGACGTGGGAGTTTCGACTGCCGGCTGCGGGAGCTTTGATCGTCCTGACGGATGGTTCAACTGCCCCGATCGCGAGAGAATAAAGAGGAAGAAGATTGGACTTTTTTGTCTTCCATCACAGTGAATGTGGGGAATCCACTGTTTTTGTTAACTTGAATTTCTAGAGCAGTTACCAAGCAAAACCTTATCAAAAGGCCTGCTGAGGTGGATGTTTATGTTAACTTTAAATAGTCTTGTTGCTTTTTTTTGTAAGGTAAATCGCATATCACTGTACCTTAATTGGTACATGTGACAATAAAAGACCTTTGAAATCTTTGATTGGGCATAGTCAGCATGGTTTTGTGTATGGAGGATCCTAAAATGATCGTGAATCTGAAGAAGTAACTGAGGAGGTTGATGAGGGCAAGGCAGGTGATGTAGTCTGTGTGGACCTCAGCAAGGCCGTTTGATAAGGTTCTGCTTGGTAGGTGCTCTAGAAATTCATAACTTTCTGGAACTATGGCGGACACAGAGTTAGGATGGAAATAAGCAAAGTAAGGATTGAGAAACTATGGTGAGAATTTTTAATCCACGGGGTTACTTAACTGGAAACCAGAATAGGTCAGAAGGCCCAGGATTGATGTATGAACAGGAGTCGGTGTGAGTTAGGTCATAGGTCATCCAAACTGTTTCTCTCAAATTACTAGAGATTGAATGAGAAAGACCAGATGTAAATGCATTTGATGTTGTATTCTGTGTGAAGTATTCTTTGATTAACATGGCTATATGCAAATAAAGGTTAAACTGCAGATATCTCAAATATAATGCACCATCTGCAGTTCCTTGCTTCTACATTCTATACTTTATCTTAAATATTTTTGAAACACTGATTTATCTTGTAAAATGCATTTGTTTTTAATATTGAGATTGTTTTAAAAATTGAGTACATTTTTGTTTAGGGTGATGAAGATGCATTTATTGTTAAATCCTGCACAAGGAAAAAGTCTGATTCCACAGACAAGAGATTTTGTTTTGACATCGAAGGAAAGGACAGGTAAAAATTGCTCTTTATGGTCCATTGACAGAAAAAAAAGTTCTACCTATTTGGAAATAATTTTGTGCTCCTCATATTCCTTTAATTTTGAAGTCTCATGTTGCCACAAATAATGCACCATTTTTCAATTCTGCGGTCCATGATGTTTCTTCGTAACATTCATTTTTCAATAGACAATAGGTGCAGGAGTAGGCCATTTGGCCCTTCGATCCAGCACCACCATTCAATGTGATCATGGCTGATCATCCCTAATCAGTACTCCGTCGTGCCTTCTCCCCATATCCCCTGACTCTGCTATTTTTAAGAGCCCTATCTAGCTCTCTCTTGAAAGCATCCAGAGAACCTGCCTCCACCGCCCTCTGAGGCAGAGAATTCCACAACTCACCACTCTCTGTGAGAAAAAATGTTTCCTCGTCTCCGTTCTAAATGGCTTACTCCTCATTGTTAAACTGTGGCCCCTGGTTCTGAAACGTAAGAAATGGTGCATTTAACAATCCTACACACCTATGTACAGACCCATCAAGCCTAGTCACATCACAATGACAACTTTTATAGTTTAGTAGCTCTTTCTCTACCTCTCTCGTCATATTATGTCATCTCTTGCTAAAGCAATAAAGAGAGACAAAACCCATGGTTAATAAGCGGAAGATAGTTTATTTTCTGCCTTCTTCGGGTAGTTTCACTGGTCCAGGTCATCATTTAGATCAATCATTACCGAAATATTGATTCCCACCGCCTCATCTTTGCCTTGGGCATCGAATCCTTTTACACTTCTATGTTCCCATTCTTCCCAGAACAGAGAACAGTTCCCTTCAAATAAGGATCTCCTGTGACTGGCAGAACTTGCCCTCACCTCCACATTTCATTTCATTCATCTCACTTTCTTCAAAGCAAAGGTATAGCCATGGGCCTCATGAGAACTAGCTATGTCAGTCTGTCTGATGCCTCCCCCTCCTACATTGAACTCTCTGTCTAAACTAGCGCGGCACTACTAACCAACTCTTTTTCCACTAAATCCAACTGTACTGGGACTACCTCCTGCATGGTGCAGAATTCATGAATTTTATTAATTCCATCAACTTTGTCACCAACTTCAACCCTGTCCTCAAATTAGTTGGACTGCCTCTGATGCCTCTCTCCCCTTTCTTGATCTCACTCTCCATCTCAGGAGAAGGTCTACCCACAGACATTTGCTGAAAACCCACTGACTTCCACAGCTGTCTTGACTTCACATCCTCTGACCCTCTCTCTTTCAAGGGCACCATTCCTTTCTAGTGGTTTCTCCATCTCTGCCGCATCAAATTGAGGATTTCCACTCTCTGACATCTTTGTTCAGTAAACATGGTTTCGACACCCTTTCTCTTCCCCCCCATCTTCAATGAGATCCCACCACCAGTCGCATATTACACATTTTGCTCCACCCCTTTTTGCATTCCACACAGACCGCTCTCTGTGACTCCTAGGTCCACTCATCCCTCCCCGGCCATTCATTCCCCCCCCCCCCCCCCCCCCCCCCCCTCAGCCATTCATCCCCATAATACTACTACCCGGATATGTTCCCGTATCAACAGGAGGTGCTACTCCTGTCTCTATACCTCATAATTCAGGGACCCAAACATTCCTTCCAGCTGAGATAGAGATATACATGCACTTCCTCCACTCGTCTATTGCATTAAGTGCTGTTGATGTGATTGCCTCGGTGAGACCATGTGTAGATTATTTGAACCCTTTCCCAAAAGCTTGTACTATGTTGTACAGAGCCAGCTGGAGCTACTGGTTGCAAGCCACTTTAGTTCCTCTACCCATTCCCCAACTGAACTGACTGTCCTCAGCCTTCTCCAACGCAAGAGTGAGGCCGCGTGCAAACAGGAAGAATAGTAACTTGTATTCCGCTGGGGCCCCATACAAAATAATGAAATGAACACGGAAATCTCCAATGAAGGTAGACAAAAATGCTGGAGGAACTCAGCGGGTGAGGCAGTGTCTATGGAGAGAAAGAATAGGTGACATGTCGGGTCGAGACCCTTCTTCATAGATGCTGCCTCACCCGCTGAGTTCCTCCAGCATTTATGTCTACCTTCGATTTTCCCAGCATCTGCAGTTCTTTCTTAAACATGGAAATCTCCAACCAGGTAAAATATAGCCCTCACCCCCACATATACCTTTCTTTCCTTCCCCCTCCATCCTTCCCTTTGTCACCTAGTTTACGTTTTCCTACTCAGCTCAACAATCACCCTTCCCAATTCCAGGTTTCCCATTTTTCTTCCCCTACCTTTATCCATATGCCATCCCTCCCTCTGGTTTGAAATTCCACTTTCTTACCAGATTTCACCACTTGCAACTCTTTGTCTTCTCCATTTATCTCTTCCACCCTTGGTTACTATTTTTACTTTGCTTTCCCCCACGTGAAGATCACCCCTGATCTGGCATCCTTTTACAATTTTAGTGGGAGTCAACCCCCACAGCCAATAATGAATTTCAAAGACTCCATTTTCTTCAAAAGAACCAATGAGCACAGTTTACTGCTGGTTTAACATAATTTACTCACATTCTCTAGCTCTGATCTGTAAACCAAGATTAATTTATCAGCTGAGTTTCTACCAGTCCTTCAATCATTAAGTCACTTCTGAATCTACCCCAAAGTAAAAAGTAAGCATTTCTCAGTGCAAATGCTAATAAATGTTTGAACTTCTGGGAGAGAAGCAGAAGTCTTGATCTTGCTGCCTGAGCTCAATGAGCAGTGAACAGGAGTTTGCTGAAATGCTCCATGATTTATGTGTGGTAATTAGCACTCAGATCTTCACCGGGCTTGACTTTGCTTAATCTGGAAGGAAAAAAATTAAGTTGCATTGTTTTAAGTTTTTGTTTTATTTTGTGTTTTGAATTACTTAAGCGTTTTGAATGCTTTAGTTGATTTTAACTTTTCAAAATTTGAATTAGAATATTTTGAATCAGTTCATTTGTTAATAATTTAGATGCTTCTAAATTTGGAGATGCTCAGAAACATGACAGATTTGTTGCCAGCTTTGACAGAGTGCTGCCATTTATTATTTGCTAAAGGTTTCTCGACGAGTTTATCCAAGGAGGAAAATTGGTCTGCCAACAATCATAAAGCACAACAAGATCCATGAAACATTAAATTAAATTAAATTGGTCTGCCACAGGGAAGAATGATCTCCTGTTGTGTTCTGTACTGCATCTTGTTGGAACCAATCTGTTGCTGAAGGTTCCCCTCAGGTTGACCAGTGTGTCATGGAGGGGGTCAGCTGTATTGTCCAAGATGCTCCGCAGTTTGAGGAGCATCCTCCCCTCCAAGATCGCCTCCCTTGAATCCAACTCTGCTCCCAGGACAGAGCCAGCTATCCTGATGAGCTTGTTAATCCTGTTGGCGACCGCGGCCTTCGCCCTGCTGCCCCAGCACACGATAGCGAAGAAGATAGGTGGGGCTTGTTCTGACTATTCTGTATGACTGAATCACATTGCTGGACACCATGGTGATATTTACCACCTTCCATTTGGTTCCAGGACAACCTGGGTTAATTACATCAGTCTTCTGAATCTGGACAAGGTAGATAGAATGGAGAATATGAACAGCTTGCCCCATCTGTGAGAAATCCAGAATTGCTGTACTCAAAGGATTTGACCAAAGTGCTAGGCTTGCATTCCTGCCATGTTTAGTTTAGTTTAGAGATACAACCGTGATGCATGTTTTGCACCCGATTCCGTTCCCATCATTGGACAGACTCGTCGACCACTAACTTACAAAGTTCCCATAAGGAGGCTAAAAAAAACCCTACTGACCCAGATTTTCCCAATGGAGGCTATGAATGCAGAATAGTTTAAAGTTCAGCTGAAAATTATCTGTGGACCTGCATACACAGTCTACTATATTTAAATGACCACACACGACTGCTGTGTCGGAAAGTAAGACAAGAGTTCAGTACTTTTCGTTGGAGCAGATAGTAAGGCACAGTCATGAAGCAGGAAACTTAACACAAAGGAACAAACATAAATTCAGAATCCGCACTAACGCCGGCACCAGCTCTCAGACACCTCCTCATAGCTACCTCTTGACCATGATCTCACAGACGAACACGAAGCCATCATCTCCCAGACTGTTTACGATGTCATCACCTCTGGCGAGATCTCCTCCACATCCTCCAATCTTTATCGTTTCCCCAGCCCTACACTGCCCGCTTCTATTTCCTGCCCAAAATCCACAAACAGGACGGCCATGGCAGATGCATTGTTTCTACCTGCTCCTGCCCCACAGAGCTCGTCAAATGCATTGATTCAAATTCCCCTCCCCGTCTGGTCCCTTCCGGCCTACATCAAAGATTAGGGCTAGACTCAGCAACTGTTTTGCTGGACACTTGGACTCAGTTTGCCAAGGCCTACTGGGTCTCCTGGTCGCTAACCATTTTAACTCTTCTTCCTATTCCAATACTGGCCTTTCTGTCCTGTGCCTCCTTCAGAGTGAGGCCACATACAAACTGGAGGAACAAGCTTCATATTCCACTTGGGTAGTTTATAAACCAACCAATTTTCCAGTTTTAGGCAATCACCTCCCTTCCCTCCCCCACTCCCCTTTGTTTTCCCCCTCTCCCCTGTGCTCACACCTAATTCTTCCTTCATCATCTCCTGCCACCTACATTTTTTTTTCTAGATCCACAGCTCGTCAATCCTTTTGCCTTGCACCTGTCAATGCTCTGAAAGGTTTGTTATGGCTCCTACCTCAACAAGAACCTGGACTACTACAGTTTGCTTACTGCCACAACAGGTCAACGGAGGATGCAATCTCACTGGACGACTTGGACAATAAAAATGCATACATCAGGCTGTTGTTCAAAGAGTACAGCTCGGTATTCAACACCATCATGCCCTCCAAACTAGTTACCAAGCTCACACAGAACTAGGTTTCTCTGAACGACATAGACTTGGGAGCATAGTTTTTGTTTTTGCACTATTATTGCTTGTTTTATCACGTGTATCCACCAATGACCAGCCAGGCTTTGGCCTGTCACTCCTCTCTTCCAGCTTTCTTCTCCTCACAATGTCTGAAGGGTGCCGACCCAAAATGTTTGCCTATCCATGTTGCTCTGATGCTGCCTGACTTGCTGAGTTACTCCTGTACTTTGTCTTTTTTGTTAAAGACAAAATTCGCCCAGATTCTGAGTTGCATAGTAATTTGCGGTCTGCATTATTACTGTGGGCTGTGTTCCTTCGTAAGAAGTGGGAATGTCATTCAACCGCCTGTGCCAGCTCTGTTGTTTAATACATTTCTGATGCATTTTTACCTCATTCTTTGCACTAACTTCATACGGATTCCCTTAGGTAGGAATGTTAGGAAGGAAGAATGTCATTGATGGGAAGATAGTTCACTACCTCCATTCTGCCTACTTTGTCCCCATTTAGAAGATTTTGAATAGGCTACCAGCTGGGGGAGTGACATCTACACCCATAAAGGATACTCCCATGACAAATTGTAGGTACTTGCTGGGCTACTTGGACAAATCATTTGCTTGTCACATACCCTAACCTGATCTTTTTCAAAGTTTTTACTGAAGGTCAAGCTTGTGTTTCGTGCCCCATGTACAGTGGGAAGGAACAGTTCACTTGTTCAGCTGGTGCTATGAAATGAGGTTAGGTTAGGTAAGGGGGAGGTACAGCGAGACCTGGGTGTCCTTGTACACCGGTCAGTGAAAGTTGGCGTGCAGGTACAGCATGCAGTGAAGAAAGCTAATGGAATGTTGGCCTACATAACAAGAGGATTCCAGTATAGGAGTAGAGAGGTTCTTCTGCAGTTGTATAGGGCTCTGGTAAGACCACATCTGGAGTATTGTGTACAGTTTTGGTCTCCTAATTTGAGGAAGGACATCCTTGTGATTGAGGCAGTGCAGTGTAGGTTCACGAGATTGATCCCTGGGATGGCCGGACTGTCATATGAGGAAAGATTGAAAAGATTAGGCTTGTATTCACTGGAGTTTAGAAGCATGAGGGGGGAACTTATAGAAACATATAAAATTATAAAAGGACTGGACAGGCTAGATTCAGGAAAAATGTTCCCAATGTTGGGTGAGTCCAGAACCAGGGGCTACAGTCTTAGAATAAAGGAGAGGCCATTTAGGACTGAGGTGAGAAAAAACGTTTTCACCCAGAGAGTTATGAATTTGTGGAATTCCCTGCCACAGAGGGCAGTGGAGGCCAAATCACTGGATGGACTTAAGAGAGAGTTAGATAGAGCTCTAGGGGCTGGTGGAATCAAGGGATATGGGGAGAAGGCAGGCACGGGTTATTGATTGGGGACGATCAGCCATGATCACAATGAATGGCGGTGCTGGCTCGAAGGGCCGAATGGCCTCCTCCTGCATCTATTTTCTATGTTTCTATGAAAGGCAAGGACTGGGTACTCTGTTCTTGGTTTGTCTAGGGAGAGGGAGAGAGGGGGGTGGGGGTGAAAATAAATGTGCTGGAAGTAAATAAGATGCGGTCAAGGACTGAAGAAGGGTCTCGACCAGAAACGTCACCCGTTCCTTCTCTCCAGAGATGCTGCCTGTCCCACTGAGTTATTCCAGCATTTTGTGTCTATCCCACAAGCTATAACTGTTTAAGAAATTGTAAAGGACAAGCAGTTGGAGGTTGATATTGCAGCTTGTGGAATTGCAGCCCAAATGAGAGTTTTGATAAAAGATTAGGTAGCGTTGTCTATGTTTTAAAAGTCAAATCATAGGATGCTTTCAATTGCAAACTATATGGGCTTGGTGGAACAGGTTTTGCAAAAGTAATCTGCACAGAAAACTGCAAGATAATTTGGGTAGCTGTAGTTGCCATGAACTCTCCAGGCATGTAGCCAAAAGCACAGCTAGTTCTCCATTCAGAATTCCTTTAAAGAAAGGGGACTTTGTTAAACTTGGAAGATTCCCATTACTGACTGCAGTCACCATTGTGACTTATCTAAGATAAAGAGAGGCCAAATTTATCAATAAGCTGGGATAAGTAAATCTGAAAAGACCCAAGTGTATAATGAAAGAGACAGTTTGGTATTATTTGTTTTTGAGGTGTTTCAAAGTGATTTTTAATTGAGTTACATTTTTTAAAAGAGTAATGTTCCTATAAATTATTGAATAAAGTACATCCAGCTTGCAGTTTCTGTGCATGTTTATTATTTTTCACTTAAGCTATTTTATTTATTCAGCACTATTGTGGAAGAATGCTTATGTGTGTTTTTGTTGTGCTATTTCACGCGGTTGTCAAATTAATGAAAAAAGCATGACCCTGCTCTAATCAAACTTAAAAAGTCTTGCTATTAGAGGATCAAATGGTATAATTGTCACAGATGTAACCTCAAACAATTTTACAGTTGGAATTGTGATGTAGGTTTTGGGTTTTCATTTTCAGTAGATATATTTTCTTGTTGGTGTGTATTGCAGGCAAGGTGTTATCACTCTCCAAGCTATTACAGAAGAAGACCGTAGACAGTGGATGGAAGCTTTGGATGGCAAAGAACCAGTAAGTTAAGTGGAGAAAAGAACTGCAGATGCTGGTTTACCCCGAAGATAGACACAAAATGTTGGAGTAACTCTGCGGGACATGCAGCATCTCTGGTTAGAAGGAATGGTACACGTCACCCATTCCTTCTATCCAGAGATGCTGCCTGTCCCGCTCGCATACTCCAGCATTTTGTGTCATAACTAGTAAGTTAAATTGAGTGTTCTGTGCATTAATGCTGCGTGGCTGAATGGGTAATTTGGTATGATTCCTAATCTGTAAATCAGTAAGATTTGAATGCTACCTAAATCAGCATGCAGTATTTTAAGTGTAATTTTTTTACACATCCTTTCAGCTAAGCTGATAAAAATACATGGTTTTCTACTTTGTTTTCTGAGGAAGGTTTGCTGTATTAAAATAAAGGGGAAATTGCACAAAATTGAGTAGTCATTCTGAAGATGTGGAATGTTGCTGACCTGAACGTCAACAGCCATAGCTAGAATCAGAGCGGCACGTTAGCGCAGCGGTAGAGCTGCTGCCACACAGCGCTTGCAGCACTGGCGACCCGGGTTCTACCCCGACGGGTGCTGCCTGTATGGAGTTTGTACATTCTTCCCGTGACCGCGCGGGTTTCAAGATCTTCGGTTACCTCCCACACTTAAGACGTACAGGTATGTAGGTAAATTGGCTTGGGAAATGTAAAAATTGTCCTTAGTGTGTATAGGATAGTGTTAATATGCGGGGATCGCTGGTCGGCGCGGACCCGGTGGGCCGAAGGGCCTGTTTCCACACTGTATCTCTAAACTTAACTAGAAAAAAAATGTTTTTCAACCGTGCCTCGATTAAAAATAACCAAGGACAGAAATATGGCTTTATGGCTTTTGATGTCAGTCATTGTAACGGGAATTGCCTGAAATTGTTGAAGTTTGTAAAAACAGAGTAATGAAATCTGGAAGTATTAACCTGAGAATAATTGCAAATAAATAAATAATTTATACACCCAGATGCCAATAATCACAACTCAAGCTTTAACAGTTAGATAAATTGTGAGTAAAACACACAAACTGCACTGCCCAAATTGCACAGCTCAAAGTGGGTGACCGTTCAAACATTTTTTAAGATAAATGAAGTATTCTAAGCAGGTAACTCAAACTCAGTATCTGGCAGCTCTAAATAAAGGAAAACACTCACTACCTTTTCAAAAGCTGAGAGCAGAGATATTTGGCTGGGAAGTACTACACAACTTATGTTGTGCTGGAGTCATTAATATGCCTGATCCCAAGTCCAACTTGTCATAGTCCTTTACAGATAATCTGACCCCTAGAACGCCCATGCTGCAAAAATTGCACTCAATTCAAATCCCGATTAAAGCATTTAAGTTTCAGCAGTTTAGAAGAGGTGTCACAGGGAGGGTGACATCTCATGGGCATGGGCAGACTGAAAGTGTTTGCTATAGAAAGATGGGGCATAGCGGTAGAGCAACTGCCTTACAGCACCAGAGACCCGGGTTCTATCCTGACTATCGGTACTTGTCTGTATGAAGTTTGCACGTTCTCCCCCTGACCTGCTGGGTTTTCTCATAGTTCTTCGATTTTTCCCACACTCCAAAGATGTACAGGTTTATTGGCTTGGTATAAATGTAAATTGTCCTTTGTGTGTGTGTGTGTGTGTGTGTGTGTGTGTGTGTGTGTGTGTTAATGTGCGGGGATCGCTGGCCGGTGCGGACGTGATGGGCCGAAGGGCTGTTACCACACTATCTCTGAACTAAAGTAAAAATTACTGTAAATTGGAATGATCCTTTTTGATTATGTTTCGTTGGTCAATTTGTCTTTTCATCCTTGAGATGTCAGCACACTATGGAGGCCGCAAAATTTTAGAAAGTGCACTTTGATAGTCTGTAGTGTTGTTCTCATTCACGCGGTAGTTTTTTTGGGTCAGTAAGGTGCTGTTGAGGAAGCCTTTGTAAATTGTAACAATACATTTTGCTGATGGTAAATGGGACTAGTTTGGAATGGGTTATTTTGTTCAGCAGGGATGAGTTAGGCTGATGGCTCTGTTTCTATGCTATATGACTCTATATATTGAATCTCAATGTGCCAGAAGAGGGCATGGTCAAAATGTAGCTTGTAGTGGTAAAAGGAAATGGCATTTTCTATGGAATTTAAGAATGGTTCCCATTTTCCACTGAAGATCTTTAAAAAATCAATATGGCCAACCCTTTTCACAACGCATTGTTTAATGAACCTTTTATAATTGCATTGGTTCTCTTTATTCAGTGTAATTTGCTGTAACAATGTTTCTTCTAATGACAGGTATATTTAATCACCAGGAATAATTCAAGAAAAGAAGGAAGTAAGTATATGCATATAAATTTAATTATTAAACTGTTGTACCTGTCTATTCTTGCAACTTTATTCGGACTCCAAGCTTACATTTTCATCACTTTTATAGGTTTCTTGGATTCTTTAATTAAAGAGCTTGATTACTTTTATTTTACCAGAAGGAAGAAATAAAAATCATGTTTATATTCTCTTTTATTACAATTATGTCATATATTCCAGATGTGTTTTTAAAAAAAAAAGGATTTTTGTTTTATGTCAGAATGGTTTATTCCTTAGATTGTGATTTTGTAACCTTTTTCTTTTAAGGTACTCAACTGGATGAAATGGGTTTCAACATACTAAAGAAATGCATCCATGTACTTGAGACACGTGGTAATCTTACTTTATTCTGCATTTCTAATAATTTCCAATAAGTTGAGAAGAAACTTGGAGAGAGTCGCTAAGTTTAGTTACGAGATGAAGTTGTGTTTTACTCAATAATTATGGTCTAATCGACAGTGAGGAAATAATGTCAGTTAATGTATGATAGTCATTATATTTTATGTCAAGCAGTAGAATTGAGATTTGTCAACCAATCACACCAAGTCATGATAATACAATAGCAGAAGATTGTTCTGCCTAAAAGCTAGATGCAAACAACATTGCAGGCTGTAGCTACTGGCTTTTTTTTGTCGCCTTGATTATTGGGGTTGATTGCATTGGCGTGAGGTTGGATTGGGAATCAGATGGGAGAAAAATCTATTTGAATAATATCCTATGCCAGGGGGAAACAACCTGAAGATACTCAACAGAGCCAAATGACGGTAATATTTCAATTAAACCAAATTGTTAATTATTGGCAAAAATATTTACAGACATAAAATAAGAAGGTATCTACACGTTGATCTCCATTTGTCTATATTTTGGTAGGCCAAGATGTGCTGCTGTAAGAAATCATTTTGTTTGCAAACAAAATTGAAATGGCATATGAACAGTTTTGTGATCACTGTTGTGTTAATATTATATGTTTTTGTTTTTCAGGGCTGAATGATCAAGGTATATATAGAGTGGTTGGAGTCAGTTCAAAAGTCCAGAAGCTGGTGAACCTGTTACATGGTAAGCGTTTTGCTAATCGTGCAGGTTAAAAAAAAACAAAAAACAGCTGTATTCCATTCAGGACAATTATTCACAAGAATTAATGATGTCGATCGGGGTCGATCTGGCCCGCTGTCCTTACTATCCATGCCACACTTTCCTTGACTGCATTTGGCTTTCGTAGCATTGCAACAGTATATGATGTTGAGGTCAGGCTGCCATAACTGTCCTGCAAGGTATAGCAGGATCGGAGCCACATTATCCTTTGCTCCAACTCCATGACATGATATCCCATCGGTCACTCCATCATTTGCTACTCGGCTTCCACTCGGAGAGTGCTGATCTGATCTACTGCTTTGGCTGGATGCCATTGCCTAGTCCCGAACACCCCTGGTGCCTTCTGATGCTTTGATGCCATCATAGGCCTTTGAACTATTCTAAAATATCTCGTTCAAGTTCAAGTTCAAGTGAGTTTATTGTCATGTGTCCCTGATAGGACAATGAAATTCTTGCTTTGCATCAGCACACAGAACATAGAAGGCATTTACTACAAAACAGATCAGTGTGTCCATATACCATATATAAATATATACACACATGAATAACTAAAATAATAAAGTGCAAATAACAGATAATGGGTTATTAGTTATCAGAGCTTTGTCCGAGCCAGGTTTAATAGCCTGATGGCTGTGGGGATGTAGTTATTCCTGAACCTGGTCGTTGCAGTCTTCAGGCTCCTGTACCTTCTACCTGAAGGTAGCAGGGAGATGAGTGTATGGCCAGGGTGGTGTGGGTCCTTGATGATGCTGCCAGCTTTTTTGAGGCAGCATCTGCGGTAAATCCCCTCGATGGAAGGAAGGTCAGAGCCGATGATGGACTGGGCAGTGCTTACTACTTTTTGTAGTCTTTTCCTCTCCAGGGCGTTCAAGTTGCCGAACCAAGCCACGATGCAACCGGTCAGCAAGCTCTCTACTGTGCACCTGTAGAAGTTAGAGAGAGTCCTCCTTGACAAACTGACTCTCCGTAATCTTCTCAGGAAGTAGAGGTGCTGGTGAGCTTTCGTGATAATTGCATCAGTGTTCTCGGACCAGGAGAGATCTTCAGAGATGTGTACGCCCAGGAATTTGAAGCTCTTGAACCTTTCAACCATCAACCCGTTGATATAAACGGGACTGTGGGTCCCCATCCTACTCCTTCCAAAGTCCACAATCAGTTCCTTGGTTTTGCTGGTGTTGAGGGCCAGGTTATTGTGCTGGCACCATATGGACAGTTGCTCGATCTCCCTTCTGTACTCCGACTCATCCCCATCAGTGATACGTCCCACAACAGTGATGTCGTCAGCGAACTCGATGATGGATTTCGCACTGTGACCAGCCACGCGGTCATGAGTATAGAGTGAGTACAGCAGGGGGCTGAGCACGCAGCCTTGAGGTGCTCCCGTGCTGATTGTTATCGAGTCTGACACATTTCCACCAATACGAACAGACTGTGGTCTGTGAATGAGGAAGTTGAGGATCCAATTGCAGAGGGATGCGCAGAAACCCAGTTCCGCGAGTTTGGTAACCAGCTTGGAGGGGATGATAGTATTAAATGCCGAGCTGTAATCGATGAATAACAGCCTGACATATGAGTTTTTGTTGTCCAAGTGGTCCAGAGTGGAGTGGAGGGCCAGCGAGATTGCGTCCACCGTTGATCTGTTGTGGCGGTAAGCGAACTGCAGTGGGTCCAGGTTTTTGTCGAGGTAGGAGTTGATTTGCGCCATGATCAACCTCTCGAAGCACTTCATCATCACAGGCGTTAGTGCCACAGGTCGATAGTCATTGAGGCACATCACCTTGTTCTTCTTGGGCACTGGTATAATTGATGCCTTTTTGAAGCAGGTGGGAACCTCACAGCTCAGAAGTGAGAGGTTGAAAATGTCCGTAAAAACTCCAGCCAGTTGGTCCGCACAGGTTTTGAGAACAGGACCAGGTATACCATCAGGTCCAGGCGCTTTTCGAGGGTTCACCCCTCTGAAGGATTTCCTGACGTCGGCCTCTGTGACTGAGAGTGAAATACCATCACAGCGAATGGGGGCTCGGGAAGGCACATCGGTGTTCTCCCTATCAAAGCGTGGGTAAAACGCATTGAGCTCATCAGGGAGTGATGTATCGCCGACGTCCGAGCTGCCTCCTGATTTCGCCTTGTAGGAGGTGATTACATTCAGGCCCCGCCACAGCTGCCGAGCATCTGTCTCATCCTCTAGCTTGGAGCAGAAGTCCCTTTTGGCCTTTTTGATGGCCTTACCAAGGTCGTATCTGGACTTCTTATAGACCACTGTATCATCAGACATGAATGCCCGGTGTCTGGTCTTCAGAAGAGTGTGGATCTCAAAGTTGATCCAAGGTTTCTGATTGGGAAACACTTGGAAGGTTTTTGTAGGGATGCAGTCCTCCACACGTTTCTTTATGAAGTCTGTAAAGACTGTGACGTATTTGTTCAAGTCCGTTGCTGAGTCCTTGAACATTGCCCAGTCTACAGACTCCAAACAATCCTGGAGTTGTTCCTCTGCCCCCCCCCACCCCCCCAACCAGCTCTGTACTGTCCTCACCTCAGGGGGTGCGCTCTTTGGGGCCAGCTCTGACAACATAAAGGCAAACTGAGGTTAAAGAAAACAACTGAATGTGGTTATATTATTATTTATGTAGTGTGCCCAGCCCCTTACCTGGACATATTTATGCTCTGGCTGAACCCATGGCCAAGTCCAGCTGAACCAAACCTAGCAGCTTACTTTCTGATTTTCATGTTGCATTGCACCGGTATGGAAGTCGGAGACTAATCATCCTGCAATTAGGATATAATTGTTCACCATGTAAACACTGTCTGCTGAGTTACTCAGCACTGTGTTTTTCTCACGATTTCAGCATCAGCAGTGTATTTTCTTCATGAAAATATATGGGTTAGCCCTGCAAATTATGAAAAAATGCAGAGGAAGGGTATGATTTTCTTTATGCCCATGGCACCTCTTTAAGGAGCCATTCAAACAGTCACACACTCTTTACGAAGGTTAAAAACATTTTGACTCCAAATAGATTAAACAATTACATGAAAATGGATCCATCTTCCATCATCTTTGGAGGCAAAGCATCCCAGATGAATGTCTACACAAAATGCTGGAGTAACTCAGCAGGACAGGCAGCATCTCTGGAGAGAAGGAGTGGGTGAAGTTTCGGGACAAGACCATTTTTCAGACTGATGTCAGGGGAGTCGGTGGGACAGAGATAGAATGTAGTCGGAGACAGTAAGACAGGTGGGAGAACTGGGAAGGGGATGGAAACAGACAGAAAGCAAGGGCTATTTGAAGTTAATTAAGTCAATGTTCATACCACTGGGATGTAAGCTACACAAGCAAAATATTACTTACCAATAATCGTCCCTTCACACCCAAACCACCCTCTCCCCAGGTACTTTCCCTTGTAACCGCAGGAGATGCAACACCTGTCCCTTTACCTCCCCCCTCAACTCCATCCAAACACCCCGGCAGTCTTTTCAGGTGAGGCAGATGTTCACTTACACCTCCTCGAACCAAAACTACTGTATCCTCTGTTCCAGGTATCAACTTCTGTACATCGGCGAGACCAAGCGCAGGCTCGGCGATCGTTTTGCTGAACACCTCCGCTCAGTCCACCTTAACCTACCTGATCTCCCAGTTGCTCAGCTCTTTAACTCGCCCTCCCATTCCCAATCTGACATTTCTGTCTTGGGCCTCCTCCATTGTCAGAGTGAGGCCCAGCGCAAATTGGAGGAACAGCACCTCATATTTCGCTTGTTTAACATTTTAACATTATTTTAACATTATTTCATTGAAGGTAGAAAAATGTTTAAGAAGGAACTGCAGATGCTGGAAAATCAAAGGTAGACAAAAATGCTGGAGAAACTCAGCAGGTGAAGCAGCAGCTATAGGGCGAAGGAAATAGGCAACGTTTCGGGTCGAGACCCTTCTTCAGACTGATGTGGGGGTGGGGGGCTCGGGAAGAAGAAAGGAAGAGGCGGAGACATTGGGCTGTGGGAGAGCTGGGAAGGGTAGGGGAAAGAAGGAGCAAGCAGGGACTACCTGAAATTGGAGAAGTCAATGTCCATACCGCCGGGGTGTAAACTACCCAAGTGAAATATGAGGTGCTGCTCCTCCAATTTGCGGTGGGCCTCACTCTGGCCATGGAGGAGGCCCAGGACAGAAAGGTTTGGATTCTGAATGGGAGGGGGAGTTGAAGTGCTGAGCCATTTCCTTCGCTCCATAGATGCTGCCTCACCCGCTGAGTTTCTCCAGCATTTTTGTCTACCTTCATATTTCGCTTGGGTAGCTTACACCCCAGCGGTATGAACATTGATTTCTCTAACTTCAAATAGCCCTTGCTTTCCCTCGCTCTCCATCCTCTCCCCCTTCCCAGTACTTCCACCAGTCTTACTGTCTCCGACTACATTCTATCTCTGTCCTGCCCACTCCCCTGACATCAGTCTGAAGAAGGGTCTCGACCCGAAACGTCGCCCATTCTTTCTCTCCAGAGATGCTGCCTGTCCCGCTGAGTTACTCCAGCATTTTGTGTCTACCTTCAATTTAAACCAGCATCTGCAGTTGTTTCCTACACCAGATAAATGTATGTTCCATACACAATGACATTCTAATACTGGGTGTGATAAATTATTGCTGCAGGACTGTGGCGTAAGTATGAGCTGCAGAAACAGTATGAAGCTATGCTATTGCTATGAAGCATAGCTATGCTATGAATGCCTGTGTTCATGATAGGGAGTTCACCCGTGAACAAGCTTGGGAATCTCCACAGTTAGTCCAAGTGTGTTCCATCTGGCAGGTAAGGTGGGATGGAAGGGTTCAGGCAACTATGGTTATGCTCCCAGATTGTTGCCTCCATTTTATAAAAACAATTTTCAATTCATTTGCTGGTTATATTTGATTGTTGAAAATTATTTTGAAATGTGTATTTATTCTTCCTGACTTAACGCTGGTTCCTGGTATATTCTGAGTGGCAGTTGGATCATTGGTGTCTTGTGTGTAAAATGATTTAGGAGGAGCTGCATGGGAACGGGGTGTTCTCACGCTCACTGTTGAAGTTTGGTGACCAAATGTTTATTGATGTGTAGAAATAGTTGTGAATAGTTTCCACTGCTGCCCTCTTTAACCCTTTCTTTAGGACATGATCCAGCCAAATCTACTTTGCTGATGCATTGTTTGACATTTGAAACTGCTACAACAAAAATAAATGGGTTGGGAATGGGTTACATATATTGTTCTGAAGGCAGAGCAGTCTCCACAGCACTGCCAAATCAAGCAACTCAGTATTGGGTTTTAAATCTCTCAGCATGCTGAAATATTTGGTAGGATTTTCATTAAAATCTATTTTTTAAATTATTTTCTTCTCCTGGATATTGCTGGAGAATTCAAATTAAATTATACAGGTTTCTTAAACCCCTATCCCACTTAGGCATTTTTTTTTGGTGACTAGGCTGTCGCCACATGGTCGCAGGGTGACGCCTGTATGGTCGTGAGTAGTCTCCTCAAGTCGCCTAAAGAGTCATAACGTTTTTCTGGATTTTGAAATGTTCAAAACTTTTCGGTGACTGTGGGCTTGACGTAGCTTGACTTAGCTTCTCCTGTCGCAGGTTGCCGCCAGGGTGACGCAGGTTGCCGCCAGGTGACATTGGTTGTTGCCGGGTGCTGACTCCGGTGAATTCCATTGGCGACTACCTATGTCAACCGGCGACAGGTACCGGCGACTGAATTGTCTTCAGTTGTCGCCGACAGGGTCGTAGCTTGTCGCGGGTGGACGTAGGTTGACTTCGGTTGTCGTAGGTTGTCGCCTGTGTGGTCGTTGGTGGACGTCCTAATGGGTCGCCGGTTGTCGGTAGCTTGACGTCGACTAGGTGGTAGGTTGTCGTAGACATTGTCGTAGGAGGGGTCCAGTCGCCGGTTTTTCGGCGACCTGCTACGACTGTAACAGTCGCCGAAAAAATCGCCTAAGTGGGACAGGCCCTTAATACTATAAAAGTTTAACTGGAACACTGCTATAGTTTCAAGTTGATAAAATTTTGGTGATCGGTTTGAAGTATTAAATTTCTTTCTCACCCCACAGATGTTAACTGAGTTCATGAGTATGCCCAACATTTTCTGCTTCTACATTTGCTTTTCCACATCTGCAGAATTTTGATTTGGTCAAAGTAGAACTGATGTGTAATGTTTATCCATTAAATAATTCCTGATAACATACTTTTTTTCATTATATCTTATTTGAGGAAGAGTAGAGGACTCTGAAAGGATGTTTAGATCATACCTTTATGACAGTGTGTGCATGGTTTAACATATCATTTGTCCGGCATGCATGCATGCATGCAGCAATTTAATGCCTGTGGTAACTAAAGTAATCAGCTGGGAGGTTTTCTTTCCTTGTGTTTGAGTCTGTTGTAATTAGTAAGGATTGATTCCCATGATTAGTTAGTAACTTTTTATTGGGTGAGCACTAGGTGGTGAAAAGTGAGCCATGACCTTTTATCATCAGTGGTGACACCGAAGCTAGACACCAAAAACGAATAGGAAAATATATTAAATTAAATATTCTTTGAAATATTTTAAATATTGCAGTGTCGTAGATAATGTAACTAGTGTAGTTAAACGTGATTTTTATATACTCTTTCCTCACATTGAGGCTAGCCATGATATATATGTAGCAGTTAGTTGGCATCAGAATGAAATTTCTTGGAGAAAGTACAAGATTCATGGCAAACAGAAACAAAAACAAAATCCCAGAAGATAATAGTGATTGTGAACTTAGGTAGCTAAAACTGCTTTGTTTAAGCTTTTCCTATTTATGGAATTTGCTACATTTGCAATTGTTATTGCAACTAACACAATCTGAGATTTGTGCATCATCTCTTGAACCTGGTACAATGGTCTACCATCAGAATTATTCCAAGCGGCGTTAATGATGGTGATTTAAGAGGAATCTAACTGACGCATTTCAATATTAAGGCAAGTTTCAAGAGTGAAGATTGTTTTTACTGTTTGTGAAGGGACTGCAAGATTCTAGATTGGATAAATGAAGAGGAAATTTGACCTACATAGCATTCCAGGGAATATCTACAATGATTTAAAATAAAATCATTTTTATAATAGCAGGGATAAGGCCAATGCTGTCCATCCCCAATTTTCCTTAGTAGATGATGGTGAGTTGCCTTCACCTGCTCCAGTCACACTTGCAAAGAATGCAGAAGGAATACAGCAGCATGTCACCAGCTTTGAACATTTTCAGGATGTGTTAGTGCAGGTATCTAGCCTGACCAATGGATGCCAATCCCATAGTTTTTTTGTGCATTGAGAATCAGATTCCTTGTGCTGATAAATGTGATAATATTTTCCAGACCCAAAGACCTGTGCTGAATTGGATCTGGATAACTCGCTGGAATGGGAAACAAAGACCATCACAAGTGCACTGAAACAGTATATGCGGTGAGCAACTATGCCTCCTGTTGTGATTTAAGTCTTCAAGTCACAATGTTTTTTTTCTCACTTTAATTCAATCAAATTAAGCACATTTCACTTATTACAGGTTTAATTTATTTAGTAGCCCCAAACCGATTTGCAGCCTTGATCCAAACATAACAAAAAATGAGATGACAGCAGTAGAAAGTGCTGGAGTAACTTAGCCAGTCAGGCAGCATCTCTGGATGATATGTTTAGGCAACGTTTTGGGTCAGAACTCTTTTTCAGGTGACTGGCTGCTTTTGATACTACGGACAAATGTGGCAGCAAAGTACTCTTTAAAAATTGAAATCAGAGTGCAACTTCCCAAGTTCCCAAACAGCAACAAAAAAACAGAATGCTTGTAAACTGCCATCTTAGTATCTGTAGGTTATCACAGCGTTATACAGGGCTACACTCCAAGCTAATTTTAATCCTGTCATTGATAATCTCTCCATAATGTCAGAAGACAGGATGTTTGCTAACCAGATTCAGTTGCATTTGGTGTTCATATGCTTATGAAGTTACCTGTACCTACGTGCAAGTAGGTACAGGCAAGGAGTCCTGAGCAACAAGCAGCATTGAATTGTTAAGTATATCACGTAATGCCCTCCAACAAGAGAGAGACTAATCTTCTCCCATTGATGCCAATGGAATGACCGTCATGAAATTCTCCAACAATCTGGGGATTTCGACTGACCGGAACCTTAATTTAACCAACAATAAATTCTGTGACCAACAGAAATGGACCTCCTTCCAACTCTGATGAGGGACCTACCTCCCAATTCTTCAATGCCATTTGAACATCTGAGTGCAATGCAAAACTGGATTGGCATATTGTCCACTTGCCTAGATGATTGCAACTGCTATAAGGCTTGAGAAACTAAACACCATCCACAACTAAGTGGCTGCATAATCCACCACGTCAAACATTGAGTCATTCAAGGCAATGTGGTCGTAATGTGTAAAATCAGAAAGGTGCCTTGAAATGATTTGATAAGGCTTTTGGTCGGTAACTCTCCAATTCACAACCTCCACTATCTGAAAAGGTTATGGATCAGGCACATGGGAATGGCAAAATATCAAAGATGTTCAAGTTCCCATCCTAACTTGGAAGTGTATTGGTATTCCAGCATTGTTTCAGGGTCAAAATTTGAGAACTTCAAGCTTAATGACATGGACTGCAACAATCGAAGAAGGCAGTCCCCCTCTGTAGGTATAATAAGGTGGCCAAAGTATGCTGGTCTTGGCAGCCTTGCCCAACTTGTGAACACAAAATAGTCCGAGAATATTATATATAATGAAACACTGCAGGGAATGATTAGGTTGTTACTGATGATTATTTTTTTTAACCTTTTACTCATCAAGTTCTTTCTTCATGGGTTAAGTTCAAATAAATGTTCATTTAGTTCAACTTGTTGAAGTGTTTTCTTGAGACTGAAACTTGCATTAAATGAATAGAAATAAAGTTTCAAAATCTAATACCAGTTTAGAAATATACTGAAGATAACTCTTTTGTTATTCAGGTCAGTAAATGGTTTTATATTTTCAATTAATGTATTGTTTTGTATATGTTACAGAAATCTTCCAGAACCTATCATGACTTACAAGTTGCATTCAGAATTCATCTCTCTAACCAGTAAGTAGTCATGTGAACTACTGTGAAATATGCAGTTTTAAAATTGTACAAGTGATGTATGAATGTAATTTGTTGCATGACCTAACATCGTGTCATTGCTGCACTTTTAACACAGTCATTTGAAGGGCAACAGCAAGTGAGAAATTGTGTTGGGCAGTGCCAATGGCATATTTTACAAGCCTAGAAGATATTGTAAATGGGAGGCACATCAATTATTTTTTTTGATGGAATGAGAATCATCAATTGAAAGCTTTACCGTGGGTCGCTGAGGTAACTAGGCATGGGCAGGCAGGAATCATGAATGATAGGAAAATTGAAGTACTAGAGTTTTAAACATGAAATTTATGGTGCAGTTGATCATGTGAGCACTGGAAAAGTTGAAATTAAAAATGCCCAAAACAAGCGTGAGATGTTAAGAACAGATAGGAAAGGAAAAGGATTTGAAAGCTCAGGACTAGATCAGATCCGATCAGGTGCTGTGGTTGCAAAAGGTCTGGGTCGGCCTGGTCGTGTGGCAGTAAGTTGGAATTGGAGTAAAGAGTATGGGTCGGTGGTGATAGCAAAGGATGATGGCTTGAGTCTTTTCGATTTCAGCTGAAGAATTTGAGGCTCATTCTCACTGGATATGGGGCAAACAATCTCATAATACCGGAAGTGAAATAGTTGAATGAGATTATTGTCTGCAGGGTCAGATGACGTTGCCTTTTGTTTCCCTCGATTCTTCAGATGATTGAAGCATTGATTTATCAGGCAGTTCAAAATAATGTGTAAATAAATTTACACTATAAATGGAAGAAAACAGGACAAGAGGGCATCTACTGCAGAAATACAGTAAAACTGGAATAATCCAATATCTGATTATTTCGAATTCCCGAAGGTTTGGGATCTATCTCACAAGTGTTGCGGAAATTGGGAATTATTTGCTCACACAACAGAATGTTGAAATATGGAACGTTATAAAAAGTAGGGCGCCAATTATGAAAGTTACGGTTATGAGATTTTGTTGTGTTAGGGTTTTGAAGATTCTGGAATGAATGCGAGTAGACAGTTGGTATGTTGATTGGCATTAATCTAAATGAATGGTGAATAAGCTTGGGTGGCTGGGATGCTGCAGTCTCTCTTTATAACTCCATGACAAGCTGGTGGTTATGGATGTGCAGTTTGCAGCAAAGTGGAGGTAGAATTACACAATGTTAAAGATTGAGAAGTGACAGGTCTGATTTGATGTTGATAGAATGGTTCTGTAACACTTGTGCAAGGTGTACAGTTTAAGGAATTAACTTGAAACTATCTAATGTGAGTGTTCCATTATATTTTCTGTTTTGCAGAAAGCGGCAGTCCTGAAACGAGAATCAAGCCACTTCATTCTCTCATTCACAAACTTCCAGGAAAGAATCGAGAATTATTAGGCATTCTCGTCAAGCATTTGGCTAAGTAAGATGCTAATCGCTATTACAAACAGCCCTTTAGTCTACATATTTTAGGAATGTAAATCGTTTTAAAGCAAAAAGTTGTTCACCTTGTCTTGCGTCAATTAGCAAATCTAATGTAACTCCTGAATAGAATTGTCAATATTTTGAGGAATGCTTTTAATAATTACCAAATATATCTGTGGGCAAGATGAAACGGATTTTTTTTCCTGCCGCAGTATTTAAATTTTCTAAACAATTGAAGAGCTGCCAAGATGATTAGCAGGCAGAGAGAATAATAACATCAGCTTTAATTAATCTGAAACAAAAGCGAGTGCCACAATTAGCGAGCAATGGAATTTCAAGTATATTTGCTGATGTTGCAGAGTGCAGCCCCATGAAAGATGCTGCTCAAAGTAGATACTGGTTATGGTTACAATGAATACACACTCACTGTAGTTTTGGGATTTTAATTAGTAATCTTGAATCAGTGGGGGAGGTTGATTTGATTGACTAGGAGAGGTGAGAAGAGTTGAAATTTGGGACCTAGTTCCCTTGGCAATAAGGGAAGCTGGTGGATGTTGGGGAAATCTAACTCATCTGGTTTCAAGTCTAATTCAGGAACATGCAGATGAATGACAGGGGGTCCTAAAATCAAAATGTAAGCTGCCCTCCAAAAGTACATTAACCATCTTAAAAATAGTTGGCATAGCAATATTCATGGTTCTTGCTTTTTGTCATAAGCTCAATATCACTTTGGGCATTGTTGGACGTGTTATAATTGAACCAGCTTCATTATCATTGGCCTTAATTATTTTCTGCGTAAGTGCTCTATAGCTTGCAACTGGAGTTGTATACTTCAAAATCGCACTCTGGTGGCAAGATAATTTTAATTACCTCTAAAAGTCAGTGCGGTCATTCATTTGATATCATTTCCAGAAAAAACATTTTTATGTTCCTTAACAATATGATCTCTGTGAAGGCATAGAGTGTACAAAGATGATCTGTTCACAGTAGGATTACAATATAAACAAATTCTCAGTAAATCTAAATCTCAAACATGAAGTACAAAAATGATTTTTATTCCTCATCTGTTGATATATAAATTGTCATATTTCTAACACCGGAATCCAATCTGAACAAAAACTAGTCACTGCATTACCTGCAGATAAAAGTGCAACATGAGCAGAGATGATTGGAGAACAAATTGTCGGAATTCTGTGTATTTTGGAAAGGATTGTTAATAGCATTAGTGTGTTCAGTTAATTTGCTTGTAAGCAGTTGATTTACTAGTATGGCTTTGGAGAGATTTTTTTTATAAAGGAAATTGATTGATTTAAAAAATATGACTGTTAATTGCAGTTTGAATTGCTTTGTTAAACTAAAATAGAAATAAAATTTTCAAAGAAATTATTCAATGGTCCAATGGAAAGTACTTGCCCTCATTAACCTCCTACTGGTACTTAAATGTCTCATCTGGTTCAAAACTTTGTGGTCTTGCCTGTACCTCTGTAGCCACCTGCAATTCTCAGAACCATATACAGTGGCTTGCAAAAGTTTTCATACCCCTTGAACTTTTCCACATTTTGTCACGTTACAACCACAAACGTAAATGTATTTTATTGGGATTTTATGTGATAGACCAACACAAAGTGGTGCATAATTGTGAAGTGGAAGGAAAATGATACATGGTTTTCAATTTTTTTTACAAATAAAAAACTGAAAAGTGTGGCGTGCAAAAGCATTCAGCCCCCTTTACTCTGATACCCCTAAATAAAATCCAGTGCAACCAATTGCCTTCAGAAGTCACCTAATTAGTAAATATAGTCCACTTGTGTGTAATCTAATCTCAGTATAAATACAGCTGTTCTGTGAAGGCCTCAGAGGTTTGTTAGAGAACATTAGTGAACAAACAGCATCATGAAGTCCAAGGAACACATCAGACAGGTCAGGGATATAGTTGTGGAGAAGTTTAAAGCAGGGTTAGCTTATAAAAACATATCCCAAGCTTTGAACATCTCACGGAGCACTGTTCAATCCATCATCCGAAAGTGGAAAGAGTATGGCACAACTGCAAACATAGAAACATAGAAAACAAGACATGGCCGTTCCACCGCCATAAACTGACAGGGCCGGGCAAGGAGAGCATTGATCAGAGAAGCAGCTAAGAGGCCCATGGTAACTCTGGAGGAGCTGCAGAGATCCACAGCTCAGGTGGGAGAATCTGTCTACAGGACAACTATTAGTCGTGCACTCCACAAATCGGGCCTTTATGGAAGAGTGGCAAGAAGAAAGCCATTGTTGAAACAAAGCCATACGAAGTCCCATTTGCAGTTTGCCACAAGCCATGTGGGGACACAGCAAACATGTGGAGGAAGGTGCTCTGGTCTGATGAGACCAAAATTGAAGTTTTTGGCCTAAATGCAAAACGCTATGTGTGGCGGAAAACTAACACTGCATATCACCCTGAACACACCATCCCCACTGTGAAACATGGTGGTGGCAGCATCATGCTGTGGGGATGCTTTTCTTCAGCAGGGACAGGGAAGCTGGTCAGAGTTGATGGGAAGATGGATGGAGCCAAATACAGGGCAATCTTGGAAGAAAACCTGTTAGAGTCTGCAAACGACTTGAGACTGGGGCGGAGGTTCACCTTCCAGCAGGACAACAACCCTAAACATACAGCCAGAGCTACAATGGAATGGTTTAGATCAAAGCATATTCATGTGTTAGAATGGCCCAGTCAAAATCCAGACCTAAATCCAATTGAGAATCTCTGGCAAGACTTGAAAATTGCTGTTCACAGACGCTCTTCATCCATTCTGACTGAGCTTGAGCTATTTTGCAAAGAAGAATGGGCAAAAATGTCAGTCTCTAGATGTGCAAAGCTGGTAGAGACATACCCCAAATGACTTGCAGCTGTAATTGCAGCGAAAGGTGGTTATACAAAGTATTGACTCAGGGGGGCTGAATACTTTTGCACGCTACACTTTTCAGTTTTTTATTTGTAATAAAATTTGGAAACCATGTATCATTTTCCTTCCATTTCACAATTATGCACCACTTTGTGTTGGTCTATCACATAAAATCCCAATAAAATACATTTACGTTTGTGGTTGTAATGTGAAAAAATGTGGAAAAGTTCAAGGGGTATGAAAACCTTTGCAAGCCACTGTATGTGCATTCATCCAAATCCATCTTCTTGTGCACCCTCAATTTCCTTCACCACCATTGGTGACCTTATGCTCAATGTAGTTCCTACTTCCTTTATATTCCTCAAGTGCCCTGTCTGACATCATCATCTTAAACCTCACTATGCTTCCTTTTTTTTGTCTAAATTTGCAACATTTCTCATCAACCCAGGTTACCCAACCTTGTCATCCTTGTCCTTCTTCCTCATGGGAATATATTGCTCCGGTGTTCTAACCAGTTGGCTTTTAAATGACATCAGCATGTCTGTTGTGGATTTACTCAATAATAGCTAATCCCAATCTACTCTCTCTGACTCCTGCCTAATACTGCTGTAATTACTCTTTCCCCAATTTAGCATTTTCCCTGAGCTCCAGTCATATTGCTATCCAAAATTATTTGAAAACTTGCAGAGTTGCGATCATTGTTCCCAAAAGCTCCCCCACTTACATTTTAGGTAGACAAAAATGCTGGAGAAACTCAGTGGATGAGGCAGCATCTATGGAGCGAAGGAATGGGTGACGTTTCAGGTCGAGACCCTTCTTCAGACTGTTTCCAGCCCCACTTACATTTTGATCACTTGACCAGGCTGATTTCCGAAAGCAAGGTCCAGTATGTTTCACAAAATAGTTTCAATTAGTGGTGTCATTATATCAATAATTAAAATAGAATGATTGATAATGGTCAAAACAAATGTATGTTGCGACAGGTTTAGTGTTAGTGTTAGTGGCTTAATTTACAGCTAAATGTAACAATTGGGTTGCTGTTTCCTTCTGCAGCGTATCTGATAATGCAAAACAAAACCTGATGACCGTTGCAAACCTTGGAGTTGTATTTGGACCAACTCTGATGAGAGCTCGGCAAGAAAGTGTTGCTGCCATCATGGATCTCAAGTTTCAGAACATTGTGGTGGAAATTCTAATTGATAACTATGACAAGGTGAGTTCTCACTTCACAGGATTTAATGTCAAAAAATAAACTGTTCGGCCCTCTTGGAGTATTTCCGTCAGTCCCATTCCCCCATTTCTCTGTTATCTCCTTTCTCTCACATATTCTTCAACTCCCTGTTGATTCTCCTGCACCCATTAGGGATAATTTACAGTAACCGATTAACCCATCAACCAGCACATTTTTTGATATTTGGGCAGAGCACCCAGGGAAATGCCTTGTGGTCACAGAATATGTGCACATTTTTACAGATCCATATTTTTACCTGGGTGCCTGGAGCCATGAGGCTGCACCACTAAGTGTTGTGTTACTGTTCCAGCCTCTTTGATAAAATCGCTTTTGTCAAATCAGTGAATTATAATTTGCTGATCATTGTTCAAAGTTGATATGTAAGTGCAATTTCATTATTAATATGAAATTAACATGAGAGTACTCTTCATTCCCCTCATCAGGAATTTAATCAAAACTCCCAATTTCATGAGTGAATTTGAATTTTGCTCACTATTTCACGGATGAGCAGCACACTTGAACTGTAAAGTATTCAATGAGACTTGAACTGGTTCTGGATTCATTTTGCTGGATTTGTTGGATAAGAGTTGGTCATAAACACTTACTTTCAAGGTTATTTTCAGTTGAAGGATTTGGAATTTTGATGATACATAGTTTAAAGTTAACCTAAGTAATCAAAATGTAATAGCTCAGAAATGTGTGATTTGGGCATCTGGCCCAGAATTGGATACAAGGTCTTTTTCCATAAGTATAATCTCTTCAGGATTTTCTTAGGAGCTGATTGGACTTCTTGACAATAATTTGCTATGCATTTTGATTTGCATTATGCATCCATTTATTTTGGTTCATGAATGTCATTATGTAACCCACAAGTCTTTTTTTAAATCCGTAAGACATGATTTCCCATGCATAAAACCATGCTGATATACTTGTCCCAATGCAGTTAAATCCTCTCCACTGACGTTTTCACCAATCGTGTTGGGCTTACTGGCCTGTAGTTCCTTGGCTGGTCGATGCCGCTCTTCTTCAATATTGACACAACAATTAGCCACCCTCCAGTTGTATGCTACCTCACCCCAGGGTTCTGAAAGAGGTAGCTTTAGTTTTTGAGTCGGCATTAGTAGTGATCACTGGAGTGAGGAGTGCTTTAGGCGATTTGGAAATTGCAATTATTACTCTGCTGTTCAAGAAGTAAGCCAAGCAGAAGAGTGCAAACTATAGACCGATTAGCCTGACTTCAGTGGTTGATAAGATTTTAGTCCATTATAAAGGATGAGGTTTACGAGTACATCGGGATCTGGGGGTCCTTGTTCACCAGCCAATGAAAGTAAACATGCAGGTACAGCATGCAGTGAAGAAAGTGAATGGCATGTTGGCCTTTATAACGAGGAGGTGAGTATAGGAGCAAAGAGGTCCTTCTGCAGTTGTACAGGACCCTAGTGAGACCACACCTGGAGTATTGTGTGCAGTTTTGGTCCCCAAATTTGAGGAAGGACATTCTTCTATTGAGGGAGTTCAGCGTAGGTTTACAAGGTTAATTCCCGGGATGGCGGGACTGTCATATGCTGAGAGAATGCAGCGGCTGGGCTTGTACACTCTGGAGTTTAGAAGGATGAGAGGGGATCTTATTGAAACGTAAGGGTTAGGACACGGCAGAGGCAGGAAACAAGTTCCCGATGTTGGGGGAGACCAGAAACGGGCCACTGTTTAAGAATAAGAGATAAGCCATTTAGAATGGAGACGAGGAAACACTTTTTCTCACAGAGAGTTGTGAGTCTGTGGAATTCTCTGCCTCAGAGGGTGGTTGAGGCCGGTTCTCTGGATACTTTCAAGAGAGAGCTAGATCGGGCTCTTAAAGATAGCGGAGTCAGATGGTATGGGGAGAAGGCAGGAACGGGGTACTGATTGGGGATGATCAGCCATGATCACATTGAATGGCGGTGCTGGCTCGAAGGGCCAAATGGCCTACTCCTGCACCTATTGTCTATTGTCTATTGTCTATTGAGTACTTAGAAGCACATGATAAAATAGGCCTAAGAGCATGGTTTTATGAAAGGGACATCTTGCCTGACAAATCTATTGGAATTCTTCGAAGAAGTTATTAGCAGGATAGACAAAGGAGAGTCGGTGGACGTTGTTTACCTGGATTTTCAGTCCTTTGCTAAGGTGCCGCAAGAGAGAAGAAACTAGCATGGATAGCAAGTTGGCTGAATGGCAGAAGGCAAAGAGTGGCAATAAAGTGGACTTTTTCTGCTTGGCTGCCAGTGATTAGCGTTGTTCGCAGAGGTGGGTGCTGGGGCCGCTAATCTTCCTGTTGTATATCAACAATTTGGACGAGGGGATTGAAGGCTTTGTGGGCAGGTTTGCAGAGGGGTATGTAGTGTAGAGAAAGCAGGGACTGTGCAGCAGGACCTGGACAGGTTGGGAGAGTGGCAGAGACGTGGCAGATGGAATACAGCCTTGCAAAGTGTGGAGTCATGCAATTTGGTGGTAGGAATGAAGGCATAAACTATTTTCTTAATGGGGAGACAAATCAGATATCAGAGGTGCAAAGGGATAGGGGTGATGGTACAGGACTCCCAAAAGGTTAATTTGCAAGTTGAATTGGTAGTAAGGAAGGCAAATGCAATGCTAGCTTTTAATTCAAGAGGAGTAGAGTATAAAAACAGGGATGTAATGCTGAGGCTTTATAAGGCACAGGTTGGACCGCATTTGGAGTATTGGAGCAGTTTTGGGTCCCGTATCTGAGGAAGGATGTGTCGGCATTGGAGGGGTCCAGACGAAATTTACAAGAATGATCACAGGAATGATTGACATATGATGACCGTTTGATAGGACTGGGTTTTTACTCGCTGTCGTTTAGAAGGATGAGGGGGCATCCTCATTGAAGCTTAACGAATAGTGATAAGCTTGGATAGAGTGGATGTGGAAAGAATGTTTCCACTAGTGGAAGAGTAGGACCAGAGGCCATAGCCTCAGAACAAAAGGACATACCTTTAAAAAGGAGCAGAGGAAGGGGGTGAATCTGTGGAATTCATTACCACAGACAGCTGTGGAGGCCACGTCAATGGACATTTTAAGGTGTAGATTGACATATTCTTGATTAGTGCGGGTGTCAGGGGTTAAGGGGAGAAGGGTTGAGAGGGAAAGATAGCCTATTGAATGGCCTAATTCTGCTCCTATAATTTATGAATTTGTGAATGTGTCGGGAAACATGCCTTCCCTTTTGCTGTGGTTGATCATGTTCTCTCTCACATTTCCTCTGTTTCATAGACTTCTGCTCACACCTCACATCCAAACAGAACAGAGATAGAGATAGTAGTTAAGAAGGAACTGCAGATGCTGGAAAAATCGAAGGTAGACATAAATGCTGGAGAAACTCAGTGGGTGAGGCAGCATTATGGAGTGAAGCAATAGGTGATGTTTCGGGTCGAGACCCTTCTTCAGAGATAGAGACAGCGTCCTCAACTTTCACTACACCAGCACCATCCTTCGTGTTTCCACCAGCTGCAACAGGATCCCATCACCAGCTACAGCTTCTCATTCCTGTTGCTTTCTGCCTGTCGAGGAAGTATTCGAGGAAGTGGTCCACTCATCACTCCCTATGTGCACTTCACTTCCCTTCCCCCTGGTAATTATCCCTGCAACCACAGGATGTGTTACACATGTCCTTATACCACCTGCCTCACAACCATGCAGGAACCTAAATGGCCACAAAATGTAAAGCACCGATTCATGTACATTCTTGTCTACTCCAACCTGTGCTTCCAATTCCAAGGCTGCATCTATATTCATGCAATAAAGCGTAGTCTAGGCGACCAATTTGTCTGCAGTTGCCATCCTGTGCTTCCAGTTACATTTCAGTTCTCTTTTCCATTCCCGCATTGACCTGTCCATCCTCTGCCATCATCACGGCCAGAATAAGGCCCAACAAAAACTCCTCAAACGGTTTTCATTGTCCCCTTTATCATCAGATCACAACACTGGCAGCCTTCAGTCCTGCTTCCTGGTGTTCCTGCTTATCACCTTCCAACAGGTGTCCGCACCTTAACCTTCACCTGCCTCCAGCCATCAGCTACCCGCCTCTACTTCTCAACTCCATCCTTGGCCTCCTCTACCTGACTCCATATTCTATCATCCTTCACCCCTCCCAAGTCCACCAATCACCTCTCGCTTCTGTTTCACTGCTCAGTTTCTCTACACTCGCTACTTTTCCCCTCCACTCACAGTCTTAATGCAAGGTTTTGATAAGAAATGCTGACAATGCCTTTCTCCTCCTTCAGATGCTGCTCAGCCCATGATTTCTCCAGCAGCTTGTTTGTTGCTACAAAGATTCCAGCAGCAGCAGTCTCAACCTGATTAGCTATTTGGAGATTGAGATGGGGTCACTAGATGTGGTTATTCTAATAAAATAATTCCATCAGTTTGTATTAAGATGATTTTATGTATGTTTGTCTGGATCAGTCCTGTGCTTGTATGTAACAGGATCCATCCTGTCACTGATAAGGATAGTAATTCAACCCAAAGTCTAGACTTGGTTTGTTTGTGAGTGCTTTCACTGAAAAGTTCCCTTCTGTACTCAGATTAGAAGGAGATGGAGTTTAAAAAGTCCACCCAAAGAACTCCTTTGCCCATATAGCAAATATAATTATAATATTTGCACATGGGTAAAAACTGGAAAGTGAAGAAAACCCATGCAGTTAAGAAGATAATTGTACACATATACCACCTGTGATCAGAATTGAACTGAGGCAGCTGCACTAATCATTGTGCAACTTCACAATTTTTGTTTTCCCCTAAGCGCAATAACTATTGAGAATTAGAATTTTGAGTAAAATTTAAATTGATTTTGAGTGAGAAAAATTATACATCAAAATAATTATAGTTCCATTTGTGTTTTTTGTGAAATTTGCACAGAGCTTGTGTGGCTAACTGAATACCCTTCACAAACGTCCCATATGGAACATTACTTTATAGAATAATACAAAAATTACTTAATTTACTGTAAAGGCTTTAAGTAGAGAAGTTGGGTTGTAACATTGCAGTTGCACAATATGTTTGCTAAGGTCATATTGAGTATTGTATTTGGTTTTTATCACACAACCACAGGACTGCAGGGACTGAGTTATAGGGAGAGTTTTGGCAGGAGAGGACTTTATTCCTTGGAGTGTACGAGATTGAGGGGTGATCTTATCGAGATGTGTAAAATCCTGTAATGTCCTAAATCCTGTAGATCGGGTAAATGCACAGTCTTTTTCTTTGGGTGGGGAATCAACAACTAGAGGGCATAGATTTAAGGTGAGGGAGGGAAAAATGAATAGGATCCTGAGGAGCAACTATTTCACACATAGTATGGTGAGTATATGGAACAAGCTGCCTGAGAAAGTAGTCAAGATGGATACAGTAACAACATTTCAAAGACATTTTAAATGTACTGTGATGGGAACGTTTTATATGGATATGGGTTAAACATGGGTGAAAGGGACTAGTGTAGATGGATGCCATGGTTGGCTACATGGACGAGTTGGGTCGAGGGACTAGGTTTTGTCCTATTGACTCTAAGTCTCTAAAGAAGCTATTTTGGTATTAAACTGTTTTCAGTCTCGTTTAGTTTGGAGATACAGCACGAAAACAGGCCCTTCGGCCCATCGAGTCTGCACCGACCAGTGAACCCCGCACATAACAGTACCCTACAGACACTAGGGATAATATACATTTATACCAAGCCAATTACCTGCAAACCTGTATGTCTTTGGAGTGTGGGTGGAAACCGAAGATCTCGGAGAAAACCCACGCAGTCACGGGGAGAACTTACAAACTGGGTACAGACAGCACCCGTAGTCAGAATCTAACCCAGATCTCTGGTGCTGAAAGCGCTGCAAGGCAGCAACTCTACCGCTGCACCAGCCCTTGATTGTTGATGATTGATGAAGTTTTATCTTTATACCAGTAGGTGTCACCCTCAAATAGAATTAAATATTGGGAAGCTGCCTTGGATTTTTAACTGTTTGGAGTGGACTGCTTGCTGTTTGATATTAGAATAATGATTGTACCGTTTTATTTATGTTAGACTTTTTATGGAAATGCCTTGTAGTTAATCATGCTTTGAACACATGTTGGTTTAAGGATTTGTAGATTGAGCCCCACAGCATTTGTGACTGAATACCAACCAGTAGCTTGATTGTAGTAATTTACAATGAATAGTCTCCGTGTTTAAAAGCTATCTTATAATATGTAAAATTCCTGTCCATTATGTGCAGCAAATTACATTAATTACCTTTTTGTCCACTCGGGTGCTTCAGAATTTAAATTAATAACAATTTCACAAATCCAAACACGTACACTATGAGCATCCAGTTAATGAAGAATGCACATAATCAACTCAGTAACTTTATGATCATTAGTCCCTCATATGGTTTACATTGTTTATTTGTTTACATGACATTGTTTTGTAAAAAGATTGAGATCAGGAGAAACATGACCAGGATTGATCAAAAGTTCATAACTGTTCTTTTTTGACAAAGTTTATATCGTTATTTTTATGATAAATCATTGTGGCACTTGACTTGAATTATGGACTTTTATTACAATGGGATTACGAAAGCTTTAATTTTTATCAAAATTAATTTTTATCAATCAAAATTGGCTCTCCATATGTACTTGGCCACCTTATAGCCTAGTGGTATGAATATTGCTTTCTCTAACTTCAGGTAACCCCGGCATTCCCTCTCTCTCTATCCCTCCCCCACCCAAGTCGCACTAGCTTCTCGTTTTCACCTAACAAACAGCTAACAATGGTCTATTTCCTTTATCATCGTAACTTTTTTGCATATCTTTCATTCTTTATCTGTACATCATCGCCTATATCTCTCGTTTTCCTTATCCCTAACCAGTCTGAAGAAGAGTCTCGACATGAAATGTCACACATTCCTTCCCTCCAGAGGTACTCCAGCTTTTTGTGTCTATCTCCATATGTACTGTTCAACTTGGAATATCATTCAGATCTATTGAAGTGCAATACATTTTTGATTTTGAAGATTTGTTAAGCTTCTTCTTCCGAATCTGTTTACTTCTTTAAAGCCCTGTCCCATGGTACGAGTTCATTCCAAGAATTCTCCCGAGTTTGCCCTGATTCGAACTCGGAGATTTACGGTAATGGCCACTCGTCGGTACTCGGGGCTCTCGTGGACATTTGTCATCATGTTGAAAAACTTCACGAGTCTTCCCGTGCTTTAGCGAGCCTTCCCGAGTACCTGCCGTTAGCGTTACGAGCCGCTAAGAAACGTCCCCGAGCTCAGACGTACCCGCTACGTTCATTCTCCGTGCTTACCGCGAGTTTGATTCTTTTTTTTAAACTCGGGAGAGCTCTTGGAATGAACTCGTATCGTGGGACAGGGCTTTTAGGAATTGTTATGCAAAATTACATTATTTGGTGAGCGAACATAGAGGGCTATAAATACAATTTACACCTTGTAATTTTCAGATATTTGGGACAGTTCCAGATGCCAGTGTGGGTCAGTCAGAGACTTGCATAACACTATCCTCAAATAGACTGACCAGAAGATCAACACAAGGCCCACGCCATTCAAGGCCCATAGCCGTATATAATTTTTCGGCAGACACAGAAAAAGGTAGGAATCAATTCACTGTTAAGCTGTAATCTTATTTCATCATTGGCGACACATGCCTATGAACTTGAGGGTTGTGATTTGAAAAGAAGAAGTATAACATAGCAAAGATGAGTGGAAAGCCAGAGCATTGGGAAATGTTTAAAGAACAACAGAAGATAACTTAAAAAAAGCAATACAGGAGAAAAGATGAGGTACAAAGGTAAGCTAGCCAAGAATATAAAGGAGGATAGTAAAAGCTTCTTTAGGTATGTAAAGAAGAAAAAAATAGTTAAGATCAAAGTTGGACCCTTGAAGACTGAAACAGGTGAAATTATTATGGGGAACAAGGAAATGGCAGAGGAGCTGAACAGGTACTTTTATGTTTTCCTTAGTGAAGACGGATCCAACAATCTCCCTGATGTACCAGTGGCCAGAGGATCTAGGGTGATGGAGGAACTGAAGGAAATTCACATTAAGCTGGAAATGGTGTTGGGTAGACTGATGGGACTGAAGGCTAATAAATCCCCAGGGCCTGATGGTTTGCATACCAGGCTACTTAAGGAAGTGGCTCTAGAAATTGTGGACGCATTGGTGATAATTTTACAATGATCTTTAGATTCAGGATCAGTTCCTGTGGATTGGAGGGTAGCTAATGTTAATCCACTTTTTAAGAAAGACGGGAGAGAGAAAACAGGGAATTATAGACCAGTTAGCCTGACATCGGTGGTGGAGTCTAATATAAAAGATGAAATAGCAGCACATTTGGATAGCAGTAACAGGATCAGTCCGATTTAGCATGGATTTATGAAGGGGAGATAATTATGCTTGACTAATCTTCTGGAATTTTTTGAGGATGTAACTAGGGAAATGGACAAGGGAGAGCCAGTGGATGTAGTGTACCTGGACTTTCAGAAAGCATTTGATAAGGTCCCACATAGGAGATTAGTGGGCAAAACTAGAGCACATGATATTGGGGTAGGGTACTGACATGGATAGAAAATTGGTTGGCAGACAGGAAACAAAGAGTAGGGATTAACGGGTCCCTTTCAGAATGGCAGGCAGTGACAAGTGGGGTACCACAAGGCTCGGTGCTGGGACTGCAGCTATTTACAATATACATGGAATGATTTAGAAGAAGGGATTAAAAGTAACATTAGTAAATTTGCAGATGACACAAAGCTGGGTGGCAGTGTGAACTGTGAGGAGGATGCTATAAGGATGCAGGGTGACTTGGGCAGGTTGTTGAGTGGGCAGATGCAGTTTAATGTGGATAAATGTGAGGTGGCAAAAAACAGGAAGGCAGATTATTATCTGAACGGTGCCAAGTTGGGAAAAGGTGAAGTACAATGGGATCTGGGGGTCCTTGTTCATCAATCACTGAAAGTAAGCATGCAGGTGCAGCAGGTAGTGAAGAAAGTGAATGGCATGTTGGCCTTTATAACAAGAGGAGTTGAGTAGGAGCAAAGAGGTCCTTCTGCAGTTGTTCAGGACCCTAGTGAGGCCACACCTGGAGTATTGTGTGAGGATTTGGTCTCCAAATTTGAGGAAGGACATTCTTGCTATTGAGGGAGTGTAGCATAGGTTCACTAGGTTAATTTCCGGGATGACAAGACTGTCCTATGTTGATAGAATGGAGCGGCTGGGCTTGTATACTCTGGAATTTAGAAGGATGAGAGGGAATCTTATTGAAACATATAAGATTATTAAGGGTTTGGACACGCAAGAGGCAGGAAACATGTTCCCAATGTTGGGGGAGTCCAGAACCAGGGGCCACTGTTTAAGAATAAGGGGTAAGCCATTTAGAACAGAGAGGAGGAAAAACTTTTTCACACAGAGTTGTGAATCTGTGGAATTCTCTGCCTCAGAATGCAGTGGAGAACAATTTTCTGGATGCTTTCAAGAGAGAGTTAGATAGAACTCTTGAAATTAGCAGAGTCAGGATATGGGGAGAAGGCAGGAATAGGGTACTGATTGTGGGTGATCAGCCATGATCACTGTGAATGGCGGTGCTGGCTCAAAGGGCCGAATGGCCTTCTCCTGCACCTATTGTCTATTGAAAAACTAATTTATTTTGAGATTCCCTCCTTGCATTCAATGTAGTCATACTTCTTTTTTCACATTCAGCAAACTGTATTGAGGCAATTCTCAATCCCTCCACCTGTGGCACTGAACTGTGGGGAGGTGAAGGTGAAGTTCATAGTGTAAATAGGGCCCTCTCAGTGATGGACAACAACTGACTTTTCCCTCCGTGAAGATTGTTCAGTCTGAAAAGGTTTTGCTTGTTACTTATGTGCGCTAAATTTTAGCAGTTTCAAGGGCCTATCCCACGATGCGAGTTCAATCAAGAGCTCTCCCGAGTTTAAAAAAAATCAAACTCGTGGTAAGTGCGTTTAATGTACGCAGCGGGTACGTCGGACCTCGTGGATGCATCGTTGCGGCTCGTAATGCTAACGGCAGGTACTCGGGGAAACTCTGTGAAGTTTTTTCAACAGTGTGAAAAATTTCCAAGAGTAAAAAAATACTCGTGATGAGGTACCACAAGTTTGATTTTTTTTTTTTTTTAACTCGGGAGAGCTCGTGGGTGAACTCTCATCGTGGGACAGGCCCTTAATGTTGTTTATGAATGGGGATGTTATTGAGGATTCCTGTGATTTATTACTTAATATGTAAGCAGCCTTTGAAAAGGAAGTAGTTTAGGAGTATCAGTCTGGGATTGAATTGGGACTCTCTCTTGACAACTTGCTTCATTGTATACTGTCCTAACTCTGACCCTTACTCAACCATATTGCTTTCTCAAACAACTCTTGAGGTTATGTGGGGTAAGATACAGTTTCTACTTGGTTTAGTGCTTTGAGGTGTTGATTTGAAGATTTCACTGAGGTTTTCACATTTCCAATAGTACTTAATAAAAACCTGCCATCATCTGGACCTTGAGGCATAAATTTGGCTATGGTTCTTGTTTAGCAATTGATGTGTAGCAGACTGAAAATATCACTATTAAGCAAGAAAGGAAATCTGTTAGACAAACTCAGCAAGTTGGGAAATCTGGATGAAGGGTCTTGATCATAAACATCAACTGACCATTTTCCTCCACAGATACTGCCTGGCTTGCTGATTTCCACCAGAAATTCTTCTTTTCTTGCGCCACTTTCCAGTATCAGCATATCCATATCTTGTGCATCCTACTATCACCTTTAAATTATTCTGACTTCATTGAAACTGAATTTCATAAGCTGAGTAAAACATGCAGCTATTGCATTAAAGCATGCTTAACAGTGAGTTATGGGAAGCACCTTTAGAGATGAATTGACCTTTGAGCAACTATAGATGTAAAATAAATATATAAATGCTTCATTTGTTTTTAAATGGAGTTTTAAGTTTCTAATCTGAAAAGAAAAGGCAAAGCCTGCAATATCTGTTAATCATCCATAAAATATAATTCACAATACGTGTGATAAAGGGCTTGAAAGACTATATAACTCTTGGAAACTGGTAGTTCAAATTACGCTGAATTATTCTTAATCAAAATTATTTTAGGTATTAGCAAGGTAGAAAGTGTTATAAAAATGAAATGACATAATGATATTGGTCCTTGGCTGGGTTTAGCTATGAGTGAGATATTCTAATTTACTGCGGAACAGGCATAAAACAGTGTACAGAAGCAAACAATTAATTGGAGAAATATAGGTCATGCACGGGGCGGACATATCAGACTGTCGACAAATAAAACTTGCCACTACAAATAAGTAGGCACAAGGAACAGCTGCCGCTGGTTACAAGCAAAAAATACACCTGCTGGAGTAACTCAGCGGGTCAGGCACCGTCTCTGAAAGGCACGGATAGGTGACGCTTCAGGTTGGGACCCTTGTTCAGACTAATTATAGTAGGGGAGAAAGCTGAGAAAAGAGATGGGGGTGGGACGAGGCTTGGCAAGTGATAGGTGGCTAGACACAAAATGCTAGAGTAACTCAGTGGGTCAGGCAGCATCTCTGGAGAGGAATATGTTATGTTTTGGGTCAAGACCCTACATCATACTGAGAATCAGGGGAGAGGGAATTTTGCAGTGGATTTTGCAAAATAAGTAAGAAGGATTTCGCAGTGGAGCTGCCTCCTCTCCCCTAATGGGCCTGTCCCACTTAGGCGACTTTTTAGGCAAGTGCAGGGGGCACGGCAGTCGCCACATGTTCACTGATGGTTTCTGGTGAGTCTCCTTCATGGTCGCGAGGTGTTCCCACATTCTCGGAACTAGTCGCAGCCTCAGTATGGTCACTGCAGATTTTTCAACATGTTGAAAATTTTTCTGCGACCAAAAATTGGCCGTCATGGAGAAAATCAATAATCCTGTGGATTATTAGATTTTCCACAGGATTATTGATAGGTGCAGTTGTAGTGGGGTCGCCATGTAGTTATGGGTAGTCGTAGGTAGTTTTAGTTAATCGCCTTTGCTAACCGGTCATTTTCATTGGCTCATTGTGGGAAAAAAAAAGTAAGCAGGAGTTTTCAGAACCAAGGATAACCGTCCGGTAATGCTAATAGTCCGCCGAATTTCACAGCCGTGTATCTGTGGCTTCTTAAACGTTGTCTGGCTTTTTAAAAGTTGTCTTCACTCCTTCTCTCTCCCCCCCCCCACCCCCCTTTTAAAAGACTTACCGTACACTGTGCTAGCCATCTTAATTACAGTGCCAACCTTCCTGTTCATCGTGGTGTGTGTCTGTATCACCATGGCTTTGTACCGTGTGAATTTCGGACAGCGCTCCCTGCTTGCCCTGGCCCCCGCCTTTGCTCTGTGTGTGTGTGTGTTTTTTTTCCACTTTGACAGTCGCCGTTACAGGTCCCGGTTTTTCAGGCGACTGACGGCAACTTGACTGAAGAAGGGAAACCACCCGAAACATCACCTATTCCTTTTCTCCACAAATGTTGCCTCACCCAGTGAATTACTCCAGCATTTTGTGTCTATCTTTGGTGTGAACCAGTATCTACAGTTCCTTCCTACACTAGTGATAGGTGGATACAGGTGAGGGAGAGTTTTATTGGCAGATGACTGGACAAAGGCTAGAATTGAAATGAAGACAAGCTGTGAGATAAGGAGAGAAGAGGAGTAATTGTGTATTGTAAATGGGTACTAGTCTATTTTATAACAATGGCAGTCCTTCACCCTAATTTGCATGTAAGAGGGACCAGTAGGTGATTTCTACACCATATGTTCTCTGTGGATAGCAGTGCTAAATCTATTTGGCCTACATGTGAGAATCTTGCTTTGTTTATCAGCAGGCAGGTGGAACCTCAGTATAAAGATTCATGCAAAAGGTTGCATCTTCCTGTAGTGTCCAACCCTTTTGTCCAGTAGACTGTGGCAACAAGATGCCTAACAGAATGAACCTTTTGGGATTGAGCTTCAACCTGAAGATTCCTGAACGAATTTGAAAGCTACTGTAAATGCAACATTTGAAAAAACATTTCACAATCCACTAGATTTATTAATGAATGAAGCAGCCATTAAGCAAGAGATGGCATTTTGAACCCTCAAAAAAACATTTTTTGTTTATTACCCAGTCATGTGGTGCATCCGCTGCTTTAAACTAACAATTTGGAGATTATGGTTAATTTTCTCATCACAGATTTTTGCCCTAACCAATCACATTTGTACTATCGTGATTGACTTCATGTGTTCCTAAAACTAAAGTGTTTTTTTTCCAGAACTGTTCAAAATACATTCAAAGAGTCTTAATGGGAACAGCCTAGTCAGGAACAGTGTGTTCCTTTTTAGAATCTCATTTCTACTAAATAAATGTTCTCCAGGGAATGAATGGTGAAGCAATTGTTCTCTTTGGATTCATTAAGCACGATGCCCATTAATTGATCATGTGTCGATCGGCCTTGCGCACTAATAAATCTTGTGATACTTCTGATGCCTCGTAAGTTAAGGCTTCAAGTAGCATTCATCCTCAACCTGTGGTGAATTTTCTATTCATAAGAAATTGGGGGGGAAATTTGATTTTCCCCCCCAAATTCATAAGAAATTGGGGGGGAAAATCAAAACATCGCTCATCTGAAACAAAATTCAGAAAATGCTGGAAACAAGAAGACATTGATCAGAAAATCATTAAAAAAAATTACAAGCCAAAGGGAAGCTGTTCAGCTCATTTCATATTTGCTTATCAAAATAAAAATGCTGAACATCATATAATCCCATTCCCTAGCCATAGGACTGCAGTCCTGTAAGTCCTGGTTTCAAAGGTACATATCCAGATACTCTTTGATGGTGATGAGCTTTTCTGCCTCTACCACTTTTACAGGAAGTGAGTTCTAGTTTCCTCCCATTCTCTGATGAAAAACAAGTTTCTCCTCCAATTCTGTGTCCAGATATTTCAGAGCTATGTGCTTAGTTTTTAATTATTCATTTAAGAGAAATAATTCCTACCTCTTTGCAATGTCCAGGCCTCATTCATTCATCTCAATTGCAAAGCACAAAGTGTTGGAGTAACTCAGCAGTTCAGGCAGCATCTGTGAAGGGAATGGATAGTCGATATTTTGAGTTGGGACCCATCTTCAGACTAATTGTAGTAAGGGAGCGAAAGCTGGAAAAGAGAGGTGGACAAAGATTGGTACGTGATAGGCGGATACAGGTGAGGGGGCTTTTTGATTGTCACGTGGGTGGAATAAGTGACAAGAGCTCGAGGTGAAACGGAGACACAAGAGACTCGGATAGGGAGTGAAGTGGACTAAATGAAGGGATATAGGTGGAGGGACAGGGGAAGAGGGGCGGGTTGTGAGAGAAATGGGTGTACACTGGGGTGGCGCACGGGAAATGTATCTTATGTCCCTGTGGCTCCCTGCATGTCAATTGTATCTTTTCTCAACCTCTTCTATTTCAAAGATCACTATTTTAGTTTATTCCATCTTTCCTCATAGCTGCAATTTCCAGTCCAAACAACATTTACTCCAAAGTCTCCTCTCCATCATTAAAGGTGTAGCGGCCTGTACCTATTCCTCAAATAGTGATTTAATTATGATTGTGCATATTTCTAACAAAACCGTCCCTCTGTTTTATTCTTTTGACTAATAGGCAAAAATATTAAATTTTCCTTAACCTTCTATCTTTAAGTATCAGTGAATGTACTTGGTATTAATAATGGCTGCAAACTATTCGATAGTTGTTAAAAAATCAATCTGGTTCAACAATACCCCACAGAATCTAAGATAATCCCCTTCTCAATCCATTTTAAAAGTCCTATAACCAGGAATGTTAAACTGCCACATTTATCCTCTTAATTCATTAGTGCTTCAGTGATAGCTCAAGCATCATGCTTCCTTGTGTCTAAATGTACCCTTTAGCTCTTTTGATGTCTTCATTAAACTCCTTACCTTTAGTTGTATGCCACTGAGCACGACATGCTCATCTTTAATATTGTTTTTTAATCTTATTGTCTCAGCTCTCCAAACTCTTTAACTAACTATCAATCTTCCAGCTTTTGTTTCTCTAATTAAGTTATTACCCCATCAAGCTAGTTTTCCCCTCCTTAACTCGCAAACCAGCCTAAGAGGATGTTGGTTTCTGCCCTGTTAAGATGGACTCCATCAATCCCAACTTTCCAAAGAAATTAAAGCCATCTCTCTCGCCACATGTTCCTCAGTGGTCTTATTTCTAGGTACACTGATGCATGGCATTTGGAATTAAGTAGAAATGACTAACTTTATAGTGCTGCTACTTAACCGTTTCAAATCTACCGGCAGTTCTTTGACTTGCAGGTGAAGATGCCAAAAGGATTTATTTTGAATTATTTGTAGCAATAATTCTACTAATCCCTGAGCATAAGGGAGGGGATGGGGAGTCAGCCGAGCATACCTACGTCTGATCACTGTCCAGAAAATGCTGGCATACTCGGCATGTTCCTGCAGCAACTGTGCAGGAAAACTGATTTTCAGATCAGTGGTATGTCACAAAAGTTCCAGAATAACAGCATTTCCAGTTTTGTTTTTGCTTTTTGACATTATTGGAAAAGTGAATGTGAAAAATTGTGTTGAGGACATTATCACCTGGTGTTTGTTGAGCTCCGTGCTTGTTTAGACAGCAGTCGAAATGGATACTATAGTGGGTTCAATGGGCACTGAACCAGGAATTAATGACTGGAGGTTCATGGGGAAAAAAAGAATATGGCAGGAAGTAGAAGGTAAAGCATTTCAAAGCACCCAGAGTTGTAGATCTCCATGTAAATAAATGAATGTTAGGTTGCAGTCCTTAATTGATACATTAAATGAAACCTTGGCAGAGTAATTTCATTTTGATGTGTCCCTATCTGTTTAATGATTTTTCTTTTTGCCCCAAATTCAAGTGCTATTGTAAAGATAAAGTGATGGAAATATAGCTCTGTCAACATTAAATTTAATTTGATGCGTAAAAACTAAATAAATGATGGTATCAAACAAGCCAAACAATCTGAAGAAGGGTCTCGACACGAAACATCACCCATTCCATCTCTCCAGAGATGCTCCTTGTCCCGCTGAGTTACTCCAGGATTTTGTGTCTATCTTTGGTTTAAACCCGAATCTGCAGTTCCTTCCGAAGTTTCTAACCTTTTTGTTGTTTCTAACTTTGTAGAATTCCATTGTAAAGGTTTCTGCAGTGCCAAAATGGTTGTATTTTAATGACCCTGATCTTATCGAATTCAGATGCAAGCTGTTCCACTAAACATTGTAAGGATGAAAACATTAATTTTAAAAAAAAGAGTTGACAGTTTCAAGTCCACAATTTTTTTTCCGAACTGAGAAAGAGAAAAAAATAACTAAAACCTAACTTCCACAGATGGTGCCTGACCCACCCGATTGTTGCCAACAATTTTCTGTTTTTATTTCAGATTTGTAACATCTGTAATTTGCTGAGGTTTATTCATTTTAAAGAGTTAACATATTTAATGGAGTTTCATTTTTTCCCTAAGCTTTTTTTTGGTAGATCTACATTCTTTCTGTTGCCATAGAGTTCAACTGTGTTTATTGGATATTTAAGAAAGAAGGGAGAGAGAAAACATGGAGCTATTAATCTTTTAGCCTAACGGCATTAGAACCAGTCATAATGACTAACGGGTGTAATAGCAGAACACCTCAAAGAATAACAGGATTCAGCAGTTATAATTTGATTTTTTGAAGGAACTATCACACTTGACTAATCTACCGGTGGAATAAATATGGGAAAGTCAAAAGATCTGCTTTATTTGGATTTTCAGAAGGCTTTGGATAAGGTCCCGCTGAGGTGGTGGATCAACAATGGTAGAGCACATGAACTCGGGGCTAATATAATGACATGCATGGAGAATTCATTGTCAAACAGAAAGTAAACAGTGTGAATATATCGATCTTTCTCAGTTAGGCAATCTATGACTATGGGACACTTCCAGTTTTGAAGCTGGGGCCCCATTTCCACAATTTATACTGTGCCCTGGGGTCTAAATATAACATTTCCACATTTGTTGTTCATACATAACTGGGTGAGATTGTGAGTAGTGAGGAGGATGTAAAGAAGCTTTAAGGGTGTGTAGTTAGTTCAAACGAATAAGACCATGGCTGCTGGAATATACCGTGCAAAGATGTCAAGTTATCCACATTGCCACACAGTATATTTTTGAATGTGTTAATGTTGGTTCTGAAGAGTGTCTTAGTACATAATATATTGCAAGCAATATGCGTGTGCAGCAAGCAATTGTGAAGACAAGTGATAGATTGGCCTTTATTACAAAAGGATTTGAGTGTAAGCATTAAAAATGTCCTGGCTGCGTTGATTCTGCCTTTGTAATATTGTGTATAGTTTTGACTGTCTTACCTTAAAATAAAATGGGCATACTTGACAATGAGCACAATGACAATGAAGACTGCGTATGCCAACAGGATCAACAAACTCATCAGGAAGCATGGCTCGGTCCAGGGGGCGGAGTTGGATTCATGGGAGGTGGTCTTGGAGGGGAGGATGCTCCTCAATACAGCCCACCCCCTCCATGACTGGTCAACCTGCGGAGTACCTTCAACAAGATGCAGGACAGAACGCCACAGGGGATCCTTCTTCCCTGTGCCCATCAAACTGTACAACTCCTCCACCTTCTGTCGTGGGGTAGACTGAGACTGACTCCCCTCCCCAATCTTTGCACATCCCCCAAGCCTTTCCACTCGTCACTTTAATTTCATGTATTTTGTGTTTTTATGACAGTTGGCAGATCATTTTCCCTCCTGGGATAAATAAAGTTCTATTGTATCGTCACCTAAACTCTCCACTTATAATAAAGCCATAAAAATTACAACATTCTGAAATGGCTCAACAGTTTGAATTTCGGGTAGATTCTTCTCCTAGGTGAGGAGTTGAGAACCAATTGGTCACAGTTTCAGAGTAAGAGGCAAGGAGTGAGATGAGGCGAAATGTCTTAATCTAGAGGATGGTGAATCTTTTGAAGTCTCTGCCCCAGAGCACTGTGAAGGTTTAGTCATTGAGTTAATTCAAAACTGAGACTGATAGATTTCAGGATATTAACAAAATCAACGGAAATAAGGATAGTGCAGGAAAATTGTTCTGAGGTAGATGATCAACCATGATCTTGAATGCCAGAGCGGGCTCAAATAGCTTGATGGGCTATTCCACTCCTGTTTCTAGTAATTCTTTGAGAATTTCCTGTGTTTGTTACTTAAATTTATTTTCTTTAGGTGAAAATCCCATTAGCATGACAGATGACACTCCAAGTGGAAGCATGGAATCTATTTCTTCCCATTCCTCAGTTACTACAACATCATCCAACTCTAACAGCCCACCAGAGCAAGCCAGGAATCATGTTCGTGCAAGCATTGTTCATGCCACAGATGGCACGTCCCCGTAAGTTGCATTTTTAATTTATCAAATGAAAGTCTTATAAAATTATTTTCATAGTTGAACTGGCGGTTGTGTGGCATGAATATTATCTGCCATCCATGGGCTCATGTCTGAATATTGCACTGCCATTGCTGCATGCTGAAGTGTTGCAACTAGATGTGTACAATGTGGACGCATCAACAAACATTACCATGTCAGAAATTTAAAAAAGAAAATACAGGAGATTGTGAAGGAGAGAGATAGATGATGACCTTTCATCAGAACTGGGCATGTAGAAATTAATCAAAATTTAAATGCAGAGAAAGAGGGGCAGAGGCAGAGAGGAGTGAACAAAAGGAATAGACTAGTGGAAAATGTGGAGGCAGCACTGTATATCTGCATTTAGGCATGTATACAAGTTAAATTACACAGTAACATACTAACATCATGGTGGCAGCGTGACACTGCATGTACTGCAGTTTCTCACAGCTTCAGCGACCCAGATCAGATTCTAACCTCCAGTGCTGTCTTTGTGGAGTTTGCACATTCTTAGTATAGCTGCATAGGATGCACCCAGATCTTTCATTTGCCTTCCACATCCCAAACTTGTGCTGGTTAACCCATGAATTGGTTGCTATAAATTTTCTGTGATGTAGGTACATGGTCGGAGAATTGGAAGGGACGGATTGCTACTGGGCATTATTACCAAAGAGACATAAGAACATTTCCAGAGCCAATACGAGTCTTAAGTAGTATGTTGCCTATCATAGAAACATAGAAAATAGGTGCAGGAGTAGGCAATTCGGCCCTTTGAGTCAGAACCGCCATGATCATGGCTGATCATCTACAATCAGTACCCCGTTCCCCATATCCCTTGATTCCTTTAACCCGAAAAGCTAAATCTAACTCTTGAACACATCCAATACTACGGTGAAGGACTTGAGCAAGTGTGTCAAATATTGAGTCACGGAGGATTCGGAGATAGGCAAAATAGGGATTTAAAGACAGTAATCTGTCTTTCACATGCTAGGGAGTAAATAAATAGAAAAATACATTCAGGATAATGTAAGACTAAAGGTATCATGCAGAGTTAGGGTTTCAAAATCTTGGGGCATTTAAAATCTATTCTGACAGGAATACCAGTTCAAGATGAATGGTTTGAATCATAGCAGATTGGATCATGGTCCCAGCAAAGCATAAGACTACTGTGCTAGTGGGTTTAAAATGGCAATTATTCATGCATATAATTCTTAATATGTTACAATATGTTATCCTTAAGCATATTGTAATATAATAGAGGAATAGGATGATTGAATAGCTGCAATTCTCTCTAGATCCAGGAGAGATGTGAGAAAATTGAAAAATGCCAAATGTCAGGATATGTCAGACAATTAAAGGCCAGAGAGTTTAACCTCTGCTATGGGAAAACTTGTAGAAACAATCAGGGAAGACATCTACTTGAAAATGATTAAACTAATAAGACAGAACCAACACAGATTTATTAAAGGCAAATCTGAAAAAGGGTCTTGACCCGAAACTTCACCCATTTCTTCTCTCCAGAGATGCTGCCTGTTCCGCTGAGTTACTCCAGCACTTAGTGTCTATCTTTGTTAAAAGCAAGTTGTGTTGACTGGCCAGAGTTTGTTCACAAGGTAACCCAGAATTTTAATCAAGAGAATATAACATGTAAAAGTGTTTGAAACGTCACAAATAAAAAGCTGATTAGCAAAATTGACGTCTGTTTCAAGGATTAGAAGCAGCAAGTCGTTTGGTTGCGGATGGGTCAATGATTTGGTGCAACCAGGTCGAGTGCCATCTGTAGTCATTGGGTTAGTGGAAAACAAGGCGCAGGTCTAGCCAGGAAGTTGTGAATTTGATTAACCAGATGTTGCCATCTGCATGCCAATGCCCTTTGTCAGAAATCAAAATAGCCTCCTGAATTTGTGCCTTGTACTCTTTTCTGGATCCACATAGAAACCTTCCCTTGAGTTGATGGGAATCAAATACTTCTGTGTTTGGAACTAGGACCCCATTAATTGTTAGCTATGGGAAATAAAGCATTAAATTAAGTGGTGAGAATTCCAGCCCGAGAGATGGAAATTCATGAGTGTACTATTATAATCCACATTTAAGATTTTGTGTGCAGTAAAATGTCTTTACATGATCTCAAAGGTATGGATTTAAAATTTGCTTAAAGTCAGAAAACATAGAGCAGTGATAAACGCTTTTTTCACACTGTAGGAAAGTGGATTCTAATATTTCCCAAGTTAGTGCTGGACTACTGCCTTTATTGATAGAGATGTTTATAAATAATGTATATATTGATAAATGTGTATATATAAATGATTTCTAAATGGGTTAGCAGGCTAATATGTTTAAATTTGCTGTTGAGACAAAACTTGAAGATCTAAAGAGAATGGTGGAAAAATAGGCGTATGAGTAGCAGACAAAATTTAATACATGGAAGTATGAAGTGAATCACTTGGAAGAAAGTGTAAGAACATTCTTGACTGGTTCTAAAGAGGTAGGACTTAGATTTACAAATATACAAATCCTTGGAATCCATGCTGAGAAATTGGTAATGAAACAGGTGGCTATCTGAGGATAGAGTGACAGAACTTGGAAAGTTAGATTGCATTTGTATTGGCTCGTCTCAAACCTGAGTACTGTGTCTGATTCTGGCCACATAAGTTTAGGAAGAACATGAAGATCCTAGAGAAGATGAACAAAATATTTACCGGAATAGTTTGAGTTGTGGGATTTCAGCCACGTTTAGAATGGAGTGGCTGTGCTTGTTCACCAGTGCAAAGAAGTCGGAATGAAGATTGTGAGTTGAAGGTAGGGCCATGAGCATTGTAATTATGAGGTACTATGAGCTAGCTAGTGCAAACACCACACATTAAATATCTGGCAACCGTTGCCAGACAACAGAGCCCGATCTATTGATACCTCGGGGAAAACAATTAAAATTTGTGATGTTTCTAACCTCCCAGGCATTCAGAAATATTTGTTATTAAAAATAGAACAGACAATTGAAAGATTTCAGTTGACTATTTTTTCTAAAACTGATTGATAATAATTTTGAATATTTGAAAAATATTTTTAAAAAAAAGCAAAACTATTTTATTCTTGCAAGTGTTAACATTATGAATATGTGTTATGAGAATGATCCCAGGAATGATTGAGTTAACATATGAGCGTTTGACAGAACTGGGCCTGTACTCACTGGAGTTTAGAAGTATGAGGAGGGCGGGGGGGGCTCATTGAAAATTGCCGAATAGTGAAAGGCCTGGACCGAGGGAATATGGAGAGGATGTTTCCACTAGTGGGAGAGTTTAGGACCAGAGGACATAGCCTCAGAGTAAAAGGGTGTACCTTTAGAAAGGAGATGGTCAGAGGGTGGTGAATCTGTGGAATGCATTGCCACAGAAGGCTGTGGAGGCCGGCAATGGATAATTTTAAGGCGAAGATTGATTAATTCTTGATTAGTCCGGGTGTCAGGAATTATGCGGAAAAAGAGAAGGCAGGAGAATGGGGTTGAGAGGGAAAGATAGATCAGCCATGATTGAATGGCGAGGTAGAATTGAGGGCCGAATGGGCTAATTCTGCTCCAGTACTTACCAACAAAATCTGGACCATAGTTCTTCTTTGTGTTAATAAGATGATACTGTTTTGAGATCCACAAAAGGACACAAAGTGCTGGAGTAACTCAGCAGGTCTGGCAGCATCTCTGGAGAACATGGATAGGTAATGTTTCGGGTCGAGAGCCTTCTTCAGATTGATTGTAGCGGTGGAGAAGAAACGCAGGACAACGCAGAGAGAGGAGGCAGGACAAAATGTGACATAGAGGTGGACTTAGGCGAAGTGGGGTTATGATAGATTGACGCTTGACTTCGCTCTGACAATGGAGAAGGCCCAGAACAAAATGGTTAGTTTTGAAAGGGAGTTAAAATGGTTAACAACCGGGAGATCCAATAGACCTTGGCGGACTGAGCGCAAGTGTTTAGCGCAAAGGTCGCCAAGTCTACGTTGGTCTCACCGATGTGCAAGAGGCCACATTGGGAACACGGGATGCAGTAGATGAGACTAGAGGAGATGCAAGTGATTCTCTGATACAACTGGATGGATTGTTGGGGTCCCTGGATGGAGGCGATGGAGGAGGTCCTTATACCTACTCCGTATACGTTGAATTCTCCAATTTTAGATAGCCTCCAACTAAACCTCCCACACCTCCCCTCTCTTTTTCTTTTGGCTCCCTCCTCTTCTCCTTCCTTGTGCTTGCCTAGACCCTCACCTATTTGTCCCCTCCCCTCCAGCTACTTTCCTCCCTCTAGCTTTGCAACTTCTGCCTTTATCTCTGGCCTTTGTTCCAACCATCTGCCTATCAAACACCCTCCTCGCCTGCACCCACCTGCCACATTTTGTCCTGCCTCTTGCCTCTTCTAGGTTTCTTCTCTCCCCCAACATTCAGTCTGAAGAAGGGCCTCGATCTAAAACCTCACCTATCTATGTTCTCCAGAGATGCTGCTTGAGCACTTTGTGTCCATTTGCGTATTAACAAGCATTTGCAGTTCATTGTTTACACAGTTTTGTGATCAATGTTTGTATGAAAATAATGCCATTTAACAGGAATGTAGTCAACATAGGCACTTCTAAAGAAACTTTCAGGGCAAAGATGTGATGGCCACTTTTTTTAAATACATATATTTTTAATAAGGTAATTGCTGTTCAACTGTTTTGGATTAAGGTATGAATGGTAATATTTCTGGTAATTGCTTGTGCAGCTGTAATTTGCTGTTTTCTTTACCATATTAGTGATTTTTGGAACCGTTTCTAATCATTTTCATGAAGTTGCATTTAGATTTGAGAGGTTTAAAAGAATGAAGGCTTATTTTCCAGTTATACATTAAATTGCTGCAAAGTTGTTATTTCTTTCAGTTGTGAGTGTGCACAGTCTACACAATATAACTGCTCAGAGAGACGTCTGTCCCTTCCCTTTATGATTTAATACTAGAACTAGATCATCAAATTGCAACAGAACAAAAGGAGGCTCATGAACCCATGTCACCTTTTGGAGGAAAAAGAAGTTCAATAAATCCTATTTTACAGTGTCCCCCCCCCCCCCCCCACCCCCATTTGCCACGTAAAATATTATTTTTTATTACTTGTCCAACTCTGAAAACAATGATTTAATTTATTTTCACGATCTAAATTCCAGATCATAACTACTCATTGAATAAAAGGAGTTTTTCCACATATCGCCTTCAGTTCTTTGCCAATTACAGTATGTCTATGTTCTTGGTTCTTGACCCCGCTACTAGTGCATATGTTTCTCTCTTTGCCGTGATATTCTGAGATTTGTGAATGTTTTCATTAAAATTTATTTCGATTTTCTTGCATTGACAGTTTATTCACCTTGTTGAAATAGAAATTAATTATCTCTGGAATCATTTGAGTAAATCTTTCATGTCCACTTTCTAGGGCTTTTGTATCCCTAAAGTATGACGTACTCAACTGGATACAGTCCTTCAATTGTGGCATAGCCAATGTTTTACACCAGTTACAACAAAGCCTCCTTAATTTAAAACTCCTCTGCTTCTATTTATAAAGCCCCAGATTTACTGTGGGGTTTAATATATCGCTTTCTTAACCACCTTTGGTATCTTCATGGATTTGAACATACATGCCACTCTGTTTCTCCCTGTCTTTATACACGCTTTAGATTATATTGCCTTTTGTTCTTTCTGCCAAAATGCATCACTGATTTACTTTATATTAAATTTAATTTCTCATATGTTTGCACATTCTAGCAGTCTGTCTCTGTTCTCCTGAGGTCTATGACTATTCTCTTTCTTCTGGCCTTGCTTCCAAGTTTAGTATCATTAGAAGACATTTAAATTGTGTTTTGTATATTCCAGTCCATGCTATTATTGTGTATCATGAAAATACCAACCCCTAGAGAATCCCACTGTGCACTGGGTTCCAACCTGAAAAACTATAATTCACTGTGACTATCTGTTTTCTTAGCTAATTTATGTACTGCTACTGCCCCTTTAATTCATTTTTTTGCTGGCTTGATTTTAATTCATGTGGTTTGGAATTCTGTATACACTGTGTCGACTGATGTGATTTTAAAGCTATGGTTATTAAATACTGAAATTAATGTAGAGATGAAGATTAATTTTAACAATGCTCTTTCTATTTGTTTGACCAAAATAATATGTAATTACATTGTTTCTGTGTCACCAGCTCAACTGCACCAATGGTTTCCTGGTTCAATCTCTCATCAACATCGCAATCAGTGCCGTCTTTACAGTTTCCAAGTGTGACTCCCACAAGTGAAGAATTTCCATCTGGGTATGGAAAACACTTTTGGTTTGTGTTAACTGGTTGGCAGTGGGAAGAAGATTGCTTCCTTATGCATGGCGTCACTTGGACAATGGACAGATTTAATTGATAATCTTTTTAGTTTGTGAGCCAGCTTCTATTGAGTTCAGTGTAACAAGCCCAAAGAGTTATTCTTATTACGCTGTGGGCATAGTAATAGTCTCCAGCAATTAGAACCAGATTTGAAAAGTACTCGGCTGAATGCATCAAAGTTCTTTGATTCCTTCATGCTAAGGGTTCTTCTCTAGAATTTAGTATAGTCAATGAAAGACACCATTGAAGTCATTTTGTTATAGTGAAGAATCACGTTACAACTTGTCATCCATAGATTGGGAATCTCTATTTACTGTTCAAAAAAGAATGGTGCACATGTGATTTGATTACAGTCTCCAACTGTATTTGAGTGCAGCTTTGATCAGGCGTTCTTAACAAACATTGATCCTTCATATCCAGGGTAGGCTTTGTACTTAACTCTCCTCAGTTTAGCATGAAGGTGCACCAATTCAGTTGAGGGTGGTGGATGAGTATGGTTGGGAGTAACAAGAGGAGTTGAGTACAGGAGCAAAGAGGTCCTTCTGCAGTTGTACAGGGCCCTAGTGAGACCACACCTGGAGTATTGTGTGCAGTTTTGGTCTCCAAATTTGAGGAAGGACATTCTTGCTATTGAGGGAGTGCAGCGTAGGTTCACAAAGTTAATTCCTGGGATGGCGGGGTTGGTATTTTCATGATACACAATAATAGCATGGACTGGAATATACAAAACACAATTTAAATGTCTTCTAATGATACTAAACTTGGAAGCAAGGCCAGAAGAAAGAGAATAGTCATAGACCTCAGGAGAACAGAGACAGACTGCTAGAATGTGCAAACATATGAGAAATTAAATTTAGTATAAAGTAAATCAGTGATGCATTTTGGCAGAAAGAACAAAAGAAACAGAGTGGCGTGTGTGTTCAAATCCATGAAGATGCCAAAGGCGGTTAAGAAAGCGATATTAAAAAAAAAACCTAGGGTAAATCCGTGGCATTATAAATAGAAGCAAAGGAGTTTTAAATCAAGGAGGCTCTGTCATATGCTGAGAGAATGGAGCGGCTGTGCTTGTATACTCTGGAATTTAGAAGGATGGGAGGGGATCTTATTGAAACATATAAGATTATTAAGTGCTTGAACATGCTAGAAGCGTGTTCCCGATGTTGGGGTAGTCCAGAACTAGGGGCCATAGTTTAAGAATAAGGGGTAAGCCATTTAGAACGGAGATGAGGAAACACTTTTTCACACGGTCTGTGGAATTCTCTGTCTCAGAGGGCAGTGGAGGCAGGTTCTCTTGATACTTTCAAGAGAGAGCTAGATAGGGCTCTTGAAGATAGCGGAGTCAGGGGATACGGGGAGAAGGCAGGAACAGGATACTGATTGTGGATAATCAGCCATGATCAGATGAATGGCGGTGCTGGTTTGAAGGGCCGAATGGCCTACTCCTGCCCTACTGTCTATTGTCTATTGAGTTTTCTTCACTCTCGTTCAGTCTAGTGTTGAAGAACACCAGAGCTATGCTCCCCCTACAACTCCATGGATCTGTCTTTATTTCCCAGAATATGTGAATGGCTCATGAAAAAGAGGCAGAAATGGGAGTTTTGATCAAAGCTCAGCACTTCCCACGGGGCAAGTGCTGCAAGATTTCTTTGCAAATTTGGATTTTTGAAGGATAGTCCTTTCATGTTTAGGGTATCCATCTGTAAGATTCTTCGTATCATTTAACTGAATTTCCTTGCAATCCTTATATAAGAATAATCCAGCTCCAACACTGGTAGCTCTTTGGATTGTTGAATACCAGCATTTAACTTTTAATTTTTTTCAACAAATATATATTTTTAAAGACGTGCATTTATTGAACCAAACTATTGGTTATATTATGTACAAAAATTAAGCCAAGTATCAAGGCACATGGAGCTTGCTGATCAGTTTCTGACCTTGAACCATACTCGGTAGAGATTTTGTTAACCAGTGCAATAAATCCTTGTGCTGTATTTGGTGCCTGTAAATTAGATGTTACATCATTCAAGCTGCCATTGTCAGAATTCACTCTAATAACTGGTATGGAATACACTCTTTTGTTTGGTTTGTTCTTAAATGCTGTGATTAATTCTTCACTTATCATATTTGTATTTTTATAGTCTTAGGTCATCAAATTGTTGATAGGTTTTTGGTGCTCGAGTTCTCTGCCGCTCAGCGATGACCTGCTTTACTTTATTTTTCAGGGTTCCAAACCTTAAAGCCAAGGCCGTCTATTCTTGTGAGGCTGAGCATCTCTCGGAGTTATCCTTCAAAGTGGGACAAATATTTGAAAATGGTGAGTTTGATCAGAGACCTTGGCTTGTGCTTTCTTGCTTGTAAATCCGAATATACACTTTACTTACCCGATATATAATTTATTTTCCTGGTTTAACATCCTCCACACACTCGTAGGTAAACCATCTTGAGTGGTCATGAGGAACCTGCACCTTTAGCATAAACTGAAAATATTGCATGATTATGGAAGGAACATTCACCCTGAAGATGTTGTACAGGGATCTAGGAACAGCTAACTAAGTGGATGCAGAATTGGTTTCATGGTAGGAAGCAAAGGAGGGCAGTGGAAAGTTTATTTTTGGACGAGGCTTGTGACTAGTGTATGCCTTGAGGATTGGTGCTGGGCCCACTGCTGTTTGTCTTCTATATTAGGCAAAATTAGTACATGTGCAGATGACACCAAAATAGGTGATACTGCAGACAGTGAAAAGGGTTATCAAGAATTACTGCAGAACATTAATGGAGTTTAATTCATATAAGTGTGAGGTGTTGCTTTTTGGGATGTCAAACCAGGTAAGTCCTTCACAGTGAATGGTACTAGGAAATGTTATAGTGCAGAGGAATCCAGGAGTACAGGTACATAGTTCCCTGAAAGCAGTGCTGCAGGTAGATAGGATAGTGAAGGTGTTTGGCAAGTTGGCCTTCATTAGTCAGGGAATTGAGTATACACTTTGGGATGTTATGTGTTTAATTGTTACGTGAGGTATAGGGAGTGGTTGGGCAGGCTGGGGCTTCCGTACCTCGGATTACAGGAGGCTGAGAGGTAATATTATCGAGGTGTAATAATAGGCTGAATGCACAATCTTTTTCCCAGGGCAGGGTAATCAATAACTATAAGACACAAATTTAAGGTGAGAGGACAAAGATTTTAATAGGAACCTGAGAGGAAACATTTTTACCTAGAGGGTGGTCACTATATGGAATGAATAGCCAGAGGAAGTAGTTGAGGCAGATACAATAACCACATTTAAAAGACATCTGTACAATTACATGGATAAAAAAGGTTTAGAGGGATGTGGGCCAAACGTGGGTACATGGGACTAGCATAGATGGGTTATTGTGGTCAGCAAGGATGGGTTGGGCCAAAGGGCCCGTTTCCGAACTGTGCGACTGAGACGCTATACCCCCTTTCCTAGCCAATTAAGAGCTCGGTTCTCTCATTCATGTCTTATTATTGATCAACACTTCCACTCAAAATAAATTAGATTAGATAGTCTATTTAGTTTTTCTTGAGCTTTTAATCAGCCACGTTGCAATTGTTCTCTCCTAAAATATTAATTCTGGGAATTGGGGCACCCTCTGCAAATGTATCACTTCAATAACAAGCAATAGTACCTTCTTTAATGTAGCTATTTATGAATAGTGCACAATTTATCCATTTGATGCTTTTTGGGTATATTCAGGGTAATTTGTAATGTTCAGGAATGTACCTGTCAAGCTCTTTGGAAAATTACTAGCTCATGTAGACTGATTTATTGGGTACGGAGGTCATTTCCACTCGGGCTGATTGCAGTAATCATCGTGAAGGGCACTCGTTGATTTTGTGAAGCAAGAACTTAATCATCCCGGCAGTGAGTAAAGACATGCACCTATTACCTGAGATTGTTGTTCTCATTTCTATAGTTGGGGATGGGGTGTTCAGCATTGTATCTTGTTTCTGCAGTGTTCTAGTTCAAGCAGATTATCCAGCTGTCATTGGTAAGTGTCTTAATCAGTTTCGAAGATTGAATAATAATGAATAAACAATTTGTAACAATGGAACGGGTTATTTTTGCTGGGACTGCTTTGATGTTACTGAAATTATAGCATTTGTTTAAAGTTGGTGTAAATTAAAACCATACTGTTCAGGTTTCCATCATAGTAATTTCAATTTTTTGGAGTAAGTTTGCATTTGCTTTATTAAGTGATCCACTAGTGTCTAGATTTAGATAATTAGAGCTTTCTGAACAGAATTCTTCCATGCATGAGAGTGTAAATCCAGTAAATTCAGAAGCAGTAAATCTGCATTTATTCCGTGCCCCTATCAATTTGAGGAGAAAAGCCAAAGATTCAGTTGAAGTAACCTTACATGTTGCAAAGTCAAATCATGGATTCCATTTTCACTGTGGTTTAACAGTGACATGGGCTAATCACATACTTTCAACGTAGAACTGTTCCAGATGATTGCTGGTGGCTGTGTTGGCATCAGCTGACCCATGGGCTGTTGTAGCCCATTGCAGACATACCTGCTGTATACACAATCTAAAAACTAATGATATTGTGTGAAATACATTGTTCTTTATTTGTTTATTCTTCAGTTCACACTTCACGGGAACCCGGCTGGTTGGAAGGAACCCTCGATGGCAAGACTGGGCTCATTCCACAAAATTATGTTGAATACCTGTAGCACTGAACATTTGAAAATTGTAAGAAAAAATTTTCATGGTATCCATGGGCATCCTTGACAAGACAATCCTTGCTGTTCCTTCAGTGGTTCCACACCTGATATCTTAGAATTGGAACAAAGGCAAATGCTGATTTGCATATTAACATAGCCAACCTTGAGCATCTGTAAAATTTGTGTTTTTAAAATTAAATATTGGCTAAAGTGCTGCTGGTACTTTGGCATGCTATTTTACTTATCAGACTTTTTATCATAGGGTTTAGCAGCTGGGGCAGTGTTAGGAAATGGTATTGCAATAAACAAACAACAAATGTTATCTTTGTAGACACAAGTTCTAATATCTATTTTGTTGTCAAAATTTGATTCCACATGGATTTTTACTGTGCTTCATGCATATAAATAAGTGAACGCAAGAAAAGGTGGGTGAGATGGCAGAGTTACAGTGTCCTCCGTAATGTTTGGACAGAGACGCAACATTTATTTATTTGCCTCTGTACTCCAAATTTGAGATTTGTAATCAACAAATTCACATGTGGTTAAAGTGCGCATTGTCAGATTTTAATAAAGGCCATTTTTATACATCTTGGTTTCACCATGTAGAAATTACAGCATTGTTTATACATAGTCCCCCCATTTCAGGGCACCATAATGTTTGGGACACTGCAATGTCATGTAAATGAAAGTAGTCATGTTTTGTATTTTGTTGCATATCCTTTGCATGCAATGACTGCTTGAAATCTGCGATTCATGGACATTACCTGATGCTGGGTGTCTTCTCTGGTGATGCTCTGCCAGGCCTGTATTGCAGCCATCTTTAGCTTATACTTGTTTTGGGGACCAGCCCCCTTGTTTTCTCTTCAGCATATAAAAGGCATGCTCAATTGGATTCATATTGGGTAATTGATTTGGCCACTCAAAAATTTACCATTTTTTAGCATTGAAAAACTCCTTTATTGCATTAGCAGTATGTTTGGGATCATTGTCTTGCTGCAGAATGAACCGCCGACCAATGAGTTTTGAGGCGTTTGTTTGAACTAGAGCAAATAGAATGTGTCTATACACTTCCGAATTCATTATGCTACTACCATCAGCAGTTGTATCTTCAATGAAGATAAGTGAGCCATACATGCCCCGGACATAACACCCCCACCACCGTGTTTCACAGATGAGGTGGTATTGTTTGGATCGTGGGCAGTTCCTTCTCTCCTCCATACTTTACTCTTGCCATCACTCTGATATAAGTTAATCTTAGTCTCATCTGTCCACAAGACCTTTTTCCAGAACTGTGGTTGCTCTTTTAAGTACTTCTTGGCAAACTGTAAACCGGCCATCCTATTTTTGCAGCTAACCAGTGGTTTGCATCTTGCAGTGTAGTCTCTGTATTTCTGTTCATGAAGTCTTCTTAGGACAGTGGTCATTGACAAATCCATACCTGACTCCTGAAGAGTGTTTCTGTTCTGTCGGACAGGTGTTTGGGTTTTTTCCTTTATTATAGAGAGAATTCTTCTGTCATCAGCTGTGGAGGTCATCCTTGGCCTGCCAGTCCCATTGCGATTAGTAAGCTCACCAGTGCTCTCTTTATTCTTAATGATGTTCCAAACAGTTGATTTTGGTAAGCCTAAGGTTTGGCTGATGATAGTTTTAATTCTCTTTAATTGATGATTAACAGTTTTATTCTTGTTTCTCAGTCATATAATGGCTTATTTGACTTTCTTTGGTACAACCTTGGTCCTCATGTTGATAAACAGCAATTAAAGTTTCCAAAGGTGATGGAAAGACTGGAGGAAAGACTAGGTGCTGAGAGCTCCCTTATACCTGCATTAAGGAGGCAATTAAACTCACCTGAGCAATTACAAACACCTGTGAAGCCATGTGTCCCAAACATTATGGTGTCCTGAAATGGGGGGACCATGTATAAACACAGCTGTAATTTATACATGGTGAAACCAAAATGTATAAAAATACCTTTTAATGAAAACTGACAATGTGCACTTTGACCACATGTGATTTTTTTTTTCCTATTACAAATCTCAAATTGTGGAGTACAGAAGCAAATAAATAAATGATGGGCCTTTGTCCCAAACATTATGGAGGGCAGTGTAGTTCTATGCACTTTGGATTTTTGCATTGCCGACCATGTCTAATGTTAGGATGTTTCAATTTTAAGAAACAGTGGAAATGTTTTTTTTAATATATTGATGTATATTTGTGACACCTATGAAGTAATTAGTTAAATATGAATCTTAAAAACTAATAGATCTGATTACAGCATTTTTATAAGATGTTAATGAATGTATCAATTAGGTTTTATTAATAGGACAATTTCATTCAAATTATAAGTTACATTTCTTGTTTGTATATTTCTGTTAATTTTAACGAGAACATTTGAACTATATTTAGTTTAAGACTTTGTAATACTTGAGAATTGTTTAAGCTTTAATAGTTCTGTACAAGAATGGTTAGCATTGTCACAGACCTAAAACCTTAACAAATCTGAGGAATATTCTGTAACTATAAGAGAGAAAAAAAATCACTGCCATAGTTTTGAGATTTCCTTTTTGAAGCTAATGGTTCATAAAGTTTTACTGGATCTTTTATTTCATGAAATTTTATTATCTTATTTCAACGAGGTTTTTAATGGAAATCTTCTAGTTGATGAAAAATAAATGTTATTTCTCATTATTAAAAATTGAGGATTATAATTTCCTGTGTGCCTTTCATTGGAACCGTAGGATGGCCTTTTCACTTTATAAAATACTAACAATATGTTGGTGCATTCTAGTCATGACTGATTTGGAAGCATTGCTATTTTACCCAGTGTCCTTGTTAATAAAATGTTGGTGAAACTGAATCCCTGCTCCTTATGTCTCTCCTATCAAGAGGAGTATGAGGAAATAGGATCAAGCTGCAATCTGACATACCTGTCATCTTCAAGCAAGAAAAGAACACAGTCATCGTTTAAGGAAGATTCGCGTCAAAAGGTGGCAGTGTTTGTGTGGAACCAAACATCAACAAGGAGTTAACAGAATTGAGGGGAAAGAAAATTAGACAAAAATCAACACCTTTTGAATCCACCGACAATGCCTTGCTCTTGGCAAAATTCCTGTGATGTCAAACCCAGGGAGGGGACAGCAAACCACAACACACCAGTCAATCATTTTCAGCAAGAGCTAGGTTTTTTAACAGATGTTCTAAAATACAAGTAGATGCAAGTAATTCACATCAGAATGAGGGAGAAATTGAAGCACAATGTATTTATTGCCATTGAACCAGCTGAAACAATGTGGAAGAGAATCAAAAGGGTTGATGGATTCCACACTCAATGTGCTTAGTCCTTGCAGAACAGCAAAAAACAAAATAAATAGAATGTTTGCCACACGACGCCTACTGTGAGAAACAAAATGCATTTCTTTAGCATAGGTGAATGTCTTGGCACTTACAATTTCAAAGTAATGAGACTAAAATGAACATCAGAAAAGCGTGGTAAAGGAAATGGGTTTCAATGAATTAAAGCTTTTATATAGTGAGAGTCTGGGGAATATTGGGGAGGGCCCTCTACATCTTGTTGCTAATCGACCAAGAGAGCATTGTGATAAAGCTGCACTGTTTGGTTAGAGGTACAGAGTGGAAACAGGCCCTTCGGCCCACCGAGTCCGCGCTGACCAGCGATCCCCGCACACTAACACTATCCTACACACGCGAGGGACAATTTACATTTATACCAAGCAAATTAACCTGCAAACCTGTACAACTTTGGTGTGTGGGAGGAAACTGAAGATCTCTGAGAAACCCCATGTGGTCACAGGGAGAACGTACAAACTCCATACAGACAGCTCCCATTGTCTAACCCAGGTCCTCGCCACCGTAAGGCAGCAACTCTACCGCTGTGCCACCATGCCGCTGATCGCAACTTATCACTGGGCTGTGATAATAGAATATTTTGAAGTCTTCAGCTCACTTTTGTTCCCTAATTTCCCAATCATAACTTTAGATGTACAGGATTTCAAAAATGTTAAATTTCATTTGATAAGCATTTCTGCACTAGCTCAAACTTAAGACAAGAACCCCTTCCATTTCTGGGATTGATTTTTTAGGAATTGGTACAATGATAGCAGAAGAGAGTAACCCTTCAAAATAGCGCTACTAATGCATAAAATGGGATCGACAGCACAGAACTGGACAGCCATGACGTGCTGTCTATCAGCAGAAAATCCTATACGATCGGAATCCAAATTTGTGGTCTGGCATTCCAGCCTTCATTCTATTGTCATCATCAAGCCAGGAGATGGTTCATCTTGGTTGAATGAGGAGTGCAGAAGAGCATGTTTGGAGCAAACTAACAAAACTTGAACACAGAACTACATACATGCTAAAACAGTGTGCGATGGACAGACATAAGTGCTGTCACCATCAATGGATCAAAGCATTCTCCATACAGTGCATCTAATTGTGAATGGTGTTGGTCAATTTATCAACAAACAGGAGGAGGAGGCTCCAAAATCTTTCCCACTAACAGCATGTGAGTGCTTAGGAAATGCTATTCATCCTTCTCTGCTGAGTGCGTGATCCTTCTCTACTTTTTCCTTGGATATCCATCTCATAGAAACATGCCTTCAGTTAATTTTGTTCATGCGATATGATTAAGCTAAAGGAAAAAAACACCATCCTCACTGGAGAACTAAAGACCATTGACAGAGTTAACTGTACCTCTATCCAATCTGTACCAGTACCTTCTTAACCCTGGCACTACTCATCAATGTATACAATTCTCCACAATACTTGGATTGAAATAACATCAGCTTCAGCACATTTCTTCACCTCTTCCTGCTTGTCCTTACTTTGAAATGTACTTTTCCTAACCTCTATCTTCCTATCACTTCTTCCAATTTCTGACTTACTGACCCAGTCTCCCCCCCCCCCCCCCCCCCCCCCCACTCATCTAGTTTAAATTCTGCACCACTTTGTCCTTAGAAAGGTGGGCATTGATTCTCTCCAATATGTTTGGGTGAATTTTCCTCTAGTTTTGTAATTTTATCACATTAAATTGTGCTGAACTGTATTGCATATTTTACTCTTCAGAGACGTAATATGGAGCAGTGATTGGTTATTTGGCCCAGTCTGTGTCACACATCTTTCCCAGATTTGCTTCATCTTAGCCTTTCATTTTTTTCTTATTCATTGTCCAGTTTCTTTTTGAAAACACCTACTTCCTTAATTATTTCCTGTCGAATTCTATTCCTCTTTCTACCTATTCTGAGAAAAGGCATTATTCACTTATGGTGACTATCATGGATTTATGGCCATTAGATCTGCTCACAAGTAGAATACAGGGAATTGAATAATGCCTTTACTCAGAAAAGGTAGAACGAGGAATAGAATTCGACAGGAAATAGTTAAGGTAAATAGATGTTTTCAAGAGGAAATATTCTCTGCAAACCCACACTAAGCAAACCATAAGGTCACTGACTTAAATAATTTGTAGCAGTCCCATTTCTGACTCCAATGGTTGATTGTGGTTTCAAATCTCATCACAGTAACAAAAGTCCAGACTGACACTCTCATGCAGCAAAGATCAGACAAGAAAATAATATATTAGTCACAACAAAGTCTGATAAATTCAGCGGTATTTCAAAATAAGCTGCAGATTGATAGAAAAAACATTGAAAATGTTTCCTAAATCAGCTACCAGAAACTGCATGAGAACGGCTGAGGAAGTAACGTCTTTGTGTTTGGATCCATTTCTCTGTAATTCTGCTTTGATGATCAGATTAAAATCAGGTTTTGAACGATACATGTAAGCGTGTGTGGTACTAGGAGAACTTTCTCTTCAACAAAAATCCCAAGATGCAGCTATTTCCGCATACTTCGCAGCACCACTTCCTTGTGGTTATTGCAGATCTTTGAGCTGGATCACTAGTTGTGAACATTTTTCAGCACATGTAGTGCAGAGCCAGCAACTTTGATAATACACAAAGAAGGATAGAACCAAACTATCGTAAACATTCATAAACCGACGCTTTCACTTCACGCGTGATCGGAGATTTCAGACGGAAAGTAAGTTAGTATCTCGTAAGTTTGCCAGGAATCCCAATAGTAACTTTTATTTCCCTGTGCTGTTTTTCTAGTTTCCATGAAAGAGGAATTGGAAAAATGCATTTAAAACTGGTACTTATACTCCACATATGTTTATATAATAATTTATAGAAACATAGAAAATAGGTGCAGGAGTAGGCGATTCAGCCCTTCGAGCCTGCACCGCCATTCAATATGATCATGGCTGATCATTCAACTCGGTATCCTGTACCTGCCTTCTCTCCATACCCCCTGATCCCTTTAGCCACAAGGGCCACATCTAACTCGTTCAATATTTATCAGGCCAAGATCAGTCTTTTCAGAAACTCTTGACTTGAAAGTTGAAAGATGGCGTGGAGTGTGACGACTCCGTGCTATCCTGGAAGAGGATCTATTGTCAACCACGATCGTTCCTCTGTTTTACTTGTATACTAGACTAAGTGCAGACCCGTTGGGTCTGTTCCTCCAATGCAATATTCCACCACTCATTTCCCCTCATCCCCAGCACTCCCTCTCCTCTTCACCCTCCCACTTCTTTCCCTTCCTCCTCCCCTCCCACAATCCCTCCTTCACCTCTCCCTCCCTTTTTCCCCTACCCTCAGTCATTCCCTCCTCTCCCTCTATTCCCCACTCTCCCTTCTCACCTCCCCCACTTTCCCCCTTTCCATCCCTGCCCCCTCCTCTCCCTCAATCCCCGCCCACTCTCGCTCACCACCCCAGGATCTTTCCCCTCCAACCCTCCCCAATCCCTTCCTCATCTTTCCCTCCGTCTCCTTTCCCCTACCAGTCACTCCCTCCCTCCATAACTCTTCTCCCCTCCCTACCCCCTCTTCTCCCTATATTCCCCCTCCTACCCACTAGACATGAGACAAGAAAATAAGAGGAAGAGATGGGTTTCTCTGCGGATTTTGAAATGCGACAGGGCCCCATCGCTGTGATGCGAGGCCTCACCGCCACGGTCTCGATGCTTCCTAGTTCGTCACGTAGAATCCGCGGGTAATATCCCGGGTCGTACGGAGCAGCCGACAGCGCCTGCGGCTGGGCACCACGGAGGCCGTGAAGTGAGCTCAGCCACTCGGCACCACAGAGGCAGACGCAGCTCCAGCCGGCGGAGCGTTAGTGATGCTCACTCCACTCCTTCAGCTTTATATTCTTGTCGCCGGGCAAGGTGGGCACCACCCGTGACTGACAGTGGACCCGGCCAATCAGTGCAGTGATGGTGCAGGAAGGGGCGACTGATAGTAGAGGAGACAAATCCGCGCATGCGCGGTTTTAAAGATTTTTAAACCTTAATAACTTTTAAAATATACCATAGAACGGAACAAACAAACTGAAGATCTCTGAGAAACCCCACGGAATGGAACTTGTTACCCTTGTAGCACAGGAGAGTGGTGAGGTGGCGAAAAATCGTAGCGCTATCGTGTGTACCGATTTTGCAACAAAACTTTTCATTTCATCTCAGTACATGTGAGAATAATAAATGACACTAATTAATTGTTCGAATAGAAAAATCTTGTCACTGCCACTTTGTGCTGCGGTTGTTAATCAAGAATGAAAGTTGAACACAGGAGAGTTATCAAATAAAAAGTGATATTGATTAATTTGTACAGATTTTAGAAATATTTTATGGAGTACCTTAAAGGAAGAAAAGAAGTTCATAATTGGAAGACTGAGGGAGCGACAGACGGGGATAGTTGAGCATATGGTAGGCTCTCTAAACAATGCAGACATTCTCGGTGAGCAAAGTGAAATAGAACAGAGATTCAGAATTTATTTTACCCAGATTTTCACAGGTGGTGTGAGAGGAGCCTGCTGTAAGTAGGAATAGCCTTGTCCAGTTGCAATGGTGGAGACAGCTGATGGTAATAGCAATCTTGCCAGCTTTGTTGATGGGAAGGAAGCTCGGGTCAGGTAATCCCTCTCATGGTCCCTATTTAGCCTTTCAGACCCTTCAGTAGAGTTGAATGTTCCAGCTACAGATCTCTTCAATGACAATTTTTCCAGTGAGGGTTACGAGTGGTGAGCATTCAGTTGAGGAGGAAGAAATTCTTCAAACCGGTGTCTCTGTTCCAATTTACCAGGATGTGCAGGGAAGGAGGGACGCACTAACAGTGTTCTGATGCAAACTGTCTCTGATTGACCAAGGAGCAAACCTGTTCACAGGTTTTTGTGATGAAACGGTGAAAACAGATGCTAAGTGGTTTCTATGCTAATAAGACATGTTTCAAAGGCTCGTTTTTGCACATAATTCTGTGGTTAAATGATAATTACCATGATTTCAATCTGCCTCCAGACACCTGCAGTTGTAACATCAGAAAGCTGATTAGAAGCAATTGAGTATTTTATGTGGCTGACGCACAACTCGGGGACGAGGGGATTGCTCGTCTGCACCTAACATCTTTTGGGTCAGGTTGAGCAGGACCAGAATAGTGAAAGGCTTGGATAGAGTAGTTGTGGAGAGCTTGTTTCCACTAGTGGGAGAGTCTAGGACTAGAGGCCATACCCTCAGAATTAGAGAACGTTCTTTTGGGAAGGAGATGAGACATTTATTTCGTCAAAGGGTGGTGAATCTGTGGAATTCTTTGCCACAGAAAGTTGTGGAGGCCAAGTCAGATAGATTGATTAGAGAATGGGGTTAGGAGGGGAGTATACTTGATGGGCTGAATAGCCTAATTCTACTCCTATCCCTTATGATCTTATGACCAGGGGGATGTCTGTTACCCTTGTGGAGAAGGAGGCATCTGCTTCATCCCATAGCACCTGATGTGTTTTGCTTAGCTTTGCATCCACCTCTCACCTAAAGGGAATTCCAAGCAAGATTTTTTTTCTCCTAATGACTCCTGTTACAGGCATTCATTGTACTTGCACTCTGAAAGACGTACACATTTTTGGTGCTTCGAGAGTTATAGACCTTTTGCCATCAGCCTTCTTCCCCACCCTATCAACCCATGACACTATTTTCAGGGAACTATGTACTTGTAGTACCAAATCCCTCTATTCTACCAGACTCCCTTAGGCACTACCACTAATTGCGAAGGTGTTGTCTTGGTTTGATTTCCTAAAATGCAACATCTCACACTTATCTGAATACGACTCTCTTTACTATTCCTCGACCCACTTGCTGGGCAGTTCAAAATCCTACTGTAATTCTTGATAGAGTAATAAAGTGATACAGTGTGGAAACAGGCCTTTTGGCCCAACTTGCCCGGTGCCAATATGTCCCAGCTACACTAGTCCAATCTGCCCGCATTTGGTCCATATCCTTCCAAACCTGTCCTATCCATGTACCTGTCTGTCTCTTAAATGTTGGGACCCTGCCTCAAACACCTCCTCTGGCAGCTTGTTCCATACACCCACCACCCTTTGTATAAAAACATCACCCCTCAGATTCCAATTAAATATTTTCCCATTCACCTTAAACCTATGTCCTCTAGTCTTCGATTCACCTACTCTGGGCAAGAGACTCTGCATCTACCCGATCTATTCCTATAATGATCTTGTACACCTCTATAAGATCACCCCTTATCCTCTTGCGCTCCAAGGATCCCAGCCTAGTCAACCTCTCCCTATAGCTCAGACCCTCTAGTCCTGACAATATCCTCGTAAATCTTCCTGAACCCTTTCCAGCTTAACATTTTTCCTATTACATGGTGTCCAGAACTGAACACAATACTTTAAATGCGTCCTCACCAACATCTTATACAACTGCAACATGACCTCCCAACTTCTATAGTAAATACTCTGTCTGATGAATGCCAATGTGTCAAAAGCCTTTTTGACCACCTGATCTACCTGCGACTCCACCTTCAAGGAACCATGCACCTGCGCTCCGAGATCCCTCTGCTCTGCAACACTACCCACAACCCTATCCTTCACTGTGTAGGTCCTGCCCATGTTAGACTTCCCGAAATGCAACACCTCACATTCATCTGTATTAAATTCCATAAACCATTCCTCAGCCCACCTGGCCAATCGATCAAGATCCTGCTACAGTTTTTCACAACCATCTTCACTATCTGCAAAACCACCCATCTGCAAACTTGCTAATCTTGCTGTGTAGGTTCTCATCCAGCCATCTTCACTGTCTATACCATCTATTTTAGTTATCTGCAAGCTTACAAACCATGGCTTGTACATTCTCATCCAAATTATTGATGTAGATGACAAACAGCAATGGGGCCAGCAAATGCCCCTGATGCACACCAACTCTTCCTGGATTCCATGCAACCTACCTTCCAGAGCTGTCTACCATGTGGAACCCTCAAAGGTCTAGCTTTGTAATTTTTGCAAAAATCGTTAATACTGCATCATAGACACAAAAAGCTGGAGTAAATCGGCATCTCTGGAGAGAAGGAATGGGTGCCATTTCGGGTTGAGACCCTTCTCAGACTGCACTCTGACTCCAGTCTGAAGGTCTCAACCCGAAACGTCACCCGTTCCTTCTCTCCAGAGATGCTGCCTGTCCCGCTGAGTTACTCCAGTATTTTGTGTCTATCTTTGGTCTAAACCAGCATCTGCTGTTCCTTCCTACACAATACTGCATCATGTTGGGCAAGATATTGTCAAAGTCACATGATCTGTGACTTACCTCTGTGAAAATACCTCTTCAAATCTCCTTGGATTGAACAGAAAAGGCAGAACATAGCTCAGCAATTACACTTCTTCATCCACTTGCTGTAAGAACAATAATTAAAGCTCTAGATACTAAAGTAATATGCAGCTGCTGTATTGAGTTTCAACACCTTTATCAAATTGATATGTTGTGTTAAGGATGACTGAATCAGCAATGCTCTGTACAACCCGGGCATGGTTACTTTGGAAGTATTTAGGTGCCCAAGCATTCAGAAGAAAAAATGACTAAGTTTCAGAAGCTCTGTCGGAGCCCGTGTTGAACATTTCAAGCTGGCATGGAAGTGGTGTTTACAAGGGTAAATGTTTTTTCTTGCGATTACTGTATACCAGAAGTAACTGCATGCCCACAACTGTTGCAATAACAATGACAATGTCATTGAAAATAAACTTAGTAACTTAATCATCATATTTTTAATATTCTTTGCTGACACGAATGTAGATGCTTAAGTGCTTCCAAGGAAATATAAATCAACTTATTTAGAACTATTTTATAATTCTGCATATCATTTGGATAAGTACAGTGTATGAATGACCAAAAGTGCTACATCAGGACTCCAACGGCATAATATACAGAACATCTGTAGCAAAGCACAGAAAATTATTAGACTTCTAAAAAGGTTGGAAAGGACACGATTCTCAGGGCCCTGCTACTCAATATATTTGTTTGGAAAGTTATAAGAAAGGCATATGAATTGTGTTGCCATTTCATCCAGTACTTGGTTCCCTATTGCTACAGCACAAAACAACAAAGTTGGAACCTGGTAAGCTTCTTAACGGTGCAGCAAAAAACAATATTGTTACAAAGCAAAAGTCACCATTGACAAAGAAGAAAATAATTAGTTAACAGTAAATTAATTACAAAATAGAAGAAATATTTAATATATTTCGGCTAGTAAATCTGTGGTTTATTTACAGCAAGTGCTGTAAAATGGTTAAATTAGATATGATATTAAAAAGGCACAACTTTCCCTTTCTTAAATACACTGTAAACGTCAGATCTTTATGCATGCAAAAACATTGCACTTTACAAAATTTTTACCTTTAAAAAAGAGACCGTATTACAATTTTTCCTGCCAAAATATATTTCTTTCAAAAAATACTTTTCTCCAAATTCCTTTTAACCTTAGAATATATCCCTTTTCATCTCTGATACATATCTGTATTTTTGTCCTTCCAAAACCTTCATGAAGCTTTTCTTTAGTGTATAGCAACATACAGGACACCAAGCCTGCTAAAATAATGTTTAAAGCCAGCAAAACATGAGGAGGAAAGTTTAAGGCAAAGTTCATCTTTGAGGATCACTTCTTGTGAAAAAGAAGGGATTTGGTCATTCCTGTTGTGACTTCCGGCAACTGATCATTGATGATTTCCACCAGCATATCTGGGAATTCAATCTTTAGTGCTTTTGATTCCACAAACGTGTAGAAGCAGAACTGGAGCAGCCCGCCAACCAGCTGGAAGGGAAGGATGTACTTGGTTAGAAACATGTTTCTACAGATGCGATATAATCCTTACAAGCAAGCTAATAATTGCCTGTTGGCCTCAAAATCCCAGGTAAATCACTCAAATGGTCATTCTGCACACCATCCCATTGTGCTTAGTAACTCCTACATTATTTTTATTACTACAGTGAAATACACAGTTGAATTCACAGTAAGGGCCCATGGACTGCACAGGAGCTTCAGTAACTTCGCCCCAGTTTATGTGATGGAAATTAGTCCCTCCAGGAAGGTCAATAAACAGAATAAAAATTAAAGGTGATAATATGTGTAAGAAAGGCAAGGTGAGGGTGTGGGAGATATAAAATGTGTTTTTGAGGGGACGGGGCAGGGTTCATGACCTCCATCATTACATTGACAGCTGCTTAAAGTGCACCAATGTTGATACATGTCACTGGGCTGGAAGGTACCAATGGTGCAGGCTAGCTGATGTAGGGTGAAGCTTTGCCCCTCTATTTCCTTAGATGCCAATCTTACATAGGACATTTTTTTCTCTTTCTTCTTGTTTGCACTTGTTTCTTCTCTCTCCTTGTAGACTGAGAGATCATACAGTTAATCTGCTCCCAACACTTAACGGTGACTGCTAATGAAGAACTGCATGGTTAAATCACACTGCTCTAAAAAGAGCTCAGCACTTCAGTAAATGACATTGGGCAATTTTAAAATTGATATCACACCTAAAAAGCTTCCATCTTCAGTTTTGCAAATAAATCACAATGTTTTCACAAGACAAAACCACAGCCAATTTTGATGTTGGCTGCTGTGTACAGATCAGGTTAACCAGCACTTTTGTGCTGTGCATTCAGAGAGCATTCAAACTCCTTCACTTTTTCCTCATTTTGTTACATTACAGCCTTATTTTTAAATGGATTAAATTCTTTTTTTTTAATCATCAATCTACCCCAGAATATACATAATATCACAGAATGAAGCGAAAACAGGTTTAGAAATGTTTGCAAAGTAATTAAAAATAAATAACTGAAATGTCACATTTGCATTACAATATTCAGATCCTTTGCTATGACACTCAAAACTGAGCTTAGGTTCATCCTGTTTCCATTGATTATCCTTGAGATGTTTCTACAACTTGATTGGAGTCCACCAGTGGTAAATTAAATTGATTGGATATGATTTGAAAAGGCACACACCTGTCTGTATAAGGTCCCACAGTTAACAGTGCATGTCAGAGCAGAAACCAAGCCATTGAAGACACAGATCTGGGGAAGGGAATAAAACAATTTCTGCAGCATTTCAGGTCCCGAAGAGCACAGCGGCCAAAAGCAAGATTGAACTCTTTGGCCTGAATGCCAAGCATCACATCTGGAGGAAACCAGGCACCGCTCATCAATTGGCCAATATCATACCTACGGTGAAGCATGGTATGGGGATGTTTTTCAGCTGCAGGAACTGGGAGACTAGTCAGGATCAAGGAAAAGATGAACGAAGCAAAGTACGGAAAGATCCTTGTTGAAAAAATGCTCCAGAGCGTTCTGGACCTCAGACTGGGGCGGAGGTTCACCTTCCAACAGGACAACAACCCTAAGCACACAGCCAAGACAACACAGGAGTGGCTTTGAATGTGAATGCCCTTGAGTGGCCCAGCCAGAGGTCGGATTTGAACCCGATCGAACATCTCTGGAGGGATCTGAAAATAGCTGTGCATCGACGCTCCCCATCCAACCTGACTGAGCTTGAGAGGATCTGCAGAGAAGAATGGGAGAAATTACTCAAATACAGGTGTGCCAAGCTTGTAGCGTCAAACCCAAGAAGGCTTGAGGCTCTAATCGCTGCCAAAGGAGCCTCAACAAAGTACTAAGGGTCTGAATACTTATGTAAATGTGATATTTCAGTTGTTTCTTTTTTAGACACCTGTTTTCGCTTTTTTATAAAGGGATATTGTGTGTAGATTGATGATTTAAAAAAATGAATTTAATCCATTTTAGAATAAGGCTGTAACATAACAAAATGTGGAAAAAGTGAAGGAGTCTGAATACTTTCTTAATGCACTGTATATCCTTTATTACCACTCCTCTGGAAATGCAGATCTTTTTCTCTCACGCCAGGTTTTCAGAAAACCTGGAGCTCTCTCTCATTCTCCGCTCTTATGAGTCAAAGGTCCAATAATCACAATCTACAAGATTTAGTTTCAATTAAATATAAATCCAAGAGCTGGGGTGGAAAGCTACTAATCGCTCATTATATTGTCCTCAAACTGTGTCACAGGGAATAGCCAGAAAAATGTAGCAACTCAGCACTGCGTCAAGGAAACTTTAAACATCAGATGTAATATGTACCAGAGACACAGAACACAATCGCAGTCTCACCGCTCCTCCACCAATGTGTCAGCATTCCATTGACACTGTGCAATGACCCAAGGCTGTTACAATCATCCTATTCTTCAATGGGACACATCTTGCGGCACAATTACATTTGCACTCAGCAGCTATTTGGAGCGTGAGTTAATTTTTGATTAAGGAAATCTTCTACTGTGATTCCCCCAAACTAGTGAAGGAACTTTTCCATAACAAATTATTTTCGGCTGGTTGAGTCATTTCTCCAATGTTTCTGATGAAGGTCCAGGAAGAAATCGTAAAATCCATGTGGAAATTCCTGCTTAACTTGCCTTGTGGAATTTGGGCAGTCACAAAGAATTGTAAACGCTGGTTTAAAAAAAAACCCACACTAATGGGCCTGTCCCACTTAGGCGACTGCCAGGGACTAGTTTTAATGGAATTCATCTACGACATCTGGCGACAACCTACGACAGCATCTAGGACAACCTACGACAGCAAAAATTGTCAACACTGTCGCCGAAAAATCTTCAACATTTTGAAAACTTTGCAGCAGTTGCCTGTAGTTGCCCAAAGAATTGCCTAAGTGGGACAGGCCCAGCAGTCGAGCAAGATCAACATGGACGGGGACGTTTAGGCTTGGGACCCTTCTTCAGACTTCAAGAGACTTCCTCCAGAGATGCTGCCTGACTGGCTGAGTTACTCCAGCACATTTGCTTTTGTTTGTAAACTTTGTGTACACGCGTGTATTTCAGTCATGTTCAACAGATGATCTGCTGCAGTAGAGAGGGAGAGATTCCTACAATCACACTTAGCTGCAGAAAATGGATTTCAGATGCAAGATGGTTTAAAGAGCCATCAGCAATGTTAAAGGACAGCATAAGCTGACCTTGTCATTAATTACAGTTCTGAAATTGTAATGTAGTTTAGCAATTTTGATGCATCCATCAAGAAACTAGCAGAACCCAACGGAAACATCGGCTACCAGAGATCCAGGACCAGAGATTTCTCAAAATAATAGGAATAGTTCTTCAGAATTCCTGGACCCAGGAACACTATGGGAGGCACGGTGGTGCAGCTGGTAGAACTGCTGCCTCAGAGTATCAGAGTATTCGATCCTGACCTCAGATGCTAACTGTGAAGTTTGCACGTTCTCCCTGTGGCCTCATGGATTTTCATCTGGGTGCTCCGGTTTCCTCTCACCTCGCAAAGACGTGTGTGTTTGCAGGTTAAATGTCTTCTGTAAATATGCCAAAATAATTTGGGTGTGGATGAAAATGTGGTACAACATAGAACGAATGCGAATGGGTGATCGATGATGGGTGTGGACTCGGTTCCATGCTTTATCTCTAAAACCAAAACTAAAAGTCACAATAGAAAGACAGAGAGGAGACTGAAATTTAAAGCCCTGTTCCACCGTACAAGTTCATTCCAAGAGCTCTCCAGAGTTTAAAAAAAAATCAAACTCGTGGTAAGCACGGAGAATGAACATAGCGGGTACGTCAGTGCTCGGGGACGTCTCTTAGTGGCTCGTAATGCTAACGGCAGGTACTCGGGAAGACTCGCTAACGGCAGGTAAGCACGGGAAGACTCGTGAAAAATTTTCAACATGTTGAAAAATGTCCACGAGAGCCCCGAGTACTGACGAGTGGGCATTACCGTAAATCTCCCGAGTTCGAATCTGGGCAAACCCAGGTGAGCTTGTACTGTGGGACAGGGCTTTAAGTCCCACTTCCTTTCACAGAATAAATTCTTGAATTCACAAATTGCTTAAGTGAGATTTTTCATAAAAATCCAGAGGAAAATATTACATCTGGACTTTTGCAGGAAATTGTTTGGGAAAGGTTCCTCTTTTACCCTCTGCTACATCATTGACTTTCCTGCAGAGTGCAGTGTGGTGGCACCATGCTGGCAGTAAACAGAGTCCACTTATGACAAACTATGGTGATTTTTCCCAACAGTTATATAATAAGAAAATGTTTTAGCCCCAGTTTTGTTACCTTTAGCTGTCTCAAACTCTAACCACAAAACTGCTTTTAATTATATTATCGGGCTTGAAACTGAACAATCCAATCAGTTTAATTTAGGAGATGTAGCAGTAGAATTTTGATAATAGAAGTATTTTAATTTCCTATTCCAGAAACATTCCTCCTAGATTCTTCCATTTATAGATTTGACAAGGTCATGAGAAACAATAACATTTCATATATCAATGGTTCACAACTTGTATTATATGTTATTAACGGGTGTTAACTGATTCCAGAGGGAAGAAAAGCAACAAAAATCATAACCTAACTCATTATGGAATGGCAGCCATCGCACATCATTGTCTACTATTAGCTTACAGAAGCTCATGTGGCAGAAGCTGCTACTGTTAATGTGAATTGCTAATTATAACATTTACTAACAGACACTACCATCTATTGAGATTATTTTTGAATTGAAATCACACTGCATAATACTAATAACCAAGTGATTTTATAAAATGGTAGCTGGAGGATTTCATACAAACACAATTAGCGGAAGGTTTCTGATGTACAAAATGGCCTATTTCAATCTTGCTGCTGGCTTAATCTAGTTCAAGTAATGGGTCTGTGCGATTTTGACCAGGGTATTTATGATGTGTATGTGGTTGTACTCTGCTGACTTGATAGTGGGGTTTCTGACTGAAACACTTCAATACGCCAGTACATTGATGTATAGGTTTTAATTGAAAAGTTTTCAAAATGGGAAATAATGTCAATTTATTTGAAAATGATCAGTAGAGTACATTGAAAAAGACATTTCGTGTTGAGGTCAGAGTGTTTTTATTTGTGTAAAAGTTAATTTTATATTGAATCCACTTTTCTATGTCCTTTTAACAACAGACGTGCCAATAATTTTGAGGATTCATAGATTTTAAGATCCTTTCCCCATCTTCATGTGCAAACATTATTCTATATACTTAAATTACTACAGGTAGATCCAAGCAGTTTGCAACTGTTATAGCTACGGGGTGTATGGGGTCAGAGGAAGAGGCACAAACTCTATAACAATCAAGAGAACTGTGAAATGTCACAATCATACAATTGACTTACCTCATGCATACAGTCTAGGACTTTGGTCAACTGATAAAACCGTTGCCAGTTTTGTCCGGTGTTATTTTCATTTCTTGCTATAACTAGTCTCAACTCCTTGATATAATTCATCCGCATCTCGTCAAATGAAGCTTGACTTTTCAGGCCGTCTTTTGGAACTGCAACACAATAAAGAGCAGATTCTGTCAATTATGGTAATCACTGGTTTTGTTCTTTTAACCAAAAAAATCTATTTAAAATCCATCTCAGTATTACCAAACCGTGCACTGAATTTCGACCAACAGCGATATGGCATACAAGGGATTTTTATACTGTGATGGAACAAATTCAAGTTCACACCCATCATTGATCAGAGGTACATTTTCTAGCCGGGCCTGTTTACTTAGACAATGCTTTCGGTTACATGGCACAGGATTCGTGGCAACTTGCCATCCATGTCCATTCAGCTTTGCAAGGAGGCATACAACATTTAACAAATCTGCAACAGGACAAATAAGACAGCATTTCCAAATATGTTCTAATGATCTCTTAACTACCAATGTAATTTATAAAAGCTGCCCTCCTAAGTTTATTTAGATTTGGAAGCTTTTCCAGGATTTTCCTGCCACACATAGAAGGGCACCATGGATGTAATCCAAGCGTCATTCTACAGAAAGTGTAACTGAACGCTGCGTGAAGTTGATGTACAAAGAATTCCAAGCATGTAACAGCAAAACACTTAGTTGTATTGGCAGAAAACCTCAGTGACAAAATTAGTTTGTTACATGTATAGCTTTGGTCAGGTCACATTTGTAGTATTGTGTTTATTTTCATCACCGCATTACAGGAAGGCCATGGAGACTTTGAAGGGGGTGCAGCATAGGTTCGACAAACTTGGTTTTTTTCTGCAGCTTCGGAGGCTGAGGGACAATCTGATATAAGTACATATAATCATGGGAGGCACAGATAAGGTAGAGTCTTTATCCCAGGGTGAAAATGTTAAATATTGGAGGGCATGGCTTTGAAGTGAGAGGGACAGAGGTTTAAGGGAGACTTGCAAGACAGATCTTTATGTGGTGCTTGTTAGGTTCCTAGATATACCACGTGGCGAAGTGGTGGAAGCAGATATGATAGTAACGTTTATGAGGCATTTCAACAGACATACGGACGGGGCGAAGGAAGGAGCATTCACGTCGCGGCCCTGTTTCCACCAATATTTCCATCACTAGGCACAAGAAACACAAGAAGTGCAAGACGCCATTGTATGCAGATGCCGAGAAGTGTGTTCAGCTCTGGCTGAACAATTTCTAATCTTGTGATGTGGACTCGATATGAAGAAGAACAGGCATATGACAGGCAAAGAATAGAATACAGAACATGTACAGGTAAATTACAGTTTAAATTGGCATCAATGGCAACAGACATAGTGGGCTGAAGGGCCTGTTCCAGTGCGATAGTGTTCTATGTGTCCGTCCTTTTCGTTTGTCAATTTGAACCTGGCATTTTGCCTTGTTTCCTTTTCCTTTCTTGGTGGTGCTCTTGTGCATTAAATGTTGTAATTTACAAATCCCTCATTCAACAACCACTCTTTTGCATGTCAGTGATGGACTATTCCACCAATCACTAAAGTAAGCCCAACCCTAAACTGATTGTTTCTGGGAATCTCATCGCTTCAGCATTCTCACAATACTTGCTACTCTCTGGTGTTGTGATCATGAATGGGATTAGCCTCTTCCTCCACAGGCCAATGGGCTTGAAACAAACATTCAGCACCAACTATTGTCACAGTAATAACAAGTTAGCTGATGTGTCAGGGAGGTCAAATTCTTGGCACAGTAGTCTGCGTCTTAGTGGAAGGTTTCTCACCATCTTGAAGCCAAGAGTGGGACTTCCAAATGCTTGAGGAAGACAGCCTTATAAACTAAAACTGGTATCACTGCTGGCAGTAAAATTGTGAAAGATGGAGATAGACTTTATTTGCTTTAATCCTATTACCAAGCAGTGCCTTGGTCTGCCAGCTCATAATGACAGTTCAAACACTGACCAAAATTCCAGCATGAGAGTTGGATCTTTTACCAACACAATAGTCTCACATCTAGTGGGCATTGCTCACTCTTTATTCCTTGGCTGACCTTCACTCATTACAGAGTCCAGCAATGAATCAGGTCCAAGCAGAGATTCCCCAGCATTATCAATGGGGATTGCAGAGCAAAAGGGAAAAACATAGGAAATTGTTTAATTGTTTTTATTATTTCCTGTTCTGTTAATATGCTCAATTATTTGAAGAATTGAAAATATGTAAAAACATTTCTAGTTCATTATAAACAGTTTTCTAGTTTCTGAATGTTTAAAAACTACTTACATGTTTTAGAACTATTTTAAAACCGTGGCAACTGAAGTCCAAACTTAGCTGCCTGTCAAAAACTTCCAGAATTTAATGGGCAGGGCTTGGTCTGTCATTATGGCATTTGAGGTCCTGCTGCTATGTGGGACAGTACCATTCAACTCCAAGGCAGCCTGCTCTGCACTGGCTGAGATGAGGCGAGATGAGAGGTGACCATTGGCATCAAATACATATGATAGCTCTTGGCAGTTAAATCCAGCCCAATATTTCTGCAATCACTAAAGTAAGCCCAACCCTAAACTGATTGTTTCTGGGAATCTCATCATTTCAGCAGTCTCACAAATATTTCTAACAACTTATAGAATATAGCATAGAAGTTGGAAGGTCATGTTGCAGTTACATAGGACATTGTCAAGGCCACGTTTAGAGTATTGTGTTCAATTCTGGGCACCTTGCTATAGGAAAGATGTTGTCAACTGGTATGGGGGCAGAGAGGATTTACGAGGATATTGCCAGGACTCAAGGGCCTGAGCTAAAGGCAGAGGTTGAGCAGGATAGGATTTCCTTGGAACGCAGGAGGATGAGGGATGATCCCATAGAAGTGTACAAAATCATGAGAGGAATAGATCGGTTCGACGCACAAAGTCTTTTGCCCATAGTAGGGGAATCGAGAACCACAGAACCTAGGTTTAAAGTGAGGGAGGAAGGATTTAATAGGAGCCTGAGGGCACACTCACACAAAGGATGGCAGGTGTATGGAACGAGCTGCCGGAGGCAGGTACTATTGCAGTTGAGGCAGGTACTATTGCAATGTTTAAGAAATATTTAGAGCGATACATGGGTAGGACAGGTTGGACGGATATGGACCAAATGCTGGCAGGTTGGACAAGCGTAGATGGGACATGTTAGTCAGTGTGGGCAAGTTGGCTTGAAGAGCCTGTTTCCAAGCTGTATGATTATGACTCTATAACTTGTCTTCTAGAGTGTATGGATATCTATTAAGGATAAATAATATGAGTACATATTAAAATTATGATTTGTGTAGCCTGAATCTCTTTCTTGTTTTAAGAAAATTATGTGGGGTTAATCAGCAATCAGAATAACTAATATGGATTACTACCCAGATTTAAAAATAGTTGATTATTTGTTCTGAATCTATGATTTGCTATTCTCTGATCCATTCTGAAATGACTGGCAAACCTCTTTAATCTGCCTAACGTTTTACAATATGATCTTGCATTCAGTATTGGTCAATTGGCAGTACAACAGGTTTAATAGTGTTCTGTGCATTTGTTAAACCTGCACAGCTACAAATAACCTTTTGTCATTTCTGAGATGGGAACTCCTCATTGAACTTGCTGGCAGTTTCCTGCTATACTTTGCCACAACGTCACTTGTTGTTTTATTGTGAACTGGATACTTGTCATTCAGTGTATGTGGTTTGTTACACCCTTTCAGCTCGGGACTCAAATTTTATCTGTACTTGCTGTCATATTACACACAGACAGAAAAAAGTATCTGGAAACCTGGTGCCTGTTTACTGCCTGGTCCCAACAGTTAAAATATTTTATAACTCTCCGCCTTAAAAATATCCGTCGTCTTGGCCTCCACAGCCGTCTGTGGCAATGAATTCCACAGATTCACCACCCTCTGACTAAATAAATTCCTCCTCATCTCCTTTCTGAAGGTACACCCTTTTATTCTGATGCTATGACCTCTGGTCCTAGACTCTCCCACTAGTGGAAACATCCTCTCCACATCCAACTCTATCCAGACCTTTCATTATTTGGTAAGTTTCAATGAGATCATCCATCATCCTTCTAAACTCCAATGAGTACAGAGCCAGTGCCGTCTGATGCTCATTACATGTTATCCCACTCATTCCTGGGATCATTCTTGTAAATCTCCTCTGGACCATCTCCAATACCAGCACATCTTTCCTCAGATATGGTGCCCAAAACTGCTCACAATACTCCAAATGTGGTTTGACCATGCCTTATAAACCCATAGCATTACACCGTTTTTATATTCAGTCTTCTCAAAATAAATGCATACACCTTCTTTACTACTGATTCGACTTGAAATGAACATTTTGAGAATCCTGCAGCAGCGCTCCCAAGTCCTTATTCTGAATTCTGAATCCTTACACCTCCAATTTCTGAATCCTCTCCCCATTTAGAAAATAGTCTACACCTTTATTCGTACTATCAAAATGCATGACTCCACACTGTGCTATGCTGTATTCCATCTGACACTTCTCAGACCACTCTCCCAACCTGCCCAAGTCATTCTGCAGACTCCCTGCTTTCTCCAGCGTATATTGCAGCAGTGAATGTACATTGCTTTATCACTGCAAATACTGAAAGGGTGTAATGAGAGTATTTTGAAGTATTATTAATTATCCTTCCATATCAACTACTTTGCATTACAGTGAAGAAAATTATATTTATACATTAACTTTTCAAAAATTCCAATGGAAATATAGTTTACCTGTAATATCATTTAAATGATCAGATGGGATTTTATTCCTTCTCCAACGTTCATTCTTTTCTCTTCAGTGTATTCTTTCAAGCTAGTTTATATGTAGCTGGGACACCTTCAGCATAGGCATCGGTTAATTGACTTATTTATCACTTGAGGGTGTATATGCAACAGTTTATGGAATGTTCAGTCAAATACATCCATGTCTCATCCAAAGGCTTCTAATGTTACTCATTTCTTTATGTAGGAAGGCATCCTAACGGAAAATGATGTGGTCTATATTAATGTTGGCCGATACATGCTTTCAGAGTATGCGCTAATACAAATATATAGGCAGCAACGTAGTGTTAAGGATCAATAACTCGAAGACTTCAAGTACAGGCACTTTGGTTTTACTTGCGGGGGGGGGGGGAGGGGGGGGAGGGGGGGGTGTTACACGCTTGAAAAGCAGTGCGTAATTAAAAATGCCTAAGTTATAGTTGATGATAAATTTGAGCACGTTATTCCAAAAATACAAGCTTGTAAATAATGCTTTGGTATTATAGGAACATGTGCATTATTTCAAAAACGCACAAATCAAAAACGTGTTAAAACGTGACGTGCCTCTACTTCAGAATACTACTATGCGGGTAGAGTTGCTGCCCTACAGCACCAGAGACCCGAGACCCTGACTACGGGTGCTGTCTGCACAGAGTTTGTACATTCTCCCCGTGACCTGATTGGGTTTTTCTCCAGGTGCTCTGATTTCCTCCCACATTCCAAACATGTACAGGTTTGTAGACTAATTGGAGTCATAAAGTTGTAAATTGTTGCTAGTGTGTCTAGGATAGAGTTAGTGTACGATGATCGCTCATCACTTGGACTCGGTGGGCTGAAGGGTCTGTTTCCATGCTGTATCTCTAAACTAAACTAAACTAAACTAAACTAAAGTAAACTAAATCAGTGATACTGGAGTTGAACGTTTTGCAGCAGGGAGTACATCCTGTTTTGTTTCCTCACACTGAGAGGCAGGATCACTCCTTACAGAAGTTCAGTCTCAGCCCTTGTGCAATTGTCCTGCATGATATGGAATCTTAATTCTATTTAATCAGGTTGATGCAATACGTTAAGAGAACTCCAAATGAGGCATAAATTTCATCCGAATACCACGTTGTACCAAGGGTTAATTAGAACACAAATAACTCCATTCCCTTGCATCTACCACCAGGTGGCGTCGCAATGGCCACCTTGCCAACAGTCTTCTTGTCCCTTCCTTCTTTGTTGTGTTTTAGTACGTGTTAAATGTATGTTTTAGTGTTCTTTAGCTTGTTTTATGTGGGGGGTTGGGGGAAACTATTTTTGAATCTCTTACCTCGATGGAGATGCGATTTTTCCCCCGTATCGTATCTCCGTTCACACTGCTGGAGACCGACTGACAGCTCCAAATGCGGGAGCCTGCAGGAATTAACATCATGGAGCTGGCGATCCCTGAGGAGGATCGACATTGGAGCTCCAACTGCAGGAGCCGGCGGACTTTAACATCGTGGAGTTCGCGGTCTCTTGGTTAGAAACCGAGTTCGGGAGCTTCAAGCGCAGGAGCTTCGACCGCCCCGAATGCGGGAGCTTCGACCGCCCCGATCGCAGGATCGTCAATAACCCGGTTGCGGGAGCTTCGATCGCTCCGTCGCAGGAGCTTCGATCGCTCCGTCGCAGGAGCTTCGATCGCTCCGTCGCAGGAGCTTCGATCGCCCCATCACAGGAGCTTCAATCGCTCCGTCGCAGGAGCTTCGATCGCTCCGTCGCAGGAGCTTCGATCGCTCCGTCGCAGGAGCTTCGACCGCCCCGATCGCAGGATCGTCAATAACCCGGTTGCGGGAGCTTCAATCGCTCCGTCGCAGGAGCTTTGATCGCCCCATCACGGGAGCTTCGATCGCCCCGACTGTGGATGGTTCAACTGCCCCAACCGCGGGAGAATAAAGAGGAAGACGATTGGACTTTATTGCCTTCCATCACAGTGAGGAATGTGGGGGATCCGCTGTGTGGATGTTTATGTTAACTTTTATGTAGTTGTGTGTCTTGTTGCTTATTATATACATTAAAAGTTATTCAATTCACATAAATTAATTGAAAACAGCATTGATAGTGAAAACAAATTGAAAACTAAAATCTTTCTAGTTTGCACCTCCCAAAACCTAATTGCTACTTGCATACTGCTCTTTACAGAAAGATAGTGATGACAAAACAAGAAGATCAATGGAAGCTCCAAGCAGAAAGCAAGATCTTTGGAATCACCCAAGAGACCATAATCAACTACTGCTATTTCACCCTCCAAGATACCTATTACTTCATTCCCAGCCCACACTTTGGGAAATCTAACCACCTAACTGTGCTCCTTCTTGAAACTGAAGAGCGCAGCCCAGGCAGTGAGAACTACACAGAGCTGGGATTGTTTGGAGTCGGTAGACTGGGCATCGCTTGAGGACTTGGCAATCACTCCCAGGTGAACTCAATGTGTTCTATACCCGCATAGATAGGGAGAACACTCATGCTGCTTCTCGGGCCCCCATAGCCGCAGATGGTATTGTAATCACTAAGGCCGATGTCAGAAGATCCTTCAGGATGATGAACCCTCGGAAAGCGCCTGGACCTGACGGTGTACCTTGTTGCTTTCTCAAATCCTGCGTAGAACAACTGGATGGTGCTTTAGCAGACATTTTCAACCTCTCATTACTGAGTTCTGAGGATATCGCCTGCTTTAAAAGGGCTTTATAATACCAAGCCCAAGAAGAATAAAGTATAAAGTCATCCTCAATGACTACTGATCAGTGATTAAATGGTTTAAAAGGTTGGTTAAGCCCCCGTCCCACTTAGGAAACCTGAACGGAAACCTCTGGAGACCGTGTGCCCCATCCAAGATTACCGAGAAGTTCCCAGAGGTTCCCGTGAGGTTCCCGGGGGTTCCGGTCACTCTCCATGAGTCACCAGAGGTTCTGGTCAATTGCCTGGAAAGCCTCAACCGAAGCATGAGCTGCATCTACTGACCAAACTGCCGATCGCACGCACACACACACACACAAACACATCGCGAAGGTGGGGGCCAGGGACAGCGGAGAGCGTTTTCTGCGTGTGAAAAGGAAAGTAAACGGCTGCCACAGAGCACGGTAAGTCCTTTAGAGAGCGCGGGAGGGAGTGAGAGAAGGACAGAGAAAGGGAGAGAAGGGGAAAGAGAAGGGGGGAGAGAAGGGAGAGAAGGAGTTGGAGACAGTTTTAGGAAGTTTAATAAAGTTAGTGGGCATTTCACCCTTCCGGCGGATCTTCTAGCTCCTGAAAACCAAAGAAGATTTATTTGCTGAAAACTCCATTGAGCCAATCAGTATGGACGTTCAGTGAAGGCCTTCGACTGGCTGTAAGTAAAAATGCGACCCCACCACTGGCTTCTACAAAACGGCAACTTATTTTTAGTTGTGGTCGGTTTTGGTTTTTTTGAAATAATCGCAGGAACATAGCAGAAGCCGCGATTATGCGGAAACCACTTTCCACCATTAGGGAGAGTGACAGGAACCTCCAGGATCCTCCGGGAACCTCATGTAAACCTTGGGTGGGCGCAAGGTCTCCAGAGGTTTCCGTTCAGGTTTCCTAAGTGGGAAGATCCGCCGGAAGGTAAAATGTCCGCTAACTTTATTAAACATTAAAACTGTCTCCACTCCTTCTCCCCACCCCCCCCCCCCCCCCGTTCTCTCCTCTTCTCCCCCCTTCTGCCCCCTTCTCTCTCCACTTCTCTGTCCTTCTCTCCCTCCCTCCCGCGCTCTCTAAAGGACTTACCGTGCTCTGTGGCAACCGTTTACGTTCCTCTTCAACTCGCAGAAAGTGCTCCTCCGCTGCCCCTGGCCCCCACCTTCGCGATGTGTTTGTGTGTGTGTGTGTGCGGTCGGCAGCAAAGATCCTATAGGATCTTTGGTCAGTAGATGCAGCTCACGCTTTGGTTGAGGCTTTCCAGGCAATTGACCAGAACCGGATCCCCCGGGAACCTCTGGGAACCTCACGGAAACCTTGGGTGGGGCACACGGTCTCCAGAGGTTTCCGTTCTGGTTTCCTAAGTGGGACAGGGACTTTATGGTGCATATCACCTCCTACCTTTGCAAAAACCTGGACCCACCACTATTTGCCTATCACCACAATAGAACCAGTTGCTCAACACTTTAACTCTCCCTCCCAATCCCAATCTGACCTTTCTGTCCTGGGCCTCCTCCATTGTCAGAGTGAGGCCCAGCGCAAATTGCAGGAACAGCACCTCATATTTCGCTTGTAGACAAAAGTGCTGGAGAAAGTCAGCGGGTGAGGCAGCATCTATGGAGCGAAGGAATGGGTGACGCTTTGGGTCGAGACCCTTCTTCAAACTGACAAACTTCTTCATATTTTGCTTGGGTAACTTACACCCAGGTAGTATGAACATTGACTTCTCTAACTTCAAATAGCGCTTGCTTTCCCTCTCTCTCCATCCCCTCCCCCTTCCCAGTTCTCCCACCAGTCTTACTATCTCCGACTACATTCCATTTCTGTCCCGCCCACTCCCCAGACATCAGTGGAATTGAATTTCTACAGGTGCACGAAGGAGAGCATATTGACCGGTTGCATCAAGGCCATGTTCGGCAACCTCAATATCTAGAAATGAGGGTGATTACAAAAATTGATGAACTATGACTGGTTCCACCATCGAGTGGATCTATAGTAGGTGCTGCCTCAAAAAGGCAGCCACCATCATCATTTTTTAATGTTTGTTTCTTGTTATCTATTGAGTACTGTATTAACAAACCTATTGTGGTGCTGCAAGCAAGGATTTCCTCGTTCCATTTCAGTTCATATGACAATAATTGATTCTTAAGGTGCATGGGATTAGCAGTGACATGGTGGCATGGCTTCAGAACTGGCTTACTGGTAGAAGACTGAGGGTTGTGGTGGAAGGACATATATTCAGACTGGACCAGTGGGGTTCTACAGGGATCTGTGCTGGGATCTCTGCTCTTGAGATAAATATAAATGACTTGGAAAAAAATCCAGTCATAGTGCCCGGGGAAGAGCCCCTTCCCCGGGCACTTTCCCTTGCAACCGCAAGAAATGCTACACTTGTCCCTTCACCTCCCCCCTCCACTCCTTTCAGGGACCCAAGCAGTCCTTCCAGGTCCGACAGAGGTTCACCTGCACCTCCTCCAACCTCATCTACTGCATCCGCTGCTCCAGATGCCAGATGATCTATATCGGTGAGACCAAGCGGAGGCTTGGCGATCGTTTCGCCGAACACCTCCGCTCGGTCCGCATTAACCAACCCGACCTCCCGGTGGCTCAGCACCTTCAACTCCCCCTCCCATTCCGTATCCGACCTCTCGGTCCTGGGTCCTCTCCACGGCCAGAGTGAGCAACACCGCAAGTTGGAGGAACAGCACCTCATATTCCGCTTGGGGTGTCTGCATCCTTTGGGCTTGAACATTGAATTTTCTCAATTCTGTTAACCCTTGCTGTCTCCTCCCTTCCCACCTCTCCCTCAGCCCTCGGGCCCTGGCATTTCCCTCTCTCTCTCTCTCTCCCCCCCTTAGTCGCACCAGCTTCTCATTTTCACACCACAAACAGCTTACAATGGCTTGTTCCCTTTATCATCGATACTTTTTTGCATATCTTCATTCATTGTTCTTTATCTCTCCACATCACCGTCTATATCTCTCGTTTCCCTGATCCCTGACCAGTCTGAAGAAGGGTCTCGACCCGAAACGTCGCCTATCTCCTTCGCTCCTTAGATGCTGCTGCACCCGCTGAGTTTCTCCAGCCTTTTGTGTACCCCGGATGTAAACATAGACGGGTTGGTTAGTAAGTTTGCAGGTGGCAACAAAATTGCTGCGGTTGCGGACTATGAGGAAGGCTATCAAAGTATACAACGGGATATAAATCAACTACATCCACATCACGGGTGGCACCAGCAACGGCTGCCTCGCTAACAGTCTGTCTGTCCCTTCCTTTTTTGTTGTTTTAATAGTATGTGTTAGATGTATGTTTCTAGTGTTCTTTAGTGTTCTGTAACTTGTTTTATGTGGGGGAATTGGGGGAAACTGTTTTAATCTCTTACCTCGACGGAGATGCCATTTTTTTCCGTATCGTATCTCCGTTCGCACTGCAGCCTAAGATCGAGGATGTGGCGGCCTTTGCTGGAGACCGACTTCGGGAGCTCCAACCGCAGAAGCCTGCGGACTTTAACATTGTGGGGCTCGCAGTCTCTGTTTAGAGTCCGACTTTGGAAGCTCCAAGCCGCAGAAGCTTCGACCGCCACGACACGGGAGCTTCGATCGCCTTGACCGCGGGAGAATAAGAGGAAGAAGATTGGACTTTATTGCCTTCCATCACAGTGAGGGATGTGGAGAATCCGCTGTGGGGGATGTTTATGTTAACTTTTATGTAGTTGTGTGTCTTGTTGCTTTTCTTTTAGTATGGCTGGATGGTAATTCACGTATCACTTTACCTTAATTGGTACACGTGACAGTAAAAGCCCTTTGAAACCACGGAAATGGACAGAGAAATGGAATTGGGAGTTTATTCTGAGCACGTGTGAGATGTTGCACTTTGGGACGTTAACTGTACGGGGAAAATATACAATTAATGGCATGACCCTGATGTACAGAAGGATCCTGGGGTCCCAGTCCCTAACTCCATGAAAGTGCCAACGCAAGTAGTTAGAGTGGTAAAGAAGGCATATGGAAAGCTTGCTTTCATGCTGTTGATCAGAGCATTGAGTCTACGAGTCAGGAAGTCACGATGCAGCTTTATAGGACTTGGTAAGGCCAAAAGAGATTAGAAAAAGTGGTGGACTCTGCCCAGTCCATCACAGGTATGACCTCCACACCATTGAAGGGATCTATAGGAGACGCTGCCTCAACAATGCAGCCAACATCATCAAGGACCCACACCACCCTGGCCACACTCTTGTTTTACTTCTGACTTAGTTGCACAGACTTTGGCCTTTTGTTTTGCTTTGCACTAATATTGTTTTTTTTAATTTATTGAGCTTCACTTTTTGTTTGTTTATCTTGTTATCTGTTGAGTACTATGTTTACAGATATGTTAGTCTGCTGCTAGTAATCATTTCATTGTTCTGTTTGGGTACATATGACAATGAAGCACTATTGAATATTGACTAATGCTATTGCTTGACTACCCACAACATCTCTACACAGGCTAACGTATTCAATCACTTCCTTGCCTTCCCCAATAAAAATTTCCCAATAAACCCACTGTTTCCATTTATAGTCATTCTCCCAATTGCACCTGGAATTTTCTTCATAACATTCTATAGATCCAGATCTGAACATAATTTACTGGCAAACTTAAAATGACATAAATTAATTGCCATTCTGCAGAACTCCAGTAGATCTCACATTCCGTTATCAAATGGCCTTCATTTGAACCTCCAGCTCTATTTGATCTCTGTTAACATTCTTAAGTAATTTTCTTTACACTTCTATTCCCAACTTTAACAATAAGGGAAAACCTCATGGAGGTGCTGGGCTTGTACACTCTGGAGTTTAAAAGGATGAGAGGGAATCTCATTGAAACATATATGATCGTTAAGAGCTTGGACACACTAGAGGCAGGAAACATGTTCCCGATGTTGGGGGAGTCCAGAACCAGGGGCCACAGTTTAAGAATAAGGAGTAAGCCATTTAGAACGGAGACGAGGAAACACATTTTCTCACAGAGAGTAGTGAGTCTGTGGAATTCTCTGCCTCAGAGGGCGGTGGAGGCAGGTTCTCTGGATGCTTTCAAGAGAGAGCTAGATAGCACTCTTAAAAATAGCAGAGTCAGGGGATATGGGGAGAAGGCAGGAACGGGGTACTGATTGGGGATGATCAGCCATGATCACATTGAATGGTGGTGCTGGCTCGAAGGGCAAAATGGCCTACTCCTGCACCTATTGTCTATTGACTATATACTTAAATTGCCTGACATTTCAATTATTCCCATTAAAAAAATACTTTCCTCTGTCTCACCCCACCTCTGTCTAGCCCTCGGCTACAATTTTGTAAGTAATGTTCCTCCTCTTCTAACATAACCAGCGTCAAACTATTCCCTCAGAATACATCCACTACCCCAGTATTCTGAAGTTGATCAAATTCCAAGTTGGAATCACACTCTGTCCCAGTGCTTCATTCCTACCAATGAAGAACTGTCCTAAAGCTCATCGCTTGTACATGCCCCAGCATTATCTTCAGCTGCCTTAGTTCTATGCTCTGAGATTCATTCCTCAAACCTCTCTGCCCCTGCATCCTCCTCTTTTATTATATGATTTTTCATAAAAGAGACTGCTTTGATCAATCATAAAATACACTGTTTTGATCAATTATTTCTTCTTTGGTGTTCAACCTTTCTCCCCCTCATGCATTGAAGAATTGCGTTGGGATTTATTTTCCACAATAAAGTTAGGTGTTGGGATTTATTTTCCACAATAAAGTTAATTTTAGATTCTTGCAATGGTTCCATGGCTTGGCTAATAAATACATGAACCCCACAGTTCAAGAAAGTTAAATTTTTATTTCCAGTCATTGTTGAATGAACTGGAGCTCCCACTCCTCACGATACTCTCCCTTGCCATTCACCCCGGCTTAGACGAAAGTAAATCTGCATAAGGTTGAGGTAAGGATATGATTAATGTTTGGATGTGATGGCTGCCACGATTAATCTACTCTATTATGTCACCTGAGAATATTCATAAACCATGCTCCACTAAGAAAGATTTCAGAGTTATTATTGGTCAGAAGGTCTGCCCAGAATATCTTAAAGGAATTTAACATGTACATTCTACTAGACATACAGTCTTGCTCAGTTACAAAAGACACAGAAAACGTATGCAGAAATGATCCATTCCAATTCATAATATTGGAATAAAGAATTGCTGATGCTTGTCAGAAACCAGTTAGTTTAATCAATTTAATTATTTCAGCTTATTGTGTCTCGTGTACCAAGGTACAGTGAACAACATTTTGTTGCGAGCTAACCAACATATACCTGCAACTGCTCTGAATAAATTTCCAAATAAAATTATCCTTTCATATTCATTTGCTGAAAAAGTCACGTTATTTTTGTTTTATTTTACACATTCTCTGTCACCTAGTTCACGATTCCCTCCATCAGATCTTCTTGCAATATTTTCTATTCAAAGGACAACAATTCCACCTTCACCATTCTATCCATGTAATTAAAGTTCTTCATCTCTAGAATCATTTTGGTAAACTCTTCTGCACTCTCCCCAAAGCTTTTGCATCTTTCCTAAAGAAATGGACACACTGCTCCAGTTGTCAAACTGCGTTTTATAAATGGTGCACACCAATGCTGAGAACTACATTCTGTACTCTGCATGTTTCCCTTTATTCTATCTATTGCACTTGAGTTTGACTTGATTGACTTGAATGTATAGTATGATCTGATCTGATTGATGCGTATGCAAAACTATGCTTTTCATTGTACCTCAGTACACATGACAATAAGGAACCTAACCCTGAGCCTAAATGTTTGTTACTACTTCCTTTCTCTTGCACTCTATGCTTCTCATTTATAAAGCCTAGAACCCCATATTTTTTAACTGCTTTGCTACTTTCATTATTACGTGCACCACGATACAGTGAAAAGCTTTTTGTTACGTGCTAACCAACATATACCCACATATACCTGCAACTGCCAAGTAAAGACAACATTATATTGTCCATGTCCAGCATGTCTCATTGGCTTAACCACAACTGACAACATGCTCGTGTCACTGAAAGTGATTTAAAATTATTTCCATACAAATGTGCTTTCAAATGCGTAAAACCAATTGATGATATTCCTTCCCTGTGAACGTTATACGTACTAAATATAATTAATCTTTCCTGCAGCTTCCTATTATTTTCTTCGAAAACCGAAGTATCAAATTTAAAGTCTTCTGCTTCTTCTCAGTTATTTTGTAAAGTAAGCAACTAGTAGCATTCAGCCACATCTATCAATGAGTTCACTTACAGAGGTAAGATAATTTCTAGAAAATGTGCTCTATTTTCCACACCATACCAGGCTGCAAAGGAAACTGATCAGATCACATATTTACAATTAATACCTTCTTTGGTTTCTTATTTCCAATCTTCCCAATGGTTCCACTCCTAGTTTTTTTAGGCTCATTTACCTGTTGCTAAGTAAGTCCTTCTCTTTGTAACACACTCATTGTCGAAATGTTATGGTAAACAATGTTACCATTGTTTAAACAGAAAGATTTTGAGTGCATCCGATGAAACCATCAACATAATTCAGATTTCTAATAATTCTTTGGTATGTCTCTTTCTCGTTGCTATTTCCCTTAGGTATAGAACGGACATATACTCGAGATGAGTGTTGCGATAACTCAGTTACTAAAACATGAATATCAACCTTCAGCATAAAACACCAGTGAAGAACTATTATTTCAATATTTATTTGCAGTGTTAAATAGAATAAGGATAAATATAGAGCTTACCTGTGCCAAGCAGGAGAAGGACTTTCATGCACAGGAACTCCTCTTGAGTTAACTGTAAACGTACAAATTCAATGCTGATGCTCTGCATCCCTTGACACAGTTCATACATTGCTGACCGCTGCATCCGCTGCCTATTCAAAAACAGAGTGAAACGTGGCAGAATTGTCACTGACTGGACTTCATCACAAATCCTGACTGATTTTTAAATGTACTGTACCATCAAACCCACTTTAATGCAAATTGTACAGAGAGTAATAACAAAATAAAATTAGCTAGAGGAGCACTGGAAATATAAAATATTAATTCACGTTGCAAACTTATCGATCGTAGATTTATATGAAATTGAATATTGATTGCATTTTATTATATATCCCTATGCTTATATTTTAAAGGTACGATTACTCCATACATGGAGTATATTACAACTGCCTTACTCCAGATCATCTTCTGTGCAGACAATGCTGTTGACTCTCTGAATACTGGGAAGAGCACAGAAAGTTAGGACATGAAACATGCACAAATCCTCACCCTGAAAATACAGGGCAGATTTTAGTCTCATTGGTTGCTCTGGAATCCAAAAGTTATTTTTATTTTTTTTAAAGTATGCAAATTTCATTTAGCATTCATACACGTATTAAACATTTAATGCATAATTTATAACCATGTATTGCTCATTACAAAGCTATTACTCCCTCAAAAATACAATTTAAAGATAAATTTTATATTTGAATTTTAGGTGTCTATTGGTTAATAAATGTAATCAACACATACAAATTATGTTCAATTGGGCATAACTACTAAACAATAGCTCACAAAAAAATCCAATGTGTTCATTGAAAGTTATGATGCATCACTTAGGTAGAATTATAGATTACCCTCCTGGAAATATCAACATTAACCATTCCATAGGTGAGAGAGAGGGATTTTGATTTAATTGTCAATGGTAATGGTGAGTCAAAGAGGGCACATTTCAAGCCGAACCAACTAGGAATGAGATAATCAGAAATATATTATAGACACAAAATGCTAGAGTAACTCAGCGGGACAGGCAGCATCTCTGGAGAGAAGGAATGGGTGACGCTTCAGGTCGAGACCCTTCTTCAGACTGATGTCAGGGGAGTGGGCGGTACAGTGTGGAGTTTGAGTAACTCACGCGCACAAACACACGCACACACACAATGCAAACTGGTCCAATCGATCAAGTTAACTGGATCTAAACCACAGCTAACAATGAATGACCTGTGGAGGAATGGACTGCTGATGCTGCTTTTTATGGATGGATGGAGGGAGGGAGGGAGTGACTGAGGGTAGGGGAAAGGAGAGGAAGGGAGAGGTGAGGGAGGGATTGGGGGAGGGGAGGAGGAGAGGGGAACAAGAGGGAGGGTGAAGAGGAAGAGGAGGGAGTGCTGGAGGATGAGGGGAAATGAGCTGTGCCTGCCGTTGGGGGCTATGCATGAGTGGTGGAATATTGTGTCGGGGGACCAGGCCTCCCATGTGACAGGGACCCAACGGGTCCCACTTAGTCTAGTAATATCTAAAAATCCATTGATTTGTCCTCAGCATTTTTGACAAGTGAGCGCCACAACCTTCTCGAGTAGTTTCCATAAATGTTCTAACTTCTGTCTGAATAAATTGTTGGTATCTCACTCCTGAATAGTTGATACATAATTTTCAAATTATGCCCCTTAGGTCAGTTTAGCAGCTAAAGTGAAAAAAAAAAACATTCTTGCATGTAACCTTAAATACCTGTAAGAATACTTAAGCTTCAAAGACATGACCTCTTATTCTCTTGACTTCGAGAAGAACATAAGCCAGTCAGCTCATTCTCTTCTTAATGGACAATGTGTCCATTGGACTTCCTCTATCGCAAGTATATCCTGCATTGGGTAGGAGATCAGTCCTGTACACAACATTCCAGGCCAGGCTCACCTGGAATATCTTAGTAATTACACACAAACCTTTGTTTGCAAATTTGCTACCTCCATTGACTGCTTCACCTGCAGGTGAAATTTCTGTGACGTGTACAAAAATACTATGTGCTCTGAACACTAATTTGTCACTGTTTAAAAGGCACTCTGATTTTTATCTATCAAAGTGGATGATCTCACAGTGAAGCTCAGAACATGTGAGCTGTTATAGGACAGTGTCCGCTTCCAGTAACATCATGCATCACCTCTATTAGGTTTCCATTCACAAGGAGCAGGAATAAATAATTATATTTTCTGAATTATCAAGAATTCAGATGATATCCTAAGCCTGGGATATGAAGCTGGGCCCATAAACACCTGAATCAGCTATGATTTATTTTCATAATGTCATTAGTTCTTTGTTGCCTTTTCCCAGATCAGAGAGTTCAGACACAAAATGATGGAGTAACTCAGCGGGACAGGCAGCACCTCTGGAGAGAAGAAATGGGTGACGTTTCGGGTCGAGACCCCTCTTCAGACCTCCAAGCCTGGCATTGGGACTGTAAGTACTAGACAGGGGCCCATGCAAACATCAAAATGAAACCCAATCTGGGGGTGGCCAAGTCCTGGCCTTCCAGAACGTGCAGAACCAGAGGGAAGAGCAAATCTAAAGAGCGAAAGATTTACAGGCTGAAAATGTTTATGAGTGAAACAAATCTGTCATCTAAAATTTTGGGTTATCAATAAAAAATTGGAAAACAAACTTCTGGATGAAAATATTTTTCTCAGTCTGTTCAGTCCAGCTTCACACGGTGACACTGAACCAAGTTCTACTTAGTTGCTCTTATATACTCTTCTGATTTATTTTCCATCCCATATAAACAAGTTCCACATCACTCAAACTGACACTCTGTTTCTTAACAAACAATGGCAGGAACAATTGATTGATTGCTCTTTGTCTGATTTACATGCCGTGGGAAATTAGAAAATGCAGAGAAATGTATAATGTCAGAAATATGATGTCAATGACCAGTTTTGGAACTTCACCAAAATGAAGTATCAATCAACAAATGTTATATCGGACCAATCTACAATACAATGTCTTGTATTCTGGAATTATACATGATGAGAACAGAGCTCCAAAAAATGAAAACACATGACACTTGTTTCATGCCTAATGTGCATATTTACCAGTGTAGTTTCTTTAATATTGCGGAATGTTCTTTAATTCTGCAGGTGTAAATATCTTAGTTCAAATGAAACATATGAACACGAGAAATGTTCAGTTTAATTTAGAGATACTGTTGTATATGATCATTCCCTCTTACAATGTGAGCTATATAAGCGGTTTGAAAGGGGGTTATGTCAGAGGGGATGAATTGTCAATTAATTAAATGTATAGACTATATATGAAGTTCAAATAGGGAACAAATAGGGATAGCATAAAACAAAGACAGCAAAATTAATAATGTAATCTTTATCAACGTTACAAGGTAATCTTCATATTTTTTGTTCAAAACAAAAAATAAAACTATTATTAATACATCTCTCTATAACTAATATCTCAAATCTTTTTCTGTCCTTTCATCGGAGTCTACCTCCCATAACTTTCCTTGACCATCTTTTTTGATGTCTTGTTTCAACACACCTTACCCTTCCTTATCTCTGTGTCTCCTTCTCCCACGAGTCTGAAGAAGGGTCTCGACTCGAATCGTCAGCCATTCCTTCTATCCAGAGATGCTGCCTGTCCCGCTGAGTTACTCCAGCTTTTGTGTCTACCCATTATCTCTCTCAGCCTCCCACATGCTTTTATTGTCCTCTTTGATTCTGACTCCGAAGCACAAGAACCGATTTTCATCTCCCTGCTATCCTGTTGAAGCATAAAATCATGGTAAGAGATACCCTATTATACAGGAAATTAATCCACCAATATTAATGTCATTTTTTCCACTTGCTTTGTTTTTGGTTGTCTAAATGACTATAGCCACATTTAAAAAAAGAACATCAAAAGAACATTTATCATTGGGTCATGCTGGATCCATTAATAAGGAGACCATAGGACATTAATAATGTTATCAGACACAGCCAATATTGTTTTATACGAGACAACTTTTGTGGATTTCTGAGGAAATAACAAGCTTAGTGGATAACGTTAACCAGGAGCAGTACATATGAAATAGAAACATAGAAACATAGAAACATAGAAATTAGGTGCAGGAGTAGGCCTTTCAGCCCTTGAGCCTGCACCGCCATTCAATATGATCATGGCTGATCATCCAACTCAGTATCCCGTACCTGCCTTCTCTCCATACCCTCTGATCCCCCTAGCCACAAGGGCCACCCACATCCAACTCACTCTTAAATATAGCCAATGAACTGGCCTCAACTACCCTCTGTGGCAGAGAGTTCCAGAGACTCACCACTCTCTGTGTGAAAAAAGTCTTTCTCATCTCAGTCTTAAAGGATTTCCCCCCCTTATCCTTAAGCTGTGACCCCTTGTCCTGGACTTCCCCAACATCGGAACAATCTTCCTGCATCTAGCCTGTCCAACCCCCTAAGAATTTTGTAAGTTTCTATAAGAACCCCTCTCAATCTCCTAAATTCCAGAGAGTATAAACCGAGTCTAATCCAGTCTTTCTTCATAAGACAGTCCTGACATCCCCAGGAATCAGTCTGGTGAACCTTCTCTGCACTCCCTCTAATGCAATAGAAGCAGTAGTTCAGTTGTCCCCTCCTGTCTGGTTCATCATTCAAAGAGATCGGGTCTAATATTTTATCTCATTTCTAAATTCCTGCATCCCTTTTTCCCTTAAAATGTCTCTCTGCAACTGCTTTCTATCAAACTTTCAATCTTTAAAAATACAAAATTCAACCTTCCTGCTGGGTGTCATTTTTTCTTTTATCTTTGAACTGAATAACTGCCCTCTTACATTGAGAGTCTAGAATGTTATTCTAGACACCCCAGACTCTGCACCTACCCTGTCAAGTCATAGAGATATAAAGAAATACAGCACAGAAAGAGGTCTACACCAGGCATGTGCAGTCAGGGTGTCATTTTTTTCTTTTATCTTTTTCCGGAATAACTGACCTCTTACATTGAGAGTCTATGAGAGGCAGTGCCTACCCTGACTAAAATTATAAAAAGGTAATTATTGAATATAAATAGTAAAGATTTCCAATTATTTACTAAATTCAGTATTTATTATTAAATGGTTATTATTTTAACATTTTATTTTTATTTTATTTTTTTAATTTTTTTTATTATAGAAACAAAGTAATTACAAAGTACACTCTTATACGACGATAAAAAATATATAATATTAATAATAAATTGATACTGTTTTATATTATTTGTAATATTATCAATTATACATATCAAGGTTAATTATTTTGTATAATTGGGAGTGTGTATAGTACATTCCTAATATTAGCAATATACTCATACTACTCATAATATCCATATTTCCTCTGATTTCAAAATACAAGTCCCCCATGTTATAATTGTATAATACACAATATTAACCGAACTTCTATAATATTCATTATATTTTTCATAATAATAAGAGTGGTTGTATTATTATTGACTTTATATTTCTAAATATTATATAGTTTGAAACTACACAATTTTATGTAATTAAAAATACAAGACATTAATAATATTTTCATACAAGTAATGATATCTATATTCGCATTAATATTAAGAATTTAATATAATGTGTTTCTATACTTTTTTTTCTAATTAAGGATAGAAAAAATAAAAAATAGAAAATAGAAAAGAGAGTGTTGAAAGTTTGATGGAGATTGGAATATTACTCATTAATCCGTCCTTGGAGATATATTCATGATTTATTATATATATTTCTTCATCCATTCAGATATTCAGGCCTCAGTCAAGTCTTCGCGCCGAACCGTTATGACCCTGTAAATATTTAATATATGGAGACCAAATCCCTCTGAAGAGATCTAACCTATCCATAAGTTCAAGCCTCAATCTCTCCAAGTGAAGTGTCTCCGACATTTCTGTATTCCACATTTTAATTGTTGGGGATGCAGGGCCTTTCCAAAATTTTAGTATTAATTTTTTCCCAATTATTAGACAATAGTCGATAAAAATTCTTTGGTTCATTGTAATTAGTTGGTCCGTTTCAAGTAATTCCAAGTATTATTAACTTTGGATCAGAAATCATAGTAATATTAATAACATTCGAAATTATCTTAAATATTTCGTTCCAATATTCTACAATCTTTATACAATTAGTGAATGAATGTGACAAATTTGCTTCTGAGATTTGACATTTATCACATATAGGCGATAATTTTGGAAATATATTATGTAATTTAGATTTGGAGTAATGTAGTCTATGTAGAATTTTAAACTGTATAAGAGCATGTTTAGCATTTAACGAACAATGATGTATGTGTTGTAAGCTTTCGTCCCACATTTCTGAGATTATTTGACCTAATTCATTTTCCCAAATCTGTCTATGTGTTTTCCGTTGATGGATATCACTTTCCAATAAAATATTATAAATATATGATATCATTTTTTCTGTATTTGGATGTTTATTCAAGCATTCATCTAAAATTTCAGTCTTTCTATTTCTAAGTTCTTGTGTATTATTTTAACAATTGATCTTGGGTAGGCATAATTCGTCCGTGCCTTTCATCTGCAGTGCGTGTAATATGCGTAACTATATTCAACTCACGTGCCGTGGACGCTGCTTCAAGCCTTCACTTACAACGGGCAATAAAGTCAGCTGAAATTCTGTCTTTGCACCCTGGACTGCGCATGCTTAGGAGAGGAGACTAATCTGCGCATCAGCGGTTTTAAAGATTTTTTTAAAGTCGACTGACTGCTTACAGGACCGAACTGCGCATTCGCGGTTTTTTACGATTTTCTGCGCCTGCGCGGATTTTTACGATTTTTAAAAGTCGACTGACTGCCTAGTGCCTACCCTGAGTAATTACTCATGGCACGTGTCTGGTCTACACCAACCATCATGCACCCATTTACACTAATCCTACTTTATGCATTTTATCCTCACTGCATTCCCATTAACTCCTCCCCTACCCCAGAATGTACAATTCATCCAGTCCATAAGGACTTCTAAAGTCAACATCATTGCCTCAATTGGCTTAAATTCTCCACACATAACAAACTTGTCATCACACACATTGATTTTGTGAACCTTCACTGCATTCCCTCAATTGTAAATCTACAAATATTTGTAATCCAAACAGTTCACAAGGTGCAAACGCAGCCACCCGGCCATGTATTTAGATAAAAACCCAGGGCATTTAACTCAATCATTCAAATTTCTCTACAAAATGCAATGATATTGCCACGAACCAAGATCCCCCACTAGAGAAGATGTCAGGAGCCAGCAGACCCACCCGTGGACATCGTTCGTACGTATGCGTGATGCATAAGTCAGGCATTCATGATATGCGGAGGATCAGTGAATGGTGTCACATTTTCCACATTATATTGTGTAGGAAAGAACTGCAGATGCTGGGTTAAATCGAAGGTAGATACAAAATGCTGGAGTAACCCAGCGGGACAGGCAGCATCTCTGAAGAGAAGGAATGGATGACGATTCGGGACGAGACCCTTCTTCAGACTGATGTCAGGGGAGTGGGCGGGACAGAGATAGAATGTAGTCAGAGAAGTGGTGGGAGAACTGGGAAGGGGGAGGGGATGTAGAGAGAGGGAAAGCAAGGGCTATTTGAAGTTAGAGAAGTTAAGGTTCATACCAATCGAAATATGAGGTGCTGTTCCTTCAACTTGCACTGGGCCTCACTCTGGCAATGGAGGCGGCCCAGGGCAGAAAGGTCAGATTCGGAGTAGGAGGGAGAGTTAAAGTGCTGAGCAACCGGGAGATCAGGGAGGTTAAGGCAGACTGAGCAGCGGTGTTCAGTGAATCGATTGCCGAGCCTGCACTTGGTCTCGCTGATGTACAGAAGTTGACATCTGGAACAGCGGATACAGTGGATGAGGTTGGAGGAGGCACAAGTGAACCTCTGCCTCACATGAAAAGACTGTCGAGGTCCTTGGATGGAGTCGAGCGGGGAGGTAAAGGGACAGGTGTTGCATCTCCTGCAGTTGCAGGGGAAAATACCTGGGGAGGGGGTGGTTTGGGTGGGAAGGGATGAGTTAACCTGGGAGTTGTGGAGGGAACGGTCTCTGCAGAAAGCAGGAAGGGGTGGAGATGGGAAGATGTGGCCGGTAGTGGGATCCCGTTGGAGGTGGCGAAAGTGTTGGAGGATTATGTGCTGTATGCGACGGCTGGTGGGGTGGAAGGTGAGGACAAGGGGGACTCTGTCTTTGTTGTGAATGGAGGGGAGGGGGAACAAGAGCGGAGCTGCGAGATATCGAGGAGACCCTAGTGAGAGCCTCATCTATAATGGAAGAGGGGAACCCCCGTTTCCTAAAGAATGAGGATATCTCCGATGATCTAGTATGGAAAACCTCATCCTGGGAGCAGATGCGGCGTAGATGGAGGAATTGGGAGTCGGGAATAGAGTCTTTACAGGAAGCAGGGTGGAAAGAAGTGTAGTCTAGATAGCTATGGGAGTCAGTAGGTTTGTAGTAGATGTTGGTCAATAGTCTCCTGTGATGGAGACGGTGAGATCCACAAACGGTGGGGAGATGGTCCAAGTGAATTTGCGTGCCGGATGGAAAAACAAAACTTTGTCGTTAAGTTGATGAAGTCAGTGAGTTCAGCATGGGTGCAAGAGGCAGCACCGATGCAGTTGTCAATGTAGCGGAGGTAGAGTTCGGGGATAGGGCCAGTGCATATCTGGAACAGTGATTGTTCGACGTACCCAACAGAGAGGCAGGCAAAGCTGGGGCTCATCCGAGTGCCCATAGCTATGCCCTGGATTTGGACATTATATTATCTGGTACGCTTTTGTGCATTTACTGAATCTGCCTACATTCCCCTAAAGCAAACTGTCATCATTCTAACAACCCACAACGCTGCCTAGTTTTATACCATCAACAATTTTAGATATATCAAACTTGATTTCTCATCATAATCAGTGATATCGCTGTAGATAGTTGGAGCTCCAGAAATGAGTTGTGCAGCAACCACATAGTCACAGGCTTGTAATTCAAAAATCACCCATTTATTCCAGAGCGTATTCGTTTTTCCATAAAGTGTTCGATAGGGTACCGTATAAAATATTACTACAGAAAGTAAGGGCATTGTATGTAATATATTATCAAGAAGAGAGCATTGGTTAACTATAAGAAAGCATAATCAGGATAAATACAAAATATTCATGAGAGCAACTACTGTGTTTTACACTGATCAGTGGAGGGACCCCCATTAATGACACAGCTAAAAGGTCTCAGTGAGTCACAGTCACATTAGCGGGTGATATAATGATAGTTGTAAGGAGGACACATGGAATCTATAGCAGGATAACATGAGGGGGTATAATGTGGGAGGTGCACTATAATGCTGAGAGATGTATATTGATATGTACCAATCTACATTGGTTGGAAGAATAGTGTTTGAGTGGAAACAAACTACAGAAGACTACTGTAGAGAGGGATCTGGATGCCCTTGCATGTGAGACAGAGGTTTGGCTTGCAGGCACAAGATGCTATCAAGACGACAAATGGAATGTTGGTCTTTATTACAAAAGTTGGAAGACTTATTCCAAAGTATAAGACATTGGTGAAATTACATCCTATGCAATTGGACCACGACTGAAGTAGTACATTTAGGAGGGCTCTATATGCTTTGGAGGCATTTCACACAGCAGATATTAAGAATGGTAGAGTTGCATTAGAAGGTAAAGGCTGAGTTTATACTTATTCCAGTTTAATGTATGAGAGTTGATACATTATCTATCTGCTGAACTCGGAGTCCCGCCGATAGATTTCTCCAGTCTCTCCATCCACATTGTCTGCATTCTGTATTTATTTCAAGATTGCTATTACTACGAACTGACGCTAAACTGCATTTCGTTGTACCCATACTTGTATCTGTGCAGTGACATTAAAGTTGAATTGAAATATTGATTTTATTGAAATATGTAAGAGAACATGGGCAGGACTAGTGCTGGGAGAATATTTCCTCTTGTGGGGCATTCTAAAATTAGACAAGCATATTGTGTTGTAGTTTTGATCGCCCCATTACAGGAAGAACGTGGGGGCTTTGAAGAGGGTGTGGAAGAGATTTACCAGAACGCTTTCAGGGTTAGAGGTATTAGCTATAAAGAGAAGTTGGACAAACTTGGAGAGTTTTCTCTGGAGCATCAGATGTTGAGGGAAGTCCTGATAGAAGAGTACACAATTGTGAGAGGTGTAGATGGGATGGACAGTCGCAACATTTTATCCAGATGGAAGTTTCAATGACAAGACGGCATAGCCTTCAGGTGAAATGGGCAAAGTTTAAATGAGAAGTACGGGTTTTTTTTTTTACTGGGAGTGGTGGGTGCCTGGAACTCACTTGTGATGGAAACAGATATGATAGTGGCATTTAAGAAGCTTTTAGATAGGCACAATGATATGGAAGGAATGGAGAGATATGGACCACATGCAGGCAGAGTAGATTTGCTTAACTTGGCATCACGTTTGGCACAGACACTGGGGACAAAGGGCCTGTTCCTGTGCTTTGTGGTTCGATGTTCTACTGTTTCAGAATAAAGGATCGTCCATTTAAGGCAGGCATGAGGAATTTCTTCTCTCAAGAACTATCAGCAATCACAAGCTACCACAAGCTATCACAAACAATCATTAATTTCCTGTGCATTTCCTGTAATTGCTTGGGAAGATGCTGTGAGAAAAGGAAGTAGGTGTTGGTGAAAATGGAAGAATGGAGCAGATTATTGTGAAGTGAAGAGCGGCATCAGAATACTGATAAGGAAGGGGAGGATGTGGCAGCACTAAATTGTAGCAAAGGAAAATGTAGAGCAAACCTCAGGGAAGTATCTGTAAATAAATCAATATTTGACCTATGGTGGAAGTGGAGGCTGGCTTAACGGCTCCTTAAAAAAAGGATTTGCACAGCTAAGTATTTAACAGAACATTAAATGAATAATTCCATGAAGAACAAGAAGCGTACGTTGGGCTGTTTCAAGTTTTATCTTTGAAGGATCGGCAAGTTATAAAAGACTGATGCCAATTCATCTGTCGCCTCTTCGGTACTCTTGTAGTCAGCTGCCAACACACAGCATCAACGTTGGCCAGATTTCGCTCACAGAATAGGTAATTGGAACACCTCACATGGACATTATGGGGGAGTTGTGAAGGGCAGGGGGTCTGATGGTACTGACAAGAGCCTGTTCCCTGTGGTTCTGCAGGAATATTTTGATAGAAAATTACACTCAGAATTTTTTCAAAACCTTGATTATGACAAGTCATGTGGCGTTTCCCTGCTCAAAGAAGTCACTCACAAGCAATGTCCAGGGTTTGGCGCTTGAAACATCAGGACCATGATGTACAGCCCCCAACATCAAGAGACTTGAATGCCACTCTCCTAAGCAGCTTGCAAACTCAGATACTTTGAAAACTGAAAATGCCATCCTGAATGAGGGATGATGGACAAAAAATGGCCAGTTCAATGAACAAAACAGTGGGTACACCTTGTTATGAAAGGGCAAACTAGAAGAGGAACTCATCTTAATTTGGTGAGTTTTTCCATGCTGAATGACCTGGTCCAATGTCTCAATTATTTATCCTGTGGGATTAGTGAATGGGTCACGAGTTCTTCTGACAGTCTAAAGATACACTACCATCATTAGTCCAAATGTCCCAACCCTGGATGATATAAAAGAGAAAATGCTGGATAAATTCAGCAGGCTAGCCAGTGTCTGTGAAAAGAGAAACCGGGCTGTCCGACTTGGGAGACCTAGTCCGCAAGTTCTGGCGGGTTTGCCCTCGACTGGAGTTTGCCACCTCCAGTTTAAATTCCAGTTGGAATATTTTGGAGGACCAAGTAACCAAGAACCAAGAATCATACATGCAGCATGGTTGACACGAGGTTGTAGGAGTCTTTGTAACTATCCTTCATGCTCGAGAGTAGTCCCCGTGTACTCGAGGCCTCAGCTAGGTCGCGGCGTATTTTTCAACGTGTCGAAAAATGCCCGCGAGTAAAAAAAGATCGCCAAAAAAAATCTATACTTTTTTTATTTGTAGGTTTAGTCGTAGTAGGTCGTAGTAGGTCGGCATGTTAGTCGTAGATAATCGAGGGTAGTCGAAGGTAGTCGTAGATAGTCTTCATCATAGTCGAAGGGAGGTCGAAGGAGGTCGTCTTCATTCTCCATCATTTGGCGTCCAATTTTCCCAAAGTTAGTCGTAGCTAGTCGAAGCTAGTCTTCAACATAATCGAAGGAGGTCTTCAATATGTCATTTTTTTCAAACTCCCCTAAACACTTCTAAACTCGCCATTTAGGTCTCCCAAGTGGGACAGCCCCTAAACAGTCAATGTTTCAGGTCTGCAACCTATCGTCAGAGTTGGGAAACAGAGAGATGTAAGTTAATCAAAATAGCTTGGTGGCAATTGTTAGCAGCACATTAAATGATGTTCTCGACCCGGAACATCACCCATTCCTTCTCTCCAGAGATGCTGCCTATCCCGCTGAGTTACTCCAGCATTTTATTTCTATCATTAAGTTTTTGAGCTGCAAAAGGAGCTATTAATGGTAAGGTGTTAGTACCTGCCCACCAGGCTAAACTTGGTGGAATAAGAAAAAGTGTGCCATCAGGATTTTACAAAGAAAATAAAAATGTTTGAACATCGAAGTGGGGTCACACAGAATTTGTGGAAAGAAAAAGTCAACTTTTCAGATGTGGAACCCTTCATCAAACTCAATAGAGAGAGAGAGAAATTCCCTCATCTAGATTGCATGGATTTTTTCTGAAGGTGTAAAGACATGTAGCAGGTGGGATAAGGTCAAGCTATAATTCAACCAATGACAGTAGCACTCAGCAATCTGCTATGTTACCACCAGCAGCCCGGCTACTAAACAACAACAGAAGCTGAAGCATTGTGGGAAGAAAATCAATGCAGGAGGTGTCAAAGACCTTCTACACAGTAAATGGTAGGCCTCTGGGTAGTGTTGTAGAGCAGAGGAATCTAGGAGTACAGGTGTATGGTTCCTTGAAGGTCGGGTCACAGGTAGATAAGATGGTCAAAAACTCTTTTGGCACTTTGGCCTTCATCAGTCATATACTAAGATATACAGAGATATACTAAATCATTAGAGCAATAGATCAGGTAGATGCATAGAGACTTTTGCCCAGAGTAGGGGAATCGAGGACCAGAGGAGATAGGTTCAAGATGAAGGGTAAAAGATTTAATCGGAATCCGAGGGGTAACTTTTTCACACAAAGGGTGGTGGGTATATGGGACAAGCTGCCAGAGGAGGTAGTTGAGGCTGGGACTATACCATCGTTTAAGAAACAGTTAGACAGGTACATAGATAGGACAGGTTTGGAGGGATATGGACCAAGGGCAGGCAAGTGGGACTAGTGCAGCTGGGACATTGTTGGCTGGTGTGGGCGAGTTGGGCCGAAGGACCTGTTTCCACACTGTATCACTCTATGACTTTGCAAATGTACATCTCCCCAGAGACACCTTACAGGCAACCTGATGACCCTGACCAAATGGAGTTAGAGAGCGTGCACATCTTCTGGACCACCTGGACATTAGTCTTAATTAGCAACTATGGAGATTCCCTTGGTTGCTCAATTAGAAACCAAAACTGGTTTGATAGAATTACTAGGAGCTCAGAAGCTAATTAGCACAAACACAACATATTCACAGATCAGTGATGAAGGTAGAAGAGACAGAGACAGTCAGTACCTCCTGACATAAGTACTTTAGACCAGATCCCAATCGAGCCTCACTACCACCTTTTGAGCGACGAGTCATTGAAAAGGCTACATGCCAACTTATAAACAGCAAGGCTTCAGGAAGTCATGGAATCCCAGAGAAATTCTACAACTTGGCAGAGAGGAGCATCACTCAAAAGTCACAACCTCGTTTTCCCCACATCCCACATCTAAGGAGAGGAGGACATACCAGGTAACTTTAGAAACCCTAGGAATTTAATTCTCACATCTATCGATCATACATATTGGGAGGTCCTTCAGAAATGCTGAAAAAAAGGCTGCCACGTATTTATCAATGGTCTTGAATCTGCATGGTAGTATTGTAGACTATTATGCATTTCAATCATTTTTATTTTAGATGTAACAATGTATCTAAATGTTTACCCGGTGATGATATATAATCAGCTTGCGAGAATGCACTGCCAATGTCTCACCATCTTAAGTGTTGTTTCCTCAACAGAGAAGATAAAATTACACGTATACCTTTTTAACTATATCATGCAACTGTAATTGAGTCACCAGTTGAATGCCAAATACAAAATTACTGCTCTATAATATGTCGTATTATTAAAGATAGCTAGCATTCATCATATCCTTGCTCTGAGTAAGAGCTAAGCAAAGATGACTGCAGAGGAGTTAATGCAAGGAACGCTGCTTTCAATAACCAAATCAATAGACAATAGGTGCAGGAGTAGGCCATTCGGCCCTTCGAGCCAGTACCAGCATTCAATGTGATCATGGCTGATCAAACACAATCAGTACCCCGTCTGTTCCTGCCTTCTCCCCATATCCATTGACTCCGCAATCTTTAAGAGCCCTCTCTTGAATGCATCCAGAGAACCGGCCTTCACCGCCCTCTGAGGCAGAGAATTCCACAGACTCACAACTCTCTGTGTGAAAACGTATTTCCTCGTCTCCATTCTAAATGGCTTACCCCTTATTCTTAAACTGATTTCATATCATGTCGTAAGTCATTAGTCATGTTCATAAATTCACCAAATATGTGACTGAAGGTTGGCTTTTCCATCTGTATCAACTGCTATAGAACTATTGGGAAAAGCCGGTATTTAGAGGATCACTATGTTTGAACTTTATACGTGAGGGAACAAAGCCAAATAAACAAGGCTGGTGGATTTTACAATTGTAAAACTTTAAAAACTTAAAATCCATTACATTTTCCATAAATTGGAGATATTATTATTGCCATGTGTAATGTATATAATGTCAAAGTCAAAAGAGTTTATTGTCATGTGTCCCTGACAGGACAATGAAATTCTTTCTTTGCATAGCACAACAGAACATAGTAGGCATTGACTACAATTATATACTTAAATACACACATTAATTAATAAATTAATAAAGTGCAAATAACAGATGGAGGGGTATTAATGTTCAGAGTTTTGTCCGAGCCAGGTTTAATAGCCTGATGGCTGTGGGGAAGTAGCGATTCCTGAACCGGGTCGTTGCAGTTCTCAGCTCCTGTACCTTCTAACCCAAAGGTAGCAGGAGATGAGTGTGTTGATGCCAGGGTGGTGTGGGTCCTTGATGATGCTGCCAGCCTTTTTGAGGCAGCGACTGTGGTAGATCCCCTCGATGGAAGGAAGGTCAGAGCCGATGATGGACTGGGCAGTGTTTACTACTTTTTGTAGTCTTTTCCTCTCCAGGGCGCTCAAGTTGCCGAACCAAGCCACGATGCAACCGGTCAGCAAGCTCTCTACTGTGCACCTGTAGAAGTTAGAGAGAGTCCTACTTGACAGACTGACTCTCCGTAATCTTCAAAGGAAGGAGAGGCGCTGATGAGCTTTCTTAATAATTGCATCTGTGTTCTCGGACCAGGAAAGATCTTCACAGATGTGCACGCCCAGGAATTTGAAGCTCTTGACCCTTTCAACCATCGACCCATTGATATAAATAGGACTGTAGGTCCCCATCCTACTCCTTCCAAAGTCCACAATCAGTTCCTTGGTTTTGCTGGTGTTGAGGGCCAGGTTATTGTAATTGCAACTTTAAGAACTGAGTATTAGAATGGTATGATTTGTGTCATGTGATATATTCTATATCTTATCAGTCTCGTGAATATGTTTGAGTATGCGCAGTGTACCTTTGCAAAATAAAGAAGACCCACACTGGCAACAGAGTGTACTGAAAACCTGTGCTTGTTTCTATCTACATGCTGAAGCCATAATATCTTACAATGGCGACGAGGATGGGATGGCGATTGTGGACTCATCCTTTAAATACAGCGCAGGACTGTTTTGCAATATGCAGTATTGTTTAACATTTTAAACAGCAAATATGAAGCTGTGTCGCAGTTGTTTGCGAACTGGACACGATAGGTCGCAGATTCTTCTATGCATGGGACCGTAGTTTAACACAGCAGCTGTACAAATCGTCTAGAGTTTGTCAGGCTATCTTTGTGTTGTGTCTACGTGGCAAGATGGCGTCCTTGGGATACATAGGCCGACTAGGGGCTTTTGACAAGAACTGTAAAACCTTTACCTCGTACTGTGTGCGAATGGAAATGTTTTTTTATGGCTAATTACATTATTGAGGCTGAAGAAAAAGAGGATGTTGATCAAGTGCAGGTAAGAGAAAAAAAAAAACCACCCAGGAATAAAAGAAAGCCATTCGATTAACTGAAATTGGTCCTGAAGTTTATGAAACTCACCAATATCCTAGCCCCAGAGAAAGCAAGGAATGTTTCATTTGAGACTGTTCTTTCAAAACTTGATGGTCACTTCATAAGCCCATAGAGATTGCAGAAAGTTACAAATTTCACACAAGAAACCAGAAGCCTGGTGAGACTGTGGGTGAGTACATTATCTCATTGAAGAAGTTGTCTCTACACTGCAATTTTGCAACATTTCTGGACCGAGCTTTGCATGATAGATTTGTATATGGAATGCCAGATGAGCGAATCCAATCAAATTACTGAACACACCAGCCCTTACCTTTGATTTGGCATGCAAAACCGCTTTGGCCATGGAGATGGCATGTCAAAGTACACATGAGTTTCGACCAACACATGCTGGCACAGTCAACAGTCAAAAGGCAGTTACAAAACACAAGCATGACGAGACGGAAAAGGCCTTCACAGCAAAGTTAGGGAAAAGCGCAGATATGTACTATCGATGCAATGGTCAACACAAAGCAAAAATGCCAGTTCAAGGGCTCTAAGTGCTACAACTGTCGAACAAAAGACCATGTTGCATCAGCATGCAGAGCACCATCACAGGACAAAGCAAAAACCTTCCAAGCTACAATGGGTAAGATTCTGCATGGAACATCACATTGTTTGAGCAATCAAGATGACTTGATGATTACGACTGTTACTGAGGAGGAGACTGGAGATATGCAGTGATGTGCTGAAACGGCTTGATAGTCACAATATAAAGTTGAAAAGAAGCAAATATGAATTCTTACAGACCGAAGTAGTGTATCTTGGATTGAAAGTGGATCAACATGGACTACAACCAGTGAAGGAAAAGAGTGAAGCCATAGCAAACGCACCAACACCACAGAATGTGTCTCAACTCCGCTCCTTCCAGGGTATGGTACAGTATTACTCACGCTTCTTACCCGATTTAGCAACAATGCTAGCTCTACTTCACAGGTTGTTGAAAAAGGATAAAAAATGGGAATGGTCCAAAGAGCAACAAAATGTTTATGAAGCATGTAAGAAGAGCTTGACCAGTGATAAGCTATTTGTTTACTACGATACAAGTCGCGAGTTAAAGTTAGCTTGTGATGCGTCTAGTTGTGGGGTCGTAGCTGTGATTTCACATGTAATGGAACATGGACAAGAAAAGCCGATAGCATTTGCATCATGCACACTTACCAAGAGTGAACATAATTATGCACAAATCGAGAAAGAAGCCCTTGGTATCTTTGGGATCAAGAAATTCCATTGGTATCTGTTGGGTAGGAAATTCACCCTGGTTACTGATCAGAAGCCACTTCTCGCTATTGTTGGTTCTCGGTCTGCAATACCTACAATGGCAGCCTCGAGGATGCAGCGCTGGGCAGTTCTCCTGCCACAGTATGACTACAGCATTGAGTACCGCAGTTCAAAAGAAAATGCTATCGCTGATGCATTGTCGCATTTGCCTCATGAAGAATAAGATGTGGGCACTGAAGGTGCTATCAACATCACAGAAGCAGTGGACAATGACCTTCTCGTCACAGCAGCTGGAATTGCTGCTGATACTTAAAAGGACACAGTGCTAAAACAAGTATATGAACAAACTTTGTGTGGATGGTCAGAAATAAAACCATGTACTAATGAACTAAAACCTTATCACAATAGACAACATGAACTGTCATATGAGCAAGGGTGTATTAAATGGGCTCACAGAGTAGTAGTACCCAATTGGTTCAGACAAACATTACTTAAATAACTCCATTGTGAACACACAGGTATTATTCTAAGTTCAGATGTAAGAGCAGAATCTCCGAAGAAAGTAGAGACAAAGGTAAATTATCCTGAACTTGACTCTCCTTTCGAACCCATAACCTGACACTCTCAGGAGATCAGAAAGAGTGCATAAACTAGTCGTCAGATTAAATTTATAAAATTATTCTTGTTCGTCGATTTTACAAGTTATTTTACTTTCTAAGGGGAGAGCAGTGTAGTGTATATAATGGTAACTGTAACTTTAAGTACTTTCTACAATGGTATGATTTGTGTCATGTGATATATTCTATATCTTATCAGTCTCGTGAATATGCGTGAGTATGCGCAGTGTACTTTTGCACAATAAAGAAGACCCACACTGGCAACAGCGTGCATTGAAAACCTGCGCTTGTTTTTATCTACAGGCTGAAGCCGTAATATCTTACGGCCTCTGAATGTGAGGATTAAGCTTTTGAATCTCTGTTTGCGAATCTTCTAAACATTTGCTTCTTTCCACACAACAGGATATCACAAATTAACAAGGATAGTTAAAATGGTTGATCTGGAAACCAGGAGATTTTTGGCTTATGTTGGGGAATGTCAGGAAAACAATCCAATCGAAGCCAATAGTCAATGCCAAAACCTGGCTACTTGCAGCGAACAATTATTTTTCTTGGAGCTCAATGGAAAAGTCGCTGGCTCGGCAGGGTTTTCACTTCGCTCTGCATTGTCTTCACATCTAGATGAAGCAATTTTAGGAGTCGGTGCCAGTTGCCACCTTCCCACAAGGAATGTTTATTCTGGCAGTGAGAGAAAGACCAAGAGTGTAAAGGGCCTGTCCCACTTAAGCAATCTTTTCAGCGACTACAGGCAACTAGGCTGTCGCCACATGGTCACGGGGAGACGCCTGTATGGTGGTGAGTAGTCTCCACAAGTCCCCTAAAGAGTTGTAACTTTTTTCTTGTTGCTGCTGGATTTTGAAATGTTCAAAACCCTTCAGCGACTGTGGGCTTGACGTAGCTTGTCCTCTCCTGTCGTAGGTGCTGTCGTAGGTTGTCGCCAGGATGACACAGGTTGTCGCAGGGTGATGACTTCAGTGAATTCCATTCGCGGCAACCGGCGACAGGTACCGGCGACTGAATTGTCTTCAGTTGTCGCCGACAGGATCGTAGTCAGATGTAGCTTGTCACGGGTGGATGTACGTTGACTTTGGTTGTTGTAGGTTTGTTGCCTGTGTGGCGGTAGGTTGTCGTAGGTGTGGTCGTAGGTGGACGTCCTAATGGGTCGCCGGTTGTTGGTAGCTTGCCGTAGCTTGACGTCAACTAGGTGGTAGGTGGTCGTAGACATTGTCGTAGGGGGGATCCCGTTGCCGGTTTTTCGGCGACCTGCTACGACTGTGACTATCGCTGGCAGTCGCCGAAAAAATTGCCTAAGTGGGACAGGCCCTTTAAGCTCCTTTTCTTTTATCTTTGCAGGAGGACTCTCCCGGCCAAATGCCCAATCTGATGGATGCTGTGGTTGAGAAGGTACTACTTTTCATCTATTGATGTTGTTGTAGGTATTGCAATGCTGCAGTTGAAATGAACCCATAAATGACTAGAAATGTTTTATGTATGCATGGTAATTCTGGAGGGTTTGTATTTGGGGGCAGAATGGTGGTCGCTGAGGTGAGAGGTGGTGTGTCAAGTGGTGTACTTAATGCAATTCAACATTAGAACATAAGAAACAGGAACAGGATATTCAGTCCCTTGAGCCTCCTCCACTATTCAATAATCTTGGTCTCCATACTGTTATTCCATTCTCCATTCATAACTCTTCAGTCCCTTCTAGTTTAAACATCTGTAAATCTCTGCCTTGAATATGTTCAATGACTCAACACATACCCCAATTCATCCCCACAACTTTCCTCCCTCCAGCTCTCTAGGCAAGAGAATTCAAAGAGTCACAATCCTCTGAAAGAAGAACATTTTCCTAGTTTCTGCCCTAATTAGGCAACCATTTAGCATCCACTGATAGAAATAGAGAGTAAATTATTCCCTAGTGGGATTATATTTGGAAACTCACTTCTCGGTGTTATACTGCAAATTGAGAATTAAAGATCGGACCTGGGCTTCAATCAAAGCCAAACCGTGTATGTGAATGGACACAGATGACTTTGTTGACTTGCCTCTACTTATTTACAACTCTTCTCCTAACACGTGGATGCCCCACAATGTTTATTTCTTAAGCTTCAATTTTCTATTGACTGTTTTTCTGGAAATATTCACTCCTTTCATTGGAATCCAGAGCAATTGTACTCCTTCACTACTTTTTTGATTTACTATGCTCTTAGTTTCTTTTGCTTTATCATACTTCCTCTGACATTGAGGTGGGCCATTTCGACTTCTCAAAGCATTTGACTGATTTTCATATCAATCCCAATACCCCACTTGTTTTCCTGTAAACTATTTGCGCCCACATGTCCATCAATTCCCCACTGATTTTCCTGCCACTAAACTAAAACCAATTTAACCTACTAGCATATCTTGGGGATGTGTGAAGTAACTGGCACATCTGTGGGAAACTCATGCAGTCACAAGGAAAACGTATCAACTTCATACAAATGTCCCAAGGTCAGGATTAAGTCTGGGTCGTGGAGCTTTGCAGCAGCAGTATTGATTGCTGCATCACTTACTTCCTATGCATCACTCTGCTGTAACAGAATAATCTTGGGACCTATAAGCATGTCAAGGACAATATATCAATATAAGATATGTTGCCGCCGTTCAACTGAATCTCTAGATTATTTTTCACTCAACTACAAATCTTTCCAATATTCTTAAACCTATACAACTGCCACCTCTGGTTTTGCCTATTTTCTTTAAATTTGGGTATTTTGTTAGTTGCTTGGTAACCTTTAATCTTATCAGACCCATCCCTATTTTCCTTGCCAGACCCAGGTATCTATCACTACTGTTCATTAACCTACATAATGTCTGCTAACAGAATATCAAGTATTGTTTTCCAAATAATCTAGTCAGCTACTCTATTAAAAAAGTGAAAAGTGAAAATACATCTCTGTATTTAATTTTTCTGTGGTTGCCTAACGATCAGTATCTAATTGAACAAGATTTTTACGGTCTTACGACACAAGGCCCTGGTTGGCCAGTCAGATAATGCACAAAATAGAATTCCTTACTTTGAAATATATACTCATTAAGCAAATTATAATGAAAAAATTAATATAATTCAGAATTGTTATGAACAAAAATGAACTGGTAAATAAAGCAATTAAGCACTTGATTCTGAAGCAGAACACACCAAGTTCAAGAGTTGCAAAATAAATCCTTTGTTTTCCTGCAACCTTCTGGATCGGGTCATTTTCCTGCTCGCAATGTTGCCAAATAACTGATTCATAAAGGTCACAAAATTAAATGTCCCAACTTTCTCTGCAGCAAAGGCTGCAACAGAAGCAATCTACAAGGGAGGAAGCTGAACAACACAAAACACTAAAATATTGCTTCTATTTTAGGATACATTATAAAAAGGTGGTGCATTGTGCTGAAATAACTGTGGCAGCAGAATGGGAAAACACATCATGATTGCTTGAGGGTGTGACTCTTTTGTTACACACATCGTCTGCAACGCAGCAGGTACATAATTGCCAACACTGCACTTCTGATTTAGCATTTCTTTGGTTTGCGTTTCTTTTTATTTTCACATTTTGCTTTGCTTATGGGGGGGGGGGGGGGGGGGGGGGGGGGGGGGGGGGGGGGGGTGTGGCAGAATAGTTTTGTCTAAATTGGGGTGAATGATGTACTTACCAAATGAGCTATTGACTCCACTTCCAGCCATTCAGAGTGGGCAACTGACAAGCTTTTCTTCAAATGGCCTAAAGTAATTTTCACTGCAGGCTGTCAATAGGTGAAATTGATTCATTCCTTGATTACTCTTTGCTCAGGAGAATCCCATGTAGAAAAGCCGTAGGAACCACCAAACCAACCCCTAATTATTGTGCTTCAGGAACGAGGTGTTGGCCTGATGGAATGCTGAGGGACAGGGAAAACATACAAGCATATGAATTGGGAGCAGGAGTACCCACCTGGCCTCTGAAGCCTGCAACGTTAAGGTCCCACTTACGTGTCCTTGGCACGCACATTACGCGACCGCGTGGTCATGTTGAGCCACGACTTTATTCGACCACACAGCTGTCTGGAGCGTGTGACGTCATTTGAAGATGGATGCAAAATGCCGGAGTAACTCAGCAGGATCGGCAGCATCTCTGGAGAGAAGCAATGGGTGATGTTTCGGGTCGAGACCCTTCTTCAGTCTGAAAGAAGGGTCTTGACCCAAAACGTCACTCATTGGCGTCACCTGAAACGCTATCCGGACCTCAACGGCCGTGAGCCCCAGGCCAAGCTCGGCAATCGTTTGCCTGCTTCTGCTGTTGTTAGAGGTGAGACGTTGCGTCGCGCCAGGGTCATGGGCCTGTCCCACTTTGGCCATCAGTTCAGCGACAGGCCGTTGGCGCGCAAAGATTTGGTTCGCTACAAAAATGTTGGTGCCCCACACGATGTCGCACACAACTACATACCCCTCCGCGCTCTCAGTGGGACTGGCCCTGCGCAGCCATACGATGCCTGTGGGCCTCAACGCGACCATGAGGTCGCGTAGTTTTTTTTTTTTTTAATATATTTTTATTAGAGGTAAACAATAAATTGGCAAGCACATATTATGGTAGAAATATTATGTGTACATCAATCATACATTATTAATATTATCAATTAAATCATTCTGTCTCTAATAGTTTTTTGTTTTTTTTAATAGATTAAGAGTAATAAAAAAGAGAGGAAAAAAAAAAAGAAAAAAAATCATAAGGAATGGAATAATTTATCATTAATACATCATTGGTAATTTACGTGCGTAATTTACGTGCCGAGGATGTAAGTGGGACAGGCCCTTTATTCAGTAAAACCATGGTTGATCTGGCTGAAAACCTAATCATTCTTGATAACTTTAGACTTTGAACTTTAGAGATACAGCGTGGAAACAGGACCTTTGGCTCACCGTCCACACCAACCAGTGATCGCCCCGTGCACTAACACTCTCCTACACACAAGGGACAGTTTACAATTTACAGAAGCCAATGAACCTGCAAACCCGTACGTCTTTGGAGTGTGGGTAGCGTACAAACATACACACTCCGTACTGACAGCACTCAGAGTCAGGGTTGAATCCGGGTCTCTGGCGCTGTAAGGCAAAAACCCTACTGCTGCGTCACCCTGAGGAGATTAATTAGGAACAAATCTTTCATTCCCTTATTTATCAAGAACCTATCTACCTCTGCTTGAAAATACTCAAAGATACTGCTTCCACCACCATTTGAGGAATCGAGTTCCAAAGATTCACAAGCCTCAGAGAAACAAAATATCTCATCTTGTCAAATGGCAATCCCTTTTCATTACTCTTTCTACTAGTTCTATTAAGGACACTATAGTCCAAAATATTTAAATAATCTAAAACAATAATATTTATGTAACAGCATGAACAGCAGTCAATGGTACTTGATACATTACATTGCGGAAAATACCTCGAACAGCTCATCACAGTACGAGAGTCAGCTGTTCCTTGCTACAGCATTTGCACACTGCAACGTAGGATTAGAGTATCACCAGAAGGCAGATAGATGTATTCGCTTGCTGTACTCTTGGAAGTAAGGAGCATGCTGACACTCTCACCAAGCTTTGTTGCAAGGGCCATTTGGCCCAATTAATTATTTAGGCGAATACGACGTTGGAATTCACCGAAGTCAGCACCGGCGCCAACCTACGTCACCTGCTGACAACCTACGACATCCTGGCGACAACCGACGTTAACCTGGTGACAACCTAAGACAGCACCTACATCAAGCTACGCTCATTGGCGTCAAACACACAGTCGCCACTGACGCTGACAAATTTTCAACATGTTGAAAATCCAGCGGCGAACAGAAAGATGTTACGACTCTTTGGACCACTGATGAGACTACTCACGACAATATAGGCCACACCCCGGCGACCACCGGCGACTGCCTAGTCGCCTAAAAAAATCACCTGTGGGACAAGCCCATTATTATATTTAAGGTGCTCTATATTGTTATTGTTTATGCTTTTAATGTTCTAATTGTTTTTAACATGTCACCAAAACGATCACCCCGACGCGAGGACTTCGGATCTCCGGCTGCGGGAGCTTTGATGGCTCCGTCTGCGGATGGTTCGACAGCCCCGACAGCGGGAGAATAAAGAGGGAGAAGATTGGACTTTATCACCTTCCACCACAGTGAGGAACGTGGGGAGCCACTGTGGTGGATGCTTATGTTAACTTTCATTTTATTTGGATGCGTGTCTTCTTGCTTTTCACTTAGTATGGCTGTATGGTAACGATATGTGACAATAAACTGACCTTGAAATCATGAATACTTGAATAACATCCATCTGCCAATCCTAGGTCCATTGGCATAGTTGATCAATGCCCCATTGTAATCTTAGATAACCTTTTTCACCGTCCAATAGGCAACACATTTTAATGCCATCTGCAAACTTACTAACCATACCAGCTATGTTCACATCCAAATTATTAATATAAATAATGAACAACAGTGGACCCAGCACCCAGCAGTAATAATTCACATATCTCAGCCAGGAATCCTGCAATTTCTTCTCTAGCCTCCCACAGCGTCCTTGAATATATCTGATCAAGCTTGGTAGATTTATTTACCTTTGTACATCTTAGGACATTCAGCACCTCCTCGACTGCAATATAAACTGTCCTCAAAATTTGATATTAACTTTTCCAAGTTCCCTAATCTTTAAGTCTTTCTCGATACTAAAAACAAAGCAGAAATATCCATTGAACTCCTTGCCCATCTCCTGCGGCTCTACATATTTGTGTACCTTCTCTACACCAGCGAGCATTTGACACCCTCAAATCTAAGCTGATCAGCATGCCAACGCTGAAGTACTTTGACCTCCAGCGCCCCATCGTTCTCACATGTGATGCATCTAAGTTTGGCCTCGGGTCGCCTGCCTGCAGATCCATGACGGGATGCAACTGCCTGTGTCCTACGCATCCCTCACAATGACGACCGCTGAACAACACTGTGCCCAGATTGAGAAAGAGCTGCTGGCGATTGTCTTTGCCTGCTCCAAATTCAAAGACTATATCCTGGGCAACTGCTTCACTGTCGAGACGGACCACCAGCCTCTGGTCACCATCCTCAACAAGCCGATACACATGGCCTCCTCCCGGCTCCAGCGCAGGATGCTCCAGCTACAACGCTTCACTTTCACAGTGGTTTATCGCAAGGGCAAGGACATGTTTGTTGCTGACACGCTGTCTCGGGCGCCTCTCTCATCCACAACCCCACATCCGTACGAGGCATCCGATCTGATTGTCCTAAACGTTAACTTCGTGCCCTCCGGTCAGTTGAAGTCCCTGGCCAAACACACGGCGGCTGACGCTTCGCTACAGCAGCTGGCCGCGATCATCAAGCAGGGCTGGCCAGACCGCCGTTCTTCCCTGCCGGCCGCAGCGGTGCCTTACTTCTTGGTTCGTGACGAGTTGGTGCTGCGTGATGGTGTGATTGTGAAGGGGCACAAGGTGGTGGTGCCCGAGCATACGGGAACAATACTTCGAAAAAACCGCTCTCATCGTGGCCATCCCGGGGCCGAGGCGACCCTTTCTCGCTCAGAGCCAGTTTTTTCTGGCCTGACATGCCTCGTTAATTCGGGAAGAGTGTCCGCGTGCCCTACCTGCAACAGCCTCGCTCCGCAGCAACAGCGGCAGCGCTCCTGCAGCAGCCAGCTGCTGACCTGCCATGGTCTGCGCTAGCAACCGACATCTTCGAGTGGCACGGAAAGCACTTCCTGGTGCTTGTCGACTCTTACTCCAGCTGGTTTGAAGTTGACCAGCTCTACTCCCTCTCTTCCTCCGCGGTCATCGAGAAGTTGCGCCGCCACTTTGCCACCTTCGGGTCTCCGGCCAGCCTGCAGTCGGACAACTGCAGCCAGTTCACCAGTGCCGAGTTCCGCGCTTTTGCTGAACGATGGAACTTTCGTCATTACACCAGCAGCCCGGAATACCTGCAGAGCAACGGACTGGCCGAGCGCGTGGTCCGCAGTGCTAAAGGATTGTTGGAACGTTGCCGCCTATCCCACTACGACATCTACCTGGCTCTGCTGAACCTCCGCAACATCTCCCGCGACCATGCCCTGGGCAGTATCTGGATTGATTGGCCAGGTGGGCAGGGGATGGTTGATGGAATTTAATACCGAAAAATGTGAGGTGTTGCATTTTGGGACGTCGAACAAGGGCAAGACCTACACAGTAAATGGTAGGCCTCTAGGTAGTGTTGTAGAGCAGCGGGATCTAGGACTACAGGTGCATGGTCCTTGAAGGTCGAGTCACAGGTAGCTAAGGTGGTCAAAAAGGCTTTTGGCACTTTGGCCTTCATCAGTCAGAATATTGAGTATGGAAGTTGGGAGGTCATGTTGCAGTTGTATAAGACGTTGGTGAGACTGCATTTAGAATATTGTGTTCAGTTCTGGGCACCATGTAATAGGAAAGATATTGTCAAGATTGAAAGTGTTAAAAAAAGATTTACGAGGATGTTGCCAGGACTAGAGGGCGTGAGCTATAGGTAGAGGCAGAGTAGGCTGGGTCTCTATTCCATGGAACGCAGGAGGATGAGGGGAGATTTTAAAGAGGTATACAAAATCATGAGAGGAATAGATCGGGTAGATGCATAGAGTCTTTTGCCCAGAGTAGGGGAATCGAGGACCAGAGGACATACAGTGCCCTCCGTAATGTTTGGGACAAAGACCCATCATTTATTTATTTGCCTCTGTACTCCACAATTTGAGATTTGTAATAGAAAAAAAATCACGTGGTAAAAGTGCACATTGTCAGATTTTAATAAGGGCCATTTTTATACATTTTGGTTTCACCATGTCGAAATTACATCAGTGTTTATACATAGTCCCCCCGTTTCAGGGCACCATAATGTTTGGGACACAGCAATGTCATGTAAATGAAAGTAGTCATGTTTAGCATTTTGTTGCATATCCTTTGCATGCAAAGTCTGCGATTATGGACATCACCAGTTGATGCGTGTCTTCTCTGGTGATGCTCTGCCAGGACTGTATTGCAGCCATCTTTAGCTTTTGCTTGTTTTGGGGGCTAGTCCCCTTCAGTTTTCTCTTCAGCATATAAAAAGCATGCTCAATTGGGTTCAGATCGGGTGATTGAATTGGCCACTCAAGAATTAACAATTTTTTAGCTTTGAAAAACTCCTTTGTTGGTTTAGCAGTATGTTTGGGATCATTGTCTTGCTGTAGAATGAACCGTCGGCCAATGAGTTTTGAGACATTTGTTTAATTCTTGAGCAGATAGGATATGTCTATACACTTCAGAATGCATTATGCTACTACCATCAGCAGTTGTATCATCAATGAAGTTAAGTGAGCCAGTACCTTCAGCAGCTGTACATGCCGAGGCCATAACACCCCCACCACCGTGTTTCACAGATGAGGTGGTATGCTTTCGATCTTGGGCAGTTCCTGCTCTCCTCCATACTTTGCTCTTGCCATCACTCTGATATGTTAATCTTCATCTCATCTGTCCACAAGGTCTTTTTCCAGAACTGTGGTTGCTCTTTTAAGTACTTCTTGGAAAACTGTAACCTGATCATCCTATTTTTGCAGCTAACCAGTGGTTTACAACTTGGAGTGTAGCCTCTGTATTTCTGTTTATGAAGTCTTCTGCGGACAGTGATCATTGACAAATCCACACCTGACTTCGGAAAACAGTTTCTGATCTGATGGACAGGTGTTTGGGTTTTTTTCTTTATTATAGAGAGAATTCATCTGTCATCAGCTGTGGAGGTCTTCCTTGGCCTGCCAGTCCCTTTGCGAATAGTAAGCTCGCCAGTGCTCTCTATCTTCGTAATGATATTCCAAACAGTTGATTGTGGTAAGGTTTGGCCGATGTCTCTAACAGTTTTATTCTTCTTTCTCAGTCTCATAATGGCTTATTTGAGTTTCATTGGCACAACTTTGGTCCTCATGTTGATAAACAGCAAAAAAAGTTTCCAAAGGTGATGGAAAGACTGGAGGAAAGACTAGGTGCTGAGAGCTCCCTTATACCTGCATTAAAGAGGCAATTAAACTCACCTGAGCAATTTCAAACGCCTGTGAAGCCATGTCCCAAACATTATGGTGCCCTGAAATGGTGGGGACTATGTATAAACACAGCTATAATTTCTACATGGTGAAACCAAAATGTATAAAAATACCCTTTAATAAAATCTGACAATGTGCACTTTAACCACATGTGATTTTTTCTATTACAAATCTTAAATTGTGAAATACAGAGGCAAATAAATAAATGATGGGTCTTTGTCCCAAACATTATGGAGGGCACTGTATGTTGAAGGTGAATGGAAAAAGATTTAATAGGAATCCGAGGGGTAACATTGTCACACAAAGGGTGGTGGGTGTATAGAATCATAGAATAATAGAAAATAAGTGCAGTAGCCCTTCGAGCCTGCACCGCCATTCAATATGATCATGGCTGATCATCCAACTCAATATCCTGTACCAGCCTTCTCTCCATACCCCCGGTCCCTTTAGCCACAAGGGCCACATCTAACTCCCTCTTAAATATAGCCAATGAACTGGCCTCAACTACCTTCTGTGGCAGAGAATTCCACAGACTCACCATTCTCTGTGTGAAAAATGATTTTCTCATCTCGGTCAGAAAAGACTTCCCCCATATCCTTAAACTGTGACCCCTTGTTCTGGAGTTCCCCAACATAGGGAACAATCTTCCTGCATCTAGCCTGTGCAACCCCTTAAAGATTTTGTAAGTCTCTATGAGATCTCCCCTCAATCTTCTAAATTCCAGTGAGTATAAGTCAAGTCTATCCAGTCTTTCTTCATATGGAAGTCCTGCCATCCCAGGAATCAGTCTGATGAACCTTCTCTGTACTCCCTCTATGGCAAGAATGTATTTCCTCAGATTAGGAGACCAAAACTGTACGCAATACTCCAGGTGTGGCCTCACCAAGACCCTGTACAACTGCAGTAGAACCTCCCTGCTATTCTACTCAGATCCTTTTGCTATGAATGCCAACAAACCATTTGCTTTCTTCACAGCCTGCTGCACCTGCATGCCTACTTTCAATGATTGGTGTACCATGACACCCTGGTCTCGTTGCATCTCCCCTTTTCCTAATCGGCCACCATTCAGATAATAGTCTACCCTCCTGTTTTTGCCACTAAAGTGGATAACCTCACATTTATCCACATTATACTGCATCTGCCATGCATTTGCCCACTCACCCAACCTATCCAAGTCACCTTGCAGCCTCCTAGCATCCTCCTCACAGCTAACACTGCCCCCCCAGCTTTGTGTCATCTGCAAACTTGGAGATGTTGCATTCAATTCCCTCATCCACATCATTAATATATATCGTAAATAGCTGGGGTCCCAGCACTGAGCCTTGCGGTACCCCACTAGTCACTGCCTGCCATTCTGAAAATGACCTGTTTACTCCTACTCTTTGCTTCCTGTCTGCCAGCCAGTTCTCTATCCACATCAATACTGAACCCCTAATACCGTGTGCTTTAAGTTTGTATACTGATCTGTTATGTGGGACCTTGTTGAAAGCCTTCTGAAAGTCCAGATATAACACATCCACAGATTCTCCCTTATCCACTCTACTAGTTACATCCTCGAAAAATTCTATAAGATTCGTCAGACATGATTTACCTTTCATAAATCCATGCTGACATTGTCCAATGATTTCACCACTTTCCAAATGTGCTGCTATCCCATCTTTAATAACTGATTCTAGCATTTCCCCCACTACCGATGTTAGACTAACTGGTCTGTAATTCCCCGTTTTCTTTCTCCCTCCCTTTTTAAAAAGTGGGGCTACATTATCTCCCCTCCAATCCTCAGGAACTACTCCAGAATCAAAAGAGTTTTGAAAAATTATCACTAATGCATCCACTATTTCTGGGGCTACTTCCTTAAGTACTCTGGGATGTAGCCTATCTGGCCCTGGGGATTTATCGGCCTTTAATCCATTCAATTTACCTAACACCACTTCCTGCCTAACCTGGATTTCACTCAGTTCCTCCATCTCATTTGACCCACGGTCCCCTGCTATTTCCGGCAGATTATTTATGTCTTCCTTAGTGAAGACAGATCCAAAGTAGTTATTCAATTGGTCTGCCATGTCCTTGTTCCCCATGATCAATTCACCAGTTTCTGACTGCAACGGACCTACATTTGTTTTAACTAAACTTTTTCTATTCATATATCTATACAAACTTTTGCAGTCGGTTTTTATGTTCCCTGCCAGTTTTCTTTCATAATCTATTTTCCCTTTCCTAATTGAGCACTTTGTCCTCCTCTGCTGGACTCTGAATTTCTCCCAGTCCTCTGATAGGCTGCTTTTTCTGGCTAATTTGTATGCTTCATCTTTAGTTTTGATACTATCCCTGATTTCCCTTGTTATCCACGGATGCACTACCTTCCCTGATTTATTCTTTTGCCAAACTTGGATAAACAATTGTTGTAGTTCATCCATGTAGTCTTTAAATGCCTTCCATTGCATATCCACCGTCAACCCTATAAGAATCACTTGCCAGTCTATCTTCGCAAATTCACGTCTCATACCTCAAAGTTACCTTTCTTTTAGTTCAGAACCCTTGTTTCTGAATTAACAATGTCACTCTCCATCCTAACGAAGAACTCAACCATATTATGGTCACTCTTGCCCAAGGGGCCACGCACAACAAGACTGCTAACTAACCCTTCCTCATTACTCAGTACCCAGTCTAGAATACCCTGCTCTCTCGTTGGTTCCTCTACATGTTGGTTTAGAAAACTATCCCGCATACATTCCAAGAAATCCTCTTCCTCAGCACCCCTGCTAATTTGATTCACCCAATCTATATGTAGATTGAAGTCACCCATTATAACTGTTTTACCTTTGTTGCACGCATTTCTAATTTCATGTTTGATGCCATGCCCAACGCCATTACTACTGTTAGGTGGCCTGTACACAACTCCCACTAGCGTTGTCTGCCCCTTAGTGTTTCGCAGCTCTACCCATATCGATTCCACATCTTCCAAGCTAATGTCCTTCCTTTCTATTGCGTTAATCTCCTCTCTAACCAGCAACGCTACTCCACCTCCTTTTCCTTTCTGTCTATCCCTCCTGAATATTGAATATCCCTGGATGTTCACCTCCCAGCCTTGGTCACCCTGGAGCCATGTCTCCGTGATCCCATCTATATCATATTAATTCATAACTATCTGCACATTCAACTCATCCACCTTATTACGAATGCTCCTTGCATTGAGACACAAAGCCTTCAGGCTCGTTTTTACAACACTCTTACCCCTTATACAATTATGTTGAAAAGTGGCCCTTCTTGATTTTTGCCCTGGATTGTTCTGCCTGCCACTTTTACAGTTCACCTTGCTATCTATTGCTTCTACCCTCATTTTACATCCCTCTGTCTCTCTGCTCATGCTCCCATCCCCCTTCCACATTAGTTTAAATCCTCCCTGAGAGCACTAGCAAACACTCCCCCAAGGACATTGGTTCCCTTCAAGTCCAGGTGCAGACTGTCTTGTTTGTACTGGTCCCACCTCCCCCAGAACTGGTTCCAATGCCCAAGAAATTTTAATCCCTCCCCCTTGCACCATTTTTCAAGCCATCTGCAATATCCTCCTATTTCTACTCTGACTAGCATGTGGCACTGGTAGTAGTCCAGAGATTATTACCTTTGAGCTCCTAATTTTAAGTTTATCTCCTAGCTCCCTAAATTCACCTTGTAGGACCTCATCCCGTTTTTTTACCTATATCGTTGGTGCCAATGTGCACCATGACAGCTGGCTGTTCACCCTCCCCCTCCAGAATGTTCTGCAGCCGTTCAGTGACATCCCTGACCCTTGCACCAGGGAGGCAACATACCATCCTGGAGTCTCGTTTGCGGCCGCAGAAACACCTATCTATTCCCCTTATAATTGAATCCCCTATTACTATAGCCCTTCCACTCTTTTTTCTCCCCTCCTGTCCCACAGAGCCACCAATGGTGCCATGAACTTGGCTGCTGCTGCCTTCCCCTGATGAGCCATCTCCCCCAACAGTATCCAAAATGGTATATCTGTTTAGGAGGGAGATGACCGCAGGGGATTCCTGCACCACCTGCCTACTGCTACGCTGGCTAATGGCCGCCCGTTCCCTTTCTGTCCGCTTAACCTGCAGTGTGACCAACTCACTGTACGTGCTATTCACGAGTTTCTCAGCATCGTGGATGCTCCAGTATGAATCCAACCGCAGCTCCGATCGTTCAATGCGGTCTGCGAGGAACCGCAGCTGGACACACTTCCTGCAAACGTAGTGACCAGGAACACCGACCATATCCCTGATCTCCCACATGTTGCAGGATGAGCAAACCATGGGGCCGATCTCAAATGACATGGCTTGCCCCCAAATTAAATCAACTCACTCACACTATAAAAATCTTAATCCTTTAAACTAACCTTTACTAAAAAGCACTGTACCCTTAGCTCACTGAATCCTTAGCTCACTGAATCCTTAGCTCACTGAACCCTTTGCTCACTGAACCCTTTGCTCACTTTACCTTTAATGTGAACAAGCTGCCTTTTATGGAACAGGAGGAGGTAGTTGAGGTTGGGACTATCCCATCGTTTAAGAAACAATTAGACAGGTACATAGATAGGACAGGCTTGGAGGGATACTAGACTAAGTGGGACCTGTTGGGTCCCTGTCACACGGGAGGCCTGATCCCACAACGCAACCTGTTCCCCAATGCAATATTCCACCACTCACCTGTTCCCCCAATGCAACCCTTCCCCCAAGCGCAATATTGCACCATTCATGCATAGCCTCCAACGGCACAGGCACGGCTCATTTCCCCTCATCCCCCAGAACTACCTCCCTCTTCTTTCCCCTCTCCTCCTCCTCCCTCCCCCAATCCCTCCCTTACCTCCCTCCCTCTCCCTTACCCTCAGTCACTCCCTCCCTCCATAACTCCTCTCCCCTCCCTACCCCCCTCCTATCCCTCTATCCCCCACTCCTCACCTCCCCCTATCCCCCACTATCCTGACCTCCCCCACTGCACTCCTCTCCCTCTATTCCCCACCCTACCTCCTGCACTTCCCCCTCCTCCTCCACTCTCCTCACCTCCCCCACTTTTCTCCACTCCCTCCCTGCCCTTTCCTCTCCCTCAATCCCCCCACTCCCTCCTCACCTCCCCAGGATCTTTCCCCTCTCCTCCTCCCCTCCCACAATCCCTCCCTCACCTCTCCGACCCTCTCCTTTCCCCTACCCTCAGTCACTCCCTCCCTCCCTCCATCCATAAAAAGCAGCATCTGCAGTCCCTTCCTCCACAGGTCATTCATTGTTAGTTGTGGTTTAGATCTCGTTGACTTGACGATTGGACTAGTTTGCATTGTGTGTGTTTGTGTGTGTGAGTTACTCAAACCCTGCCAAACTGCTTGGCCACCCTGCAACCCAACTCCCCCTCCCCCCCTCTGCCCTACCGCCATTGCCGCTGAGGGCAGGTGGGGGAGGGGTGAGTGATGAGGGAGAAAGAGACAGAACCAGGGCCTACACTGGACCCCCCCCCCCCCCCGTGGGGGAGACGATAGACAAGTTACCGTGTGGAGGGGAGAGAGGAGTTTGTGAGTGAGGCAGGACAGGCCGCCACCGGTGGGGCATGAAGGGGCGTCGTCATCCCAGCCGTGGCCTTGACTGACAGAAGAGACCAATCTGCGTGGTGCTGACTGAAGGAATCTGCGCACGTGCGTTTTTTTAGATTTTTAAACCTCGATAACTTTTACAATATGCCACCGATCGGAACAAAACTCGTTGCACTCGCAGCACAGGAGAATGGTGAGTAACCTGGCGAAAAATCGTAGCGCCATCACGTACAAATAGAAAAACCGCACAAACCGGAAGAGCACAAGATCAGAGTTTTAGTTATGTATAGATGGACCAAGCGCAGGCAAGTGGGACTAGTGTGCTGTGGCTGGGACATTGTTGGGCCGAAGGGCCTGTTTCCACACTGGATCACTCTATGACTCTATGGACACCCCTTTGCCTATAAACAACCTACCCCGAAACAACTTTTGCAGATTTCTGTCTAATACCATCAAAGGAGGCCTTGCCCCTATTTAAAACCTTAACGTTGCCCAGCCCTGTCCTTATTCATAGCTATTTTAAGATTAACAGAACAGTGGTCGCTGATCCTAAAAGGCTTGCCCATTAATATATCAGTTACTAGTTCTGCCCAATTCCATAAGAGTAGGTCAAGCTTTGCCCTCTCCCTATAGGAGCCCTTTGCATATTGCCAGCCTTTGACCTAAATAATTAACTCTGGTTTTTTTTTCTCAACTGCTTAATGTTTCCATCGTTTTTCTGTTTTATTTCACATTTCCATCTGTATGTTTTGATTTTTATTTGAGGTGTTGCTGGAGCACCTGACTTGAAGCCATCAAACAGGTATGTTATAAGGAGTGTAGGAGCCATTCTTGCTTAGGCTAGTTACAGTTAGCATACTTTATTATCTTGTCTAGATATTTCTTGCAGAATTATTTTGAACGCTTGGGGGTGGGCTTTTGTTACGTAGATGAGCGCTACAATATAGCGTAGCCACAGGGAGTGGTCAGATCAACTGCAGACGGCAGGTTTTAACAGTGCAGATAGTAAGAACGGAAAGCTACGATTTGTATAAGGATAAACAGGATCTGGTATGTTTACTTCTTTGTTTGCACAAATACTTCAATAAAGAATCAAAGAAACTGGAAAGAACGACTGAAAGATTTGCTTTTGCTATCGGCTGCGTACAATCAGTCCTCCCTGCCTGTGTAGTAATGGCAATGGAAAGCCGAAGCTTGGAATAGTTTGAAATTGCCATTACAAGGAGTAATGAGATTTGAGTGGTATTAGATGGGGAATTGCAGAGATTAGGACATGGTCAACTAAGAGCAAAGCCACTAATGATGGGTTCATTAAATTGATGAATGATGAGAGGCCAAAATTAAAGGAGTGCAAAGATTATAAAGGTGAATGATTGGATGGCTCTAATCAGAGGAACGTGAATACCCAGTATACATAATAACGAGATCAAATATATTTTTAGATACCAAGGTGATCGTGGGATACGGAATCAGTAAGGAAAATAGATGGGCAGAAGCTTGGCAATGGCCTTTTAAATGGTAGAGCTTTTTAAAGAAACACTGTAGATGAGTCCAACTCTGTTAAGTGTATTGTTTTTTGCTGTTGAGTTCACTGACATTCAAAATGCTCAATCTTTTTGGCACATTGCCTCTGTAAATCTGGCAATGGTTTGCCAGAAAGATTGAAAGTCGCCTGGGAGATGAACATGCCAGATCGTGGATTTTGCACAGGAACGTCTGTAAACCTTGTAAGGAGTGGAGCCTCTGAGCATCCATTAGAATAACAAGGAAAACAGCTGGGTTTGGAGACTGTTTATATCAAGAATTCCCATGTCCCTGGCTTAACAGCAGATCAAGCCACGATGGATGGCTGTCAAAACAACAGCAATAACACCAGCCTGGAGGCAGAGCTAATTGGGGATTTGGACATTGAGGATAAAGTGGAATATTAATTTGTGCTAGCCAATTATATGAGGTTGTTCGGTTTCCTCTTAAATTATTTTGATGGAGATAGAGCAACTGCAGCACTGGATTTTTCAGCAGGTTGGGACTGGAACTGAACCAAGATGGGCATTTGCAGCTAAGGCATCTATTCAAAACTCCTACAGGTTCCAGCAGGGTTAGCAATAGAATTCACCATGAACCATTGAGACTTCTGGACTCAAATGAGCTTCTAATGATTTTTAACCCCATAATGAACTCAGTCCACCATGGCTCATTTAAAAAAACACCACTTCATTCTCATTTCTAGGGTTATAACAGAGTGATTGTAACAGAGAAATTAGAATAAAGTAAAAACAACTGACTCTTTATTACACTGGTGCTCACTTATCATTGATGGAATAGAAACACTATCTTAGTTCACAAAAATAAAGAGCATTTTTATTGAGTGCATCGTGACTAAAAGTACCAACTTTTTTGTATTTGAATCTTTAACATAGCAAAGCAATGAGCATCATGGGGAGGACTGTTAGCACCCAGAAGGAGACAGATACAAGGACAGGTAACCACAAGCCTGGTTGAAGAAGCATGGTTCAGTTTTAGACCATGACAAAATGTAGGCCAAATGTGGGCTTAACATCTACACCACAAACTCCCTGACATGTTCCGTTGTTGATTTTCAACAATCATCAGTCAAATTCAGGATGTGAGCAGTCTGTTGTTATGCTATTAAATATAGAAAATAGTCACTCGAGATATTTACTTATCTGATGAACTCTGGCCTTCCTTTAGTTTGCTTTTAAATGTTATCCTATTTTGTAGATTATGATAGCATTTCTGAATACAATAACTGCTGTCACAAACTTTAGTTTTAATGGTTTAATGCTTGGGAATGGGAAACTAAAGTTTCAGACGCTTGCATTAAACAGTAACAAATTAGTGAAAACTCACTGCACATTGCTTCCAAAATGTCATCTAATGAAAGTGAATGGATTTCTTTAATATCAATGGGACAAACCACTAACGATGATTCATTTACTTTAAAACTACATTGCATAATTTTGATTCAGGCTTGCTCACTTTTTGCTGACTCAAGCATATAGTGAAACAAGCATATTGGCACGTAACAAATGTACATACCGTGGGCTGTTTTCTCGGATAGTGCTTTACTTGTTTAGAGCCTTAATATAGTTGGACATTTTTCAAATGGTTAAGTACACTGAATGCAAAATTATTTGCATGTTTAAACAGCATATTTGGATTGATATTATTTATACACTCAATCATGTCAATATTTGTACGTTTTATGCCTTGGATAAATGAATATATCTCCTTCTGTAAACTTACCATGCCTCTTATTGTTAAGTTAAAATCTCCAAGATATGTATGGTTAACAAGATTTTTAATCTCGGACAATCATTAAACTAGCTAAATGCTTTTTAAAAGACTTTTAAAAGTCTTTACTTTTGGGTACCGACCAAATGTCGTCACTTTTGGGTATATCAGTAGGTACAAAGTGTGCTGTTTCTGCTGCGTGTAATCCACAATAGACCAGATGTTAAGATGATCAGTAAGGTGCCTTATGCTTGTCATTCATTATTTCCTTCAGTGAGCTCCCCAGCACCATACAGAAGGCTGCTCAACGCACCGTCTTTTCAACTGGAAACAACTGGCCCAACAACCAAATTCCACTGCACTTTTCTGGATCAATGTGACTTGATTCTTTCAAGTTAATCAAACCGTTATTTACGAAACATACTCCTTTTAAAAATATGCCACAGCAGATTTCATTAATTACTCATTTTTGTGAAAAGGTACATGTATTGCGGAACAAGCCAGAAAGACTAGAGAAAGTGGAGATTAAGAAGGCTACGGAGCAAGTGGAGATTGTAAGGGAAAATAGTGATCAGGGTTCAGGGAGGTCAGAAGAATGGAGATCGGGAGAGATGAGGAATGAATGGAGGTTGGAGAGGAGAAGCTTGAGGCCAGAGGGTTAGAAAAGAATATAGGTCAGGAGTGCTAGCAAATGTCCACTCACATAACACTGGAAAAAAACCTCATAATTAAATGTGAAATGTGTCCAGGGCCGGATTTAGATGAAGAGAGGCCCTAAGCTGTTCCACTTGTGAGGCCCCTCCCAATCCCCCACCCCCATGACTAGAGGAAAATGGTCCACCAGATTGACACCGATTTGCAGCAGAGCGTGGCCAATGATATAAGGAGCTGGAAAGCTGTGCTTTTATTTATTTATTTATTGCCGGTGCTAGTGTCGAGTTATTAGCTTAAAACACTATTATTCTGAAATGGAGGGCAAGGAAAATTACTGAAGGGTTGTTTAGAGACTACAGTGCGTTGTGACAGGATATATTTGATTAACCCAATCTACATATAGATTGGGTTAATCAAATTGGCAGGGGTGCTGAGGAAGAGGATTTTTTGGAATGTATGCGGGATAGTTATCTAAATCAACATGTAGAGGAACCAACGAGAGAGCAGGCTATTTTAGACTGGGTTTTGAGTAATGAGGAAGGGGTAATTAGCCGTCTTGTTGTACGTGCCCCCTTGGGCAAGAGTGACCATAATATGGTTGAGTTCTTCATTAGGATGGAGAGTGACATTATTAATTCAGAAACAATGGTTCTGAACTTAAAGAAAGGTAACTTTGAGGGTATGAGACGTGAATTGGCCAAGATTGACTGGCAATTAATTCTAAAAGGGTTGACGGTGGATATACAATGGAAGACATTTAAAGACTGCATGGATGAACTACAAAAATTGTTCATCCCAGTTTGGCAAAAGAATAAATCGGGGAAGGTAGTGCATCCGTGGATAACAAGGGAAATCAGGGATAGTATCAAAGCAAAGGATGATGCGTACAAAGTAGCCAGAAAAAGCAGCATACCAGAGGACTGGGAGAAATTCAGAGACCAGCAGAGGAGGACAAAGGGCTTAATTAGGAAAGGAAAAATAGATTATGAAAGAAAACTGGCAGGGAACATAAAAACTGACTGCAAAAGTTTTTATAGATATGTGAAGAGAAAGAGGTTAGTTAAAACAAATGTAGGTCCCTTGCAGTCAGAAACAGGTGAGTTGATCATGGGGAACAAGGATATGGCGGACCAATTGAATAACTACTTTGGTTCCGTCTTCACTAAGGAAGACATAAATAATCTGCCTGAAATAGCAGGGACTGTGGGTCAAAGGAAGGAATTGAGTGAAATCCAGGTCAGTCGGGAAGTGGTGCTGGGTAAATTGAATAGATTAAAGGCCGATAAATCCCCAGGGCCAGATAGGCTGCATCCCAGAGTACTTAAGGAAGTAGCTCAGGAAATAGTGGATGCATTAGTGATAATCTTTTCAAAACTCTTTAGATTCTGGAGTAGTTCCTGAGGATTGGCGGGTAGCAAATGTAACCCCTCTTTTTAAGAAGGGAGGGAGAGAGAAAACGGGGAATTACAGACCAGTTAGTCTAACATCGGTAGTGGGGAAACTGCTAGAGTCAGTTATTAAAGATGGGATAGCAGCACATTTGGAAAGTGGTGAAATCATTGGACAAAGTCAGCATGGATTTACAAAAGGTAAATCATGTCTGACGAATCTTGTGGAATTTTTCGAGGATGTAACTAGTAATAAGGGAGAACCAGTGGATGTGGTATATCTGGACTTCCAGAAGGCTTTCGACAAGGTCCCACATAAGAGATTAGTATACAAACTTAAAGCATACGGTATTAGGGGTTCAGTATTGATGTGGATAGAGAACTGGCTGGCAAACAGGAAGCAAAGAGTAGGAGTAAACGGGTCCTTTTCACAATGGCAGGCAGTAACTAGTGGGGTACCGCAGGGCTCAGTGCTGGGACCCCAGCTATTTACAATATATATTAATGATCTGGATGAGGGAATTGAAGGCAATATCTCCAAGTTTGCGGATGACACTAAGCTGGGGGGCAGTGTTCGCTGTGAGGAGGATGCTAGGAGACTGCAGGGTGACTTGGATAGGCTGGGTGAGTGGGCAAATGTTTGGCAGATGCAGTATAATGTGGATAAATGTGAGGTTGTCCACTTTGGTGGCAAAAACAGGAAAGCGGACTATTATTTAAATGGTGGCCGATTGGGAAAAGGGGAGATGCAGCGAGACCAGGGTGTCATGGTACACCAGTCATTGAAAGTAGGCATGCAGGTGCAGCAGGCAGTGAAAAAAGCGAATGGTATGTTAGCTTTCATAGCAAAAGGATTTGAGTACAGGAGCAGGGAGGTTCTACTTCAGTTGTACAGGGTCTTGGTGAGACCACACCTGGAGTATTGCGTGCAGTTTTGGTCTCCAAATCTGAGGAAGGACATTATTGCCATAGAGGGAGTGCAGAGAAGGTTCACCAGACTGATTCCTGGGATGTCAGGACTGTCTTATGAAGAAAGACTGGATAGACTCGGTTTATACTCTCTGGAATTTAGGAGATTAAGAGGGGATCTTATAGAAACTTACAAAATTCTTAAGGGTTGGACAGGCTAGATGCAGGAAGATTGTTCCCGATGTTGGGGAAGTCCAGGACAAGGGTCACAGCTTAAGGATAAGGGGGAAATCCTTTAAGACCGAGATGAGAAAGACTTTCTTCACACAGAGAGTGGTGAGTCTCTGGAACTCTCTGCCACAGAGGGTAGTTGAGGCCAGTTCATTGGCTATATTTAAGAGTGAGTTGGATGTGGCCCTCGTGGCTAAGGGGATCAGAGGGTAAGGAGAGAAGGCAGGTACGGGATACTGAGTTGGATGATCAGCCATGATCATATTGAATGGCGGTGCAGGCTCGAAGGGCTGAATGGCCTACTCCTGCACCTAATTTCTATGTTTCTATGTTTCTATGATATGTAAGAAGGCCTATGACAGTGTCAAAAATATTATACACCTTGCAGGGCTCTCACTTAATTTTCATTCCCTGTTGTCAGCTGGGCAACCTTGGCAGATTTTTGTTGCCAAATGACAGTTTAGATGGTCATTTAAGACAGTTTGCATGACGCGTGCGATAATGTGCTTGGATGAAGTGCGTAGTTTCCAGTCGGAATTATGCTCAATGAAGCATTCACATATTATTTCTGCTTCAAATAAAATCACAAACTAAACATATTCACCAATCACGACATGATATATACTACAATGACATGCAGCAACATTATAATACAGTATCTCAACTCTTTTTACACGTTGCAATGAATACAATTTCTATTATTTCTTTCCACTTCCAAACAAAAATGTGGTTGGATTATTCAGCGCATGATCAACCTCGGTGCGACCAAGCGCAGGCTTGGCGATCGCTTCGCACAACACCTCCATTCAGTTCGCAATAACCAACCTGATCTCCCGGTGGCTCAACGCTTCAACTCCACATTCCAAATCCGACCTTTCTGTCCTAGGGCCTCCTCCATGGCCAGAGTGAAGCCCACTGCATATTGGAGGAGCAGCACCTCATATTTGCTTGAGTAGTTTACACCCCAGCGATATGAACATTGACTTCTCTAATTTCAGGTAGTCCTTGCTTTCTCTCTCCTTCCCCTCCCATTCCCAGCTCTCCCACAGCCTACTGTCTCCGCCTCTTCCTTTCTTTTTCATGTCCCCCCCCCCCTTCAATCTGAAGAAGCGTCTCGACCCGCGACGTCGTCTATTCCTTCGCTCCATAGATGCTGCCTTACCTGCTGATTTTCTCCAGCTTTTTTGACTACCAATGGGATCCCACCACTGGCCACATCTTCCCATCTCCTCCCTTGTTGGCTTTCCGCAGAGACTGCTCCCTCCGTAACTCCCTAGTCAATTCGTCCCTTCCCACCCAAACCACCCCCTCTCCTGTCACTTTCCTTTGCAACCGCAGGAAATGCTACACTTGTCGCTTTACCTCCCCCTTAACTCCATTCAAGGACCCAAACAGTCTTTCCAGGTGCGGCAGAGGTCACCTGCACCTCCTCCAACCTCATCTATTGCATCCGCTGCTCTAGGTGTCAGCTGCTCTACATCAGGTGAGACCAAGCGTAGGCTTGGCGATCACTTCGCCCAACACCTCCGCTCGGCTCGCATTATTCAACCTGATCTCCCGGTGGCTCAGCACTTCAACTCCCCCCTCCCATTCCGATTCCAATCTTTCTGTCCTGTGCCTCTTCCATGGCCAGAGTGAGGCCCACCATAAATTGGAGGAGTAGCACCTCATATTTCGCTTGGGCAGTTTGCACCCCAGCGGTATGAACATTGACTTCTTCAATTTCAGGTAATCCCTGCTTTCTCCTCCCCTTCCCAGCTCTCAGCCCACTGTCCCCGCCTCTTCCTTTCTTCTTCCCGTCCCCCCCACCCTCACATCAGTCTGAAGAAGGGTCTCGACCCGAAACGTCGCCTATTTCCTTCGCTCCATAGATGCTGCCTCACCCGAGTAGTTCCTCTAGCATTTTTGGCTACCCAAATACACGTTTCTGTTATCCCACTTTCCTCACTCACTCCTTACACATTAGCGGCAAATTTTACAGAGACAAGTTAACCTACAAAGCCAATGCGTCTTTAAGATGTGGGAGAAAACCCACACGCTTGCAGGGAGAATGTGCAAATTCAACACAGGCAGTGCCCGAGGACAGGATCGACAACAGATCTCTGGCGTGTGAGGCAGCAAGTCAACCAGCTGTGCCACTATATTTTGTTTTCCAACACACAAAAAATTATACGTTGATAACTTTGGTTACTAAAAAAAATGAAAATACCCATTTTCAGTTTTAAATCTCCAAGTGACGCTATGTCCCCCTTTACAGCTACTGTATGTTTTAATTAAGTTCAAGACTATGGGCAGTACATTGGCCATAAAGTTGCTGCCTAGAAGTGCCAGAGACCCGGAATTGATCCCGAATATGGGCGCTGTCTGTATGGAGTTTGATCGCATGGGTTTTCTCCGGGTGCTCTTGTTTCCTTCCACATTCCAAAGCTGTGTAGGAACCTATTTCAGAGCCAACCCAAAAGTAATATATTTTCCTTTTATCCAGAGATTCTGTCTGACCTGTTGAGTTATTCCAGCTTTTTGTGTCTATCTTCAGTTTAAACCAGCATCTGCAGTTCCTTCCTACACACACAATACTATACGATAGAACTTTATAAATACAGGTATACACCATTTTGTTTTCTCGTTTATAACATTGTTTACAGAGTACAATGTTTACATATTCTGTTGTGCTGCTGAAAGTAAGGATTTCATTGTTCTAACTGGAACGCGAGAGAATAAAACACTCTTGACTTACGTCGCTAATGTGTGGAATAGAACTAGTGTACGGGTGATCGGTGGTCGGCGCGGACTCGGTGGGCCGAAGGGCCTGTTTCCATGCTGTATCTTTAAATTAAACTAAAAACACTAAAACCAGAGGGAATCTAAAGAAGTGTCTCTACCCGAAACGTCACCCAATTTCTTCTATCCAGAGTTGCTGGCTGCTCCATGGAGTTCCCCCGCACAATTAAAGCATGGAATAGTCTTCACCCTACCATAGTTACCCAACCAGATGCAACTAAATTTAAGGTACATCTTTTTTCCCCCAAGAACCCTTTTTTGTCAAGAGAGTTTTATTGTCATGTGTCCCAGATAGGACAATGAAATTCTTGCTTGCTGCAGCACAACAGAATATGTAAACATAATACAGAACACGACATAAAAGTTCAGTGTGTTTATATACCATATATATATATATATACACAATAAATAAACAGATAAAATGCAATAGGCTGTTATTGTTCAGCCGTCCACCACCTCCAGTTTAAATTCCATTTAGAATATTTATGGAGGACCAGGAAACCAGAAGCAAGAGTTACTCCAGGGAGTTACTCCAGATCCAGGGACAAGGAGTGAATCTGCGTTGGTTTACAGCGGTCGCGGCGAGGCGGCGACCAGACAGCAATGGCGGGCAGATCTCCCACAATTCAAAGCGAGGGAGAAAGTGCCCAGCGCCGACCAGTTGCCGTGGCAGTGCGCATGCGCAGGGCCGCCGATGATGTGCTGGCCGTGGTTGTGCGCACGTGTAGGGGGGATGATGTGCTGGCCGCAGCCATGCGCATGTGCAAGGCGGCCTGCCGTGCCGGCGGATGAGGAGCGAGCGGAGACCCGGCGGCCCGAACATGGATACGGATGGCGGGCGGAGATGGAGATTCACAAACAGAGAGAGAGATAGAGAGAGGGGCCTGCTCAGAGTTGAACGGCAGGTGTCCTGCCTTGGCCAGAGGCCCCCTATATTTTGAGGCCCGAGGCTTCAGCCTATGAAACCTGGTGGTAGATCCGGCTCTGCGAGGCCCCCCTAGATCTCGAGGCACAAAGCATAAGCTTGTCAAGCTTATACGTAAATCTAGCCCTGAGTGTGTCTACGAACTGCAGTTCACTAACTGGGAAATGCTTACGAATGACCATCAAAAAGCTGCTAGAGCTTTGAAAACTAGCCTGTAGCTCCGGGCCATCTTGCAAAGAGCTCAGGTTACATGAGATTCTTGAACGGGGTTCCATGCTTCATTCTGAGCTTGATCATGGTTATAAAATGAAGGGACACACGCACTCATGGGAATTGGCAGCAGCAGATTGACTGCTCCACATACAATCCACCTGATTTTTGTTCTATTGTGTGGCTGTTTCAGTGCTGCTCAGGAAATATCATGCAGCTAACTTGCATTTTAGTGATAGTGAGGCCCATGGAATGACACAATCAGAGCATGGCTTTAAACTAGTTTAAATTAGTTGGCCTTGCAATGTCTGCCGAGCCAGCTGCCGGCTTTATTCCAAGTGAAGTAAACCTTCCCCTCAGTGTCCAGAGGCATCATTCCTGAATTTCAATATTGATAATCTGATGTCAATGGGACAATCTCACTTTGCGTGAAATAGCTGAAACTGGATTGGCTGCCAGTTGTAAATCTCCATCTCCCAGGTCATTGGATATATGTACTGTGGAATTATTTTAGACATTAAGCACACAAAAACTGATTTTATTCACATTAGATGACACTAGTTATTATTTCTGGGTGAAATCATGCCAACTGTGAAAGTAGATTCGGTATTTCTAGTTGCAATCCACGATAGAGCGCCTGAGCATTTCCTAGCATCATGTCCATGCCCCATGCTCCCATTATTTATGCAAAACCAATTGCTCCATGTTCAGATAAAAATGAGAGCTAAGAGCTCTCAGCAGATATTGGAGCACATTTCACAATCAGCTGCACACTGCTGTGTCACGTAATGATTCAGTTACTTTGATTCTAGTGACGAACAGGTGCTATATTGGGCATTGGGATATGCCAACAATATAGTCTTCACATGTGTACCATTGACTACTCTTTCTACGCATATGGACCCAGATCTTTTCATAAACAAGGTTTCCAATCAACACATGGCTGGCTGTGGATCAGATGAAGAATTTCCTCGCTGTGAAAGTTATACTTCCAGGAATTACCTAATTTCTTCATCCTCAGGAAGTCCACTTTACCAGATGATTTCAGTGACCAGATTGCAGAGAGAGACAGACCTGGGATCACGATCTGACCTTTACTATCCAGGCCCCTGGCACAGTTCCCAATCCCTTGAGGGTAGCTGAGTGAACTGCCACAAAAGCCAATGTGAACACATGTATCATGAAGGAAAATGCACTTGACCATCTAAAAATCAGATTCCAGTGCCTGCAGCAGTCTCGTTAACAACAAGCAACAGGAATGTCATGTGTGCAGCTTGCTATGTAACCCAGCCAATTGACGACATTAGCTGTTCTGGAGGAAGAGGTACACACAGACTTGGGATGTAGCCTGAGGTACAGCTTGAAGCATCGCTGGAACAAGAGGATCTGTAGGAAGTGGAAGGCTACAACAGGGAAGACCAACTTGCACACCAGCAGCCTCATCTAGCAGTGTGGAGGAGGAAAGCATTGTATGAAGAAGGGTCTCGACCCGAATCATCACCTATCCATGTTCTCCAGAGATGCTGCGTGACGTGCTGAGTTACTCTGGCACTTTGCATGCTTGAGGTAATGTCTGGTGTAAGGGACACTCTCATCAAGAGAGATGCTGTGCATAGGACCACGCTCAATTACAGTCCCCACTTCAAAACCAAGTGACCTCCACTTTACAATTATCAACAACACTGTAGTCATTAAATAACCAATAGAGTCCAGATGACACAGTTTCCAAATACCCAAAAGCGATCATCCATCTGCACTGAATATAAGATATTAACAAATTATCCATAATTGTATAGTTTGAATGGTTTCTTAGAAAATCACTTGTTTCTGATGAGTAACACCTAGTTTACAGAACTCTGGCTTGGACAAAATCTAAATCTCATCTAAAATCTTGATAATTTTGAACTGTTGCTCAATATTAATGTTGGTTGGTTAATATTGTAGAGTAATACACATTACAATATATTGATCATATTGTCATTCAATTGACAGGCATACCAGTTAATTAAATCCATAATCATTCAGCAACAAGAAATTCTTCATGAGATTCCAACTCAGTTGACCATTTCGAGATACACAATGTACACAAAGCATGTACACATTGTTGAACATTCTGCAGTCAAACCCACAGTTTTATTCAGCTCACAATTATTTCTATCTGTGAAACAATCTGTTTTTACACCTATAATTACAATCTCCCAAAATACTCTTGCTAACATGCCTCTATTGCCAGCTCCAATGCAATTCCACCATCAGTCACATCCCTTCTTTTCCCACCCTCTTTATACTTTCCACAGTAATTCTCTGGACCGCTCATACCTCCTCATCCATCCATTCCCATCCCATGGCACATTTCTCCAGTAACCAATGGAGCTGTAATACTTGCCCCTTTACTTTCCCCCACCCAATATAAAGCTGAAGGTTTTCAATAGTTTGTTCCAAACCACTGAGATCAAAACTTTGCTGTGGTCTGATGTATTTACTGGTTCTTCAACTCCAGCATTTGTGAGAAGGAAAGGTTCAAATTGGAGTTGGAAATTGCCCAGCAAGGTTGGATTCACTTTAATGGCAGTTACAATTTAATAATATATCCTCTTATATAAGAGTCTAGGCCACTTGCTTGTCAGGAAAAACAGTCACACCTGGATTCCTTGGCAATGATTCACATAAGCTTGGAGGGGAGAGCTCAACTGCAATTGCAGCATGGAAGGGCTTCAGGTGTAGAAAGCGAATCAAAGAAATTAGGAATTGAGAAGCTATTGATGCTCAGATTGGAGGTATGTCAAGACTCTGGTGAGGGGAAACAGAGTGAGGAAACTCTTAAAGCCATGAAGTAAGGGCCATGAGATTTAAGAGAAAGAGAAATATAGAACATTGTAATTATTGAGCCTGGAGAGAGCATAGAGTTGTGCAGAAACGGGATTGGAAGCATTGAGGCTGAATAATTAGAGGCATACTGAAGCTGGAGCGAGGGAAGAAATGGAGAGAAAGATAGAGAAGCTGAGGAAGAGTGGCCTCAGGACTGGAAGGAAAGAGTTGGTCATGGTTGCCAATGAATGGATCAAGGGCTTTGTTAATGAGCTGCAGAGGAAAAATCCACCTATTCCAAACCAACAAGGAATGCTTTAAAACCTTTTGATCCGTGCTGGTTTCCAGATCCTGTCTTAAATTGAAATCCTGTCCTCTATTAACCTAGTCATCTGGAATATTATTCTAACAACAAAACCCCCTTCATGCAGCTGCATGGCAGGGGACCTGCAAGGAAGCGGGTTCCAGAACTGCAGTGGCATGGCAAATCAGCAAATCTTTAGTTCTAAATTTAGCCAATTGCGGAAAATTCTCTATTTGTGGCTTGTGATAGAATCTTAACACTTCCAAGAGAGAATATTTTGGATAAGATTTGTGGGTAATATTTTATCGCAATTCACCCTTATTTAAAATAATCCACAAAATGTTATATACATTATCTAATGAGTCAGATAGACTTCTGCCGAGGCGTAAAAATGCCCATGGACATAGTTCTTTGTCTTCAGCGGGATTATTTAGACCTTTGCTTTTGTATAAAGAGATTCTGTGAGAATGCAAATGAGAAATGTAATGAGCCACAGATTTTTTTCTGGAGCGTTAATCTGCGGATTATCACAAATGCAAGTTTTTTGATGTATGCAGAATGAGAATAAAAAAATAGCAATAGCAAGCGGAAGGCCAATCGGCTCCTCTTGCCTGCTCTACCATTTAATAATATTATGGCTTATCCTTCAGCAACTAAACCTCCACAGCTATTTCAGGTGGAAAATTCCAAAGATTCCCAAAACTCTGAGTGAAGATATTTCTTCATCTCTCTATCCTGTACTGCTGGATCTATATTTTTAAACTGTCGCCCCTGGTAATGGACAAAAATCAACTCTGTATCGAACCTGTCAACCCCTTTAATGATATACCATTTCTATGAGACCACCTCTCATTCTATCAAATTCTAAGGATTAAAAATCTGTCTGCTTAACCTCTCCCATTAATTCAGGGATTGATTTGGTGAACCTTCTTGGCACACCCTCTTTTGTCACCTTCTTAGTTAGGGAGATTAAGCTTTTACACAATATTCCAGGTGTGACCTCATCGGGGCTTCATAGAATTGTGGTAAGACATTGTTAAACTTATATTCAGGTCCTCTTGCGCTAAACATACCTTTTTCTGACCTAAGTGCTAATCTATGTTTTTTTTCTAAATAGGGAACGTACAGAGTATTTTTTAATTATTTGGATTTGTGTACAGCATGGGGAATTTATGTATTCTTCTTAAAATGTTGAGTGTTTCACAGATATTTATGTGTATACAAATAGAAGAAATGAAAACAGTAATGGAGCCATTCTGTGTTAACATCTCCACCAGCGAAAAGTCAAAATGACCATAAATGACTGTGTAAACATGAAAGCTACATTGGAAATATGTATTTGTATATGGCGTCATTGTGAATAATTAAGTAATTCATCATTGTGCCCCCTAGTTACTAGTTGCGAATGGTAAAAGCCTGGCCCCGTCTCTCTGAGGCATGGCAAAATATATAAAAGAATAAGCAAGATAATTAAGGGAAGAATAAGATTATCCTGAATAATATTTCGAACTTATTGTGATACAGGATTTTTACAATGCATTAAAGATTAGCGATAATGCTTTTTTATACCTGCAAATACTAAAAAGAAAAATGTGCTGTAATTTAATATGCAAGTATTTATGGTGTCACGGTAGCTGTGCGCAGTCAATCTTTTAGCAAAATAGAACCTCGGTAAGAATATCCTTTCAAATCTGCATGTATGCAATTTGAACACCACACTAAATCCATCTTAAAGAAAAAATGTTAAGGAAACTTATAAAAAAGATCACGTCTTGCTTATAAACTAATTCATGATTAAATAACACAAATCTCTGACTGTTACAGGTGCTCGGGTTTTTAAGTTAGACAAACACAATTACATGTGCTTATTATCCACAGAGGAAGTACTGCGGTGAGTAAAAAGTTCCCACAGTTATTCTTTCGCAAATCAAATTAGGTCCCAAGAACAAGCAGACTAGTCTCCTCTCACTATGTCAACATAATGCTTGCCTTGAAACAGGACTGACTAGTCTTACCGTTATTATGTGATCTTTACCAAACGATGCACTCAACAGAATATTAGCTTATGCTATCTGTCATTTTCACAAACCTGACTACAAGATATCTTCTGACGACTTATGTTTAAAAAAAAATGTTGAATCGTAGCTGTATCCAACTAAGCCTTACTGTGTCTTTGAACAAGACATCAACTTTTAAATGAGTAAGTTATGTAAAGTAAATGATTAACTTTTAAATAAGTCTCAGTATCACAATGTTCACAATCACATATGGTGTCTCAATTGTATTTTTGCCAAGGAAAGACGTTTAGCTGATTCCACCTAATTATCACTTAAAAGATTAAATATTTTGATGTCATTGGTGTTTTGTCAAGATTTAATATACTATAAATCAGCCGCAGCAGCAAATAATTACTGTAACCCAGCACACATCAATGTGTTTCCGCTGCGACCACAGAACAGCCAAGTACTGGATAATACAGTGCTGGAAACAACATTATCAGCAGTTTTTACGTTGTGGATCATGAAAGTATTGGTCTGGGTAAATAAGTCTGTAAACAAGCATCTGTAAACATGAAGGCAACGAATACTTACTCATTGAATACCAAGTCTGGTGCAAAGTACAGCATTGTGCCATTGGTGTGTTTGTACGATCTCCAACTAAGGCTAAACGTCATTAAACACATCCAAGAGTACCGGAGCAGAGTCATTTGGTCATCAAGTGCCATTGTACGGAATCCTGCAAAACAGAATATGATGGCCATAAACAATTATTTAATTTTACTCTTTGTACGTCTTAACTTAATTTTGTTTAACTGAATATTTAAATTTAACTTAGCATCATTATTTTGCTCGATACTCACCACCAAACTTGATTCTGGATCAATAAAACTGAAATCCCCTACATGGACATGCTGGCTGTATTTTAATTTCCTATTGCAGGAGGAATGCTACGGTATGTCAAATACATTTTCAGTGGACACAAAGTGCTAGACTAATTCAGCAGCTCGATGCTTCGGTCGAGATCCAAAATGTCACCTCCATGTTCTCCAGAGATGCTGCCTGACCAGCTGAGTTACTCCAGCACTTTGAGTCCTTTTGTGTATTAACCAGCATCTGCAGTTCTTTGTTTCTACATTTTCAGTGGCATTTTAATCGGTATTTAATTCTGGTGTGGGATCATGTTGAGGTTCAATTAATGGACAAGAAACTAATGATTTACACATAGGAGTTTGAATCCCTCTATGGCAGTTGGGTAATTTCAATTCAAATAATCAAATAAACCATGAAACTAGAAAAATACCCATCACAATAATGGTAACCATCAAACAATCAAAATGCTGTAAAAACCCATTTGGTCATCAATATCATTCCTGGAAGGAAATCTACCATCTGCACGTGATTGACTCTTAACTAAGGCATTAGTGCAGAGGCATCTGGAGATGGGCAGTATCTGCCAGCAATGTCCGCAAAATAACTAAACAAGTATGAGCAAATTAGTAAAATAAAATCACTTCTGTGTTTCGTAATCAATTAACTTGCAAGGATGTTGATAACACACAACACAATTTCAACTGCACAATTTTAAATAAATGTTCAAACATGTAATTTGAATTTTTTTTAATTAAAAACATAGGAGAATGAAATGAAGAAAGGAATCAGGACAATGAAAGACTTCTGCGTTAATGATACCTCAGTGGAGGAGATACATGAACATGAAGGAGGTTGCTAATTAAATAAATAAGGTGCTGTTGAAGGTACCAATTGAGCTCAGTACTGCGTGGATTTGGTGCGAATAGTAAGTTAATAATGATGCAGTGATAGAGCAGGTTTGATCGTGGCTTCTGGTGCTTTGTGTGTGAACTTGACACGTTCACCCTGTGATTGAATGGGTTCACTTGGGTGTGCTGGTTTCCTCCCACGTCTAAAAGAAGTGCTAGTGGTAACTGCCCACTGCAAATTATTCCCAGTGCTCATTGGTGCCTGGAGAATCAGGGTGGAACTGATGGGTATGCAACAAAGAAGATATTTTACAGAAAAATAAAATACTTAGTCATAGTCATCGAGAAATGTTGCATAGAAACATGCCCTGTGCCCTGACAAATCCATGCTGACTATTAAAGACCCATTAACACTGATCATAAATTAATCCGATTTTTTAAATTCACATCTATTCCACTTAAATTCCATTGCTCACTAGACACTAAAAGTAAATTAGAGTGGCTAATTAGCCTACAACTCACACTTCTTCTCCAATCCCTTCTAATAACATTCCCAGTCAATATTCATAATCAATTGCTGCTCTCCATCCATTCAAAACATGCTATTATGCTCAATCTCAGGTCTGTTCATCGACAAAGGAAAGACAGACACCCAGATTCAGCTCACAGGAGACCTGCAGAAGAGGTGACATGAGACATCAATGGATCCTTTGCCGACCTGTTCACTTGTTCTATGTTATCCCACTTTCTCATCTACTCTCTATACACTATTTTACAGATTACAATTCACCTAGAAAGTCGCACGTCTTTCGGATGTGGGTGAATACCAGAGCATCCAGTGGAAACCCATGCGCTCACAGGGAGAATACGCAAACTCCACACAGACCACCCGAGGTCAGGATCAAACCCGGGTCTCTGGCGCTCTGAGGTAGCAGCTCTACCAATGGAGCCACCTCGCCACTCTGGTAGCAATTATTCTCATACGAGGCCTAAAGTAACGCAGCATAAGCAGCACACAAGGTAATTTGATAGATCAGAACTCTAAAGCACAGATCAGATGTATAAATTTCCACAGTTGTCAAAGTAATTCTCAGTACAAGTACTGTGAACAAGTCTTTAACAGAAGCAGGCACGAAAGCAGCTGCGAGCTTTCAGTATTTCTTGGCATATATTTCTGTCGTGTTTTCAACCCTCTCAATTGCTGCTGTGTTCTCTCTCTGCTCTCACTGTCCTGTTCCAGGAAGCCTGGGAAACCAGTGGACACAGATTAAATTGAAAAATTCATGAAATTACTGCTAAAATTGAGTTATTAAAATACTGAAATAGGGAACTTACTTTCCCCAAATGAGTTTAGCCTGCAGTCTGATTTTAAAGCAAAATCCAGCAGAAAGGATCTCTCTCAAGTTTCCCTGGTTTTAAACCCAATAGACTCCCAGGTCCACACATCTCTCTAAATTAAAATTCTGCTTTTTATTTATTCAAGTCAGTGCAAATCAAGCTCCTTACTTCTATGTATCAGCCAAGGTGTTCACTGATGATTCCAGCTTCTATGCAGTTCATCACAGGTTATAGTGTATGTTATCCACGAGTAGTTGCTCTACTCAGCCAAAAACCTGTAGCCTCCCTTTGATCTGGTATTTTGTTGGTTCACATGCTTGATCAATGGTGTTTTATCATTAATGTTTTATTATTATTAATGTTCAGTGTTTTCTGAGTCCTTCGTAATTGTCACTGTATGTCATGTTGTTACTTGTGGGCGGAGCATCAAGGCAAATTCCTTGTATGTGAATACTTGGCCAATAAACGTACTTACTTAATTAAAAGTCAGGAGATTAAAGTATTTTTAATGTTGTGCCCACAGTTCACCACAGAGAAATAGGCCGTTGGGCCCATGAGGACCATCAAATATCCACAAACCCATTTACCAGCACTTAGTTTGTAGCGTCCTGAGCCTTGCTGATTCAAGTGTTTTTACAGATAGGTTTAAAATGTTGTGAGAATAGTTGTTTCTAACACCTTCTCAGGCACTGTGTACCACGTTCCAAACACCCTCTGGGTGATAATCTTTTTCTCCAGATACTAATCAGAATCACCTTTTCTACCTGTGCCTTCAAGGATCTGTGAACGTACACCAAGGCTCCTCTGTTCCTAATACTTCCTGGAACCCTGCCATTCATGATGTATGCACTACCATCATTAGCTATTCCAAAATGAATCACTGCACGTATCAGGATACATTTCACATGACATTGTTCTATTTAATTTAACAGCTGAAGAATATTAGAATGTAGCTTAAGATATCGTCCACACTATTGACAATACCACCATTTTTGTGTCACCTGCAAGATTCTTATTCATACCCCCTACATTAATATCCAAATTGTTAATATATATATAAACACAAGTAAATGTACATACAGGTTTACAGAAAATAAAAATGCTGGATTAACTCAGCGGCTCAGGCAGAAACCCTGAAAAGTATAGATAGGTGACGCCCTGAGTTGGGACCTTTTGTCAGACTAGTCATGACCCAAAATGTCACCTTTTCATGTCTTCCAGAGATGCTGCCTGACAACTTGTCTTTGATCCCATAGCCCTGTTGAACCAGCTTTAGAAATGGGACTTTGTCAAAGACTCAAATTCTTCTGTCGACAACATTTATTTTAAACATGCTGTTTATGAAACCTTGAAAATCAGGTGAATGGGAGACAAAACAGTGACAGTAGTTTTATAAAGCTGTTCACCTTTCCGAGCATAAGCACGCAGTAATTCTCTGGGAATAATATAATGAGGGCAATGAGGTTGTTCACTATTCCAGTGAAATACTGATTTTCCACATATTCCCCGAAAAACATTGAGTATGAATGGTTTTACTTAGCTGTTTTCTGTTTTTGTGGTTTAAAATAACTATGAAGTCTTTTCCAAGCAATTACTGCCACTGCTAAGATTACAACAATGGTTCCATTACCTTAGGCTGCAGACAGAGCCAATCGAAATAATCATGTGATCATGGCTGCTCCAGAATGTGTATGAGAAGGGAATGAAAATATAGAAAATGCATTTCAAAAAGAAAAGTTACCAGAATAAAAATGGGATGCATAAAATAAGAGTATGACTTTTTATTAAATAGCAATGATGTTATAAAAAGAGTAGGGATTCCAGAACCCAAGTTTATAAATTATTTACAAAAAACTATGAGATAGGTACAAAACATGAACAAAAGACCTATTAGTTTGACGTCAGTGGTGGGCAAATTAATGGAAAGGATACTTAGAGATAATATATATAAGCATCTGGATAAACAGGGTCTGATCAGGAACAGTCAACATGGATTTGTGCCTGGAAGGTCATGTTTGACAAACCTTCTTGAATTTTTTGAAGCGGTAACTAGGGAAATTGATGAGGGTAAAGCAGTGGATGTTGTCTATATGGATTTCAGTAAGGCCTTTGACAAGGTTTCCCATGGAAGGTTGGTTAAGAAGGTTCAATCTTTGGGTGTTAATGGCGGAGTAGCAAGATGGATTCAACAGTGGCTGAATGGGAGATGTCAGAGAGTAATGGTGGATGGCTGTTTGTCAGGTTGGAAGCCGGTGACCAGTGGGGTGCCTCAGGGATCTGTGTTGGGTCCACTGTTGTTTGTCATGTACATCAATGATCTGGATGATGGGGTGGAAAATTGGATAAGTAAGTATGCAGATGATACTAAGATAGGTGGTGTTGTGGATAATGAAGTAGATTTTCAAAGTCTACAGAGAGATTTGGGCCATTTGGAAAATTGGGCTGAAAGATGGCAGATGGAGTTTAATGCTGATAAGTGTGAAGTGCTACATCTTGGCAGGACAAATCAAAATAGGACGTACATGGTAAATGGTAGGGAATTGAGGAATGCTGTGGAACAGAGGGATCTAGGAATAACTGTGCATAGTTCCCTGAAGGTGGAATCGCATGTAGATAGGGTGGTAAAGAAAGCCTTTGGTGTGCTGGCCTTTATAAATCAGAGCATTGAATATAGGAGTAGGGAAGTAATGTTAAAATTGTACAAGGCATTGGTAAGACCAATTCTGGAGTATGGTGTACAATTTTGGTCGCCTAGTTATAGGAAGGATGTCAACAAAATAGAGAGAGTACAGAGGAGATTTACTAGAATGTTGCCAGGGTTCCAGCAACTATGTTACAGAGAAAGGTTGAACAAGTTAGGTCTTTATTCTTTGGAGCGCAGAAGGTTAAGGGGGGACTTGATTGAGGTCTTTAAAATGATGAAAGGGATAGACAGAGTTGACGTGGATACGTTTTTCCCATTGAGGGTAGGGAAGATTCAAACAAGAGGGCATGACATGAGAATTAAGGGACAGAGGTTTCGGGGTAACGTGAGGGGGAACTTCTTTACTCAGAGGGTGGTGGCTGTGTGGAATCAGCTTCCAGCAGAAGTGGTGGAGGCAGGATCGATTTTAACATTTAAGAGTAAAGTGGATAGGTATATGGACGTGAAGGGAATGGAGAGGTATGGTCTGAGTGCAGGTAGATGGGACTAGGGGAAAACAAATGGTCGGCACGGACTGGAAGGGCCGAGAGGGCCTGTTTCCGTGCTGTAATTGTTATATGGTTGTTATATGGTTAAAAGGACCGGAAACAATATTGATGAGTGGAATGCAATGATGGAGATATTACTGTGTTAAAATCTTGATCAGAACCCCCAACATTTTGCAGTTACTCGCCTAAATGTATTGGATGTGGTGGTAATGAATCATTTAAAATCTGCGATTGGTATACTTTGTTGAAAAGGGCACTAGGAAATGTGGAGAAATGATGGATGAATGGAGTTAAGGTGCAGATCAGCCATGTTTTAATTTCAAGGTGTATCAGGGTCAATGGCTTGCTTAGTTTAGTTTAGAGATACAGCGCGGAAACAGGCCATTTGGCCCACCAAGTCCGCGCCGACCAGTGATCTCTGCACACTAGCACTATTCTACACACACACTAGAGACAATTTACAATTTTATTGGCCAAATAACCAACAAACATGTACAGCTCTGGAGTGTAGGAGGAAACCAGAGCGCACGAAGAAAACCCAAGCGGTCGTAGGGAGAACGTACGAACTCCATACAAACAGGACCCAAAGTCACAGGCTGTGCGCCAAGCATCGAAAATGTGTCTAAAATTTAACGTTTGTGACCCATGTCTCGGAACTACATGAACTTTGCACAGATTTAGATAAAATATAATTGAGGAGGAAGTTATAACTCGTCAGTGCCAAAAGTTGCACATTAATTAATTAAACTAATTAGAAAATTAGATCGAAAAAGTAAGCGCCATCTAGTGTCCAATGCCCATATTACACCATGGGGAGCCTAATTCCATGCTGCAGTCTATTTAAATCATATATTATTATACCATGACTTGTGAACATGACTGAAATCATATATAATTATGTATAATTATATTATATAAAAATAATATAATGAATATAATTGTGACTGTGTATTATGAATGAGACTGCAGCAGAGGTCCGGCTCCTGAACCCACCTAATTAATGGGGTAGGGCAGTTCCTGTTGGTTCCCCCGTTTACTGAACCCCACTGACTGCCAGGGTGCAGTATGGGGGTCATGGCCATAGTGGGACTGGGGCAGTGCCTGGCTGGGGGAAGGCTAAGGCACCTTGAACTGACAGGAAAATGCCTAACCCTAACTCGCCCCCCTTCCAGAACTTCCCACAGCTGGAGCTAGAGCCGCTTTGGGACCGACTGCAGGTTCCGTACGTGTGTCCCCGCAACGCGTCCATATCGGCCAGCAATCCCTTCTGGATTGGTGATGATGGTGGGGAGCAGCACTGCCCTGCACGCCGCCCGGGCCGCCTTCAGCACCCCCATAGCGCCGGCTCCGTCAGTCCGCCCGATCGCTCGCTGCAACACCGGGCAGCCGACAGCTCGACTGACCACTCGCAGCACCCACTGGCCGTCCGACTGATCCTCCACAACATCCATCGGCCTACCGACAGCCCAACCGACAGACTGACTGACCAACGGACTGACTGACTGACCGACTGACTGATCGACCGACTGACCGACCGACTGAATAACCAACTGACTGACCCTAATCCTAACCCTAGCTCTACATTTGATATTTATCAATTTTATTTAACAGTTCACATCATAGCTCCTCGGCCCACAGCCTATCACGATCGAACCCGTGTCTCTGGTGCTGTAAGGCAGCAACTGTACCGCAATGCCATCGTGCTGCCCTAGTTCCAGTCAGATAGTTGACTTGAGTCAGATAGTTGTTCTTCGTTCCAGTATTTAGAAGTCCTGTCAGTCATCAGCTCATCATTCATTGTTGCCCTATCTCCACTCTCTCCTCAATCCTCGGCACCTGCACCAACATTCCTCCCCCACGCTCCCACCATCTGCCAAGTAATTCAAATTCAGCTGTACTTGCATAATCCACACCAGCGAGCTCAAAACAAGTACAAACACTGTTGGTATACTGCTATCCCCTGGCAATGGTAATCAGGTAATGGAAATTGGCACTGCCCTCGGAATGGGAGATCCATGCTTTTCAGTACAAATAGCCTAGGGAAGCAAGCAATGAATGAAACTAGACCACATCATTAAGTGGAAGGGATGGCACCACAAAAGATCAGAGAGTGCGCATGTTTGGAGATCCCGAAGGTGGCAAGGTCTTAAAGTGAATATGCCTGTGAAATACCATAAGAATACCAAAATGAAAACTGCATAGTTTGTGCATGAGAGACATGCTGAAGCCACAACTCCCCTGGTCTGTATGTAGTTGGATGACGTGTGTAGTTCCAATAAAATGTATACTTGCATTTATTTAGTCCCTTTAACCATCTCACACTATTTAAAAAAACATTATACAACCAATGACATACTTTTGCATTCAGTCACTGCACAGTGGATTTATACTTTATAGACAAAATTAGTGACTCACAAAATAATTTAAAAATGTAATTAATGTGTTGTAATTTTTTATTGACAATGGCCTACTGTAAAGCAGCTTAACAACTTAACTGTGGCAAGCATTATTTGGGTATCTTGGTTGTCTGTCTTCAGAATGGTTGGTTGCTCCTTCCTGACTAATAATGTCAGCAGGCAGATATTTGAGACTCTCAGGATGATTAATCAACCAGATTCTGATTTTTTAAATAGCATTTATTATAATATGACACATGAAATCTAAGATTCAGCATGGGCCATATGCCACATGTAAGGCCATTAATTAATAAATCAATATATGAATATAAAGGTAGATGATAGGCAGATAGAAATGATAAATATGATCTATTTAAATATAGTTCCTGCACAGTGACCATTTTCCTCTGTTTCCGTTGTGGCTTTCCTGGATACACACTCCTTGAATCAAGATATCCAAACTATGTAAATGTTACTATTCTTACCCTGGCGTGTTCTAACTATTTCTTTCCATACTGTAAAATATACAGGAAACAGAAGAACGTACAGAGAAACCACAAATGAAATAAATTATGACAACTAGGGAAATCTGCAGAATTGAAGTCTGATTATCTGTAATTTATCTTTTTATGAATTGCATTGTTAAACCTGGGGTTCAGTGAGATTATCATTACAGAGATTCAGTGGCAAACATCACTGAACCTCCATAGGATTATTACATCAGATGGCAGCCATAGCTAACTAGCCAAACACACCACTGAGTCAGATAGTTTGAATCTAGTGATTTTCCAGTGGTTTGAGCATATAATTCTATCTGACTTTTAAATGCAATATTTAGGGTCTGCTGCACTGCCTGAAGGCACTTTTTTGGAAGAATCTTTAGACTGAGGAACCTCAGCATTCGCAGGTGGATGTAAAAGATACCATGACACTTTTAAAAGCATTGCATGAGAATTCTGTCAGGGATTTTACCTGTTATTTATCCTCAATAAACATCAATAAAATGATTAGCAAGCAATTATAACCTTGCTGTGCATGGAATCTTACAGTGCAGAGACCAACTGCATTACCACAGTAACTACATTTCGAAAATTCTTTGCTGGCTGCAATGATCTTTGATATGTTGAGGTCACAACAGCCACTATATCAATGAACATTTATTTTCTTTGAGCTTTCATTACGTGTCCAATCTCTACTGATTGCTGTATTCAGATAACATTTCTTTTTTTTTTAATCAGTCATTAAGTTGGTTACATTTAATGATTTAATGAATTCATTAATATGGTACTGAAGTACGTTATCAGAGACATATAGACTGTTAAAGTGGTATGGCACAATGAACCCACAGCATAATGAATTGTGTGGTGTGCCTAAGCAAGCAGACCTGAATTAATAATGTGAGGTCAACTGATTGCAATTGTTCTGTTTTTTTAAATAAAAACTGGGGCATTGTCATCCTATATTTCATAGTTTATGGGCAGGTTAACAACATCATCATCCTATATTTTGTAGGTTATGGACAGGTTAATAACATGCTGTATGCTGTCCCAGTGTAGAGGCATACACTGTGTCCAACTAATACTCCTTAAACCTCTGGGCTCTTTAGAACCCATGCTGACCCAACATTGCCGGAATTGTACTTTGTCAGGTTTCTAAAATAACACCAAAAGCTTTTGAAATTATGTTTTAGGTCCCCAGAAGACACATGTAAAGGAGTATTAGAAGACTTTGTGGATACAAAACTTCTCAAAATAACTGCAACCTACCCCCAACTGGAGGTTGTTCCCCAGAGGATTTATCCTGGACTGAATGAGTTACTCGTACCTCCATAGTCGACCTTGAACTTCTCACTCTCTTGGCCATGTTGGGGTTGTAGTGGAGTACGCAAATGGATATGGACGGCGTCCAACTGGTAACACTCTACTTGGGCCTGCTCCAGCATCTGCCGCCTGTCTGGTGGAGAAAGACCTGCGAGGTGGTATCCTGGCCAAGGGTATGTAGGTTTTCATGAGGCCAATAGTTTTGGCCTCTTCCTCCAGGTCTTTGACCTGTTTCAGCAGGTCTTCGCCGAATAAGAAATTTGGTGCTTGAATATTCGAGGACCTACAAAGAGCTGCGAAGCGTGGGTTTAACGTTGGCTTGATGACAATTTTCCGGATACAGTGGATCTCGAAGTGGGCATTACACAGCAGGGCCAACATATCCTGCTGTGTCCCCGACATTGGTGCCCCTTGGACCATTTTCCCAAAAGCCATGATACCTGCCCCCACTAATTTGAGGACTCGCTGGAAACGGAGCTCTTGCCCCCTCATCGATGCGCTCATTTGTGCCCAGATAGTCGAGTTCACGGTGGGCACCTTGAGCGACGCACAGTTAACAGGTGTCTGGTAACGCGTGGTCGTCTGTTCCATGATGGAATCCTGGAGCTGGTGAGAGGCCATGTAGTTTATATTGCAAGCCAGATTTTCCTCCATGGCTTCACCAGTACCCTCCGGAATTGCAAAATATCTAGCCACATCCGGGACACTTGGAGCATGGCTCATGTGCCTTGGTGTGTGCACAAAAGCAGTGACACCAACTTCAGGGTCAGACTCCTCCTGCCCTGGCCCTCCCGAGTCTTGCTCTAGGGAGGTCTCTACCAGCCCTAAACAAGGTGCTGGTGAGGGTGATTCCCATTGGTACTCATAGGCGTTCAAGTCCTCCTCTCCATGTGGGCCTCTGCCTGAGGCTGTTTGGGGAATCCAGGGGGCATGTGACCCCGATTGGAATACTTCATGGCTCATCATGGTTTGAAGCATTCTTTCCATTTTGTCTAGACATCCCCAGACCTTCTTGTTGGAAGGAGGGGAGTCTTCTTCATCGGACTCGTCAGATAAAACGGGCCTGACCGATTTTCGTTTGGCCTTTCTCCCTGCTGGAGTGGCCACAGCGCCCTGAGGCACTGGAGTTAATGGAGGCAGTTGAGCTGCCGGTGGTTCTGCAGTCAGCATCGGAGCCGGCGTTACTGCAGCCGGTATCTCCCTACCCGATCTGCGAGTGAAACTCTTGCTACGGACGGCAGACTTTTTAACAACTTTCTCCATCTCAAAATACTCCCGCTGGCTCCTGAACCAGTCTCACGGAGTTTAAATACCCACAGAAAGTTTTTAAATCACTTACCTACTGGTTTACTACTTACCGCTGGTGGAGCTGCACTTTCCAGCCCGTCGGTGCACCATGCATCGGACGTAATGATGCGCATGCGCCTGGCGGGGCTTCTTCACGTAGTCACTCACGTAACTCCGAAGTAAAATTCAAAGTATTTTCAGTATAAACTAAATTTAGCAAAAGCTTGTCAAAGTTTCTAGGATTTTGCAAGTCAGGGATGCCACATCACAAATATATTCACATCCAGCTCTGTTACAATTGCCTTTGAATCTTGAAAACTCGATTATCAAGCTTGCTTTGGAAGCATGCTTGTGGAAGCAAGAGTTCAAGAAAAGAGATGATTTAAGGGCATCACAAAATCCTGCGACGCCGCGCATCATGCCTATGTCACTCAGCGGGACAGACAGCATCTCTGGAGAGAAGGAATGGGTGATGTTTCGGGTCGAGACCCTTCTTCAGACTGAAAGTCACGGGAAAGGGAAACGAGATGCAAACAATCCAAGTTTGTCCAACCACCATCTGAATATGTATCATTCTCTGAATATATGATTTATGTGTTTCAATTATATAGAATTAGTATGCATAGGTTTGGGAGCAATACATCATCAGCTGAAGCAAAAAGCTACATTTCTTCTGAAATAAACTCCACATTTTAAATACTAATTTAGTGAATCAAAAGATTTTTTGAAATATTTGAACTTTAGTACATTAAGTATGTATATGGCATATGTTTAAATAAATGCCCATACAATCCCCATTAGTGTATTATCCCAACTCTACCTTTGACAGCTAATAATTTTTTTGTTCTGTTTTTGTAAGGTATACGGATACATTTGAGAAAATGTAGATCTATCGTCTGTAAACATAAGCTCCAGTTGCATGGCTAAATGTACGAATCCTTAACAGAAAGAAAAATAATTATTTTTATGTAATCCTACCTGGAAGACCTTTTGCCCACTTCACGATTCGAACCATCTGTTTCTCAGCCAACCTGTTCAAACTGGACAACAGGTAATTGGTTGTGTCTGCTTGACTGCTGTCGTAAGATGCATAAACTACCTCAGGTTCAATGGCTTCGAGAATGGTGATCAGCGACGGGGTCACATGGGGTGGCATAAGTGAGAAATGGGGAACAAGAGTGGTGCTTCCACTTGGTTCTGGCAAAGATGCAGTGAACATGATCCCTTCTTTAGGGCTGTGCGGAGGTTGCTGCTCTTCATGCAGCCCTTTCACCTTCCCCAATTTCTTAGACTTCCGTGCTGAGAGAGAAAGAAAATAAATATATTTTGTTAGCATTTTTCTTTCATTTCGACTTTGACCGCAGAATCTGTTCATCTAAACTTCTGTGCATGTAGATTAACAGTCAGTCCATTTTCATGTGTAGGAGAGAACTGCAGATGCTGGTTCGAATAGAAGGGAGACACAAAATGCTGGAGGAACTCAGCGGAACAGGCAGCATCTTTGGAGAGAAGGAATGGGTGATGTTTTGGGTCAGACACTTCAGACTGAAGAAGTGTCTCGACCTGAAACGTCACCCTTTCCTTCTCTCCAGAGATGCTGCCTGTCCCGCTGAGTTACTTCAGCATTTTGTGCCAACAGTCCATTTTCATGTTGATTTAGTATTTACAGACAGTACACCAAACAGATCATTTATTATCTCTCTGAAATCTCTTCCACCAAGAGATCTATTCGGATACAGAGGTCTGCTTGCAATTGAGTGCACATAACCACTGCTCTCTCACTTCTTCTCCAGCAGTCTTTCAGAGAGCGCCACTTTGGGGTGTGGTAATAGTGAGGTCCATCAGAATGGAATGCACTGGGCAAACGAGAAAGTGTAAACCAGAAATAATTTGTAGAAGGGAAGACCAGAGCCTGATGCTCTTCAAAACTACAACCTATTTCACAATGTCTCCTTGTAAAAGAATGATTATTGAACTGTAGGTGCCAGTAGCAGCCTTTGATGGAATCCAGTGCCTCACATAACATTGCTGGATTGGGTTGCCTACCAAAGGTTTATCTTTATCTTTGGGAAACATATTCCCCACTCAAATATCCCATTATCAGCCAATTACACAAAACTTGTCCTAACCCACGATGGAATATCCAATACACCTCAAGAGAATGGCTATACATTGGTACTAATTATTAATCTGGTCCCCCCCCTCCTCTTCTAAAGCAATATGGCATTCTTGATTCCCATTTGTTGCTTCTTATTTCAAAAACTGCTGGGCCTATTTTCCATTAAACTTATTCTTCCATCGTTTTGATCTATCCCACCATCTAGTTTAGGTCTAATGGTGTCCAGCAGATGGGCATCAGTTCAGGCTCAACATTGGTAGGGCAATTTCTATCCCAATGTTAGCCTCCAGAATTAATTTTATTCCGAAGCACATTCACACTTGAACATTGGGGCTTGAGAGCTCCCTAGTGGGGGGACGCCATGTCAAATATTATTTGGTTATGTGCAGAACAATAAAACAGATACATCTGACATGATTCACATTATAGTCACATACAGTCATTTCAGCAGGGAGGATTTACTTGATAAACATAGAAATAGAAACAGGAAAACAAGTACAAGAGTAGGCCTTTTGGCCCTTCGAGCCAGCACCGTCACTCAATATGATCATGGTTGATCATCGTAAATCAGTACCCTTTCCTGCTTTCTCCCCATATCCCTTGATTCCGTTAACCCTAAGAGCTATATCTAACTCTCTCTTGAAAACATCCAGTGAATTGGCCCCACTGCCTCTGTGAAAAAAAAAGGAAGTTTTAGTCAGGTGAAAACTTATGTTCCAAATCAGATGGCCATGTATAATAGTGGATTAAAGGACAACTGGAAACTGTTAACCAACTAAAATTGGCTCTGACTGTGGTGGGAGGCCACGGTGGCACAGCGGTAGAGTTACTGCCTTACAGTGCTTGCAGCGCCGGAGACCCGGGTTCAATCCCAACTATGGGTGCAGTCTGTACGGAGTTTTACGTTCTCCCCGTGACCACGTGGGTTTTCTCCGAGATCTTCGGTTTCTTCCACACTCCAAAGACGAACAGGTATGTAAGTTAATTGGCTTGGTGTATGTGTAAAATTGTCCCTCGTGTGTGTAGGAGTGTTAGTGTGCGGGGATCGCTGGTCGGCGCGGACTCGGTGGGCCGAAGAGCCTGTTTCCGCGCTGTATCTCTAAACTAGACTGTTATGATTTAAACAATAAAAATAGTTACCTCCCAAGTTCATTCCTGCATTCAGACACTTTCGCAATCGGCACGCTGGGCAGTTTTTTCTCCGGATTTTGTCAATAATGCAATCGTTTCTTCCTGCACACAAGTAGTTTTGTTGCCCTAGTTGAAGGAAAAGATTATGTAAAAAAAAAATATATATATATTTCAGCAGAGTTAAGGGATCTAAACAGTTCCCATTTTATAGTTCCAAGAATGCCATGAACATTCAATAAAAACACAATATATATTACCATGTGCAATATTGAAATATGCACCAAAAACAGAATACATAGAATTAAATAGACAATAGACAATAGGAGCAGGAGTAGGCCAATCGGCCTTTCGAGAAAGCACTGCCATTCAATGTGATCATGGCTGATCATCAACAATCAGTACCCCGTTCCTGCCTTCTCCCCATATCCCCTGACTCCGCTATCTTTAAGAGCCCTATCTGGCCTCTCTCTTGAAAGTATCCAGAGAACCGGCCTCCACTGCCCTCTGAGGCAGAGAATTCCACAGACTCACAACTCTCTGTGTGAAAATGTGTTTCATCATCTCCGTTCTAAATGGCTTACCCCTTATTCTTAAACTGTGACCCCTGGTTCTGGACTCCCCCAACATCGGGAACATGTGTCCTGCCTCTAGTGTGTCCAAACCCTTAATAATCTTACATGTTTCAATAAGATCCCCTCTCATCCTAAACTCCAGAGTGTACAAGTCCAGCCGCTCCATTCTCTCAGCATTTGACATTCCCGCCATCCCGGGAATTAACCTTGTGAACCTACACTGCACTCCCTCAATAGCAAGAATGTCCTTCCTCAGATTTGGAGACCAAAATTGCACACATTATTCCAGGTGTGGTCTCATTAGGGCCCTGTACAACTCCAGAAGGACCTCTTTGCTCCTATACTCAACTCCTCTTGTTATGAAGACCAACATGCCATTCACTTTCTTCACTGCCTGCTGTACCTGCATGCTTACTTTAATTGACTGATGAACAAGGCCCCCAGATCCCGATGTACTTCCCCTTTCTCAGCAACATTCATATGACGTACAATTACTGTCAACCTGACCACAATGTATGACTGTTAGAAAGTAACATTCTATATACGCTGGCAAAAGTCATATGGTGTATACCCACTGGACACTCTCTGTAATAACCAAAGTTCACAGGATTCATAGGGATTATTTAATGTATTGACACAAAAATCTCGAGTAACTCAGCGGGTCAGGCAACATCTCTGGCGAAAAGGAATAGGTGACGTTTCAGGTTGAGACGCTTCTTCAAGACTGAGAGTCGGGGAGAGGGGAAACTAGAGGTATAAAAAGGTTCTGAACAAATCAGAGCCAGCACCAATGACCAAGGAAAGGTGGAGCCCACAATGGTCCATTGTTGGCTGTAGAAGAGGTGATAATGAAGGAATACCTGGATGCGAACAGTGGAACCAGTAGGAAGACTAGGGTGGGGGAGTAAGGTCAATATGAGAATGGGAGGGGCAGTTAAAATGCCAGGCAACTGTAGGATCGCGTAGGCCAATGCGGGCTGAGTATAGGTGTTCAGCAAAACAGTCTGAGCTTGGTCTCGCTGCTCTATAGGAGTCCACACCGAGAACAACACATACAGTAGATGAGGTTGGAGGAGGTGCAAGTGAACCTCTGCCTCACCTGAAATTACTGTTGAGGTCCCTGGATCGAGTTAACGGAGGAGGTATAGGGACAGGTGTTGCATCTCCTGCGGTTGCATGGGAAAGCTTTTAGGTTTTATGTATTTGGATGCACTGCACATTGCTGCAAACAATTCTCAAATCACTATCAAACAAGGCCAATTCCTGGTTCTAATCTAGAGGATCGGCATTAATTTGCTTTCCTGAAAGAAAACATTTCCTTGTGTTCAGACTTAGGCCTAGACATTGACTATTAGACAGCACTTGGATTAGAGGGGATTCCCTCATTACGGTGAATACCATGGACATGCGTGCTAAGAGAAGTTAATGTTCTGGTTAGTGGCTTTGTAAGGTTCGATCAATGACGCTTGAACATTTGCCATTGTTTTGTCAGAGGATTTACAGTTGATATCAGATTCAGCACTGAAACTATTAATAAAAACAGTGAATACTGCGTGATCATTCAATATATTAAAAGATCGCTGCTTCAATTAAGACACGCACCATAATTTCAATGCATTTGGATTGTCTACCAATGGCCAAACAAGTGTGAGGTAATGCAGTCTGAGAAGTTACATTTAGGTAGGACATGCAGAGGGACTCAGGAACAACGATGGGCGAATTGACCTTGGAATGCATCGCCACAGCTCACTGAAAATAGTGACAGAGATGGATAAGATAGTGAAGAAGATATTTTAGATAGAAAATACAAAGTGCTGGAGGAGCTCCACGTTGGTGCAGCGGTAGAGTTGCTGCCTTACGGCGCTTACAGCGCCCGAGACCCGGGTTCAATCCTGACCACGATGTACGGAGTTTGTACGTTCTCCCCATGACCGTGTGGGTTTTCTCCGAGATCTTCAGGTTTCCTCCACACTCCAAAGACATACAGGTATGTAGGTTAATGTTTTTGTTTAGTTTAGTTTAGAGATACAGTGTGGAATCAGGCCACGCCGACCAGTGATCCCCGCACATTAGGAAAAGTTTTGTTAAGACCAAGTTGGACCCTTGAAGAATGAAAAAGGTGAATTTATTATGGGGAACGAGGAAATGGCAGATGAGTTGAACTGGTACTTTGGATCTGTCTTCACTAAGGAGGACACAAACAATCTTCCTGATATACTAGTGGCCAGAGGATCTGGGGTGACGGAGGAATTGAAGGAAATCCACGTTAGGCAGGAAATGGTGTTGGGTAGACTGATGGGACTGAAGGCTGATAAATCCACAGGGCCTGATGGTCTGCATCCCATGGTACTTAAGGAAGTGGCTCTAGAAATCGTGGATCCATTGCTGATAATTTTCCAATGTTCTATAGATTCAGGATCAGTTCCTGTGGATTGGAGGGTAGCTAATGTTATCCCACTTTTTAAGAAAGGCAGGAGAGAGAAAACAGGGAATTATAAACCAGTTAGCCTGATATCAGTGATGGGGAAGATGCTGGAGTCAATTATAAAAGATGAAATAGCCGCACATTTGGATAGCAGTAACATGATTGATTTACGAAGGGGAAATCATGTTTGACTTATCTTCTGGAATTTTTTGAGGATGTAACTAGGAAAATGGACAAGAGAGAGCCAGTGGATGTGTACCTGGACTTCCAGAAAGCATTTGATAAGGTCCCACATAGGAGATTAGTGGGTAAAATTAGGGCACATGGTATTGGGGGTAGAGTGCTGACATGGACAGAAAATTGGTTGGCAGACAGGAAACAAAGAGTAGGGATTAACGGGTTCCTTTCAGAACGACAAGCAGTGACTAGTGGGGTGCCGCAAGGCTCGGTGCTGGAACTGCAGCTATTTATAATATATATCAATGATTTAGATGAAGGGATTCAAAGTAACATTAGCAAATTAGCAGATTACACAAAGCTGGGCGACAGTGTGAACAGTGAGGTGGATGCTATGAGAATGCAGGGTGACTTGGATAGGTTGGGGGAGTGGGCCGATGCATGGCAGATACAGTTTCATGTGGATAAATGTGAGGTTATCCACTTTGGTAGCAAAAACAGGAAGACAGATCTGAATGGTGTCAAATGGGGAAAAGGGGAAGTACAACAGGATTTGGGAGTCCTTGTTCATTAGTCAATGAAAGTAAGCATGCAGATGCAGCAGGCAGTGAAGAAAACGAATGGCATGTTGGCCTTTATAACAAGAGGAGTTGAGTATAGGAGCATAGAGTCCTTTTGCAGTTGTATAGGGCCCTAGTGAGACCACACCTGGAGTATTGGGTGCAGTTTTGGTCCCCTAATTTGAGGAAGGACATTCTTGCTATTGAGGGAGTGAAGCGTAGGTTTACAAGGTTAATTCCCGGGATGGCGGGGCTGTCATATGCTGAGAGAATGGAGCGGCTGGGCTTGTATACTCTGGAGTTTAGAAGGATGAGAGGGCATCTTATTGAAACATATAAGATTATTAAGAGTTTGGACACACTAGAGGCAGGAAACATGTTCCCAATGTTGGGGGAGTCCAGAACCAGGGCCCACAGTTTAAGAATAAGAGTTAAGTCATCTAGAACAGAGACGAGGAAACATTTTTTCTCCCAGAGAGTTTTGAGCCTGTGGAATTCTCTGCCTCAAAAGGTGGTGGAGGCCGGTTCTCTGGATACTTAAAGAGAGCTAGATGGGGCTCTTAAAGATAGCGGAGTCAGGGGATATGGGGAGAAGGCAGGAACGGGAACAGGGGGAGGGGGGTACTGATTGGGGATGATCAGCCATGATCACATTAAATGGCGGTGCTGGCTCGAAGGGCCGAATGACCTATTGTCTATTGTCTATTAACACCATCCTACAGCCACTAGGGACAATTTCTACATTTACCAAGCCAATTAACCGACGAACCTGTACGTCTTTGGAGTGTGGGAGGAAACTGAAGATCTCGGAGAAAACCTACGAAGGTCACGGGGAGAATGTACAAACTCAATACAGACAGCATCCATAGTCGGGATCGAACCAGGGTTTCCGGCGCTGTATTCGCTGTAAGGCAGCAACTCTACCATTCCGACCAAAATTTGCTCTTGAGGAATTTATGTGGGAAAAAAGTTAATTAATTAACACAATTTTTTTTTCAATTTGCATCACGTCACATGCTCAGCATTAGGCTGGCTTGTCATTAAGGAAAATTGCAACATGTGCCATTTTCTAGGAATGTAACTCCCCTTAATCCAAGGTCACCTTTATTGTGTACAACCAATATTGCAATCATCAAAGTGATTGATTGTATTGTTAGAGAATAGAATCTTTTCCATTCTTTTATATATTTCCAGATTCATTTTTCCAATTTCCTTATCAAATATTCCGTAGCCAGCTACAGGGCATGCAGATGATGGATAAGGCTTGCTCTCTCCTTTCAATGAATGAACCTTTACTTTGATTATACCATCAAACTCTTTCCTTCTGCTAGTTTAAATGCGACTGGATTGAAGATCCTCAGGTAGCGATGTTCCAATACTTACCTTCAGCGGCGCTGCAGTTCTGCCTCTGGCCGTGTGCGCGACTTTGGCGCCTTTGGGGGGGGGGAGCGGGATTAAAATGCCATTTTCTCCTGCCTGTCGGAGGCAAACTTCCTCGTACTGCCAGCTGCTGCAGAACAATCGACCAGATTTCCGTTCTCGGAAGTTTAAGAAGAAAAAAAAAAAAAAATCGCTGGACAATTTAATCGCTGGTGTAAAATAAAGAGCTACTTCTAACGTCATCAATGCCTACAACGGGACGGATCTCAAGTAGGGGACAAAACATAATGTAAGATGTTTATTTTACTTATAAACTTGTTTCTTAGGATGACTTTAATCCCAATTTAATTGGCGAAAATGTGATTTTGGCCCCATACGAAACGGCAGTGTTTTTCCTGTCGATATGGGGTTCAAATTCACCGCAACTGTAACGTTCCAATCGATCGCGTTCCACAAAAATCCACTCGCAATTTGATTTAAATGCCCATTAATTTACGGGAATTAAACATTAAATTCCTTCCATTTGGCCTATAAATTCATGACAATGAGATTTAAAAATCATGTTATATTGTGAATTCTTATGTGAATGTTATTTGGACACTTAGGCTATTTAAAAATGTTAACCTTTTCTTAAGAAATGGATAAATGTTTAGATCTAGTAATTGAATTTTGTAATTAGCTACAATTAGGTAACTAACTAATTATATGCTTTAATTTCAGGTCATCCAAGTAAGATTATTTCATATTTATTCAGAATGCTTCAATCTATAATAACTGAACATTTCATTTAGTTTTCTTAATTTTTAAGAAAGTTATGGGCTTTTGACTGTCCTCGATCACAGCTTTTGAGTTAAGTCAATTGAAAAGCAATAGGGAACAAGATGCTAATTTCAGAGTATGAAAATGGCCATAGCTTTTTTAATACTAAAGATATGAAAGTGAATTTGGTGTCAAATCAAACTCCTTTGTATGCTTTATCTGATGGCATAAATTGCAGACTTGATTTTTAAAATCTCAAAATGTTGTAACATTGCTACCTCAAGGCTCTTGATAGAGTCGATGTGGAGTGGATGTTAGCTCTTATAGGAGAATCCACAATGAGGGGTTATCCACTGAAGACAAAGATGCGGTGAGTTTTTGGAATTCGCTTCTTCAAAGGACTGTGAGTCTTCGAATATTTTTAGTCAAGGTGGATAGGTGCTAGATAGGAAAAGGGTCTATAAGTTACCTTGACTATGATCTTTAATGTGTAGTTGAGGTTACGGTCAGTTCAGTCGTGAAATGACTGAGTACGTTGAAGGTGCCAACACCTACTCTTCTTCCATATGTTAGTTTAGGTGTTTGTACACAGGCAATGAGCAAAAAACAGGTCTTCAATGCATATAGCCTAATTTGGCAGCTGTATAGTAAGTATGCAAAAATGAGCGAAACAGAGGTCACTTGATTACATTTTAATAGTGTAATAATAACAATATGGTGTGTCACCCTGATGCTTTTGTTTAAAGATCCTGTAAACATTCTCAAGTGTGCAGTTCCGAGAACAGTTTCAGCTGTTTTCCCTTTACACTGATGTCCACTGTCAGTTTTAGTATGGTTCACTCTGAAGTCAGCAGCTTCAAATTCCTGGGCATTAACATCTCAGATTACCTGTCCTGGACCCCGCCATCCGTCTTCAACCTCCCTCTTCATTCCCCTCTTCTCCTCCCCTCCCCCACTCTTCCCTCACCACTCCTTCCCTCTCCTTTCCCCTATCCTCAGTCACTCCCTCTCTCCATAACCCCTCTCCCCTCCTTACCCCCTGTTCCCCCTATATCTCCCTGCTCCCCCACTCCTCACCTCCCCCCATCCAACTCCCTCCTCACCTCCCCCACTGCCCTCCTCTCCCTTAATCCCACCCTCCCAACCTCCCCCTCCTCTCCCTCTATCCCCCCGCCTCCCGCCACGCTCGCTCCTCACCTCCCCCACTTTCCTCTCCCTCTCCCCTCCCTACCCCTCTCCTCTCCTTCTATCCTCCTGCTCCACCAGTCCTCACCTCCCCCTATCCCACTCCCCCTCCTCGCCTCCCCCACTGCTCTCCTCTCCCTCTATCCCCCCACTCCCTACCTCCCCCCACAACCCCCCTCCTCTCCTATCCCCCCCCTCCCCCACTCTCCCTCCTCACCTCCCCCACTCCTCACCTCCCCTATCCTACCCACCTCACAATAAAAATTGTGATGTTTTTTTTTAATGAAACCTCTCCCCTAACCAACCCCCACACAATGAAAATCGTGATTTTTTTTCCCGTAAACGAAACCTCTCCCCCTATCCCCCCCCCCTCGCCAACAATGAAAATCATTTTTTTTTTGTAAATCAAACCTCCCCCCAAAATTTGATTAAAACTGATTTTTTTTAAAATAGCTATTTTTTTTATGTAAATGAGATTCTGGATCCCATTGTGATGTCATAAGCTGCTAACAGGCAATGCAAGTGGAAGTGATTTTTGTCAAAGTGGTTTTTGTAAAGTTTAAAATGTGAATAACTTGTAAAATATACCATCAATCTGAACAAAACCTGCCACAGCACACCACGGGACCAGGGTGAGTAAGATGGGGCAAAAGCTGTACCGTTTTGGCGTAGTTTCGGGATCACACACATACAAACAAACAAGATGAGAATTTTAGTAATATATAGATGATAAACTTGGCCATGTTGGTGATATGGGACACACTCAGGATAGGTAATCATGCTGGTGGATTGGGATCCAAATAGTCTGCTGGTTAGGAAAAACACCCAATAGCTTGGTAAGAAGGCAGCATGGCAGGTTAAACAGGTAGAATAGTTTGGTGCCCAAGTATGGCAGAAATCTCTTGGGCTGAATGTGCAGGCTGGCTAAGCAGCTGAATAGGTAGAGTGAATACCTTGTGAATGGGAGAATGAATGTACAGAGACAATCACTAGCTGCATCAATTACCACAAGGCATTCAAACATGAAGACCACAAGGAGATCTTTGCAATGAAGCAGGGAAACATATAGCAGGCTTATAATTAGATACACAAAAGTGTTTACAGCCTCTGATTTGGGTGTTTTAATAAATTGAAATAGTTAGCAAAAAGACAAAAAGCCATGAGATTTGTTTAAGCAGCACATGTTATATATGCAACACACATTTCAATTTCAATGAAAAATCATTCAGAAAAGTAAGTTACGGATTATTGCAGATTCTTCAGAGTTGTCTGTGTATTTGATATATTAATCCAAGGAGAGGCATATGCCTGTCTCAATTCTTCTGTTGAAATTTTCATTCACATGGATGACATGAGCCACTCATACAAAAAAAAACAGCCTCACATCTTCACTGTTAGTTCTGCTTACCGTAGCTGGTTCCTAACCGTTGGAGTCTGGTAGTACCCCATTTATTTGATATATACCTATCCTCAACTTTCTCAGCCACACCCTCCACCACTCCACAGTTCATGGGCACCAAGTGATCAACTTCCTCAACCAACAAACAACATTTGAAGAAGGGTCTTGACCTGAAACGCCACCCATTCCTTCTCTCCAGAGATGCCACCTGTCTAGTTGAGTTACACCAGCTTTATGTGTCTATCTTTGATTCCAACTCTGTATCTAGGCACCAATCTGCTGCTTGAACTATTCCCTACCCATACCTCAACTTCAATTATGGAGGCTCCTTCATCACTAAACACTGACATCTCATCCCAACCCAGCGGCAGAACCCCAATCAATCACTGACCATTTTCCCCCTAACAATATCCTAGCTTCACACTTCCAGTCTTGATCTGGTTTAAACCTGGACCTGGCCACTGATTCTCTTACTAATTTCTTTGCCCAAACCACTTACTCTCACCTGGCGCTCACACCAATGACAGGCCTCCCCCTGATCCTCAGCTACTACTTTATTTTACAGTGGTGGACTCCCAAACAATATATTTGCTGGCCTGTTGCTCTCCCATCCAGTTACTGGGACAGTTCTGCTGTCATTCGTTTTCTAGGCAATGTTTTTTTCTCTGTTTAGGCCAAGGGATCAAAATAGAAAGTTTATGTTGAATAGAACAGTTAAGTCATTTAAAATATTTAGCAGGAAATAGACTTCTGAGGTTATTGTGGATATATCGAGTTCACTACTGACTTTCCTTGAACATATAAAATAAGTACTGTGTTGTGTTTGTAGCAAAGAAACAAAAATAGTGTTAATTTACCCCCTCCTGGGATAGGATAGTTCCTGGGCTCATCCTATTCACAAAAGTTAAGAATATTATCAGAGATATTTTTGATGTTAAAACGTAATGTTAAGTAATGCAGTGCTTATTCTTGGTGGAAGGGAGGGCCTCATAGCACACTAGCAGAAATTCACTGCATTAACATGTTAATAAAGTCAGAATGAATTGATTTCACCTAGTTAATAGTTGAAAGAAATATGATTCTAAAAATAGAGATTGGAAGTGGATAGGGAATTTAAAGTTACTTGCAATAAGTTACCATAAAAGCTATTTATAAAAGATCTTAAGAGACAATAATTTTTTTCCCAAGCCAGGAAATCTGAGGAAGAAAGGCGATTGGCACTATAATTTTCACCCAAAATTCATTATTACTGTAGGACATGATGGTGCGAACTTCTGATTCACTGCAGATGGCTTTAAATGCATCTTAAACTTGATGAATCTTTTAATGATGTGAAGCTAATACTGGGTAACAAGGACAATGATTGCAATGACTACTACAGGAAGAGAGTAATATTACTTGCCAGACATGTAGGTCAATAGTAAGAGGAAAGAGGAATGCTGTGTTTGCCAGGGAATACCAGTTTAACAGAGTTTGCAGTAGCACTCCATCAAGAGACATGCCAAGCTAACAATGGGGCAGCTCCACGTACTGCCCAGATTCCTCCGGTGATCTGCCACTTTACGTAATGGGAGCACAAAGCAGAAGAGCATCTGGCACAGATTTGTGCTTCTAATGAGTGAGAATTGCTGGGAAGGGTGAAGAAAGGAGTGCTTCTATTTTGCTACAGAGGTCTTATTTTTTTCATTTCCGAGGGTGGGGATAACGCTGGTAATGCTCACACTTATTCCTGTTCAGGACACACTCAAAAATACCTTGATAATGCTTAAAATGTGCCTCAATGTTTGTCAGAGGAGACCCAGCTAAGCACATCTCAAATCTGGCACTGGAAATACTCTCCAGATTGTTTTTTAAAATATTCTTTGTTATCAGCTCTCCCCTGATTCTTTTCAATTACCATCACTATCACCTTCACTACAAATTTGTTCAGAGCTTCCCATGGGATGTAAAAGTAAAGGGACCTCAGATCCATATAAGCAGCAACATAGGTCACCTAATACTGATTACTGGGCTGTATTTCATAGTCAGCCACATGTGAGTACTGTGCATTATTCTGTTCTGTGAAATACAAAAAGGACATGGAGGTACTGGTGAAAACACACAAAGAGATGTAAAGAGAAGGATGTAGATTTTCAATATAATGCTATGAGAGAACAGGGTTTGAAACGGGTAAATGTACCCATTTCAGGTACCGTGAAGAAGGTTCTCGACCTGAAACGTCACCCATTCCTTCACTCCAGAGATGCTGCCTGTCCCGCAGAGTTACTCCAGCGGTGCTCCAGCAGCGGCCCGGCTTCGGAGCTCCGGCGGCTCCAGCGGCTCTCCAGCGGTGCTCCAGCGGCGGCCCGGCTTCGGGGCTCCAGCGGCTCTCCAGCGGTGCTCCAGCGGCGGCCCGGCTTCAGAGCTCCGGCGGCTCCAGCGTTCCCGTGGTCGATCCTGATTGGGAGCTGTGGTGGTGTTCCGGCATTCCGGCAACGGCGGCGGTGACGGCCTGGCTTCGGAGGCTCGGCCGCGGGCCTAGTGGACGATGACATCGAAGGCCTGGATTGCCTCAGTACAGAGGGGGAACAAGTAGGGGAAAAAAGACAAAGACTTTAAGACTTTTGCCTTCCACCACAGTGAGGAGGGTGCTTGGTGAACTCACTGTGGTGGAATGTTAAATATGTGTTTATTGTGTGTTTTTGTTTTAATTTTATTACATGTTATGACTGCAAGGTAACAAAATTTCGTTCAGACCGAAAGGTCTGAATGACAATATAAAGGAATCTGAATCTGAATCCAGCATTTTGTCTATCTTCAGTTTTAACCAGCATCTGCAGTTCCTTTTACTACACAATGTGATATGGATCTTGCATATGTGTGATTTGGTGCAGCTGGATTTGATATGTAGTGGAAGATGAGAGGATGACATGTAATACCAAACCAAGACAGTTGTGATGCAAGCACAGGGTCTAATAAAGGTACAGGGTGACACAGTGGCACAGCTGATAGAGCTGCTGCCTTACAGAGATTCAGGTTCGATCTTGGCCTCGGGTACTGTCTGTGTGGAGTTTACACGTTCTTCCTGTAACTGTGCGAATGTCCTACGGGTTTTTCTGGTTTCCTCCCATATCTGAAAAATGTGTGGGTTTGTAGGTTGATTGGTCTCTGAAAACTGCTTCTCGTGTGTAGAAAGTGGGAAACTGGGATAACATAGCTCGAGTGTGAATGGGTGATCGATGGTCAGCGTGGACATGGTGGGCTGAAGGACCTGTTTCCAAGCTGTATCTCCAAACTGAACAAAAGTGAAATCAATGAGTGAAATTCCGTCATGAGGATTGGCATATGGGTATGAAAACTTGCTCAAGACAGCATTAAACTACACGACCAAGGTGTCCACCAAGATGATCAAGCATGTGACCTGGTGTTAATGGCAACAGTGGAGAACGCTGTCAGCGACAAGAATGCAAGAGGTATGCAATATGACGTCTCAAGCTTGCTCCGCCATTTCATTAAATCATGTCTGATCTCTGCATGGCCTTAAGTCCACTTCCTTGCCTGATGCCCTTCATACTCACTTCCTCTTTAGCTGAAAATGTTATTTAACTCAGCCTTGAAAATATGTAATGACTTGGCATCCTCAGTTTAGTTCAAGTCAAGTCAAGTTTATTTGTCACATACACATGTGCAGTGAAATGAAAGTGGCAATGCCTGCGGATTGTGCAAAATGTTGGGTACAGAATGCCAAAGGGTTATAACCCTGAAAAATGTGTATTTGCTCTTTATTTCAGTCTTAAATGGATGAGCCTTTATCTTGAGACCATGTCCTCTAATTCCGTAATATCTTACCAGATAAAACCTCATCTCACAATCTCTCCTGTTCAGTCCTCATAGGAGCTTATGTCCCTCTGTATGATCACCTCTGATTTTCTAAAACACCAGAGCATAGAACCAATCTAATCTTTATCAAGCAAGCCTTCCCTGCTATTCCTCAAAGGCACGCACATTCTTTCTTAAATAAGGAGACCTGTACTTCAAGAGAGAAGGAGAAACAAGGAACTGCAGATGCTGGTTAACAAAAAAAAGAAATAAAGTGATGGAGTACTTCAGTGGGTCAGACAGCATCTCTGGAGAACATGTTGAGTATTTATTGCTAAATGACATGCATCTAGGATGAAAATTGTGAAGTATATATTTTCTATCACAGTATCATAAGGTCATAAGTGATAGGAGCAGAATTAGGCCATTCGGCCCATCAGGTCTACTCCACCATTCAATCATGGCTGGTCTATCTCTCCCTTCTAATCCCATTCTCCTGCCTTCTCCCCATAACCCCTGACACCCGTCAGATGAGTTATGGTCACTCATCCCCAAAGGATCATTTACTACACTTCCTATTACACATAGCCTTATGTACCTTAACTTGTTCTATGGTTGTGTTCACAGCCTATTGCACTAGGAAAATGTCTAATTATACAAACTCAATATCATCTTTGCCACTTTAAATTGCTCAATATGTGTGAAAATGGAAGTCTTTTGTAATGATTGCATTATGTATATTTTAAACTCCCTTTATTTTTTAACACTGCCCAAAGTTACCCTTAAAAGACCTATTATCAACCTCTGCCAATGATTTCTTTCTTTTTAACCACTACTTTCTCATTTTCTCAAGAAAAGTCACTATTCTGTTATCCTTAAGACAGGTCTACCCTACTTCCTTTTTCATTCTACTTATTTTTCTAACTGTCATGAATGCAGAATGTGTGGCAGGCTCAAACACAACAGCTTTGGTCTTCCTGAGCTGAATCAGAAGATATTATGAGTCTATTTGCCTCTGCCACCCAGGCAGCCTGCATTGCCATCATGGTTATGTGGTTGAGCAAACCGGTGGAGTAACACAGGTGTTGCCAGCTCAAATAACCAGAGAAGGAAAACACATATTGAGCTTAAAATGTGTTCCTGTGCTTTACTTGAGTATCATGTTGTGAAAGTCAACAACACATGAAATCTTAAAGCAGCTCCAGTGTCTACCCTAACATCACTCTGAAGGTTCAAATTTGCAGGGATAATTCCCTGAAAATTAATCCCCCTCAGTTGGGGTAAATTTCTCATAAAGTAGCATTTACTCTATTTTTAAAAATAATTCAATGGACAATCAAACAAATTAATGTGTCCCAACTTCTGCCCACTCAAGTGCATTCATCACCATTCACACGTTGGCCTCAGTGACGGGGCACTAGTGTCTGATCTGGTCATTGCTAGACTGCTGAATGTTACATTTTACCCCAGTTTAATGTATCTTGTGTTGTTTCATGTATCTTGTCTTTGTTTCATGTATCTTGTGTTTGCTTCATGCTTCTTGTGTTTGCTTCATGTATCTTGTGTTTTATGACAAATCAATTTCCCACCTGGGATAAATAAAGTTCTACCATATCGTATTGTATCGTAGAGCCCAATGTTGGGTTTGGGTGGTGAGCAGCCCCTTGCTATGGCTGGAATGGTAGTGGGCCCAGCATCCAGTGGTGTGGGTTTGCAAGAAGAGTGGATGGATGGCAGTAGAGCTTCATCCCCCCCCCTTCATTCCCCGTCATCAGACTTCTGAAAAGTCCTTCCGGAAGCTATGGTATATTCCCAATTCTCCAACCTACCTATTGCAGATTTTGGAAATTTTCTCTGGAACTGTTACTCTACAAGGCTGATAACTATATTCTGCACTCTTTATCTTTCGCTTACAAACGCCTGTGAAGTCATGTGTCCCAAACATTATGGTGCCCTGAAATGGGGGGACTATGTATAAACACAGCTGTAATTTCTACATGGTGAAATCAAAATGTATAAAAATGCCCGTTACTAAAATCTGACAATGTGCACTTTAACCACATGTGATTATTTTCTATTACAAATCTCAAATTGTGGAGTACAAAGGCAAATAAATAAATGATGGGCCTTTGTCCCAGATATTATGGAGGACACTGTATATGGAGGCTTCAGAAAGGATGCAGAGGAGGTTTATGAAAACAATGCCTGTATTATGGGACATTAGCTACAGGCAGAGGTTGGACAGGCATTGCTTTTTTTCTCTCGAATGCTGGAACTAGGCGAGACCCAATAGGAACATATACAATTATGCGAAGCATAGAGAAGATAGACAGTCAGAACCTTTTTCCCAGGATGGAAATACCAAATTCTAGAGGGGCAAAGTTTAAAGGAGATATCCAGGGCATGTTTTTTTTGTGAGACCCTGGAACACACTGTCAGGGGTGATGATGGAGGCAGATATGATAGTGCTATTTAAGAGACTTTTGGATAGGTACATAGACATGCAGGGGATGGAGGGATATGGTTTAGGTGTAGGCAGATAAGAATTGGTCTTGTCATCATGTTCGGCACAGACATTGTTGGCCAATGGATCTGTTCCTGTGCTGTACTCTACTCCGTTCTAATTTATTTATCTGGAGTACCTGGCATTGTGCTGGTAGAACCTTGTTGTCCTGGGAACACTTGCAGGACAACCAGGTCCAAATACTTGTAGAAACAAGGAACTGTGGAAGCTGGTTTACAAATAAAAACACAAAATGCTGGATTAACTCATTGAGTCAGGCAGCATCTCTGAAGAACATGGATAGCTGACATTTTGGGTTGGGACCCTTCTTCAACTTTGTACACTTACATTGCCCCAAAAGGTATGATGCATGGAGAATGTCCTCACACTGCATGTCTCTGATGTGTCATTGTGTCCAGCAAACCTGGCAGTACGCATCACATTCTCTCCATATGGAAAATTACCCAGAAATTAGTGCTGCCATATTTAACAGCAGAAAAGCAACCGACCTTCAGTTGCACACCATTGAAAACAAATAGCATTATGCGATTGAATTTCTTGACAGCTGGTGCTTTGCCCACCGGTGATGAATTTAAATGATGTGCATATATTCAAATTTAAATTAAGTTTCTCAGAAGTACAGCAGATGATTTTTAAAAAAATCAAAAAACATATTATTTTCCAATTTGTAATGTTAATTAGTACAAACAATCGATGAAGATGCATGGGACTCATGGTGATTTTGGTAGTTTACCCTCAGAAGACATAGTTGGGATGGAAGGGTGTTATACTGGCAAGATATAGGTGATCAGTGGTGTTCCTCAGGGATCAGTGCTCTGACCTCTGTTTGTGATATGTATAAACAACTTGGACGGAAACGTAAATGAGTTATGTAAGTTTGCAAACAACACAAAATTGTTCCAGATAATGAAGCAGCCTGCCAAAGGGTACAGCAGGTTATAATCAGTACCAAATATGGACGGAGAAATAGCAGATGGTCATTGGTGAGACAAGCCATTGGTGAGACCTCAAATGGAGCACTGTGCACAGTTCCGGTTCCCTGCGATAGGAGGAATGTCATTAAGCTGGAAAGGGTGCAGAAAAAGTTAATGGTTGTTACTGGGACTGGATTGCTTGAGTTATAAGGAGAGGCTGGATAGCCTGGGACTATCAGGACCTTTGGAGGCTGAGGAGTGATTTTATAGAAATGTATAAAAACATGAGGGGTGCAAATAAGCTGGATGATAATAGTTTTTTTTCTCCAGGGTAGGGAAGACTGAAACTAGCGGACATAGATTTAAAGTGGAAGGGGAAAGATTTAAAAGAGACCTAAGGCACAATGTTTTCACATGGAGGGTAGAGGGCATATGGATGAGCTGCCAAAGAAAGCAGTAGAGACTTGCAAAATCAGAATGGTTAAAAGGCATTTGGATGTGTACACAGATTCTATGACTACAAAAGGTAGAGATTGATGGGCAGACTGTTGAAGACATTGCTGTACTTCCTATCCACATTCCCATCTGTCCCATAAAGTCAAGCATTATTCCAGGCCCCACAGGATGACAGGTACCTGGGATATTACAATGTTGTATAAAACCATTACTGACTGTGACGCTGTGAATAAATAGTAACACCCCCCCTTAATTATATTTAGATTTTTAAGTCTGTCTAAGATTCCCAAAGTGAACAAACCAACGTTGTTATTCAGTTAGAATAAACTGCACTGGATGAATTTTTTTTTCCGACGTTTTGATGTCTAGCTTTTGATGTAAATATCAAGGCCACAGAATAATTCTCAGCATTTTTTGTGGTTTAAAATGGGCTTTTATAAAAGCAAGCAATGACGGTGCAGCCATGTGTTTTCGTGTACATCTGTGCAGCATCACAAGAGATAAAGCAAAGGGAAATTTTACATCTGTCCACGCCCTAATACTGAGTTAAGCAATCCTTTAGAATTATCAGTACCACTGGAATCAGATGCACAAGTGGGGTGGAAGATTGCAACCTTCACGTAGTCCACCCTGTTTCGACCAATGCAATCAACACGGTGACGTGGATACATTTTTCCCATTGAGGGTAGGGAAGATTCAAACAAGAGGGCATGACATGAGAATTAAGGGACAGAGGTTTCGGGGTAACGTGAGGGGGAACTTCTTTACTCAGAGGGTGGTGGCTGTGTGGAATGAGCTTCCAGCAGAAGTGGTGGAGGCAGGATCGATTTTAACATTTAAGAGTAAAGTGGATAGGTATATGGACGTGAAGGGAATGGAGGGGTATGGTCTGAGTGCAGGTAGATGGGACTAGGGGAAAACAAAAGGTCGGCACGGACTGGAAGGGCCGAGAGGGCCTGTTTCCGTGCTGTAATTGTTATATGGTTATATGGTTATATGGTGTGCACAATCAAATAAGATCGAATAGAACAAGTTGTCCTACAACTTTAGGCTGTGCACACCATACGTAAGAAGAAGAAGATGCACAAGTCACATTAATGCTTGCCAATACCATTTTCATCTAGGGCCACCTAGACATTGGCCAAGAAAACATCACAGGCAAACAAAAATCATTCTACAATTGGAGAACATGCAGTATATGCATAAATCACACGGAGTCTGCGTACCAGTTCTTTTTGTGAAATATACTATACACGGATGACTATCAGGAATGAGATTACCACAAAATCAGCAAGGAAATATTCTCAATTGGATAACTTAGTACTGGCAGGATCATACTTCACCATGAATAACTAAAGAAACACACACTTGCTTTGATGAAGCTTAATAATAACTGACTAAGCAGGAAACATTAGGCTCATATGTAGTTCGCAGTTTTGTTTTCTTTTATGTTTTATGGTGCCATATGGAAACAGATGGTGGATGGTCAGTTTCCTTAGCTCCACCACCAAGTCCCCCCCTACTCCTCCTTCCCCTCCGACAACCCTTCAGAAAGCCCTCCGCCAATGATGCTGGCCAAGAAAAGGAATTGAAATGCAGTTTCAAATTTGGCAGTCCTTGAGCTCACTTGCTGGTTTCTCTGAGAGCAACAATGTAACTGGTGCAAAGTCAAGCTCAGAAATGAAAAGGTTTATTGAACTGCTTTTAGCATTGAAGTGTACATATGAAAGAGTGCAATCTAAGTTTTATCTTATCTGCCGAAAGTGTAAAGGAAGGGTGAATGCCAGTAGGGAAAGGCCTACTTGTAGTTTAGACATTGTGTGGCACTTTGGCGCAACGGCAGAGCTACTGCCTTACAGTGCCGGAGACCTGGGTTCGATCCTGACTACAGGTGCTGTCTGTACGGAGTTTGTACGTTGTCCCCGTGACATGCGTGAGCTTTCTCCGAGATCTTCGGTTTCCTCCCACACTCCAAAGATGTACAGGTTTGTAGGTTAATTGGCTTGATATAATTGTAAGTTGTCCCTAGTGTGTGTAAGGTAGTGTTAATATGCGGGCATCGCTGGCCGGTGCAGACTCGGTGGGCCGAAAAACCTGTTTACGTGCTGTATCTCTAAACTAAACTAAACACAGCTTTCACAGAATTTATTTTCTTTCATTTGCTACTTGGGAAAAAGAGGAAGTAACCGTCTGTATAATCTGTTCACATGATGCCAAAATAAATCATTACAAATACTGGACAAGGGAAGATTTTCCATCTTGTTACCAAATACATTAACACATTGACTGGCTAAAAACATCGAAGTTGAAGGGTAAGATAATCAATTAAGTGAAATTGATGAAGGCTTCCAAAGAAATGTACAACGTCATACTAGGAACTGACCACCTTGGGCCACACTTTGAAGGAACAAAAGAAAAAAATCAGCAGCGGTGAAGTATAAACAAGGTTAACACCAAATTGCTTTTTTTGTCGTAAAATTAATCCTTAATCCCCCCACAGCAGAGAGCATCCAGACAACTCTACAGGAAAGCACAGCTGCTTATCCTGATTGTGTAATAATTGCAGTATTGTACTATTCACCAAGTACCGATAAATTATATCGATACAATAATGCCTGAAGAAGAATCTCGACCACGTCACCTGGAATACCTGCTGAGTTACTCCAGGACTTTGTGTCCCTTTGCTGATCAATAATTAGATATGCAGGTCAGACAGAAGCAGCAGCTGATGAGGTTAACTGCAAAAAATCAGACTATAAAAGAGATAATCCCAGAGGGGGTAAAATAGATGATTACCTTCCACAGCTCTTTTGAAGAAAACCTTGCAACTGCCGCAGGTAAGGACACCGTAATGACATCCCGATGCCTCATCCGCACAAACCAAACACACCTTTGAAGGTGTTGTGGTCACTGAAGAACAGCTCCGATCCAGTCTCATCGGGGAGCTGAAACAGATGACAATTTCCAACTTTAGAAATATGTATGAATCTATTTTTTTAAATGGACTTTAACAATCAAGGTGCTCATACATGCTGTTCAAGGTGAATACAGCACAAAATAAAACATGACTATTTCAGATCATAAATCCATCAATACATTTTATATTGTAATACACAGTAATACACACTTTATATAAAACTTTCACAGCAGTTCAGCTTCATGATTCATTAATCTCCTGGTTTATTTTATGAGATTTTGTACCCACTACACGACAGTCATTCCATCATAGTTCGCCTTTGCCAATTGGAATCAAATTGGTTCTATCTTTTAGACTATAAGTTCAAGTGGCAGGAATCATACAATAGACATTTATACTTTTGAAATCATCTGCATCAAATAATCTTGTAGCAGCCATTTAAAAAAATAACCTGTTATTCTTCCATGGCTGTACGTGTTTGTCACAGTACAAGGCACCTTTTAATATTTCTTACATGGGGAATGTTCTCAGATGTCTAAATAGTGCAAAATAAAATAGTGTCTTGCAGGCTCAGGAATCTCTGATCAACTCTGATTAAGTGCTAAGATTGTTTTTCTTGTTGGAAATATTATTTATTCACCTTGATTTGCTCTTATCTTTTCTACAGTTTGCTCTTACCTTTTCTACAATTTAATGATGCTCAAATTACCTAGTGCACGGGCATCTCAGCTCTATACGGAAACTTTGCTGTCCACTGGTGAATCCCAGAACACAGAAAGCTGGCCAGAAAGACTAACTCAAAATGAGATTAAATTACCACAGTAACTCCACTGTTAAAAATGCAGGAGCAAACCTTTGTTAGAAAGGCTTCCTTTGGAACCACCAGTTAGTTAGTTTAGTTTATTGTCACATGTACTGAGGTACAGTGAAAAGCTTTTTTGTTGCATGCTACCCAGTCAGCGAAAAGAGTATACATGATTACAGTCAAGCTGCCCACAGTGTGCGGACACAGGATAAAGGGTATGACGTTTAATGCAAGATAAAAAGCCAGTATAGTCCAATTAAAGATAGCTCGAAGGTCCCTATTGTGGTAGATAGGCGGTCAAGGACCGCTCTTTAGTCGGTGGGAGGACTTTTCAGTTGTTTGATAACAGCTGGGCAGAAACGGACCCTGATTTGTACCAGTGTCATTTCTGAGGTGATATGCAGGGCAGAGAAAGGTTTGAGGATACAACACACTTCCATAATCACATTAGGACAAATCTTCCTGGCTGTGACTGGTGGTTCCACAGCAGCCATTTTAACAGCAACACTAATTTAAGCGCTAGCGCATAGCGTTTTGAAGAAGATACAAAACATACATACAACATACATACAAGATGAGACTTTTATAGATATATAGATAGATTGACAACTACTTGAAGTTTTAAGTTTAGTTTTAGAGATACAGCGTAGAAACAGGCTCTTCAGCCCAGAGTCTGCGTTGACTAACAATCACCTGTACACTGGTTCTATCCATACACTAGGTGTAGATTAACCCTTATTATTCACAGAATTCAATTAATCAGCAAATTTGTATTTCTTCGGAATGTGAGGAAACTGAAGCACCCGACGTACAAATTCCTTACAAACAGCACCCATAGTTATGATCAAACCTGAGTTTCTGGTGCTGTAAGAGTAACTCGATCGCTGCGCCACTGTGCCACCCAGGAATTGGTACAGATAGGTACTTAATTGTCAGTATGGACATGGTGGGCCAAAGGACCTTTGCTGTGTGACTCGATAACTCTTTGAACCCTACAATTTCCTCAGTCTTCTCAGACATGGCAGAAATAAGTAAACTTCTGTCATTAAAGTTATAATGGATTTCATTTGATCAAGTTATTTTTACCAACTGTTCCCTTAAATGAACCTTTGAGGCAATCATAATAAAATTGAAAATGTTTTAACTTGAAATTATTGTGCAACTCTGCCCTGCCCCACATTCTGGCAAAGGTCTGTGGGTGTACATTTTTCAAGTTGTTTGAAAATTTCTGCTTGCTTCCATTTTCTCTAAATAAAGAATCAAACAATAGAGCGAATGAAATCGTGAAAACTCAAGTATCAAGTGATCTTTTTTTTAAATCTCTACCTCAATAAGTAAATCATATTGTGCTTTCATACATGCATTACATCTCTGGAACCACAGCAAAAGAATCTTGAAACATATGCAGAAGACATGAAAACGAATGGAAAAATATCATAGCAAGGAGCAGCTGGAAAATAGGCAGACAAAGAGTGGCAGGAATACATCAATACTGAAGCAGCTTAGATGGTAGAAATGTGATGTGGGTCTGCTGTAATCACAAAGAACTACTGTGCTCCATTAATTATTCTCAAATGTTATTAACTTAAGAGTCCAGGAAGCAGCAAACAGATTTCCACTCATTTGTATTGAAGAAAGGGAGGTCATTTTCCACAAACCTCCATAGTAGCATTAAAGTTAAGGTTTGGTCTCCTGCCGAGTACTGGCTTGCTATAATGTTTTATCATTGTCTGCTGGATTCAGCTTAGTCCATTTACAAACACAAAACAAGTGACTAGTATAATCAACTGGTGCCTCTGAAGTCAAAGATAACCCAGAAATAATTAAACCAACAAGTTAAGCTATTTTTACCTAGTGAACATTAAAAATATAATGGTTTATTTTACCATTTTCCTGAACTGGCATTCTTCCACTGACATGTGTTCACCATTTTTTTACTGAACGAGCTGCAACTCACAATGCTTCTAGTTTCTGTTGAGAACAGCTGTGCCTTTGCAACTACACTGCAAGGCCTGTGAGGAAGAACTACATATGGCTGGTAAACCTTCACATCTAAGACACAAGGGGTGAAGAATTTAGTAGACTTCTTTAAAGTCCCACGATGTTTTTTGGGGAAAAATATATATAAATATGATGGGTTATGAATAACGATATGCATTATCTTGCCACTATACTGTTATAAAGTTGTCAAACAGAAGACCAGTAGCCACTAAAGTGATGGTATTTTATTGTGACACGCACCTGTGCTTTGGAGTTTTACAATAGGTAACCTGGTTGCAGAATCTTTGGATCAAAGCCGACCAGATGGTTGAGCAGACTCATAAGGTCAGAGTGTTACATGCCTAACATTTATACAATTTACGAATGGCCAGACCAGGAATTAAGAATCGAATTCCCAATTTCAAATGCTTTATAAATTCCTTTTCAAAATTAGACAATTTCAAAAAAGGGAAGGGAGGGTGAGGGGCGGGGAGAGTGAAAATATCTGATGCAATAGCAGCCCTTGATAGGCTGCAGATAGCAATTATAGAATTACACCACCCAATTAGTTGGCAAATGTGGGAATCAAAATGATGACAGTAAACTATCTTTATAATAAACCACGGAGGGGAAATGGTGTCCGTTATTACCAATTATCCGCTGAAACAGATGCTGGTAAATACACAAAAGGACACAGAGTGCTGGAGTAACTCAGCGGGTCAGGCAGCATCTCTGTAGAATGTGGATAGGTGATGTTTCAGGTCGAGACCCTTCTTCAGACTCTCAGTCTGAAACTGGGCCTGGAATCCTGGTGAGTAGACGGCCCCGGCCTGCTGGTGGTTGGGGGGAGATGTGAGATGTGAGGTTCATGGCGGGACTGTTATATGAGGAAAGATTGAAAGTTTAGAAGGATGAGTTTAGAAGGATGAGGGGGGATCTTATAGAAACATATACAATTATAAAAGGACTGGACAAGCTAGATGCAGGAAAAAATGTTCCCAATGTTGGGTGAGTCCAGAACCAGGGGCCACAGCCTTAGAATAAAAGGGAGGTCATTTCAGACTGAGGTGAGAAAAAACTGTTTTACCCAGAGAGTTGTGAATTTATGGAATTCCCTGCCACAGAGGGCAGTGGAGGCCAAACCGCTGGATGGATTTAAGAGAGAGTTGGATAGAGCTCTCGGGGCTAGTGGGGTCAAGGGATATGGGGAGAAGGCAGCCACGGGTTATTGATAGCGGACGATCAGCCATGATCACAATGAATTGTTATATGGAATGGCGGTGCTGGCTCGAAGGGCCGAATGGCCTCCTCCTGCACCTATTTTCTATGTTTCTATCAGCGGAGTCACTGATCGCGACCTGTGGGCAGTTGGAGGGCAGGTACAGGTCGGCAGTGGTGACAGACGTGACCTGGAAGCGGCTGAGGAAGCTGTGTGGACCGGCGCTGGCAGCAGTAGGCAGGCCTGGAAGCAGCTGTATAGTATGCAGTCACACCATACTATACTAATCAAGCCATACACAAGTAAGTCATGTAGAGCAACCAGAGTACAGAATATAGTGTTACAGTATTAGCATTACTGTTACAAAGAAAGCACAGATTTTTAAAAAATGTGCAAAGGCCACGATGTGGTAGGTTGGATAACCGGGACTACACCTTTAGCTTTTGAGAGGTCTGTTCGTTGATCTGATGATAGCGGGGAAGAAGTAGTTCCTGAATCTGGTAGTACGTGCTTTCAAGTTTTTGTATCTTTCGTGCAACTGGAGAAGGGTAAATATTGAAAGACGGGAGTACACATGGTACTTCATTATAGTAGCTGTTTTCCCAAGGTAGCATGAAATGTTGATGGAGTTGATGGGGATGGGGTGGGTTTGGACTTGTTTGTATGATGGACTGGACTACATCTACAAATCTGCAATTTCACTCGGTCTTGGATAGAGCTGCTGTCACACCATGGTGTGATGATCTCAATAGGGTGTTTCCTACATTGCATCTGTAGTACATAATAAGAGTCATTGGAGGTGTACCAAATGTCCTTAGTCTTCAGAGGAAGTAGAGGCATTGGTGTGCTTACAGGATTGATCCAAGACAAATTGTTGGCGATATTTACGCTGGGAACTTGAAGCTCCCAACCATCTCCACTTTGGCACCGTCGATGCTTCCTGGGGCGTGTACTCCACCTTGTTTCCTGCAGCTGATAACTAGCTCCTCCCTCTTCTTGGCATTGACGGAAAGGTTGTTGTCTTGACACCATGTTACTAAGCTCATTATCTTCTTTCTGAACTTTGTTCTGTCATTAATCGAGATCTGGCCCACTAAGGGGGTGTCAATTGCAAACTTGTAAATGGAGTTAGAGCAGAACTGAGACATACAGCCATGAGCGCATAGCTTCATTTTTAATACATCCTATATGTGTTTGAATGTCAGTGAATGCCATTGACAGCTTTGCTAATTGATTCAGCCTGGTAAGATGAGGATCATAAGTATGTGAATGATGCCATGTAGCGTTTCACTGATCAGATTGGATCAGGCTGGAGGACGTTTTTACACTGAGACCAGCTCAAGGTAAAAAATGGGTTTATCGGGCAGGTGGCCAGAGAATGCACAGCTTACAATTCAAAAGAAAATTCAACCTGAACACTTTGACAATTTTGATAGCTAGTAAGTCTGAGGTCAGGATTTAGGCAGGCCGACAAAGCCACTCTGTTGGCAGAGATTGCAGAAAATTTTCAATAGCTCCAGTGCTGGTCAGGTCAAACAAAACTTCCAAGAGGAAGTTTACACCTAGGAAGCTGTGCCAAGTAAAAACTAGATTCAAAGGGTATGTTATCAGTGAGTGCAAACAGAGAGCTAGCTTGAATATGATTTGGAACAATGAATTGAAAATATACTTAAGAAAACTGTAATGTCGATCAGTTGTTTAAAGTCTTTAGACAATAATTTGAATGTAACATTTCGATGGCAAACTTAAACTTCACGTCTCAAAGCTCAAAACAACACAGTGAAGGATTGCTGCTTTTTAAATCAGTGATTCTTTTCCCAATACTCAGACATCTACTAAACTGCCAAGCATTGTTTCTGTGAAACTATCCGAGAGTGGATACCATGTGTCTGCACTCCTGATGAGGAATGATTTTACCCACGCATTGCATCTGGAAAATTGCAGGAGTTCAACTCATTCAGTTTTATCAAAGTACATGGACAGAGAATCCTGAGCTTTGTAAAAACATCTTACAAAAATTCTCGCCTGTGGAGAATTCACATCTTTCAATTACAGTAAGTGAAGTGTTTTTGTAAACTCGCACAAGTGCCATAATGGTCATTTCTTTAAAAAAACGGTTTAAACAAATTTACCCTCTATAATCTATTTCCCTTATAAGTTTATAATATTTGAATATCAAACTACTGTGGGTGATTTTAGGAAGGATAGAAGCAGTAAATATTGACAGGGGAATTCACAGGAAATGCAAATGAATTTGTGTAAAATTAAAGGAATTATTTATTTTAACAAATATAAACTTATAGATATGCAGGCATATTTTTTTTTAAAGAAAGCATTACTTTAAGGAGAATTGGGCTTCATGGAAAATAAGCTCTACAGAACTGATTCAGTGACCTTTCCTCAATGTTACTCGCAAATGATTCTAAATGTTCTCTGCATAGGTTTAATTCTTCAGCATCTGCTGGTAAGTATTTTCATAGTTGCACAAGATGAATGTGAGGCCGCATTTGGAGTATTGTGTTCAGTTTTGGTCACCCTGCAATAGAAAGGATGTCATTAAGCTGGAAAGTGTGCAGAGAGGATTTATGGGCCTATCCCACTATGGCGACCTAATTTGCAAGTTTAGAAGAGTTTGCGCTCGCCACAAACTCGCAGCATGGACGACACATGGTCCTAGGAGGTCACTGTAACTCTCCTTCATGCTCGAGAGTAGTTCCCGCATACTCGCGGCCTCAGTTTGGTCGAGGAAAAATTTTCAACATGCTGAAAAATTTTCCACGAGTAAAAATTGGTCGGCATGGTTCCTTTGAACACGTAGTGCAGTGGTAGTGGGATCGCCATGTAGTTATAGGTAGTCGAGGGAGTCTTAGTCAACATTTCCTTTGTTGACCGGGCATTTTAATAGGCTCATTACGGAAAAAAAACGTAAACACGAGTTTTCAGGACCAAGGAAAACCGACCGGTAATGTTAAATGCCCGCTAAACTTTATTAAACGTTGTCTGGCTTCTTAAAATTGTCTCCACTCCTTCTGCCACCCTTCTCCTCTCCGGCCCCCCTCCCCACTCTTTTCAAGGACTTACCGTATACACTGTGCCAACCATCTTTTACCTTCCTGTTCATCGCGGGTATCACCTTGGCTTTGCACCGTGTGAATTTCAGACAGCGCTCCCCCGCTTTCCCTTGTGATGTGTGTGTGTGTGTGTGTGCTGACGGTCGATCCAGCTTGCGGTTTCATAGCTGACAGTCGATCCAGCTCGCATTTTTTCAGGAGTGCCCCCGAGCTTGAAGGTCGAAGACAGTTGCTGAAAAGTCGCGTAAGTGGGACAGGCCTGTCACGAGGATGTTGCCATTACTTTAAGGGCTGAGCTGTAGGGAGAGGTTGGGCAGGCGAGGACTTTATTCCTTGGAACACAGGAGGCAGCAGGGTGATATTGTACAGGTAAATAAGGTGAATAAAAACATGAGGGGAATAAACAGGGTGAATGTACAGAGTATTTTACCTATGGTAGGGGAATCATAAACAAGAGGATAGACACAAAATGCTGGAATAAGTCGGTGGGACTGGCAACATCTCTGGAGAGAAAAGGGTGGTGCTTTTGTCGAGACCCTTCTTCAGATTCTGGAGGACAAAACTAGATGACATAGGTTTAAGGTGAGAGGGGAAAGGCGTAATAAGAATCTGAGGGGCAACGTTTTCACATGGTGGATATATGGAATGAGCTGCTAGTTCAGGTCGTTGAGGCAAAAACGATAACAGTTTGCTGAATTTTCTGTCCCACATCAAATTAATTACAAACAACACGCCTCAGGCTGCTGCCTGGGGTGGGCACTATGGGCACTTACATTCTGCTGATTTTGTGCCACAAAGTTGTTAATCTTGTTTTTTTCATTTGGCGAGGAACAGCAAATAAATGTTTAATATTGCTTAAGCAGGAACTAAAGAGTAAACATTATGAAACTCAGCAACCAAAGCCTTACTTAAAAAAAGCTATCCATGTATCCCAAGGGAACAAGGACACGAGGAATGAGATAAACACAAAGTGCTCGAGTAACTCAGTGGGTTGAGGAAAAAGTTCTGCTCGGAGGAGGAGTGCGTTCGTAGAAGGAAATTGGCAGTCGAGGAAGAAACGAAGGGCTTTAAGGCCTTCCTGGTGGGGGCTGGAGGTGTAGAGCGACTGAATGTCCCTAGAAAAGATGAGGGAATGGAAGCCTGGAAACCGAAAGTCATTAAAGAGTCAAAGGGCATGTGAAGGATCTTGGACAGAGGTGGGAAGGGATTGGACCAGGAGGCATAGGATGGAATCGAGGTATGTGGAAAAGATTTCAGTGGTTTAGAAGAATGCACCCTGACAGTCCTTTCAAGTGAGGCAGAGCTTCACTTGAACATCCTCCAGCCTCATTTACTGTATCCATTTTTCTCAGCGGGCTCTCATCTATCGGTGAGACCAAGTGCAGACTGGGCGATGGATTCGCTGGACACATACGCTCAGTCCGCCTTGGCCTACATGATCTCCTGGTTGCCAAACATTTTAACCCTCTTTCCCATTCCCATACGGACCTTTCTGTCTTGGGCCTCCTCCCCTGTCATTGTGAAGCTACATGCAAATTGGAGAAACAGCACCTCATATTTTGCTTGGGCAGCTTACTACCCAGCCGTATGAATGCTGATTTCGCTAATATGAAGTAACCCCTGCATTCTCTCTCTCTTCCTCCTAACCCCCACCCTAGTCATCCTACTAGTTCCACTGTTTGCATCCCTTTATTCCTTGGTTATTATCTTTTCGCCAGCCAACAATGGGCCATTATGGGCTCTATCTTACCTTAGTCATCTGTTGGCAGCAATGATTTGTTTTTACCATTTCATATCTCCAGTGCCCCCCCCCCCCATTTACTTTCAGTCTGAAGAAGGGTTAAACACTATCCTTTTTCTCCAGAGATGTTATCTGACCCACTGAGTTACTCCAGCACTTTGTGTCTATCATCAGTATAGACCAGCATCTGCTGCTCCTTCCTACACAAGGACATGAAGAATAGTGGAGTGTTTTTCCTCTCAACAATATTATTTGTGATTTTGTTTTAGAATGTTAATTTTATGTAATTCAGCTAATTCAGTGAAACTGAAATGGTTGTGATCCTCCGTTGCCAATTCTGAAAGCCTACCCAACTGTGCGGAAGATTCTAACCTGTATTCATCAGGAAAGGGTAACATTATAGCTAAGTCGATGTGAGTGGGAGCATTTAAACACAAGCTTCCCTCAAGGTCACACACCTTACTGACTTGCAAATGACCCCAGTGTGTCTTCATCATTGTTAGATCTAAATCTTGATATTCACTACTTAACAGTATCATGGGACTTCACCATTGAACTGGTGAGGCATAATATTAGTGAATGTTTTCAGTGACTTGAATTATCTAAGAACACTGAAGCTGTGGTAATGTTTGATGATTTTCTTCTTACTAGTTCATTGTAGTCATCTCCAGTACTCTTATCATTGGCTGAGGAAACATTTTCAATAGAGACCAAGAATGAAATCTAATGCTGAAGTGCCCTCTACATTATTTTCTTAAGTCGCTTAAGAAGTCACTTACAAGTGACTTACATCCTTAAAATAATTCACTATTATCATGTTAAAATAAAATAAATGACAGATAGGAAATGACAGTAACAATATGTATATTGGGCCATCTTTAATTTTTGTTATTGATGTAAGGGAAATAAACAAGCATAATTATTTTTAAAATCATAAATGGAATAAATATTCAAGATTTGAGAGTTGGTGTAATCATAAATAATCATGACTACAATGAAGAAATCAGAGCCTGCTGGCAAAGACTTGTATTGATGCAGTTAAATGTCATTGCAATAATATACAAGCAAAGATATGAGAGTTTGAAAAAGCATATAATCAGCCTCAAAGAGAAGATATTAAACAAAGGATGCCAGAATTTCAAATATGCCATTTAAGGTGTTTGAAATGGACATGTATAATGAATTACAAACACAGAAAATAGGTGCAGGAGGAGGCCATTTGACCTTTCAAGCCTGCACCGCCATTCATTGTGATCATGGCTGATCATCCACAATCAGTAACCTGTGCCTGCCTTCTCCCCTCTCCCCATTGAATGCATTACACTCCTAATCAATGAGTATCAGATGATTTACCGCTTAAGATAAAGATTTAAGTCAAATGAAGAGGAAACTAAAAGTAATTGACTAACTTACTTTAACATGTGGAAAAATGGCAGAAAAGTTTGATGACTTTATAAAGATGATGACGCCTTGTTGAGGCAAGCTCAAAATAGTTTATATATTTATGTTCAGATTTTCTTTATCATCAACATTATTAAGAGAAACAATCAGCCTCGTCGATAAATGGGAAGGCATGGAGAAGAATGATCTTAATTATAAAGGTTTAAGAAACAACTGCAGATGCTGGAAAAATCGAAGGTAGACAAAAATGCTGGAGAAACTCAGCGGGTGAGGCAGCATCCATGGAGCAAAGGAATATGCGACATTTAGGGTCGAGACCTTCTTCAGAATGATGTGGGGGGGGGGGGCGGGAAAGAGAAAGGAAGAGGGGAGGCTGTAGGCTGTGGGAGAGCTGGGAAGGGGAGGGGAAAGAGGGAGAAAGCAAGGACTACCTGAAATTGGAGAAGTCAATGTTCATACCGCTGGGGTGTAAATTACCCAAGCAAAATATGTGGTGCTGCTCCTCCAATTTGCGGTGGGACTCACTCTGGCCATGGAGGAGGCCCAGGACAGAAAGGTCGGATTTGGAATGGGTGGAGGAGTTAAAGTGCAGAGCCACCGGGAGATCAGGTTGGTTATTGTGAACTGAGTGGAGGTGTTGGTCGAAGCGATCACCAAGCCTGTGCTTGGTCTCACCGATGTAGAGCAGTTGACACCTGGAACAGCGGATGCAATAGATGAGGTTGGAGGAGGTGCAGGTGAATCTCTGCCTCACCTGGAAAGACTGCTTGGGTCCTTGGATGGAGTCGAGGGGGGAGGTAAAGCGACAACTGTAGCATTACCTGCGGTCGCAAGGGAAAGTATCAGGGGAGGGAGTGGTTGGGTGGGAAGGGACCAGGGAGCTACGGAGGGAACGGTCTCTACAGAAAGCCGAAATGGGAGGAGATGGGAAGATGTGGCCAGTGGTGGGATCCCGTTGGAGGTGGTGAAAATGTCGGTGGATGTTGTATGTGACGGCTGGTAGGGTGGAAGGTGAGGGCAAAAGGGACTCTGTCCTTGTTACGAGTGGGGGGGGATGGGGAGAGAGAGCGGAGCTACGGGATATAGAGGAGACCCTGCTGAGAACCCCATCTATAGTCGTAGAGGGGAAATACCGTTCCCTAAAGAATGAGGACGTATCCGATGCCCTGGTTTGGAACAACTCATCCTGGGTGCAGATGCAGCGTAGACGGAGGAATTGGGAGTAGGGGATGGACTCCTTACAGAAGTGTAGTCCAGATAGCCATGGGAGTCCGTGGGTTTCTAGTAGATGGGGTTGTACTACAAACCCACTGGGGTTGAACTCCAAAACCACTTCCTCCATAGATGCTGCCTTACCTGCTGAGTTTCTCCAGCATTTTAGTCTACCTTAATTATAAAAGTTGTTTATTACTGTAATATTCTTGGCATGCTCTTTGCTCATTAGTGACCAAGACTGAGATCAAAAGATTTTTGGAGTTATGACATTTGATTTGGGTGTGAACACTTTTGAGGTGAGAACAATGATTTGACAGAGTGTGCTTAAGGGGCTACAGGGCCTGCTCCTGCTTCTGTTTCCTTTGGCCTTGTATTGCAAAAAGATCTAAACTTGAATCCTGTACCTCTCCACCAGTAAAAATGCCACTGTCTTGGTTCTTCAATGCATTTGGCTGACTGTAATTTGCTCTCAACTCTGCAGAAGACTGCAAATGCCATCCTTTTAATGTTAAATGCTTCACAACCCTCTGAAGCATAAGCTAGGGCAATGTGTTCTGCACAGCATGTGAACACCTGTGAGGATGTTACACATATATTGAATGTACCTTTTGTATCAGGTGACCCATAATAGTTCTGCTTTGAACCAGAAGCCCGAGCTAGATTTAAAAGCTTGGCATAAGCCTTTCAGGGTTGCAAGTGAGTGCTCAGTTCCATGACCCTTTCAAATTACAGCTCTTTAAAATAACAGCATACTTCAATTACATAGAAATAACTTTGATATTTTTCAAACAGTGTGGTCTCAGTAAGAACCAGCAACTACTGCTATTGTTTTCTCCTTAGATACAATACAATGGACAGTTACAAAACATTGGATAGGTATATGGACGTGAAGGGAATGGAGGGGTATGGTCTGAGTGCAGGTAGATGGGACTAGGGGAAAACAAATGGTCGGCACGGACTGGAAGGGCCGAGAGGGCCTGTTTCCGTGCTGTAATTGTTATATGGTCATATGGTTATTGATATATTTAATGTATTTTTTGAGTATTGTCTGTACAAAGCCACATACATTCTTCAAAATATTTCCCCATACAATTCCTAAAGAGGTGAGGAGGCATTTTATTTCTGGTAGGCACAAATTGCAGGAGTAACTCAGCGGTCGAGGGAGCATCTTTGGAGAGAAGAAATGGTGACGTTTCTGATCGAGACCCTTCTTCAGAAATTTTATTTCTGGTTATCCGCTAACAATATTACCAACCCAATTACAACGAAACACATGGATGTACAGTCTGAAGATGGGTCTCGACCCAAAACGTCACCCATTCCTTCTCTCCAGAGATGCAGCCTGTCCCGCTGAGCTACTCCAGCATTTTGTGTCTATAGATGTAGAGTCATTTGAGTCCTTTTTTGCTTAAGTACACCCTCCACCACCTCCAATTTAAATTCCATTTGGAATATTTTGGAGGACCAAAAACCAAGAAGAACCAAGCAAAAGGATTTGAGTATAGGAGCAGGGAGGTTCTACTGCAGTTGTACAGGGTTTTGGTGAGACCACACCTGGAGTATTGTGTACAGTTTTGGTCTGCAAATCTGAGGAAATACATTCTTGCCATAGAGGGGGTACAGAGAAGGTTCACCAGACTGATTCCTGGGATGTCAGGACTTTCATATGAGGAAAGACTGGATAGACTTGGCTTGTACTCGCTAGAATTTAGAAGATTGAGGGGGATCTTATAGAAACTTACAAAATTCTTAAGGGGTTGTACAGGCTACATGCAGGAAGATTGTTCCCGATGTTTGGGAGGTCCAGAACAAGGGGTCACAGTTTAAGGATAAGGGGGAATTCCTTTAGGACCAAGATGAGGAAAACATTTTTCACACAGAGAGTGGTGAGTCTCTGGAATTCTCTGCCACAGAAGGTAGTTGAGGTCAGTTTATTGGCTATATTTAAGAGGGAGTTAGATGTGGCCCTTGTGGCTAAAGGGATCAGGGGGTATGGAGAGAAGGCAGGTACGGGATACTGAGTTGATTGATCAGCAATGATCATATTGAATGGCGGTGCAGGCTCGAAGGGCCGAATGGCCTGCTCCTGCACCTATTTTCTATGTTTCTATGTTTCTAAGAAGAAGCAGGAGGCGTAATCAATGGAACTTAGGAACAACCCCAGCGATACCAGATGAAATCCTTATTCACTGCATCTGCTTGCTGTTTCTGCAACCCCCACCACCAGTGATTTGCAGCTTCTGCCTAAACACCATGCATAATTAATTAGGTCAATCCAATGAAATCTGATGAAGGCAATCCAGAATAACACGTGAATCTAAAACTAGTGAACTCTTGTGCTGTCACTTCAGCCCAGATACCAAAACATGTATCAGTTTAAATGTTTATTCAATTTTGTTTAGTAATGCATATCGTTGATGCTAAATACATCTTCCATTATGTTTTTCCACATTCCATGGATCCATCAGCATGGATTTACGAAGGGGAAATCGTGCTTGGCTAATTTTCTGGAATTTTTTGAGGATGTAACTAGGAAAATGGACAAGGGAGAGCCAGTGGATGTAGTGTACTTAGACTTTCAGAAAACATTTGATAAGGTTCCACATAGGAGATTAGTGGGCAAAATTAGGGCACATGGTATTTGGGATAGGGTACTAAAATGGATAGAAAATTGGTTGGCAGACAGGAAACAAAGAGTAGGGATTAATGGGTTTCTTTCAGCATGGCAAGCAGTGACTGGTGGGGTGCCGCAAGGCTCGGTGCTGGGACCGCAACTATTTACAATATACATCAATGATTTAGATGAAGGGATTCAAAGTAACATTAGCAAATTTGCAGATGACACAAAGCTGGGTGGCATTGTGAACTGTGAGGAGAATGCTATGAAGATGTAGGGTGACTTGGACAGGTTTGGTGAGTGGGCAGATGCAGTTTAATGTGGATAAATATGAAGTTATCTACTTTGGTGGCAAAAACTGATTATTATCTGAATGGTGTCAATTGGGAAAAGAGATCTGGGGGTCCTTGTTCATCACTCACTGAAAGTAAGCAAGCAGGTACAGCAGGCAGTGAAGAAAGCTAATGGCATGTTGGCCTTCATAACAAGAGAAGTTGAGTATAGGAGCAAAGAGGTCCTTCAGCAGTTGTACAGGGCTCCAGTGAGACCACACCTGGAGCATTGTGTGCAGTTTTGGTCTCCAAATCTGAGGAAGAACATTCTTGCTATTGAGGGAGTGCAGTGTGGGTTCACGAGGTTAATTCCCGGGATGGCCGGACTGTCATATGTGGATAGATTGGAGCAGCTGGGCTTGTATTCTTTGGAATTTAGGATGAGAGGATATCTTATTAAAACATATACGATTATTAAGGGATTGGACATGCTTGAGGCAGGAAACATGTTCCCGACGTTGGGGAAGTCCAGAACCAGGGGACGCAGGTTAAGAATAAGGGGTAGGCCATTTAGAACAGAGATGAGGGAAAACCTTTTCACCCAGAGAGTTGTGAATCTGTGGAATTGTCTGCTTCAGAAGGCAGTGAAGGCCAATTCTCTGGATGCTTTCAAGAGAGAGCTAGATATGGTGAGAAGGCAGGAATGGGTTTCTGAATGTGGATGATCAGCCATGATCACAGTGAATGGCAGTGCTGGCTCGAAGGGTCGAATGGCCTACTCCTGCACCTATTGTCTATTGTCTTCTTTGGAACTTCAGGAGATTCCTGATACCTGTCGTGTGAGAGCTCAAAAGAGTAGACTTAATTAACAGTGATTCCATTGCTGACCCAGCATTGCATTCAATTAAAAAACATTTAAACCACTTCCTTCTTACAATTTAACTCGGTGTAATTTAATTTATGCTCCAATTTGCTCCAACACTGAATATTTCAAAAACTAGTGGAAAGTGGTCTTATTGTAACAAATCTATGGAATCTGGCAGGAGAGGAGCCTGGATCCCTTCTTCAGGCGAGTTTGTTTTACTGATAGTCTCCACCCCTTGTCCCTTGCCTTCTGTGGATTAACTGCATTGTGCCAATGTGCTTACCATGAGTAATAACAAGGAACTGCATATGCTGGTTTATACCAAAGAAAGATACAAAATGCTGGAGTATCCTGCCAGGTCAGGCAGCATCTCTGAGAACATGGATAGGTGACGTTTCAGGTTAGGACCCTTCTTCAGACTGATTGCAGGGGTGGGGTTGGGAAAGAGGAGGGGCAGGTCAGAGCATGGGCAGTAATGGGTGAGCAGAGGCAAGGAGGTTTTGAACAAAGGCCAGAGATGTAAAGACATCTTTGGCTGACCTTGCACCGGTTTTCCCCTCCCCCGCCAACCGCATCCTTCCAATGGCGACACAATTCACAATTATTCTGCCTCGAGTTTCACAATTCACAACCTTTATCCTTTTTAGACTTGCACCTGTCTTTTCATCTCCAGCCTTTGTCCAACAACATGCATATCAAAATCCCCCCTTTCCTGTGTTTAGCTATCACTGAGCATGCTCTGTCCTGGCACTCCTCTTTTCCAGCTTTCTTTCCCTTTCCCCCTGCAGTTCGTCTGAAGGAGGGTCTTGACCTATGCATGTTCTCCAGAGATGCTGCCTGACCCACTGGGTTTCACCAGCATTGCATGTCTTTCCTTGCTTGCAATGAGTAATGGAAACTGTACTGAGTCTCCTTTTGAATCTATGTCTAAAATGAATGAAAACTTTTTGTTTTCGTTCAGATCTTTCATTGAAACCCGTGGGCTCATAAGGATATGTTTTGAGAAACAAGAAGACCTGAGAAGTAATGCCAGGATAGTTGGGTTTTTGAAGAAGGTTTGGCACCCTCCTGGTGGCATTTGTGTTCTACCATCGCAGAGCGAAAACAATCCACTTCCAACAATGAAAGCAGACGCATCTCTCATCACTTTGCAGGAGCTAATAGAAATAGGTCATTTCTAATTCTGCTTGGTTTTAAAAAGGCACTCTGACAGTAAAAGTAGCTCCTTGCATTGAAATTACTACTTATTACCTAAAGGATCAAAAGGAAGGTATTAATTCAGAACATTACAGAACTTCATTAGTATCAGTTCTTGTCAAATGATTCATTATTTATCCCCATTTCCCATTGCTAAGACTAATGGGTTGGCTGAAGTTTAAAAAAAAAGTAGCCGGGTGTAATAAAAGTCCAAGTGTCAGCTATAATGCTTTTTTTCTTTTTTTACAATAGGTGCAGGAGTAGGCCATGCTCCGCTATTTTTAAGAGCCCGATCTAGCTCTCTCTTGAAAGCATCCAGAGAACCTGCCTCCACCACCCTCTGAGGCAGAGAATTCCACAGACTCACCACTCTCTGTGAGAAAAAGTGTTTCCTCGTCTCCGTTCTAAATGGCTTACTCCTTATTCTTAAATTAGTGCAGCTTTCCTTGCAACAGTGGATTTAAGCAATGGTTTTATAGTAATGTTTATTATTCTAGAGACAGGACATAGTATACATTTTTTATTATTAGTTATTAGTAAATTGAATCAGACAGTTTCCAGACATCGGGCATCTAGATTGAAAGTATGTGAGTTTTGGGACAGAATGCTCTGGAAGGCCTATTGATCAAAGCATAGATCATGTCAACTTCCAAGACTGTTTCTAATGGCAACACTATTCACTGGTAATCGCTCGTAAGCGAATGAAGAGATACAGCAACAGTATAAAATGTATAACTTGCATGTAAGATAAATGACAACAAATGATTACATTTACAGCTGTGAGGAAAAATGGGATCAGTTTGTCTTCTTTGGAACAGAGGAGCTGATGGGGAACATAATTGTGATAAACAAAATTATAAAGATAGTGTAAGGAATGATTAATTTTCTTCCGTAGATGGGCCAAAAAACAGAAGGCACGGGTTCAAATAAATGCTTGAAAGATTGATGAAGGTGAAGAACATCTTAGGTGGTAGAGGTTTGGGACTCGAGCCCTGGAAGGGTGGGAGAAGGTCATAAGGTCATGAGTGATAGGAGTAGAATTAGGCCAATCAGCCCATTAAGTCTACTCCGCCATTCAATCATGGCTGATCTGTCTCTCCCTCCTAACCACATTCTCCTGCCTTCTCCCCATAACTCTGACACCTGTACTAATCATGAATCTATCCATCTCTGCCATAAAATAATATCCACTGACTTGGCCTCCACAGCCTTCTCATAATCATAGAGTCATACAGTGTGGAAACAGGCCCTTCGGCCGAACTTGCCCACTGTGGCCAACATGTCCCAGCCACACTAGTGCCACCTGCCTTCACTTGCAGGTACAGTAGGCAGTGAAGAAAGCGAATGGCATGTTGGCCTTTATAACAAGAGGAGTCGAGTATAGGAGCAAAGAGGTTCTTCTGCAGTTATACAGGGCCCTAGTGAGACCACACCTGGAGTATTGTATGCAGTTTTGATCTCCAAATTTGAGGAAGGACATTCTTGCTATTGAGGGAGTGCAGCGTAGGTTCACAAGGTTAATTCCTGGAATGGCAGGACTGTCATATGCTGAGAGAATGGAGTGCCTGGGCCTGTATACTCTGGAATTTATAGAAGGATGAGAGGGAATCTTATTGAAATAATAATCTTATGATTATTAAGGGTTGGACACGCTAGAGGCAGGAAACATGTTCCCGATGATGGGGGAGACCAGAACCAGGGACCACAGTTTAAGAATAAGGGGTATGCCATTTAAAACGGAGATGAGGAAATACTTTTTCACACAGAGTTGTGAATCTGTGGAATTCTCTGCCTCAGAGGGCGGTGGAGGCCAGTTCTCTGGATACTTTCAAGAGAGAGCTAGATTGGGCTCTTAAAGTTAGCGGAGTCAGGGGATATGGGGAGAAGGCAGGAACGGGGTACTGATTGTGGATGATCAGCCATGATCACATTGAATGGCGGTGCTGGCTCGAAGGGCTGAATGGCCTACTCCTGCACCTATTGTCTATTGTCATATCCCGCCAAATGTCCTATCCATGTACCTGTTTAACTGATCCTTAAACGTTGGGATAGTCCCAGCCTCAACTACCTCCTCTGGCAGCTTGTTCCATACACCCACCATCCTTTGTGTGAAAAAGTTACCCCTCAGATTCCTATTAAATCTCTTCCCCTTCACCTTGACCCTATGTCGTCTGGTCTTCGATTCCCCTACTCTGGGCAAGAGATTGTGTGCATTTACATGATCTATTCCTCTCATGATTTTATACACCTCAATAAGATCACCCCTCATCCTCCTGCGCTCCAAGGAATAGAGACCCAGCCTACTCAACCTCTCCCTATATGGAATTCCACAGATTCACCACCCACTGACTTAAGAAGCAGAAACACTTAGAAAGTACTTGTGTGTGGACTTGACGAGTCATGACCTGAGCCCACGATACTATTATTGAATGATAGGATTGGGCTGGAAGACTTTTTTGACCTGCATGGTATACAATGGTCTCATTCCTGTGTTAACAGATTTCCATGACTTTAATTTGGATATTTATTTACAGCTAATGATGTCTATATTAATCCATGTCTCCTCCAAGGCACGTTACTCCTGCGTTAAAATATTCCATGACAGCATTTATACTACAATTTATTCCACAATTGTAATTTCAAAAATATATTAATTATTTTCCCCCACGGTGCTTCAAGGTAACTGGCTCTAAATTAATGTCTCAGGAAGACATTTGATACCTGCATTTGTACAAATAGTTTGCAATCGTGAAAAGACATTTTGCAAAATGCTGATACAATGGAGGATTTTACTTCTCTCTCAAAGAATTATCCTAAATTGCCATCAACGTGGCAGATGTGTAATATTCGGATTCTGTTCCCCACTCTTAGAAATAACAATTACTGATAAAACTATTAAACAAGGCTCCCCGCAAAATGCCAATTTCTAGAACACATGCTGAGTGTATTCTCTACATTACAAGAGGGAAACAAATATTACACTGTGAAAAGATTCCAAAGCCTCTATGAACAGTATTATTGGTTATGGGATGTTGTAAGTATCTTGCAAAGAAACAATCCAGGACATTTCTAAGATAGAACGGCCGGTATTTATTTTAAAAATTTCACTCCCTTTTCGAATGTTTTAAAGGGGCTGTTCCACTTGGGTGACCGAATTGGCGAGTTTAGAAGAGTTTGAAAAAAATGACATGTTGAAGACCTCCTTCGACTATGTTGAAGACCAGCTTCGACTACCCTCGATTACCTACGACTAACATGCTGACCTACTACGACTAAACCTACGAGTAAAAAATGTATAGAAATTTTCCAAGGAGACCTTTTTTTACTCGCAGGTATTTTTTAACATATTGAAAAAAACGCCACAACCTAGCTGAGGTCTCCAGTATGCGGAGACCACTCTCGAGCATGAAGGAGAGTTACGAAGACCTCCTACGACCTCGTGTCGACCATGCTGCAAGTATGAGTCGAGGGCAACTCGTGTGTATGACTCCAGACCCTGACTTAAGAACAAGATTCAACAAACTGAGCCAAAGCTGACACACTCAATATCTATGCATTCGCCTCTTTTCTGGCTGGAAGGCTTAGTTTTTAAGATGCAAGTTCCACACCCATAAATACATGTAACAATATATATATATAACAAATATATACACATGTAATCATTTATACATAATGTAACCACTGATGTAAGCAATATGCAGCAATATGAATAACAAGGTTAATGTTCATTGCCATGTTATTTCTTTGAGTTAACGTATTTCCTACATATCCTACCCATGTTTAGCATGACTAGCTTATTTTTGACCTTAGGATTAAAGTGTCATTCACATACATAATTGCTGCAAATGCTGCAGCTGAAGACAGTTGGCTTCCAAATTGTTTGTATGAATACGGAGCTTACTTCATGCATAAAGCTTCCTATGTTGTAGATTCCACTGCAAATTTCAAGTATATGATATTCCTGTGAAAAGTTAATGATGCAGTGAACTAGCGTTCTTGATTGGGCGCACCCAAAATCATACATTTCCCAGGCAAACATGGCCTGATACCTTACATGGCCTGTCCACAGCATTCTGTATAAAGGAAGTGGATGGATGAAGTTTGCATGCATGGTTCATTGAGTATTTATGAAATATGTTATAGCACTGAGAATGGTCTTACAGTACATTCAGGCCACAAGCTGTACTTAGTTTTACTGTTCGTGAAAGGCTGTTAAATGTCCCTCAGCATGTTTGGTCCTGACTTTGGTCGGTGGGGGCGCTGCGAGACTGCTGCTCTGCGAGCAGCGTGTTCGTCATTTCTACTTTTTTTGTTTTTTTTAGTATATCCAAATGTGTGTTTTAATGTCTCTTGGTGTGTCTTGTGTGGGGGGTGGTGAGGGGGGAAAAGGGGGGAACCGCTTTTGGTCACCTCCTCCACGGAAAGACAACTTTTTCCATGTCGCCTCCCTCGCGGCCCACCATGGATTGGTGTGGCCTTTCCTGGAGTCGGGCCCGGAGCTTCAGCAGTGGTCGCAGCGTGGACTTTTATCATCGCAGAGCGAGGCGAACCCATGCTGGGGTCTCCAGAAGGTAGTGCTCCGATCGCTGGCCCACGGACTGTTACAGCCTGAAGCCGCAGTCTGCGGAGCTTCTAGCAGCGGGCGCGGCGTCCGGAGCCTGGGATCCCTCATTTGGGATCGCCGGAGAAGAGCTCCGACCATCGACCCGTGGCCTACAACATCTTGAAGCTGCGGTCTGCAGAGCTTCTAGCTGCGGGCGCGGCGTGGACAAACCATCCGGAGCAGGATCCCTCGCCGGGGATCCCTGGAGACGAGCTTCCACCGCGGTCTACAACATCTGGTCGTAGGAGGTCTTCGTAACTCTCCTTCATGCTCGAGAGTGGTCTCCGCATACTGGAGACCTCAGCTAGGTTGTGGCGTTTTTTTCAATATGTTAAAAAATACCTGCGAGTAAAAAAAGGTCACTGTGGAAAATTTCTATACTTTTTTTACTTGTAGGTTTAGTCGTAGCAGGTCGTAGTAGGTCAACGGTCTCTGGTAGGGAAGCACCGATTCGGGACTTACCTTGCAGATGAGAGGGCCTGTACATCTGGCCGCCCGCAGCGGCGACTGCGGAGGTTTACGGCCCCGATCACGGGGGACAATGGAGGAGGACTGACTTTACCTTGTGCCTTCCACCACAGTGAAGAATGCTGTGGCGAATGTTTGTATTAAATGTTTATGGTGTATTGTGTTATTTTTTTATTGTACTGCTGCTGGCAAGTTCATTTCACTGCACTTTATTGTGAATGCGATGAATAAATCTGATTGATTGATTGAATAGTAGATTGGGTTCCCCTAATTACAGTTTGGGTTGAACTAGGACTTCATGACTCCAGGCCCCATTACAACTTTGATCCAAATATGCCAATGCTAGATTTTCAGATATTAGTGTGCTTTAAATCAGCACTAGGCGGTCACGGTGGCACAGCGGTAGAGTTGCTGCCTTACAGCAAAATGCAGCGCCAGAGACTCGGGTTCGATCCTGACTACGGTTGCTGTCAGTATGGAGTTTGTACATTCTCCCCGTCATCTGCGTGGGTTTTCTCCGAGATCTTCAGTTTCCTCCCACACTCCAAAGACGTACAGGTTTGTAGGTTAATTGGCCAGAGTACTGCCCTGCCGACTACAAAATTCAGAAGGTTCAGAAGGTAGACCGAGTGTGGTATCACGCAGCATTTCAAAAGAGATAAAATTTCCACTGGCTGCCATCACACCAAGAACAAAGTAAGGTGGTTGTAGGCCTGCTTCTCAACTCCAGGGCATTGGCTTCAAGAATTCCTCAATGTCCTTTGGTTTAATGTCCTGGGTTAAATTGGTTTCAGATGTTTTGTTAATGACCTCACTATCTTTAAGTAGAAATGTTAGCTTATAATTGGATTGTTTTTAGTTCTATACACAATTCTCAGGTAATAAAGCAATTTGTGTCCACTTGCCAGATGCCTGACCAACTTGCAATCATAAGCTGATTGGTAGCAAGTAAAACTCTTGCTCCATAAGTGTCAGGCAATGACCATTTCCAATAATAGAATAGTCAAACCACATCTCCTAACACCATCATTATCATGAAATTCCACACCTTCAATGTCAGGTCGGGGGGAGTTCCCCCCACCACGGGTACCATGTAATCCCGTGCTACCTGCTCCATGGTGGGATAGTCAGTGACTAAACCATCTCCCCCACCTGGTTTGCCAGGTGAGGAGGGGCTGTGGACCCCCAGCAGGACCAAAATCAAAACCTGTCAAAGGGCGGATGAGCTTCTAGCGAGCCAAAGGCCATCCACACTTCAGTAGAAGTTGCGATCACTGTTGTACATAGCATTGTACAGAATGATGATAAAGCACACACCAAAATCCTATACTTCCAACGGCGGAAGTCCGCCGGAACTGCAGGACAGCGATGTGTGGTGCGTCCGTCACCGTTCCTGTCGGAAACCAGCACCACTGCGTCGTCTGCGTCGTGGGGATTGCCAATTATTATTATTCAATGTCTGAGAGATGTTCCTTGATCAATTACATGGCTACTGGAACTGGCCAGAACTGTAGACCTATTTCATGCCTCATCAAAGCCCTCCCACCATGTGCAATGGACGTAATGACTGTGCCAAACAGGTCCAAAATATTCAAGAGGGATGGTTGAGCTGCTCCCTTAAGGGCATGTCACACTTACGCGACCTTTTCGGCAACTGCTGGCACCCGTCATAGATCGCCGAAAATTTTCAACATGTTGAAAATTCAGCGGCGACCAGAACGACGTGCATTGTTTTTCTCCACGATACAGTCATCCTTCATTTGGTTTAGCAACTTGTCAGTTTCTTTGTTGAACTAAATTAAGGCGCATGTTGCAATCAAAAGCGCTTGAACAATGGGTTGGGAAGAAAGCCAAACTGTAAGTCACTTTGGGTGACTAGGAGACCTCTCACGACCATACAGGCGACCCCTGGTGATCTCTCACGACCATACAGGCGACCCCTGACGACCTCTCACGACCATACAGGCGACCCCTGGCGACATGTTGCGGGTGTCGCAGGGTGTCACCAGGGGGCATGTCGCCAGGGGGTCGCCTGTATTGTCGTGAGAGGTCACCAGGGGGTCACCTGTATGGTCGTGAGGGGTCTCCTAGACACCCAAAGAGCCGTAGCGTCTTTCTGGTTGCCGCTGAATTTTCAACAAAAAAGCCAAACAGGTCACGTAAGTGGGACAGTCCCTTTACAGCACCAGAAACCCGTGTTTGATCCTGACCTCGGGTGTTGTCCGTGTGGAGTTTGCATGTTCACCCTGTGACCACAAGGGCTTCTTCCAGGTGCTCTGGCTCCCACCCACATCCCAAACACATACAGGTTTGTAGGCTGATTGGCCCCTGTATATAGCCTCTAATGATTAGGGAGTGGACGAGAAAGTGGGATAACATAGAACTAGTGTGAACAGGTGACCACCGGTCAGTGTGAACTCGGTGGGCTGAAGGGCCTGTTTCCATGTTGTAATTCTAAACCAAAAGAAGGATGACTGTATCGTGGAGAAAAACAATGCACGTGACTGGTATCACATCCATTGCCTTAAATATTCAAGCCACCTAGTGGTGCAGAAGCCACACATGTAACCCTCTACATTGCTGGGCAGTCACGGTGGCGCATCGGTAGAGTTGCTGTCTTACAGAAAAATGCAGCTCCAGAGACCCAGGTTCGATCCTGACTACGGGTGCTGTCTGTACGGAGTTTGTACGTTCTCCCCGTGATCTGCGTGGATTTTCTCCGAGATCTTGGGTTTCCTCCTACACTCCAAAGACATACAGGTTTGTAGGTTAATTGGCTTGATTATTTGGCTTGATAAAATGTAGTTGTCCAGTGCTGAGTGATGCACTACATCCAGATCCAGATCCAACTTCAGACCCATGGCTGCCTGCAAGTTCATCTTCTTGACCAAATATTGTGACATGGAAATTTATCACCTTATCTTGACAGTTGCCAGCTCATAACCTTGGAACTCCTTATTAAATAACAAGGATTACAACACTTCATGATAGTAGCTCAAGTCACCACCACTTCTGAGGGATAGGCTTTTACATTGACCCTCAAGTTGCACAAGAAACAAAAAGTTCATTACGGATGGCAGAATTCCAAAATATCTTATGTTATGGTGGTGCAACAGGCTGGATTTTGTAAAGTCAAACTGAATTTCACAATCAGTATTCCATTATTGAGCTGTTATGCAATATTATCATTAGCTTTTAATATTAGTTTATTTTGTTTGGTAATGTGGCTCCATGAGATAAATTATTCTTTCTTCATCTTGATGTCTACTTATTTCTTCACATTTCATTTGCAGATAGAAATCATGCAACATACTGTTTTCCTACTCTCTAAGGCTCTCTTCTGATAGTTGCTGGCATATTCCCTCAAACATGTTGTTCTTTCACATCTCAGATCCTCGGGAACATGCTTTTTAACATATTCATGGAGAAACACTTGCAAATTAAATCTATTTTCTGTGTAAAAACGTTGTAATTACAAATTAGACTTCATTTTTGATTCAGAACAACACATCATTGCAGTGTGGCAAATGAGTTTGCAAAGCAAACTTGAGTGTATACTGTAAATTAGTATTCTTCATAAGGATTAACATTACTCCCCAATGAATAATAGATATTTTCTGTATTTGACGAAAGCAATAACAATGTGATCTTTAAAATTACATAGTAGTCCTTTAAAATATCAAATCTCCCCACTCCCATGTTCCCTATCCTCTCCTTCACCATCACCACCACCTCCCTTCTCTCCACACCCAGCATTATCTCATAGTTATTTTGTTGAATTATGTTTCCAGTTCATTTGTCAAATAAATTAAAATGGAGCTGAGCTAAGATTATCAACATAGCATTCCAATAATAAAGGATAGTTTTGTGATACAACGCGGAAACAGGCCTTTTGGCCCACCGAATGCATGCCGACTGTCGATCACCCGTTCAGTCTTACACATTAGGGTACACAAAATGCTGGAGAAACTCAGCGGGTGCAGCAGCACCTATGGAGCGAAGGAGATAGGCAACATTTCGGGCCAAAACCCTTCTTCAGACAGGGTACGTGCCTTCCTGGCAACTTCTTTCCATGAGCAGCACCTTATATCAGATTCCCTTTTATAAATCATTTCTGCTCTGTTGAACACAGCCCCACTTATCTTTTTACACATTTTATTCAGCAATTCTAGCACTTAATTTTGAGTTGGAACCTGCTAAAATCATCTATGGTCGAGATGACTGGTGGCTTGGTTCAGTCAACTTCAGGTTTGCTTTGCAGAGAGGTGTGCAATGTTCTGACTGCGGTCGCAACAAAGATTTTTCTGAGTCTTTAAATAAAACATTCACTTTGAGGCTTTAGCATTATTGTTCTTCTATGACTGAATGGTGCCAGCTGTGATTCAGACCGATGTGGTTAAAAATTCATCAGGTATAAATTTTGGGGCATGGCACAATTGATGCACAACTCATTTAGGGATGCAGATGCACACAAAACTTTCACAACAAGATACTCATCCTTATTAATTATGGCGTTTTCTCAGAAATGTGAACAAAATTGTTCACATCATGTTTCATAAAGTCCCCCATGGTAGACTGATCCAGAGGAGTAAAGTGCACATGATTACAGTAAATTGCTGCTTGGATTCACAATTGGCTTACTGATAAATGACAGGGAGTTGAGGAGGAAGGGCGATATTCAGGTTGGATATCTGTGGTCAGTGGAGTTCTGCAGAGATCTGTGCTGGGACTTCTATTGTTTGTGGTATACAAATGACTTGGATATAAATGTAAATGTAAAAAATGGTTGGTAAATTTGCAGTGGGATATAGATCAGCTACAGAAATGGGCAGAAAAGATACTGAAAATAAAATCTCCTTATATGCGGATGATGTATTACTTTATATTACAAAACCGGAAATTAGTATCCAAAATTTATTAAAATTAATAACTGAATTTGGATCTTTTTCAGGATATAGTATTAATTGGAATAAAAGTGAACTCATGCCAATAATGGTAAATAACTTACATATATTACAACAATTTCCTTTTAAGATAACAAACAAAAAAAAAAAATATTTTGGAATTTATGTAACAAAAAGATTTGATTCTTTATTTAAATCCAACTTCCCACTCTTATTGAATAAATTAAATAAGAACATTTTATATTGGAAAACACTACCCATGTCAATTCTAGGTAAAATTATTGCAATAAAAATGATTTTTCTTCCGCAATTACTATATCTTTTCCAATTGATTCCGATATATCTTCCTAAAAAATTCTTTAGGAAGGTGGACTCTTTAGTTACCAACTTTATCTGGGATTATAAGAGCCATAGAATAAATAAAAAACATTTATGTAAATCAAAAATAAATGGAGGCCTAGCACTACCAAACTTTGTTTTATTATTGGGCAGTTAATATTAAAAAATATGAATTTTTGATTAGTAGAGACAGATAAACAACCAATTTAGTTAAAAATGGAAAAAGAAGATTGTTCGCCTTTTGAAATTAGTTTGATAATATTTGCCAATATTAATCTAGGTAAGAAAACCTATAGCGAAAACCCTATAATAGAAAGTGGAATACGTATCTGGAAACAAATAAAGAAAACATTAAAATTGGAATGTATACCACTAGCCCTTACCATTGTAAATAATGTTACATTTAAACCCTCAATGATGGACTAAGGCTTTTTACAATGGAAAAATAAGGGAATTAATAAGACGGGAGATCTCTAGAGGGAAAATTCTTTCCTTTCATTTCAAGAATTACAACAAATTTATGGATTACATTCAAAAGATTATTTTAGATACTTACAAATTAGAGACTATGTAAAAGCAAACACACAGGAAATTAGAAATAGAAAGACAGAAATTTTAGATGTCTAAATAAACATCCGAACACAGAAAAAATTGATATCATATATTTATAATATTCTATTGGAAAATGATGTCCCATTGACAGAAATATATAGACAATCATGGGAAAACGAATTAGGTCAAATTATTAGACCAGAAGTATGGGATGAAAGTTTACAACATATACACCACTGTTCGTTAAATGCTAGACACTCTCTTATACAATTTAAAATATTACATAGACAACATTACTCAAAATCCAAACTACATAACATTTTTTCAAATGTATCTGCCATATGTGATAAATGTCAGCACTTAGAAGCTAACTTGACACAATCATTTACAAATTGTGTAAAAATTACAAAATTTTGGATAGAAATATTTAGGATAATTTCGAATGTTGTTAATATGAATCTGACTCCCGACTCAAAGTTAATAATACTGGGAATACTGGAAACGGATCAATTAATAACAATGAATCAAATAATTTTTATTGATTATAGTTTAATAATTAATATAAAAATTAATATTAAAATTCTGGAAAGGTCCTACATCCCCCACAATCAAAATGTGGATTACAGGAATGTCGGAGACACTCCATCTGGAAAGATTGAGGCTTGTCCTAATGGACAGGTTGGATCTTTTCAGAGGAATATGGTCTCCATACATTGAATATCTAAAGGGTCAAAATGGCTCGGTGCGAGAGCCTGACTGAAACCTGAATAATGGAATAGGTGAAGAAATACGTATAACAAATCATGGATATATCTCCAACGATGAATAACCTTTTAATACTCCATTCACTTCTTTATTTTTGATTTCTTATCTCTATGTTATTTTTCTCTACCTTTTCTTACTTATAATAAAAAATGTATAGAAATATGCCTTAAATGTTAATATTAATAATATTACGAATGTATGTATTTTCTATTAATATGTATTTACAATTAATAAAAATATTCATCAAAAATGGCAGATGGAGTTTAATCCGAACAAGTGCAAGGTGCTACACTTTTTGAGGTCGAATATAAGGGAAAATATACAATTAATGGCAAGACCCAATTAATAGGCTAATAACCCAATGTACAGAGGAATCCTGGGGTTCGTCTATAACTCCCTGAAAATGGCAACACAATAGTGTGATAAACAAGGAATATGGTATGCCTGCCTTCATTGGTAGTGGCAATGAGGATTAGTCAGGAAGTCATGATGCACCTTTAAGGGCCTGTCCCACTGTACGAGGTAATTCAAGAGTTCTCCCGCGTTTCCCCTGATTCGAACTCGGAGAATTATGGTAATAGCCGTTCGTAGGTACTCGGGGCTCTCGTGGACATTTTTCACAATGCTGAAAAAACTTCACAAGTTTCTGCGTTTCCTGAGTACCTGCCGTTAGTATTATGAGCCACTACGGGACATCCACGAGCTCAGACGTAGCCGCTACGTACATTCTACGTACTTACCACGAGTTTGACTTTTTTTAAACTCGGGAGAGCTCTTGAATTACCTTGTACAGTGGGACAGGCCCTTTATAGGATCAAGGTAAATCCGTATTTGGAGTATTTTGTGCAAATCTGGATGCCCTAATACAGGAAGGATGTGGAAGCTTTGTTAAGGATGCAGATACAATTTACCAGAATGATACCTGGATCGGGGGCTATTAGCTACAGGGAGAGGTTGCCTAGGCTTGGGTTGTTTCTCTCGAATATCAGTGGATGAGGAGACCTGATAGAAGTGTATAAAAATTATGAAAGAAAATAAGTATATAAAATTATGAGAGGCATAGATAGGGTAGACAGTCAGAAGTTTTTTCTCAGAATGGAAATATCAAATATACTTCTACACAAATATCACTGGTTTAAGGTGAGAGGGGCAAAGTTTAAAAGGGATGTGCAGGGCACATTTTTACACAGAGGGTGGTGAGTGTCAAACCCACTACCGGGGCTGGTGGTGGAGCCAGATACTATAATGGCATTGAAAAGAGACCTTTGGATAGGCACATGGATATTCAGGAAATAGAGGGATATGGATTATGTGCAGGCAGATTTGCAGTGCAGAAATGGTATTGGCACCATTTTAAGCACCAACATTGTGGTTCCTCTGCTGTGCTGTTCTATGTTCTAAAGGTTTTTAAAGTTTTAGAGCTTACAATTTGGCAGGTTCTGTTTTGCTAAGTCAGGTTAGGTTTGGTGAGGAACGCAAGAGTTACTTTTTAAAAATCTGATTGTGTGGTAAACTAATACTGCACAAATCCCTCATTATCAGTCACAGTCACAGAGGCCGACATCCTTCAGAGGGGCGAACCCTCGAAAAGCGCCTCGACCTGATGGTATACCTGGTCGTGTTCTAAAAACCTGTGCGTGTTCTAAAAACCTAAAAACCAATTGGCTGGAGTTTTTACGGACATTTTCAAACTCTCACTTCTGCGGTCTGAGGTTCCCACCTGCTTCAAAAGGGCATCAATTGTACCAGTACCCAAGAAGAGTAAGGTGACGTGCCTCAATGATTATCGACCTGTAGCGCTAACGCCTGTGGTGATGAAGTGCTTCGGGAGATTGATCATGGTGCAAATCAACTCCTACCTGGACAAAAACCTGGACCCACTGCAGTTCGCTTACCGCCACAACAGATCAACGGTGGATGCGATCTCGCCGACCCTCCACTCTGCTCTGGACCACTTGGACAACAAAAACTCATATGTCAGGCTGTTATTCACCGATTACAGCTCGGCATTTAATACTATCCTCCCCTCCAAGCTGGTTACCAAACTCGCAGAACTAGGGTCTCTGCGCATCCCTCTGCAATTGGATCCTCGACTTCCTCATTCACAGACCACAGTCTGTTCGTATTGGTGGAAATGTGTCAGACTCGATACTCACTCTATACTCATGACTGCGTAGCCGGTCATAGTGCAAACTCCATTATCAAGTTCGCTGACGACACCACTGCTGTGGGATGTATCACTGATGGGGATGAATCAGAGTATAGCAAAAGAGATCGAGCTACAGTCGACATGGTGCCAGCACAATAACCTGGCCCTCAACACCAGCAAAACCAAGGAACTGATTGTGGACTTTGGAAGGAGTAGGATGGGGACCCACAGTCCTGTTTACATCAATGGGTTGATGGTTGAAAGAGTCAAGAGCTTCAAATTCCTGGACGTGCACATCTCTTAAGATCTTTCCTGGTCCGAGAACACTGATGCAATTATCAAGAAAGCATAGCAGCTCCTCTACTTCCTGAGAAGATTAAGGAGAGTCAGTTTGTCAAGGAGGACTCTCTCTAACTTCTATAGGTGCACAGTAGAGAGCATGCTGACCGGTTGCATCGTGGCTTGGTTCGGCAACTTGAGCGCCCTGGAGAGGAAAAGACTACAAAAAGTAGTAAGCACTGCCCAGTCCATCATCGGCTCCGACCTTCCTTCCATCGAGGGGATTTATCGCAGTCGCTGCCTCAAAAAGGCTGGCAGTATCATCAAAGACCCACACCATCCTGGCCACACACCCATCTCCCTGCTACCTTCAGGTAGAAGGTACAGGAGCCTGAAGACTGCAACAACCATGTTCAGGAATAGCTACTTCCCCACAGCCATCAGGCTATAGACCTGGCTCGGACAAAACTCTGAACATTAATAACCCATTATCTGTTATTTGCACTTTATCAGTTTATTTATTCATGTGTGTATATATTTATATAATGGTATATGGACACATATGTTTTGTAGTCAATGCCTAATATGTTCTGTTGTGCTGAAGCAAAGCAAGAATTTCATTGTCCTATCAGGGACACGTGATAAACTCACTTGAACACTTGATTATTATAAAATAAACACAAAGTGATTTAATCCTAAATTTCTGACATTTCCACTGTTATTTCATTTCTGAATGGCGTAGGTTCAGGGGAAAATCAAACATAACCAAGTAGTTCATTGTATTCCCATCGCCTCAACAGGTTTTTATGTATAATGTTTATTGCACAAAGGAATTTTAGGCACTGAATATCTAGACTACAGCAGAGAGATACCAAAAGGACAAGAAAGAAATAAATATTTGAAGATATGGTTGCACTAGCAAATTCAGAATCAGAATAATACTTTATTTGCCAAGTATATTTTGCCACATACGAGGAATTTCATTTGCCAAGTCAGTCATACAAATAAAAAGCAACAGATCACCCAAAACACATTTTAACATGAACATCCACCACCGTGACTCCTACACATTCCTCACCATGATGGGAGGCGAAATAAAGTTCAAGTCTCTTCCCTTTGTTCTCCCGCGGTCGCGGGGCCTCGAGCCTTCGGTTAACGGGACTACCTTGACTCCCGTAGCCGGCGGCGTTTGGGCCCTCCGCGTCAAGGCGATCAGTTCCTGCATCCGGGGGGGATGTCAGCTTCCCCGCGCTGGACGATCGAACCTCGCGTCAGGGCTGGTCGAACCTTCCGCGACGTTGGAGCTTCCCGACTCGGCCTTTCCCAAGACTGCGAGCTCTTGATGGTAAGTTCGCAGGCCACGGTTGGAGCGATCCCAGGCAAGGGATCAGCGCCGATGGTAAGTCCACGCCCCGCAGCTCACGACAGTCCGAGGAGGCCTCCAGCTCCATCGATGGAAGGCCGCAGAGCGCCCGGAGAATGCGATGTGAAAATCAATCGCATCTCCGGCAAGGTAAGAACCTGAAAAAAAATCTCTGCTGATCCCCTCCCCCTCCTCCCACATATGTCAAACCGTAGAAAATTAAAACAAACTTTTAACAAACACTAAAAATTAAAAAAAGATGAAAAAAAGAACAGACTGCCAACGGAGCTGCCATTGTACAGCACCCCTGGTATGAGAACGGGAATTTTAATTGCCAACAACAAAATGACTTCATTGTTTTTTAAATGATTCAATGATTCTTTATTATCACATGTACAATTACTTTTTTTTGGCATACAGTTAAGTAAATTACCAAATAAACACAATCCCAGATTAATTACAAAGTGTATAGGAATAGCCCACTGAGACCATATATAAGAGTCACCAGTGTTTCAAAGTCCAAACTGCAGCTGGCAAGAAAGGCCTATTGCAGCCTTTGTCTTCATCCGGATAATCCACGAACCATCGTCCCTCTCCTCGCCCAGCCACCATTCAGCCTTAGTGCCCAGGGGGCGCCTCCTGCAGCTGACTTTGAGGCGAGGAAGATAAGACCCTGGTTCTTCTTACCAGCCCTTTGTTCTTGCATCTGCCGTCACCGACTCCCTCCACTCTCCTCTCCTCGGGGCGAATTGGGGGCTTCACTCTTCCCTCTACAGGCTTTTCGCTTCAGGCGCTTTTTCTGGTTCTGCCAGGCCTACCCAACGGTTCTTTTAGCATTAGGTGTCATATAAAAATTCCAAATTTAGGTAACCCCTATGTTACGCAGTTCAGGTAACGGAAATTCACCCTTATGGAGGTCACCAGTCAATATCCCAAATATTTGGATACGGAATAAAATTGTGGAGTTTTTGCTGGGAAAATTAAGCACAAAATGTGTAAGAAACGACAAATGTCAGGTTTTTTTCAGCCTGTCAACACTGTGGAGCAATAAGATTTGAATATGATGTAACCGTGTCGACTGGATAGCAGTCACAGTCGAGTCCCTCTTTTATCACATCCTCTCCAGTCCAAGGACTTGTGAACAGATTGCAATGCTGCTACACTGCTACACTCTCCATCTGCAAGGCCGTTTCTCTGATGAGCTGCATTGTGCAGAGCTACAGTAGACTTGGACAGTTCCTTGAAGTTATTTTACTTCCACTAATTTACCATGCTTTAACCATTAACCCCTGTACTCCTTCCACATTACCTTTCTCCCATGATTTCTATTCCTTGAATCACATGCCTTTTCCTGATATATCCTCTTCCTAAACACTTTCCTACTACACGGGCCTTGCATATCAGAGAAAATGCTTGCAGATGAAGAGTGTGGTAATGCTGCACACTGAGACGTTTGTTCACCCAGCCTTGGTGCGACAAAGAAGGGATGGCCAAACCAACGTATACAGTGATTCACATTCAGATCTTATTGCCGCATCATACCGAGTGCCTTGTCCACCCCCTTGGTCTAATTTTGGCCTTAGCTGTAAAATAACAACAGTGGATCACATTGTCATTGTTGATAAAATGGCGAAATAAGAGGGAAAGGATCCCGTGGAAAAACATCTCTGCGTATAACATCAGATTCAATGGGGGAAAAGGGGTTTGCATTGCAAACATATGTAATGCAAACATTACATACAGAGGTTTATTTTCTAAGAATCCGATTTCTCGGTATCGCTGGGGTTGCCTGTATGAATTTTAAATATTTGAACAACAGTGTGCTGACAAAGTGAAAATGAATAAGCAGTGTGGAGAATCTAATGTCAATGGAAATGGATTTCAAACTCATGCTTCACAGCACTAATTTGGATTGTCCATTTGCACTACTGCGTGAAGCAAAAATTTTATTCAATACGTCTCACCTTCGGTCATATAGAAAACTTGAAATGTTTATGCCAGGCTGGACTTGCTACAGTAATGGGAATGCTTCAAAAGTCATCCCTAGTTGATAGTATTTAATTTATCAGGTCTAAAGTTCAAAGAGAGAGTACAATGTGCTGTTGCTACGATATAGACAATTTCGCAGAACCATGAAGCAAAGATTTTCTGCGTAGTACGTTTAACTTTTAAAATGGTTACTTGTGAAATGTGATTTCCATGGAGCCGGTTCTTATGAAACATTCATGTACATATTTCCAGGTGAGGTTTGATGAAATTCTCAGCCTATACGTGACTCCCCCCTCGTCCCTCCACCAAAACATAACATAAAAGGCAAATGTTCAAATACTTCCTGGTCTTAGTAATAAATGTCTCCTGTTTGCTTGCTGTGTATATGGATATTACCTTCTATTTTGGAGATCAGATATAAAACTCTGCTACACACATATCCCTTCACCGAGCACTCCTCTGTTAGCTGGTGTACAATGGCATTCTGTTAAGCCAAGCTTCTACAATGAAATTCTGGTAGTTGTTTTAAAATCTCTCCATCCTTCACTTCCCCAGGCCTACAACTCGCTATAATTTCTGTCCTCTTTGAATTCTGACTGTCCTCATCTCTGATTTTAATTGCTTGCTGTCAGCGGTTGAGCAACTAAGCTCTGCAGTTACCTCCCTGAACACCTCCATCTCTGTACCTCACTGTCCTGCAAGACATGGCTTAGAATGTCTTTCTTTAAACATGCTTTAATTCTTTAATGGGTGATTGACCAGGTTAATTCCCAGGATGGCGGGACTGACATATGATGAAAGAATGGGTCGACTGGATTTATATTCACTGGAATTTAGAAGAATGAGAGGGGATCTTATAGAAACATATAAAATTCTTAAGGGATTTGACAGGCTAGATGCAGGAAAAATGTTCCCGATGTTGGGGGAGTCCAAGCAATCGGGGGAGTCCAGCACCAGGGGGTCACAGTTTAAGAATAAGGGGTAGGCCATTTAAGATTGAGATGAGGAAAACTTCTTCACCCAGAGAGTTGTGCATCTGGGGAATTCTCTGCCACAGAAGGCAGTGGAAGCCAATTCACTCGATGTTTTCAAGAGAGTAACTCTTTCAAGAGATTTAGCTCTTAGGGCTAAAGGAATCAAGGGACATGGGGAAAATGCAGGAACGGGGTACTGATTTTGGATGATCAGCCATGTTCATGTTGAATGGCAGTGCTGGCTCTAAGTGTCGAATGACCTACTGCTGCACCTATTTTTCTATGTTTCTATGATGGTCTGTGTGGACTCCGTGAGCTAAAGGTCTTATTTCCATTTTGGAAATTTCTGACTCTATGCTGTCCAAATACCTCCTTATTTTTAGTCGGTGTCAAATTGTGATGACACTTTTGTGATGCATTGGCCAAGTTTTAATGCATTAGTGGTACGTGAATAGAAATGATTGATGTTGCTGCATTACCACCATTAAATCTGTGCTTTCCAGACCTCAATTTTCTTTTACATTGTTCACCCCGTCTCTTTTTAATACTTTTTTTGTCTATATTCTCAGCTCGAAGGCATATAATGCAAATCTTCATTTTCTGATTTTAATTTCCTCCCTCATCACTTTCCATCAACACTTTTCTCCCAATTGCTCTATAGTGAAACAGTTCTTAGATTCGTAGGTTGACACAAGTTTCCCCCACCCTATCCTACCCAGACATTTATAGAACTGTGGGAAGCTATGTTTGCAGATTTATTTATGTAAGTCCAGTAATTGCAAGGCATAATTTATTTCCTCACTTATTAGCCAGCAATGGTTGGGGATAGGCTGTTTATTTGTATTCTCAATCCGATAATTATTTTAGAGATGACTCAAATATAGAAAGTAAGCCTGCAGCACAAAGCACCAGTTGGTCAAAAGTCTCTGATTTTGACTTAAGAATTCCCACCAGCCCAAGGGTGCCAATCTAACTAATGTAACTGTACATCATGTAGTAGCAGAAAATCGTTCCTTACAAACTTAGTCGATGTGGGCATGGTTGACACTTATTGCTCATTAACAGCACTCTGATCCTGCCACAGGGATAGGGTAGCAAGTTAGTCCCATGAGCAAAGTGCATATAGAACAATATATCACTGAATATAACGAATGAATCAGATCAGTTCAAGTTTATTTCTGGCTGCCTTGGGTGTTCAGATCACCAGAGGGTGTTAATGGGACAAGGTCTCCTGAATTGGAAGCACATTGGATCCTCCTCTCCTCCTTAACTTTTGTCTGAAAGTAAACATCCACCATGTTGTGCTTCTGGTGGGTTTTTTTTCAACATGTCAGTTTATATAAAAGTAGTGGATTTCGGTGGACTGTATTAAAGCATTTGATCAGGTCCCTCACAGTAGACTGGCCAAAGTCTCCATAAAAATATTTAGTCTCATGGGATTGGTGTGTTGGTAAATTGGCTAAAACATTGACTTGACCATAGAGGGGTTGATCATAGGTGGAGGGGTACCTCAGGGTAAAATCTGTGACTAGTGGTGTTCCGTAAGTATCAATGCTGGGGGACCTATGTTTGTGATATTCATCAATCATTTGGATGAAAAAGTAGGTGGTCTGATTAGTAAATTTGCAGAGGGCACAAAAATCGGTGGCATTGCAGATAGCGAGGAAGGTTGTCAAAGGATACAGCACAATATTGATCAAATGGAAATTTTGCCAGAGAAATTAGAGATTGAGTTCAATCAGAACAAGTATGAGGTGTTGCACCTTGGGAGGTCAAACATAAGTATAAAGTATACAGTAAATGGGAGGATCCTTTGCAGCATTAAAATGAAGAGGGATCTTGGAGGGTCGATGGGAGGTGAAATTGTCTAAGTCCATAGATCACTGAAAACGGCAACTCAGGCACATAGGGTGGTAAAGAAGACATAAATCATGCTTGCCTTCATCAGTTGGGTAACTAAGTATAAAAGTTGACAGGTCATGTTACAGTTGTATAACATTTTAGTTAGGCAACATTGGAAGCATTGTGTGCAGTTCTGTTTGCCCCAGTATGAAAAATCAGGATGTTCATCAGGATGTTGCCTGGATTGGAGTGTATGAGCTATATGAAGAAGTTGGAAAAACTTTGATTGTTTTCTCTGAATGTTTGTAATCTGAGAGGTGACCTGATGTGAGTATATAAAATCAGGAGATCCATAGACAGGGAATATGGTCAATCTTCTACCCAGGGTACAGATATCAAATACTAGGCATTGATGAGAGGGGAATATTCTTGTACATTGAGTGTAGTAAGTGCCTGGAACAAGCTGCAGGGACACCGATAGAAGCAGATATGATAGATACTTTTGAGGCATTCAAATGGAGATGTGAACAGGCAGGGAACAGGGATACAAATCATGTGTAGGCAGATGGGATTAGTTAGATTTGTATCATGGTCAGCACAGTCATGTCGGGCAGAAGGGCCTGTTCTTGTGCTGCAATATTCTATGATGTTAGCACCAAAGCTCCCACCATTCAGACCACACAAAAATCAAATGCAATCTAAAGGTTAAAAACATTGTTAAAAATATTTAAAAAGTCAGAAAATGCTATTAAATAATTATAACCCAAATAGTAAGTTCAAATTGTTAAAAAAAAACCAACAGCTGTAAAATCTCCAAACAAATCAGCTTGCAGATCCAGTGCCAGGATCAACTTGGCACGGGATCCACAAGATGAAATCATGTTTGAATGCTGGAGAATTTAAGCACGCTTGTCCTCTGCCATTGTTCTCCTCATGGAGAGTGCACCGACAGCTTCACCTTCTGAACTATTCGCTGTTCTTGCTTTGCCAACTTCTGTCATCCATTTCTCTCTGCAACGCAACATTTAATAATTTCACAAGATTTAAATTATGCTCTGCTCTTCTATTCCTTGTATGCAAATAACCGTACTCTGTTGTTATAAGCCAACAGCCATCTTGTTTTCCCCAATTACACTCAGGTCAGTGACCTTACCCCAGAACCTGGAGTGGGTTCCACATGCGTGTGAGGTGATACCGAGAAACATTAAGGGGGAGATGAAGGGTAGATGGAACTAGGTGGGGAAGATCTGGTGGGTGAAATGTGTGGGTAGTGTGTGGATGGAATCAGGAGGGGGGTAGGAACAAAAAGGGGCGAGGGAAGCTGGAACGCAGGTATGAGAAAGGGAGGACCAGAGGTGGTTCAGAAGCAAAGCGAGAGGGGAACATAGGTAATTTTGTATTCGATTGGCTAGTTCATCCTGGATCCCGTGAGACCTCACTGTCCAGACTGACCTACCAAACGAGATCCCTTCGTGTTTCTAGGTTCCACCCATATAGCTTGAATAGATGATCTCCCAAGAATATCCCCCCTCTGTACTGCCATGATGCTTTCCTTAATCAAAAATGAAACTCTCCCTCCTTCCTTTACCTCCAGCTCTATCATGCCCGTAGCATCAGCATCTTGGAACATTGAGCTGCCAGTGCTGCTCCTCCCACAACCACGTTTCTGTTGAGGTATAATATCACCTCCCTTCCTGCCTATGTCATTGGTACCAATAAGATCCACAGCCCCTCCTCTTTGAGAATATCCTGTGCCTCATCAGAAACATCGTTGACCTTGGCAGTAGGGAGGCAACAGACTGTGCTGGGATCTGTCGTTTGCGGCCACAGAAACACCTGTCTTTCCCTGACTATAGAGTCTCCCAATTCTGTTGCTCGCTTGGTTCTTTTTTTCAGAAGAACCAGTCATGGTGCCACTCATCGGCCTACTGCTGTTACGTTTACCAGAGAGACTACCCCTCCCCAACAGCATCCAAAACGGTAAACATTTGAGACCGGGACAGCCATAGGAAACCCTTGACCTACTTGCCTACTTCTCCCGGCAGTCACCTGCTTGAACCTTTGGTATGACCTCCTCCCTGAAAATACTAACTATGAAACTCTCTGCCTCCTTATGCTCCTCTATTAGTCCAACTGCCTCTACAATCGAACCACGCAGTCTGCGAGGAGCTGCAGCTGGACACACGCTCTGCAAACATCGGGAGTACTAAACCTGTCTACTAAATCTTACACACCTGTCGGGAGGTGTATACCTCTCCACTAAATCAGCTTGCATAAAGATAAAAAATGCCAGTGGTCCATCGCTAAACTGCCAGCAAAATCAGGCAGAAATTTAGGGCCAATACCATCATAAACATGTTCATAAGATGCAACCATTAGCTTGACTTTCATCGTGGAATGCTTCAATTTTATGAATAGTCAATAGTGCTTTTTATTGTCACATACATTAATTGTTAACACGGTGAAATTATTTTCCTTACAAACAGCATCCCCAATTACCAAGTGTACAGGAATAATCTACTGAGCCACACGCAGGTGGCGCCATGTTTTGGCACCATAATTCCTTAAGTCCTTCCCCATGATTTGCTCCCGGTTTATACCAATCATGCTCTAAGATGGCTCCTCTTCAACCACAGTCTAGGGCACTGAATCTCAGCAGCCTGAGCACAGCTGTCGATCTCTCATCGGCAGCTGTGCTCTCATTTCCTTCATGTCTTATAGGCAAGCAGCCAGATTGGGGTTGAGCCACACCAGCAATCCACCCAAGCTCGACAAATGGTCTGGGGAAGGAAAACTGAGCAGCTGCTTCCTTGGGGGTTCCCACAGAGCAACATCTTCACTGTTATATTAATTGGCATCCTCATTTCCTATTTACTGGCAAATAAATGAATCTGGTAAAACTACTGCAAAACAATTATGTGTTTGCACACTCTACTTAGTGGAGTTAGTATGGACAAACTGGAAATTATATTTACAGTGCTGAATGTCAAAGTAATCATCATGTTACAACAGAAGTACTGTACTTTATTTTTCAATATTCAGGTCTCTCTCTTCACTAGTTAGTACATATGGTGCAGATATGATGCTGGTATGACAGCAACTGAGCTATAAATTTTATGAGTGTCACAGTTGTGGAAGCAAGTAGAAAATGTGCAACACAGGAAATGAAAACTAAACCTCCCACTTCTGTTAAATGTCAATCCATTCATCTGCATCAATGCATGACAGTGAAAGAGGTGCAGTCAGTAGATTTATCACCAGGGGAAATTCACTCTATAGAAGATTATTCTGCTGCTTCTACCAAATATCTTCAACCCTGTTTGAATATGTTATCTTTAACACAGCCAAGATACAGGAAAGTTAAGGTGTCAGTTGCAATTGCTGGTTACAACATCACATCATTGCCTATTGCATTCTCACAGGCTTCAACGCAATTGAGTGCTGATATTATGCATATTTTAGGAAGGATTTTACTGACTTACTTCCACTTCAGAGAAGGTTTACTTGACTATTACTGAAGAAGGGTCTCGACCCGAAATGTCGCCCATTTCCTTCGCTCCATAGATGCTGCCTCACCCACTGAGTTTCTCCAGCATTTTAGCCTACTTTCGAATTTGCAGAATTTGCAATTCCTTCTTAAAACTTAAAAATGTGGAGTCCGTCACTTAAGACAGATATGTGGTCCATTCGTCATGAGTCTTTCGAGCTCTGTTCCTCAAGGGGTGATGGAAGCAGAGTCTTTTAAATAATTTTAAGGCAAAGTAGACAGACCTAAGCAAGGAATGAAAAGTTACCATGGATAGATGGTAATGCAGAACCAAGGTTACAAATCAGATCAGCTATGATCTAATGAAATGGCAAAGCAAGCTTTAGGGGCCAGGTGGTCTACTTCTGCTCCTAATAAGTGTGTTTATTTGCATACATTTACGGCATGAGCCATGCTGAACCTACATTGCCAAAGGCATTAGTATGTGTATAATTGATAATTCTGCAGTTTACAATGTTTTCTCACTGTAATTTTGAAGCGTAACTCAAAACCTATTTTCAACTACCCAAGGCTGAACATACAATTAGCAACAAACCAAGCGACCACCACAGCATATGGATTCATTGTTGACATATTTATTTTGCCTGTTGTAACTCTACAACAATTTGCTATACATTTCTAGTCTCTTTATTAACACATCCTTAAGTAATGATCTCCAATAGGCTATGATATGTGCGCATTAAATATAGGTTTGTTGAAAGGGCAAGTCAAAACAATGCCACATACATATTGTCAAAACACTGTAAAAGTTTGAGTCTGATGAGACGCATATGACCATTTAGATAATGCAAAGCAGATGGCAGAATTTCTTTCAAGTTATGATTCATCCCTGATGAATCTGACACTTAAGTGCTCAAGGCTCTGCTCCCAGCATGGAGCCTTGCTGTGGATGCAAAGAATAACAACTTGCATTTCTCTAAAGTCTTTCATGTTGGAGATCAGTTGGAGGAATTCAGAGTTTTGTGAAATTTGTAGGTCTAGAAAAGGGCATAGGGTGATGAAAATATTGGGAGAGTCAGGGGCCAGTCTATATTAATCAACAAAAACAAAAACAGAAGAGTAGCCAGACAGAGAGAATTTGAACAAAATTAAAATTTAAAGTGCTAATGTGTGAATTTGTTCAACATGGGTATTGATTGCAAGAAGGGAATTCTGATGAATTCAATATGTGTTTTTTTTTGTTCAATCTCAGTGGAGTCAATGGCAAAAGTGGGGAGAATAAAATAGAATTTTACTTCGGAGTGACTACGTGAAGAAGCCCCGCCAGAGCGCCTGCGCATCATTATGTCCGACGCGTTTGGCGCACCGACAGGCTGGAGAGCGCAGCTCCACCAGCCGCAAGTAAAAACCCGCAGGTAAATGTTTTAAACTTGCTGCGGTTTACTAGGTCCCGTAAGGCTGGTTACAGGAGCCAACAGGGACACGTTCCTAAAGGGAAAATATGAAAATAAAGCAAGTATGTCGCCTATAAAGTAAAACCTACCTGCGGCCAGTCCGCATGGGAAGGTGGAAAAGGGTCGGAGAGAAGGCATCCCGGGTCCATTCTGCTGCTACACCGCCTGCGTGTGATGCAAGGATGGGAAGAAGTAGCCAGCTTGCCCCGACAGCAAGCTGACGGAGCAAGGGTTCACCGTGCACTGTACAGATCCACTCAACAACAGGTGAGAGATATCCCCGCTAGTGTATTATGTGGCAACCATGGATCTGAAAGGTGCATAATATTCAGCTACCAAACACCTGTTCAGAGGTTAGGTTCCTCACCCATCTAATTAAATCCAAATTAGTGCCATCTAGAATGATTGGCTATTTGGGGTTCATCATTGGTTTCATTTAACTGATGTGAGCACTTCGGGATGGGGAGCCACTGATATCGAGTCTACCTGTGGCGGCAGATGGAATATGAAAGAGGCATTAATCCTGCAGAGGCATGGGGTAAACTACGTAAAAATGCTGGGTGCATTCTATGTCCTAAAGCATTCTGCTCAACAATGCACGATTTGCATGTGCAGCTTCAGATTGACAATACCACAGCTGTTGCATATCAATCACATGAGTGGAATTAGGTAATTATTCTGTGGCAATCTGGCTAACCTCATCTGGCACTGGTGCATTACGAGAAACTTCTGGGTCTCAGATATCTACCTACCAGTTAGCGATAACGTGAAAGGGGCAGACACCAGGGCACGTAAATTCAATGACAACACAGAATGGATGCTGAATCCAAAAGTTTCAAAATGATTGTCAGCCAGTATGGATTGCCAGACATAGATCTGTTGCATCCGGGTTAAATCACCAGTTACCTAAATATGTCTCATGGGAACCAGGTCCAGGGGCAGTAGCGGAGGATGTATTCTTTCTACATTGGGGACGTACGTTCCTACGCTTTTTCCCCCATTCTGCCTCATTAGTCAATGTCTCAGCAAAATAGAGCATGACTACGCTTAGGCGTTTGGTAGTTCCTAACTGGTCCACACGGCCATGGTTCCCATTGGTTCTGAGACTGATGACACAGCCATTCATGACAATCCCCAATTACAGCAACTTGTTGGTTCACCCTGGGACAGGAGAGAGTTCCCCTTTACATGATCGTATTAATCTGTTGATTTGTATCTTCTGACCAGACTGTTCCATGGACTCGGACTATCGAGTAGTACCGTCGATGTGATTACGGTGGCCTGGAGAGATAGTACTAAAAAACGATATGTATCTCATATTAAGAAATGGGAGATGTTCCGTTTACAGTCAAATATATCTTATCATGTTGCAGGCATACCAGATGTATTGGAGTTCCTTGCTACATTGCATTTTTGACGAGCAATTAACCTATATTGCATTTATAGTGCTCGAAGTGTTTGTCCTCCTATTTAGGGCAAGAGTCCGGACAACACTCTGTCGGATCTCATCTATGGTGGCCCAATTCATAAGAGGTATTTTAACAAAACCCTCCTAGACCTAGATGTTCGGGAAATCTGGGATGCGAGCATACTTTTCACACTGCTTTGGCAATGGGCTCCAATTACATTTCTGCCTTTCCAGAAGTTAACGCTCAAAGTGGTCATGTTCATGATGCTAGTGGCAGCGCAATGGGTCCAGATATTGCAAAAGTTACGACTGGACAGTATGCATTCTTCTGTAGATAATATTCCGTTTTATGCATATGATCTAATCAGAACAGGCCAGGGATGGCTGGAACCAAAATAAGCATAAAATATACCCATTGACCTAAGACTATGTGTAGTTACGCACCTGAGCCAATATATCAAGGTCATCAAGAGTCTCAGAGGCTCTGAAACAGAGATGCTCATCACCCACATAAAACTTCATACAAAGGTGTCAGTACAAACTATTTCTAGGTGGCCGAAACAGGTTTGCATTATGCTGGAGTAGACACTGATGTGTATAAATCACTCCACCAGGGCGGCGTCAACATACGCAGCAAAGGCGCAGGATGTGCCTTTAGACCAAATCCTCACCGCAGGATGGTCCAGTGAAGGAACCTTTTTTCACAATTTATGATAAAAAGGATTTGGGCATGCTGTTTTGAGTTCTGTTTGAGTTCTCCTTTGTAATCTCCCCTGCGAAAGAGGGGTTATTACTGTTCTTTTATTGTTTAAGACGTTCATTGTATAATTTGAACAATGTTCAATACATTATTTGTTTATCCTGTGTCAACCGAAGCAGTGTGTCGTATGGAACTGTATCTATGGCATGAAGTCACAGAGCTTTGAAATCTTCACGTAGTCACTCACGTGACTCCAAAGTAAAATAGTAAGACTAAACGAGAACTTACCAGTTTGAAGTTTGTTCTTTATTTTATGAGGAGTTACGATGAGGGATTACGTGCCCTCCGCTCCCGACCCTCATAATCGCGAAGATCATCTGTTAGTTCTAGTCTTCTGAGTCTTACTATATCACTTCGACTGTAGTTACTGTGATTTCACGCTGCTGCTTTGAAATATGAAGCGCAGGCGCTCTGGCGGGGCTTCTTCACGTAATCCCTCATCGTAACTCCTCATAAAATAAAGATCAAACTTCAAAGTGGTAAGTTCTCGTTTAATCTTACTATTACTGTGGAGTTAGTGCAATGGCATGCCTAATGGTCGACTCAACGGCAGACTAAAGAGCCAGTTTTCTTGTCTTTTGTCTCTATGATATGAAGCTTGTGTTTCGGGTCTTAGTAAAATATTGCAATCCTCTTGAGTTTAACCTAAGAAAATTGTGATTTGGCCAACATTCGATATCAAACAAACAAGTAAACAACAAATAACAGAAGGATTGATCTATGTGCCATCGTAAAGGGAATGGAACCAAAGTCAAGTAAATGGGCTGATTTGAAGGGCAAGATGAGAAATCATTGAATTGTGTATAATTTGAAAGTGTGGAACCAATTGAGGGCAATGTCATCAAAGTGGAAAATAGAGGAACAGCATCAGAGCTAAAATGTGTGATCAATGTAGTCAAATGGGCAGAGATTAATGAAGGAGGAGGGGAAGACACTTCACAATGCACAATGTCAATGACAATGCCATTTGTGACATTGATTTAGGGTCATTTTACCAAGAGTGTAAATTTGGGAGATGAAAACATATTCATTGACTTTGGTTAGATATGCCATGTTGGAGATCGAGTGTTGTTCATGAAGACAGAGGACCTGGGGTGTTTTAATTTTGGGGAACGGTGATTTGAAAGAGAGCAAGTAATTAGCAATGGGCCTGTTGAACTAGATTAGTTGGAGTAAAGGTAGAATAAAAGCTGGAAAAAGACTACACACGGTGAGAGGAGCCTTAAGGAGATATTTGGCTAAATGGACACATTTGAGAAAGGCTTATTTTACCAGTCTGAACACATAGACAACGGATGAAATATCTGTGGTGAAAACAAGCAGAATATTCCTTACTTGTAAAATAAGACGTTAAAACCAAACATGCACTAAACACTCTGAGGTTTACATCATCTACAATTAGCCAAAAAAACTTCAGGATATGCGAGACTGTCATGGACCAGACCGACAAAACGTCAAAGTCATTACTATCCAACCCTCCCTGAACTTTTTGTTTACTGAGCAGACCTAACGCCTCCTCAAATGATCTTGTTCATAATCATTAGCGTTTGTGACTCATTCAATGATTTGGTCTGCTTAACTAAGACATTAGGGGCGGCATGGTGGCGCAGCGTTAGAGTTGCTGCCTTACAGTGCTTGAAGCAGCGCCGAATCGGGACTGAGTGAAACCCATATGGGCATCTGGGGATCTTCTCAACTTTACCCAATTAGAACCAGAGTTGAGGATTGAACCCATGTCATTGGAGCTGAGATGAAAGGTTTACACTATACATTGCAACACTGTCACCACCTTTGACAAAAGCCAAGTTAGTTAACAGATTAGAAAGATGTGCAAAAGGTAACAAGCACAACACTTTTGTTGAGGAAGCGGTATCTGTTACATAAGATGCAAAATATTTGTTGACAGCCGTGGTTTTGCATCGTAGACAGTTGCTATATAACTGTACAAAACATTGAGTTTGTTAACTATTTCCTGGCAACATGCTTGATTATGGTCTGGAATGACATTTGAAATGCTGTCTTTCCCAACTTTTCAATCTGCTTATTTACATTTTTACTTACCATTTATTTTTGTTTCCCACATTCACCAAGGGAAATAATTATTTAGAAACCATTGTGACACTAGATAAAAATATTTCTGTTCTAATGCAGCCAGTCTGTAGAGTACGTGTGAATGAAATTGGAAACTTTAGCTAAATGTTGTATATATCTTTTCACTCCCTCCCTCAGATTACTTAGATGCTAGTGCAAGGTCAAATTTATGCTGGCGGCCAATGGTAATTATTTAGAACTGGGCAGCTGGTTCAGTGTGCTCTGGCTCCTAGCTACTAGTCATTGCATGCACACCTTTCCTCATTCTCACCAAACATGGGTTATTCAATTGAAGATCCTTATACTCCCAAAATTCTCAAGTGAACGGGTAACACTAGACCACATAGTAATTGTGGAAATGTTACTTTCTACTTTGCTGTATTTTTATTGAAGCTTTGACTGGCTTTATAGACTATCAGAAGCAAGTATTTTGTTGTGTAAGTAGAAATCATTGCAATGATTTGGATGCATAAAATACAATATGTGGTTGCAAACATGCAGGAATTCATGTTGATGCAACACGTTGATATTTAATATTAATATTGCTGTTAAAATCATTAATATATAACACACTATCTGACAGGCTGCTTTGAGATATCACTAGACCTTTGCCATGATAATGTTAAGATATTGACCAGAAGTGCTGCTATTCTCCTCCCATTAGTATGCATGTTGGGAGATAACAGCCACTGTGGAGTTTTGGCTGCTCCACAACTATGTGACAAATTGAAACGTGAAAATGAAAATAATTTGTAACCATTTTCCTGATTGTAAATAATGTAAAGGGAAAAGCTTTTCTAAAAACATATACACTGCTTAAGGTTGGATCCCACCAAACCAAATGTCACACTTTACGACATAAAAGTCACCAAGAATTGAGCAAGATATAGAAATATAATGATGTTGTAACCATTTAGCAGCACAATGGTGGGGTCAAGGAAAGAGCGTTCTCGTCGCGGCCCTGTTTTCACCAATCTTTCCACCACCACGCACAAGAAGCGCAAGACAGACACCATTGTGCAGATGCAGAGAAGTCTGTTCAGAAGAAGAAGCAGCAGCACAGTGGTTTTACGGGTACAGTAGTGCAGTTGTCTCAAAGCTCCAGCGACCTGTTTCGATTCTGACCTCCAGTGTTGTCTGTGTGTTCCCTATCATCGCATGGCTTTATTTCGAGTGGTACAGCTTCCTCCTACATCCCAAAGATGTGTAGGCTGTTAGTTGAATGGCCCCTAGTATAGATGGAGGTAGTAGGAGAATTGTGGAAGTGTTTAATACCCACGAGTGAGAGAATGGATTACAGGGAATTAAGTGGGGACAACAGCACTGATGGAATTGCCCTATTAACCTGGCTGGATGGACTCCTTCAATGTTATAAGGAAATACGAAGTAAGATAAGATATGTGATTTGATTCACTACTCTACCCTACAGCTGATGAACAAGATCTATACATAGCTGAGCTACAAAGATTTTTTAAAAACCTTTTGAATTGTAAAGAGTGGAAACTCTACATAAAAATGCCAGATGTTAGCCACTGCACAACTGGTACTGTTGTAACTCACCTCCACACCACTAACCCAGTCGCCCTTGTCAACCATCCCAGTCATCCCACCAATGGAAAGACAACGTTATTCATAATTAGCAAATTAATTCAGTGGTGAAGAGTGTGAGGAGTTATTGTTTGGTAGGAGGCAACATACAACTTGGATACCATGAGTCTGAATAGTTTAAAGGACGGAGGGTCCAGGAGCAGAAGCAGAAATTACATATAGGACAAAAACATAGGTTCATATGGCTATAAGTAAGGCACATCAACCACTGATAAACATTTTTAGAGGAATTTTTAGAGGAAGATTGAAGAATTTTGTTAAATCTAGGGTGGCACAGCGGCACAGCAGTAGAGTTGCTGCCTTTCAACACCAGAGACCCAGGTTCGATCCTATCTGTACGGAGTTTGTACATTCTCCCTGTGAGCACGTGAGTTTTCTCCGGGTGATCTTGTTTCCTCCACACTCCAAAGAGGTTTGTAGGTTAATTGGCTTCTGTAAATTGTCCCCAGGGTGTTGGATAGTGATTGTGTATGGGGTGATTGTTGGTCGGCGCGGACTCAGGGGGGCGAAGGGCCTGTTTACACACTGTATCTCTTGGGTCTAAAGTCTAGTGGAATCCAGTTTGAACATAATTGTAAGGGAATTAAGTATAGAAGACAAAGACGCAAGGATCTGCAGATGCTGGTTTACAAAAAATAGACACAAAGTGCTGAAGCAACTGCATTCAGGCAGCATCTCTGGAGAACATGAATAGGTAACATTTCAAAGAAGGGCTCTGACCCGAAACAATACTTGTCCATATTACGCCATGGACAGGCTATAGTTATTTATACCTTGGAATGCATGCGGCTAAGGGGTGATTTTATATAGGTGTATAAAATCATAAGAGGGATAGATACAGAGTCTTTTTCCCGGGGTAAGGAAAATCAAGAGCTAGAGGGCATAGGTTTAAGGTGAGAAGGGAAAGATTTAATAAGAACCCAAGGGACAAGGTTTTCTCGTAGAGGCACAATGAGTATGCAGAATGTTCTGTCAGTAGAAGTAGTTGAAGCAGGCACAATGAACACATTTGAAAACATTTGGGCAGGTACATGGATTTGGGCTAGGTGTGGGCGAATGGGACTAGTTTGGAATGGGGCATATCGGGCGCCATGGACAAGATGGGGTTGGGTCGATTTTCGTGCAGTAATGACTCTTATCGTTGATAAATGCACGCCCTGCAAATTGACTTTCACAAAGAGAACCATGAAGCACAAACCATTGCGTTACACATTTGAAGGCCATTTAATGAGTCATTTAGATCACAAAGGTATACTTTACAAGGCAGCCTCAAAAATCACTGCAGACAAGCCATACAGTCCCACAACATTGTTGACTTTGTTCAAGCTACTAAGGAATGAACAGTGTAGCACTGAACACATAATTTAATGGATGCCTTAGTGGCCCCTCAGTCCATGAAGAGGAATAATTTTTCCAGCATGATGAGGTGCTGTGTCAGAGTCATCTCCCATCCCTCCCATGCAACCTCCCATTGATTCCTAGAAATTTCTGCTTCAATGAAATCGCTTTGAGAATTATTTGTCATAAGCTTCTGTGATGCAGAGGTCAGCTTGACATTACAGCGATGTCATGCTACTTTTTCTGGCATTGCTCTGTGGTGCACAGATGCTTCACGTTGTCATGTACCTCTTTCAACAGAACTTCAATGTCTCTTTGAGAGAACATTCGTGCTTTCTCCTGCCCTCTCCGGCATCTTCCTCTTCCATGGCACCTATGATCTCTGTTATTCCTGTCAGGCTGCCAAGGGGATTGTGCCTTTAAGGGCTCGCATCTTTCTCAGATAGCTGTGCAACAAAGTAGCGGCCACTGTGATAAACTCTAGTGAAGATACCCGTAGGTTACAATTTAATGCATCTTTTCAGAAACTACATGAACCATGTTGCACACTTGCTTGCAGCCCATTCCATGGTCTTTTGGCACAATTGTGAAATGCTATAATGTTTCAGAGTACCCTTAAATAATGTTGATCCCTTCTTTGTGTCTCCCCCCCCCCCCCCCCCCCCACCCTCACCATCTCAAGTCTGTCTTATTCACGGTACCCCCCCCTTGGTGTTGAATGGAGCACTCTCTGCGCTGGAGAGCGTGAATTTGTTATAGCACTCTTCGTCATTGAGTCTGAACACTTACAGGCACGTACCATTTTACTTTAAAAAGTCATCCATCCGAGATGTGAGCTTCCGTGCTGCAAACCTGGTACAATTCCCTGCTCTCCGCCCACATTCCCACAGCAATGAATCATGCAGCATTCCCCGGACTAGAGATCTCTCTGTATTAATAAGCTCAACAGTGATCACTGGCTTTGAACTTACTGTCGCAGAGAAATTGGAGCAGCTGCTGCCAATCTGCAGGACGAGCTGGTACACATTGTGTCTGGCATGTTGTAGCCCTGTGCCCTGCATTACAGTACATTGGCCACACCACTTGGCGCAGGCTTCATAGGATGCTTCTCCACGCCATGCCGTGGGCTGTTTCATTGCTGCAGGAGTGCCTGTCAGAGGGCAGGGGGTCATACTGGACTCCTGTATGAATACCAATTGAATAACTACTTTGGTTCCGTCTTCACTAAGGAAGACATAAATAATCTACCTGAAATAGCAGGGGACTGTGGGTCAAAGGAGGAATTGAGTGAAATCCAGGTCAGTCGGGAAGTGGTGTTGGGTAAATTGAATAGATTAAAGGCCGATAAATCCCAGGGCCAGATAGGCTGCATCCCAGAGTACTTAAGGAAGTAGCTCAGGAAATAGTGGATGCATTAGTGATAATCTTTCAAAAACTCTTTAGATTCTGGAGTAGTTCCTGAGGATTGGCGGGTAGCAAATGTAACCCCTCTTTTTAAGAAGGGAGGGAGAGAGAAAACGGGGAATTACAGACCAGTTAGTCTAACATCGGTAGTGGGGAAACAGCTAGAGTCAGTTATTAAAGATGGGATAGCAGCACATTTGGAAAGTGGTGAAATCATTGGACAAAGTCAGCATGGATTTACAAAAGGTAAATCATGTCTGACGAATCTTGTGGAATTTTTCAAGGATGTAACTAGTAGCGTGGATAAGGGAGAACCAGTGGATGTGGTATATCTGGACTTCCAGAAGGCTTTCGACAAGGTCCCACATAAGAGATTAGTATACAAACTTAAAGCATACGGTATTAGGGGTTCAGTATTGATGTGGATAGAGAACTGGCTGGCAAACAGGAAGCAAAGAGTAGGAGTAAACGGGTCCTTTTCACAATGGCAGGCAGTAACTAGTGGGGTACCGCAGGGCTCAGTGCTGGGACCCCAGCTATTTACAATATATATTAATGATCTGGATGAGGGAATTGAAGGCAATATCTCCAAGTTTGCGGATGACACTAAGCTGGGGGGCAGTGTTCGCTGTGAGGAGGATGCTAGGAGACTGCAAGGTGACTTGGATAGGCTGGGTGAGTGGGCAAATGTTTGGCAGATGCAGTATAATGTGGATAAATGTGAGGTTATCCACTTTGGTGGCAAAAACAGGAAAGCAGACTATTATTTAAATGGTGGCCGATTAGGAAAAGGGGAGATGCAGCGAGACCTGGGTGTCATGGTACACCAGTCATTGAAAGTAGGCATGCAGGTGCAGCAGGCAGTGAAAAAAGCGAATGGTATGTTAGCTTTCATAGCAAAAGGATTTGAGTACAGGAGCAGGGAGGTTCTACTTCAGTTGTACAGGGTCTTGGTGAGACCACACCTGGAGTATTGCGTGCAGTTTTGGTCTCCAAATCTGAGGAAGGACATTATTGCCATAGAGGGAGTGCAGAGAAGGTTCACCAGACTGATTCCTGGGATGTCAGGACTGTCTTATGAAGAAAGACTGGATAGACTCGGTTTATACTCTCTGGAATTTAGGAGATTAAGAGGGGATCTTATAGAAACGTACAAAATTCTTAAGGGGTTGGACAGGCTAGATGCAGGAAGATTGTTCCCGATGTTGGGGAAGTCCAGGACAAGGGGTCACAGCTTAAGGATAAGGGGGAAATCCTTTAAGACCGAGATGAGAAAGACTTTCTTCACACAGAGAGTGGTGAGTCTCTGGAACTCTCTGCCACAGAGGGTAGTTGATGCCAGTTCATTGGCTATATTTAAGAGTGAGTTGGATGTGGCCCTTGTGGCTAAGGGGATCAGAGGGTATGGAGAGAAGGCAGGTACGGGATACTGAGTTGGATGATCAGCCATGATCATATTGAATGGCGGTGCAGGCTCGAAGGGCTGAATGGCCTACTCCTGCACCTAATTTCTATGTTTCTATGTTTCTATGTCACGGCAGCACTATTATTGTGCATCTCTATAAATTATGGTTTAATGACTCGTTTTAGCAAAGATTTCATGAATGCTCTTGTTCTTGGAAATGCCCTCCAAGTGTTAAGCGAGCACCAGTCCTCATGCATTGTATGAATCAGTTGGACCAAATAGCCCGCTATGAGGCTCTAACGTATGAAGCTCTAAGGGGAGGGGATGGTAAGCAGTTACGACCAAAAGAGTAAAGTGAGTGAAATCAGATCCTGTCCAGTCTGAAGAAGGGTCTCATCCTTTTCACACAGAGAGTGGTGAATCTGTGGAATTCTTTTTCACACAGAGAGTGGTGAATCTGTGGAATTCTCTGCCACAGAAGGTAGTTGAGGCCAGTTCGTTGGCCATATTTAAGAGGGAGTTGGATGTGGCCCTTGTAGCTGAAGGGATCAGGGGGTATGGAGAGAAGGCAGGTACAGGATACCGAGTTGGATGATCAGCCATGATCATATTGAATGGCGGTGCAGGCTCGAAGGGCCGAATGGCCTGCTCCTGCACATAAATTCTATGTTTCTATGTTTCTATCATGAAATGTCACCCATTCCTTCTCTTCAGAGATGCTACCTGTCCCGCTGAGTTACTCCAGCATTTTGTGCCTATCTTTGAAATCAGAACCTGCCTTATGTTCAGGTGGCTAAGTCTTAAGCAATCTAATCTCCTTCCCCGTTTCAATCATATTTCTTTGTTTTTATCAGGGTTTAAGTAATCCTACATTTATGTTGCAGGACCAACATTAAGACAATCTTCTTTGATACGATGTTTGCAGATCATGCCAACGATATAACATGACAGTCTGAAGTAAATTAATCTGGGTCACAATATTATGTGGGACTTGAGCCCAAATGAACTAGCACAAAATGTACACATATTATATATATGCACCTACAGCTTGTCATGGTAGCTGTTCCAACAAATTATATTAAGTAATGCAAGAGGTTGCCAAAGCTTACTTAGTGCACAAAGGCAAAGATGTTTCAGGAAGAAGTTCTGAAGGGTCCAGGCAGCCAAAGGTACAGCTGACAAAGTTACCAAATGATGTTATTCAATTTCCAGACTATTGTTTTTAAAAAGAGACCACTGGAAATTTCAATAATATTTCAATTGGCAGTAATCAATCTATATTCAACTAAGTAGAGGAAATTAGCAATGGTATCTAGTGATACAGTAAGTACATGTGTGGAGCTAACAGTGTTTATTTTGGAGGGCTGCTCTACTAGGACTGGCTCGCCAAGGTACTATTTCTAATTTTGCAATACTATTGCTGTTATAAATTCATATGGGAGTATGGTTTTAAATCAGTTGGCTCAGATTCCGACATATTACTTACTATATAAAAATGGAATTCAAAACACAAGTGAAGCAAATGCTACTTATAGTACTTGGAGTTAAATGAGGAGGTTCAATAGGAATAGCCTCTTTTCAGATATATACTCTTGACTCAAATGGTAGTCAATAGCTCAGAAATAAAGAACAGCAGAATGAATTTTAACTCTCTCCAACCAGCAGCAGTTAAGGAGTTAATATCCTTGTGTGGTGCAAACTGCATTTCCCCCTGCCCAAAGCCACATTAGTCATTTTTCTGTTGTTTCCAGCCTCACAAATGATCTAGACTTCTCTCCTTCAGCATTAACTCATCCCCTTTGTAAATCTCTTGTAAAGTTACTCACCTGTATTTAGTTTAGAGATACTGCACGGAAACAGGCCCTTCGGCATACTGAGTCCGCACTGACCAGTACATCTGGCCAATCTCCACACATTGGCACTATCCTACACACACTAGAGACAATTTAAATTTATACCAAGTATACAACCCCAAGCCAATTAACCTACAAGCCTGTACTTCTTTGGAGTGTGGGAGGAAACCGAAGATCTTGGAGAAAACCCACGGGGTCACAGGGAGAACGTACAAACTCTGTCCAGACAGCACCCGTAGTCGGGATCGAACCCGGGTCTCTGGTGCTGCAAGTCCTTGTAAGGCAGCAATCTATTGCTGTGGCACCGTGCTGTGCCGCCCTGTGTCTCCCCTTCTAGATACGGGAACCAGGTGCATACACAAGACAGCTTGCTTTAAGGCACAGCTCTAGACATCATTGCAAGCCAACAATCGCCAAATCATTCTCTGGAAGTTAAAACTGTTTTTATGACACATTATCACAATGACTAACATCTCACCAGGGAATTATTCAAAAATTGGTCAAAGTTTGGAAGATCCAAAAAATTGAAGTCATACTGGGTTTGCATAATTTCAAAAGAAACACCTCTATAATTTGGAAATTTAATGTTCAAAATGTTGCACTTCTCTTGAGACAGGCATTAATTGTGGAATTTTCATAAAATCTCTGCAAAACGGTTTTCATATTTGCAATGAAAATAGTTCAGAAGTAGCATAGCGGAAACAAAAAAGCAGAGTCTTAAAGGGAATACAAGAAGCCAAATAATCACTCATAAAACATCAAAGTATTTTCACAATGCAGAAAAGGAATTTCATCACCAGCATTCAACTTGTCTGCATTTGACTGAGAGGGGAACCCTTCGGATACCGTGATCCATGGCATGTGCTGGAAACCATTGCCCAGATATGATGGCTATTTAATAATGAATCAAGCAGAAAACCTTGCTGTCTAACCTGTTGAGTGTTTCTGACCTTTTCGGGTTTTGTTTCAGATTTTCAGCATCTGAAGGTTTTCCATTTTCAAAAATACTTGCCTGATTGTGGATGCAATGGTAGAGAATCCACAATTGTTCAGCAGAAATTTCCAAAGGAATGAGAATCATGTTGCTAATTTGTCGGCTTATGTGAATTTCCCATATTACAAAGAATGGATTTACAATGTTGAAATGAAAATTGCATTTTGAACATCTTGTTCTGCTGGCCTGTTTCAATTTCAGATTCCCAGAGATTTGCAAAAAGCTTGTCTTCAGTGGTAATTTGATATTAATAAATAAGTGTCAATTTAGCAGTTAGTGAACAGCATTCAGAGACATGCTTTTGCACAGTGCTGGGCTGTAGAATTTAAACTGGACAAACTGGTTATGTATAAATTAGAGTAGCCTTCAAAAGAGAATGCAAAATGAATCAAGACAATCAGGAACATCGGTAACAAAAGATAAAAGTACAAATATTAGTAGACTGGAGCCAACTAGCAACACAGAGGGCAGCAGGTTATGATTTTATCCTCAAGTGCTTTAGAACAAAATAATCTGATGCTAAAATGTGTAATTGAGTTCAATATGCTACACCTTATAAACTCGAGACCTCTCTCACAAAACTTGAGGATAGGAACAGCAGGTGGAAGAATTACCACATACATCAAGGTCAGTTCCATGTGATTTGCCAAGTCATCCATGATATGGAAATAAATCACAGTCCCTTCTTCAAATTGTGCTACTTGCTATCCACAACACTGTGGTTCTTTCTCAATGCTTTGTAAAGACAGAATATCCCAAAGGCTATTAGCAATGTGCAATAAATACTAGCCTTGCCCATGGATACCATGTGCTGTAAATAATTAAAATTAAAATTATTACAGTTATACATCATTATTATTAAATGGGGCTTTAACATCATCTTATCACTCCATCAATGATGGTTGCGAACAAAGTTCTGGCTCTCCCTTATCAAATAGGTAATTACTGAAATAATTAGAATGTGAGATTACATTTGCATCATAAACTATTACTGAGAATTCCATCGATATGCACAAAGGAAGAAACTTTAAAAAGTGATCTCATTTTGGATCATATAGGCAGAGACAAGAAATGGGGAATAAAGAAATGGCCAAGATATTGCCCTTAATCTTTTGCTTAAAAGTTGGCATTTGCCTACTTAACTAAACAGAAACTTAGAACAGCTATGCACAATAAATCAACCCTTCTGTTTAACACTCCCATTCTGAACACCTGCACTGTGATATTGAACGGCCGTGTTGGGAGAGAGGTTGTGTTGAGGTGAAGTGCTGTGTTGAGGCTAAGTGCAGTACTGAGGCGTTGGCTCAAGTGGCTTCAGCGAGAGACTTGAGAAAAGAGTAGCAGCAGGTCAAGGTATGGTCTGTTTACAGTGTAATTCTTCATAACTTTATGGTGTTGTTGAGATGGCAGGTGGGATAGTCAAATACTTCTTTTGCAGGATGTTGGAAGGCAGGGGTTTTCCGGTGCCTCTGAAGACTCCACCACAGGGGGGACCTCAATGAAACGTACCAAATAGTGAAAGGCTTGGATAGAGTGGATGTGAGAGGGTTTCCACTAGTGGGAGTGTCTAGGACTAGAGGTCATAGCCTCAGAGGTTAGGAAGGAGATGAGAAGGAGTTCTTTAGTCAGAGGGTGGTGAATCTGTGGAATTCTTTGCTATAAAAGGCTGTGGTGGCCAAGTCAATGGATTTCACTGTGAAATCTGGGAGGTGATCCTGCACCCAGATAAACTGGGACAAGTCCAGTGAGTCCATTAATATCAGTCAAACAACTGACCATGGATTTCTTTCTGATTTGACTTAATTCTGTTGATTTAATTGCACTTAATTATTTTAGTGTGCTGGCATTTTGTTTTAGTGCTATTACATGTGTTCAAAACAGCGTCTGAGTGTCACTGAATGTTGGTGAACACTGGAAATATTCATGAATAATTTAAACGGCAGCTTCAAAAGATGACTATAAACAATAATCCAGGAGCAGAGCATTCACTGCAGTTCCAAGAACTACAGGCCCCTCCTAAAGGCAGTGATCCAACCCACAATAGAAGGACATGCCCAGAATACCCACTGCAAGAATGAGCTTGCTCAGAGGGCAGGTCTCCGGCTACTCTGGGCAGTTTGCCAGTCAAGGGAAAATCTTCCTCACTGAACAAATACTTTAATATTGGTTTTCACAGTTGGAAACAGAAAAAAGAACAGTCTGCGAATAATTAGCGCAGAGAGTCTGGTGTGGAAGAGGAACTTAAATAAATTAATATTAGTAAAGAAATGGTACCAGAGAAATGGAATGAAATGAAATTAATGAAATGGCCAGAAAGAGTCGAACCATTGGTTTGATCTTTTGGAATTTTTGGGGTTGTTTCATAGAATGGACAGTAGCAGATTTAATCCTACTATTCTATGAAAGAGAAAAATAGGAAACTACAGATCAGCTTACCCGTCATTGCTAAAGCAAATTAGGGATGTTGTGACAGGACCTTGAGGAAATTATTATATAATTGGACAGTCAATTTGATTTACCAAAGGGAAATTGTATTTGACAAATCTGTTAATGTTTCTTCGTGGCAGTTAAGTGGGAAACAGTGAACACAGTGTTTATAGATTTTCAAAAGGTATTCAACAAAGTGTCACAAATGAGATTAGTGGGCAAATTAAACCTCATGGGTTTGGGAGTATTGTATTAACATTGATTGAAGATTTGTTAATGGGCAGCAAAGAGATACTGGGAAAGAATATTCACTTTCTTGTTGGCTAGCTAAATATAGTTGGATACCATAGCAATCGATGCTCGAGCCGCAGCTATTATATAATTGAGTTAAATGACGGAGAGGAGCATACTTCATCCTAGTTTGTTGATCCTATTGTTGTATGTCTTGTTCAACATCTCTACATGGTCTTAAGAGATCATCACAACACAGGAGTGTAAAGTGCCTGTCCCTCTTACGCGACCTTTTCGAGACTGCTGGCACCTGTCATAGGTCGCCGAAAATGTTCAACATGTTGAAAATTCAGCGGCGACCAGAAAGACGCTACGACTCTTTGGGTGACTAGGAGACCTCTCACGACCATACAGGCGACCCCCTGGCAACATGTCATAGGCAGTCACCGAAAAGATTGTGTAAGTGGGACAGGCCCTTTAAGAGAGTCAGATACACATGGTGGGGAGGTGGTGGGGGACGGGGGGGGGGGGGGGGGAAACTAGAATCACAGATAAAACAACACGGGGGGAGGGAGGGGAGGGAGGGGGGGGGGAGGGAGGGGAGAGAGAGAATGAGAGAGGGAGAGGCAGACAGAGACAAAGGGAGAGAAAACGAGAGAGACAAAGAGAGAGACGGAGAGAAAACGAGATCAACAGACAGATAGAGACAGAGATAAAGAACCACAGACCCAGATGCACAGCAATGTGGGAAGAATCACATATGCATACAAGAACAGTGAGAAAGAGAGAAAAATTATGGAAATTTCAACCACAAAAGAGATTGAGAGAATGAGCAAGGCATATAAAGTCCATCTGAGAAAGAGAAACAAACATAATTGAATAGACAAAAAGAAACAGGCATGTCAATAAAAAGAACAACAGAGAATAACAAAGCGACAACACATAAACCAAAATCCACACAGTGAGAGGACAACCACAAATACTTTAAGTAACCACAAATACTTTAGTTTTGCTCAATTAACTCTGAGGAATATGATGCACTGTGATCAAAGAGATTTTAATGCTCTGGTTAGTTTTATTGGTAACTCATTCACTGCATGCCTAGTTCTCTAAGATGGTTGCATGTTCATACAGTGAAGGCCTTTTCAATCACTGAGCTGGGATACTTCTGCCTCAAGTAATAATGGGGCCCTGACCATGTTGATCTTCTTTCAATATGTGGAGCAGAGTAAATCTTACTGCCACAAGAACAGACAAAAATAGGAGCAGGAGAAGTCCACCTGGCCTCTGAAGCCTGGTCTGCCATTCAATACAATCATCGAATATCTCCCCAGGCCTCAATTCCTCCTCTGGTCCATTTCCCCATAGCTACCACGTCCCTGACCTTATAAAACATTTATCTACATCCACTTTAAATATCGCCAATAATCTATTCTCCATAAACCCCCACCATAGAAATTTCCAGAGCTTCATAGCCTCAGTTTTAAATGACTGTCTTATCTTGTAACTATCCGTGTTCAAAATTAACATCTCAACATATGCCGTCTTGCCTTTTGAGACCTTGTAAGTTTCAATAAGAAAATCCCTCATTCTTATAAAGTAAAACACGAGTCTGAAACAATACCTTTTCACATATACTGCCTGACCTGATGAGTACTTTGAGCATTTTTTGCTTTTGTTAGTCTGATGAATGTCTCTTGAATTACCTCCAACACCACTATATTCTTCATTTAATGAGGGGATCAACACTGTGCTGAGTTCTCCAGTTGTGGACTCACCAACATCATGTACTATTGTAACAATTATTTCCTATTTCTGAACTCCAACTCCTTTACAATAAAGCCCAATATGTTATTTCTCACTCCTCCCTACTGCAGGTCTCTCATTTTCTTCCCTCCTACTCCATCTCCGTTCTTTCCTATCACTATCCCTCCCACTGGTTCTACTTCACTCCCCGTTTTCCTACCTTATAAGACCTCCCCGCTTCAGCTACTCATCTACCAATCAACTTTTCCTCAGCCGCATCCATATTTGCCAGGTATTTCCCCATCCCTTCCCCTCCCCTCCATACCAGCCAACTACCGTCTACTCCATCAATCTGATGAATGTTCCCGACTCAAAACGTTACCTGGCCATTTTGCTCCTCAGATGTTGCCCGATTCACTGAGTTGCTCCAGCAGTTTGTATTTTGCTCTATTTGCTGTTTGCCTTCTTAACTACTTGCTGCACCTGCCTGCTAACTTTTTGTGAATCATGCACAAGTGCCGAGATACCACTGAACTTCACTCATTTGCAATCTCTCTCCATTAAGATAAATGTCTGCCTTCTGGATGTTTTTAAAGAAGTGCATGACTACATTTGCCAAGTTTTTACCATTCACTCAACCTTCTATTGCAGTCATGATATCCTCATTGCAAAATGTCATTTCATCAATATTTGTGCCATGAACAAATGTATTTACGTACATTAAGCCTCCCTCCAAGTCATTAAGATAAATAACAATTCATTGTGGGCCAAAAACTGATCCTTGGGGCATACAATAGTATGTTTTTCTTTTTTTTCAACTGAAAATTACCCATTTATTTTAACATTCTCTCTGACTAATGATATAAGGATTGAAGCAATGGTTCCTCCTCCTTTTGCTGTTTCCTTGTGTATGTTACTAACATAATGTGCAACCAAAATCAAGGGTAAGGAATTCAGAAAATGACCAAATATTTGGTAATATTTGAAAAGAATAATCAGAAATAAATGTGTGAACAGTTCATACAAAATTATTTTAGAGGGACCAATCTCTTGTTAGAGATTTGAAAAGACTGCTGTAATGATTATAAAAAACAAATAAGAAAGAAATGGTCTGTTAAATAAGCTATGGTAAAGATTAAATTTAAGTTCAATCATCCAAATAGATTCAGTATTAAAGAACTGAAGATAGACACAAAAAGGTGGAGTAACTCAGTGGGACAGGCAGCATCGCCAGAGAGAAGGAATGGATGACGTTTCGGGTCGAGACCTTTCTTCAGACCATTCTGAAGGAGGGTCTCGACCCAAAACGTCATCCATTCCTTTTCTCCAGAGATGCTGCCTGGCATTGTGTCTATCTTCAGTTTAAACCTGCATCTGCAGTTCCTTCTTACATAGTACTAAAGAACTTAGACTCTAATGCAAAACCAAGAAGGGAAACAAACCATTCTATAGAAATGAACAGTCAAAGAAGTTAAGAAAAATGGAAAACCAAAATCTGAGTCAAAAAGAAAATTAATTAAACTCTAGATTTAAATCCACTTAGAGTTAAAGGAAAACACCTCAAATGAGAAAGAATAAGTGAATAGGTTGGGTCCTAAATTTCTCAATACAAAAAAAAGATACTTTCCTTTTTTTCATGTGAAATGAACAACTTTGCTTTTGGAACAACTTACAGAAGGAAAGTACAGTGCAGCCCTTACAATTGGAGGACTGTGGTTTCAACCAAAGGGATGTAAACCAGCTATTAGAATAATGGAATGCTCTGAAGAGTGTGCGGTGAGATGCTTGCTTACAGACTTTTTCCACTGTGGGAAAAAAGTGTATTTTTAGCAACACCCTTTCATAAAGTCTTTCCAGTGGAGAATTTGCCACAATGTTTACATTCTGCTTGTATTACTCTGTTTAACGTCTTGTTTTAAAATAAATGCATGTGTTTTGCTTTAAATTTGAACATCCACAGCATGTTTGCCACTTTAAAATAATGTCTATTCAGAAGGAAATTAAAGCTACGTGTCTATATATGCACTAAATGTGCATAAGCTCACACCTGGTGCATCTGCAGATGAAAGCTCACTGCTTTGCAGTATTTGCACATCAATCATTTAAGCATATGTGCAAAGTGGAATAGCCAGGGGTAAGATATAATCTGGTATCTAGTTGCAAGTTATAACAAGGTAACATGACTACATTTTTTTCAATGTGATATCTTGTGATAGCAGAAAATACTGAAGATACGTCCCACTTCACATATGGAATGCGTCTGGTATAATTTAAATATATTTGCATTAGAATTGTACTGTTCACTGAAAATACGCTAAAGTGATGTTCCACAGGGAACCACTATCAGATTTGTATAGGGAAACCTACAGGTTCAATCTTCAATTGGCCTCAAAAGCACTCAAAGGACTTCTTCCCAAGAGTAGCGATGGTAGAAGTAAACCAGGCAGAAAATTGTTTTGTTGCAGCAAGAGGATTGAGGGAATTGTGAGTTTGAAGGAGGATAGTGGGGAGCATGGTGTGGGTTGAGAAGACCAGAGGACAGAGCAGATTGGAAAATATAGAATATCACAAGCTGGTAGAGAAGCCCAAAAGTTCAGAAGTTTCTCACAGCAGCCCTGCTGATAAAATCTCTTCACATAGGACATGAAAAGATAATGCCATGCAATTGAACTTTTGGCACTTGACGTTTGGCTGTATTTTTGCCTTTATTACTAAGTGCTGCTGAGCAGCTAAGACAACTTTGAGGCACAACAGTTAATGCAGATCACATGACTCACATAAAACGTTTCATACACAATGAGAAACTACTTTCAGCAGAAAGTGTACAACAAGCTGATCGGTAAAACTGGAAACTAGTCAAAGATCCAGCTGCAAGTTGTCCTCTGAACAATTATTTAATAGTCTCACTGGAAGATGTCAATTTAACTTTGTACTATTAGGTTCTGATCTATCTATCGTGCAGTTCCGATTTCGAGACTCCACACAATTTGTCATTATAGACCGAGTGATCACCAAGCCACATCAATCACTTTTTAACTCGTTAACTCAAATTAAGGTGACAGAAATGTACCTCCTCCTCCAAAGCATATTCTCCTTGCTGTATTAATAACACAAAGATATTCTGTTCATTGGCCAGTGATCATGTGTCAGTAAATGCTACAGGACAACCAACTGCAAAGTCATTACTAAGATCCCAATCCTGCTCTCACCTGATTTTCAAACACATTCACGCCACCCATGTTTCCTGATGACACAGGATCATTCCATATCCTGGTTGATTTGTTCCTTCATAATCTTATGGTCCTTAAATAAACTGCAAATTCCACAAACAATGCCCCAGCATAGCATTGATTATACTTAGACAGACTGGGATCTATCCGATAGAGTCACAGTGTGGGAACAGGCCATTCGGCCCAACATGCCTATACCGGCCAACACTGGCCCCACGCCTACAATTAGCCTGTAAACCTATCCTATCCATGTACCTGTCAAAATGTTTCTTAAACGTTGCGATCGTGCCTGCCTCAACTACCTCAGATAGATCCGTAAGTCCCATATGGTTACATTCCTCAGATAAATTAAATCATCCCATTATAACGCCACAGACATTTAGGTCCCGTGTGGCACTTTTTTTTGCATGCATTTTATTCCACAGAGGCTTTAGCACTAGGATTAAGAAAAGTGAAACTGTATGTTTAACAAACTCAAAACTGTGGAATATTCTATTTAGCTCAATCAGCTTAGGTCTTGGGGTGGGAGATTGCAACCTTCACGTGGTCCACCCTGTTTCAACAAATGCAATCAACCTGGTGTGCACAAACAGAAGATCAAACAGAACAAGTTGTCTTACAACTTTAGGCTGTGCACGCCATACACAAGAAGAAGAAGCTTAAGTCTTGACAGAATTTATGTTCATTATTCAAAAAACGATTCAAAGAGAACTCAAACAATAATTGTGAAAATGATCAGTTATGTTTTTCCATGTTCATTTTGCACTATAAATCAATTATTGTAACCCAAGGTGCAAATCCTAGCGTTGATAAATGAAAATATTAAATCAGCAAATCAGATCATCATTTAGTTTCAATATCCAGCTGGATATAGACACCGTGTAAGTCTGTTTGGTGTAGCATTGCATAAATTCCTCCCCACTGTTGTCAGACTATTGAAAGAACCTCATAAACCTAGGGGATTGAGCCAACCTCTCAATCTTCCTCAGTGCGGCCCTTGCAGTTTTTTTTAAATCTTGACTTTCTCTGTAACACTATGTTTGCACTCTGTTTCCTTTCCCTCTTTATGTTACCTGCTATACTTGTGTACAGTTTGATTTGCCTGGAGAGGAATTGATAGGATAATGGGAAAGTCTCTGATAGAGTGAGGCCACGGTTGCCATGGTGATAAGCCATTGGAGAAGTCATCAGGTTTATTGGATGGCCCAGGAGGGAGAAAACAAACCAAGGGACACGTAAAAGCTGTAAAATGCAGGTCAGAACACTGGAAAACACTTTGGCAGATTTGGCAGCATTGGAAGAGGGATAGAAACTGAATTAACGTGACAGATGAATAACCTACAGCAGAACAGGCCAGTTCTAATGTTGGCAGAGAAACAGAGCTTTTGGAATTGTTCTATTCAGTACCAAGTCTGGAAGGCTGCAGCATGCCGAGATGGAAGATGAGATGCTGTTCTTCACGCTTATGCTGGGCCACGTTATAATAATGCAGGAGGCGACTGAAAGATAGGTCAGAGTGGGAGCAGGAGGGCGAATTAAATTGACAGGAATCTGGAAACTCAGGGTCGCCAAAGCAACGACAATCCAAGTTGGCTTTTGAAAGTAGAGGAGATTTCATCGAGCACAACAAATACAGTACATTAGATCAAACAAAGTCCAAGTGATTTGTTGCATCACCTGAGAGATTTGGGTCCTTAAGTGAGACGAAGGGAACATTTTTAAAGCAAGTTGCATACAAACTAGTTGCATATAGCCAGGTTATGAATGCCTGACATGGACACATCTGCATAAGAAAGAGCTCCCATAATATTATTAATTTCAAATGTCTAATATTTGTTCCTACGAATGGCACTGTCTACTTTTCTCTCCGTCTACTTTTTGTATTTGTTTTTTCTTATCGGTCTAATGTCCTTTTGATATAATTCATTACAATACTGTGGAGGTCCTATTTTGAGTGATGTTTGTACATTTTCTGACGTGGGGACAAAATCAACTTAAGGCCAAGTTCACCAGCCGGTAAGGGCCTGTGTCCAACTATTGGTCGAGAAGGCACTTTGAGAAGGGTGGAGAAGGAAGAGCTAACCAGGTAGCCAAGAAAAGAATGATCTACTATGGAATACTGAAATGGGAGTGAAAGATGTGTTGAATGGTGGAGTCCCATTGAAGGGGGCAGAAATTGAGAATGATGATTGTTGAATGTGGAAGCAGGTGGGTTGGAAATGAATAATTAGGTAATCCCATCTTTGTTCTATTTGGGAGAAGCAGAAGTGTGAGAAATTGATGAGCTGCAGTGAAGGGTTCTGTCAACTACTGTGGAAGAGGATTAAATGGGGATTTTGCCAGAGTTGAAATAATGACATAAAATAAATGTTCCAAATGTCCTGAAAGCCTGTTGGTTATTCCAATGAAATAACAATAAAGTGACAATAAAACAGGGTGTGGTAGGTGTGGGATGGTGCCATAACAGATGAGTCGGTGGAATGAAAGGTAGAATCAGCTAAGATTTATGAGAGTAAGGTTCTGAAAAACAAGTTTATGGAGCTCAAGGACAGTAAAATACTTTTATTTGTGACACAAATTCCACATGTATGATATTTAATTTTAGTACAGCAATTAGCACGCAAGGCAGAAAGGCATAGATTATGAAGCAAACTTATGAAATGGAATTAAAGTTGTTCAAAACAAGGACAATTAGGACTGAGATATGTGGGGAGGTGAATGGGAAATTATTTAAACCTGGTGAATCTGGAATGCCTAATGAAAAGCCCACCATAGAACCAATTTTGTCCACAATGCTCCAAAATGTTCATGGATATTTGAATGAGTGGTTAACTGGAGATCACATCAAATGCACAAGACTGAATTTCTGAAGTGTCTTGGTCGATCTAGGAAACTAGTACAATCATGTTTCACTCCAGAAAAAATAAATTAATTCTCAAACAATCAGTAAGGAAAAGAAAATCAGGAATCTGCATCCCTTTATGTGGCAACTACTTGCATAGCTTGGGTATGCAAGCAAAGAATTTCACTGTGACTTGTCACATGTAACAATAAAGTATTCAATTCAATTCCATAAATCTCTAGGCCTACATGTTTTACCATAATGTTATAATGGCTCTTGTCGTGTGATTGTTCACTGATCCAAGAGATTAATCTTTAATTCCCCCAAATTCCAGGTCAATCTTGGAGATTTTCAACTTCCTTTGCATCAGGACAATAATAATAAATCCATAAGCACAGAATATAACTTGATTCACAAACTACTCTTTAAGGTAATACATATTTAGATCCTTCACAATTAACTTACAACAGTATAAATCACTCTGTGGTTCCACAGATTAAATTGTACAAAACACATTATTATTTCTTTCCTTAATTATATCAATATTCCAGATAATGATAATGCATAAAGTGTGCAACAAAGAGCAATAATTCAGAAGTGCAGAATAAATTGTGTTATATTATTACTGTGTTTGCTCAGTTACACCATTTGTTTTTAATGCTGTAGTGTCAAAAGGACTATTTGAAAGCAACATAAAAACAAATTTGATTTATCTCATGGCACGAATATACATTTACTGGGATTTTAGTTCATTAATAAATTCATCTTACACTATAATTTTATTTGAATTAATAGGTACAAATAAGTATCATACCAAAGTATCAAGTGATTGCATTGATTAACTGCAATGCATATTGTAAGCAGTACAGTGCAGTCACGACGTGTTAGTGTTAAAGGGAGTACATGGCTAAGATGGAGGAAGGTTGGATGGCTATCAAGCTGGCTGCTTTGATCAGAATTTAGCAAAACATTTGGTGTGTTTTTGGAGCAGGTGAGTGATGAGCATTCCCTCAAACTCTTGACATGCATACCAGGCAATTGAAAGGTGACACAAAAGATTGCAGGTGTTGTGAGCAATCATAAATTGTGAGCAAAATCATGTGATGATGCCTGATCGGCTGAGTTAGTCCAGCAGCTTTGGTAATGAAAAGGCTTTGAAAGGCCAGGAGGTGACTTAGTTGCTAGATGATACCCAGCCTCTGACCTGTTCTTGTCGCCATGTTATATTAGTGACTACTCCAGTTAAGTGTCTGGAGAACATAATGATCAGAATGGCATTGACTTTTAAGAATAGGTGACTGGACGCACATGATGTTGGAGAAGGTCAATGCCTGGCGCTTGTATGGCATACACGCCACTTGTGACATAGTTCACGCCTGAATGCCTTTCATGTCTTGCACCATGGGCTCGCTGACAATGCATATTGGAGAATTGTGGAGGATAAGGCTCCCCAAATTTATCTGCAAGAACACAATTAGGTGTATTGAATATACAATTTACTGAACAATTTCATTTGCTTGTTGCCATGTGTCCTGAACTCAAAGCATCATTAACATCTAATTTAAAGAATTACTATCTTGATTGCCTCCAGAAAGCATTTTGCTCATTAGGTGTGGCTGCAGCTGAGATCCAGAGCTGAATGGCGCAAACTGTCACTACAAGGGAACCTTTAGCTGCCTCTGTTCAACAAACATGTTGTTTTTAGAAACCAACCTATCTCAAAGTGGAAATGTTAAAGTGGAAGTGGGTCGATGTAAGCAATCCTCGGAATATTGCAAGCAGCAAAGAAACTTTGAAATAATCATGAAGGGAGGAAAAGAGAAAACAGAGACTGCAGAGATGAGCATCGACAATTTATTATATCAGAAAGGGTTATTTTTTCATGAACTAGATGTGTGCATATGCCAAAGTTGCAACTGTACCATAACAGATTGACTACAGATGCAAGTAGTTCTGGAAAAGGTCTCCAATACAGCAGGTGTTATGTGAATCTTCTTATATGCGAATCCAATTAGTCAGGTTTGTTTATTTCTAACCACTTTGAGAAATGCTCACAATTTCTAACACTTCTATCAACCTCTGTATTCACCTCTGCACCAGTTTTTAAACCATTTCATCATATATTTCCATATATCGGGAAGCATCCAAGGAAATTCCACTCTGTCATTTCATCCTACATAAAGCATTAAATCCAAAGCTGAACCCAGTGACCCAACGATGACTTCATTATGGCATTAGTAACATCTCCAGACATGCATGATGAATGTGCACATTCACTGTGTAGAAGGAAGTGGAATAAATGATGCATATGTTTCAGAGGCTCTCCGTGTCGGTTGTTGAGTCATTAAATCTGGCACTACATATAATTTGAATAGAACCAACATATGCATTATAAACTAGTGATGTGGATGTAAAGGGAAAAAAAAGGCAAAGTAGACTTAAGCCCCTGTCCCACGATGAGAGTTTACCCAAGAGCTCTCCCGAGTTTAAAAAAAAAAATCAAACTCATGGAACTTCATTACAAGTATTTTTTTATCTTTGGAAAATTTTCACACTGTTGAAAAACTTCACGAGTTTCCGCGTTTCCCAAGTACCTACCATTAGCATTACGAGCCGCTACGAGACATCCACGAGCTCCGACGTACCCGCTATGTACATTCTACGTACTCACCACGAGTTTGATTTTTTTTTAAACTCGGGAGAGCTCTTGGGTAAACTCGCATCGTGGGACAGGGCCTTTACAGCATGAAAGTATTGTTTGTTGATTACAGTGGCAGCTTGAGGCACTGACAAAGTTGCTGAGGATATCAGCACTGACCATGAGTGCGAACAGGCAAGTGTGGGATAGGATTGATAAAGCTCTACACGGGAAAGGGGAACAATGCTGCTCCAGGGCAAACAGCGGAAATTTAGGCAAGGGCCAGCACAATTATCATGCAGAACTATGTAGCTACAGTGTGGCTGGTGAAACAACTTCAGAGGTCTGTTGGGAAAGGAAACCTTCCGCGGTCTCACGGTGAGGGAATCATATTAAAGGCACCATTTCAGAGTTGGAGCAAGCATCCATTAAAAAAATCTGGCACTGATATGAAAGGAGATTTTGTGCATACTGGTACGATGTCAGCAGCTTTGGCAGTAGTAGCTCCAGAAAAAGGGAATAAAATGGCTATTCAGACTCAAGCTCTGGTTTACGTGATCAACGTGTGAGCCTTTCAGTTCGTTCCCTGTATGTACCTATTTTTAGAGCAAATAATATAGGCAAAATTGATGCTAACAGGGAGTATGCGTCTGGACAAACTGATGCCATACACGTGTACAAGAAAGCTATTCTAAATGAAATGGGTTCCAACTCAAAAAGTATATTAGTCACTTTTTAATATTACACAAAACAAAATCTACCTTCATTAGTGGTGTTATGTGAAAGTTTCATGTTCTTTTCAATCCTAAATGTCAGAAATTGTACAGAACAACAAATCTGGAAATAGAAATCAGGAATAAGGTCATGTGATAGCAGCTGAAAAAGGCCATTCAGCCCATCAAGTCTACTACGCCAATCAATCATGGCTGAGCTATCTCTCCCTGCTAACCCCATTCTCCTGCCTTCTCCCCATAACCCCTGACATCCGCACTAATCAAGAATCTATCTCTGCCTTAAAAACATCCATTGATGGCTTCCAGTCTTCTGTGGCAAATAATTCCACAATCAGACAAACCCCAACAAATAGTATCTTGTTGAACGATCTGATCCAGTTTTGCAGTTTTGGCATATTTGGAGATAATACAGCGTTTTATTTCCTGAACCAAATCGATCAGATCAAGTGACTACCTCCTATTGAAAAAGGGTCTCTACCCAAAACGTCACCTATTTCCTTCGCTCCATAGATGCGGCCTCACCTGTTGGGTGTCTCCAGCATTTTTGTCTTTATCTTCGATTTTCCAGCATCTGCAGTTTCTTCTTGAACACTTCTTATTGATGTAACGGAACCTATCCGCTACATGTAAGCCAATTGAGAAAGGCTATGTTTACAGGTATGGTCAGCTAATTCCAAGTTCGTGAACAAAAGTAATTTAAGGAGTTCACAGGAATGAACTTTCCACTGTAAAACCCACGAAGAGCAAGACCACTCAGTTTTGAAGCCAATATGAACAGTGATAAATTGGGTTTATAGCACCAAGAGAAATTTGGATTGCAGAATGAGTTTAAGACATTCTACAGGCTTTCTCCAAATGATACAGTGGTTCATCTACATCTCTTCCAACCTCATATTTTGTATTAGGTGTTCCCGATGCTCCTTAACAGCAGTGAGACCAAGCATAGACTAAGCGACCGTTCTACCGAACACGTGGCCTCAGTTTGCCAAGGTCTGCTGAGCTACCATTTGGTAGCCATTTTAACTCCTCTTCCCACTCTCATACCTATCTTTCTATCCTTGGCCTCCTCCACAAACCACATTTAAGCTGGTTGAACAGCACCTCATATTCTGCTTGGGTAGCCAACAACCCAACTGTATGACCATTGAATTCTCCAATTTCAAGGTAAACTACTTTCCACAGTAAAAGTTCCGTAGGTGGAATTTAATCCCAACAGTTGCGTGGCTTTGCATTTTGGGAAGTAAAATAAGGGTAGGCCATATACAGTAACTGATAGGGTGCTAAGGGAAAATAGATACCTTGGGGTTCAAGTCCATTGTTCACTAAATGTGGCAAAACAGGTAGCATAAATGGTAAATATGGTATCTGACCTTCATGGGTCAGGGGGGGGGGCATAACATATAAAAGTTAGGGCATTATGTGTAACTGCACAAAGTTTTAGTTAAACCATACTTGCATTATTACATATAATTCTGGTTACTGCACTATAAGACGAATGTGGTAATGTGGTTCAAAATGGAACATAGAACAGTACAGCACAAGAACAGGCTCTTTGGCCCACGATGCCTGTACTGAACATGAACTCTTATCTGCCTGCACATAATCCATATCCTTGCATTTTCCTGCATATCCATATGCCTATTGAATACCACTATTGAATCTGCCTCAACCAGCATCTCTAACAACGTGTTCTAGACACTCATTGCCGTCTCTGTAAAAAACTTTGCCCCACGCACCTCCTTTAATCTTTGCCCTCCTTTGCCTTAAAGCTATGCCCTCCAGGATTTGATATTTTTCCCTCCTGGGAAAAAGGTCCTGACTGTCTATCATACTATGCCTCTCATAATTGTATATACTTCCAAAGCCCTTTCCAAAGCTTCCACACCCTTCCTGTAAAGGGGAGACCAGAACTGCACGCAATACTCCAAATGTGACCCGACTAAAATCATATAAATCTGCATCTTGATTTCCTGACTCTTATACTCAATGTCCCAATCTATGAAAATAAGCACACCATATACCTTCTTTACTACTCTATTTACTTGTGTTGTCACTTTCAGGGAGTCATGGACTTGGTTTCCAAGACCTCTGCACTGGAGAGATTGCAGAGTTTCATCAGGATGCTGTCTGGAGCAGGGAACGGTAATTATTTTGTGAGATTGCATAGGCTGGGTTTGTTTTCTCTGGAGCTAAATAGGATGACAGGTGACCTGATAGAGGTACATAAAATGATAAAATGAATAGATAGTGCAGTTAGAATCTTTTTTCCCATGGTAGGGATACTATAAAACAAGAGAGCATATGTTTAAGATGACAAAGACATTTTATAGGGAATTTGAGGGAGAAGGTTTTGTACACAGTGAATGATTGATCCCTGGAACTTTTGCAATCAGAGGTAGTGGAGTCAGATATCACCACTCCTTTTAAGAGATATTAGACAGGCCTGCAAAGAAATAAACAGACCATTGCAGGCAAATAGGATTAGATAGGCAAATTGGTTGACTTTTTTTCAAAAACAACTGCATCGAATTATAGAATAGGTGCTGTTAAATATCATGCAACGAACAAACAAAAACATCTAATTGTGTTTGTAACATATATTGAGAGATACTAATCTCAAATTGACAAAAAGGCATTGGCAATCTATGAAGTAACAAAGTTTCATAAATTCCTATTGGACACAACTTATTTTGTCAGAGACCATAAACCTTCAGCAGTAATCCGTGGTCCTAAATCAGCAAACCAACAATGGTTGTGTTGTGTATCCAAGAGTGAGTCAGGGCTGAACCGGAGATTGGCCAATGCCTGGACATCAGGGGCATGCCTGGGCCTAGGCAAGTCTTTCATTGACAATAAGTGCAATTTCAGACGCCGGCTAACCATTCTTACTCTGGCTTCCCTCCCAGATTTTCCTAGTATTAGGAAATGTGCTACAGAAGATGGTGATTTTTGGGCCCAGATTGGGATAAAATGTATTTTAGGGGGGGTGGGAAATGAATGACCTAAGAGATTAAAATGTAAAGTGGCATCTTTTTGAATTAAAAAAAAATCTTACTCAATGTTTCATTGTCAGATTTCAGAAATGAGAACTGGCACATCCCATGCTATATTGTAACTAATTTTGGTACCACAAAATCATACTTGGTCAGTCACATAACCGCAGATTCTGACATCTTGTGGATAAATCATCATCATTGTTGAAAACATTGGCGACACAGTGGTTCTGGTTTCCAACGGGAACGGCGACGGACGCTCCACACATCTCTGTCCTCCTGTTCCTGCGGACTTCCGCCGCTGGAAGTATAGGATTTTGGTGTGTGTGCTTTATCATTCCTTATAATGCTATGTACGACAGTATTCGCAACGTCTGCTGAAGTGTGGATGGCCGTTGGCTCGCTAGGAGCTCATTCGCCCTTTGACAGGTTTTGTCTTTGATCCTGCTGGATGAAACCTGGCAGGAAACTCAGCATTTACATTTGATCCCACTTTCTACCACTTTGTTCTCTCTATGATTATCCCCCTACACCAGGGTATGTAGATAGAGGTTGTTTAAAACATGCATATAGTGTTAGGCATCCAATTGTACAAACAGTATTTGGTTTCAGCGGTTTATAAAACTCATCACGCTCTAAGGGATAAGGCATTTAGAACGGAGACGAGGAAACACTTTTTCTCACAGAGAGTTGTGAGTCTGTGGAATTCTCTGCCTCAGAGGGCGGTGGAGGCCGGTCCTCTGGATACTTTCAAGCGAGAGCTAGATGGGGCCCTTAAAGATAGCGGAGTCAGGGGATATGGGTAGAAGGCAGGAATGGGGTACTGATTGGGGATGATCAGCCATGATCATATTGAATGTCGGTGCTGGCTCGATGGGCCAAATGTCTATTGTCTCAGTTAAGGGGCTGTCCCACTTGGGCAACCTAATTGGCGAGTTTAGAAGAGTTTGAAAAAATGACATGTTGAAGACCTCCTATGACTATGTTGAAGACCAGGTTCAACTAGCTATGACTAACTTCGGGAGATTTGGACACCGAATAGTGGAGAGTGAAGACGACCTCCTTCGACCTCCCTTCGACTATGATGAAGACTATCTTCAACTACCCTCGATTACCTATGACTAACATGCCGACCTACTACGACTAAACCAACGAGTAATAAAAGTATCGATTTTTTCCATGGTGACCTTTTTATACTCGTGCAACATATTGAAAAAAACGCCGCGACCTAGCCGAGGCCTCGAGTACGTGGAGACCACTCTCGTGCATGAAGGAGAGTTACGAAGACCTCCTGTGACCTCGCGGATTAGGTCGCCCAAGTCGGTCAGGCCCTTTATTTGGCATAGTTACGTTAGTGCAACATGAAAGTTGGCTGCCAATAGGGCATGATCCACTGAAAGACCAAGGTAATCCATTTTTGAGCAGTGAATCCTGAACCATTTAACTTTTGCCATTGAATTCACAAAAATACACAGCATAAAGATTGTTGAGAAAGCTTTCTGTATAAAATAGATGTGCCTATTCTGTTTATGTTCCTCGCTGATATTGCAAATAAGTGTCAAAAATATTATTTCCAAGGAATTGGAATGCAAAGTATGATTGAATGCGTAGTGGTCAAGGTTATTTGACCTAATATAAAAAGAATTCACAAGCATTTCCATGTCAAATCAATTTACGAGTCACGCTTCTGACCATAAATAATTTTAGTGTCAGAAATAGATGTGATTACAGCATTCTTCATGCAAGTCTACATGAAGTTTGTATGGAGTCTTATTAAATGTCATGTCCTGAAACGTCACCTATCCGTGTTCTTGAGAGATGTTGCCTGGCCCGCTCAGTTTCTCCAGCACTAAGTGTATTTTTTTGCAAAACAGCATCTGCAGTTCCTCATAGAGTCATTAATCACGGGAGCAGGCCCTGAACCCAACTTGCCCACGCCAACCATCTATGCTTGTCCCACCTGCCTATGCATGGCCCACATTCCTCTAAACGTTTCCTACCCATGTATCTGTTCAAATGTCTTTTAAATGTTGTTATAGTATCTGCCTCAACTTCCTCCTCTGGCAGCTCATTCCATTTATCCAACACCCTTTGTGTGTAAAAGTTGCCCCGCGCATTCCTATTATATCTCTTCTCCTAATATGTTTTGGTTATGAAAAATAGAGCCTTCTATCTGAGGGAAAATTCTGATGTTTAAAGATGTTTTGAACTTCTGTCTTCTTTCGCTGTTAACAATGGCAGTCCTCCATCACCCCAATTCTCTACTAAGAATATTTGCAGTCAACCAGAACATGATAACAATTAAGGTATCCTCTCAGCTGGTGTTTTTCACGTTGTTAAATGAGCTGCTGAGGTAGCCTTTGCCTGTTCGTTACTTCTTTGACCTGTCTGGGGGTTTTAAAGCAGTGTCAGCCTACTGGCGCATTCCAAAGATGCGTGTGGTTCACCTATTTAAAAAAATATATATATTTTTTTAAAATCATATTTATGGCATACGTTGGGGCTCTATCTCTGGGAACGGGAGAAGGAATGCTGTTTTTGGAGAGCAGAAGAACAAGATCAAATGTGCCAAAGCATGAAAGAGCAAGTTTTCTGCTTCATAGTCTTTGGAAATCAATCAGGATTTATGAAATAATGTCTGTGGAGATTAAACATTCACGTGTCAGAATACATTGTGTATAGTCTGAAAAACAGTGGGGTTGTTGATCTTAAATACTTTTCTTGCTGCCTGGCTTCTTACATTATTAAATGCTCATGGGCAGTTAAATATTAATTTACTTTCTGCAGTTTTTTTCTACACCCCATTTCAGAAATAATGGCAATAAGGATCAATCTTTGAACTTCTTCCTCTCCATCAACCCATTAACATTGGAACCTATAAGAGGGGAACGTTTAACTGCCAAGGCTCCCTATGCTTGCTGTGCATCATAATAGTTGGTGGCTTTCATCCAAGGGATCTGAGAAAGTTAGTTCTCTAATGACTGATGAGAAAGCTGCCAAATAAATAGCCTCAAAAGTCATTTTACCACAGAGGAACAATCAGGGTAGAACCTGGGGAAGACAACAGGAGCTTTGTTGAAACGGTATGTGAGCTGTGCATGCAAGTCATATTAACATTCTGTATGTGTACGCCAGTGCATCTAGTTACAAGCAAAGTCAGCTTTAATTTTTTTTTTACCAACAATTAGTTGTCACGTTGCAAAATTGACTTTCTTTTCCAAATAATATTCTCAAAATATGAAGATTGGTATTGATTAAAATTTGCTACAAATTTCTGAAAGAACAAATCTAATCAAGGGACATCTTAATTATCAATATTGCTTAATTTTACCCCAATTAAATATTTTTAATCAATATTTGTAAAGCTCAGAGAACGATCTTATGATTCCATCTTCAGGGAAAAACAGAATTTCAAATAAAAATGCATAGGAAATGAATAGAGAGGGGGAAAACGATGCATTTGATATATGCCACCTCAAATTTGATGTTGAAAATCTTTAGTGAGAATACGGAGGGTGGCACGGTGGCGCAGCTGTAGGGTTGCTGCCTTACGGCATAAGACCCGGGTTCGATCCCGACTACGAGTGCTGTCTCTACGGAGTTTGTATGTTCTGTCCGTGACGACGTGGGTTTTCTCCGAGACCTTTGTTTTCCTTCCACACTCCAAAGACGTACAGGTTTGTACGTTAATTAATTGGCCTGGTGTAAATGTAAATTGTCCCTAGGATAGTCTTCATGTGCAGGGATCGCTGGTCGGCGCAGACTAGGTGGGCCGAAGAGCCTGTTTCCGGACTGTATCTCTAAAACTAAAAACCTAAAACTAAAACAAATGTAGGCCATTTAATCCCTCTAATATGGTTCTCCTTTCAAAGACATCATTGCGGATCTGTAGGCCAACGCCTATGAAATTGTTGTGTGAGAACATCAATTATTGTATACACTAGACATTCCTAGATTTTAGCTATTTAGTTGGGTGGAAATTCTGTACTCCCAAACATAGTCCGTCTGCTGCTCAGTTCTGGGACACATGGAGAAATCTGCCCACTGAGCTTGCAGGCTAACTTGTAGCCCCACTAACTTCATTGTGAAGAAATGGTTACGGAGCACATAAAGTGACTTGACTTTTACTTGATTTAACCATCAAATTAATGGACCCGATCAAATAAATACAAATACATTGTGGGAGCTTGAAGAGATTAAAAGGATTAAGTGGTGGGAATATGGAACGAGTATGCCAGAGGAAGTAGATGAGGGCACGTACAATAATAACATCTATATAATTAAAAGTCTCATCTTGACCACTTCCTATTTGCGCTGTATATTGATTTTAGAAAAGACGCCACCCTGTATCGCAGTGCTTTTTGGCCATCTTACTCACAGTCCTCCGCTGAACCAGCCCCGAGGATTTTTCCCTTCGATGAAAAATAAGTTATGAGTGTTTAAAAAACCTTGAGATCAGCTGATTGGTCCTCTCGCCTGTCAACCACCGCGATTAAGGTAACGCCCCTTCTGGGGGGGGGGGGGGGGGCCAGGACTATAAAACCCTGGATGCCTGGACGCGAGTCAGTCACTCTGCAAGATCGCGAGGGAGAGGCCACGACTGTCATTCTAAGCAGTGAATCAACTGAACTGTGAGTCTGCAATGTACTTGCAATAAATCATTTGTTAGCCCTTAATGACAATGCCATGAGTTGTTTGGCCTGCTGCCCTGCCTGTGCTTGAAAATGCAATGCTTAATTGGAAATGCTTTATTAGGTCCGAATGTGTTTGGAAGGAATAAATGCTTTATTAGGTCCGACTGTGTTTGGAAGGAATAAATGCTTTATTAGGTCTGACTGTGTTTAGTCCAAAAGTCCTGCTCATTTTGTGACTTCCGCTTAGAGGACAGGTCACGCTGATTGCATAATTTCCAGTGAGTGCAGAGGTCGTGCTGATTGTGTAATTTCCGGTAAGTGCAGAGGTCACGTTGATTGTGGAAGTGCCGCTGACTGCAGAAGCCCCACAGTGGAGAGGCCGCGCTCAGCCGTGTGAGTAAATTCAAGAATGTTTACTGTCATATATATGGTGTGTGAGTCAGTGTGTGTGAGTGTGTGTGTGTGAGTGTGAGTCTGTGTGTGTGTGAGTGTATGAGTGTGAGTCTGTGTGAGTGTGTGTGTGTATATATGTCCGTGTATGTGTGTGTGATTGAATGATTGAGTGAGTGCATATGTGTGTGCGAGTCTGTGAGTCTGTGTGTGTATATTGGAATTGGTGGAGAGGTGGAATATTGCATTGGTGTACCAGCGGGGGACTGTGTGAAGCTGGGACCCAACGGGACCCACTTAGTTTAGTATAAAAGACATTTGGGCAGGTACATGGATGTGAAAGGTTTAGAGGGAAAAGAGCCAAATGTGGATAGATAGGACTAGCTTCGATGGGACATCTTAGTTAATATGTACGAGTGGAGCCAAAGGGCCGGATTCTGGGTAGCATAGCTCTATAGTTCAAAATGCAGCAAATTGTTATTAATTAGGTTCAAGTATGGTTTTTTTTAAGCATCTTTATAAAGATGATAGTAGTAACTTTACTTTTTAATAATGCATTCTGCATGTTATGAATTCCAGTGAACCTGATTTCGGGCTGTCAAGGCAAACCAGGGGCCAAATGCTGGGCTTCACCTGAAGGCAGCTTCTGAACAGCCAGCTTCTGAACAGAAGACCATGCCTGGTGACAGCTCCCAGGAAGATCTGACCATTACTAATCTCTCACTTTCGGTTGTATTTTGTACGACAGTAAATTTGGTTTGCATTTGGATGTGCAAATTTCTACTATCTCATACATGTATACAAAATGTTTCCTAACTGCAAAGTGTTTCCCAAGGGCATTGATTTTTTTAAAGCCTGTGAAAATAATCCCTCTTCATCGACCCTAGCAATTTCACTTAATAACTTGAACATTTCAGTCAAAATACCTCTTAATTTTTAAACTCTAAGGAGTGGCACCCTGGTTTTCGTTTTCAGCTATCATTCTGGTGCCAGAGGCAAATGTTATGCAGAACTCGAAGGGAAGAATGGAATTTTGACAAAATGCTTCATAGTGGCGCATCCATGGAGTCCACCACAGAGCAGTTAATCAATCAGTCTCTGAGGATACTACAGCTTGTAAATGGCATTTTGACCAATATTTTTCAATTACACAGCTAAATTCAATTATTATAACGTTTGTAATTAACTCAAGCAAGTGGATGTGTTATAGTGCAGTGGGAGACCATAATATTGTTGTGCAGGAAAGAACTGCAAATGCCGAGTTAATTCGAAGGTAGACACAAAATGCTGGAGTAACCCAGCGGGACGGGCAGCAAGCATCTCTGGAGGGAATGAATGGGATGATGTTTCAGGCCGAGACCCTTCTTCAGACTATTGCGCACTGGGTTCCTGTTCATAGGCCGTGTAATATATACATTGCATTTAATTCTAAAACGTCTTTATAAAGTGTTAGAATTAATAACAAGCACTCTTTAGGATTAATTTTCTTCAAAGCAACCTGCAGTGCTCACCATCTCATCATCACCCATGTCAAAAATGACAGCAGTCTCCTCCAAGCAGGTAAGGTAGTTCAGCTATGCTATTGTAAAGATTTCAAAGTTACTAAAGTGTCACATTAATGACCAAAGGAGACTTCCACTATCCTGGCCAATTCTTTACACCTCCTTTTTACCCCATTACAGCTGCTTTTAAATTCTCCTTCCTGCCTCTGTTGTGTACTTGGCACATATTCTGTGATAAAGGACCTACATAAATTGTTGTTGATGAACATTTTCAAAGTTGCTTCAGGTTACAAAAAAAAGTGCAGCTGGTTTCTATTTTAGATTGTATCCAGTCACAACCAGTTTTGAGAGGATGTGAGACTGCAATGATATGCTACCATTTACAAAAAAAGAATAGAAAAGGTGCTGAAGTTCGTGCAGTCAAAATGAAACCAAAGTACTTCTAGTGCATGCTTCTTACTGTATTCAACTAACGGAAGAACAAACTTAAATGTGATAATTTATGGAAAGTTTCTAGATTTAATAGTTTCAAAGTTGTGAAAGTCAAATCAAAATGCTATAAAGCATTATCCTATTTTTGCTTAATGTTGTTTATGGGAATTATGGGGATTTTCAGCAAACGTTTCCACCATGTCACTAATCAACATGGTTTATTATTCATTATTAGTAATTCAGTTTCTGAGGATCAGTCTCTGAGGATACTTCACATTTCCAATGTCTTCACAAGTTCAGGATATTTTGTATCAGAAATGTCTTCATCATTTCTTTTGCTCAAATAAACCAGGAAAATATTCCTTTCGTTAATTAGAATTACAGAGGAAGGCCATTACAGAGGACAAAATTGAAGATTGTTTCAGATTCAGGTTTGTTATTTGTCATGTATACCAGCACGCTATAAAATTCCAAGATAGTACGAAACACAGAGTAAACAATTATTACAATTAGTACAATAATAAATGTAATGATGAATTCAAAACAGCAGAATGGTACAGATTGTATAGCAAACCTTCGTTTTAACAGACCCCTTTATGAAGGATTTCAGATATAGTGGACGGACCTTCGGATGACACCCCCAACTCGCAAGGTACACCAGCGAGCCCATCATCACCCGCCGCACTGTCTTGTTGATGCTGCTATCGTTGCTGCTCACATTGTAGCCCTTGGGGACACCACATTGTAGCCTGTGGGGACACCGCCACCGACATGATACCCTACGCCACCTTTGCGCTCCCTCCCCTCCCACCATTAACTCCTTCTTCCTCCATGCTGTTGCTTTATCCAGCTCCCCACTCCACCCCCTCCTCCTCCTCCTTTCCCCATCGCTCTGTCCACGTGGCCTCTCTCCCCCATCCCAACATACTCCACCTCGGAAGCAGATGAGAGAGGAGGGAGCCCAGCACTGACTGAGTACGTCTTGTCGTTCGCAGCAGACTGCAGAAAGCGTTGTCCCCTGTGGCTACATCGTGATCAGCAATAACAGCCCACTTATCCAATCCTGTTGCAGCTCATCAAGACTGGCTCGCTGGTCGAGACCAGCAGCATTGGCACCTACTGTATTTCCCGGCAATTAATACGCACCTGCGTCGAAGACGCACTCCCCATTTTGAGTTGCTAAATTTTGAAAAAAGCTGACAGAACAAAGAATTTCTCACGCTCAGAAAGTCAAATCAATTGCCCAAGGCTTCCAGATCTCCTCCATTCTGAATGACTGAATGGATGGGGGGGGGGGGGGGGGGGGGGGGGGGGGGGTTGTGGAGGGTGACGGCAGGTGGAGAGATGGTGGGAAAAACGGGAACACACCGGGACAAGTTGTATCAGTTGTGATCTTATTTTGAATGACAATACTAGTTCAAGGGACCAATTGGGGGGAGAGTTCCTTTCACAGCATGTGGGGAGTCTGGCCCGGGTCAGCATGGGCAGGAGCGTTGAGAACCAGGGGGTCGGTGATCATGCCAGCAACTCACTCACCGCTGCTGTGGTGCTCAGGGCGTGGAGCCACCACATTGTGGCTGCTCCTGCCGCTCGCCAGCCTTGCTCGTGTCAGCCACTTCCCGCAAATCCTTAAATTCCGACTGCTGCCGGGAACAGGACATGGCCTCACTTGCTGCGCTGGGTGACACCGCATGGCATTCACTGCCCGGTCCGTGTCTTTCAAGAGCAAAGAGCGGGTCAGCGGGCGATGGTCAGTGCGAGTAACCTCAATTGGTCCCTTGATTGTGCGGACTTATTTTTAGGTAAATAATAGCATCTTCATTGCTGGGAAATATGGTAATTTTAAGGTAAAATGAGCCTATGTGCTGGAGTAACTCAGCAGACTGAATCAGACTGAAGGATCCTGACATCACTCATCCATGTTCTGCATCCATGCAAATTAACCGGTTGAGTTAATCCAGCAATTTATGTACTGTTTTGCATTAACCAACACCTGCAAGTTGTTTGTTTCAATTACTTATAATGATAATACCTTACTCGCTTTAACAGACAGTCTGCAATAACGGACATCATTCCTCCCCATCATCCCCTCCCATTAGTTTGTCATAATAAGGGTTTACCTGCAATTAGAGGGAGTAGAAAAAAAAAATCCTAAAATGTCACCCATTCCTTCTTTCCAGAGATGCTGCCTGTCCCGCTAAGTTACTCCAGCAATTTGTGTATATTCGATGTAAACCAGCAACTGCAGTTCTTTCCTACACAACGTGTGAAGTCATGCATTTTGGTAAGGGGAATCTAAAGGGAGAGGACCTGCTAAAGAGTAAAGTTCAGATGGATCGATCTATTCTAGTGTATGAATCACAGCTAGTAGGTCCAACATGCAGTTAAGTATGCAAATTACATGGTGGCCTTTATTGTGAAAGGGTTGGAGTTTAATAATAGGAAAGTTTTGTTTCAACTATACACTAGTGATGTCACACATGGAACACTATGCGCAGGTTTCGTCTCTTTACCTAAAAAAGGATATTGTAGCTTTGGAGCAGTATAGAGGAGATTTACCAAGCAAATAGTGATCACGAGATCAAAAGCTTATTTTATCAAGAAAAGCTACAGTTTGAGTCTGTTTTCATTAAAATGTAAAGTGGTCAAGCTACAAAGTATGCAAATCTCTGGAATTTATCCCTTCCAAGGAGTGGCACCAGAGCATTATATATATTAAGGTGGAGATAGATACATAATTGAAATATTGAGGAATTGATGGTGATGGGAAACATGCACAGAAGAGACCAGCTAGATTAGCCACAATCATATTAAATAGCAGGGCAGGCTTGAGGGCCTGTTCCTATTTTCTTGTGTTCTTGTGCGTTTTGTTCAAGATTTAGGAAGTTTTTGTGTGGTGTAAAGTAATATTAACAAAAGATATATTTATAGCAAAGTCCATAAATTAAGGATTCACCAGAGACTTGTGTCCTTATTTTTAAAATAGTTATTCTATGGGCAGTAATTTGGATTTCAAGTCCCCTGGGTTAATTCTATCCCTGTTGACCCATTTCCAGTTGAAGTATTCCTTTTTTTCTATCCTCATTTTGGATTGTGCATAATTCATCAGCCCTATCAACGGGAATTTAATTAAACTCAGTTTTTCTGTTTATTTTGTTTCCCTATTCATTGTTATCATGGGATACCTTTTTGTCAAGAAAATTATAGCTTCAAATCTTCCTGGCTGGCAGCCTGTACAGCATAAACTGGCAAAATAGGACAAAGAAGGCTGGGAAGAATGCCTGCCAATTTTGCAAGATTGGGGGTAAAAAAAAAAGTGTGGCTGGGTACTGGTCACTTCAAATGTAGCAGCTTTAATGTTCAATGTCCTCTTTCCCCCTTGGTTTTCCCATCTTCTGGTTGCTTTTAGTCTATGATGGAGCTGCTGCAAACCATTGCAATTTCCAGGTTTCAAGAGATAAGTATAGTAAACATGGCATGGCCAAAGACAAAATTGTCCTGATAACACTTCCATTACCTGAAAAGTTAAATGATGTAATGGCTATATCCATGACTAAGCACGTCTCCCTGACCAAAGTGAAATATGTCTATTCAGCGATTTCTAATCCAAGCTTTATGTGATGAAATAAAATGGCAAATAATCTGCTTGAAACATTTACAAGCCTCAAATACAAATTAATCTGGCCATTATATGTTGTGATGAATTAACATTTTTATTTTCAAAGTAAAATTACTCTTTTCTACAGTTTTTCAAGAGCTCTTAAAGATTTGCATCATATTTCTTTTAGATGCCGTGGCACTAAATAAACTCTTGTTGAGAGCCCTCAAGTTAAATGATTACTATACAATCTGCAGTAACTACTTACAATATTGTATTACTTCATTCTCCATATTAATCAACAGCAAACTGTTTCACTGCAAATTTCAGTGAGCTGGCAGCACAATAATGTTACCATGTGACTGCAGTAATCATACAAGGCAAGATAACTGCACAGGCTAAAGAATAGTCAAAATGATTTACTAGTCTACAACTATAGCTTCCTCTAACACTGCACAAAAGTTGTAATAAATGAGCCACCCCTTCACCATTGATTAATAAAGACTAGATATTGCTGCTGTCCACTTTTGCACATTATCCATTTACATTATCTTATTAATTTAGCTTCAATACCTGTTTGTGCAATTCGCCTTAGGCACATTTAACATTTTCCTGGCATCCGTTGATGCTTAATAAAATCTCCAATCAAACACTACAAATTTCCTCCCTTACCAACATAAACGTTAATAATAATAATAATAATGGTGCTCAAAGAAGTGTAAGGTTACATGCCTCAATGACTACTGACCAGTGGAACTAATATCTGTTATGTTGGATGGCCTTGTGACATTTGTTAGGACGCATATCAACTCATGCCTCAGTAAGGACCTTTTACCCATTACAATTCACCTCCCACCACAATAGTTCAACAGAGTGTGTGATCTCGCTGGGGCTCCATTCTGCACTGGTCCAGTTGGACAATAAAAACATGAATGTCAGGCTGTTGTTCATCAGCTACAGCTCGGCATTCAACATCATCATCCCTTCCAATCTTATCATCAAATTCTGAGAAGTGGGTCTCTGCTCATCCATATGCAATTGGATTCTTAAATACCTTGTTGACAGACCACAATCAGTACAAATTAGCAATAACACATCCTCCTCGATCACCATCTGCCCAGGAGCACCTAGGGCTGTGTGATCAGTCCCCTGCTCAACTCTCTATACGTCCATGACGATATAGTCAGACACAACTACAACGACACTTTAACATTTGCCGACGATACCATAGTTGTTGGACAAATAACAGGTAATGATGAGTCAGCGTACAGGAGGAAAATTGAAAATCTGATTGAATGGTGCCAGAACAACAATTTTGCTCTCAACATTATCAAGATCAAGGTGCTTATTGTTGACTTTGGGAGGGGAAACCCGGGGATCCACAAACCCGGTTTCATCGACAGAATTGCTAGGAGTGAAAAACTTTGTTTCTGGGCATGTACACGTCCGAAGATCTGTCCTGGGCCCAGCACGTTGATACAATAACAAAGAAAGCTCATCAATGCCTCTACTTCCTCAGGAGATCGGTATGTCAACAAATACTCTCTCAAACATTCCCATTTCTGACCTTGTCAGGAGCCAGACAGAATGCCTGATTTGCTTTAAAAAAAAAACTGTGAGAAGTGTATGTATCAGCAATTTGTACATCAGCAAACATGTCTCTCAGGAAATTTCTCCACTCATTGGAGGCTTTGAATTAAATTTTGTTATAATCCCACAAAACTACTGGAATTTAAGATCAGCATTTACCTTAATCACGCTGGACAGTTTGATTGCCAGGAAATTGTCTTTCAATGATAATTAATTGAAAGGAAGTGCAAGCTGTTAAAATACATACGATGTTTGCCATGTTCGACCCTTGTTATTATACATTTAAAAGAAATGTAGGTAATTGGCTGAACTATGCACATAAAATACCACTGCAGCTTCCAATGCCTTCTTAAAGTCTTGCAACACCCTTAGCTCCTTCCAGGTAAATCGAATTTCACTATACCTTCATTAGTACGTGACAATAAACTGACCTTGAAACCTTGACTACTTCAACAGGAAAAAAAATCAAATTGCCTGTCACTAAGCAAGTTATTTTATGTTGTGCCTCATGGGAGATAAACTGGTGGTAAAATACATCAATCTGATAACATCATTCATACTGCAGAGAAATAGTTTGGGTCGATGCCAAGAGGCTCTTGCTCTGAGTTGGGGAATTGAGAATCAGAGGAAGTAGGTTGAAGCTGAGGGAGGAAAGATTTAATAGGAATCTGAGGGGTACCTTTTCACGCAAAGGGTGGTAGGTTTATGGAACAAGCTGCTGGAAGAGGTGAATCAGGTGCAATTGCAACTTTTAAGAAACATTTAGACAAGTACATGGATAGGATAGGTTTAGAGGATATGGGCCAAATGCAGGCAGGTGGGGCTAGTGCTGATGGGACATATTGGCCGGTGTGGGCGGGTTGGGCCGAAGGGCCTGTTTTCCCAATGTAAGACTATGATTACGCAGGTTTATATTGAAGATATACAAAAAATGCTGGAGTAACTCAGTGGGTCAGGCAGAATCACTGGATAAAAGGAATAGGTGACGTTTCGTGGTGACAGAGTCTGAATAAGTGTCGCGACCCAAAATGTCACCAATAATGCTGCTTGACCCGCTGAGTTACTCCAGTATTTTGTGTCTAACACTCATACTGCGTTAATTAAAATGTAATCAAACCAGAGAAGCTTACTCATGAAGAATTAAACAAGGAGATATAAAAATGCCATCATCTCTCTAACATTAGACCTAATTTTGGAGAAGGAATGAAAGAATAAGTGAGCAACCACAAACTCTGAAAGCTCTTGAATCAGATAGCAAGGGCCCCTCTAAAAAACATTTATTTGCATTTCAAGAGCGGGGACTGAAGATGATTTCCAGACAGAGTTCAGGATGAAACAAAAAGAAAAACAAAATCTCTGATTATACAAATGGCCTTCAGAACCTCAAAGCATCCCAAAATGAATCCACAGGATATGTGAGTGGGATGGTTCAACCATTTTCATCTGTGTCCCGTTGCAGGATATCTCAAATGCAGACATTCTGGAGACTGTAAAGGGCCTGTCCCACTAACGCAACTTTTATGGCGACTGCCGGCACCCGTCATAGGTCGCCGAAAATTTTCATCCTGGCGACATGCCCCCTGGCGACACCCCACGACATGTTGCCAGGGGTCGCCTGTATGGTCGTGAGAGGTCTCCTAGTCAACCAAAGAGTCGTCGCATCTTTCTGGTCGTCGCTGAATTTTCAACACATTGAAATTTTTCGGCAACCTATGATGGGTGCCGGCAGTCACCGAAAAAGTCGTGTAAGTGGGACAGGCCCTTAAGAATACAAGAAATTGCTGCAGCATCAAGTTGCTGGGAAAAAACCTCTAAATGCAAAAATAACCATCAGAGTGGTAGTTACCAAAACTTCAGTAGGTGCTTCAAGAAAGCCTCATCCCCAAGACATTTTTAAATTTCATTAGGATTGAAACCTATAATTACATTGACCATTAACATAAATATGGTAGGGCAGTTTGAGATCGAAAGGCCGGTGTGTCTCATGTCAGTGGTAGGGAAACTTCTGGAAATAATTCTTCGAGCTAGGATTCACACCCCTTGGTAAGTGAAAGGTCTAATTAGCTAAAGCCAGCACAGCTTTGTATGCGGCAAGTAGTGTCTCACTCACTTGATTGAGTTTTTTGAGGAGGTGACAAAGGAGATTGATGAAGGTATGGGGGTGGATGCTGTCTACATGGATTTTAGTATGGCTTTTGATAACGTTCCTCATGGTAGGCTGATCCAAAAGATTAAGATGCAAGGGCTTCAAGATGACTTGGTCGTATCGATTCAGAACTGGCTTTTCATAGAAGACAGAGTGTTGTTGTGGAAGTAAAGTTGCAGACAGTGAGGAACGCCGTCGGAAGTCACAACAAGACATGGATCAGCTGCAGAAGTGGGTGAAGAAATGGCTAATGGAGTTTAACCTGAGGAAGTGTGAGATGCTACACTTTGGGAGGATTAATGTAAGGAGCAAGTATACAGTTAATGGCAAGACCCTTAACAGCATTGATATGCAGAGGGATCATAGAGTCCAAGTACATAGCTCACTAAAGGTGGCATATGGTATGCCTGCCTCCATTGAATATAAGAGTCAGGAAGTCATGATGCAGCTTTGGTTAGGCTGCATTTGGAGTACTGGGTGCAGTTCTGGTTGCCCCATTGCAGGAAAAATTTGGATGATTTTGAATAAGTGCAGAGGAGGTTTACCAGAATGCTGCCTGGATAAGAGGGTTTCAGCTACAGAGGTTGAATAAACTTGGATTTGTTTCTCTGAATGCCAGAAGTTGAGGGGAGACTTGATATAAGTATATACAATTATGAGAGGTATAGATAGGATAGACAGTTAGGGAGATCTGTATCATGTGCAGGCAGATGAAATCAGTTTTGCTTGGCAATATATTTGGCCCAAACCGTGGGCTAAAGGGTCCGTTTCTGTGCTACACTGTTCTATGTATTAGGGCCTCAGGGTCTGTGTCTAGTATTTTCACAGAATAATATTGAGCTTCTTCAGTGGACATCCAGTGTCTTCAAATATATTTCTTGGCAATGAAACACCAAATCTTCCCACCACATCTTGCCACTGCAAGCATCAAGATACCAAAAAGCCAACTTCATTGGCACAGTAGTTGCCCTCGGATGCCTTTTGAGCCTGAGGGGAAAACATCCCACACACCCACCATTTATTACCTTGTAGTTTATAGAAAGAGTGCAAAGGAAACTAGATGAAGTATGGCATCTGTCATAAATAATAGAACAGTTATGACACAGGAGTCATTCAGCCAATTGAGTCAGTCTTAGTAGAGCAAGTCTAATTCTACATCTTCTCCACAGCTTGGAGGATTATTTTTACACGTGCCTCCTTAATTCCTCAAGCATTAATTGATTCTGTTTTCGCTCCCTTTATAATGCATTGGATGTGATCATCTAAAACCTCAGATTCCAGAAAGATCCTGTCAAATCGGAACAGCAAATGTGTATGGATTGCTCACTTAAATATTGTTACTCTTCCTTCCTGCACCACATCTGGCAACTCCAGATACCAACTAATCATTATGTGAAAATGTTACCCCTCAGGTCCCCTAAACCTCCTCCTTCTCACCTTAAACCTACGGCCTCTAGATTTAAAGAACTCCATCATGGGAAACAGACTTTGGCTATCTAGACTATCTATACAGGGCTCTCGCTTAACTTTTTTTCCCTGTTGACAGCCAGGAAACTTTGACAGCTTCTTAGGTTGCCAAATGACAGTTTAGGTGGTAATTTAAGACGGTTTGCATGACGCGTGCTATAATGTGCTCGGACGAAGTGCGTAGTTACCAGTCGGAATTATGGTCAATGAAGCATTCACATATTATGTTCAAGAAGGAACTGCAGATGCTGGAAAATCAAAGGTAGGCAAAAGTGCTGGAGAAACTCAACGGGTACAAAGCACTGGGTAGAAACGGTGGAAGATAGTGGCCTTCAAATGGGGGTGGTTGGAGAAAACATCCTGCTTGCCTACTAGATTTTCACTTGCTGTAACTGCAGGAAAAATGTTCCCGATGTTGGGGGAGTTCAGAACCAAGGGTCACAGTTTAATAATAAAGGGTAAGCCAATTAGGACTAAGCTGAGGACAAACTTTCTTCACGCAGAGAGTTGTGAATCTGTGGATTTCTCTGCCACAGAAGGCAGTGGAGGCCAATTCACTAGATGTTTTCAAGAGAGTTACATTTAGCTCTTGGGGCTAGCGAAATGAAGGGATATGGGGGGAAAAAAAACAGGAAAGAGGTACTGATTTTAGATGCACAGCCATGATCATATTGAATGGAAGTGCTGGCTCGAAGGGCCGAATGGCCTATTCCTGCACCTGTTTTCTATGTTTCTATGCTTGAGTACATGACAATATAACTTGACAACTTGATTTTGAAGCATTCATGTATGGTGGAGGTATAATGTAGTCATAGGGTGATACAGTGTGAAAACAGGCCCTTTGGCACAACTTGCCCATACCCACCAACATGTCCCAGCTACACTACCTGCTTTTGGTCCATATCCCTCCAAACCCGTCCTATCCATGTATCCGTCTGTTTCTTAAATGTTGGGATAGTCCCTGCCTCACCTACCTCCTCCGGCAGCTTGTTCCATACACCCACCATTATTAAGATGTATTAAAATCATGTTTTAGTGCATTGTAGAAGTATGATTTCAATGTTTTTAGTTTGAAGTATTTTGTGTGGAAAAAGGTACCTCTTAAAAATACTTCAAACTAAAAACATTGAAATCATACTTCTACAATGCACTAAAACATGATTTTAATACATCAAATTTCAAAAAGTCCCTACCGTGGGAGGGGGACAACCCCCTTCCCCCACTCCGTTGCTCCACTCCCTCGCTGGGTACCCCCAAGGCCAGTGATCAGTGATCGCTCAGCCTCCCCACTTTCAAAAATGCTCCGCGGCCCCTGGTTCAGACGGAGAACACTGCCAGATGTGAGCGGGGATCTGAGGCCAGTTGTCCGCGATGTCTGGACCCTAATGCTCAGCGCTTCGTGTTTTGAAGTTGGCTAATGTTATTGATTTGTAATTAGCCCGATTTGTAATTAGTTGACAAAACCTTAATTTATTAATCTGGAATACCCAGGGCGATGGGATAAGTGTAATATTAAAATGACATGCAAGGTGTCTGTCTGTCACAACATACAACCCCGATAACCCATTATTTCCTTCAGTTAAATATAACCATATAACACCATATAACAATTACAGCACGGAAACAGGCCCTCTCGGCCCTTCCAGTCCGTGCCGACCATTTGTTTTTCCCTAGTCCCATCTACCTGCACTCAGACCATACCCCTCCATTCCCTTCATGTCCATATACCTATCCACTTTACTCTTAAATGTTAAAATCGATCCTGCCTCCACCACTTCTGCTGGAAGCTCATTCCACACAGCCACCACCCTCTGAGTAAAGAAGTTCCCCCTCACGTTACCCCGAAACTTCTGTCCCTTAATTCTCATGTCATGCCCTCGTTTGAATCTTCCCTACCCTCAATGGGAAAAACGTATCCACGTCAACTCTGTCTATCCCTTTCATCATTTTAAAGACCTCAATCAAGTCCCCCCTTAACCTTCTGCGCTCCAAAGAATAAAGACCTAACTTTTTCAACCTTTCTCTGTAACATAGTTGCTGGAACCCTGGCAACATTCTAGTAAATCTCCTCTGTACTCTCTCTATTTTGTTGACATCCTTCCTATAACTAGGCGACCAAAATTGTACACCATACTCCAGAATTGGTCTTACCAATGCCTTGTACAATTTTAACATTACTTCCCTACTCCTATATTCAATGCTCTGATTTATAAAGGCCAGCACACCAAAGGCTTTCTTTACCACCCTATCTACATGCGATTCCACCTTCAGGGAACTATGCACAGTTATTCCTAGATCCCTCTGTTCCACAGCATTCCTCAATTCCCTACCATTTACCATGTACGTCCTATTTTGATTTGTCCTGCCAAGATGTAGCACTTCACACTTAACAGCATTAAACTCCATCTGCCATCTTTCAGCCCACTCTTCCAAATGGCCCAAATTTCTCTGTAGACTTTGAAAATCTACTTCATTATCCACAACACCACCTATCTTAGTATCATCTGCATACTTACTTATCCAATTTTCTACCCCATCATCCAGATCATTGATGTACATGACAAACAACAGTGGACCCAACACAGATCCCTGAGGCACCCCACTGGTCACCGGCTTCCAACCTGACAAACAGCCATCCACCATTACTCTCTGACATCTCCCATTCAACCACTGTTGAATCCATCTTGCTTCTCCGCCATTAACACCCAAAGATTGAACCTTCTTAACCAACCTTCCTTGGGGAACCTTGTCAAAGGCCTTACTGAAATCCATATAGACAACATCCACTGCTTTACCCTCATCAATTTCCCTAGTTACCGCTTCAAAAAATTCAAGAAGGTTTGTCAAACATGACCTTCCAGGCACAAATCCATGTTGACTGTTCCTGATCAGACCATGTTTATCCAGATGCTTACATATATTATCTCTAAGTATCCTTTCCATTAATTTGCCCACCACTGACGTCAAACTAATAGGTCTACAATTGCTAGGTTTATTCTTTGAACCCTTTTTAAAACAATGGAACAACATGCGCAGTACGCCAATTCTCCGGCACTATTCCCGTTTCTAATGACATTTGAAATATTTCTGTCATAGCTCCTGCTATTTCTACACTAACTTCCCTCAATGTCCTAGGGAATATCCTGTCAGGACCTGGAGACTTATCCACTTTTATATTTTTCAAAAGTGTCAGTACTTCCTCCTCTTTGAATCTCATAGTTTCCATAGCTACTCTACTTTTTCCCCTTATCTCACAGAGTTCAATATCCTTCTCCTTGGTGAAAACCGAAGAAAAAAAAATTGTTCAATATCTCCCCCATCTCTTTTGGCTCTGCAGATAGCTGTCCATTCTGGTTCTCTAATGGTCCAATTTTATCCCTCGTTATCCTTTTGCTATTAATATACCTGTAGAAACCCTTTGGGTTTACTTTCACCTTTCTTGCCAAAGCAACCTCATATCTTCTTTTAGCCTTCCTAATTTCTTTCTTAAGATTCTTTTTACATTCTTTATACTCCTCTAGCACCTCATTTACTCCATGCCTCCTATAATTATTGTAGATATCTCTCTTTTTTCGAAACAAGTGTCCAATTTCCCTTGAAAACCATGGCTCTTTCCAATTTTTACTATTTCCTTTCAGCCTAACAGGGACATAAAGATTCTGTACTCTTACAATTTCCCCTTTAAATGTCCTCCATTTCTCTTCTACATCCTTCCCATGAAACAAAGTGTCCCAATTCACTCCTTTAAAAATCCTTACGCATTCCCTCAAAGTTAGCCTTTCTCCAATCAAAAATCTCCACCCTAGGTCCAGTTCTGACTCTCTCCATAATTATATTGAAACTAATGGTATTGTGATCACTGGTCCCGAAGTGCTCACCAACGCATACCTCCGTCACCTGACCAGCCTCATTTCCTAACAGGAGGTCCAGCACTGCCCCTTCTCTGGTCGATACCTCTATGTACTGCTGCAAAAAACTATCCTGCACACATTTTACAAACTCCAAACCATCCAGCCCATTTACAGAATGTGTTTCCCAGTCTATTTTTGGGAAATTGAAATCTCCCACAATTACTACCTTGTGCTTACTACTAATATCTGCTATCTCCTTACATATTTGCTCTTCCAATTCTCGCTCCCTATTTGGCGGTCTATAATACACCCCTAAAAGTGTTGCTACACCGTTCCCACTTCTCAGTTCCACCCAAATAGCCTCCCTAGACGAGCCCTCTAATCTATCCTGCCAAAGCACTGCTGTAATATCTTCTCTGACAAGCAATGCAACACCTCCCCCTCTGGTCCCTCCAATTCTATCACACCTGAAGCAACGAAATCCTGGAATATTGGGAAGGTAGCACTATTGTCATTTGCACTCAACTATTTATGTTTGTTTACCTCACTGACTATTTCTAAACCTCCGTTCCCAAATTCCTTTGACCGGTTGAATAGAAATGTCCCCAATCTCATTGTTTTATTAATTGAACACGTAGATGAACATCCTCAAGGAGTGTAATCAGATAGAAACTGATTCAGATGTGATGATTAAGAGCTTGTTCAAAGAAGGGGCATATTTTAAAGGAGTGACAGAGATACTTGCAGGGGAATTTGTGGGGAGGTTATTATTTGTCTTTAGTTTTAGCTTGAACCAGGACATCTGAAGATTCAAAGCTTAATATAGGAATTGTGCTGATACTGACTACAACCAACCACGTAATGAATATCATCCATTCCGGAGGTTTTATTTTTTTGATGCCATTTAAACTTCACTTGGATTTCAATCACTTCATTGTAAAAGTAATTGGGAATGGGGAGCATTGGATCAAAAAATTGCCCTCGGTACATATTAACTGTAATATAATAATATATGCATGTTGGTAGGTGCAATCAAAACAAAGATAATTTTATCATTGTTGTGTTATGAATACCACAGAAAATATTATGTACTCTCAAGATCGCATTTAATAGAATATTGCTTTAATATATAGTTTCGGAAAATAATATACATTTCGGAAAAGTTCCAGCTGAGAGGAAGACAGCAAAATACTGAAAATATTGGGGGTGAAAATGACTTCAGGACAGTTTGTTAGGAAAATGAAGGAAATGATAACAGAATACTTATACAGCTGAGTGAGTATAATTTTATGGATGAGAAATTGTGTTCAACCAATTGATGACTTCTTTGACGAAGTAACTAGCATGTTAGATAACAAGGAAGCCAATGGATGTAGCAAATTTTGTTATACAAAGCTTGGTCTGTGAAGTGCCCCATAAAAGATTACCGCATTAGATAAGCACCCGTGGACTTGAATGTAATAGGTTAAGTCCAGGGAGTCAGATATGGGGCTTTATGTGTGGGCCAGATATATTGTCAGTGCAGAGGGGCTAGGAGCCATCCAGAGTCAAGGTCTGGAATTGTACTAGGTGTGCAGTCAAAGCTGGGCCAATTGGAGTATTCAGCACTGGGAACCTAAGCAGTTAAGCAGCTATGATCAGGGTAGAATATGGGGCCACGTGTAAGGCTGGATTCAGGGTCAGGAATGTGAGAAGGTATGCAACTTGAGTCAGGGTCAGGAGTAGTACCAGGTGTGCAGTGAGATCCAGGTTGGTCAACATGGGCCAAGTGTTTGATTATAATCTGATTTCCATACATGAATGCACTAAGATTATTCATGTGCTGCACCTGTTGATCAGAGCCTGGCTCTGCTGTGGAATGTAACAGCCTAACCTTATTCATAGCTAATCCAATTTAAAGCATAAATATTGCACTCAAGTGGAAGTTAAAAGACTCTCGACAGTATGCACCAGATTGCACAATTTCAAGCTGAAAAATGCAAAAGGTCCGTACCACATTCCCCCTCCCCCCCCCCCCCCCCCCCCCCCCCCCCCCAGTTGCTATGCTCCTTCGGGCTTGGTCTCTCGCAATTTCTCACTTCCCACTCTCACCCAATGTTGGCAACCCTGTGATAGGGTAGGGTTTGAGAGAATATACTTCTCTGTTTTACACGAAGAAGAGTCACTAATCAAAGCAAACTGGCACAATAGTTCGTTTTGGTGGACCTCTCTACCACACACACACACTTCACCATTCCACCAGGTCTCCCCAGGGAGTTAGCTTCCTGTTATGAACTAGAATTTCAGTGACACCCTGCACACAGCACATTGCCACTTGCAAACACATTTTTAGTTAGATTGCCTAGATAGTTTTACTTCAGTCCAAATTCATGACTTTCCCTATTCTGTCTCTGATTTATGCTTTTAAAAATACTGAACATTACAATGAGTGCATTTCAAATGCATATTGATAATAAACAATGTGATTGGTCTGCAAACAATTTGAATAACAGCTTAAACTCTGCTGCATCTTAAATGGCTGGATGATGTTCATTTTGACCCATTTCCCACCCTCACCCTCAGTGCTGTTCCCAAGACCAAACCTAACTGCTGAACACCACAGAATGGGCTGTGCTGGAGACCTTCACTATAATGACTTTGAGCAAGGTGGTGCAGGCCAAGAGTGGTGAATAAATCCTGGACGGCAAAATCAGAGGTCCCACTCTGCTGGACTGCCAAGGCAGTCCTTGGCAGCTCAATGCTGTCCTAAGTATCTGTTACTGTTTAAATAGTTTTTGATATTCAGCAATGTGAATGTAGGAGTTCACCGGTGATCCAAAAAATGATGATGCTATTGATGGTGAGGAGAATCGTTGTTTGAGTGCAGAATGATATTGGAAAGGAGGGAAATGGCAGATGGAATTCAATCCTAAAAAATGTGAGATGATTAATTTTGGGAGGGAACTAATAAGGCTAGGCATTATACAATGAATGTTAGGCCCTTAGGAAGCACCAAGGAACAGAAGAACCCAGAGGCAGCAGCACCTGTAGTTAAGAAAGCATATGGTTTACTTGCATACACTGGCTGCAGCAGAGAATAAAAGAACAGCAAAGTCATAGTATTCTCTAAGGCCAATGCTAAAATGTCCCTTCTGAGGAGCTATGGGCTAGGGTTGATTAGAATGAAGACTGGACTCTTTCAAACAAATGCCAATTACAATGAGCAGCTCTGAGGACACCATGCAATCAGCAATCACCATGCAATCAACACGTCATCTCTAATTTATGCTTTGTCTCGCCAAACATCTCTCTAACTGTTATAAAGCTTTAATCGCAGTTTGTTACTGAGCATCAATAAGTATCCTGCTGTGGGTCCAGATTGGCGACCATTCTCTGCAGTAGCACTGAGCCATAGGCTCCTCCTGTTCCTCTGAGCTCATCAACGCTTACCAACCACTTGTGTTCAATTTACTGTAATATTCTGAATGTACACATGTACTGTGAATACAATCCTTTAAGTGTCTGCTATTTATTAGAACCGGTTTCAAAACTTAAAAGGCATGACAAAGATATAACTACCATATGTGGCAATTTTAGGAGCTGGTTTGCACAGCTTCACAGCAAAAAAACATGTAATTTGCTCCAATTGTACATAAATTCTGAGATGGACTGGTTTCTCAGTGGTATTTCCTGAATATTTTGGGTGGTCACGAGTGTTTTAAAGGTGTTGCAGTCTGCAGTTTGGAGAACTCTTGAAGGTGCTATGGCTATATTCTGTGAATCTAAAGTATGAATCCCAATGTTGCTTTCAGGGTTTCAAGACTGTTTCTTCAGTTATTTACCGCCAAGGAATGCCAGCTCTATTTTCATTATAATGACAGGCAGATCATTTGTGGCATGGGAAGCTTTTACTCTTTAGTTTAGTTTAGAGATACAGAGCGAAAACAGGCTCTCCGGCCCACCGAGTCCACAATGACCAGCGATACCCGGACAAGATTGAAAAGACTAGGCTTGTATTCACTGGAGTTTAGAAGGATGAGGGGGTATCTTATAGAATCATATAAAATTATAAAAGGACTGGACAAGCTAGATGCAGGAAAAATGTTCCCAATGGTGGGCGAGTCCAGAACCAGGGGCCACAGTCCTAGAATAAAGGGGAGGTCATTTAAGACTGAGCTGAGAAAAAACATTTTTACCCAGAGAGTTGTGAATTTATGGAATTCCCAACCACAGAGTGCAGTGGAGGCCAAATCACTGGATGGATTTAAGAGAGAGTTGGATAGAGCTCTAGAGGCTAGTGGAGTCAAGGGATATGGGTAGAAGGCAGGCACGGGTTATTGATAGCGGACGATCAGCCATGATCATATTGAATAGTGGTGCTGGCTTGAAGGGCCGAATGGCCTCCTCCTGCACCTATTTTCTATGTTTCTAATAACACTATCCTACACACACTAGGGACAATTTACACATATAGTGCCCTCCATAATGGTTGGGATAAAGACACATCACTTATTTATATGTAGTTAAACTGCACATTGTCAGATTTTAATAATCTGTATATACAGATTATGTACTTGACTAATGCCTGCCCAGTCTATTCTTAAAGATCTATTGACTCCATCAACAAGGAAATGTTTGGTCTCATCTGGAGCTGAATCAAGCAGAATCTACCAATAATGTATTCACCAAATCAGTTTGGGTTTTCACAGGACCCATCAGTTTTCATCTCCTTGGTTCACAGAGCAGAATTCCAGAGGAGAGGTGAGGGTGACTTTCCTTGACATGGGGGATCAAGAAGCCTTGGTAAAATTGAAGTCAATAGGAATCAAGAAAAAAACACTACAGTAGCTGGAATCATACCTCACACAAGGAGGTTCCTCGGGACATTGAACCATCTTCAGTTGCTTCATAAATGATCTTTCCTTCTCTCATAAGGCCAATGCTTGCATGTTGCAAGAACTAAACAGCATTCAGACCATTTATCAGCTTATTTGTGCAACAAAAGTGCCAGTCATTGGGAGAGAGTCCATCTGCCTGCACTTCAATATTATTACCATCACCAACCCCCACCATCAATATCCTGCATATAACATGTGACCAACAACAACTGCAGCAGCCACATAAATACCACAGCTGGATAGTTTGTCAAGTCAAGAGAGTTTATTGTCATGTGCCCCAGATAGGACAATGAAATTCTTGCTTGCTGCAGCACAACAGAACATTGTAGGCATTATAAAATTATATATATTTGTGTATATACACACACATATACACACACACATACACACACACATATACATACACACACACACACACACATACACACACATATATATATATTTATCTGTATATATACATATACAGATAAAGTGCAATAAGCTGTTATAGTTCAGAGTTTGTTTGAAGTTCTGTTGAATAGCCTGATGGCTGTGGGGAAGAAGCTGTTCCTGAACCTGGAAGTTGCAGATTTCAGGCTCCTGTACCTTCTACCTGATGGCAGCAGGGAGATGAGTGTGTGGCCAGGATGGTGTGGGTCCTTGATGATGCTGGCAGCCTTTTAGAGGCAGCGACTGCAATAGTTCCCTTCGATGGTAGGGAGGTTCAGAGCCGATGATGGACTGGGCAGTGTTTACAACTTTTTGCAGCCTTTTCCGCTACTGGACGCCGATCAGCATGCTCTCTACTGTGCATCTATAGACGTTCGAGAGAGTCCTCCTTGACATACTGACTCTCCGTAACCTTCTCAGGAAGTAGAGGCGCTAATGTGCTTTCCTTATGAGTTCAGAGGCTAGGTATCCTGTGGCAAGTGATTTACTTTTTGATGTACAAAGCATTTCCACCATCTACAGGCTCCAAAAACACTCATTATCTTCCAAGACAAAGAACCCACTTTACTGGCAAACCCTAACTATCCAATTACTTTATCACTGGCACATAGCATGTCAAGCATGTGCAAAATACAATGCAGTACTCCTCATGGCAACTCTGACAATAATTATATAAAGCAAATAGTCAGAGTTACAATGAACAATCAACAGGTGAATGAATAGGTTTTTTAGTCAGCAAGATTATGCTATAAGATTTAGGAGTATTTACAAGATTATGCTATAAGATTTAGGAGTATTTACAAGATTATGCTTTCAGATTTAGGAGTTGTTGGCTTCCGTTGAGTTTCTGTTGCTTTGTTGGCACTTTCGGTATAAAATTTAGATCCTACGAACTCAGTCACTTGAAATATGTGCAGACCAAAACAGTTCTTGTGGGATACTCGTGTTGTTGATCACTCAGAGTTGCTGCCTTACAGCGCTTGCAGCGCCAGAGACCCGGGTGTGATCCTGACTATGCTGGCGCTGTCTGTATGTAGTTCGTACTTTCTTCACGTAACCGTGTGGGTTTTCTCTGAGATCGTCAGTTTCCTCTCACACTCCAAGATGTACAGGTTTGCAGGTTAATTGGTTTGGAATAAATGTAAATTGTCCCTAGTGTGCGTAGGATAGTGTTAATGTGCAGGGATTGCTGGTCGGTGCAGACGCGGTGGGCCGAAGGGCCTGTTTCTGTGCTGTATCTCTAAACTAAACCTTCCCCCTATAATATTATTATATTATGTTTAGCTACAGCTGAAAGTGACATATTCTACTGAACTATTTTAATAACTTCCTTTCAATATAAGAAGTCAATGGGTTTACATTTTCATAAACAGTGAGAACTGCAGAATGTGATTGCAATACACAATTAGTTTTAAACTGCAATTAAACGGAGAGGGCTCTAAATTTTGCTTCCGTCTCAAGCATGGACTTTTGTTCAGACTGATTTCTTTGTTGCATGTTTTTTGGTTGTCAGCACATTTCAGGACGGGTTGGGTTTCTTGAAACAATTTGTCTGATTTGAAAGTTATAACCTTGATTATGGATGGTAGAACCTGGTAAAAAAAAAAAAAAAAAAGGATTCCATTGAAAGTTTCATTCTCTTCACTCGGGATTGCATTCTAGAGTGGATGGGGCATCAGACCCCAAGGTGTTAAGTTCAGCAGTGCTTTTTAACATGGGACCAGCAAACACAATCAGGATATAATTTTGAAGATATGTGGGTGCACCGTTGAATTCATGGGGGCAGAGTTAATTCAAGAGCACTGTTTGGGTGACTGGGATGAGGTGAGAGAATCTGAGTGTTAGAAGGATGAAGATTGGAGGCGGGCTCGGGAGTCAATAGGTTTATTTGTGTCTGGGTAGACCCAGTCATATACCCAGCAGTGAGATACTGTAATTCAAATTCTGATCTCATAATGCTGAGAGACTAGGGAATTACTAACAGGTAATAAATCTAATCTAAATGTATATTAAATCATGGTTTGTCAGAATTAATTTTGTAGTATTCTGGTTACCTCATTACAAAGTGGATCTTGAAGCATGGGGGGGGGGGGGGGGGGGGAGCAAAATAGTTACAAGCCTGGTAACAGAAATAAAGTTTCTATCCATTAAAGATTTGCACAGTTAATTTGCACACATCTCCCACACAAAAAAAAAAAATAGGGTAATGAGGACAAAATGTTTTTTTAATGTTGATGAAAATTTTCAGCCATTAATCTGAAGATGAACAAATGTCACTGTTAAATTTACAGAGCAACCCTGCCTCTCGCATTAATATTCACTGCATCATTTAATGGAATCATGCGATTGTGAGAATAAAACTGAATATCATTGCTACTATACTTTTGACAAGAAAATAGGAAAAAACGGACCAATGACAACGGCCTTTATCTCATTCCAAAATGCAAGAGCGAGTCGTTCAGAATCTTCTTGTGCATCACTGGCTATAAAGTTAATTCGAATGCCCAATAAATGAAACCTTTAATTTTTTGGCAACTTTGCAAAAATGATCATAAAATCCACCGTGCTTCTATCACTCTTGACCTGTTGGTTCTGCTCAGGGGCTTTACTTTCAAAGGCATATTTCCAACCGGCAATATAAAACACTTTGAGGAAATGATAATCAACAGATAATATAAATGATAATGAAAAACTTTAAAGATGTTGGGCCACCTTATTTAAAAGAGCCCAGAGATGCGACTTGTAGTCACTTGGAGTGTATGTGCATGAAAAGTGGACGGTCATGTGGACATTCATTTAGGCAATCCCAAATTATGCTAAACTGCCAAAATGTTATTATTAGGACAAACATGACAATATGGACATTTTAGCAGCAGGTGCAGTTTCAGGTCTGGTGGATGGGGTGCTTGGAGCTCGCCTCGTGATATGCTGAGAAAATGGCTTCACCCCAGCCCAAACTTGTAGCTTTTACCAATAGATTTGTAAACATCCAGACTCAATTACTCCAATTCCATCTGTCATTTAATATCAGCAGAACTTCTGTTTATCCAAATCACTCATCAGTCTTTTGTGCTCCTTTAGGTCTTTCTGCTATGGCATCAATGAATGCAATACAGTGTGGTTTAACACATCCTGGCCTCTGTATTTCTGATAGTTATCACATAATAGGTATCAACCGTTCAATTTCCTGCTTGTGTGAATGAGCAGGAGGTTGACTGGAGATGTTATTGCTTGTTGCTTTATTCTAGAATTTTATTTACATTTTTTCCAGAATTTAAATATTGACCAATTAGCAATACCTAAAAACCTTCCTGGACACTCAACAGCTTAATTAGCTAATGCATCACCTTCTACACATTCAAATCAGAAATCCATTTACTGCGCAAATTTCACTGTACAAATCCAATTTAGGATGAATACATTCGAACACACCAGTAAATACTTAAGTATTTCAGTGCAATTGGTGGCAACGTATTAATAGTGAAAAGCAATCCCCTTATTTACCCAAGTACAAAGATTGGGTTCTAAGTTAAAGTATAATCTGCTTGGAAAAGACATAACAAATGTACAAAATATTACTTCACCCGTTTGTTAAAAGACATAATTTACTTATCTTTCTAAAATCTTCAAAAGAGAAACAATGAAACCATAAAAGCATTCTGCAAAAAAAAAACCACTACAGCAATCTTGGCATAAGATACATCAGATGATACCAAGACATAATGATCAGATGAAACTCTCCCTTTAGAAGGCAAATTTCAAATTGGCTAAAATCAGCATTGCTTTGTACATTCAAACAGGCAAGAACAGTGGAGTAATCTAACCCACAATTATCTAGTACAGGCGACCTTCGGGTTATGGGTGTCTGCATTCAGAAAAAAATGACCTTTGTCACAATTTTCTGTAATGTCATCTGCACATGAAATGCAAGTCGAAAAAATGAACTATACTGATTTGTTAACTTTTCTCACATGAATTCCATGAGAGTATATTTTATTCCATATCTCAAATATTTGTGCAGTGATTCGTGAATTCTGTGAAGGTTGAATTTTTGTGACCGAACCACTCTAATGTGGGTGTTGCCTGTATTGTGGAGTTTCTGTCCATTAATTAAACACTTTTAAACTCACGGAAGAGGCAAAAAAAAAGGAAAAACTCCTTAAAGCAATCCAGGTTTAAGCTTGCAAAAATACTGAACTAACATTGAATATTTACTAAAAGACACAGAGTGGAAACAGGCCCTTAGGCCCACCAAGTCCACATTGACCACTGATCAACCGTCACACTAGTTACCATTTTATCCCACTTTCGCATTTGCTCCCTAAACACTAGCACAATATACATTGGGCAATTAATTTACAAACCTGCACGTCTTTTGGACGTGGGCAGAAACTGGAGCAGCCAGAGAAAACCCATGCTATCACAGGGAGAACATTAAAACTCCATACAGACAGTACCTGCGGGATCAAATCGGGTCTCTGGCACTGAGGCAGCAGTACTACCATCTGCATGACTATGCCACCCTTAAAGTTCTGACACAGTACATGACTGAGTAATAGTCATTGATGACCTACCTACTTTCTCAGGAACTGATCCAACTCATCAGATGTCTGCACTGAATTCACATTCACTGCCCATGCTGGCACCTTAATCTAGAGGTCAAGAATCTGTTAATGTCCAACATAGAAATTTGCTTTTTTACATATTATATTGTTCCACATGTGGAGCTCAAATACATTATGCAATTCATCTTATTGAGTCTAATTCTGAAGGCCTCGATTAGAACTCCATGCTTTCTTAAATAAAAATACCTCAGCCCTCCCAGCCTCTCTTCCCAGCTACAGCCCTCAAACAATGTGTCAGCTTAATGATCCTTCTCAAATCTTTGCTCAGGCTCTTATATTCCCTATCATATTGAAGCAACAAAACAGGATACACTGAGATAGATCATGACATATCATTTATTTACATTGAACTAAAATACCTGCTAAAACTATGTGTCTTTTTACAATACTGGAGAGATTTTGAGGAACAAGATTATTATTCTGGTTTTTACACCATTACACTGTTCTTAACAAAAATCTATCCATTATGTGAAACCTTATAAATAACAGATATAAATTAGATAACTTCAAGACCAAAAGTCAAAAACTGTTTTCATAACAGACAAATTTTCATAACAGACAAATTTACCACCAAAAATGTGACATTAAAAACTCTGCCACATTTAGTCATGAATATTTAATTCATAAATAAACTTCATATGGCCCCTCACACATATACGTTTTGATAATGGTCTAGGGAAATATCTTCATCAATACCAGGAGAAAAATATAGTAACATGCCTGGTATTCCGCCTCGCAAAGATCCCGTAAAGGTCGTGTGCTTGGTGTCCATTGTCACAACGGCTGTTATCGAGGCCGGTACCTTCGTAAGTTGAACCACGGAGGCTCCAAACCTCTACTGCTTTTCACAAAGCACAACGATGTATCCAATGTTAGTGGTGATCTTTGGGCGAGTTAATCATTTTTCTTATATTCACATTTAATATATCAAAAACATCGTGGTGTCAAAAACACAACAACCGTTTATGATATATTTTTGACTATTTAAAGGGAATAAAAACATTTTTGGGGCATAAATTGATCATCAAAACTAAGAAACTGAGCCAATCTTCAATTTGGCAACACACTGTCTCTTATTTACCTTTCGAACGGACCAAGTCACTAACTTCATTCCTTTGGGTCAACGTCCAGAAGCTCCACAACGACTGTTACAGAGACATTTTATTTACTTCATCACAAATCAAACCTTCCGTTGAATCATCAGCCATCGACATAGCTCAAATCCATAAGGTAATGTACCGTTTTTCTATCTTTGGATATAATTTGGTTTTCTCTAATAAAGTAACATATGTTTTCTGGGACACCAAACCTTTGCAACGTACATTTGTGTGTATGACATGTAACGCGCCTTGTGGTGTCCACTCAGATGGATGTCGCATTCTACTACATGATCAGGTGAATGAAGTGGAAACGGTGTTTGCAATTTTATTGCTCCATGTGGTATTCATAAACATAGAAAGGAATAAGAAATACACGCTCTTACTGTGCCAACCAGGTCATTGGTGAACACCACGCGACAACCATTACACAAAATGTATTTGTGTATTCTGATGCCATTTCGGAAACTTTCCATCAATATGCTATTTTTTCTTATATTTTTTGTTGAAACTATGTTAGTCATGAACCCAATAAAGTGCTTGTCAACTTTTTTTGAAGGAATTTGAAATGTGACCCCCTTCATAACATTATTGTGTGCAGTATCGTAAAAATACATGCATTTAAAAAATGACACAAAGTGCTGGAGTAATACAAACTCAATGTCTCCAATTCTATCTGTCATTCAATATCAGCAGCAGGTCAGGCAGCATCTCTGGAGAACATGAATAATTGACGTTTTGGGTTGGGGCACTTCTTTAAACTGATCAGTCTGAAAAAGGGTCTTGACCCAAAACATTGCCTGTTTATGTTCTCCAGAGATGCTGCCTGACCCACTGATTTATTCCATCACTTTGTGTCTTTTTCTGTAAACCAGCATCTGCAGTTCCTTGTATCTGCATTTAGAAGATGTCCATTTAATGGAACAACATCTGTTCCGAATTGTAAAGCTGCAGGGTTATACTTCATGATGAGATGGAAGTTTTCAAACAGTGGGTGTATATTTAAATGCTATTCAAATACAATTATCCCGAGTCCATGTTATTACATTTTAGATGGTATTCAGAGACTTCATCTGCGAGTTCACATTCAGGGAATTATATTTTTTGTATTAGTCAATTAGGAAATGCACAGCTGTCGAATTGCAGTCAGGTTTTGTTTATAGTTTCCTAGTACTTTTGCCATCTCAAATTGTGCATGAAACTGCTGTGCAACTTCTGTACATAAACCTTCACCAAACCTTCATTGCAAATTATTCGGAAACCCTACCTTTGTGTTTATTTATTAATTTAATTCGGGGGAAAATATTGGCCTTGTTGTTTGAACAAAGACATCTGTTAACATGGTAAGTGGCTTCATAGGCAAGATATCCTTGGGAAAGTGGAAAATTAAACTAAAACTGCTTTTAGCCATTGTTTCTTGTGCCCAACTATCTCTCCCTATATTCACATAAAAGGTTTCTTGTTGCAATCATCAAAACAGGCAATGGTTGCTCTGGCACACTAAACATGGGTCATGGTTCAGTTTATTTGCTCCTTAGCATTTCCAAAGGTGGGTTGTTGCCTGACACCAACTTCTCTGCAAGACAAGATCTAACTGAGCACTGTTTCGAAGGATTAAACACAAGGACTTATTTTACAGTACCTTTCATTATATTTCAACCCGGCAGAAATGATAGTGGCTTATTCTAAACTCTTCCAAGTCTTTCAGAATTGAATCAGCCTTGAATTTAGGTCTTATCAAATAACTTTCTGGAAAAGGTCCATTTAAGATTTGTTTCATATTATCCAGGATCCCTGCCTGTCAGCTAAAATGAAAATCTTGTTGTTTCTGCTAATGTAGATGCTTTTACCATAAATGGTAAAAAGTTTGCGAAATCTAGAATTTTTCCCCAAAATGTTGGCTGAACTACATTTCTTGGTTTCCCAAACATTTGGTCTTTGAGATTGTAGGAATATTTACTGGTATGAAAAGAGGACTGCATGCCAGATTTTTTGCCAGAACTACCATGCATATAGCACAAATATAGCTGGGCATGCAACATCTGGTTCAGAAATCGTTAGAAGGTATGACCAGATCTGGGCTGTTACCTTCATCCTCCATATTAGGATGAGCCAATGGCTCACAGATATCATCCATGAAATTATGACTGAATGCCTCCAATTCTGCCTAAGCTTTTCATCTTCCCTGATCACCACTCTTACCCAGACCCTACAGGTGGTCTTCACTTTCAGCACCATTACCTATCAGCCACCTACACTCTCCCATGGCACTACTTCAATCCATCAATGTCATAAAACCAATCATATTCATGAACCATCACTACTCTTTCACCACATCTATCACCTGCCCATGATTATCTGCTCTATTTACCATCGCTACACAGCCACTTCTTTGGTAGATCATTTACTAATTCATCCCTCCACAATCTCTCCTGTTCACAAAGATGGGACATTTGGCAGAAAGGACTTACTCAATACAGTATACGGTACAGTGTTCAGGGTAGAACAACCATTTCCTTCTGCAGGATTGACAAACAGCTGCTGCAGACAACTCTAGCGTACTGGCCATAGTTTACATGACCATGGATTAATCTAACTTGAACTCTAGGTGACTTTTAAAATCTAGAAAATAATTAGGGCTCTTTCCTACTGTACTTAAACATGGTTCCTACTGTAACTGAGTAACAGGACTAATAATATCAATAAAGATGTTGTTGGGTTACACAGATCCGAGTGTGTGGAGAAGGCACTGGAAACAATCTATTTATATATTTATGACACTTGATATGACCATGGAACAGTCAATGTCTGTTATATGTCCTGTACCACTGAAATAGCTTCAACATCCAATGAATCATTTACTTTTCCAGACACAGATCCAAATCGTGTGGAATTAAATAATTTGTATGTAAATTGCTACTTCTTAAAAGGCAAAGTACAGTCTGTCCTTGAGATAAGAACACCTAACTTATGGATACCTCTGCATACAAATGAGTTCCCATGCTATTACATTTAAAAATCTGGCACCCATACATATATCTGTTACTATTGTGACAGAACCAATTAGCTTCCTCCCTTTCTGCCCAATTTTTGTTAATATTCTTTCTTAGGTGCTTTTGATGCTATTCATCACAATTAGATATGGTTATCATATAGTCTCTTTTATGTATTTTATGACATGCATTGGTAAATACGCCACCCGTTGGTTGCTCTGGGGTGACCTGTACATGGAAAACCTTGCACAAACCAATGCCCAGCATAGGGAGTGCCACATGATGCAATCTTTCTGAAGTTATGTTAAAATGTGACCTTCTCAAGTAAAACACCCAATTATATTATTTGTAAAAGAAGACAGTTATTTGTGTGCCAGGAGCAATACACAGCCTCAATCAGTGCCTAATAATGTTTTATTTGGTCATAATCACATTGTTATTTATGAGAGCGTGCTATATGCTCGCCAAAACTTCCTTCATCACAATAGACACTGCAAGCTACCCTCTTGTTTTCCCTCATCACAACTGGCACTACTGGTGGCTCTCCGTGTTACAATGGATGTTCCCAGAAAAACCAGTAACGAGATTTTCCATAATGCGAAACTACATTATCCTTGCATCAGATAAGGAGCCAAAAATAAAAGAAAAATTGATACAGAATAAAAATTTGCTTTCACAAAATGTGTGTATCTTAGTTTTTTTGTAATGCAAATGATGTGAATTCTGTAATGGCATGTTTATGTATCGGCAAACTGATGTAAAGCGAGAGTTGCTTGTTTATCAAAAGTAATTTATTGGTTCTAATGAAGTTGGAAAGCACACCACACACTGTATGTGCAAGATATTTTGTTTTATTTTATAATTGTGGATGCATTAAGCTAATGTGAATCTCTCAAACAAAGAAATGATGGCTAGTCAATCCTTTTGTTAAAGTTGCTTGGGAGTATAATCCGGGATTTGAAAGAGCTTTTTATTTTGCATTGATGAACATCTTTCTTGAGGTTTTCCACATTTAACTGAACCTAGAACGGGTAGACAAAGTATAATGTCCAACCTTTGGAAGGTCAACACAATCTTGCAAGATAGTCACGCTTATACAAAGTGCATCTCCCAAATCACAGAATATCCTCACATAAAATGTCAAAACTTTGAATGCAAAAAATATATAGCTAGCTCCATATATTCAAAAGTATATCACCTTTTACCATTATGCATCAAAACAGCATATCCTGACACCATAAACCACATTTCACAATCAAAAAGGTGATAATTTATTTTTATGGAGGTTATTTGGAAGTTAAGTTGCTAATATTAGGACTTTTCTTAAAAGGCCCTTTTCTCACTTTACTTTTCTCTGTAACATTATCTTTGTCACAGATTTCCTCATACTGCTCATGTTATAAACCTGCACATCTTTCACTTCATAATTTGGGAAAATTCTAGGATAGGTTGCATTAATTGACCCTATTAAAGGAGATAAAGATGGGTAATCTATCCGAATTGTGCACGTATGTCTCCTACAATATCAATACCTTTGTCCTTTGTTTCCATGCCATGTATGCTGTGCAACTAGGTTGAGCATTTAAAATGTGCAAGGTGTTCCACTACCCTTTTTACTGTATATTACATCCTTTGTACATTTGTAAACGGTTGCTCTTCAACTTAAAAAGGCATATGCCCGGAGAATGCAATCGGAGAGAGTTTTAGGGTGATTACACTTTCCTTTCCAACTGACAGGGAAGTTGTCTTCACGTCACATTCTTTTGGAAATATACATCCCAGAACCATGGGCTTGATTTGCTTTCGACAGCAGCTTAATCACACATTTTACAATGACCAATAAAGCGAGGAAAGGGATCGCCTCATCATGTGGATCCTGTTAATGTGCTCGTCTCGAGGTATATTGGAAGGAGGAAATCACGTTCAACAGATCTTTCTCAGGAAAGAACTGTGCAGTTTGTTTTAACACCGACCTCCTGCATTTACAGGGTATCTATCTTCCTTTGGTCCACCTCCAGTTGGATTTCTAGGTCTACATCCTAGAAACTGCTCATCTTTTCAATTGATAAATTATGTTAACTGTTATCTAGCGATCTCCACAACATCAATAGAAGAGGGTATGTGAAAGCTATGTACATCACTCCATGGAAATTGTTTTTGTTCGGTGCATGAGCAGTAAATCTGAAGGTTTCTGTTTTAGTGCAGTCGGGCACTTCAAAATCTTGGTAGAAAATGCATGCATTTTTCATCAGTTTTATCTTAAATTGTTTTCAGGGGTTGGTTTAAAAAAAACATCATTTGTTCATTCAACAATACATGCTGTGCTCTTTTAAAATTGGCAACAATATATTAGTGCATTTTTCCCAGATACTTTCAAGTGCTAAATAGGTGACCAAGAAGGGAGTGTTGAGCTGTGATTAGCCTGTCATTAGTACAGCACACCTCTTGGTAAAGCAGTGGACCGCATGCTGTGAGCATCTGCCCAGAGGATCGTTAAGATTTTGATTGAAAATTAAATTGCCTGATAGTACTCGCGAAATTGGCTGCAGCCATTTTTTGCTAGCAAGCACTTCAATTAACAACCACTATTAACAGTGGTGGGTTTAAACAGTTATAAGCAAGACATTGTGCCCTCGCAAATAATTCTGCACAGCTTTCACTGTTTTGTTGAAAGCTTGAACCATAAACAGGATTTCTGGGTCATGATTTCATGGGACACCTCAAGACTTTACCAATGTGAGTTATGGGCCTGTCCCACTTAGGCGATTTTTTGGGCGACTGCCAAGTTGCCAGCAGTCGCTTGAAAAACCAGCAACTGGAATGGCGACTGTCAGAGTGGTACACACACACACACACATAAACACATCGCTTCCTTCACCAGCCGGTTATGCAGGCGGGGGAGCACTGTCTGAGTGAAATTCACACGGTGCAAAGCCAATGTGATACAGACACACACCGCGATGAACAGGAAGGTTGATGCTGTAATTAAGACGGCTAAAGTACAGTGTATGGTAAAAAAAATCTCTTTTAGAGGGGGGGAGAGGGGAGGGAGAAGGGGGCAGAAGTGGGGAGAAGGAGTGGAGACAACTTTTAAGAAGCCAGAGATACACGGCTGTGAAGCTCGGCGGACATTTAACATTACCGGTCGGTTATCCTTGGTTCTGAAAACTACTGCTTTCTTTTTCTCAATGAGCCAATGAAATTCACCAGTCAGCACCAGCTACAACCTACGAGAACCTTTGACCTCCTGGCAACCCACTAGGACCTCCTGTCGACCCACCTACTGCACGGGAAATCTCGCTACTCTTCATGGCGATTTCATTCTAGTCGCCACTCATTTTTCAACGTTGAAAGATTTGTGGCGACCATAATGAGGCCGTGACTAGTTCCCAGAATGCGGGAACTCCTCACGACCATGATGGCGATTGCCCGGCAACCACCCGCGAACATGTGGCGACTGCATTGTCTCCTGCAGTCGCCTAAAAAGTCGCCCAAGTGGGACAGGCCCATTACACGTTTACTTTCCTTGGAATTTTCTGAGGAATTCACACAAAGAGAATTTGTTTCAACCTGCCTTATTGCAGATCTTATAGAAATCACCAAGAGGAAATGAGCACTTTGTGATGGGCATCATGAAAAGTTTTACTTGGCCTGGAGGACGAATATGTGGAGAACATGAGAAGAGTCACAGCAGATCTAGGAAGGTGGGATCTACAGGGCCCGGATATGTTCCACTGGATCTCCTCTACCAGTCCAGTACAAGTTGGCAAGCGGAGCCAACCGGGACAGGTCAATCTGCCCACCCTCCTCCAATTACTGGTCACCTTTCCTTTTAATGCTGGAAGGTAGCCAGACCAACTAAGTTGATTGCTGCTCTCCATGACGTTGATCTTCCTACTGTCATCTAACCTTTGCGTCATCGAAGACATTCAGTGGTAGATATTTCTGGGCTCGCCTTCAACGTGGAGTGGTGAGATTTAAGATAGAGTGACATCCTGAGAAGGAGCTCTAGCGCAGTTTGGGACATAGTATGGAGTTGGTGGGGTTGTGAGAAGGTGAGGAGAGTGGAATAAATATTATTACTTTTAATATTTTACTTAATTCTCCTATTGGTAAAGATTTCAACAGATGCCAACATTTGTCACGGGGACTGTGCTCATGAACGGCAGGCAAGGGAACAAGTGTAGGGCAACATAGTTCTCTTCACCTCCTCCAGCAGTTCTATGCGTTTGACGTGGTATGGAGACAGTCCACATCCAGTGCAATACTGAGGAGAATGCCTACCATCTTCTATTGATGGCCTGCAATCTTCTGCTGAAGCACGATGATTGCACAGAAAATGGCAGCTAATGTTACTTCAAAGCCTGGTATCATCGGAACAAAACAATAAATGCCACAGTTTGAAAACCAAAAGAGAAACAATCCAGATGTTTCCTAAAGCTATTTCTGATTTTCTTAATCGTTGTCCCAGACTTCTCCATGCTCGCTGCCAAATTAGCAACATTCACCTCTCGAATAGAGACAAGAGTACAGGAAAATCCACCTCGCTGTCCAATACCAGTGCTGAGGATACCAGATGTGTTGAAAGGATGCAATTGTTCTCTGGCCAGCAGCGCCAATTAAATTGCCATGTTTTTTCTTTGTAGGTTTAACAATGCAGTTAAGCCACCTAGAGACAAACGAGACTGAGCTTTGCTCAAGACTCCAGCATCTCCAAAGAGCTGGAGGAACTCAGCAAGATGGTGAAAACCTGTTTGCAGTGTCCCAGATGTAGGTGGAAAGGGATTGGGCAAGATAGAATTATTGAGGTATTTGGAGATGAGATCAGCAAAGCAGAAGCAGGTGAGGACAATGGGCTTGCTAGGGCATTCCCGCTTGTGAAATTTGGGAATGAGATTGAAAAGGGCAGTGCGGGGTTGGAAAACTATGTTGGTGGCTATAGAGGGGAGATCACTGGAAGGGAAAGCCTCTGTGATACTTGGGAGATAGTGGCCTGATGTTTGTCAATGGGGGTCATAGTCAAGTGCTAGGTATGAGGAGGTGTCCAAGTGCTGATGCCTGGCCTCAGCATGGTAGTGGTCAGCCTGCCACATTTCAACAGCAGTTCTCTTGTCATTGGGTTTGATGTCAATGTAGGGATTAGCATTGAGTGGGCTGAGAGCTGTGCGTTCTGAGAGAGTAAGATTGGAGTGGGTAAGGAGAATTTAGAAGAATGAGGGGGGGGGCTCGTTAAAACATACATAATAGTGAAAGGCTGGGATAAAGTGGATGTAGAGAGGATGTTTCAATTCGTGGGAGAGTCCAGGTTATAGCCTCAGAATTGAAGGACGTCCTTTTAGGAAGTAGATGAGGAGAAATTTATTTTCTCAGAGGGTGGTGAATCTGTGGAATCATTTGCACAGAAGGCTGTAGAGGCTGTCAGTGGATATTTTTATGCAGAGATAAATAGATTCTTGATTAGTACAGGTGTCAGAGGTTATGGGGAGAAGGCAGGAGAATGGGGTTAGGAGGGATAGATCAGCCATGATCGAGTAGACTTGATGGGCTGAATGGCCTAATTCAACTCCTATTCCCTGAGACCTCAGTAGAGAGGACTATTCTCTCTTCTTGAGTAGAGAAGAGGAGACAGCTATGTTTTGATGTTCATGAGATGGGAGAATGGCACATCACTGGGTGAAGGAGGACTCCTTGCCCAAGGAATATGCAAACATGGTGGAGGCAACAGAAGATGAACTCGAGATCATGTAGGCCCAAAACCCATTGAGTTGTCCAAACAGGGGTACAATAGACAACAGACAATAGGTGCAGGAGTCAGCACCGCCATTCCATTGATCATGGCTATTCATCCACAATCAGTACCCCTTTCCTGCCTTCTCCCCATATCCCTCTGATCAACTATGTTTAAGAGCCCTATCAAGCACTCTTTTAAAAGCATCAAGAGAACCAGCCTCCACCACCCTCCGAGGCAGAGAATTACACAAACTCACAACTCTCTGTGTGAAAAAGTGATTCCTCATCTCTGATCTAAATGGCTTACCCCTTATATTGAAACTGTGGCCCCTGGTTCTGGACTCCCCCCAATATCGGGAACATGTTTCCGGCCTCTAGCGTGTCCAAACCCTTAATAATCTTATATGTTTCAATAAGACCCTATCTCATCCTTCTAAATTCCAGAGTATACAAGCCCAGCTGCTCCATTCTCTCAGTATATGACAGTCCCGCCATCCCGGGAATTAACCATGTGAACCAATGCTGCACTCCCTCAATAGCAAGAATGTCCTTCCTCAAATTAGGGGACCAAAACTGCACACAATACTCCAGGTGCGGCCCTGTACAACTGCAGAAGGACCTCTTTGCTCCTATACTCAAATCCTCTTGTTGTGAAAGCCAACATGCCATTTGCTTTCTTCACCGCCTGTTGTACCTGCATGCTTACTTTCATTGACTGATGAACAAGGGCCCCCAGATCCTGTTGTACTTCCCCTTTTCCCAATTTGACACCATTTAAATAAAAATCTGCCTTCCTGTTTTTGCTACCAAAGTGGATAACCTCACATTTATCCACATGTGAGGTCTCTACTGATGACAGGCCATTCAGCGTTGCAGTGGGGGAGATTGATGGGAGATATGAGGGAGAGGGAGAGCAAGGAGGGAACACACAAAGGCTTAAGACTTTTGCCTTCCATCGCAGTGAGGAGGTGCTTGGTGAACTCACTGTGGTGGATCTTAGTGTTTTGTTAATTTTTTAAATGTATGACTGCCAGGAACAAAATTTTGAATGACAATAAAGGATACTTTACTTTACTTTATATGACAAGAGGTGGGGCTGGGGTCAGACACAGGGTCTGAAGAGGGCATGGAGTTTGGTAATTCGAGAGAGAGGTATTGTGGAAGGGAGGACACCAAGGAGAGCGGGGTGTGTGAGTTTGTGTAGGAGTGGTAGTTGAGGGATGTAATGTGGGCAGTGTCTGGAGGAAGAGAGTGGGATAGTGTTGGTGAAAAGGACCCTAGCCTGGAGGTGCTAGGGGAGATCTACGATTCAGCAGAGTAGACCGTCCTATCAAATATCAATATCAAATTACATGCTAAAGCCCAATTTTTTTTAAATTGACATGACTTAACAGAATGTCACATGGTGCCTGATTTCAGCATTCCACAGAGATAACATACTGGGCTATAAATTCTTTGTCTAATATGTGGTTTTAATGCAAGAATAGAATCATTAAATATAATCACCAATTCCATAGAAATTGGCAAATTGTACTGCTGCTCGGTTTATGTAGCCTGCTATCACACAAAACCCAAGAACTAAACTATGCTGAAAATACTGAAGTTACTGTTAGTTGCACACTGAAGTGAAGGTAAATCCATCTAGTTTTGCCATCATTTGTCAACATAATCTGACCATATTGAGCAGTTGAAGCCACAGTAAAATGACCTATGAAAATAAATCCGGGTCCACCTTAAAATTTGAGAGGATTTGAGATGACTAGAGGGCCTGAGGGGTGATCTTAAAGTGGCATATAAAATAATGAAGGGAATAGGTAGAGTGAATGCACAAAGTATTTTACCCAGGGTGGGAGAATCAAGAACCAGAGGACATGGGCTTTGGAGCATCCATGCATTGACCAGAAAATCTGAAAGAATAAGTTTATTGCTCTCCCCTGGATATGGCCTGAACTGCTGAATATTTCTCCACATGTTTTGTTAAAACAATTTAGTATCTGTAGTTTTTTGTTATTTTCCAGTCAAATTTAGTTTCTTTCTTGACTGTGGTGTTAATTGGTCTATTTGATTTGTGGAAAACTGCAATTTCAAATGCGGTTCTGAATAGAATAACTGGGAGCTCTGAATCCCAGAGACTGCCAAATTACAGTGAAATTTGAGCACCATAATGGCAGAATGCCATGTTTTATAGCAATAAATCTACAGCACAGGTTAAACCAGTGAGAGAGCACATAGGCCTTTACTGTGCTATGCTCACTGCGTTCAAAAGACTGAAAAGGCCTGGCTTGTGACTGCAAACATATTTTGTTGTAAATGTGCAGACTACAATGTATCCATTTCATTCCACTTAAGTTCATTGCTCTGTGTGAACTAATTAAAATTTTAAACCGATTGTACAGTTTAATTATATTAGTTCAATTAAAATGTACACCAATACCCCAGTTAACATATATATGTTAGCTTTCTGAAAAATGTCACTATCATTAAAACCTTTTTTGGCAAAGTACTACAGCACAGTCCTGGAATATGCTAGGCAAATGCAGTGCATGTAGAACTAATCAGGGTAGCATTTAATCAGCAACAGGAGCAAAGGAAGAAAAAAAATCATGAAAATTATAGCATTTCATTTGTTTCTTTTTCCATGAAGAAATAAGCAAAGGTAATTAGAATAAATTACACTCTTTCAGCAAAATGATTACAAATGGACATTTCAAAATTTGGCTCATTCATTCTGTTTAAGACCTATTCATAAATGGATTACTGTAATTATATTTTGTAATACCAGAATAGGATTAATCAGAGTGAGCATTGAGTATATAGAGAATGCTGTGCACTTTTGAATATTCTGTTTATTATCTTTTAAATGCTGGGTCTTGGATGGGAATCCTTTATTCTTCCATACTATTGGACTAGATGCCCGAGGATGGTACAATGGGAGCTAGCTCCCTTTCAGCTGTTCATTTCAAGCCACTGAAAATACTGGCCCAGATTTTGTTTTTGTCATGATTCAAAATTTTCAATATTTGAAAGAATATTTGCATAAACCATTGGTTTGTAAGGAACAGCTGCAAACAGACAGCATGTTTATAGTGCACTATATTCAATTTTTGGTTGAAAGGCATATTAGTTGCTATCTTGCATATTCATGCATATGCTTTATCAAGTAAAGACAATCAGAACCCTGAACTTATCAGAATGTATTAGATTGTATATCTCTAAGAGATGTGAGAAAATATAAAAATCACCAAGTAGTAAACTAATTTACCGAATGAATTACAAATGAAAGACCTTGTTATGTTTGCAACATACATGCATATCTCTAACCAGGCAAATCTATGAAGATATCCAAGACATTACAGCCAAGAACTACATTGTAATAGATTGGATTTTTGCAGTTATGTAATGATGAGCAAATTATACTAACCCTACGGGCTTTAAATAATTCAGGGCAATAGCTCTTTTGCTAGAGGCTGCCTTTTGTCTACATGCTATCACAAACCAATTGCTGTGAAATGAATTTACCAATTAATTTACTGATAAATCAAGGCAAACTTCAGAAGAAACATTTCAAATCCTATTTAAATCAGTCTATTTAAGACCAATTTACAAATGAACTGCTATAAGTGAATACAATGTTGAATTATTTAGTCGCAGAGAATGGCGAGTAATGTTCAAGAAGGAACTGCGGATGCTGGAAAATCGAAGGTAGACACAATTGTTGGAGAAACTCAGCGGGTGCGGCAACATCTATGGAGCGAAGGAAATAGGCAACGATTCGGGCCGAAACCCTTCTTCAGATGGTGAGTAATGTTGATGTTTTGACGTTTTAATTGTGAACAAGTCTAATCAAGTTGAGTTTATTGTCATATGCGCAAGTACTATGAGGCACGGTGCAATGACAATTTTGCTTGCAGCTTCATCAAAGGCACATGGACTCAGACAATGTACAAAAATATAATTTATACATAAATTACATGTACATTATAAAGACAATGAAAGGAAAAAGCACAAAAAAAGGCATGAGTGCAAAAAATGTACAATTGGAAACCTGGTTAATGGTAATGCAAGAGGTGATCAGTGGTGATCCATTGTTGAGATAGGATTAGGTGCAGGTTGGTTCAAGAACCTGATAGTTGTAAGAAAGAAGTTGTTCATGAATCTGGTAGTGTTTGGCTTTCAGGCTTATGTACTTCCTGTGCAATTACAGCAGTGAGGAGGGCATGGCCCTGATAGTGGGGATCCTTGATGACAGATGCCGTCTTCTTGAGACAGCACCTCATGAATATGCTTTCAATGGTAGGGAGATTTGATGCAAACAAGGTATTCTAGTATTGGTACAAGTGCTTTATGATGGCCCATATGTCTACTTTGTAATGTTGAACATACTAGCCCATATTACAAGCTTGGAGTGATCTAAATATGTCAACATTCGCTGCCATTGTATGGGATAGCAACCTCTGCAGTACAGACACCAGCAGTTCAATGTAAAATATATAGGTTGCTATCAGTTCTTCTCATGAATTAGCTATTTTGCAGCTTTCTTACGTATCTTTGAATCACAAAACTGTTATGATCTTCAGGTATTTACAAAATATATTCCATTAAAAATCGTGATATTGTACTATTTTGTCCGAGCTGAAACCATAATTAACGTAGAACAAATTCTCTGGCCATGAAATGGACTAATTTCATATGACAGTATAATGATGCGGGTATCTGAAATAAAAACAAAAAATCCTGAAAAACCGAGCAAGACTAGTGGGATCTCTGGAAAGCCAAACTGTTGATATTTCAGGTTGAAGACCCTACATTAGATCGTAATTCTTAGTGTTTGCTGCTTTCTGATGTATATGGATTGCATTTTCTTCAGCTAACACTCACAATGTGGTTATTACTTTAGCTTCTGCTTTAACCTTGCGTGCAAATTCAAATCTTTATTTCACAATTTGTTTAAAAGATGTTTAAAACATTAGTTAAAATGAATATTTAATTTTACTTTGCTTGCTGTCTGGATGAACTCTTCCACGGATTGAATGCTGCATGGTGACAACACTGTTGCAAGAGAATAGACAAAATGCTGGAGTAACTCAGTGGGACAGGCAGCATCTCTGGATAGAAAGAATGGTTGACGTTTCTGGTCGAGACCCTTCTTCAGACTGAGACTCTGGAGAGATTGAGACACGATGTTGATATTGCAACAGTAGGGCATCCATCAGCAATCAATGGCAGAAAGAGTAACATCCACATCATGGAGATTACTTTCTTTGACGTTGGTTGTGCTTGTTCCATGCAAATGCAAAATGTTAGCAGCTATTATTTCTTATTGGCATGAACCATATTTCACTCTGCATTATTTAAAAACTGTGGCATGGAAGAATCTATATAAAATCAGGTATTCTAAATTCAATAAAATGGGCAGCCGGATGGGGAATTCTGCTTTTACAATTTCCTCGCTTTATGGAAACCGAAATGAACAGCTGAGTAGCAATGGCACAATAATCTAATTTGTATTTTACCCACAGCTTGTCCCAAAGAAGCCAGATTTATAAAATCAACAACCTTGTATTTAGATACAAACTTAATGTGGTCTAACCTCACAAGAATAGTTCAAAGATATTTTGATACTGTAAATATGCGAGATCCACAATCTGAAGTTCAAGATCATCTTTAATCAGTACCCATATAATAACGGTACAGCAGGTCGTTGGTTGTTAGTACATTGCGATCGCTTCCAAGACTGAATAATGTAAGAAGTGGGTGTTAGTATGAATCATACAGTAAGGTGGGGTTAGTGATGCTATTCTACTATGATTAGCTTTCATGCATAAACCAATCTACATCCTTCCCTGTAAAGAGTGAATATGGTTAAACACACGTCGCAAGAATTCAAACATATTCGCCGTATCTGTCAGGCAGTCTACTGATACGGCCCGAAAGCGTACGGACCAAGCCCTCTCCCCCTTCGCCAGAAAGATTAAAAGGAGGTGGTGAACCCGGAGGTGAGAAAGCAGCAGGGGACACCCGTGGTGACCGTGAGGGGGAGCATGCGGGAGAGGTAGTATTGTGGTTAGTCATGGCCGCCGGTCGTGGTGGGGTAAGGGACATGCTGGGACTGGTGGTGGACGTGGCAGCAGACGGCTGGAACAGTAGAGGTGGAGCAAAAGGATCAGCTGGTGGTGGGCGTGGCTCATGCACAGCCAGCAAGTGTTGGCGGCTCCGACGGTACAGGGCACCATCAATGTCGTCAAGGTAAGATTGTGGTTGCTCAGCCAGGCCAACAATGCAACCCAAACGGGAATGTCCCACAGGAGTTTGCAAACGAACGACTTGGCCTGGCAGTAGTGGTTTAAGTGGTTTGTCATGCGATCGTTTCTGTATGTCATGTTTCTCCTGGATGCGCTTCTGGATCGTAGCTGGCTTCAGCACCTGTGGTACTAGCTTCTGCTGGGAAATCGGAATCGGAGGTCTCGTTGTCCTGGACATCAGTCGCTGGGCCGGCGAGCCCAGGATTCTGTCTCCAGCAATGTTCCTGAGGTTTAAGAGGTCGAGATACACATCTGACCTGGCTAGGTGGGCGCGCTCCATTAGCTGTTTAGCGCTTCTGATGGCTCGTCCAGCGAGCCCGTTACTTTATGGGTATTCAGGGCTGCTCGTAACGTGGTGGAAATTCCATCAGTTAGCAAAGTGTTTGATGGGGTAACTGGTAAACTGTCTTCTGTTGTCGGCCTGCAAGCGGACAGGTGTGCCGAATGTGGAGAAGTGTTTCTGTAGCTTTTGAACGACCATCTCTGATGTGATAGACGGCAGTCGAGTTCGAAACAGTTAGAGTAGGAGTCAACCAGGACTAGATGGTGTTTGCCGTGCCACTCGAAAATGTCTGCCGCCAGCGACGTCCAGGGCAGTGCTGGCGGAGGCTGTTGCAGTAAAGGTTGTCTCTGTTGGTGAGGTGCGAGGCTGTTGCAAATGGGGCAGGAGGCTGTCCTGTCCCGTATGTAATTGGTCATGCTGGGTGGCTGCTGTGTGCCTCTTTGTAGTATTCGTCACGTAGCGATGAGGGGGATCATGACTTTGTGGCCCTTAACTATGACACCATCCTGTATTGCCAGTTCATCGTGGACTAAGGAGAATGGCTGCACCTCCGGCAGTACGCTGGATTGTCTGTCTGGCCAGCCTCTTCTGATTATGGATGAGAGTAGCTGGAGGGTGATGTCAGCGGCTGTGTGTTCGACTAAGCGGCGCAATTGTCTTGTGGGAACAAAGTCAATGCTGAGAGCTGTAATTTGTCCCGTTCGTTGGATGCCCGTGGTGCACGAGAGAGTGTCAGCGACGAGCATGTCTTTGCCCTTCTTGTAAACAATTTTAAAGTCAAATCGCTGGAGTTGCATCATCATACGCTGCAGACGCTACGTGTATAGGTTTGTTGAGGATGGTAACCAGGGGTTGGTGGTCTGTCTCGACCGTGAAAACATTTCCAAAGATAAAGTCCTTGAATTTGGAACAAGCGAAGACCACAGGCAGCAGCTCCTTCTCGATTTGCGCGTAGCGCTGTTTGGTGTCGGTCATGGTACGGGAGGCATAGGAGACGGGGCATACAGTTCCATCGGCAGATGATTGTTGGCAGGCTGCGCCAAGTCCGAATCTTGAGGCATCGCAGGTAACTGTCACGGGGCGCTTCAGGTCAAAAAGTGTCCTTTCGACTCAGTCGTCTCAGAGGCGAACTCAGTTCACTGAGGTTAGGTATGAATTTTCCCAGATAGTTTGCCATACCCAGGAATCGCTGCAGGCCGAGCACGTCGGTTGGGAGCAGCAGTTTTCTTTGGATCCGGCCTGAGACTGTCAGGAGTGAATACATGTCCAACATAGGTGACCTCTCGAACTCTGAACTTGCACTTGATAGGGTTGAATTTCAGGTTGATAAGCTTTAGGTTGTTGTCATGCTCTGCTGTGTCTTTGCCATAAACCAAGATATCGTCTACGATGATGGCACACGGGAGGCCCTGGAACAGCAGTTCCATGTTCCTCTGGAAAACTTCACTAGCCGAGTTGATGCCGAATGGCATTCATAGAAACTTGAAGCTGCCAAATGGTCGGCACGGACTGGAAGGGCCGAGAGGGCCTGTTTCCGTGCTGTAATTGTTATATGGTTATAAATGGGGTGGCGAATATGGTCAGGTTTGACGACTCGTCATCTAGTGGTATCTGCCAAAATGAGCTCTTTGCGTCGAGGACCGAAAAACGATGGCTTGTCCGATCTGCGCAGCGACGTCCTCGACGTCCTACTCATAGGATAATTGCGGACGCCTGATGGCAGTGTTCAAATCCTTTGGATTGATGCATATGCGGAGCTCGTTTTTATCCTTGTTGAGGGTAGCAACCATAGTGGAAACCCATTCAGTTTGTTCACTGATCTCCTCTAGTACGCCTAAGGCGACCATGTTCTTTAGTTCAGACTCAATCCTGTCTCTCATAGCGTGTGGCATGCGGGGTCAACATTGGGGTCAATGGATATCTTGTTGGTCACGGGCAGCTTGCCTAGTTTGCCATCGAACAAATCGGGGTATTATTTTACCGGGTCCACAGATATCAGTAGCTTGTGAACTGACTGGTCAAATGAAACCAGCCCGAAACGTGGCATGCATGGATGTCCAGTAGAGTCACAGAGTCAGAATTCCAAACATAGAAGGTCAGATTCCTTGTAGTCTTTTCCAGCATACAGTTAAAAGTGGTTCTTCCCAGGGGAAACAAAACTTCTCCCCCGTAAGCATGCAGAGTAGACTTGTCTTTAGTCAAGGCCTCATTATTTCTTGCTGGAGTAGAAGAAGGCGGGTCTGAAGAAGGGTCTCGACCCGAAACGTCGCCCATCTCCTTCGCTCCTTAGATGCTGCTGCACCCGCTGAGTTTCTCCAGCTTTTTGTGTACCCTCATTATTTCTTATCTTGTTGTAGAGGTGCACTGACATTGCGTTAACTTTTGCACCAGTATCTAGCTTGGCCTTGACAACTTTATTATTAATTGACATCAGAACTGTAAGATCGAGAATCTTACTAGATGTGTGAAGGAGTGAATACACGGTTGACTCCCCGTTAGAGTTAATTGGACTGTCCTCGGGGGCAGGGTTGAGCTGGTCTTGAGAAACAGAGGATGTTTGGTCTTGTTGTAACAGGCGCAGATTAGACACTGCACTATAGGGTCTTTTCCCACGGGCTCTGCAAACGACGGCGAAATGGTTCATTTTCTTACAGTAATTGCAGGACTTTCCGTAAGCGGGAGAGGTAGCTCACCCCTTGTTGTGGAGGTAGTTACAGTTAGGACACTTCCGAGGGGGCTCATTGGCGAATCCCTGATTCGCCGGTTGTGGGGCATCAGTCATAAATCTTCTGTTATCGGCCGACGTTTGCGGTCTGTTAAAATCCGTCATATTTATAGACTACATTTTGGAATCAAACAGTTCACTTAAAGGAGCAACAAACGACAGGCATGAGCAGCCTGCTCAAGGGTTCAATCAGGATTCCGCAGTAACTCTAACCGTAGATTCTGATCATTCATCCCAGAGACCAGTTTATCCCTTATCAGCTTGTTAGTCATGGTCTCGAAATGGCACCTCAGAGCCATGTATCGTTAATCACAAATAAATCTCTCCACCGGCTCATCAGGAAGCTGGTGTCTCACGAAGAATTTGACTCTTTCCAGGATGCGGTTCGACGGTAGGTCACATATCGCACGGAATTTATGCAGTAAAACATTAGGGTCATTCATAGACTTATAGGCCAGGCACGTGCCGTGAGTAATCAGCCAGGGTAGGCAGTGGCTTTTAAAAATCTTGAAAACCGAACATGCGCAGATTATTCGCTCCCCGGTGAGCTGTCAGTCGGCTTTTTTTAAATCTTGAAACTGCGCATGCGCACATTGTTCACTCCCCGGTAAACTGCCGGTCGGCATTTTTTTAATCTTGAAAACCACGCATGCGCACACTGTTCCCTCACCGGTGAACTGTCACTTGGCTATTTTTAAATCGTGGAAACCACGCATGCGCAGATTGTTCTCTCGACTTTTATCATGTCATTTGTTTTCAATAGGTCCTATCTCTTAATAAAGTATTTAAAAACATGTAGCTCAAAAAAAATTACTTACCATATTATTTGTGCACAAAATCCATTCTGCAGCAAAAATATCCATAAGGTTGCTTCGTGAAACGCTTCAGGTAATCACTATCCACCGTTGAAAAGCCCGCTAAGAAACTTGCGCATGCGCAGTAGGCTGGTGCGCAACGCAGCACATGCACGCAGTTCACAGTGTAAAGGCAGAATTTCAGCTGCCTTTATGGACAGTTCCCACTGATGGCTTGAAGCAGCGTCGATGGCACGCGAGTACCTCATACCTCCGCGTTTAAAAGAGATTGATCTCTTAGGGAGGCATAATTCTCCCGTGACTTTACTATTTATAACCATTTTATATATGTTTTATATATATTTTATATATTATATTTATATATAAAATAATTACTATTTTATAATTTTAGTCAGGGTAGGCACTGCCTACCTTGCCTACCCTGACGGCACGTGCCTGCTACAGGCACAACTACTTGATAGTTGTCATCTTGAACGGCTGGAGCGTATTCATGAGTCCGAGCTCTCATCATGGCCTCGTGAGAAGGAGTGAAGCCTTGACAGCGTCTGGTTCATTCCGGTGGACGATATTGATGTAGTGTCCCTAATCAATCTCAAATATCCGCCATCGCTCTCCGATGTCGGAATCAAAGATAAGCTGCGCAGGCTTTCTGCATGATTGAGCCATAGTGAAGCAAGAAAAATATACTGACAAACAGAAATAAAACCCGGTAGACGGACGCAGTGGGTTACTGCAAATTGACTGACACCATGTAAATATGCGAATTCCACAATCTGAAGTTCAAGATCATCTTTAATCAGTATCCATATAATAACGGTAGAGCAGGTCGTTGGTTGTTAGTACATCGCGACCACTTCGAAGGCTGACTACTGTAAGAAGTGGGTGTTAGTATGAATCATACTGTTAGGTGGGGTTAGTGATGCTATTCTACTATGATTGGCTTTCATGCATAAACCAATCTACAGATACTGAGCCATATAAAATAAGCTTGGCCAAAGTAGTAGGCTTTATTGCACTTTATATTGTTAATACCTTTTATAATATTAGTGGGTAAATGGAACACGCTGCCAGAGGAGGTAGTTGAGGCTAATACTCGAGCAGGATTTAAAAGACACTTGAACAGGTACATGGATAAGAAAGGTCATGAGATATATGCTCCAATCTGGAAAATGGGGAATCTTCGTCAGCATGGACTAATTGGGCTGAAGGGCTTTTTCCTTGCTGTATTAAACCCCGTCTCACGGTGCGAGTTGACCCACGAGTGACCCAGACTTTTCACTCGCAGTAAGCACGTACACTAAACGTAGCGGGAACGTCGGAACTCTTGCGAGCAACTTAGCGACTCGTGGGGCTAACGGCAGGTACCCGTGAAACTTGGTAACTCGTGAAAAAAATCAAACATGTTTGATTTTTTCCACGAGTCAAATTTACAGTTCAAGTTAAAACTTGAAACATTTTAAACTCGTTTATAACGTGGTGGCCCGTGCGTTGACCTTAAGTGATTCGTGAGTCTACCGTGGGAACTCTTTTAACACAGCGGGCAGGCAGCATCTCTGGAGAGAAGGAATGGGTGACGGGATGACATTTCCAAATTTCTCCAGCCCCATGTGTTCACTTTTTTCAACTAGCATCTGCCCTTTCTTGTGTATGACATGATTTGTATTTACAGTGCCTTGCCAATTCATGATCACACACACACTTCTGGAGTAACTCAGCGGGACAGGCAGCATCCCCGGAGAGAAGGAATGATGATGTCTCAGGTCGAGACCCTTCCTCAGACCACTACCCAGAGATGCTGCCTGTCCCGCTTTAAATCAGCATCTGGACTTCCTTCCCACATAATAACCAATGAGATTCCTCACTAAACTTCCGTGTCCTCATTGTTCCCCTCTCTTGTCTTCCCCAGACCTGTGTATATGTATATGTGTATATGTATGTATGTATATATACTTTGCGTGGTTCCTGGGTTGCCTACTGCTGGGTAACTCCGCGAAATATCATCCCTCTGCATTTCAAATCTAAATCTCTCATATATAATGAGAGATTCATATATCTCTCATATATACCAATGAGATTCCCCACTAAACCTCCGTGTGCTCATTGTTCCCCTCTCTTGTCTTCCCCAGACCTGTGTATATGTATATGTATATATATATATATATATATATATATATATATATATATATATATATATATATATATATATATATATATGTGTGTATATATGTGTGTGTATTTGTGTGTGTGTGTCTCTGTCTGTGTGTATCTGTATGTGTGTGTGTCTGCAGTCGGGTCCCGGCGGCCACTCAAAGTCAGTCACCTGAGCTGCTTCCTTCCTCGGAATTGGCGGCCAGTTCTGCGGTGTGTGTGTGTGTGCGTGTGCGTGTGCTAATTTACTCCCTGGCCAAAATAAAACCATATAGCAATGACAGCACGGAAACAGGCCATCTCTGCCCTTTTACTCCGTGCCGTTTACTGTCACCTAGTCCCATCTACCTGCACTCAGACTGGAGCGTGGCAAGTGGGTTACTGACCACAATCCCCTCCTTCACAACGCCAGACTCCCCAAATACTATGAACTGAGCTCTCCCCCCACCCCGGGAAATACAGTATTTAAAAACATAAAGCACCAAGAAATGCACTTACCATGTTATTGGTTGCTGGAGGGTGCGCATTTTCCCTTTGTAGGTCGTATTAATAGATGCGGCCGCGCTGAAATAACTCAAAGCCACAGGATGGAGATGTCTTTTAACATTGTTGCTTTATTAAAACATACCTTAATTCACGGTTGGCTCAAGAGTAACGGGAGAGGAACTTGGTAACTCGGAGGAGGAACTTGGAACATCGCAGAAATGACATACCCGTGGGAACTCGGTTAAACACTTGAACATAAACTTGAAGTCTCGTACACAACCACGAGTCTTTCACTCGGGGTACCTCGTGGGTCAACTCGCACTGTGAGACAGGGCCATGACTATTACTCACAAACACTACCAATCACATAATAATTGGAGTTTTTCCTGTATTTCATCCTATTTCAGATATAATGCTAGCCAAGTTACTGCATAATTTAGACATATTAATTTGGTGAATCAAAACCTTTTATTCTTTGATGTAGATGTCACAACAGTGGGTTAGATTAGTTTTTAAAAAGCACTACCAACCTAGAGAAAACAATGCAACAAGTCCTGTTCATGTTACAGTATAACAAGTACCATAACAAATGTCCTTTCACAAATATCTCTTGAAATGCTGTCTGAAATCTTGAGTTTAGAAAGGGATTCATCGTCAGCAGTCCATGCAACTGCTGCACTAATAAGCATGAGAACTGAAATCTTATTGCTTTGCCATTTGCATTTGGCAGCAGGCAAGACCACAATATATAGCGTAAGGATAGGAACCCCATATGCTGTTTCATACATTTGTCAACCCAGCTCATGCCTTTGCTTTAAATGCAGCTAACATAAAAGAAAATACTGTACACTCCTTATCTACATGACTGACTTCAAACAAAAGATTATTACAATTGAGGCAAAGGCTTGGTCTCCATTCAGCCATGGTGACCTTGTATACGATAGGCAGTTAATAGTAATGTCGAGACATTTGTTATATTTAGTTCAGTTAAGTTAATTTTAATATCCACGATACCAATTAGAGTTTATATAAAATGCAATTCATTGTTTATATATGCAGTCAACAATCCTATAGTGCGTCTCCCAAACAATCAAGTTGAGGGACAATATGAGCTTGCAGCATGCTACATTTGGCATGTCAGTACAAAGGGATGTGTTCCACAAGCAAGACAGGCAAGAGTCTTTACATTTTTTCAGCTGATATCTTAAGTATATATGCCAGGATATTAAGACTTGGATTGCCTCCAAATGTTGACAGCATAGGTGCGACCACAGTTGCCTTTCTTTTTTGTTACTGCATTCCTCTTCCACACCCTTAATTGTGAAAGTCCTTGGTAGACTAATGGAATGGGCATCCTAAGCAGACAACACTTCCATCACTGCTCTCCTATGGGGAAAATGAACCTGTAAAAGGAGATGTTTTAGCAAAAAACAACCTAAAAACCAATGCAACAAGATAATATAGAAGTTGCAGTGAGAGAAGACAAAAAGTCAAAGTTGTAGCCCTTTCCCAATTGTCAGACATTTTTAAGATTCTGAATTTACACATGAGAACACATTTGCATTAAAGCACACGTACAACTTAACAGGTCTAATATATTGTAGAATCATCAGGAGCCCCATTTAAAAACGGCTGAATTACATTGGAAAGATATTAAGATAATATTAAAACTGAAAGCATTTATGTCTGCAAAATAAAGTGCAATTTATGATATGTATGTGTGTGTGCGTGTGCGTGTGCGTGTGCGGTACCTTTGTTCTGAGCTCACTATCATGGACAATGCAATAGTACCATGCGGTTCACTGGTATTCTTTACCACAACAAAACAAAAAATGAAATGAGATAGAATTGTTAATCCTTCACTACCACTAGTTTTCAAAAGGAACCATGCTGTCAAATATAGTACAAATTAAATTCCTCTATTTCCTTATAATGCAGGTGCAAAAAGGTTTTATTTTTAAAGAGTGGTATGGAAAATAATGCAACACAATAAACATCAAATTTAACAAAATAGATAAATTTGAAAGCAAAATAATCTGAAGAATAATATACGAATTAAATATCAATCAAACATGGATGAAGTTTTTAATTGGTTGCTCTTTTTCTTCTCACCAGCCCAAATATATATTCGGCTTTCTGTAGCTGCCAATCTTGATTTCAGCTAAACCTGGATGCCTTGTAGATTCAACTAATTGCCAGGTGTTGGATCAGTGCCAGGTGACTTCCTGTCTCGGAACTAGTGCTCACATTAAACAGACAGCTAAATGTTATGTGCTGCCAGTCCGCAGTAGTGCTAAAGCAGAACTGCACATTATAGCTGACTACTGTCCCAAACTGCTGCAATTTTATCCTCTTCACAGTGTGGCCATGCTATCCCAGAGATTTAGCTCCATGTAAGCTAATAATTTGTGATATTTGCAGACTTCCATTTTATTCACCATAAAATCCAAACAGAACTATCCAGTAGCTCTACTGCCAAGTTCAACAGTTTTTTTTACTCCATTGAGCCTCCCATGCATTGCGATGCGAGACATTAATAGATCACACATGGATCTTCATGGAATTGTCCCATATCCAGGAAGTCTGAAGGAAGGAACATTAAACGCTAAACAAACAGCCATTTAGCAATTTCCTTCTCTGTTCCCTTTTCTCAGTAAAATGTTCCATAGGTTTTGATTAAGTAAAATCTACCTGTAATGGTTATATGATGAATATTTATACTATTAGTTAAATTATGGCTTATCAGTCCATATGGGCATTGATCGGAGCATTGCAGAAGGAAATCAGCAGACTTCAATCTTGGTACTCCTAGTTCTTTGCTTTTAAAAAAAAAAAAAACAATTGAAATCTCAGAATCAGAAGCAGTGACCTTTTATGCCTGATTCCCCAATCTGTATTTCCAAGAAAATCTATACCACACTAAGTCTTGAAAGTTCAGGTCTCCAACTGAATTCCTATTATCCCATATTTTATATGTATAATTTATACCATATAACCCTAGAATAAAAGTATTAATCTCATGGATTACAAATGTTAATAAAAAGGAATTGACACCTTTACAAATAAGTACAAAGCATCTGCAAAACTACACAGAATCATGTACCGTACTGTTAATTTTATGGTACAAACTATGTTACCAAAACTGTTACTTTTGACACGTGTAAACATACTGATTTAATATGCTAATTTCTTGTCACTTAACATAAAACCACAAAACTTAAACTGTAAAGAGTTGGGCTTCAATGACAAACTATTTGCACTGCAAAAACAAAGTTAGAAATTAGCAGTAGTTGATAGAAGAATCTCATGTGCGAACCTTCCACCCCCACAAAAACAAATCAAGGCATTTGTGGAATAAAATAACAAATGCTAAGAGCTGATGTATACTTTGGGATCAGAAGGGGGTTGCAGTATGCAAGGGATCAAGCTTTTTTGAATCACTAGACCTCAATAGCAAGGTGCTTTCTGATTTCCTGATTAAAGCAACTTTGGAATGAACAAGATGTGGCTGCCCCACCATTAATTTTGACATTATAATAGTATGAAAATAATTGATGGAGTTGAAGACAGTTTGGATTAGTGTTGTGTGGCAAAAATAGCTGGCCTACAGCAGAGCTCTTAAAGATAGAGTTAGCTTGAGCTCTTAAAGACAACGGAGTCAGCGGATATGGGGAGAAGGCAGGAACGGGATTCTGCTTGTGGATGATCAGCCATGATCACAGTGAATGGCGGTGCTGGCTTGAAGGGCCGAATAGCCTGCTCCTGCACCTATTGTCTATTATCTGTAACCATCTTCCCAATAGGACGCTCATCTATGCAGAGTTTACTCCCCAATTTCCATTATATTTAATTTTCTGGGAGTCTTTAATACCACCAGGCAAATATTGCTTTACTATGAAGGCCATACTCTCATCTTGCCTTTGGAATATAGTTCAACCATCCATACTTGGATCAAGACGGTAATGAGGTCTGAAGCCTCTGTTATGGCAGAACTTAAATTAAGCATCAGTGCGCAATTTGACAGTAACTGACTTGATACATTGCTTAATTTGATTGATGATTGATAGTAGATATATAGTGCAGTAATCAGCCAGATTGGATAAGAACATAAAATAGCTTGAATCTTTTATTTTGTTGGATGCCAATATTTTAGCTGACTGAAACATCTTGGCAAGAGCTGCAACTTGTTCTTCAGCAAGATGGTAAGTTGTTTTGGATTGCATACACAAATAAATATTGTACACACTGCTGTTTCTCAATACCCTATGGTATAAACTAAAGTGACTGAATATTGCTTTCCTTAATGGTTAGGATGTAATAGACAAATAAGGCACCTTATCAATAAGACATTTATGTTCTTCTGTTCTTATTAAAGAAATTGAAAGGATAAATAGCAGAACAGGTCATATGCCTCCTTGAGCCTGCTCAAGCATTTATGACATCATGACACATCTGATCTTTGATTCTCCATAGTCCAATAATCTACCCATTTCACATCTTTGTGAGAAAAAAACATATCTAAATCCTAACAAGTCTCCATCCCCTTGCTCTAATCCTATCTTTCAGCAATGGCCGCCTCGGCAACAGTCTGTCCCTTCCTTCTCTGTTGTTTTTTTAGTATGTGTTAAATGTATGTTTTGTGATCTTTAGCTTGTTTGGTGTGGGGTGTTAGGTGGGGGGGGGGGAAGAGAGTTGAGGAAAGTTAAGTGTACTCCAACACTTCTTACACTCGCAGAGGGATTCGCTTGCCCCCGACTGCCTGAATCTGATGCAAATTAGAAATAATTAAATTTGATGCACAAAAATATTTGAGAGCAAGGAATTGAGAGTTACGGTGACTGGTAGAGGAGAGAAGGCCAGCATGAATCTGTCATTCTCACGTTGAATGGCAGAGCATGCTCGAGGGGCCTGGTGCTCTACTCCTGTTCCTATTCTCATGTGTTCAAATGACAAAAGGGTTAAGAACCAAAGGATATAGAATAAGGATAAAGAGAAATTTGAGAACTTTAACCAGAATTGGTGGTCAGTCTTGAGTTCCTTACATCTGGCCACGTTAGAGGCCGATTTAACTGTAGCATTCCTAAATGAAGCTATGTAAATATCGGAAAGGACAGGATTTGCGGGACTATGGGGAGAAGGTGGTTTTCTGCAGGCCAGCTGAGATGGTGTAGTCTGAAGCAAGATTCTCAACGTCCAGAGCAGCTCACGATTGCCTTGTCATGCAGCAGCCACTGAGAAAAGTGGTTTTACACTTTACACTGAGAAAATACCCTGTTTTCACCAGGAGAGGGAAAGCCTCTAGGAGGTGCAAAGAAAACGCATGAAGATCGTTTTTTTAAATCTATACAGTATGTAAAGAATTAATTTAAATTTCAATAACTAACTTAATGTCAATTTTACAGTTAATTGGATCCACTGATGTCAGAGCAAAGGCAATGTGATGGCCAGTGACAAGGATAGGTAAGAAGGGTAGAGGTACACCAATATGGAGGGCAGTAGTTAACTTACCAGTAGTTGTTGATTATTACATCTGGGATAGCTAGATATCCTTTAATTCCTGTTGCACTTTGTCCTTCTTCTCAATGTCTTTTAAATCCCCTCTAATTTTGCAGATTCTCAACTGATAAATGGTTTCAAGTTTTGGTCTCTATTAATGCCCAGATTTCTCTGCATGTAGCATCATAATAGTTATGGAAACCTACTCAGCTGAATATTTTCCAATGTGTTCCAGCTAGTTAGACTAGTGGAACACCAACGTAATTTGTCATTACTTTGTTCGCAATGTAGATGATGCTGTGTTAATCTGTGTGGGATCTGGATCAGAGTCATGAAAGAATTATCTTAATGTTCAATAAGTAAGTTTAGGATTATGTGGTTGGAAAATGTTTGTGCAACATGGAAGAAGACGGCAAAATGGCAACATTGTGTCCATGACCACAATAAAAGGGATTCAACTTTATGATCTACTAGCTTGCCACAGTGGCATACTGAAGGATTTGAATCATGTTTGGATCAGGCAAATGGCAGAGCTCAATTGAGAGGCAAGCAAGGAAATGTAAATACAGTCAATGACAACCTAGGTACCTGCACTTATTTGACTAGCATGTCGCATGCAGTAACAAATAAGAGTAAATAGGAGGATGCTGATGGTAGTCCAACATTTAGATACAGTGCCCTCCATAATGTTTGGGACAAAGACGCATCATTTATATAATTGCCTCTGTACTCCACAATTTGAGATTTTTAATAGAAAAAAAAAATCGCATGTGGTTAAAGTGCACATTATCAGATTTTAATAAAGGCCATTTTTATACATTTTGGTTTCACCATGTAGAAATTACAGCAGTGTTTATACATAGTCCCCCCATTTCAGGGCACCACAATGTTTGGGACACAGCATTGTCATGTAAATGAAAGTAGTCATGTTTAGTATTTTGTTGCATATCCTTTGCATGCAATGACAGCTTGAAGTCTGCGATTCATGGACATCACCAGTACCATTTCCACATTACATCTAAACTAAACTATACAAATTGCAATATTTCATTTATATCTCCAGTGTCAGTTAAAAGGACCTGGATGCATTAAGGTTAAGGGCCAGGCAATGCTGTAGTTACCCTGCTTTGAGGTTCTGTTGTGGAGGCACTATTTAGAAAATTTTGAACATAACCAAATTTTTGAAAATTTGTCGTCTTAAGAAATAGTCTTCATTAAGGTAAGAAGCAGGGAACTGCTCCCTAAAGATTTGCAGCTCTGCTGAGATCGCTCTTGTCTCTTTAGCAGCTTGGGGCCTGCTTCACATGGAGGAAGCCCTACAAGGCTACCATTGTCAAGAAACAATTTACAGTAGTTTAGCACAAAGTCTTGTAAAGAAAAAGAAAGGCCCTTCAGTAATAGGCAGTCCATTCCGTATACAGTATTCAAACTTTATCAAAGCACAAAAAAAACATTCAAAACCACATACAACTTCAGCAAGAGCCAGAAAAAATAATCATGTAACAAATCTGTATAACATGATCCCTTTATATTGAACTAGAGCAGCCTGTCGTTCATTTAATGCTCAGTTCGGATGTGGGTGATTAACACAAGGTAAACACTATAGTCTGATGTAACGATCTGATGCACTGCATGCTGCTGATGAAGGCTATGTGTGTATGCGTAACGCCCTTTACCAAGATGGCAGTTGACTCATGTCCTGCTGGGAGCATGTGCTTAAACCTCAGAGCTCATTATCAGACTAACTGCTTATAAAATTGTCACTACAGAGCCCAACTTCATGTTAATTTATGCTAATGTTCAGTGATATCAAACTCAGAATCAATGCACCATTAAATCAACTCTTTTTTTCCCACTAAAGAGCATTAAAGGTCCAACATTGACTGTAATATGGCAGGTGATTATTTGCTATTATTTTTTATTACAGTCCACCGTTTTCTAGTTCTTGGTTCTGCATTTGTTCACAATACACTTCAGTGGGAAATGTACAATTTGTTACATCCTGTGATTTATTCCATTGTCTGGATATCACAGTCTGGAGTGCATGGTTAGCTTTTATTTCTAAAGATTAGTGAGATTTAAAAAAAAATGGACAACATACCTTCCAGTTTCGGCACGGACTGGAAGAGCCGAGAGGCCTGTTTCCGTGTTGTAATTGTTATATGGTTATATGTTATAACTGTGAAATTGTAACTGTAAAAAGACCCTAATGGGAGTTATTTACAGGCCCCCAAACAGTAGCCTGGAGATAGGGTGCAAGTTGCATCAGGAGTTAAAATTAGCATGTAACAAAGGTAATGCTATATTGGTTATGGGAGATTTCAACATGCAGGTAGACTGGAAACATTTGGTTGGTACTGGACCCCAAGAAAGGGAGTTTATGGAGTGCCTCCATGATGGATTCTTAGAGCAGCTTGTAGTGGACCCTACCAGAGAGAAGAACATTTTGGATTTAGTGTTGTGTAATGAACCTGATTTGCTAAGGGAACTCGAGGTAAAGGAACCATTAGGGGGTAGCGACCATAATATGATAAGTTTTAATCTGCAATTTGAGAGGTATAAGGTAAACTCGGAAGTGTCAGTATTGCAGTTGAACAAAGGGGACAACGCAGGCATGAGGGAGAAGCTGGTCAAAGTTGATGGGAAAGGGACCCTAGCAGGGATGACTGTGGAACAGCAGTGGCAGGTATTTCTGGGAATAATCCAGAAGATGCAGGATCATTTCATTCCAAAGAGGAAGAAAGATTCTAAGGGGAGTAAGAAGCGTGACTGTGGCTGACAAGGGAAGTCAAGCATGGTATAAAAATAAAAGAGAAGGTGTATAACATAGCAAAGATGAGCAGGAAGCCAGAGGATTGGGAAACTTTTAAAGGTCAACAGAAGGTAAGTAAAAATACAATACAGGGAGAAAAGATGAAGTATGAAGGCAAGCTAGCCAAGAATACGAAGGAGGATAGTAAAAGCTTCTTTAGGTATATGAAGAGGAAAAAATTAGTTAAGACAAATGTGGGTCCCTTGAAGACATAAACAGGTGAATTTATTATGGGAAATTGGCAGACGAGTTCAACAGGTACTTTGTTTGTGACTTCCTTAGTGAAGACAGAACCAATCTCCAAGCTGTACTAGGGGACAGAGGACCTAGGGTGATGGATGAACTGAAGGAAATTCACATGTCAGGAAATGGTGTTGGGTAGACTGATGGGACGGAAGGCTGATAAATCCCCAGTGCCTGATGGTCTGTATCCCAGGGTACTCAAGGAGGTGGCTCTAGAAACTGTGGATGCATTGGTGATCATTTACCAATGTTCTATAGATTCTATAGGTTCCACAGTTCCTGCAGATTGGAGGGTAGTTAATGTTATTCCATTTTTCAAGAAAGGAGGGAGAGGGAAAGCAGGGAATTATAGACCAGTTGGCCTGGCATCAGAGGTAGGGAAGATGCTGGAGTCAATTATCAAAGATGTAATAGCAGTAACAGGATCAGTTACATTTTGGTTTCACCATGTAGAAAATACAGCTGTGTTTATTCATAATCCCCCCCCCCCCCACCACCCCCATTTCAGGGCATCATAATGTTTGGGACACATGGCTTCACAGGTGTTTGTAATTGATCAGGTGAGTTTAAATGCCTCCTTAATGCAGGCATAAGAGAGCTCTCGGCACCTAGTTTTTCTTCCAGTCTTTCCATCACCTTTGGAAACTTTTATTGCTGTTTTATCAACTTGAGGACCAAAGTAGTGGCAATGAAAGTCAAAGAAGCCATTGTGAGACTGAGAAACAAGAAGAAAACTGTTGGAGACATCAGCCAAACCATAGGCGTACCAAAATCAACTATTTGGAACATAATTAAAAGAAAGAGAGCACTGGTGAGCTTACTAATCGTGAAAGGACTAGCAGGCCAAGGCAGACCTCCACAGCTGATGACAGAAGAATTCTCTATAATAAAGAAAAATGCCCAAACACCTGTACGACAGATCAGAAACACTCTTCAGAGTCGGGTGTGGATTTGTCAATGATCACTGTTTGCAGAAGACACCATGAACAGAAATACAGAGGCTTCACTGCAAGATGCAAACCACTGGTTAGCCACAAAAATAGGATGGCTGGGTTACAGTTTGCCAAGAAGTATTTTAAAGAGCAACCACAGTTCTGGAAAAAGGTCTTGTGGACAGATGAGACGAAGATTAACTTATAGCAGAGTGATGTCAAGATCCAAAGCATACCACCTCATCTGTGAAACACGGTGGTGAGGATGTTATGGCCTGGGCATGTAAGGCTGCTGAAGGTACTGGCTCACTAATCTTCATTGATGATACAACTGCTGATAGTAGTAGCATAATGAATTCTGAAGTGTATAGACACATCCTATCTGCTCAAGTTCAAACAAATGCCTCAAAACTCATGGGCCAGCAGTTCATTCTACAGCAAGACATTGATCCCAAATGTACTGCTAAAGCAACAAAGGAGTTTTTTCAAAGCTTAAAAAATGGTCAATTCTTGAGTGGCCAAGTCCATCACCCGATTCTTGAGTGGCCAAGTCCATCACCCGATCTGAACCCAATTGAGCATGCCTTCTATATGCTGAAGAGAAAAACTGAAGGGGACTACCCCCCCCCCCCCCAAAACAAGCATAAGCTAAAGATGGCTGCAGTACAGGCCTGGCAGAGTATCACCAGAGGAGACACCCAGCAACTGGCGATGTCCATGAATCGCAGACTTTGCGTGCAAAGTATGCGCGACAAAATACTAAATATGCCCACTTTCATTGACATGACATTGTTGTGTCCCAAACATGATGGTGCCCTGAAAGGGGGGGGGGGGACTATGTATAAACACTGCTGTAATTTTTACATGGGGAAACCAAAATGTATAAAAATGACCTTTATTAAAATCTGACAATATGCACTTTAACCACAAGTGATTTTGTTCTATTACAAATTTCAAATTGTGGAGTACAAAGGCAAATAAATGATGGGTCTTTGTCCCAAACATTATGGAGGGCACTGTAGCGGAATACAATGAGCGAATCTTAGGAATATGAAATTGTAGAAACATTTGCAGTGCAACTTTGCTTCCTCTTCCCATCGAAAAGAGTGAGTTGTAAAAAAAAACTCAATTGTGTGTTATTTCTTATTACAAGATGTGCAAATATTCATGTACATAAATAGTGATATGGGCTACTCCTGCGTCCATGTTCTTATCTACTGCAAAATGCTCAAATACAAAGAATATCATAGTCAATACAGAATTTAACAACATAAGAATACAAAACAAAACAGAAGCAGAAGGAATTCATAGCCTGAACATTCTCCACCGTTCAGTGGGATCATGACCAGTTGTACACTTCAAATTCATTTTCCTGCTTAATCTCTAAATCTTCCAATTCATTGTCATTTCTTCATCTCTACCTTGAATACAAACAACTGCAAAACAGCCACTCCACTAGTACCTGGTGCCTCACATCTCCAGCAATATGGGCTCAATCGTAACCTCCAGTGATGTGTATGAAGTTTGTACATTCTCTTAGTGACGATGTGGGTTTCCTCCAGGTGCGCTGGTTTCCTGTCACTCCTAAAGGCCTGTGGGTCATGGGTTAAATGGCCATTGTAAATTGCCCCTAGGCTGCAAGTGAATGGTGAATCTGAGGAGAGTTGATGGGAATTTGGGGAGAATAAAATGGGGTTAGTGTACAATTAGTGCAAAATGGGTGTTTGATGGTCGACCCAAACTGGATGGACTGAAAGGCCTATTTCTGTGATGTTTGGCCGTTTTACTTTATGACAACCATATCAATCTGGGGCAGAGAATTCAAAGCATTTGTAACACTTGGCGGAAATAAATTTCTCCTCTCTTTTCCATATGGATAACCCCGTGTTGTGGGATTCTGCTTCCTAGATCAAGGCACTCTAATTAGAGGAAACAGTCTCTCAGCATCAACCCTGTCAATTTCCTTCACAATCATGTGTCTCACTGGCATTAGTTTAATTTCTTCTAAAATCCAGTGAGAACCAACAAATCCATCTTGACCTCTCCTCATAGGTTAATGCTCCATCTCAGGATCTATCAAGTAAGAATACCTGCACTGACTCGAAGGCCGGTATATCCTGCTTTAGATGCAGAGATCTTATTTAGGCACATAGCATCTCAAGTGAGATCTCACCTAAGCCCCGCAAATGCTTGGTAAGACTCTTATCTTCAAAACCACACAAAAGCTAACAGACTATTTGTCTGCTGCATCTGCACATTAATTAAAGCATCTTATGATCCAAAACATCAAGATTCCTCTCTACATCAATATTTATTGGTATATTGCATTTGTATTATTGGTGTATTAATATTAAAAATGATTGTTTAGCAACTTTAAGGCAACTTGCTTAGCCTGTCCATATCCTTTTGCACACCCTTTGCATTCCCCTCATAACTTGCCTTTCCATCTATATTTTCATAAACAGTAGTTTTTAATACTTTGCACTGACTTTTCATGTTTCATTGATATACATGATAACTAATCGAGAACCAAAACTGATACTTACAGCACTTGATCTAAAAATGACCTGTTTATTCCTACTTTTTCTCTTCTGTCTGTTAACAAATTTGCTATGATTGCTAACTAACACAATTTCATATGTCCTTACATTATGACCAAGGACTAAAGGTTCTAATTTTAACCATGACAAAAAGTAAAGATCTACCTTTGTTCCCACCGAAAAAATTTACTTGTTTCCACTGATAAAACTCCATAACGACAATAAATGACAATCATGAAGAATTTAGTTTACACTCAGAATGCTGAATTTCAAAATGTGCACAAATCTACTGACCTATCCCCTCTTTCAATGTAATGTATTGACCAATGTCTGAATACACAATTAACTGAAAGAAAATGAAGATTTTGCCAGAGTTGATCAGTCAGTGATTTCATGACAGGCCATGTTGCCAGGCAGAAACATTTTGAATGGTCTCCAGCATTCAACCATTCAAACGAAAGTATGTCCAGCGAGGGGCTTGTTTTTTCAGAGGCCCACAGGAGCCGTTGGAAGATAAGGAGGGAGAGAAGCGACACCCGACCAGTAAGCGGGGCTTGCCGAAATCCATAAAGTTCCATACGGAGAAGTTTTTTTTTGAGGAAGCCGCTGATTGGTGGGAAATGGACTAGGGTAAGCAGCTGATTGGCAGTCAGATTTCAGCAGTTTGTAGTGTACTTTGTATTGTGTTGATATTGTATCCTGTGTAAGGGGGAGGGGGGGGGGAGTATGAAGGCCAGGGCAGTGTACTGTTGTGGATGTCAGATGTGGGAGGTCAAGGAATCTGATAGCCATCCAGACATCCACATCTGCGCCAGATGTGTCGAGATGGGGCTCCCAAAGGACTGTGTTAGGAACCTGGAGCAGCAGCTCAATGACCTCCGGCTGGTCAGGGAGAGTGAGGAGGTCATAGAGAGGAGCTACAGGGAGGTAGTCACTCCAAAACCACAGGAGGCAGACAAGTGGGTCACAGTTAGGAAGGGCAAGGGCTAGAGAGTACCCCTGTGACTGTACACCTTGAAAATAGGTACTCCAGTTTGAGTGCTGTTGGGGTGGACAGCCTACCGCTGGTAGTAGCAACAGTGACCGGGCCTCCGGTACAGAGACCGGCCCCGATGCTCAGAAGCATAAGGAAAAGGAGGGCATTAGTTCAGAAGCATAAGTACGCTCAGAAGCATAAGGAAAAGGAGGGGACTCCATAGTTAGGGGGTCAGATTAGCGATTCTGTGGACGCAGTCCGGAGACCCGGATGGTAGTTTTCCTCCCTGGTGCCAGGGTCCGGGATGTGTCTGAACGTGTCCAAGATATCCTGAAAAGGGAGGGAGAGGAGCCTGAGGTCGTGGTACATATTGGTACCAATGACATAGGTAAAAAAAGAGAAGAGGTCCTAAAAGGAGAATTTAGGGAGTTAGGAAGAGAGCAATGGAAAAGGACCACAAAGATAACAATCCCAGGACTACTTCCTGTGCCACGCGACAGTGAGAGGAGGAATGGAGCAAGGTGGAGGATAAACGCGTGGCTGAAGGACTAGTGTGGAGGCAAGGATTCAAGTTTCTGGATCATTGGAACCTCTTTCGGGGAAAGAGTGAACTGTATAAAAAGGACGGGTTGCACTTGAACCCAAGGGGGACCAGTATCTTGGCGGGGAAATTTGCAAAGGCTACTGGGGGGGACTTTAAACTAGATAGGTTGGGGGGAGGGACTCAGATATAGCTAGGAGACGGTGTCTGAGGCAGGAGGCAGAGAAGGGAAGCACTCAGACCCAACATGTACGAGGAAAGAATAAAAAATAAATAAACGGAGAATAAGAGGTGGTGGGTGTCTTAAAGGTGTGAGCAGAGAGAAAGAGGGGTATAAAATTACAATAGAAGCAAATGGTAGCAAGGTGAAAATTAATAGTGGCTGGCAGATAAATCCAGGAAAAAAATCAAAAGGGGCCACTTGTCAACATAATTATATAAAGGGTAAAAGTGTTGTAAAAACAAGCCTAAAGGCTTTGTCTCAATGCGAGTAGCATTCGTAATAAGGTGGATGAGTTGAAGGTGCAGATAGCTATTAATGACTATGATATAGTTGGGATCACGGAGACATGGCTCCAGGGTGACCAAGGCTGGGAGCTGAACATCCAGGGATATACAATATTCAGGAGGGATAGACAGAAAGGAAAAGGATGTGGGGTAGCATTGCTGGTGAGAGAGGAGATTAATGCAATAGAAAGGAAGGTCATTAGCATGAAGGATGTGGAATCAATATGGGTAGAGCTGCGAAACTCTAAGGGGCAGAAAATGCTAGTGGGAGTTGTGTACAGGCCACCTAACAGTAGTATTGGAGTTGGGGATGGCATCAAGCAGGAAATTGGAAGTGCGTGCAACAAGGGTAACACAGTTATAATGGGTGACTTCAATCTGCATATAGATTGGGTGAATCAAATTGGCAGGGGTGCTGAGGAAGACGATTTCTTGGAAAGTATGCGGGATAGTTTTCTAAACCAGCATGTGGAGGAACCAACGAGAGAGCAGGCTATTCTAGCCTGGGTATTGAGTAATGGGGAAGGGTTAGTTAGCAGTCTTGTTGTGCGTGGCCCCTTGGGCAAGAGTGACCATAATATGATTGAGTTCTTCATTAGGATGGAGAGTGACATAATTAAGTCAGAAACAAGGGTTCTGAGCTTAAAGAAAGGTAACTTTGAAGGCATGAGCCGTGAATTGGCCAAGATAGAATGGCAGGTGAGTCTTAAAGGGTTGACAGTGGATGTGCAATGGAAGGTATTTAAAGACTGCATGGATGAAGTACAAAAATTGTTCATACCAGCTTGGCAAAAGAATAAATCAGGGAAGGTGGTGCATCCGTGGATAACGAGGGAAATCAGGGATAGTATAAAAACTAAAGATGAGGCATACAATTTGGCCAAAAAAAGCAGCCTACCAGAGGACTGGGAGAAATTCAGAATCCAGCAGAGGAGGACAAAGGGCTTAATTAGAAAAGGGAAAATAGATTACGAAAGGAAACTGGCACGGAACATAAAAAACTGACTGCAAAGGTTTTTATAGATATGTAAAGAGAAAGAGACTAGTTAGAACAAATGTTGGTCCCTTGCAGTCAGAAGCAGGTGAATTGATCATGGGGAAAAAGGACATGGCAGACCATGTTCCTTAGTCTTCACTAAGGAAGACATAAATAATCTGCCGGAAATAGCAGTAGACCGGTGGTCAAATAAGATGGCGGAACTGAGTGAAATCCAGGTTAGCCGGGAAGTGGTGTTGGGTAAATTGAATGGATTAAAGGCCGATAAATCCCCTGGGCCAGAAGGTCTGCATCCCAGAGTACTCAAGGAGGTAGCCACGGAAATAGTGGATGCATTAGTGATAATTTTTCAAAACTCCTAAGATTCTGGAGTAGTTCCTGAGGATTGGAGGATAGCTAATGTAACCCCACTTTTTAAAAAAGGAGGGAGAGAGAAAGTGGGGAATTACAGACCAGTTAGTCTAACATCGGGTTGTGGGGAAACTGCTAGAGTCAGTTATTAAAGATGGGATAGCAGCGCATTTGGAAAGTGGTGAAATCATTGGACAAAGTCAGCATGGATTTACAAAAGGTAAATTTTGGATGTGTTGTATCTGGACTTTCAGAAGGCTTCCGACAAGTTCCCACATAAGAGATTAGTATATAAACTTAAAGCACACGGTATTGGTGGTTCGATAATGATGTGAATAGAGAAATGGCTGGCAGACAGGAAGCAAAGGGTAGGAGTAAACGGGTCCTTTTCAGAATGGCAGGCAGTGAGTAGTGGGGTACCGCAAAGCTCAGTGTTTGAAAAAGCCCAGTTATTTATAATATATATTAATGATTTGGACGAGGGAATTGAATGCAACATCTCCAAATTTGCAGATGACACCAAGCTGGGGGTATAGTTAGGTGTGAGGAGGCTGCAGGGTGATTTGGATAGGCTGAGTGAATGGGCAGACGCATGGCAGATGCAGTATAATGTGGATAAATGTAAGGTTATCCACTTTGGTGGCAAAAACAGGAGGGTAGACTATTATCTGAATGGTGGCAAATTAGGAAAAGGGGAGATGCAACAATACCTGGGTGTCATGGTACACCAGTCATCGAAAGTAGGCATGCAGGTGCAGCAGGCAGTAAAGAAAGCAAATGGTATGTTAGCATTCATAGCGAAAGGATTTGAGTATATGAGCAGGGAGGTTCTACTGCAGTTGTACAGGGTTTTGGTGAGACCACACCTGGAGTATTACGTACAGTTTTGGTCTCCAAATCTGAGGAAAGACATTCTTGCCATAGAGGGGATTCAGAGAAGGTTCACCAGACTGATTCCTGGGATGTCGGGACTTTGATATGAAGAAAGACTGGATAGACTCGGCTTGTACTCACTGGAATTTAGAAGATTGAGGGGGGATCTTATAGAAACTTACAAAATTCTTAAGGGGTTGGACAAGCTAGATGCAGGAAGATTGTTCCTAATGTTGGGGGAGTCCAGAACAAGGGGTCACAGTCTAAGGATAAGGGGGAATTCCTTTAGGACTGAGATGAGGAAAACATTCTTCACACAGAGAGTGGTGAGTCTCTGGAATTCTCTGCCACAGAATGTCGTTGAGGCCAGTTCATTGGCTATATTCAAGAGGGAGTTGGATGTGGCTCTTGTGGCGAAAGGGATCAGGGGGTACGGAGAGAAGGCAGGTACGGGATACCGAGTTGGATGATCAGCCATGATCATATTGAATGGCGGTGCAGGCTCAAAGGGCCGAATGGCCTACTCCTGCACCTATTTTTCTATGTTTCTATGTCCTGCTTTAGTTGCAGAGATCTTCTTCAAGTACATGGTATTTCAAGTGAGAACTCACCTGAGACCTGTGAATTCTCGGGAAGAATGGTATTATGTTGGTACATTTTGGAAAACCAGCAAGATATTGTGACAAGACAACTTTGTATTGAATACCTTTCCTGGCTAAATGCAAAGTAGCCTTGTTTCAACTCCCTTTGAAAAAAAGCACTAAAATGGATGAAAAAATCCACTCCATTTATAAGCAGAGTGAAGGCTTAATGCAAGTCTAACAAATGGCAGATTTGTAAACTTCAACGTGTACCTTGCAGGATACATATTATAACAGCCAATGACTCTGACGTTATTTTGATTGAATTGTGTTTACAGAGACCTAGAGTCTGAAAGTTGATTAATCTCATTCATAAGCTTTATAATTTCAGAATTCAACCAATTTCACCAAATATTGAAAAGTAATAAAATGATCCCTGGACTGCAACAAATGTAAAATTCCACAAAGCCCTATTTTTGAAATATCCTTTATACTGTACTTAAATCCTCTGAATATTCTGATATCCTACAAGCACTCATTCTTCCTTCTCTACCATACTTGTTGTGCATCCTCCAAACAATACTATGCTTATCTTGTACAGACACAAGAGTAAAAGGCTTTATTTAAGCTCACAACTCTAATTTCCAACTAAACGTGTCCATCTTTAACTGTAGCGAAGAATGATCTTTGCAGAGAAAACCAGTGAGGAGAATCAGGAATCAATCAATCAGAAACTGACTGGTACCCAACAACAGCAATGCTATAACATGAAATTAAATGCTTGAAGCAATAGCAATCTCAGTGCATTTGAACTAAACCAGGTGCTGGAATGATGCGACCGAGGAGCGACAACAACTGTGTTGCTTGTTGGCCTAACTCATCAAAACTAATTTGCAAATGAGATCCAAGACTTTTGGATGGTGTTGTGGAGCAGAAAAATGCAAAACGAGGGGTGGCTTGGATGAGCCTATTGACATTTGTTTCTGTTCTTTATCCACAAGGACAATGAATTATAATCTCCAGCCTGTTGGTGCCATGAAACCAATTTATTTCTGAAAGAATTCAAGCATAATTCCAATATTTCATTGTAAAGTAGATACAAATGATCCAACATTTATTTATAAATGGCACAGATACAAGATAATGCAGTATTATTAGGTACCCACAGTGTCTGATGCATCCTGCCGAAAAGGTCATGCAGAGGAGGCAGTCAGAACAAAGAAATAAAATACCGTTCAGCAACATCTGCCATCTCAAATCTGATTGCTTGAGCCAGAATTGACTTTTAAAGCTCGCAATCCATTTGCTGCCACTCAGCAACTCGCATCTTTCAGGGAAACCCTGACCTACATAAATTGGTGACAACATGTGAAGAAAGGTATAATTATTTAAAATGTTTAAAGGGCGCTTGTTCTCTCCGATTTCAAAACTGTCTAGATGTTAAAAAATATAAACCATAATAGGGTGGAATTTCCCTCATCTTTTGCTTACAGTTTGCAATGGATTGGTGGAAAATCTGGAGAAAATTTGTAAAAACAGCACTTGTACATTTCACTACAATATCAGAAAGAAAAAGATCTCCACTTAAATTTCTCCCTGAAGAAATACAAGAAAATTATCAAGCGGTTTTGCCCTAAAATTCCTTTTGGGATACTATGTGGGTAGAAAAGTGATGAAGCACGAGCTAAGTCCATCTGTTACCAGATTATGTAAATATTTGGAATGCATCTGCATCTGCATCTGCTCTGATAAAAAAAAATCATGGGAAATGCACAATGATAAACTAAGGAACCGCTAGGAGGTAGTGACCATAATATGATAAGTTTTAATCTGCAATTTGAAGGGAGAAGGTTAAATCAGAAGTGTTGCAGCTGAACACAGGCATGAGAGAGGAGCTGCCCAAGGTCGAGTAGAAAAGGATCCTAGCAGGAATGATGGTGGTACAGCAATGGCAGGAATTTCTGGGCATAATTCAGAAGATGCAGGATAATTTCATTGCATAGAGGAAGAAAGATTCTAGGGAGAGTAAGAGGCAACCGTGGCTGACAAGGGAAGTTGGAGATGGAAACAAAAATAAAAGAAAAGGTGTACAACATAGCAAAGGGTAGCGGGAAGTGAGAGGATTGGGAAACTTTCAAAGGACAACAGAAGGTAACAAAAAGGGCAATACGGGGTGAAAAGATGAAGTACGAGGGTTAGCTGGCAAAGAATATAAAGGATAGTAAAAGCTTATTTAGGTATGTTAAGAGAAAAAGATTAGTAAAGACAAATGTGGGTCCCTTGAAGGCAGAAACAGATGAAATTATTATGGGGAACAAGGAATTATCAGAAGAGTTAAATAAGTACTTTGTTTGGGTCTTCCTTAGTGAGAACAGAAACAATCTCCCAGATGTCCTAGAGGACAGAGGATCTAGGGTGACAGAGGAACTGATATAAATTTGCATTAGGCAAGAAATAGCATTGATAGACTGATGGGACTGAAGGCTGAAAATCACAGAGCCTGATGATCTACATCCCAGGACACTGAAGGAGGTGGCTCTAGAAATCATGGACGCATTGTTGATCAATTTCCAATGTTCTGTAGATTCAGGCTCGGTTCCTGTGGATTGGAGGGTAGCTAATGTTATACCACTTTTCAAGAAAGAAGAGAGAGAGAGAGAGTAAACAGGGAATTATAGACCAGTTAGCCTGACATTGATGGTGGGGAAGATGCTGGAGTCAATTATTAAAGGAGTAATAACGGTGCATTTGAATAGTAGTAAAATAGTTGGTCCAAGTCAGCATGGATTTATGAAGGGGAAATCCTGCTTAACTAATCTTCTGGAATTTTTTGAGGGTGTGACAAGTAAAATAGATGAAGGAGAGCCAGTGGATGTAGAGTATCTGGACTTTCACAAAGCCTTTGATAAGGACCCACACAGGGCAAGGTTCGGTGCTGGGGGCGCAACTATTTAAACTATATATTAATGATTTAGATGATGGGATTAAAAGTAACACTAGCAAATTTGCAGATGACACAAAGCTGGATGGCAGTGTGAACTGTGAAGAGGATGCTGGGAGATTGCAGGGTGACCTGGATAGGTTAAGTGAGTGGGTAGATGCATTGCGATGCAGTATAATGTACATAAATGTGAGGTTATCCACTTTGGCATCAAGAACAAGGAGGCAGATTATTATTTCAATGGTGTAAGATTAGGAAAAAGGGAAGTGCAATGAGACCTGGGTGTCCTTGCACACCAGTCACTGAAAGTAAATATGCAGGTACAGCAAGCAGTGAAGAAAGCTAATGGTATTTTGTCCATAACAAGATGATATGAGTATAGGTCCTTCTGCAGTTGTACTGGGCCCTGGTAACTGAGACCACATCTGGAGTACTGTGTGCAGTTTCTCCTAATTTGAGGAAGGACATCCTCGCTATTGAGGCAGTGCTGCGTAGGTTCACGAGGTTACACCCCGGGATGGTGGGACTGTCATATGAGGAAAGAGTGGGCTTGTATTCATTGAAATTTAAAAGGATGAGAGGATATCTTATAGAAACGTATACAATTATAAAAGGACTGGACAAGTAAGATGCAGATTTTTGTTTTCCCAATGATAGGGGAGTGCAGAACCAGGGGCCACAGTCTAGGAATAAAGGGGAGCCCATTTAAAACTGATTGAGAAAAAAACTTTTTCACCCAGAGAGTTGTGAATTTGCGGAATTCTGTGCCACAGAAGGCAGTAGAGGCCAATTTACTGGATTAATTTAAAAGAGTTTGATAGAGCTCTAGGAGCTAGCGGAATCAAGGGTTATGGGGAGAAGGCAGGCATGGGTTACTGAATGTGGATGATCAGCCATGATCATGAATGGAGGTGCAGGCTTGAAGGGCCCAATGGCCGCCTCCTGCACCTATTTTCTATGTTTCTATGTAAGCAATAATGTCTTCTGCATTCATCAGTGTCAATGATCGCTTTTAAAAGCAATTAGAATGCTCAATCAATTAGTTCTTTCTGCAGCATCTCTTGTGGGGGCTAAGCAAGATAATGGCTATTAATCAACTAGCAAGTGTTCTGTTGAAGTTTATCAAGTAAAAATGCCCAAAACCCTGGGATAATTTCCCACAAGAGCCTCTTTGATCCGAGGAGATACACGTCCATGCCTATGGCTTTCCATGACAAACCCTTTATGAACCACCATATGTTCAACAGTATAGCAGTTATGTTGCCAAATTAGTAATCCAAAGGCCTGGTGATCTCAATTCAGATCCTATCCTGGCGACTTGTAGAGTTTGATCAGTGAATAAAATAAAGCTAAATTGAAAAGCTTTTGGCTGTGATGATGAAAACCACTGGAGTGTTGTAAAAAAAAAAATCAAACACTTCTCTGTTCTAGGCCGCAGATTAGTAAGGGGGTTGAAGATTGTGGGGAGAAGGCAGGAGGAAGGGGTCGAGAGGGAAAAATAGATCAGCCATGTTTGAATTGTGGAATAATGATTGGATGGCAGAGTAGACTTAATGGGCTGAATAGCTTAATTTGGCTCCTATGTCTTGTGTACATGTGCCTCCAAATGCTAATACAAGACAGTCACTCCTAGTTGTCCAAGCCACCTATTCAGTTTAAGGGTAACTATGAAGGGTCAAAAAAGTTTGCCACCGATGCCCACATCCTATGAACAAAAGAAAAAAGAAAACAAATGGAGGGCATTCTGCCCTATTTTTCAGTATTTTGACAAGAGAATTTCTGATTTCATTGTTCTTATACTTATCGCAATGAAGTTGCATGTTCTTATGACTTTAATGAAGGCACAATTATTTGTATAGAGTAGAAATTCGGTCTTTCTGCCACATATCTTTTTGAGTAAACATGGCAACCTTGGTTAACCCTGCACTATTTTTCATTTGACTTTCATTATCTGCTCCCAGGCAATTGAGGAAACAGCTGCAGTAATATACATCCCGCCGATATGATCATTGCTGATAGACAAAAAACTGGAGAAACTCCCGAAATGTCACCCATTCCTTCCCTCCATAGATGCTGCCTCACCTGCTGAGTTTCTCCCGCTTTTTGTCTACCTTCGATTATTCCAGCATCTGCAGTTCTTTCTTAAACATGATCATTGTTGGTGTCAGTTGGCTGGCAAAATTCACACTCCCCTCCCTTCCAATTGAGCAACACCGTTTTCAGGATTTCTCATGTTATTGGAACAATTCTGAATATTGCTGAGCTATAAAAAAAGAATGAGTGTAGTGTGCGTATTGATAACCTCCAACATTCCTGTTATTGGTCCAACCTATTGTAGAACTTGTAAACATTAATTATTCTTCATTAACTGAATACAGATGAGGGTTCGTAATTTTCAGTTCAGCAGTGACAGGAGGATTTTTGAATGAGCCAGAAGCAACTGCCTGCTATTTCAGAGTGCGATGGCATAGGAGGTTAGTCTTATGAATGCAGACAACCTATCGAGCCCTTTACCATTCCAACAATTAGAATATACTCATCAATAACTGACTACAGATTTGATTTATTTTGTGACAGCCAGAACCTTTCTTGCTACAAGTGAAAGAAATTGACAGATTTCAACATATATTAAATTTAATAGAACAGTGGACAACAAAGATGATATTGTTTTTGAGAGTGTGAGAGGATTTAAATGCATGCAGCATTGGAGTGGAATGTTTCCGTTTAATATCTACCATTATCGAGGATTAATGTTCAGGTCCCTGTCTAGACTCCCTTCCTCTATGAATAAATCACAGATGGCTGCTCTATACAAATATGGTTGCATGACAGCAAATCATGCTAAGTGTACTTGCAATTCTGCATGTGCCTGCATCAGAGCCAGCAATACCAATTGCTGTGTACATAATGGGGGATTCATAACTTTCGGCAAACAATAGGCAAAATTAGTTTATCCTCAAAATACAAACTGTTGGAGCAGCTCAGACGTACAAGCAGCATCTGTAGAAGTAAAGGGCTGGTTGTCATATTGGGTTGAGACCCTGCATCAGGATTAGGGGTGTAGAGGAAAGGTAGATCGTGGGCCATAGAACAGTACGGCGCAGGAAGAGGCTCTTTAACATAGAAACATAGAAAATAGGTGCAGGAGGAGGCCATTCGGCCCTTCGAGCCAGCACCGCCATTCATTGTGATCATGGCTGATCGTCCGCTATCAATAACCCGTGCCTGCCTTCTCCCCAGATCCCTTGACTCCACTAGCCCCAAGAGCACTATCCAACTTTCTCTTAAATCCATCCAGTGATTTGGCCTCCACTGCCCTCTGTGGCACGGAATTCCATAAATTCACAACTCTCTGGGTAAAAAAGTTTTTTTCTCACTTCAGTCTTAAATGACCTCCCCTTTATTCTAAGACTGTGGCCCCTGGTTCTGGACTCGCCCAACATTGGGAACATTTTTCCTGCATCTAGCTTGTCCAGTCCTTTTATAATTTTATATGTTTCTATAAGATCCCTCCTCATCCTTCTAAGCTCCAGTGAATACAAGCCTAGTCTTTTCAATCTTTCCTCATATGACAGTCCCGCCATCCCAGGAATCAATCTTGTGAACCTACGCTGCACTGCCTTTATCACAAGGATGTCTTTCCTCAAATTAGGAGACCAAAACTGTACACAATGCTCCAGATGTGGTTTCACCAGAGCCCCATACAACTGCAGAAGAACCTCTTTACTCCTGTACTGAAATCCTCTTGTTATGAAGGCCAACATTCCATTAGCTTTCTTCTGTCTGCTGTACCTGCAAGCCAACTTTCAGTGACTGTTGTACAAGGTCACCCAGGTCTCGCTGTACCTTCCCCTTACCCAACCCCACTGAGATAATAATCTGACCCCTTGTTTTTGCCACCAAAGTGGATAACCTCACATTTTCTATATTATACTGCTATTAATCTGCCTCGCATCTGCTCACTCATTCAACCTGTCCAGGTCCCCCTGCAACCTCCTAACATCCTCTTCACAGTTCACACTGCCACCCAGCTTTGTGTCATCCGCAAACTTGCTCCTAATTCCCTCTTCCAAATCATTAATATATATATGGTAAACAGTTGCAGCCTCAACACCGAGCCTTGCGGCACTCCATTCGCCACTGCTTGCCAGTCTGAAAAGGACCCGTTCACTCCTACGCTTTGCTTCCGGTCTGCCAACCAATTTTCTATCCATGCCAACACTCTACCCCCAATACCATGTGCTCTAACCTACAATGTCCATGCTGAACATGATGCTATGGTAAACTAATCTTATTTTCCCGCACATGATCCATATCCCTCCATATCCATGCCTATCCAAAAGCCTCTTAAGCACCACTATCGTATCTACCTCCACCACCATCCCTGGCAATGCTTTCCAGACCGCCACCACCCTATATGTATAAAACTTGCCCTGCACATTTCTTTTAAATTTTGCCTGTCTCATTTTAAAGGTATGCCTCTAGTCTTCGACATTTCCACCATAGGAAACGGGTTCTGATTATCTACCCTCTCTATTGCTCAAATCACCACATGAACAGGGTCGTGATATAGCCAGTATAAAGAGATGAGGGAGGGGATGAGACGGGGACTGGTCGGTGATAGATGGAACCAGGTGAGGTGGAGATGACAGGCAAATTATACTAGATGGTGAAGTGGACAGGGAGGGTAGGTCCATGGAGAAGTTCAGATGGATAGTTAATTGTGTGTGTGATGTGCAGATGGAAATGGGAAAGGTGGACAAAGGAAGGACAATCTCAGTGGACAGATAATGGTGGGAAATAAATGGAGAGTTAGTCGGTTACCTGGAAGTAGAAAATTAAAATTTCATGTCATTGGGTTGTAGGCTACCCAAATGGAATATGTGGTGCTGTTTTTCTAGTTTCCATTTGGCCTCACCCATGGCAGTGAAGAATGCAAAGGATGACTAGTTGCTGCAGGAATGGAAAAAGGAGTTAGTGACATACAACCAAAGCTCAACATGGCCATTGCAACAGAGCACAGTGCTCCACAAAACAGAGCCCTAATCTAGGCTTGGTTTACGAAATATAGAGGTGGCCACATCGACAGCTCCAAATGCAATAGAGAACAGAATTACAAAACACATTTGGTATTAGGGTTTTATTTCAATGCCTGAGAGTGTGGAGAGATCCATTTCCAAGCTAAAGTTTCAATCTGAGAATCTTTCGTTGGGTTTTGATGAAAATCTGAGTGTTGCCACCATTTTCTGTTTTCAGATTTATAACATATGCAGCATTTTGCTTTTAAAATTGAGGCTATCGAATTGGGCCACTTATCATTTCTGTTTTGCCCAGGGATTTCTCTTGGCTAAACAAACTCTGCAACCAATTGGTTTTCAAAGTAGTTTGTTTCAATTGTATAGCTAATAGGAAAATACTCAATTAGTTGTGAATAAATTCTCAATTCTGTTTAGCTTCTTATTTAAGCATTGATTTTGAATGGTTAACATTTATGAGCCAGGTGCTTCACAGTAGAAGTGTTGCAGATTATGACTAATGCCAAAGTTTTTAAAGGAGTTGTTATGTCTCAGAACACCTCCTCCTCAACAAATCTCCAGAAGACTTGATCCCACACCCTACATGAGTAACAATACAGTCTATGATACAAATATTCCCTCGCAGGCTAAAAATAACTCTGATATCTCAAGGAATATCGATTTGCACAGATTTTCTGACTCCATAAAATAAATGAGGTGTGGTCACAGGTTTACCCCTTGAGTTCCCACACAGCTAATTCAAAATCACGGTTTTAGCACTATTCTCAAGCATATACTTGTTGCTTCTTTAATCAGCAGAGACTTGAAAACAGGATGATATTTTTTCTAATGGATAAATCATTTTTGAAATTCACTGTTTTGAAAAGGTTTGATTACTAAGTCCCAGATAAATCTTGCAAGTAATTGCTGATATAAACATAATAATGAAACGTTTGACATTTTCCCATCCAGTAGTTGAGCATTGCACCCCCAATCGATGTTAAGCCCCCCACATGGCAGAAATAGGGCACCAGTACCCCAGGTACAACGATCTAACGCCCTGCTGCTCTTCCACATTTCCAGTAGACCTACAGCTGGGCAGATGGAGTGACTCCCAACGAGGCTTAAGCACTAATTTAAAATGCAAACTAAATTTCTATGACCAGGATCCAGAACCACCTGGAGTGAAGGCTTAGGTTAAATTCCTCTTTAACATTAGGAAGCCAGGATGAGTATTGTGGCCTTCGTGGCTCCAGAAAATAAGCCTGGGATACTGAAACTTCTATTACACCTTTCCCTCCAGATATTCCGTTCCCAAGAGAGGCACAATGACAGATCTGTCTCCAAGGCTAGATCTCCAGCCTCAACATGTCTTTGCTAATCATGTCCAGACATCAAAATGCAATGGATCACTGGCAAAATATGTTCGGGTGGACTGAACATAATCTATACATAACTAAAACTCAGATCTTGTGCTCTTCCGGTTTGCGTGGTTTTTCTATTTGCGCCAAAATGGTACGCGATAGCTAGCTTACTCCTGTGCTGCGAGTGCAACAAGTTTAGTTCTGATCGATGGTGTATTGTAAAAGTTATTAAGTTTTAAAAATTGTAAAAACTGCGCATGCGTACATTGCTGTCAATTGCCGGCACGCAGATTGGTCTCCTCTCCTGTCAGTCAGAAAGGGGCATCGCTGTCCCAGCAAAGCCGCTTCCTGGCACCATCGCCGCTCCTTCAGCATGGCTGCGTCCACTGTCAATCGGCTGGAGGTCGCCATGGTGAAGGAGTAGCACCGCCACCCGAGGAGCTGCGGCCGTGCAGTACCTGGTGGGGAGGGTGGTGCCGTGGGCTGAGCCCGGGGACTGAGCCCAGGACTGGCCCCAAGGACGAGCCCGGGGACTGGGCCTGGGCTGGAACCAAGGACGAGCCTGGGTACGGGGTTAGGGACAAGCCTGGAGATGAAGTCGGGGCCTGGACTGGAGCCCAGGTGATGGCCAACCTGAGGGCTGGAGTCGTGCCCAACCCGGGGCCTGGGTTAAGGGGGCCGCCCGGCCGCTGCCATCTTGCAGCATAGACTCCGCTTCGTGTTCTGCAGCTCTGGCTCGGCCGCCCGCCACAGCGAGCCCGGCTCCGTCGAGGCCCAGGCCCGAGAGTGCTTCGGCCGCCTACAGCCAGGGCTGGGCCGAGTACGAGAACCAGGCCGCTGGTGAGGGACATCTGGCAAGGTGAGGGACATCCCGCTGGGGTCATGGGCAAGGTGGTACAGAGGGGGGAGTAGAGGGAGAGGGGGACTGGGAGGGGTGGAATTGATGGGAGGGGGATGGGTGTGAGTGGTGGAATATTGTGTTGGGGGAACTGTTGCATTGGGGGAAACAGGTGAGTGATGGAATATTGAGTTGGTGAATGGGTTGCTTTGAGGGACCAGGCCTCACGTGTGACAGGGACCTAACGGGTCCCACTTAGTCTAGTTTGTAATAAAGTCCACTTCATTATTTCTATGTCACATCCCATGTAGTACACCAAAACCAAACAAAACCAGTCCAATCATATTTTTTGCAGATTGAAATTAGTCTGCAATGAAAAATCACGACTGCTTAGCACTCTATGAAGATTTCAAAGATAATATAGTTTTTGGTTTCTTAGAAGCGATACAATTTCAACTCTATTCTAATTATAAAAGCCCACACAAACAAATAATCTGCTGCTTGCTGGTGCCCTTCTTCCATTTTCTAATCTATTGGAAAGACTCTCTTGCTTGCAGAAGCAAGACCAACCTCCTTTTGCTCTATTTCCTCAATCAATATAGTGTTTGCATACATTATTCAATGCAGGATGATCTACCGTTACTGGAAATATCCAACACAGAATATTGACTACATTCAACATGTATGGAAATATCCAACACAGAGTCCAGGGGCAGCCACAGTGGCGCAGTGGTAGAGTTGCTGCCTTACTGTACCGGAGACCCGGGTTCGATCCCGACGACGGGTGCTGTCTACTCAGAGTTTGCACGTTCTCCCCGTGACTGCGTGGGTTTTCTCTGAGATCTTCGGTTTCCTCCCAAACTCCAAAGACGTACAGGTATGTAGGTCAATTGGCTTGGTGTATGTGTAAATTGTCCCTAGCGTATGTAGGATAGTGTTAATGTGCAGGGATCGCTGGTCAGTGTGGACTCGGTGGGCCGAGGGGCCTTTTTACACGCTGTATCTCTAAACTAAATTAAATAAATCCTAATTGCGCCTTATTGGTAACTATAGTGAACGGGCACTAATGTTTCTTAGCTTTCTGATGGGTAAAGCAGCAAACTCCCAGCATCAATCATTGTGCTCCAGGAGAGGATATCAAGTCATAGAAAGAAAAATGAATGCCAAAGCATTGAAAATGAAAGAGAGGAAAGAGCTGAATCCCTTAGTGTTACATTCATGAGAATTTCACCTGTCAGAATTTCCACTGCAGTAAAATTCTTATGAATACTTCCAGAGAAAATGTCAATTTTTTATCACAACTATTAAATGTGATGTAAAGTGAGAATGATGGATGTTTCTAAGGATGATTCAATGATTAATGTTTTCAATGTTTCATTTTATTTGATTTTTTTATTGACTCTGTTCCCATTGTTATTCTTCTCTTAAAGACTTTTCATTTCCTTTTGACTTTTTTTTTGTCATATATTCTTATAGCTATTATTCAGTTACTTTTTACTTGGTCATTTTCATTGGGTTATTTTGGACTTTCTTGGCATTATGGTACTTTATTCTATCATTCAATTTAATTTCAATTGTTTTATTTTACGATTTCCAGGATGCTGGGATGTGGAGGGTGCAGAACAATAGAGTAAAATAAATCTGAGTCCTCCAGTTTTGCTCATGGACTAGCTTATGTTTTCACTCCCTTTTTATTGTGTCTTTTCACTTTGATTGCTTTGAGTGGACACATTTATTTTCTATCCCTTACCTTTTTTTTTAAGCATTAAGCTGCTGAGGATTATGACCCAAATAACAAAGTGTCAACTTTCAAGCATAGGCTAAAGAAACGATGGAGGTTAAAAAAAAAACATGAGAGTTTATGCTTTAGGGCTAAAGGTAAACTCCGCAGTAGTTACGAATTATGATGGGCCAGGCTAACACCGAAAGTAACTGCACAACTCATATTAGCAGAGTTTTGTACACAATTAATCTTTTGTTGCCTTATGGTTGCAGCATCGGAATCTAGTTATGTAAGAATGCATAAAGATTTCAATTGTAGATGCACTGAGGTAAAAATAAATTGATTTTACAATTGGGGGGGATGTGATGTCATCTGAATAATAGGGTTACAAAGGACTTTTTTTCCCAGTGTTGAACAATGCTTAGAAAGAATATGGCATCATTGTTGAAGTAGTAGCGTTAGTGATCATGGGAATACTGAGCTAGGAAAATTTAAGATTGCTGTTGACAGCACAAAAGCTTAAGATTCAACAAGGAGTAGAAAGCAGTTGACTGCCATTGGAAATACATGCAGAAACTGACCTGAAGACCATGGATATCACAAAATACACCCTACAGAGGAAGGGCAGCAAGCTAGGTATTACTTATGTGGGGGGAAACAGTTTCTGGAGGTAACAGTATTGAGGGTAGAAGAGGATCCATCAATGATTTTTTTTTGTCTGCGACCAGATATTTAAGGTGGAAACAACTGGAAGTTTTCTCACTGTTGTAAGTGGGTGGTTGATTCATTTTGTTTACCACTGCAGAGTGGATAAGAAGGGAAAAAATGTGCAAAGGTCACAGATAATTCAGATTCTGGCTCTTGGCAGTGTTTTGTGATGCAGCAGAGAGTCCAACTCCATGGAGTTGGGTGGTAGCCACAGGTCAAGATCATGTGAATACAAAGCAAAATAAAATTTAGAAAACAAGATTGAATCAAACTAAATATTAAAAGAAAATAAAGTTTGAAGGAGAACAATGAAGCTCCATAAATGACAAATCCCTTACAAGCTCTGGAAGCACTGATTTGTATTCAAATTGAAAGAGGATGAAAATGGGTTGTCAAATGCGATCTCCTTTGTTGCACGTTTCATGCTACCTTCGTATTCGGCAAACAGAACCAAGATGTACTGCTACTCAAAGACAGCAAAAGATTTATTAAGAATCTGTTCACAATTTAATATACCTTTGCTTCACAATGATATTATCAATCTACTATACAATTCTCTGTTTCAACGCACTGAAATGAACAAACTACCTAAATGCATGCTTCTGTCACTCTCTAGAATGAAAGGAAAAATGAGCAATAACTGATAAAGATCAATTGGGTCACAATAACCTTCCAGTGCACAGCAATCTGAGGTGCAGCTAATGTTACTTTAAACTTACATGTTGCATGTATCTGATTTATTGCTGCCATCCCCACTCCGCAACCATGTAAGAATTATTTTTCTAATTAATGGGATGCGGAAGGAGTAAATTTAAGTGGCACTTGGTTTCCAAAGGAAATGAAAAGCAAAAGAATGCAGAAGCTGAAAATCTGAAGTTCCAATCCAAGCCACTGATTTCAGTTACACTTTTGCCTGCATATGGCAGAACACGGTCAAGTTATTTTCAACTGCCAATCCTTGTTAACATCCTTGTATTGAATGTGACACAAAAAGCTGGAGTAACTCAAGGAATGGGTGGCGTTTCGGGTTGAGACCTTTCTTCAGACCCATTCCTTTTCTCTAGAGTTCCTGCTTGTTCCGCCGAGTTACTCCAGCTTTTTGAGTCTATTTTCGGTTTAAACCAGCATCTGCAGTTCCTTCTTACACTTGTATAGAATATGACTAATTCAGCAAAACTGACCAGTTAATATCTCCTATTTGCACTTACCCGTTAATAAAAAGTGCTATTTCTTCAAACAAGAATTAAATTAAATGATCTATTGCATTGTCAACTATTCCACTTAATTAACATTTCACTATGTCAGTGCTTACCCATGTTTATAGTTCAAGTGAAATAATATTAAAAATTGTATTGGTGTCATACAATAAAGTTAGTAAGATGTTATAACTTCTAAGGCCAGCTAGTTCTACTATTAGCTGAACTACTATTGTTAATGGGTTGAAGACATTTTCCATTTTGCTGTTTTAACCCAGCAACAAAGGAGAATAGATGTAGGAAAGAACAAATACAGTATGCAAGTTACTGGATGTGGTGATAGTCAAGTATGCACTTTTCCGAGGAAATTGTCCATCACTTTGAATGTTGTTGAAGCTGCATTCCAGCCAGGTAAAAGGACAAAATTCCATTACGCGTGACCTGCATGGGTTTTCTCCCGGATCTCTGGTTTCCTCCTACACTCCAAAGATGTACAGGTTTGTAAGCTAATCTAAGCTTGGTATAATTGTAAATTGTCCCTCATGCATGTAGGACAGTGTAAGAATGCAAGGATCAGTGGTCGGCCTGGACTCAGTGGGCCGAAGGGCCTGTTTCCATACTGTATCTCTAAACTAAACTAAAGTGAATGACTCTTTAAAAAAAAATGCAGTTTCCTACCTCTTCTTGTAGCCAGAATATCCATGTAACTGGTTTATTTAAAACAAAGAACTCTGCATCAGTGAAAGATAAACCAAGCTCACCATTCAGATTGGTGAACTTCCTTCAGTCTGAAGAAGTGTCTCGACCCGAAACGTCACCCATTCCTTCTCTCCAGAGATGCTGCCTCTCCCACTGAGTTACTCCAGCATTTTGAATCGAACTTCCATCCGAATTCATTCTGGAAGGTTATTGACCTAAAACATTCACTCTAACCCTTACTACACAGATGCTGCCTAGTCGCCTGAGTGTTTGCAACATATGTTTGTTTCAGATTTTCAGCATCTGCACTATTTTGCTTTTCAGTTACAGTGAGGGTAGTATCAGGGCTGCCAACATTGGGTGAGAGTTGGGAGTGAAAAATTGCGAGACCAAGCCCGAGGGAACGTAGCAACCGGGGGGGGGGGTTGTGGTGGTGTGAGAGGAGGGTGTCCCCCCGCCCATTGGTACGGAACTTTTGCATTTTTCAGCTTGAAATTGTGTAATATGGTGCATACTGTAGCGAGTCTTTTAACTTACACTTGAATGCAATATATATGCTTTAAATTGGATTAGCTATGAATAAGGTTAGAGTAAATTGCATTCCTAATTACATTCCACAGTAGAGCCCAGGCTCTGATCCATACGTGCAGCACATGAATGATCTTAGTGTATTCATGTATGGAAATTGTATTGTATATCTTTATTATCATTTTTCTGAGTACTTACATACCCAGAGGAAAACGAAAAAGTGTTTCTCAACCAGTGTCCATTCAGTGTGTGGTAAAAGATAGAGATAAAGAATAAAAGTACATATATCACGAGTTCCAATCGGCAGTGGCACGACAATGGCTCTGCTTCAGTGTGTCCAGGTTGGTGCTTGGTGCGCGATACTTTGGCAGGGGGCAAAGTCCGTTTATCAGTCTTATAGCCTGCGGGAAGAAGCTGAGGAGCATCCTGCTGGTTTTGCAGCTGATGCTCCTGTACCTCTTCCCTGATGGCAGGATGGAGAATATGTGATGCGATGGGTGGTAGGGGTCTTTGATGATGGAGATGGCTCTGCTAATACATCTCTTCCTGTATATGTCCAGCAATAAAGGGAGTGGAGCACCAATAATCCTGCTGGCGGTCTTCACAATCCTGTCCAGTTGGTGCCGTTCGTACGCCTTGCAGCTCCTGAACCAGGAGGTGATGCCGTAGGTTAAAGTGCTCTCGATTGTCCCCCTATAAAAGGTTCGTAGGTGTGCAGTGGGGAGACCTGCTTTCCGTAGTCTTCGGAGAGGGTGTAGTCGCTGCTGGGCTCTCTTGACCAGTGGTGTTGGTCGTGGACGTCAGGTCATCTGATAGGTGGAGTCCTAGGAACTTCACACTGCTGACCCTTTCCACATCAGCTCCATTGATGTGCAGAGGTGTATGGCGTTGTTTTCCCGCCCTCCTGAAGTCAACCACCATCTCCTTCGTTTTTCCCACGTTGAGAATGAGGTTGTGGGATTTGCACCATCCTGTGAGCAGCTCCACCTCCATCCTGTACGCCGACTCATCATTGTCACTGATGAGACCCACCATCAGATTATAATCAAACACTTGATTTTCTCACTAGAGTATGGAGGCTGAGAAGTGACATAATACAGTTGTATAAAATCATGAGCGGCATAGATAAGATGACTATCCAGTATTTTCTGCAAGATTGGTTAGTCTAAAACTAGGGGGCATTGGTTGAAAATGAGGGAAAATATTTAAAAGGGATCCGAGGGGCAAGTTTGTCACACAGAGGTTGGTGCATATATGAAAAGAGCTGCCAGAGGAAGTGACAAGTCCAGGTACAATTGCAACATTTAGAAGATAGTTAGACAGGTATATGGAAGGAAAGGTTTGGAGAGGTGTGGACCAGGTGCAGGCAAGTGGGACTAGCTTCGTTTGGCAACCTCACTCGGCGTGGATGAGTTAGGCAGAAGGGTCTGTTATTTTGTGCTGTATAGCACTATGACTCACTGCAGTGGTTACAAATAATCCCGTTGAACCTGATGCCCTGGGTGATGTTTCTCAGTTTGTATTCTTGCCAAATCATTCTTCCGTTTAATGAATGAGCCAGTAGACAACAAAGTGGAAAATATTAGCAGCAGACTTGGCAGTAGAATTGTTCAGCACAAAATATTAAGAAAATTATGCTCAGAATTATGTTCTTCTTACCATTTTGAGGAAAGCTGCTTTTGAAAATCTTAGCAGTTCGTTCCACATCAAGCCTCACTATTTTGCTATTCAAATTTTTAAGCAATCGGGAAAACTATGAGATAATCTTGAATGAAACAAGCATTTAGTTCTGTCACTTGGAAAATCACTGTTCAAATTTGTGTATTTGAAGCTACTACTGATGAGAATAATGATAAATGTAAAAGTTAAATTTAACTGTTATTATCACTGATATTAAAATTTGATTAGCCACAGTAGTCATTATTGAAAACCATGTAGTCGCCATCAATCCATCAAGTCTATGCCATCTCCCAAAAGAGCAATGCCATCATCTCAAATCCTCTTTCGTATTTCCCCAAAATTTTGTAATTTATTTCTTCGCACATGCTTAATCATTTTCATTTGACACCTTGTCATTGATCTACACTCATGGGTTAACACAGCAGTTATTACCGAAGATAGACACAAAATGCTGGAGTAATCATCTGAAGAAGGTTCTTGACCCAAAACATCACCCTTTCCTGCTCTCCAGAGATGCTGCCTGTCCCACTGAGTTACTCCAACATTTTGAGTCTATCTGCGGAGTATAACCAGCATCTGCAGTTCCGTCCTACACAACAGTTATTAACTTTGTCCATTGCAACGGGTCTTTGGGATACAAGTAGAAACCCAGTGAAAAAGCAAACAGTGATATATGCGCTTATAAAGTTAGTTAAATTAGACACGCACTTTGACCTATACATTGGAGTCCCTGCTGGAAATCTTCACCAGAGAAAATTTTGAGTGGGATTATGGACCCATGAATACTGAATCGAACATGCGCAGGGGATTGGGGAATGTTGGACCCCAGTTTATAAAGGAGGTTTATCAAGAGATCTAAGCAGACAGTGGAGGGATCTGAACCACTAACCTTTGAGCTACTAGCCCCAGTGGTTGCATCATCCTGAAGTCCCAGGAAAAGGAAGAATAATTATATGTATTTGCACCTGGGATAGGTTTGTGATTATTATTTCTATGTGGAGGCACATAAATATGGTTCCTTCCCACCTATTTCCCATCCAGTGCTTTGTTTCCTTACCTGTCTGGAGAGTGCTCTTTGCAAGTGTAAATTTTGAACTTGGAAGAGAAGAAATCCTACTGATTTGACTTGGTAACATGGGATTGCATGTGGATAAGGAATGGTAGAAAAATTGCCCTTGTATGAGAATACCAGTAGTGTACTGGAAAAATCTAATCCTGAACAATTATGTGTTGCTGCTCCAGAATTTCCTGCACTGGCTTGCACTTCTTGTTTCTCCTCCTCTGGTCTGTGGTCATTTGAAGCTTTGAGCTCTGCACCTTGTGTCTCCTGCAAATCCTGCCACATCTACCATTGATAACAAACCTCAACCATTATCAGTACTCCAGCCTCACGCTCCTTCGTGCTATTTACACCACGGTCTGGAAGAGCTTACCCAATCGCCATCACATCGAGCAAGAAATTGACCTAAAATCTGTTCTGAAATTGCTGGTTATTATGCAACTCTTACATGACAGCGAAGGGAGAAGAGAGGGAAAGGGAGATCATGGTAGAGGGAAAGGGGAGAGAGAGGGTCAGCCCAGTGGAGAGCGTGTGTCTGAGTAAAAGATGGAGAGAAAGGTACAAAGAGGAGAGTTGGTGGATAGGGAAGAAAGGACAGGAGGGGGGGGGGGGGGGGGGGGGGTGTTTGGAGGCAGATTTTGAGATGGCGAGTGAAGAAAAAGGAGATGGAAAAAGGCATGGGGTAAGAAAGTGGGAAGAAAGGAGATGGAAAAAGAGATGATAAGGGAGATCAGTGGAAGAAAGAGGATGCAAGAAAAGTTAGGAGTTGAGGGAGGGAAATAATGAGTGAGTGCAAAGGAGGGGGAGAGTAAGGGAGAAGAGAGAGGCTGAAGGGCAAAGGGGTAGCGAGAGAAATAGTGGGTAGGCGAGCTGGGTAGAGACAGAACGGATGGAGAAAAAGAATGAAGGTAGGGGAGTAGGGTAACCAATTACTATCTAAATACTATATTATATAATATTATATAATACTAGCTAAACCAGTATTAGATAGGTCAACCCATATTGAATGGAAAATATGGTATGGGATTGCCTTTCTTCCACATATAATTTGCCAGCCTATATTTCAAATCTACAAGGATCGAGTCTCAGGAAAATCCTGAGCAGAATGTATTTCGGAATCATGTGACATACGCCAGCATTGTGCAATTAGAAGCAAATATTCTCAGTTTACTGCTGGCTTCCAAATTAATTGGAACTTATGTGTAGGAATGGCAGATGTTGGTTTAAACCGAAGATGGACACAAAATACTGGAATAACTTAGCACAGGCAGCATATCTCGAGAGAAGGGGTGACATTTCGGGTTGAGACCCTTCTTCAGACTAGAGGCAGGGGAAATGGAAATGAGATGTGTAGACAGTGATGTAGGGAGATATTGAACAAATGAATGAAAGATATGCAAAAATGTAAAGATGATAATGGAAACAGGCCATTGTTAGCTGTTTGCTAGGTGAGAACGAGAAGCTGGTGCAACTAGGGTGGGAGAGGGATGGGGAGAAAGGGAATGCAGGGGTTACTTGAAGTAAGCAAAATCAAGGTCATACCACTGGGCTGTAAGCTGCCCAAGCGAAATATGCGATGCTGTACCTCCAATTCTGTTTAGCCTCACTCTGACAATGGAGGAGGCCTTGGACAGAAACATCAGTGTGGGGATGGGAAGAGGAATTAAAGTGTTTGGCAACCGGGAAATTAGGCAGGTGGACTGAGTGAAGGTGTTCAGCGAAACGCCACATTGGAGTCATCCTCCTGCGAGGTACTTACAGGAACTGTCATAATCATTCCCAGGCAAAACATGCCCTCCCCATAAGCGTGTTCGATATTACAACTGCGCATGCCCAGGTCATTCGGGATAAACATTCTCGCCAGCTGAGCTACTGTGTGTGTACGGACCTGCATTTCATACGTATTTTCCAGTTTGCTTCTTCGAAGTAAGGAAAATACTGCTTTCAAAACTATTAACTAGGTGTATTTATGGTTCATTTGTACAAAACTACGATGATTTTGGTGGTTTTATAGCTTTATGCTTTGGTGAGTGAGCGAGATCATGACGATGAATCGGGAACGTATTGTTCATTTGGTGCAGGTTTTTATGTTGTTTCTCCCCAGTGGGTAAGAAAGCAGCCAGTAAAGACTTAAAGTAGTGGCACTAAAGATACGAGAATGCTGGCAATTCCTTGCAGTGCTGTTGCCATTTCCCCATGTAATCTAGTGTGACCAAGTTTATGGTTTTGCAGAATGACTTTATATTCTATTTGTCAATGTTTTTCTGTTCAGTAGCAGCCTTTAGATTTGTGGAGTTGCATTAGGTGTAGTTGATTGCTTCCAGAGCTCAAGAGAAGTTGAGTGTGTTGTAGAACCTGTATTTTTGGTAGATGCCTGAGAAATTGGGAAAACAAATGGTCAGCTGATATCACAATTAGCCCAAATGTAAGTGCGGTTATTTTAAAGAAAAGCTTAGTTTATGCCCATCATCCTCAAACATATCATTATCGTGGAAACTGAGGCTATTGTCACCTTTCCTTCGAGAGGTGAGGTTATGGGCCTGTCCCACTAAGGTGACTCTTTAGGCGACTGCCAGGGACTAGTTTTAATGGAATTCACCTACGACATCCGCCGACAACCTACGACAGCAAAAATTGTCGCCACTATCGCCAAATTTTTTTAAACATGTTGAAAATTTTGCGGGAATTGCCTGTAGCCGCCCAAAAAATTGCCTAAGTGGGACAGGCCCTTTAGGCATACTGCATAACCCCTTTCTAAACTGGCCCTTATCCAAGTCAAATATTTATCTTCTGAGCGGGGATCACTGCAGACATTGGCTAGGAACACTTAAATAAAGCTGATGGACTGGTAGGAGGGTATTACATATTTTGCTTTCTTTCTTGGTTTTGTTTTTCCCAAAGTTAATATTGCTTTTAGCTGCTGTGTATTGCTGCCTCATATTAAATATATTTTTACACATAAATTATGAATAAAGATAAGAAAATGTTTCAAACACAAGTAATATTTTCTTATTCCAGTAGCAAACACATTAAGGATTAAATGAAAGTAATAAATTCTTTAACTTTTTGAATATCTCATAATTGCACATTAATGAACTGAACTAGAACTGGGACTATGTAAGTAGCGTGTAAACAGCAGAACAAGAAAGGAACCTATTAACTTGACAGAATTCTAGATTAATTAATTGGTAAAATAGTTAACAATTTATACACAGTTTATACAGCGCTGTGTTCGCTTTTTTAAAATCCCGAATGACCTTTGACAAATCCCATGATTCCTTGCGTGTATCGAGATACCAAACTCGCTTATTACAAGCACCATTCCTAATCTGTCGCTTCTTTGAAGTACAGGGTTGACAATTTTTGCCAAAAAACACTGCAAGCTGCAGAGATCAGGGCAACATTCCATTTAGCAAGAATAAAAGGTGAAATTGGATCAAAATGGTTGTTAGTCATAAAAAGACTCACTGAATAATTGTGCCAGCGAAACACTGGTATTTCTTTTTCTGCTCTATGAATCACCACTTAGTCATTCTTTCCCTCATTCACCAGCAGGGTTTGACATAGTATGGATATTTTTGATGTTAATTATAGTACAATAAAATTGCTAACAGCTATTTATTTTCAGCAGCTACAACAAACCTCAAATGCAGGGCAAAGCTGATATTTGCAAGATTCCTTTTTGCTGGTGTATTCTTTAAAATTCACCATTCGAGATTATTTATATCCTCTTTTCACAATTCACAAACTCTGCTCCAAGACACTACTCGAAAAGGCTACTTAGATGTACAAACTTTATAAGCTCTATATGATTAAATATGGCCAATATTTTTTATTGCTACATTCTCCAATTAAAATTTATTTTGTTTTTGATTCGCAAGCAAATCAAAGCAAGAATAATATGCATTTTATCGGAAATAGCACTGCAGTAAGACTCTGCCCTAACTATCATGCACAAGTTCATGACCCACTCACCAACTCCAGCACACTGCAGGACGCAGGAAGGGTAATTACTAAGGAACAACAATGACTATGCCATTGCAATTTCACACCTCTCTGGTTATATTTGCATCAGGTATCTTATTTATATCCCTATTTAATTTTTTGTACCACTTGTCTATCGAATTGTCTCTAGCAGACTGGACACAAATATATTAATTAAGATGACACCAACTTGTCATGAGAGCAACATAAAAGTACTGTAATCTCAGAAATAAACATTTTATCCACCAATACCCCAACAGTGATAATATTCCTGACATGTGTCAATGTATCCACTCTTTATCTGCATATAAGATGACATGCTAGCTATGATTATATCCTACTGGACAACCACAGCCACAACCCTAATGAGGACTAGGATGAAGCAAGGCCATTTCATCCCTGTCCTTAATCTCTCTCACTGCAATATTGTATCTCACCTCCAACAAGTTATCTTTTGGAATGCGGCTAATACACAAATCAGATGAGAAACTGTTCAGCTTACATTTCCTCCAGTTCAGAACTAAGGTCATTCTGACCTCAGGCCAGGACCAGCAGTACATAAAGTCTGCGATTCATGGACATCACCAGTTGCTGGGTGTCTTCTCTGGTGATGCTGTGCCAGGCCTGTATTGCAGCCATCTTTAGCTTATGCTTGTTTTGGGGTATTCAGTTTTCCCTTCAGTTTTCTCTTCAGCATATAAAAGGCATGCTCAATTGGGTTCAGATCGGGTGATTGTCTCGGCCACTCAAGAATTGACAATTTTTTAGCTTTGAAAGCTCCTTTGTTGCTTTAGCAGTATGTTTGAGATCATTGTCTTGCTGTAGAATGAACCGTCAGCCAATGAATTTTTAGGCATTTGTTTGAACTTGATCAGATACGATGTGTCTATACACTTCAGAATTCATTATGCTACTAACATCAGCAGTTGTATCATCAATGAAGATAAGTGAGCCAGTACCTTCAGCAGCCATACATGCCCAGGCCATGACCACCGTGTTTCACAGGTGAGGTGGTATGCTTTGGATCTTGGGCAGTTCGTTCTCTTCTCCATACTTTGCTCTTTCCATCACTCTGATATGTTAATCTTCGTCTCATCTGTCCACAAGACCTTTTTTCAGAACTGTGGTTGCTCTTTTAAGTACTTCTTGGCAAACTGTAACCTGGCCATCCTATTTTTGCGGCTAACCAGTGGTTTGCATCTTGCAGTGTAGTCTCTGTATTTCTGTTCATGAAGTCTTCCGCGCACAGTGGTCATTGACGAATCCACACCTGACTCCTGAAGAGTGTTTCTGATCTGTCGGACAGGTGTTTGTGGGTTTTTCTTTATTATAGATAGAATTCTTCTGTCATCAGCTGTGGAGGTCTTCCTTGGCCTGCCAGTCCCTTTGCGATTAGTAAGCTCATCAGTGCTCTCTCTCTCTCCTTAATTATGTTCTAAACAGTTGATTTCGGTAAGTCTAAGGTTTGGCTGATGTCTCTAACAGTTATATTCTTGTTTCTCAGTCTCATAATGGTTTATTTGACTTTCATTGGCACAACTTTGGTCCTCATGTTGATAAACAGCAATAAAAGTTTCCAAAGGTGATAGAAAGACTGTGGGAAAGACTAGGTGCAGAGAGCTCTCTTATACCTGCATTAAGCAGGCAATTAAGCACACCCGAGCAATTACAAACACCTGTGAAGCCGTGTGTCCCAAACATTCTGTTGCCCTGAAATGGGGGGACTATGTATAAACACAGCTGTAATTTCTACATGGTAAAACCAAAATGTATAAGAATGCCCGTTAATAAAATGACATTGTGCACTTTAACCACATGTTATCTGTCCTGCTATTTACTTCTTCAAAGAATTCCAGCAGATTCGTCAGGCATGATCTCCCCTTCATAAAACCAGTTGACTTTGGCCTATTTTATCATGTACTCCATAACCTCATCCTTCATAATGGACATCTTACCAACACTGAAGTCAGGCGAACCAACCTATAGTTTCCACTATTATGCTTTGCACCCTTCTTGGACAGTGGGGCAACATTCCAATCGTCTGGAACCACTCCTGACCCTAGTGATTCCTGAAATATCCCTATTAATGCCTCCACAATCTCTAAAGCCACCTCTTTCGGAGCCCTAGGGTGCAGTCCATCTGGTCCAGGTGACTTATCCACCTTCAGACTTTTTCAGTTTCCCAAACACCTTCTTATTAGTGATAGCGACTCCACTAACTTCCACCCCCTGACTCTCTTGAATTTCAGGTACGTCGCTGGCGTCTTCCACTGTGAAGACTGATGCAAAAAAGTTATTTAATTCCTCTGCCATTTCTTTATTCCCCATTATCACTTCTCATGCATCATTTTCCAGCGGTCCAACGTCCACTCTTGCATCTTTCTTACTCCTTATATAACTGAAGAAACTTTTGCTATCCTCTTTTAAATTATTGGCTAGCTTCCCTTCATATTTCATCTTTTCTCCCCATATTGCCTTTTTATTTACCTTCTGTTGATCTTTAAAAGCTTCCAAATAGTCTGGCTTCCCACTAATCTTTGCTATGTTATATGCCTTCTCTTTTAGTTTTATAAAGCCATTGACTTCCATTGTCAGCCTTGGTTGCCTCATTCTCCCCCTAGAATCCCTCTTCCTCTTTGGAATGAAAAGATTCCGCATCCTCCGAATTATTCCCAGAAACTCCTGCCATTGCTGTTCCCCGTCATTCTTGCTAGGGTCCCTTTCCAGTCAGCTTTGGCCAGCTCCTCCCTCATGCCTCTGTAGTCCCCTTTGCTCAGCTGTAATACCGACAGATCTGATTTCATCTTCTCCCTCTCAAATTGCAGGTTAAACCTAATCATGTTGTGGTTGCTACCTTCCTTTACCTTGTTCCCTTATCATTACACAACACTAAATCCAGAATATCCTTTTCCCTGATAGGCTCCATTACACGCTGCTCTAAGAAAGCAGGCACTCGGAGGCACTCTACAAATTCCCTTTCTTGGGGTCCAGTACTAACTTGATTTCCCAAGTCTACTTGCATAATGAAATCTCCCATGACCACCGTAACATTGCCTTTCTTACATGCTGTTTGTATCCCCTGATGTAACGTACCCGATCTCCTGGCTACATTTGCGTGCTTGTAAACAACTCCCATTAGGGTATTTTTACTTTTGCGATTTCTCAGCTCTATTCACAATGTCTCTACATTTTCTGATCCTATGTCACCCCTTGCTAAGGACCAAATGTCATTCCTTACCAGCAGTGCTCCCCCACCCCTTCTGCCCACCTGTTTGTCTTTCCGATAGGACGTATAAACTTGAATATTCAGCTCCCAGTTCCGATCCTAGTGCAGCCACATCACACAACATCATACCTACTAATTTCCCCGTGCTACCAGCTCACCCACTTTATTTCTTATACCACGTGCATTCAAATACAACATTCTACTACTTAAGATACCAAATATGTGCATCTTTTTTTATAAAATCCTTCACTTCTAGTAAGTTCAAAAATAAAATGAGGTAAGATTTAAGAAAAACATTGAGTTTGCTCAAAATATTCTAGAGCATCGTAGCCAATAAATTTCTTCTGCAGTAGAATTTCCTAAGTTATTAGTTCAGAAAAAAAACTTGAATGCCAATTGACAGCATAAAAAGAAAACCAGATAAATAAAGTAATTTTAGTAATTTTATTTCTGGAAATGGCATTGGGAAAAGTGCCCAGTGTCTTTCGAGGAGTCCACACAACATTTTAGAACTTTCCAAGCAGATTGACGGGACTTTGATCTATTATCTCATCACAAAGACAAAGTGTGCAGATCTGAAATCAAATAACACCGTTGTCTGCTTGTAGAGTATATTAATTATATTTTGTAAACAACGGAGCAAGCAACACACATGCAATTTCAACACAAACAATGAATTCACGACATATGTTTCTAAATTTATTTACAATTTTGCTACTTTAAACCGACTAAGCTTTTCTAGCTTGTGATTTAAGTAACATCCACAAATATTTTGAGCATCAAACTTCGAAGTTCATCACAGCTAAACCCTCTGATCGTTTAAAAAAAAAAAAAAAAAAATCGCTTTAAAAGTTTGGGATGCCAAATTAACCATTTTTTCTATGTTTTCTTCTACCTACAGTAATTATTTCCCTCTTAATGCACGAAAATAAAAAAACAAATAGTTTCAAATAGAATGTTTGCTTTGGGGACATTGGTATTGGGCCTGTGATTGATGCTGTTGAGTGTATCGTGTGCCTCAGCCTGGGAGAAATAGGCCAAAAAAAGGGTAACATTGGTTGGTTTATCCTTCCAGTGAGTATGAACAATATTATGGAGATGCCACTGAACTATACCAAGCAAAACAGATACAAATACCTCAATTAGAAGATCACAAAAGTAATGACCACAAGCCAAATGCCTCACACATATTTTACCAATACTACACTCAAAGTCGTAATATAAAGCCACACATATCATACTAATAGTTTAGGAAAGAACTGCAGATGCTGGTTTAAATTGAAGCTAGACACAAAATGCTGAAGTAACTCAGCGGGACTGGCAGCATCTCTGGAGAGAAGGAATGGGTGACGTTTCGGGTCGAGACCCTTCTTCAAACTAATAGTTTCAAGTTTTGCTGGAGGAAAAGTCACTTGATAATACTCATCATTGTTTGTTTATTCTTAATTATTAACCACAAAAAGCCTTGTCACTGATATAAATTCCACCAGTGAACTACAATGTATCTGGTAGTTCAAATACAGAAACATTCAACTCCAAAAGCTTAGATACATAGTGTACATTGTTTATTTTCTTCCATAAAGGCTTATAAACACCAAGTTAAACTCAAAAACCTTTATATAATTTTAATTACATTTGTCCCCCATTATTGTTGCATGATGTGATGCAAGAATCTGGTTCTTGAGTAACATAAATAGCCATTTTGTAATATTTTAGAATTATAAAAGAGCATATGTTTTGTAAAAGAAGATATTGCTACTGAGTTGGACAATTTGGGCACAATATATTAATTATTAAAGTACAATAACATAATAATTGTTGCTTCAATGTCCCAACTATTGTGTTAAGGACAGGAATTGTAACCTACCATGACTGCGAACAGACAGGAAAAGAGCAAGCACAATTAATATTGTCAAAGGAAATATACTTTTATTCACAGTTGCTGTCATTCCAACACTTCACTTATGAAGGATGTTTGAGGCAAATGACAGAACTATTTGAAATGTGAGCCTCTTCATACACCTAAACCAAGTCCAATTATGCTTTTACTACCCTTTTAACATTTAACCGGCCAATGATTAGTGCAACCGCCTTGGTTTTATTGATCGGGTGCCTTTCAAAATAGAAATGGTAGGTTAAAATAATTTTTCACATCCCGTAAGAAAACTTTGCACTAAGCTCTTGCCACCCAGCAAGAACCTACTGAAGCGTATCACAATTTACCAGCCAGGAGACCTCAGGTCTTTGCAAACAGGAGCCATTTCCCTCTTTGTTATTGTTTAAGATGGAGATGATTTTGTTTCAGAAACTCATTCTCTGAATGCAAGTGTTTCTAGTGCAGTGATTTATTGATCCAACCATATGGATCTTGTCTGTATTCAAAATGTATGCATTTAAGTAAATTAAATTATATTTATCAATTAGCGAAATGTGATTAACTAATTTCTCGCATCATATATCCGGGCCGCTCCATTATTCCTCAGTAGCATAATCACCGATGTTTTATAAAACTATATCATAACGTCCCTATTGTTATATTCTATTCCCTGGCTATTGAAGGCATGTGTCTCATTGTGCCTTCTTGACCACTGTATCTACCTGTGCTGCCACCTTCAGGGATCCTTGGACTTGCACAATAAAGTTCCTCTGTTCATCAATACTTCCAAATTCCAAAACAATGTGTTTGGCCTACCCTTATTCATCTTCTGAAAGCGCATCAATTTGCACTGATCAGGATTATATTTCATCTTCAATGTCTCTGCCCCATTAAACAACTGATCAATATCATTATGTCGCCTATGACTATCTTCTTCATTATCAATAACTCAAATGTTCATGCCATTTTCAAACTTACTAATTATATATGCTAAGGTAGACCAAAATGCTGGAGAAACACAGCGGGCGAGGCAGCATCTATGGAGCGAAGGAATGGGTGATGTTTCGGTTCGAGACCCTATATGTTATGTTCATATCCAAATTGCTAATGTACATAGAAATATTAAGAGTCCCTGCAATGCTCCTGTAAAACACTACAGGTCACAAGCTTCCAATCGCAAATCAACCCTCCACCATCATCATCATCAGTCTCCTATTACTAAACCAATTTTGTACTAGTTTAAAAGTCATCTTGTTGAATCTCATTGTCTGCACCTGATTTTTACCTAGCCCACAGCTAACAATGGCCTGTTTCCTTTATCATTGTTACTTGTTTTGCATATCTTTCATTCATTTGTTCTATATCTCTCTATATCACCGTCTCTATCTCTTGTTTCACTTTCCACTGACTTTCAGTCTATAGACAGGTCTCTACCTGAAATGTCACCTATTCCTTTTCTCCAGAGATTCTGTCTGACTCACTGAGTTACTCCAGTTTTTTGTGTATGTCTTCGGTTTAAACCAGCATCTGCAGTTCCTTCCAACACGTATGAACAGAAAGAATGTTTTAAGGAATGTTGCTGTTAAGACCATGGATTCTTTCTTGTATATGTGATGAATGTTCTAAATTTGTTGGGTGTGAAATCACAGACATTACAGTATAATGCTACAGAATCTAATCCTTCTTTCACTGCCAAGTCCCTTTTCACTATTGTGAAATACTGAACTCTTGAGGACTAAGGTCTCTCGTTATTTGTGGCTGTTTTGTGTTTGGAGCGCCTTCCCACACTCCCAACCCGCCCCCCCCCCCCCCCCCCCCCCGACCCCCCTCCCTCTCTACCCCCCTCCCCTCCATCACCCACCCTCATCCATCAATTAAATACTTAGGACAACTGACCACAACAAGAACGCAATGTAACATTTATCCCCACCCCTAAATTCAATGGCCAAACACAATGCCTTTAGCGTTTGCATGCAGAATAGCTCTGGCCAAGACAGCTCTTATCTGTATGCGGTAACACAACTTTCCTTACAATATAAGATTTAAGGATGCATAGGAATTGTTCTTTTGAACTATTTATTTATGTAGGCATATATAATAAAACACTATTCACAATTGTAAATAAAAAGAATATATATTTTAATGCATCATTTTTGAGAAAGATACATCCAGGTCCAGATCCAGTAGGAATAAGAAATCAAATTCCTGGTACAACATATGGATTAAACCAAGTTTTTCCAAAGAATCCGTTACTTCTACAGAAGCTATAAGTACCCAGTTGTACATATTTTTAGAATGTTTTATTATTTTGCTCTCCTCATAGTTCTGTCTGCTGGTTCAACATAGTTTCAACAACGCTACAGTATATCATGCCAATGGGATATGGGATTGAGCCAACAAAATTACGTTCCTTGAATTATTCAATATAGATGTTTCACAGTGCGACAGTTGAAGTTGCAAATAAAACCAGGTACGGCAGCACAGACAGAAACCTCAATGGCATTTTACATTCTTATGTGTGACAGAGATGGATTACCTGCCCAAACTAATCCTGGGCCATGGGATGATGTTCTGCTTGCTAGGTTTTCATCCTTCTATGTCCAAATACCAAAGCCCTCCATCCATCTTGGCCCATCCAGGATTCTTTCTGTTTCATTGTACGTTTAACTTCAATAATTTCTCTCAATATTCCTCTGTCTATTGTTAATATTACCTTTTATTTAACCGTGTGCTGTTTTCCACAAGCAGAATCTATTAGTGTGCGCGCATGCATTAATTGCAAGCCTTCTGTTTATCTTTAATATTTCTTATTCTGATGAAGGCTGCATGTTTGCAAAACTATAACTGTCTATGTTTGACGAGATGAATACTTGCAATTTTCTCTGCGAGAAAAGGATTGTTAGACTGATAAGAAATACTTCAAAATAGGAGCTGGAATTCATTAATAAATGGTTTAGTTGAAATCCCCTCTCCATTATCTATGATCCCTAATGGAACATCAGCTCTGTCTCTCTCTCTCTCTCTGAGCGCTTGCAAGGACCAATCCAGGAACATCATCATTGTTGCTTCACCCAGGAGGATGGCAGTTTTATGGAAACTTGACCATGATATGAGCCACACATGTAATCACTCATGCTCATGATGATTCTATGTAATGCACTGTTGGAAATTATACGTTACTCCAAATTGCTTGCATAACACCTTTATATGCCTTGCAAAGTGCATCCTATGACGAAAGCTGGATACTACCCTCAGGTTTCATCAGAAACTATCACCAGTGATGAATGTTTGATTGTTCTTACCAACACAGCTGGGTATCATGCAAACTTTTACAATTTCCTACGTGTTCAGGGCAGTCATTTACTTCCACATTTAATGTGCTCAATAATTCAACAGTTTAACACACAACAGTGACTCCAACTCTCCCGCTTTCGGCGGGAGATCTCCCGCCGAAAGGCCATTTTCGCAAAATCTCCCACTCTCCCGCTTGAGATTTAATTTCTCCCGCCCTGGCTTTGTGTCTCAAGAATAAGCCTAAAATAGCACCAGAGAGCATCTAGAACCCTAGAGCCGCAAGGGACTTCGCGCTTCGCGCTCGTGATGTGCGCTTTGCGCACATGAGTTTGCAGTCTCCAGTTTCCTAGGGGATCCAGGCGGGAGAATCTCCAGATCAGAAGGTGCTTGGGGTTGGAGTCTCTGACACAATGTTACAAGGTTTAAGGAAGAACAAATTTGTATTTATGCAGTCTTCCATATTCTCGAAGTTTCTATAGAGTACTCAGCAGCAAATGAATTATTTTAATACTTCACATTTTTGGCTTATAACCAAAGCTGTTAGCTATTTTAAATAATAATAAGATACCAGAATTTTTTTTGGGTGGAAGAAGTAGAAACTAATGTAATTAAGGATGAAGCATTGAATGTGACAACGGAAAAGCTGTGTTTGTTTGTTGCTGATAATGAAGAAGATCTCTGGCAGACATGTCAGAGCAGGTTTCCAATAGAACTTAGCCCTTTAGATGGAGAAGAGAAAGTTACTGACAATTAGGAGGGAGGGGGAATAACATAGCAGGGGGATAACATAGAATCAGTTTACTTTCTTCTAAAGTAATATGGTTTGGATGAAATAAATTCTGATATTGTATATTCTGTTTAACTATAAAATAATGGATCTGCTGTTTTCACTACTAGATATTGCACTAACACATAAGCATTCTTTGAGAGTGCAGTCATAAAAAAGGCAAATATTAAATCTTTAAAATATTATGTTTCTAATTTAATAGGAAACTGATTACTGTGCAACAAAGCCACCAGCAAATGATTCAATATTATTATTTTTTTAAATATGTTTTAAAAATAATTTACCTAATGTTAAGTTAATGCACCATTTAAAACCAGACAAAACATGTTTTGGTGTGAACCTATCACTCAAACACCAGTAGCAACTAGGTCTATGTTCTGCTGCACACATGCCTTGGAAATCCAATTTGGCTTCTGTGACCAGGTGGTTAGACATACGAGCGAGAGAGAGGACAGTGGGTGAAGAGGGGACCGGGGCCACCAATAGGGGACAGCTGGTAGATGGCTGTAAATCTGTTATTGTGAAGGGGGTAGGGTGAAAATAGTGAGGAGGCGAGGATAAAGAGACCTTGGGTCTGAACTGATCAAAAGACTGTGAACCAGTGAATCAGGAAAAGGTTTGAATAATTTGAAAGCACTTGGTGTTCTAATGGATTTAATTTATATTAATAGAGTTTGCAGCAAAAAACATAATCTTTTCACACTCATTCCCAAACCTTTTAAATCACCGCTGAAAGGCTCTTTCTGGGAATACAATTTGCCAAGTATTTTTTGATATGACCACCAACACTCTCAAGAAAAGCAGTAATGGTGAACTGGGGCAAAATTGTTCTGTCCAATCACTACTGCATATGTTCTTTCCCACTGCGTCCCTTCAAGCTAACTTCAAGCTAAATATTTGCTTCAAGCCTGCGTATCTAAATCTTAATTTATTAGTTCAGCAAACCATTGACAAATGTGCACAGTTGATGTTTGGTCAGTACAAGCTGTAAAATAATCATGTTACTTCTGTCATTCTGTGGCTCAATCAGAAAACCCTTTCTGTTCATTATTTTAAAATAGTAAAATAAAAATCTCTTGGACCAGATGAAAAGAGGATAAATGGGAATTGATACGGCAATGGAAATACAAATGGTTTGGCTTCCAGTCCACAACAATCCCGATCGCATATTTAAAATTCTCATCTGCGCATTAGTCCCACAACTCTCCAAAAATGTCCATTCTTTCAACTCCGGCATCTTGTTTCACTTTCCTCACACGTGGACTTACCAGCAATGGGATGCAATCAGCTGGTCCAATTACTCCCAAAATTTAACTTTGCCTCTTCAACTCAATGCATTTCTTTAACACCTTCTTAAAATATACCTCTTTAACTAAGTTAATAATCACCTTGCTATAATATCTCCTCTCCAAGTTCCATGCTAATTTGTGTTTAATTATATTGTGAATTATCTTTGGAGTTTCCTATACTAAAGTCGCTGTACAAATCCTAGCTATAATTGTTAATATTTCCCAAATGAATTTTAATCGTAAGCCACAAAGTCCTATTCCAGGAGTCCTGATAATCTGTCAAGACGAAAAACAATTCTATAAAATACTTGCACTTCCTTTATCCTCATCTGGAAGCAATTGCCAATATTATGATAGCACTAACAAACTAATTAGATAATTTATACCCTGTAAACAATGTATTAAAATACATGTTGATCAGCACTATGTTGATATAAACCAATTCAGCACAATTTTTAAACGATCAAGAAAACGTTTGCATTTAAGGCAATCGCTAATCAAATGTATATACTTACTCATTCACATTCCTTTACATACACGCTTACAATTTATTTTCAAAGACCTGCCACATAAATTCTATCAGTGCAACAACTGAAGCAGTTAGGTAGGATTATAATGCTAACAGATCTAAGTAATCACTTCTGCTGAAGGCTCCTTATAATTGAACTGACAGCTATTCCAAAATAAAGCTCCACTTTTAATGGCATTCATGGAAAAGTGCCCTTTAAAACCATCTGAGTTTGCAGCACATTAACCCTTTGAGAATCATTCTATCAAATATGGAAAATATTAATTTAGAAAAAACACAAAGGATGTACACAAGTATGGAAAATTGATTTTTTTAATTTCATATTTCCCGGTGACTGTTATGGTCATTGAAATATTGTTGACTGAAATAGCAAGTCTAATATTAATGGACAGGAAATGATCTGGTAATAACAGGAATGTATTTCATAAACTGAACTGGACATGTGGTCTAATATTCAATTGCAAAAGGCAGGAGCATGTTCCTTACAATTCATTCAGACCCAAATTAGTTCAACTTAGAGACAAGAACAGGTTATTTCATTTCCGTATAGAATGACCAAGCAAAAGGTTTTTTTTTTAACAACATAGGTTAACACAAAATATGAACAAAATAGAATATTTAATTTATACCTCCAAGTTATTGAAAAGGGCACTGAGTTTGTTATCAACTGCATGCCATATTGTGCAACACTGAAGCATACTTAAATCTGCAGAAAACCCATGAAAATGCAGACTGCATTTTTTCCCCTCAAGTCATCACACATCTATGGATTCATTATAACATATGCTGTGTTGTTGTACAAAGGACTATTTGGAAAAGAGGTTGTGAGATTTAAGGTAGAAACTACAACATCTACATTTCTAGAAACTGGAGAGTGGTAGCTTAAATGAATGTAAAGGTAAGCATTAAGATGCTAACTGGATTAAAATAAATTGAATTCTAATTAACTAAATTAAACCAAGTAATGAAAACATAGTGCAATTACAAAAATATAAATATTATAAAAATATGACCACAAATATTATTTACCTAATACAGTGCCCTCCATAATGTTTGGGACAAAGACCCATCATTTATTTATTTGCCTCTGTACTCCACAATTTGAGATTTGTAGTAGAAAAAAAAAATCACATATGATTAAAGTGCACATTGTCAGATTTTACTGAAGGCCATTTTTGGTTTTATTATTAAAGGCCATTTGGTTTCAACATATAGAAATTACAGCTGTGTTTGTACATAGTCCCCCCCCATTTCAGGGCACCATAATGTTTGGGACATATGGCTTCACGGGCGTTAGTAATTGCTCAGGTGTGTTTAATTGCCTCCTTCATTAAGGTATAAGAGAGCTCCCCGACCTCCAGTCTTTCCGTCACCTTTGGAAACTTTTATTGCTGTTTATCAACATAAGGACCAATGTTGTGCCAATGAAAGTCAAAGAAGCCATTATGAGACTGAGAAACAAGAATAAAACTCTGTTGGAGACATCAGCCAAACCTTAGGCTTACCAAAATCAACTGTTTGGAACACCATTAAGAAGAAAGAGAGCACTGGTGAGCTTACTAATCACAAAGGGACTGGCAGGCCAAGGAAGACCTCCACAGCTGATGACAGAAGAATTCTCTCTATAAAGGGCATGTCCCACTTGACGATTTTTTCGGAGAATGCCGGCGTCATATCAGTGTCGCCAAAAGATTGTGAACATTTCAAATTCAAGCAGCGACAAACAAATGTTGCGAGACTTGAAAAAACACCGCACGTCACGCGTCATCACACCGCAAATTTTTCGATGACCTGATACGTCAGTCAATGATGCCGGCAGTCGCCGAAAAAAATCGCCAAGTAGGATAGACCCTTAAGTCAATCTATAAGGCCAAGTCAATCACCCGATCTGAATTTAGTTGAGCATGCCTTTTATATGCTGAAGAGAAAACTGAAGGGGATTAGCCCCCGAAACAAGCATAAGCTAAAGATGGCTGCATAAACACTACTGTAATTTCTACATGGTGAAACCAAAATGTATTAAAAAAAACCTTTATTAAAATCTCACCATGGGCACTTCAACCACGCAATTTTTCTTCACTTCGCAGCGACCTCTAGGCTGAATATTGGTCTTCCACAATAGCCTACTGAATTCTATCAGTAAGCCAGTTCTGTATCCATATGACCAAATCACAATCCCGTGCATTTTAATCTTCTGGATCAGCCTACCATTGGGGACTTTATCAAATGCCTTACTGAAATCCACATAGACAACATCCACCACCCTACCCTCATCAATCACCTCAGACACCTCCTCAAAAATCTCAATCAAGTTAGTAAGACAGGATGTGCCGTGTACAAAACCATGTCAACTGTCAATAATTAACACTTTCTCTTCCAAATGAGACTAAATACCATCGCATAGACTCTTCTCTAATAGCTACCCTACAACTGACGTGATGGCAAACCATCTATAATTCCCTGGATTCTCTTCACTCCCCTTCTTAAATAAAGGAGCAACATTAGCTATTCTCCAGTCTGCTGAGACCTCATCAGTGGCTAAAGAGACAAAGATCTTTGTCAAGGCTCCTGCAATCTCCTATCTTCCCTCTCTATATAAACTGGGATAAATCCTATTAGGTCCAAGGGATTTATCAACCATAATGCTCTTCAAGAGCCCAACACTTCCTCCTTCTTAATTTCAAACTGCCCTTGCACATTAGTATTCTCTACACTGATCCCACTGTCCTCCATCTTCTCCTTGGTGACAAAGATGCAATGTACTTGCTTAGTACCTCACCTATATACCCAGATTCCAAGCACAAATATCATTCTTGATCCTTGAGTAGTCTTACTTTCTCCCTGGTTAACTTCTTGTTTTTCATTATAGGTATAAAAAGCTTTGAGATTTTCTTTCATTCGACAACGCCAAATCCATTCCGTTGACCCTTTTGGCCCTTCTAATACAACAAGATATGTTTTAGAGGTTTGAACACTATGTATGCAAACCATTCAAAATTTCAAGCCCTTTTCACCTGCTTGACCATAATTTTGACTTTTGTATGCAAATTACATGATTTTTAAAATAAAATGACAATACAAGATTTTCATATAATGCAAGTTTGAGCATCAACAAGCTATGCTCGCAATAATCCAGTTGCATAAATTCCTGCTAATTCAGAAGCTGGAAACCCACTGCTGTGCAGCCAGCATGAGTAGAACTCCTGAAAACTACAACTCACTCAAGCATTTCCTTGTTAAATACTTTTACCTACCTCTGAAACATACAATCAAGCTATTTACTTGGTCTGCATTATCTCTGCTTTAAAATAGCAGCATGGACCACTGATGATTCCAAACCTGCATCAATAGGCTGTGGCCCAAATATATCAGCAAACAAAATTGAACTGCTATCATTTTAATCAGACATTAAGAGTCCTGATATCTGAACTCCGTATTAGCAGAATTACTGAATACGGTTTGCTCTCTTGAAATTCTGACCAGGGAGCATACACTATTATCCAGGTACTTGAGAAAGCTATCAAATGTAGACATTTTAAAATGTAACATTCAAAGGTGTGGGCATTTTTCTCATTGTATAATATAAATACAGGCCTCAAAATTCAAACTATTATAGTATTAGTTTGATTAAATATTATAAATAAATCAAACATTCAGTATATGTAAATGAATTTAAAATGTTGAAGAATATGTAAAGTGTATTAACTCAATACTTCTGTGTTACCATTAATAGATAACACATGCACCACTTCTGCCAAGTTAAATTATATTTGTCAATGTTTCATGCATATATTTTAATTACAATGACTTTGAAACACTATTATCATATTAAACGCATATTATACCAACTCATTGTGGGAGCAAATTACAAATATATATTTTTTAATATAGTAAATTCAAATATGATACAAATTCAGATACAAAAATAAATAATATTAGGCAAAAAAGGGGTCAACGTTTATAAGAATGCTCCTTTTATATTACAATTAGGTGTGTATCCAATCATCTCAAATAGTTTTAGTCCCGAAAGACAGGTAACAGTTGGAAATGATAAGGTAATAATTGAACCGTACTTCAATCAAGAGATACTGCTGAGACCAGAGACCATGGAATAAATGTCATGAATATCAGAAACTCAAAACTGAATTAAAGATGCATGCCATTTGTAATTGCCTATAATACGTGAATAATTTAGTTTTTAAATTATTTTAATTTTCTCCATTCAAATCCAACCTTCCCAAATATATTTACATAGTTTTAGCATGTTAAAACAAGTAAGATGGTAACAAAACTGCTACATCTGACTAAACCAAATTACAAATCTTAATATAATGATACAACTTCATATTTTTCCATATTGTCACTTGATGACCACTCATATTTACACCAACATCATAATACACCACAAATATACACTGTTCTGTACAGGTCAAAATTCAGAGAATCCCCTGATGTGCGGAAGCTTTCCTGTTTAACAAATTGAGTTTCAGAACACTCCATTTTTCTCCAAAAAGAATCAACAAACATCTTGAGAAATAATTCTAATGATTTAGAAAAGATATGCAACACAGCACTAATTTTCTGCTTTCAGCAATCTTATATTAACATCTGTATATTCTGTATTTAATGACACACGAGATCCTGTTCCCAATTCATCAGCAAAATTACAAAGTATATGCATTCTTGAATCAGGTAAAACATCAAGAAATTTCTGTACCATCCTGATCCTCTCACTTTCATCTGGACATTTGCGAAACACAATGTCATACGTTTTTTGTAAGAGCACAGATGAAGCATGATCTTGAATTAATTTCACAACGTAATTAAAAATACAAAATTATTGCCGAACTCACCGTGACATTTTCTCAGGAACGTATCCTTGCAGTGAATAGCCGTCATTTTTTCCAGCAGCTATGGAGTTCTGTGGCATGACAGAGTGTGGTTTCCAGGATCCAAGTACAGTGCACACGGGAGTAATTAAATTTAAAAGCTGAGGTCGGGCATCCCTCATAAAGGGGCAGGGCATTGAAATTGTGCCACTGGCTCCAATTCTGTAATGAAACGATTGTCCAGTTGAGTTAACACCTACAATGGTAGATGGGGGTGAACAGGTGGCTTGGCAGTAGCCCTCATCATTTGGCTCCTGTTTGATCACTGTTGTGTTTGGTTGTGAAAAGGCATCATGTCCATAACTAGAACTGGAGGAAGATGCAAGAGCCCCTAAACTCCCATAAAGGTCAAACACATCTCCATAAGTTGTCTTGAGATCAATCAACTGATGTGCAATTTCTGAAAATGGATTTTCTGAAACTTGACCAGTATACCCTGTGTTCAGACAAGCAGTTTCATTCATCTCACATTTTAAAGGCATTGAGAACGTTGAATTACATAGGTCTGAACTACCTCTACTTAGGAAACATGAATCGCCAAAATCACTGTCTACTTCTGTTTTTATAAACTGAACAGGATTGCCAATGTTAATTGAACTTGTCTTTAAACAATCAGTTTTTGTTTTCTCATCTTTAAATACATTTATTTCCTCATGAATCTGATTTCTTCCTGCTGGGTTCTGATTCAGGTTAATGATCATTCTTGACCCAGTAGCAGGACTGCAGTTGGGAAAGTGCATATTATTTACAGCAGTGCTGGAGACAGAAGAGGGAACACTGTTATTATTAGGGCTGGACAAAAGGGTATTACTAGTGGAGGCAGAATGAGGAGAAGTGAGATTAGTAGGAGTGGAACGAGGCGAATTCATGTTATTAGGACTGGAGACTGAAGAATACAGGTTACTGACATGGACAGGGCTGGTGATGGAAGAGCACAAACTATTCATATTACTAGGGCTAGACATGGTTCGGCTACTTATCTTGGTAGAACCTGAGATAGCGCAATGAGCGTCACTTGGGCTAGTGTCAGAATTATTCAAATTATTGATGTTGTCAGGACTAGAGATGGAAGATCCCAAATTGCTAACAGTGTCCGGACTAGATAGCGCTAAGTAATTTATTTTAGCAGGACTAGGAACACAAGAGTTCATATTGTTAGGACTTGATACTGAAGAACATAAATTATTATAGTTTATAGGACTGGAGATGCATGAACCTCGACTATTTCTTCCAGGACTAGAGGATGAAGAACATCGTCTCATCCCTCTCTGTGACAAGATAGCTTTCACCTTTTCCTCTTGAAGGTTCAATTCTTGTTCACCAGTTTCAGTAATATTGCTGGACCTCCCCTCAATTTGTTCAGTCTGCAGGCTGTAGTTAAATTCGCTCTCCACATCTTTTACAGAATCCATATACAAACCCATAGACTCTGCAACAGTTTTTGAGAGTTCTTTAGCAGATCCGAGATGACACTTTGGATCTGAAGCAAGAAAACCAGGGTGCTGATACTGGCGTTGTACTTGATAAGGTTGTTGATGGTGAAGGATGGGAGAGACCTCCTGCCTCCTCTCTCCATTATCACTCTTTGAAACAGTTGGTATGCAACTAACATTAACAATAGTCATTTCATTGCTGTCACAGCTACCAATTTCATTGCCTGCAGCACTCAACGCAAGTTTGTTTAGAGGCCACTGTCTTCCAATATTCATTACTTCTGGGTAGTCAATATATCCTTTGGTCTCCATAGCTGTCTCTTTAATACACCTATAACAAAATTAAAGTCCATTTAAACATAATCCATCCTATTATACCTTTTTCTGACATAAAATGCATGCATCAGTACAAGTATAAAATGGGCTCCATTTTTTTTCAATTTGCATTACCTTTAGTAAATCTAATTAGCTAGTGGTTAAATACATTCCTATGCCCTTTAGTATTTCAGGGTAAAACTTACGGCAGCTACTTCAGTTCAGATTTTCTGTTTAACTAGCTTTGAGGTTCACATGAAGACAGCTTATTACCAAAAGATTTGATGCAGAAAGATATCTTGTGCAAGTTCTATTTTAATGAACAATTTATAAGCAATTGGTCATGATTATAGTGAGGTGTTACTTAAACATTAAAAATGCACATTTAAGGACACACATTAACACAGGTGATATTTAAATATGCATACATTTCCAAACAGACAATTGTGCAAAAAATAACTATCCCAGATCAGATAATGAAAACTAAAACCTTGCACCTTTCTCCCTTCTCTTGCTCAAAGTTTACGAATAATTGGACGATACTATTAAAGTCAGGTTTACTATTAAAGTCAGGTACCATAAAACATATGCAGAACTAACTTATTTCAGCCAGCTTGGATTGTTACTGAACCCCAAAGGAATTCATCTTGTTCTTTCCTGCAAAAGTTCGGATATTGTCCCTCGGGTTCTTATTTACAGGTGACTCTACAATGAAGCGACTCCACGGAGCTGGATCAGTTATTGCTGAAGCGCCTGGATCTGCCCGGCTCCAGCGAGTTACTGATTTTGAATCCTCGATTATTCGCCCTCACTTTCTTGCATTTCGTCTCGCAACTGCTGGAGCTCTGTTATCCTTCATCTGATGCCTTAATATTTACCAGACAACACTTAGCTCTCAATTACAACTTCAGTCGTCTTGTCAATAATAATGCAAAACATTAATTAAACTGTCAGCGGTGGCTTCTGCCACTTACCCGTTTTCTCCGTCGACTTGTTTTAACGCTTTCTAGCCGATTCGCGCAAGGACATTCAGATCAAACATGAAACGTGCACTCATTATATAGATCTTTAAAATATAAAAATATATGCGAGTGTCTGCTCGAACGTGTTATGTATTATTTTCCACCAAAGAAGGGGCGGAGTGAGAACGGAAAGATTGGGCGGGTCCCTCTGCAAACTCTTCGCCAATTGCACACAAAGTGCGAGAGACCCGCCCGCGTCCGCCGCCGAATGGCTGCAAGCGAAGCGGACGTGCGGTGCTCAGCGGGACTTTAATAGCACTGGCCTTCCCAGTGGCTGCCGGAGCTGCCACTCGGGCGGGAGCTGCAAAGACATTTCCGAGGCCAAGTTGCAAAGGGAGCGGAGAGCCGCAGCGAGGAGCAACTTTACGCAGCAGCGCCCGGAGATCGCCCTCCGTGCAGCGCAGAAACACCAGCTGCCACATCGCCCGGTACCTCTCTGCCACTTACTGCTGCCAGCCTGTGCCGACAACACCTCAGTGGAATTGCTTTATTTTGTTTTTAAAAAAAAATAGGGACAAAATTGTTCCGCGTGAGTGACGCAATGCAAAAAAAAACCCCACGACAATGCAAAAAAAAACCCACCCTCGGTGGGTTGATTAAAGGTTAATTTTTAATGGTTGCCTCAAGTGGGAAAAAAACACAATTTTCACGCAAAGCTTTCATTTTTATGCCGACACGAAACCTACCGGGGTGTCCTTTCTAATATTCCCCGGCCCCGTTCCCTCATCCCCAATAAATAATCACAGGAGAAAAGTTAAACTTCGCATCTGGAGATTGTAATAAAGCCTCGGCTGGGCTGGGCGTAGCAACCAGAGATCTTACAACCTCTCCACATCGCACTCTATTTCGGGAGGGAAAGGTCAATCAGCGCGGAGTCTCGGAGATTTCAATCGGGGGCGTTTCATACATTGCAGAGATATCTTCCGGGCTGTCAGTGACAGTCAGGTTAACAAACCGCGAAACCACCGCTCTGCTGGCCTAATACCTACTGAAAACATAGAGGTCCATATATATATATATAGAGAGAGAGAGAGAGGGACTGCACAAACCTTCACATCCAAGTCATTGCGATAGAAGGTCAGCAGACTCTACAGCGAGAAAGATTGAACCCTCCTCCAAGATCTTGAAGGTGCAATACTCTTTTTATTGTTTTAACAAAACAGTACAGATTAAATCTCTCTCTGTGCAATCATGCAGCTGGCGGCTCGGCTCGGCTCCCGAGTGAACAGTTGGGGTTGTATTCCTTAAATGTATTCCCGCGAGGCGGGCCAAGTTCGCGAAACAAAACACAAACTGCGTGGTGAAATAAAGCAAACTTTCAGCCCAGGAGTGTCCGTCCGTCCGTCCGCCTGCCTGCCTTCGCCCCGCCGGGCTCCCTGGTGGTGTTGGCGAGGCGCTGAGACTCCTCTGGCAAAGCAGGCAACCCTCGCCGCCGCCCTGACGTCAGGCTGTTTGTATTTACACGGCACTGGGCGAAATGCAAGGAGTAACCCGGCAGAGCCAATGCAAAGGCCACCAGGCTTAACCCCAGCTACATCCTTTTGGATTTTGCCACGATTTGTAGAATAAAAACGACTCGGCGAGATGTAGGTCAGCAGTGTGCTCCATCTCACACGGCACTGCGCAGAGAATATGATTGCTCCCACCTGACTTGTCCCGATACTGTTTTCCCGGACCTTTCTCACGTATTTTTTATTTCTGTAAACTTTATTTTCTGCTTCAGAAAGGCATTACCAACCGCTGCGGAGTGTGTTTGGCATGTGAACTGTCAAGAAATTATAGTCCTCATACATGTAAACAAATGTTCTATCATTTCCGTCACGACTTCATTCTTTATGCATTGAACTCCTCTGTCCCCACCACGACACACACTGCCCCAGTCTTTGCTCCAGTCAACAAAGCACCCCTTTTACCTTCCCATTCTTCACGTTCAGTTGCTTTCGGCTCCAATGCGAGTAATTCTCCCCATGTTCCATAATTTGATTCCCTACTTCCTTACCAGCGGTGCTGGATCGAAGGGCCGAATGGCCTACTCCTGCACCTATTTTCTTTGTTTCTCAATACCCCCCTCCCCCTCCACCAACTGTTTCTGTCAAAGTAATTTGCAGTCTAGTTGCAACTTGTTTTTCTCGAATGTTACTAGTTTAATCGTTCTCTTTTTCTATCTCAAGAATTTAGCAATCCAGCGATCTCGTCAAAAATCCAGGGAAATAGAAATTACACTTCCCAATGCTCAACAATAAACATAGTTAATTTCAGCAAAATGAAGACTCGCCCATCTTGAAACATCAAATACATCTCTAAGTTTAGAGAATGCACAACATGAAACAACCTGTAGTTATATACAACAGTGCTTCATAAACTGGTGTTTAAGATGGAACTGCAGATGCTGGAAAATCGAAGGTAGACAACAGTTCTGGAGAAACTGAGCGGGTGCAGCAGCATCTACGGAGCGAAGGAGTTCCATAGATGCTGCTGCACCCGCTGAGTTTTTCCAGCACTTTTGTCTACCTTCTTAAACTCGTGAATGGTTCACCCAAGGATGAATGAAAATTATTCTGGGGTGAATTAAACTAGAGGGGTGAATGAAGACTGAATGACAATTTATTCAGATATTTATATATATTTTTCTTTTGCAGTCAGGCTGTAAGTGGGTGTTGTGGTGATTGGAGAGTGGTGGGTGGGAGGGAAAGGGCCCAGTCTGTGCAGACTGGAGTCAGGTTTTAAGTAGGTGTGAAGTGTTGGTTGGAGAGGAGCGGAGGGGGTTAAGTTTCTGTTTATCGAACCTGCAGTGGAAATCATTCAGCTCATATAGACTCGAATTTTCAGATGTATTTGCTTGCAAATTAAGGCACTAATTTGATGAAGAAGGACATACTTGCTATTGAAGGACATTCTAGCTATTGAAGGAGTGCAGCATAGGTTTACAAGGTTAATTCCCGGGATGGCGGGACTGTCATATGCTGAGAGAATGGAGCGGCTAGGCTTGTATACTCTGGAGTTTAGAAGGATGAGAGGTTATCTTATTGAACCATATAAGATTATTAAGGGTTTGGGCACACTAGAGGCAGGAAACATGTTCCCGATGTTGGGGGAGTCCAGAACCAGGGGCCACTGTTTAAGAATAAGGGGTAAGCCATTTAGAACGGAGACGAGAAAACATTTTTTCTCACAGAGAGTTGTGAGTCTGTGGAATTCTCTACCTCAGAGGGCGGTGGAGTATCTCTGCATACTTTCAAAAGATTGTTTGGGCTCTTAAAGATAGCTGAGTCAGGGGATATGGGGAGAAGGCAGGGACGGGGCACTGATTGGGGATGATCAACCATGATCAGATTGAATGGCGGTGCTGGCTCGAAGGGCCGAATGGCCTACTCCTGCACCTATTGTCTATTGTCTTTGTTCAAGTACCTAAAGAAACCAGCTCTCGAGGAAGAGTGCGCAGAAGGAAGTAGTTCATTTCAGAAAGAAAGTGAAACGAACAGGACTCAAGAGGAGGTATGTTCAGGAGACAAATCACTTGTGAAGGGTGACAAGGAAACTGAGGATAACAAACTTAAATATGCAGTTACCTATGTTACGGATGATGAATCTGTTAATGATACGGGCAAGGAAAAACTTAATCTCAAGAGGAAATACCAGGACCAAAGTACCCTCTCCTCAAAACTCAAGAAAAGAAAGAGGAATAAAGAATATATTGAGTGTGGCTTTTTCCTTCCCCAAGATGAACTAACAAGCCCTACTCCCTCAGTTCAGTGCATGTTTTGCAGCATAAAATATAGCAACCAGTGCCTGGCTCCTTCAAAATTACAGACTCATTTAAGAACAAAGCATAGCAATCATCAAAACAAGTCAATACAGTTTTTCAAAAACACTCGTGAGTATTTGTGGAAGCAGCAGAATTTCTTCCAGTCGATGGTAAAGAATGACACTGCGATTAAAAAAAGTCTTCTTGCCTCTTCAAATAGCACATGTGCTCATGAAAGAAAAAAGCCATACACAGAGGCTGAGAAATTTTTTCAAACTGTTTGAAAATCGTTGCCAATCTACTACATGGTGGAAAGCAAGCAGTGGATAAAGTGGATTAAATTATATATATAAAATTATACACAGCAGAGAATAAATGGAAATTATCAAAAAAACATAAGAACATTTAGTTGAGGGTGAATTAAATGACACTAAAATAGTTTAAGAAGCACTGATATACAATATAGGAGTCAAGATCATCCCGTCAACGGGGGCTCGAGGCCCACGACCGAGGAAGAACAAAAGGAAGGACTTGAACTTTATTTTGCCTTCCATCACAGTGAGGAATGTGTATGAGTCACTGTATGACTGACCTGCAAATTAAATTCCTGGTATGTTGCAAAACATACTTGGCGAATAAAGTGTGATTCTGATTCTGATTCTAACAAGTTGCCAGAGAAAGTGGTTCAGGCAGGTATTATTAAAACATTTAAAAGACATTTGAACAGGAGCATGGATAGGAAAGGTTTAAAGTCACATGGGTCAAATGTGTCAAAATGTGATCAATATAGATGTGCATCTTAGTTGGCCATAGAGACTGTTTCTGTGCTCTGTGACTTCATAACTCTGTGACTCCAATGGAAATATGAATAATCTAGTGAATCAATGATAAGGAAGCTAATGGTAGGGACTGGTGAATCAATGGTAAGGAAGCTAATGGTAGGGACTCTCGGGATTAGGATTTTCTCGCCTTTGGAAGAGAATGGGTTAACTAGGGACGGATAGCATGGTATTATCCTGAAGTAGACCCAAAGAACGGGAGCAACTCAACGGGTTAGGGAGCATCCCTGGAGAAAAAGGATGGGTGTCATTTCAGGTCAGGACCCTTCTTCAGACTGAGAGAAGAGTGAAGAAGGGTCCCTTCATGAAATGTCACACATCCTTTCTTCTCCAGGGATGCTGCCGGACCCATTGAGTTATTCCAGCATAAACCAGCATCTGTAGTTCGTTGTTTCTAAATGTTGGCTTTATCCAGGGCATGATTTGAGGAGGTGACAAAGGTGATTGATGAGGGGTTAATCTAGTTTAATTTAGTTTATTATTGGTAGGGAAGTGGATGGTGTCTACATGGACTTTAGTAAGGTATTTGGTAAGGTCCCTCATTGTAGACAGATCCTGAAGATTACAATGCATAGGATCCAAAGTGAATTGGAAATTTGGATTCCGAAAGAGCTTACACATTTAGTTCAAGTTTAAGTTCACATTTATTGCCACATGCACCAATTAAGGTGCTGTGGAATTTGACTTACCATGCAGCCATACAATCAAAAAGAGCACAATACACAATAGAAAACAACATGAACATCCACCATAGTGGCATGAACATTCTTCACTGTGGTGGAAGGCAATAACGTCCAGTCGGTCCTCCTCCTTTGTTCATCCGTGGTCGGGGCCATGAACCCACAGTGGCCGCTACGGACGACCCGATGTACAGGCCTTCTCGTTGAGATGATCGAAACTCCGACTTCAGGACGGCCGAACACTCCGCGGCTTGGAGGTCACGAATTGGCCGCTTCTCACCGGAGACCTTAGGCCGCAGGCCGGTGGTCGGAGCTCTTCTCCGGCGATCCCCGGCAAGGGATTGCCCGGCTCCGCGATGGGAAATCCACACTGCGCCTGCTGCAGAAGGTCCGGGCCCGACTCAGGGCGAGGCCACACCAATCCATGCTGTTAGGCCGCGAGGGAGGGCAAAAATGCGACTAGGAGAAAAGTCGCATTCCACCGAGGTAAGTGACTGAAAAACAGTTCCCCCCTTCCCCGCCCCCACACTGAAACACACTAAAAAACACTTTTAGACATACTAAAAACAAAAAAACTCGAAATGACGAACAGCTGTTAGCGAGGCTGCCGACTTGCAGCGCCACCCGTCTGACAAAAAACGGGTGGCACCGCGACAGAGAGTAGTGGTAAACGCATTGCATTCTGGCTGGACATCTGTAAACAATGGAGTTCTATATGGATCTATGGTGGGAACGTTGTTGTTTGTGACATATAGAAATGTCTCAGACAAAAAGCAGATAGATTGCTTGCTAAATTTGCAGATGACACAAAAAACTGTGATGTTATGGACAGCGAAGAAGGATGTCAAAAGACACAGCAAGATATACATCTGTGAGATATATAACTGTGAGATGTTACACTTAGGGAGGTCAAATGCAAGGGGAAAGTACACTGCTGTTGGCTGGACCATTGACAGCAATGATGTACCTAAGGAACTTGGGTCCAATTCTATAGCTCCCTGAAAGTGGGAATACAAGTAGATAGAGTGATAAGAAGGCATATAGTGTGCTTTCCTTCATCAGTTGGGCATTAAGTCTTAAGAGTCAGGAAGTCATGTTGCAACTTTGCTTAGGCCACATTTGGAATATTAAGTGCAGTTCTGGTTTCCCTATTACAGGAAGGATGTGGAGGCTCTGGGGAGGATGTGGAAGAGATGTACTGGGATGATGTCTGAATTAGAGGGTATTAATTATAAATTGGATTAATTGGATAAACTTGGATTGTTCTCTCTGGAATGCTGGTGGCTGAGGGGAGACCTGATCAATGTTTATTAAATTATTAGACTAAGTGGGACGCGTTGGGTCCCATGTTTACACGGGAGGGCTGGTCCCTCAATGCAATATTCCACCTCTCCACCAATTCCAATATTTCTGGCCAGTTGGGGGCGGCTTTTCTGGAGCGCTAGTATGGGTGTCGTGGGCCGAAGGGACTGGTTTCCAGAGGGATAGTTTGGACATTGTGGGCTGAATGGATTCTTGGGCTGGCAGCTCAGTCACTCAGGCCTGGTGGGCTGTCAGCTGTTACTCAGACCTGGTGGGCTGGCAGCTCAGTCACTCAGGCCTGGTGGGCTGGCAGATCAGCCACTCAGGCCTGGTGGGCTAGCAGCTCAGAAACTGCCAGAAATTCTGCCCAAAACAGGTGAGAGAAGGGGGAGAGGGTGGAGAATCAATTTTAGACATTTTTCATCTTTTTTTGCTGATCACAGCAATGAAGGAGGAAAGTCTATCCTGGCCTGGATCTCACAGAGAGCAAATGAAGGGAGAGAGAAAAATACTTGGGTGAGGTTTAATACTTGCAGGGGGAATACGTACTGATGGGCCAAAGGGACTCCTGGGCTAGTACAGTCCTGATGGGTTGAAGGGGCTTTAATAAAATAATCAGAGTGAAATCTCAGTGAAAGGCACTTTTTCTGGACTTTTCCTGGCCTGGCACGGGCCTTTTGGGCCAAAATGCGACTGGTTTCTTGGCTAATAGAGGTTCTGTGGGCCAAAATTAGTGGGTTTTAGGCAGGCTAAACAACTCATTTCATTTCATTTCCAATTGCATTGCAGTTTCAAGGGAGATAAGGGAGAACCAGTGGATGCGTTATATCTGGACTTTCAGAAGGCTTTCGACAAGGTCCCACACAAGAGATTAGTATACAAACTTAAAGCACATGGTAGTGGGGGTTCAGTATTGATGTGGATTGAGAACTGGCTGGCAGACAGGAAGCAAAGAGTAGGAGTGAACGGGTCCTTTTCAGGATGGCAGGCAGTGACTAGTGGGGTGCCGCAAGGCTCAGTGCTGGGACCCCAGCTATTTACAATATATATTAATGATTTGGACGAGGGAATTGAATGCAACATCTCCAAGTTTGCGGATGACACAAAGCTGGGGGGCAGTGTTAGCTGTGAGGAGTATGCTAGGAGGCTGCAAGGTGACTTGGATAGGTTGGGTGAGTGGGCAAATGCATGGCAGATGCAGTATAATGTGGATAAATGTGAGGTTATCCACTTTGGTGGCAAAAACAGGAAAATAGACTATTATTTGAATGGTGGCCGATTAGGAAAAGGGGAGATGCAACGAGACCTGGGTGTCATGGTACACCAGTCATTGAAAGTAGGCATGCAGGTGCAGCAGGCAGTGAAGAAAGCGAATGGTATGTTAGCATTCATAGCAAAAGGATTTGAGTATAGGAGCAGGGAGGTTCTACTGCAGTTGTACAGAAGTTCTCAGCTACAGAAGGCAGCGGAGGCCAATTCGCTGGAAGCTTTCAAGAGAGTTGGATATAGCTCTTAGGGCTAATGGAATCAAGGAAGGGAAAAAGCAGGAACGGGGTACTGATTCTGGATGATCAGCCATGATCATATTGAATGGCGGTGCTGGCTTGAAGGGCCGAATGGCCTACTCCTGCACCTATTTTCTATGTTTCAAAGGGCCTTCCAGACATTTTCAAGCGGGTTTAAAAATATATAGAGAAAGTCCATGTTTTATCCTGTCCCATGTATGAATCTCTGTTAATTTAACTCTCCAACCCTGATCTTGCCACCTATCTGTATTGGCAGACACCTTAGTGTAGATACTGAGGCGCCTTCACACGCACGCTGGTTTTGCATACAGCCTGTCACCGCTGGCGACTCGCCCACAGCCACACAAGAAGGTTCACCCATAAGAGGTCAATAACAACTCCAAGGTCAGATGCACTAATTGGCCTTATTTGCACACGGGTTATGATTGGTGAGAATATAAGTAAAAGGGGCTTCTGGAATAAGCGTGACAAGGAATCTGGCTCAGCTAAGTGTCATTTGTTCTTTGCTTTCTGTCATGGGATTCAATACTTCAACACTAATTGTCTACCCACCCAGATAGAAAACCACAACTTATGGCTCCATACCAGCATTCTAATGACCGAGCACTAATTGCTTGATGTGTCTCACTGTTACCAATGGGCAGGAAGCAAAATTACATAATTCTCCAACATTTCCACCTTCTTCAACATGATCCCCACATCAGTCACAGCTCTCCATTCACGCATTCCGACATTTCTGCCACCTTCAATGATATCCCATCACCGGTCACATCTTCACGTCCAACACATCATTCTCCACCATTTTTGCCGCCTTGAACATAACCCCACCAGCAGCCACATCTTTGGATCCCCACAACTTTCTGCTTTCTAGAGAGACAACTCCCTGTACAACTCCTTGGTTTACACATCACTTCCCATCCAAACCACCTCCTCCCCAGGTACTTTCCCTTGCAATCATAAAAAGTGTATCACCTGTCCTTATACCTCCTCCCTCATGTTCATGTAGGAATCCAAGCAGCAGGGGTTCACATTTACCTCTTGAAACCTCATCTAATGCATTGGGTGCTCCTGATGTGGCCTCCATTGCATGGGCAAAATCAGGTGTAGATTAGGCAACCATTTTGCCAAACACTTGCATTCTGTCCACTCAAGGCTGACTGGATCTCCCTTCCCTTCCCATACCAACCTTTTTGTCTTTAGCCTCCTCCATTGCTCAAGTTAGGCCACACACACACTGCAGGAACAGCACATTATATTACACTTGGGTGGTTTACAACCCAACAGTATAAACATTGAATTCTCCCATTTTATGTAATACCCCCAGCCCCTCTTTATTTCCTGTGCTTCCCACCCTAGTGTGCTATCAACCCCCCTCACCTGTATCCACCTATCACTTAAAAAGCATTGTCCCACTCCTACTGCGCTTTTCCAGTTTTCTCCCCCTGACTACAATCAGTCTGAAAAAGGGTCTCAACACAAAATATCGCCTATCCATTCCTTCCACAGATGCTGCTTGACCCATTGAGTCACTCCAGCACTTCTAGTGTTTTGCTCAAAATTCCAACATCTGCAGTTCCTTGTGTCAGCAACGTTACAATGCACACTGCTCTTCCATTTCCTAAAATAAAACACATTCTTACCCCTTTTCCGTTATTAAAGGCTTTCAGGCAAATTAGACCAAGATTGTTACAAAGCGATGTTAATGCTTCTAAAAAAGAGCCTGAAACCCAGACAAGCATTTTCTACTGAACAATTCTTTTTTTTGCCATTATATGTCCAACCCAACAATTTTTTTGCCATTAATTTAAATGGTAGGTGTTTAAAAACATGGTGGAAAACATGAGCCACCCAATCCTCTAGCATTTGTTATGCCCGGAATATGTGTGATGTACTCCATCCCAGACACAGGAACAACTCCCTTAGTACTGTTTCCTTTCTTCAGTAATTACTTCATGGCTATCAAGATATAAAGTAAGATGTGGTAAGAAAATAACATTGTCATGATTTTCCAGCATGAACATCAACCATAATTCTTTAACAATTTACAGATCCACCAACAGTTAATGGTACTGCATCTCTATTTCTGAGGTAATGTAACTATTACCAAACTCAGATGCCAATATAATTAAACACATTAAATCAAATCAAAATGTCCGCAGAGCTCCCATTTAAAATGTTTGAAATCTTTCCACATTTTTCCTGTAAATGTGTTACCATTTCCCTTCATTTTCCAAATGGTGCATAATCAGATGCCTTAACGTTAAACAAATATATATATATTTTAAATAATTATTTTGCATTGTATATGATCATGATCACCTAGCTTTAAATAATATTACAGAAAGAATCACATCATTAACATTACAATTTTATAACAGAACAAGAGCTTATCGTTACAAAACAAAATAATATACAGGTGACTTACATCACCAGATCATTCTAAACACTTGAAAGAATTTAGTCATTGTCACAAGACATATATAATTTGATGTCCTTTGAGAATTTATAGTTAAGCACTTGAGGCCAGTTCATTGGCTATATTTCAGAGGGAGTTAGATGAGGCACTTGTGGCCAGAGGGATCAGAGGTATGGAGAAAAGGCAGGTACGGGATACTGAGTTGGATGATCAGCCATGATTATATTGAATGGTGGTGCAGGCTCGAAGGGCCGAATGGCCTACTCCTGCACCTATTTTCTATGTTTCTATGTTTCAATGGTAGTGAACACCTCATTCAATGAAGTATGCTGTATCTGCTCTTGAGAAAACTCTGCTTTTTACATTGGTTATATTCATTTATCTGGAAGCATATACCACATTAGTAATATCAAGTGGCGGAAATAACAACTCTGAATTTATAAATCGGGTTAAGATTAAATTTGATCCACAAGCAATGAAGAATGTTAATTCCATAATCTCATATTCTGTTATAGAGCTATTAAGTCAATTCAAATCAAATCAAATCAAATACGTTTATTTGTCATTGCACATCAACTGTACAACAAAATTTCATGTGCATCCCCTTCAATGGTAAACAATAAAATACACAGGATAAAAAGATTAAAAAGAACAAAACACAATAACACAAACAACCATTTACTCTCACATTTACATTTACCGCAAGATCAATGCATAAAATAAGTAATAGATAATAAAAATGATGCACATTTTTGTCTAGCAGACAATTTATTATAATGCACCCCAAGTTGTGTAGTGTTGCCCGTAGTGTTATCTGTTTGAGTTCTCTAATGGCACGTGGGTAGAAACTGTCAGTTAGTCTGCAAGTGCGGGCCTTCAAAGACCCGTATCGCCTCCCAGTGGGCAGCAGATTGAAAAGGTGGTTGGCAGGGTGGGATGAGTCCTGTGTGATGTTTGTCGCCCGGCGTAAACATCAGGCCTTGTAAATGTCTTCCAGGGAGGGTAGTTGAGCGTTTGTGATGCTCTGTGCTGTTTTAATAACCCTCTGTAGTGCCTTCCTTGCAGCCACAGTCCAGCTGGCAAACCACACCAGGATGCCATAGGAGAGGATGCTTTCCACGGCGCACCGGTAGAAGGACAGCAGCAGTTGCTGTGAGACATGTAGAGCCATGTTGATGGCGTCTTCTTTTTTTTTTTTTTTTTTTTAAATTTTTTTTATTATAGAAACAATCTATACAGAGTACACTCTTATACGGCATTAAAAATTATATAATATACAAAATTATATAATATTGATAATCAATTGATACTGTTTTTGTTATTTGTAATGTTATCCATTATACATTTCCTGGTTATTTATTTTGTATAATTGGGAGTGTATGTAGTATATTCCTAAAATAAGCAATATACTCACACTTCTCATACCACACATATTTCTTCTAATTACCAAATACAAATCTCCCCTAATATAACTACATAATACCCAATCTTAACCAAACTTCTATGATATTCATGATATTTTCATAATATTAAGAGTGTTTGTATTATTATTAACTTTATATTTCAAAATTATTATATAGTTGAAAATGCACAGTTTTATATAATTACAAATTTAAGACATCTATAATATTTTCATACAACTAATAATAGGTGTATTCATACTAATATTAAGAATATATATAATATGTTTCTATACTTTTTTTCTCTACTTAAAGATAGAAAGATAGAGATAGAAAGTAGAAAATAGAAAAGAAAATGTGAAAAGTTTGATGGAGATTAAAATATTACTAAATAATCCGTTCTTGGAGATACATTCATGATTTATTATATGTATTTCTTCATCCATTCAGATATTCAGGCCTCAGTCAAGTCCCCGCGCCGAACCATTATGACCCTGTAAATATTTAATGTATGGAGACCAAATCCCTTTGAAGAGATCTAACCTATCCATAAGGACAAGTCTCAATCTCTCCAATTGAAGTGTCTCCGACATTTCTGTATTCCACATTTTAATTGTTGGGGATGCAGGGCCTTTCCAAAATTTTAGTATTAATTTTTTCCCAATTATTAGAGAATAGTCGATAAAAGTTCTTTGATTCCTTGTAATTATTTGTTCCGTTTCCGGTATTCCAAGTATTATTAACTTTGGATCAGGAATCATAGTAATATTAACAACATTCGAGATTATCTTAAATATTTCGTTCCAATATTCTACAATCTTCGTACAATTAGTGAATGAATGTGACAAATTTGCTTCTAAGATTTGACATTTATCACATATAGGCGATAATTTTGGAAATATATTATGTAATTTAGATTTAATGTAATCTATGTAAAATTTTAAACTGTATAAGAGCATGTTTAGCATTTAACGAGCAGTAATGTATGTGTTGTAAGCTTTCTTCCCATATTTCTGGGCTTATTATTTGACCTAATTCATTTTCCCAACGCTGTCTGTGTATTTCCGATGATGGAATATCACTTTCCAACAAAATATTGTAAATGTATGATATCATTTTTTCTGTATTTGGATGTTTATTCAAGCATTCATCTAAAATTTCACTCTTTCTATTTCTGAATTCTTGTGTATTTGCAGAGATATAGTTTCTGATTTGTAAGTATCTGAAATATTCATTATTATGAAGCCCGTAAGCTTGTTGTAACTCTTGAAATGAAAGAAAAAAATTTTCCTTATAAAGATCCCCTATATTTAAAATTCCTTTATTTTTCCATTGTATAAAAGCCTTATCCATTGTTGAGGGTTTAAACGTAAAATTGTTGGCAATAGTAAGACCTAGTACTAAGGGAGTTGTTCCTGTGTCTGGGATGGAGTATCCAAATACGTATTCCGGGCTTTCTAGAGGATTGGGTGGGCTCATCGAGTTTTCCACCATTTTTTAAACATTAATTTAAATTTAATGGCAAAAAAATTGTTGGGTTGGACATATAATGGCAAAAAAAAGAATTGTTCAGTAGAAAATGCTGATGTCCTGGGATGTTCAGGCTGTCTTTTTTAAGAAAGCATGGATAGACATCGCTTTGTAACAATCTTGGAATTTAAGATTTAAGGAAAAGGGGATCTTATAGAAACTGTGTTTTACAAAATTCTTAAGGGGTTGGAAGAGATGCAGTTGTTCCCGATTGTTGGGGAACGTTGCTGACAGCAAGGAAAGATGGGAAATCCTTTGACCGCAAAACTTTCTTCACTAGAGAGTGGGAGTCTCAATGGGTCAAGCAACATCTGTGCCACAGAAGGTAATGGAGGCCAGTTCATTGGCTATTTTAAGAGTGTTGGACCCTTTTCAGTGATTGTAGTCAGGGGGAGAAAACTGGAAAAGGCAGGTACGGGATAATTTTAATGTTGGATGATCTTTATTTGTTTCCAAATACGTATTCCGCTTTCTATTATCGAGTTTTCACTATAAATTTTCTTAGGTACATTAATATTAGCAAATATTATAGAGCTAATTTCAAATGGAAAACAGTCTTCTCTTTCCATTTTTAACCAGTTTGGTTTATTATCTGTTTCTTCTAACCAGAAGTTCATATTTTTAATATTAACTGCCCAATAATAAAACATAAAATTTGGTAATGCTAAACCCCCGTTTATTTTAGCTTTACATAAGTGTTTTTTATTTATTCTATGGTTCTTATAATCCCAGATAAAGTTAGTGACTATAGAGTCTACTTTTTTAAAAAAATTTTTAGGGAGATATATCGGGATTGATTGAAATAAATATAATAATTGTGGGAGAAAAATCATTTTTTATTGCGTTTATTTTACCTAACATTGAAATAGGTAAACTTTTCCAGTATAAAATATTTTTATTTAATTTATTCAGTAATAACGGGAAATTAGATTTAAATAGAGAGTCAAATCTTTTTGTAACAACAATACCAAGATATTTAATATTTTCATTTGTTATCTTAAAAGGAAATTGTTGTAATATCTGTAAGTTATTCATGGTTATTGGCATAAGTTCACTTTTATTCCAATTAATACTGTATCCTGAAATTAAACCAAATTCCGTTATTAGTTTTAACAAATTACGGATACTTATTTCCGGTTTAGTGATATAAAGTAATACATCGTCCGCATATAACGAGATTTTATTCTTAGTATCTTTAGTATCATATCCATATATTTCCGGGTGCAATCTTACCCTTTGGGCAAGAGGTTCGATTGCTAACGCAAACAGTAAAGGTGATAAAGGACAGCCTTGTCTACAACCTCGAGATAAACTAAATTTAGTTGATAACATACGGTTTGTTGTTATTCTAGCTGTTGGGTTTGCATATAATAATTTGATCCAAGTAGTAAACTTATCACCAAGCTTAAAAGCTTCCATCACCGAAAATAAATAAGGCCATTCCACCTGGTCAAAAGCTTTTTCTGCATCCAGCGAGATAACTACTAAGTCTTTTTTATCAATTCTTTTCGAATATATGATATTAAATAACCGTCTTAGATTATATGAAGAATATCTTTTAGGTATAAATCCTGTTTGATCAGGATGAATTAATTCGTTAACAACTGTACTTAATCTTTGCGCTAGTATCTTTGTTAAAATTTTTTGATCCGTATTTAATAAAGCAATTGCTCTATATGATCCTGGGTCATCCAAATCTTTATTTATTTTGGGTATAAGTGTTATAATAGACTCGTTCAATGTATCTGGTAATTTCTCTTGTGTATATATCTGTTCATATAATGATTTTAAATATGGGACCATTTGATCGTGAAAAATTTTATAAAATTCCGAACCTATACCATCCGGTCCTGGAGTTTTACCATTTTTTAATGATTTAATAGATTCTTGGATTTCTTTTATTGAAATATCAGCATTTAATAGTTCTCTATTTTGTAAATCTAATTCTTTTAAGCTACATATATATAAAAAGGCATCTATTTCTGTTTTATTTACTGTCGCTTTAGCAGTATACAGATTTTTATAATATTGCATAAATCTTTCATTAATATCTTTGGGTTGTATTAATAATTCACCGTTTTGTGATTTAATCCTATGTATAGTTTTTTCAGCTTCAATTTTCCTTAATTGTCGAGCCAATAATTTTTGGGGTTTGTCTCCAAATTCAAACAGCAATTGTTTATTATGTTGGTAATATTTTAAAACTTGATCAGTGTATATTTTGTTTAATTTATACTTCAATGCTACAATTTTATTATGTATTATTATATCTGATTTTGTTGCATTCTGTATATCTAATTGTTTAATCTCCCTTTCTAAGTCCTGTTGTTCCTTCCGAATCTTTTTATTATGGAATGCTTGTGAAGAAATCATAATTCCTCGAAGATATGCTTTAAATGTTTCCCATAATAAAGAGCGAGATATTTCTGGTTGATCATTTATTTCAAAAAACATCTTAATCTGAGTTATAATATATTCCTGAGTGGTTTTATTTTTTAAAATTTGTGGGTTAAGTTTCCATTGTCCTAAATTTTCTGTTTTACCATTTATTTTAATTTTAAATGTTAATGGTGCATGATCTGAAATTATAATATTATGATATTTAGATTCGTAAGTAAGTGAAATAAGCTTTGCATCTACCAGAAAGTAATCTATTCTTGAATAAGTTTTATGTACTGGTGAGTAAAAGGAATATTCTCGACCAGTAGGATTTTCTGTTCTCCAAACATCTTTAATGTTAGTCATTTGGATATATGCATTTAATAAATCACTAGTATGTGATTTAGTTTTTCTTTGTTTTGAAGATCTATCTAAATAAGGATCTAATGTACAATTAAAATCTCCTCCAATTATCAAATTATAATGTGTTAATTCCGGAATATTATTGAGTACTTTCTTAAAAAATAAAGGACTGTCAAAATTTGGTCCATAAATATTAACGAAAATCATTTTTTCCCTGTTTATTTCTCCTATCACAATAATATATCTGCCATCTTTATCAGATATAGTAGATGTATGCTTAAATAAAGTACCTTTACGAAATAATATTGCTACGCCTCTTGATTTATGCGTAAAAGAGGAGTGATATATTTTGTCTATCCATTTGGCTTTCAGCCTATTTTCAGCGTCTTTTTTTAGGTGAGTTTCTTGAATGTAAATTACATCAGCTTTAATTGCCTTTAAATGTGTCAATATTTTTCCTCTTTTTATTGGTTCATTGATACCTTTAACATTCCAACTGCAAAAGGTTAATCCCTCATTCCCCATATTTCTTTTTAAGTCCTGCATTTTAAATTTGTGGGAGTCTACAATAGAGTCCAAGGGTCCGTGCAGTAGACCTAACCTTACACCCGAACACCGAATAGATGAATTTTAAATCTCTTTTATGTACTTCACGAATATATCTCCATTGTTCCAGTATGTAGCTCCATTCAAACTGAAAGATACAATAAGTGTAAAAGAATAGTAAAGAGTAGATAAAGAGATTAATAGGGTGTATAAAGAATGAAAAAACTACAAATGAAATATTTGTAGTTTGTGTAAGCCATACTACGTTGGCTATCCATCTAAAGGCTTCCGGCATTGATGTTATTAATTTGGCCAGCTCCTAGATTTAAGGAATTATTATTCCATAATAATATTTGAACGGGGATATAATTTTCTGCCGATTAAAGCTAAACAGGCTTATCATCCAAAGAAAAAAGCTGAAGTAATGAGAGGATAGACCTTCATTGCGATAAGTTCTGTCTTCTCTGAGTCCAGTAGACGTTCTTGTTTCTGTTATATTTGCTGTATCTATAAATTAATTTAAAAATGAAAAAGTGATATTGATCTAATAAAAGTATATATATCTATAAAAACAGGAGATAAAGAGTTTTTAAAGTACAAAAAATAAAAAACATTATTAAAGAAGAAAAAATAAGGGGAGGGTATCTCCAATTTTAACAAGACATAAGATATTAATTATTGGTAATATTAATTAGCAATAGTGAACAATCTTGGTTAATAATAATCATAGTGATAATAAAACCGCGTTATGATTTTAGTATGTGTGTTATTTGTTTGTGTTAGTTATATATTATGACTAATTGTCAATGTTCAACAAGCATCTTCCAATCCAGAAAAACGCTTCATTCCATACGACAGTGTCCGTTCCTTCTAGTTCCTTCTAATTCCGTATTATCGTATGAAGTCTCACAGAATGTTAAGAGACCATACTAGGTCTCTAAAAGTAGTAAAAGACAGTATGTTTGCTTGTAGATAATTTTCAAGTGTCAAACTGCTTTGCAAATTCCATTGCTTCTGCTGGGGTCTTGAAGAAATGTTCCACGTTGTTATAGGTAACTCTTAGGATGGCTGGGTAATTCAAACCGTATCTCAAGTTTTCTACACCCCTCATAAGGCTTTTGGCTTCATTAAACGCTTTTCATTTTCTGGCAACCTCTGGGGGATAGTCTCGATAGATACTGATTCTTTGTCCTTGAAATGTCAGATTCTTTTTTCCCGAAGCTCTCCGCATAATATCCTCCAGGATAAAATCATATTGTAACTTTACAATCATTTGTCTTGGGGGGGCATTTGTACTGGTCTGTCGTCTGCCGACTCTATGTGCACGAGCTAATACAGGCTTATCATCCAAAGATAAAACAGCTTGAAGTAGTTTAGCAGTGAATTTCTCGAGGATCTTCGTGTTTCTCTAGACCTTCAGGAATCCCTGCGATCCTCAAGTTCTGTCTTCTCTGATAGCCTTCTAGCTGAGTGCATTTCTCTGTTACTTTAGACAACAACTCCAGTAGACGTTCTTGTTCTGTTATCAGCTTTGCTGTAGACACAGTACTTGCCTCCGCTATCTTTTCAAGGTTTTTCATGCCATCTGCTTGTTGTTCCACCACATTTGCAATAGGATCAATCTTATTTTGAAAGTCTTTTTTAACTTTTTCAAGTTTAGTCTCCATCTTACGTTCCATATTATTGATCATATCAATAAGTTCATTCTTCAATTTTTCTGATTCTTTCTTAAACTTATTATCAATTTTTGACGTTGTATCTTTTTGAAATTCATTCCATTGATTTTTCATCAAATCCATCTGATTGTTAATTTGACAAATTTCTTCCTTTATTTCTCCCTTTATATCTTTCATTTCTTGCTTTATATCTTTCATTTCTGCCTTTAATTCTCGCTTTAAATCAGCCATCTGGTGAGAAATAAAAGTTCTCAAATCCTCACCTTCTGTGCCTGCTTTCCTGGAGACATCTTCCAGGGAGCTGGCCCTACTTGAGTCCGAGGCTTCTCCCAGGCCTTCTCCCGCTCTCGCCCGGGGTTTTCGACCTTTTACCTTGTCGGTAGGGCTCCGTGCCGTCATGGTTTGTCGCACGGCTGATGACGTCACTCGGTACCGTTGATATTAAAACGGCAAGCAGTGTGAAGCAGGCAGCCGGTAAGTCTTTTTAAGTCCCCGTTTTTCCCGAATTTTTACGGAGCTGGCTGGCGCTATGCTCTAAGACTCCATAGCGCCACCGGAAGTCTTGATGGCGTCTTCTGTTGACCTGTCGGCAGCACTCCACCAGGACCAGTCTCTCAAAGCACTTCATCACAGTTGAAGTGCAACAGGTCAGTCATTCAAACAGGCACAATTTGATCTGGCAGTACTCTTCCTGGGATGCCATCTGGGCCAGCAGCTTTCCTACGCTGCTGAGTGGGTGAGTGCCAAGTGTTGGATGCAGCTGCAGGCGCAGGCTCCGCCTTACTCACCTCAAAACGGGCGAAAAAGTGGTTAAGCTCCTCAGCCAGCAAGTTACTACTGCTTGCCCTGGTGTTGTTGTTGTAAGTTGCTGAATACCCTGCCAAACACGCCGGGGGTCCCTCTCATTTAAGTGTCCCTCTAGTCTTCTTCCATAGGCTGCCTTTGCCTCTTTGATGGCTCTCTTTAGTTTGGATTTGGCAGTGCTGTACAGTTCATCATTGCAGATCCAAATGCTGAGTTGCGTTCCCTCAGCAGCTTTCTGACATCACTGGTCATCCAGGGTTTGCTATTTGGATAACATCTAATCTCTCTGTCGATAATGACGTTATTGATACAGTTCTGTATGTAGAACATGACTGTGGATGTGTAGTCCGTTATGTCCTGATTTGCAAAAAGATCCCACTGTGTGCGCTCAAAGCAATCCTGAAGATGAGCGGCAGCGTCCTCAGACCAAGTCTTTATGTTTCTCACACTGACAATTATTATAGAACAATTGTTAATTGTTCTATAATGTCAAACATACTTTCAGCCAACAACAAAGAAAGTTAGTTCTGGAAACAATCCTCTTGTTTGGATTTTTTAAAGAAGGAACTGCAGATGCTGGAGAATCGAGGGTACACAAAAAGCTGGAGAATCTCAGTGGGTGCAGCAGCATCTAAGGAGCGAAGGAGATAGGCGACGTTTCGGGTCGAGACCCTTCTTCAGGGTCTCGACCCGAAACGTCGCCGATCTCCTTCGCTCCTTAGATGCTGCTGCACCTGCTGAGTTTCTCCAGTTTTTTGTGTACCCTCTTGTTTGGATGTAAGCCACCTAGCAGGCATTCCATCCACAACGATTTTAAGAGGTTAACTTTGAAAATTCTTGGTAAGATGTAAAATTATTATTTCATCGAGGATATAAAATGGAAAACTTTCAATTTTTCAGCTACCTTCACTTAGCAAGCATACACTTTGTGTTATGTTCTTCTTCATGCAGCGGCAAGTTCTGACTTTCATCATACCCACAGATGTATTTCGCAAACAAAAACTGAAAAAGCAGACAGACAGAAAAAGAAAGAGAGAGAGAGCGCGAGAACACGAACAAAGCATTGTAAAAGCTGCGAAGTGAGAGCAGTTGGAGACAATTCAAACAAAGAAACACTTTATTAACTTGGAATTGCAAGGCTGTATGAAATATCCAACAACCCAAGAAGAGCAAGGTGACGTGCCTCAATGACTATCGACCTGTGGCACTAACGCCTGTGGTGATGAAGTGCTTCGAGAGGTTGATCATGGCGCAAATCAACTCCTACCTCGACAAAAACCTGGACCCACTGCAGTTCGCTTACCACCACAACAGACCAACGGTGGATGCGATCTCGCTGGCTCTGCTCTGGACCACTTGGACAACAAAAACTCATATATCAGGCTGTTATTCATCGATTACAGCTCGGCATTTAATACTATCATCCCCTCCAAGCTGGTTACCAAACTCGCAGAACTGGGTCTCTGCGCATCCCTCTGCAATTGGATCCTCGCCTTCCTCATTCACAGACCACAGTCTTTTCGTATTGGTGGAAAGTGTCAGACTCGATAACAATCATCACGGGAGCACCTCAAGGCTGCGTGCTCAGCTCCCTGCTGTACTCTCTCTATACTCATGACTGCGTAGCCGGTCACAGTGCGAACTCCATCATCAAGTTCGCTGACGACATCACTGTTGTGGGATGTATCACTGATGGGGATGAGTCGGAGTACAGAAGAGAAATCAAGCAACTGTCCATATGGTGCCAGCACAATAACCTGGCCCTCAACACCAGCAAAACCAAGGAACTGACTGTGGACTTTGGAAGGAGTAGGATGGGGTTCCACAGTCCCGTTTATATCAATGGGTCGATGGTTGAAAGGGTCAAGAGCTTCAAATTCCTGGGCGTGCACATCTCTGGAGATCTTTCCTGGTCCGAGAACACTGATGCAATTATCAAGAAAGCTCATCAGTGCCTCTACTTCCTGAGAAGATTACGGAGAGTCGGTTTGTCAAGGAGGACTCTCTCTAACCTCTACAGGTGCACAGTAGAGAGCTTGCTGACCGGTTGAATCGTGAGTTGGTTCGGCAACTTGAGCGTCCTGGAGAGGAAAAAACTACAAAAAGTAGTAAACACTGCCCAGTCCATCATCGGCTCTGACCTTCCTTCCATCGAGGGGATTTACCGCAGTCGCTGCCTCAAAAAGGCTGGCAGTATCATCAAAGACCCACACCACCCTGGCCACACACTCATCTCCCTGCTAACTTCAGGTAGAAGGTACAGGAGCCTGAGAACTGCAACGACCAGGTTCAGGAATAGCTACTTCCCCACAGCCATCAGGCTATTAAACCTGGCTCGGACAAAACTCTGAACACTAATAACCCATTATCTGTTATGTGCACTTTATCAGTTTATTTATTCATGTGTGCATATATTTATATAATGGTATATGGACACACTGATCTGTTTTTGTAGTCACTGCCTTCTATGTTCTGTTGTGCTGATGCAAAGCAAGAATTTCATTGTCCTATCAGGGACATGTGACAATAAACTCACTTGAACTTGTACTTGAACTTGAACTTGAAGTCTGGCCAATGTTGTGGATGGATGACCTAGAGCATAAATGGCTAGTTCTGATACAAGGAAAGCGAATTACCTGAAGGTGTTGATTTTAATATTGAATCCAGGAAACTGTAACATATCCAAATGGACGATAAACCTGGGTGAGTTTTTTTTGTGTAGAGTTAAACATACAAAATATGCAGAGTTAAAAAACAACCAAATACATTCTTGGGTACAAATTAGGACATAACAGAATCATAAAATTCAGAAAATCTAACCTTGGAACAATTCAAATGTTTGTAATTATTGATTTTTTTAATGGACTCTTAATTAGACCCAGGCAAAGCGAAGGGTCCCGATGATGTCAGGCCTAGAGTACACAAGGTGTGTGCCAACCAGTTGTGCGGAGTACTCTAGCATATCTTCAACTTGAGTCTGGAGAGGGTTCCTGTGATGTGGAAGACATTCTGCCTGGTTCCTGTACCAAGGGGGATGCGCCCCAGCTCCTCCAATAACTACAGACCGGTGGTGCTGACTTCACACATCATGAGGTCCCTGGAGAGACTGGTGCTCACTCACCAGCGACCTCTGGTTAAACCCTACCTTGACCTCCTGCAGTTCACTTACCAAACAAAGATGAGGGTTGAGGACACCATTGTTGAGGTGGATTTCTATTCTACCATGATCATTGCACGATTCCACCTGGCTCCTGTGTACTCACAGCACTGCGTGCTGATAATCCAGTACCGACCGCTATCGTGAACAAACTACACAACAACTTTACTTACTTAACAAGATATTTATCGCATACAAACACTCTACACAATTCTATCAGCTATACTAGATAAATGGCGTTTGTTCTATCACCGGTGCTTACCCTCAGGCAGCACCGGTGAGAGTCGCACACCGCTACTCACCAACCCGCTCGAGCGTGGAGATCGTGAGTCGACCCCTTGGTCTCTGCCCTCCGTCCTTCGCTGCGCTCTTTTATACAGTTCTTATCTAACTTTGCAAGCCGCGTCTGTCACTTGTTTACTCCGATGTACCCTGCGGTACCCAGAAGTGACCGACATTCTTAGAACTTCGAGAACATCCTGTTCCGACCCAACCCATCAACACTGTTATCTGTCACATGCCAGGCAGTCATTTCTTAAAGTGTTTACAACTTCGAAATACATTTTAAACATTTAAGTTCTCAAATAATACATTTCAATACATGTGATTACAAGGTAATACAGACAGTTTCCACACCATCATCTACCTGCTCTAAAGTTCCCATGCTCACCTGTATAAGCCGGGAAGCATTGTAAGAGTCATGTCTTTTTACTTCTCCAGTGCTTTTAACACCATCCAGCTTGCACGTCTAGGGAGCAAACTGATGAAGATGTGGGTGGATGCTCCATTGGTGTCCTGGATCACCAACTACCTGATTGGACGACCAGGCTACAAAACTGTGTCACGGACATGATAGTGAGCAACATAGGGGCCCCACAGGGGACGGTCCTCTCTCCCTTCCTGTGCACCATCTACACCTCGGACATCAGATATAACTCAGACTCCTGCCACAAGCAGAATTTTTCAGATGACTCAGCAATTGTGGACTGCATCAGTGAGGGGAGGCAAGTCAAGAAAGCATCATTTGATTGGCCATCAACTGAAAGACTGACAGAAATCCAGTTGTGCCTCAACAGAAGCAGAAATTCATATAACTTGGCTTAATAATTCACAAATTATATAAGTACATCAAGTTTCAAGGTATAAAATGAAAAGGACAAGTAATGTCTTTACTGAAGCAAAATTTGCAAAACAATTATTGTCTTTAACAAACAGTCTGATCTCTTTGAATGGGCATTTGTCTTGCACCATGTGTTTGGTAAACACCAAAAGCATCATCTCCAACACAAACAAATATGTTTTATCATTTTTAACCTTATGGATCCAGATATCAACATGTGAATCTTTTCAGCAAAAGCCTATAGTTTCAATTGAAAATTGGAAAATGTTCTTTTTCTTAACATAATCAAATCCAAATGAATTTCCTTTGCTTCGTTTAAGGCACACATTGCATGGGACATTTAGTTTGACAAGAAAATCTGGAAGTGCTTACATAATCTTGCCATTGCGGCAATAGCCTAGATCTCAAATCAAGCAGTTTTTTGTGAGTTGTGGGGCAATCCCAGAATACTAATTCCACTTGGCAGGACTTCACAGTGATTGACAGTTCGAGGTGCATAAATTCAGGACCTGAATGTTTTAATGAATTTTCCTGCAAATCATGTATACAAATTTTGTATTCTCCAGCATTCTGAACACATGCACCAGTCATTTCATATCTCCTCCAGCACCTTCAGAAATGTCACCTTCTACAATTTATCCGTTCAGCAGCCAACACAAGACTACTGTGGGATCTCTCATTCTCATTCTAAACACACACTCTCCTACTTCCTCCCTTCACTGTGACCACTACTTTGTCACGCAATCCAGCCTCATCACTTACCTCTTTCATGATTCTTGCCACATTTCATGTTCCGCATGCTCTTTTGTAGTGCAGCACTTTCCCATTCTCATTGTCTTTTGTTCCTTTAACCTTTCAACAAGCATCTTGCAGTGAAAACACTGAACACTGTCCAGGTCAGTCATGCTTATTTATGAATACCTTTGCTCTGTTTGGGAGAACACAGAAGAGCAGGATTGGGCAACAACCATCAGACCTATTCCTCTTTCAAAGCTGGAGTGACATAGAAACCAATAGCCATCCAAAGCTGTTCAGAAAGGACATTGGGCTTCTTTGATTAAGGTCCCGGAATAAAATCTGAGTAAATGTACAAAGTATAGCTTTACAACATAAAGTGGCATGGTGATGCCTGTCATCTTTGTTGTCCATTGTCCTAATTCTTGGCGATGTCCTCCTCCACCTTCTTGGTGCTCAACAGCCACAATCTTCACTAGGTTTCACCTCAGCATAGGAGCATCTTTCCAAGAGGCTCGTTGATGATTGAATGGCAGAGTAGGCTTAATTCCGCTAGTTATAGGAGCCTAAGTCCGCTCATATAACTTATGAACATGAATTTATTCAAGGGCTATCCTCACAATGAGAGAAAATATTAAGGGGTTCACCATTTTGTAATCAATGCTGAAGAGTTTACTATTCTCCAGCCAAGCCCTCGAAACAGGAGACCAGGAAGATCAGGAAACTACCATGCAGGCTTTAGTATGGATTTTTGAATGCATCACACATATTCCACAGCTTGCTGGTCCATAAATGAGTGGATGTGATAGTAATTAGAGGGTCCCAACCCTGGGAGTGATAGTAATTAGAGGGGAGTTCCACGTAAAGCCCTTACTCAATGTGATGTTGTGGTTGCTTCCCCACCACACTCTCAATGAATGCCAAGGTTCAGACAGCTCAGACTGCTTGGTACACGCTAACCTACAAGAAGATTCAAACTCCGAGAAGTCACCAGCCGCAAGCTTTCAGAGATTTCAGCAATTGACATCATCCAATGGACCAAAGCCCCATATCAGTGTGATATGGATCCATAACAACAAAATAATAATAATTTGAAAACTTAAGTTAATAGCACTGGCATAGTGGTGAGTGATTAACAGTGTCGTTGATTTGGTAGAAGGTGCATGCACTATTGTCACCCTGTTAACATAATGTTAGAAACCAGGTTATGTGGGAAGCAGCTAAGTTGAAATGATTGGCCACATTGCCAGAGCTAAGTTGTAAAGAACACTCTGTGCAATGAAATAATCTTAATCCTTAGTTCATTATGTGGTATGCTCTGTTTCAGATGAGTTTGTGCCTCTCATGGCAGTTGTGAATATGAAGGAATTAGAGTTTCCTCAGCATATGTTGCATGGGGAATTTCTCATAGGAAAGTAGCTGCCAGTAAAACTGGTGCAACATTGCACAAATAATTTTCAGTGATTGCACACCAATTTAACATTAATAGAATGAAAGGATGTTCATAAACTGTTGCCAGGCCTACTGCTGGTCTGATGGTTTCATGAATATTGTTTATTATGCCTTGGAGATGAGATATATCTGAATATTCTCACATTCAGTTTCTTGCCTGGAAGGAGCCAGTGGCAAAAATGTTATGAGCAGTGGTGACTCCGACAGCAACTGGAAGATTATGACCACTGGGATGCTGTTGCACCTAGTTCAACAGCAATAATCCTGTGGATAATCCAGCAATAATCCTGCATCCACAGGAATAAAGTGAAAAAGAACCTAGTCAGGGGAAAATACAGTATATATATAATTTAGAAGCCTCTGATACTCCCATATCCACTCATATCAGGAAGCAAATTCATCTTACATGAATATATTCATGAGCCATCCACTTCAATTCCAGTGTGTACATCTGCAATCTTTGAAAATGATGAATACAATTTGACACAGAGGGCTGGAGTAACTCAGAGGATCAGGCAGCATTTCTAGAGAGCGTGGATAGGTGACGTATTGGGTTGGGACTTTCTTTAGATCTATTGTGGCGGAGTGCAAGAAAGGTGGAAGAGAAGGGGCAAGACAAAACGTGGCAAGTGATAGGTGGATGCAGGTGAGGGAGGGGGTTTGATAGTTTAATGAGGGAGGTGGTTTAGTTAATTTAGTTTTTTGTCACGTGTATCGAGGTAGTGTGAAAAGCTTTTGTTGTGTGCTAGCCAGTCAACAGAAAGCCAATGCATCATTACAATCGAGCCATCCACAGTGTACAGATACATGATGAAGTGAATAATGTTTAGTGCAAGATAAAGTCCAGTAAAATCCGATCAAAGATAGTCCGAGGGTCTCCAATGAGGTCGACAGCAGCTCAGAACAGCTCTCTAGTTGTTGGTAGGATGGTTCAGTTAGTGTACCTATATTCACTTATAACTTCCCAGCATTGTGCTGCCCCTCATCTCCCCAGCATCCTTTTCCCCCCTTTCATTACAATCTATCTGAAGAATGATCCCAAATCAAAATGTCATCTAAGCCTGTTCTCCAGAGATGCTGTCTGGTCCACAGTGCTACTCCAGCACTTTGTGTTGGAGTATCTGCAGTTCCTTGTATCTACTCTGCTGAATAAAATTAGGTCAGTGAAATTTTAGTTTTAGTTCTAGAGATACAGCACAGAAACAGGTCATTCGGCCTATCGAGTCCACACTGACCAATGATCACCCGTTCACACTAGTTCTATCTTGCACACCAGGGATAATTTACAGAAATCAAGTAACCTACAAACCTGTACATCGTAGGAATGTGGGAGGAAACCGAAGGACCCCGAGGAAACCCACGTGGTCATGGGGAGAACATACAAACTCTGTGGTCAGGATTGTGCCACTGTGCTGCCCTGATTTTGTTATAGTTATCTCTTGATTCAACCTCATACACTTGACAAGTTGGTTTAACATTGGATTTATTTATTTTAGCTCTTTAAAATTTGCAATATTATATCTGTATAATTATTTAAAAATAATTGAAAATTCCATGCTGGTCCTATCTTGGAAGCTTAGAGGACAAAGATTGATCAAACAACCTTGCAGGACTTTATAATGTTGTTGTTTATGTTAATTATAATAATTGAACTGGAAAGGTTCACCCAATTATCCACCATAACTTCCAATAAATGTCACAGGAAACCCATGTTTGCATCAATTTTTGCGGGATTCTGTTTTTTCTTTACAGATTACTGCATGAATAGTAAACACTTATGGAAATTAATTTGCCTAATTGTGATAGGCAGGTTAATTGTTGATCACTTGAATGAAAGAACACACAATTATTTGGCACATTTTACTACCTCAAGGCACCCTACAGCTAATATTATTGTCATGTGTATCGAGGTACACGTGATTGTCACGTGTATCGAGATTAATGTCACGTGTATAGAGGTAAAAACCTTTTTGTTGCATGCTATCCAGTCAAGAAAACATTATACATGATTACCATCAAGCCATCCACTATGTACAGATAAAGGATAAAGAGTATAACATTTAGTGCAAGATAAAGTCCAATAAAGTATGAATAAAAATAGTTCAAAGATCTCCAATGGGGTAGATGGAAGGTCAGGACCACACTCTAGTTGGTGAGCAGATGGTTCAATTGCCTGATAACACCTGGGAAGAAACTGTCCCTGAATCTGGAGGTGTGCGTTTTCAAACTTCTTACCTCTTGCCTGATGGGAGAGGGGAGAAGACGGGGTGACTGGCCCTTGATTACCTGGTGGCCTTGCTGAGGCAGTGTGAAGTGTAGATGGAGTCAATGGAAGGGAGATTGATTGAATATGTGAATGTTTCTAATGTTCACAAACACATCAACACAATAAAATAAATGAAATAAAATTTAATGAGCTGCAGTTTCAAACAGATTTAATTGAAATCTGAGTGCTCAGCAATATTTGAGCAGACGAACATTGGTCTAGTCTATTAAAAAATAATCTGTAGTGATGCTGACTCATTCTTGTAATTCCATTTGAGAACAGAAGAGATTTAAGAAACAATTTAATTGAAATATTTAACGTTATAAAGGGATGGAAATGAATGGGGAAAACAAATTGTTACTGGCTACTGAGAATTTAAAATCAGCAGACAAACAACAAGTTGGGAACATAACTGAATAGCATTAGGGATTATGCACTGGAATAGTGCTGGGCAATTAACCCAATGTATCAGATCTGATAGAAGGTGCACATAAAACCTGGATTGTCATCTTGCTAAAAGCTAGTAAGTTGGCAAGTTACCTTCATCTATTAATGTTCTGAGGCAAGGTAATCAACCTCAAAAGTTAACATCTGAAAGCTTGTCCATTACATGTCAACAGTCTTCGATCAGCCATACTGGAGGTTACTGAGCAGAAGACAGGCCAAGGTATATGCCTGGTATTCATTAGAATTATTTTTAAAAATGTTCATGAATGCTTGCCATTTATGGAAGAATTAGATGCATAAATATTTCTTCAAATGTTAATTGTGTGTGGTATTTTATTCAACAGTTGTGCTTAAGCAGATAATCATAAACTAAATGTGAGAGAGAGAAAATGAAATAGGAACTGAAGTTGAATGTGAAATAGTCTTTCTCTTTACCTTTCTTCACTTATAGAACATGCATTTTTTTGGTAAGTCTAGCATTTAATAATCAATCCTGAATGTTCTTAAGAAGATGGAGGAGAGCTGCCTTCTTTAAATATTTCATTCCTTGAATAAAGGTTTTCCAACTATATTGTTACACAGGGATTCCAGGATATTTTCCCAGCAGCATTTACATCCAAGGTTCAATGATTCAATGGTTTCTTTATTGTCATGTGTACTAGGTACACTGAAATATGTTTTTGCGTACAGCTCAGCAGGACTATCCCTGTACATAGGTACAAACACCCCACTGAGTCCATATGCAAGAGGCAGCATTTTGGTGCCATTTTACAGTACCAGCTGCAGTTGTAGCTGTTACCTCCATTTTGGTCATCCCATGACCCGATGTCCCTCTCCATGCCTGCCCACTTCAGCCCATGGTTCCAAAGGGGGGAACATGTCAGGAATGAGACTTGAAAGTGATGAACAGGTAATGTTCTTATGATTTTCTCTCTTTATTCAGAGAAGCAGAGTTTGTAGATTTGTCAGTTATTGGTGAAGAAAACCTAGCAACTTGCTGTCATGCATTTTGTAGGGGTAATCATTGCAAACAGTGAACCAATTGTGAACAGCATGAATGCTCCGGATTTTGGATTTGTGTTGCTTTTTCCTAGATGGTATCGCATTTCTTGAGTGTTGTCGGAAATGCATTCATCTAACAGAGTTCACAATATAATGTCATACTCTTTGGGAAGCTGAGAAGTGATTTTGGAGTGTAAGGAGGTGAGTGCCTTGCCACAGAGTACTCGATCTCTAATTGCTGTTGTAGCCACAGTATTTATGTGGTATTATGTGGTAGTGAACTTCTTGGTTAACAACAACTATTAGGAAGCTAACGATGCAGAATTTTATGAAGGCAATTCAGTTGATTCGCAAGAGGTGATGATTACATAGCATGGCACTTCAGTAATATTAATGTTGCTTGTCAATTAACAGACTATGTTTGGATGTTAGTTCGGCCTTATTGTGCATGGAACTGTTGTTTGAATTTTTTTTAAATGATGTGAAACAATTTCTAGTCTTCAGTCTTCCTGAATGATTAGTTGGTGGAAATTTTCACTCAGCTAGTACAGGATATTGATTTGGAGATTGTGGAAGGCTCAATAAATGAATTGGTGAGACAGAACTTAATATAAGATTTCATGTAAGAGCTTTATGAAAGACAAAACTGGAAAAAATATCACTTTAAGTTGTGCAGCAATGATATATCAGAATTAGTGCCTAAAAGACAACAGATTAGGAACGTATTCATACAAATCCAAGAAATACAGCATTGTGGCAATTCAAAACATCTTAATGTAGATTAGAGTAATTTTGTTTTGATGTGAAAGTGAACATTGGTAAAGTTGGCACCTTATTTTTAAGAGATTTTTGCTTACAAGTTTTGTCTGATGTGAAACTCCTTCCAAAGATGTCAATAGTAATACAGCACCCAAAATTCATAATTGGCAAGATTTTCGCCATCACTAGTATTATAAATGTCAGCCGTTGTTCACTCAGAGAACAACTTTCACTAAAGCTTATTTCTCAGAAAGCAGCGCTATTTAAAGAGTAATATCCTACTTAACTTGATTTCATAGCCAGACTGCTTCACAGTATTTTCACACGCTCAACCTACACTGCACACTGCCCACAGGTCTTCCTTGTGGCTTAAAACACTGTTCTAAAAACAAAACTAACTTATAATGGGGATTTACTTACACCTACCATGCCTCTCGATGGATGACAGGAATGTGCAACAAGCACTTCTCAGGCATCACAAGCACCCACAGAGAACATGCAGGAGGAGATCTAGAGCATAGAGTCTTAGAGTTATGCAGCATGGAAACAGGCCCTTCAGCCCGATTCATCCATGTTCATCAAAATGTCTATCTGAACAAGTACCATCTGCCTGCATTTGGTCCTTATCTCTCCAAATCTTTATTTCATGTATTTGTCTTTTTGTTTAGTTTAGTTTAGTTTAGTTTAGAGATACAGCGTGGAAACAGACCTTTCGGCCCACCGAGTCCGCACCGATCATGAACCCCTGCACTAACACTACACACACTAGGGACAATTTACACTTATACCAAGCCAATTCAAACTCGTACGTATTTGGAATGTTGGAGGAAACCGAAGTCCTCAGAGAAAACCCAAGCAATCACGGAGAGAGCGTACAAACTCCATACAGGCAGCACCCATAGTCCAGATCAAACCCGGGTCTCCGGCGCTGCAAGTGCTGTAAGGCAGCAACTCTACCGCTGCACCCCCATGCCCCCCATAGACATTGTGCCTACTTCTACAACTTATTCTGGCAGCTTGTTCCAAATATTTACCAGCCTCTGTGGAAATAGTTTGCCCCTCGGATCCCTTTTAAATCTTTCCTCTCACCTTAACCCTCTGCCTTCTTGTTTTAGACCCCTTCCTGGGAAAAGTTTGTGACCATCCACCTTATCGATACTCCTGATTTTATATACCCACTATACCATCACCACTCAAACTCCTACGGTCTAGGGAAAATAGTTCCAGCCCATCCTGCCTCTCCTTACAACTCAAGCCTTATAGTCCCAGTAACATCTTCAGGTATCTTTTCTGCACCTTTTCCAACATAGTTGTATCCCGCCCAAAGCTGGGCAACCAGAACTGCATTCCAAGTGTGGTCTCACAAATGACTTGTATAGTTGCAATATAACATACCAACTTCTATACTGAATTGCCATGATTTATGAAGACCAGCATGCCCAATGCCTTCTTCATCTCCCTATCTACCTCCATTGCCATTTTTCTACAATGTTGAATGTTGAACAATCTACATTGTTCAACATTCAGGGTGTTCTCCATTGTCATGGACAGCTCTGTATTCCATGCTTTGGCCTTCTGATGAGCTTACAAAGAAGCAGGCTATAGGGTGCAAGAGTACCTCGGGTCTTGGAGGGGGGGGATGAAAAACTATCGAGTTGGTAGATTCCTTTTGTGTGATATATATAATATAGTAACTGGCTTTGATTTTTTCTCTCTTTTCCTTTCTCTCTTTTTTCTTTTTCGTTTCTAGGGTCTATCTCTTAATCCCCTTTCTCTAATTCTTTGATCAAGGGGTTTTTTTTCCTCCCCTTTGGCACGCTCTTTCACTTTCACAACTCTTTTCACCTACTCTCTTTTTTACTATTCTTTTTTTCTTAAAAGCCATAAAATTATGGGGTACAATGATTGTAACAATATACATGTGATGTACACTGATGTATTTACCTCTATTAAATAAAAATATATTAAAAAAAAGGAGCATGCTGAAGACAGGCAAAGAGGACAGCAGGAGTGCCAAGATTACTATTAGGAAGAGGGAGCCGGAAAAAGAGAAAGGAAAGACAGGTGTGGCCCCACTCACTATAGACTCTCAGCATCAGGAACCTCATCCCAAACTTCCCTGGAGAACAGCCTTCTGCATATTGCCTTGTAAGCGCGATGGTATCCAACTTTTCCTACACAATGTAATACAATCAATTACTGTGATCACTACACAGCAATCTATACTGCATCAAAAAATATTTCCAATAATGTTACTTAGCTAAGAATAAATGCAGACTTTGTCTCGAATGAATAAGAGACTGAATCTCTCTATTCAGTTTTCAGTATCAGCCAGACGTTGCTGGGAGGGTTTACTCAAAGCAGAATACTTCATTGAAAAGATAGAGATTGTAATCATCCTGAAACCTTGCAATAATTTGAATGACACTCCTTACTCTCAATACTGAACAATGAAAATAGCAGGGCCACTAAAAGAGGTCCAAAGGATATTAAATAATGTCTTCCTGATTCAATGGAACCAGCAGGCAGGAGCTGCAAACAGTTATTGCTTCACTTGATCGAAATACATTCAGTAATTTCTTGCTCTTATTTGCAATTGCAACCTCCAACACAGTGGCATAACCCAACATCATTCTTTGAGGTCCTCAAGCTCTGTGGAAGAAACATGACATTGGTGTTGCACAATGATGTGCTTCAGGCATTCACATCTAGCCTAACCTTCTGAGGTTTTCTTCCCCACAATGACTTTTGAATAACATTCATGGCATGAAGGGATTGGCTTTCTGACGTTTGACAAGTTTTAGTGCAATCACACAATCCAATACATCCTCACATTTCCCAAATGATTTCAACTCAGTGTATATTAGCTTTATCTATTAGATCAAACTTGACGTGATGTCACTCTGCATTACGGTTGAATTCTGAGAGAGCACAGTCTGTACAGTGTCATCATAATGAGCCTCTGAACCTTCTGCACCAGTCCAGTATTATTGCTAATATTAAATCACCATGGTATACGGGAGCTTGACAATAGCAGGCTGTTGATGGCAACGTCTATTGCTCACTGAGTCAGTCAATGGAGGCCACATTGTAACCTCATGATGTGGCATGAAAAACTTCTCTTGTGAACCATCCCTTGAAGCTGATCTGAGCAATAGGTAAAACATGACCCGAGAATGGGACTGCATGAGATGACAGGGTGCAATTTGCATCCATGTGCATAGGTGATCTTACATTGACAACTGCATTGACATTAATACCAAGTCTGGCTTTACAGTCTCTTCCCAGCTTGTTATCAGGCAACTGAACCATCCCACCTCAACCAGAGGTTGGTCCTGAGCTACTATCGGACTATCTTAGAACGGAGACGAGGAAACATTTTTTCTCACAAGAGTTGTGAGTCTGTGGAATTCTCACGCTCAGAGGGTGGTGGAGGCTGGTTGGATACTTTCAAGAGAGAGCTAGATAGGGTTCTTAAAGATAACGGAGTCAGGGGATATGGGGATAAGGCAGGAACGGGGTACTGATTGGGGATGACCAGCCATGATCACATTGAATGGCGGTGCTGACTCGAAGGACCGAATGGCCTACTCCTGCACCTATTGTCTATTGTCTATCTTTGATCGGACTTAACTGACTTGCACTAAACGTTGTTCCTTATCCTGTATCTGTACACTGTGAATGTTTAGATTGTAATCGTATATTGTCTTTCCGCTGGCTAGTTAGCAACCAATAAAAAAATGTCATGGTACCTTGTCACACATGACATTGAACAAAACTAATATGTAAGAATAAAGAAGTGAGGAATAAAAAACAGTAGAACCACAGTCAATTAAATTAGATGGCTTCATCAGAATTAATGGATCAACAAGAAATTCAATGGAACAAAACACATGTTTGTATACAAAATTCATCTAAACAATAATTCCATATTCACTCAACACTGGTGCCTCTTACTTTTTGTATTTCTCCTTTTAGGTTTGGAATCTACAATTGGACCACAGTGATTTCTCCGTGGCTGCTCCCTGTTTGCTGGAGGTCTGACTCTCTTGTTTTCTTTGAGATACAGGTGTTCTCATATTATGCCCAGAATGAGTTTATGGTCGGGATGTGCCAGCTTAGACTGTGATGTACCAAATTGGTTGCCAACAAACAGGTGAAGCAGAGTTTTTGCATTGACAAGCTCTCAGTGCTTGCGAGTCAGAGGCTGCGGGAAATATCTTGACACTCAGAGAGGACAGGAGGCTCATTTTCTGCACTGGTTCCAAGAGTACCAGGCAGAAAACTGTGTGAACATCAAGTGTAGCCCAGATTGATTGACTGATGTTTTAGGTTTCAGAATGCTGCCAAGATCACTCAATCGCCCCTGGCTCTCTGCTACCTATTGAAAACACCATTAGCAAAGGAGCAGCTACCTGCTGTTCTTGGAATCAAAGATGCTGGTTCAACTCAAATGGACTGTGCCTCAGTAGAGGCAGAAAACTGCTCACCCATTTGCTATGTTTCTGTGGTATTGTCATTGCCTTCTCCTAAACGTTTCCCCATTGTTGGGCTCATTCAATCCCTTTGAGTTAGCATCACTATCTGGATCCAACCTCCACACACCTTCCCCTCTGCCCGACTCTAGATCTACTAATGCCAAGCATCTCTCCTCTTCAAATACATCCCTCGAATCGAATCTGATCCTTTCTTTCCCATGCCAGACTCTAAAGGGAAAGGTATACCGTAACAGTGAGCTTTTCTAGCAGATAATCTCCCCTTCCTCTGTAAGATTCCTCTGGCCCCTCTAGGGCCACAGGCAGCAGTTCAGGTTTCTTCTCTGCGCAAGAAACCCAAACAGAGTTCATGGTGTTGCAGCAGAGTTCACCTGCAAACATTCAATTTGCAGCAATTTGCAGCAAACATTAAATTTGCAGCTCAGTAACAAACAGAGTTAGATAGAGCTCTAGGGGCTGGTGGAATCAAGGGATATGGGGAGAAGGCAGGCACGGGTTATTGATTGGGGACAATCAACCATGATCACAATGAATGGCGGTGCTGGCTCGAAGGGCCGAATGGCCTCCTCCTGCACCTATTTTCTATGTTTCTACAGTGAGAATACTTGCAGTCTGATGCAGCCAGCATCTCCGTGAAGGCACCATTTGTTCCATGTGTCAGGGAGATCACATACGCTGAAGCTAATTACCCAGGCTTAACAGTTGACTACAGGCTTTGAGTAGACATCTATGATATAGCTTTGGTAATAGTTGTCACAATGTTTCCTGAATCTTGCATGGTGTGACGGTAGCAAGTTGCCAAAGCAACTTTAGCTATTTCTCTTTTAATAATTGTATGGCAAAACTGCATGGGCAAGTGGCATCTTTCTGAAGTATTGTGCGGAAATTGTTCCCTTGACCTTTGATATATATACTGGATTGTTTAGGACTGTGGCAAGTAGTAAGATTATGTTTATGTGCAATGCCTGACACAGCAGTAATCAAAAATGGGTTAGCAGTTTGCTGCCTTAATACACCCTGGGTTGGACAATGGTGTGCTGTCTGTTAGTACATTCTCCTTGTTGACCTGGACTGTTTTGGGGTTTTCTCCAGTGCTGATTTTCCCCATATTCCCAAAGATGTGCAGGTTTGTAGGTTAATTGGCTCACAATTAGCCCCCTAGTGTGTAAGGTTGAACTAAGGTTGAACTATTTTTATGGGTGATTGCTCGGCGTTCTGCCGAAGGAGAATGTTTCCATTTTTTGTACAATAGAGTCCCACCTAAGTCCACCGTTCTGCCCCCCTTTACTTTACATTGCCGTGGGCTGTGGGGTTTAAAAAAACCCATCTGTCGTGTGTGTTGCTGCTGCCTACACTTGCTGCTTCGCTTCTGCCCTGACAATATTTAAATGGGTCATTATTTGCTTTTGGGGGCTGGTGTGCTAGTCATATTGGGATTAAAATATAACCCTTAGTGTGGTGCATTGTATGGAGAAATAAAAAATAAAGTGAAGCCACAATCTTAACAATTCACAGTTAAAATGAAAGCCATAATGTTATAAAAGATAACATTTCAAAGTCATGTTTCCCTCAATGTAATTGAGGAAGCTTCTTAATCTGAATATTCCCTTTATTTACATTTTTATGTAAAAAAATAAAATTATTCCCATGCGAAAGTGTTGGTTTCCTTATAAGAATATTGTAATGTAAGTAAGAAGAACTTAAATAAAAAAGAAACCGTTTTGTCTTTGTAAGAGGCTTTGGAAATCACACTTTTTATTATTGCTGCTTCCGTTTACATTTACCAAAGCCTATTAATATAAAATAATGTTACTTCTCTGTCATCAAACAAATGTTAAAAAAATAAAAACAGTGAAACATTAATTCTGAAGAAAGTCATGATTTATTTTTCTGTAAACCCCCCTTTTTCTATTCATGATTTCCACAAGATCGGCATTTGTGTAAGGAAATTTTTACCATTACTGCTATGTGAAGACAAGTTTTCCTAAGCTTCAATGCAATATCAATCAATAAATACAATTAATAAATTCAACTTAGGTAAAGCAGTCAGATAATATATCATAAAAAGTATAATTTGAAAATGACCTTCCAGATTCAAAATGACCTTCCAAATTAAAACTAAATTCTGGACACACCATTTTAAAAAAACAAAAAAACCCTGATCCCCAAAGAATTCTTGTGGAGTTGTGAGAAGCCACAACACACAGATAAAAAACATTCTTAGTTTGACCATCGAGAACAGTTAAGCTTAAAGATTGCAGTAAACAAGTAATTGAGTCATTGAGTTATACAGCATGAAAACGAACCCTTTGGCCCAACTTGTCCATGCCATCAAAAATGCCCACCTACTGTACCACCTAAGTCCCATTTGCTCGCATTTGACCAATATCCATCGAAACCATTTCTATTCATGTACGTGTCCAGACGTCTTTTAAATGTTGTTATAGTACCACAACCTCAACCGACTTCTCCTCTGCGCAGGTTGATCCATACATGTTTCTCAACTTCTGGTGATGGGAAAAACTTTAGATATCTCAGAATTTCTGTTCAAATCTTTCTCCTTTCCACCTTTAAGTCGTATACCTTTAGTTCTCTGGTTCCCAAAACCCTAGGTAAACAAGCTGTTTATAAGCTTTCACCCATGGGCATGTCCCCCCAAGCTGTAGTATGGGTCGTCCCAGCCTACCTTGCCCTAGGTTGATTTGGCTTTTCTTGCGAACCTCAATGAATGGCCCTTAAAGCATTGTGCAGGAAGTTGCCGCTTAAAAAATGTAAGTTAAATTTTTTTGAACGTTTCTTTCCATGCTTTGACCAGAAAGCAGTAAGAGTGTTCTCCCTAATATATCATTATATATTAAACCAGAGAGAGAGCTTCGTCTAAGCCTTTTTTTCCCCCAGACATAATTGGGTTGGAGTAGAATTGTTGCAGATTAGATCCTGCCAAAAGTGGGTGCCGTGAACAAGTTGGCGTTATATACATGATAATTGGAGTATTTGTTACTTGGTCAGGTGATTGTACTCTTGGTGGGTAGCAGATGAACAAGGTGTTTGAAGTGGTTTTGCCATTTGTTGATTCAGTTAGGGTGGTGGTGGGGGATATTTATGGGGGAGAAGGGGGAGGGGGGCAAGGGGAGGGGAAGGGACTTTTCGGGAAGGGAGGGAGGGGGGGGAAGGGGAGGGTAAGTGGGAGGGGGGATAAGAGGGGGGGGAGAGGGGGAAGGGAGCAGGTTAAGGGGGGGAAGGGAAAGGGGAATTGGGGAAGGGGGGGGGAAGGGGGGGGAAGAGGAAGGCGGCGGAAGGGAAGGGGAAAAAGGGCGGGGGGAAGGGAAGGGGAAGGGGCCGCGGCAGGCAAGGGAAGGGGAAAGGGAAGGGGGGAAGGGGAAGGGAAGGGGGGAGGGGAAGAAGGGGAAGGAAGGGGGGGGGGAAGGGAGAAGGGGGGGGGAAGGATTAAGGGGAAGGGGGGAAGGGAACGGAAGAAGAAGGGCAAGCGGGGGGGAAGGCTAAGGGGAAGGGGCGGGGGATGGGAAGGGAAGGGGGGGGAAGGTGAAGGGGGGGGAAAGGGGGGAAGGAAGGGGAAGGGGGGGAGGGGAAGGGTAGGGGAGGGGGGGGAGGGGTGGGGTGGGAAGGGTAGGGAAGGGGGGGAAGGGAAGGGTGATGGAAGGGAAGGAAGGGGGGTGAAGGGAGTTAAGGAAGAAAGGGGAAGTTGGGGGGGGAAGGGAGGAAGGCGAAGGGAAAGGGAAGGGAAGGGAGGTGAAGGGGGGTGGGGAGGGGGGGGGGGGGAAGGTGAAGGGGGCGAAGTGTGAAGGGCACGGGGTAAGGGTGAGGGGAAGGGGTAAGGGGGGAAAGGAGGGAAGGAGGTGGGGGAAGGGAAGGGGGGGTTTTAAAGGAAGAGTGGGGGGGGAAGGGGAAGGGGGGAAGGGGGAGGGGAAGGGGTGGGGGAAGGAAGAGGGGAACGGGGGGGAAGGGAGGGGGGGTGGGTAAGAGGGAAGGGGGAACGGGAGGGGTGGGGTGGGACGGGGGGAAAGGGAAGGGGAAGGAGAAGGAAGGGGGGGAAAGGGAAGGCTGAATGGGAAGGGGAAAGAAGGGTGAAGGGGAAGGGACGGGGGAAAGGGGAAGGGGAAGGGGGGGGGGGGGAAAGGGGGAAGGGGGGGGACAAGGTGAAGGGAGTGAAGGTAAGAGAGGGGGGAGGAGGGAAGGGGGGTGGGGGAAGGGGGAGGAAGGGGTAGGGGGGTAAGGGGGGGAAGGAAGGAGGGGAAGGGGGGGAAGGGGGGGGGGGAAGGGGGAAGGAAGGGGAAGGGGGGGGAAGGGGGAAGGGGAAGGGGGGGGGATGGGGTAAGGGGGGTAAGTGGGGGGGGGGGGGGGAGGGAAGGGGGGGGGGGGGGGGGTGAAGGGGGGGGGTGGGAAGGAAGGGGGGGGGGGGGGAAGGGGGGGAAGGGGGAAGGGGGAGGAGGTGGGGGAAGGGGGAAGGGGAAGGGCGAGGGGGAAGGGACGGGGAGGAAGGGGGGGGGGAAGGGGGAAGGGGGGGGGAAGGAAGGGGAGAATATGGGAAGAAGGAGTGGAAGGGGGAAAGGGAAGGGGAAGAAGGGGAGGGGGAAGAGATATATGAAGGGGAAGGGGAGGGGATAAGGGAAGGGGGGGAAGGGAAGGGGGAGGGAAAGGCGGGAGGAAGGGGAAAGGGGGGGGAAGGGAAGGGGGAAGGGGTGGAATGGGTACGGGGAAGGCGGGGGGGAAGGCAAGGGGAGGGAAGTAAGGAGGTGGGGGAGGGGAAGGGGGGGGCGAAGGGAAGGGGAAGGTGTGGGGAAGGGCAAGGGGGAAGAGGAAGGGGGGGGAGGAAGGAAGGAAAGGGGGGGAGGGAATAAGGGGCGAAGGGGGGGGGGAAAAGGGGGGAAGGGGAAGGGTGGGGGGGGGTGGGAAGGGGAAGGGGGGAGGGAAGGGAAGGAAGAAAGGGGAAGCGGAAGGGTGTAGGGAAGGGGGGGGAAGGGGGGGGGGGGATTGTTGATGAGGGGGGGGAAGGGAAGGGGAGGGGGGGAGGGAATGGGAGAGGCGGAAGGGGAAGGGGGGGAAGGGGGAAGGGGGGGTAAGGGGGGGGGGAGGGAAGGGGACGAAGGGGGGAAGGGAAGGGGAAGGGAGGGAAGGGAAGGGGAAGGGGGGGGAAGGGGGGGGGAACGGGGGGGGAAGGGAAGGGGAAGGGGGGGGGGGGAGACGGAAGAGGGGGGGGAAGGAAGGAAGGGGCAAAGGGGGAGGGGAGGAAGAGGGGTGGAAGGGGGGGGGGGGGTGTGGGGAGGGGAGGGGAAGGGGAAGAGGGGATTGGAGGGGGGGAAGGGAAGTGGGGGGAAGGGGGGGGAGGGAGAAGGGGGGGGGAAGGGGCTTTTGAGGGGGGGTGGGGGGGGAAGGATAGGGGGGAAGTGGAAGCGGAAGGGGGGAAGGGGGGGGATGAAGTTTGGAAAGGTGTGCAAAAGTACGATGATGCAATAGGTACGATTGATACAAGTACTTTTAGAATACATATAAGGACCAAGTCAAAAATGAGCACCGTAGGCTCAAAAATCGCGTCACGTAGGCTCTGAGTCATTAAGTAGAACTAATCAACCATGAGCACCCGCATTCCACTCAGGTGAGTAGTTGTGTGAACTCCTGACATGCTGGCATTTACCAGGTGGAGCAAAAACCTGACTCGGATCAATGGATCAGGTCGCAACAATCATGTTTTGAAGCAGCACTACTGCTACAAAGGCCTGCTAAAACTGTTGCTGTTCAGTGTCTTGAGAAGTTTGTGGTTTGCAGGTAGAATTTGAGTGTAGCTCCTTAGGTGATGTGGAGGGGGAGAGGAGATCAGTGCCTGGGCAGAGTGTTTTCATTAGAAAGGAGGAGGAGGAGAGCTAGGAAAGAAGTCTGGAAATCCATGGACAATTGGGATTGCCTGGATGAGTGCTGTCCTTGTAGTGTGGCAGTAGATCAGAGTTTTGGATGTAGAGGGGTGGTCTGCATGAGGATTTTATTACTGGAATGGGGGGGTTTGTGGCTGCGCAGAGCCTTCAGAGCCTTGGTTGGCCGGGTGGCTGCCGTGATCCCACAGCACCTTCGTGTGGGTAGTGATCATACCTCGGCATTGAAGCAAAAATAGGGCTGATGGACATGCCAGGCGTGGGACATTGTAGGTTTGGGTTTGGCCGTTGTGACCTATAATTAACCAACTAGAATAATGAAACTTAGTACTCTGGACTGGGGCTCCCAGGAGTTTCCAATGCTAGATTGAGATTTGTTACCCAATAATCCTCCTTTAAAATCAATACTGTCAATTTGTGTTTTTTTTTCCTGATTTGTATCAATTTTGAAGCACACAATTGGATTCTGGAACAATGGATGCTTTGCACAAATGGCAAAATTATTGTATATTGTTGTATACATAACTGATATAAGTTATGCCATTGGTGAAAGATTGAGTTGCGATCAATTCTACACGGAATTGATCGGAATTATGCTTCATTCCAGAATAAAGTAATTTTATAGGTATGGGGTTGGAAAATAACTAATTTACATGTCTGAATTACTGGGACAAAATTGGGTAAAAGATTAATCAAATCTTCAGAGTGACTTAGCATTTGGCAAGAGTGTTCATCGCTGGTGATTAATATAGGTGATATGAGGAAAGACATTCTAACGATTTGTCAAATTTAAGTATTTTTATAACTCAATTACCTAATGTCTCTGCTACCATAATACAATTCGATCTCATGATAGTATTCTGACAGACCATGTGTAAAATATATGTTCCAGTTAGACTGAAGTGTATATGAGCTATGATGTGGCAATGTTACAACATTTTGAGATTTTAAAAATCAAGTCTGCAATTTTCCCATCAGATAAAGCATAAAAAGAAGTTTAATTTGACACCTAATTCACTTTCATATCTTCAGTATTAAAAAAGTTATGGCCATTTTCATACTCGGAAATGAGCAATTTGTTTCCTATTGCTTTTCTATTGACTTAACACAAAAGTTGAGATCTGAGGGACAGTCAATAAAAAAATCCCATAATATTTATTAAAATATTAAGAGAACTTGTGAGAACATTTTCAGTTATATATAGATTGAAGTATTTCTGAATTCAAATATGAAAACAATGCTTTATTGGATTCAATGACCTGAAATTTTTTTAAAGCATATAATTAGTTAGTTCCAATTGTAGCTAATTACAATATCTCAATTTGACCTAGATCTAGAACATCTTATCCTTTCTTAAGAAAAAATTAAAACAAAACTGTTAAAGCCTAAGTTGTCCCAATTAAAATTCAACAATCAATTCCACAATATAACATTGTTTTTTTTAATCTAATTGATCAGTTTAAGTTTATGGCCATAATATTAAGGAATTTAGTGTGTTAATGACTGTAAATTAATGGCTCATTTAAAATCAGCTTGTGAGTAGGGATTGTTCTGTGACTGCTATGATTAAGAACATTGCAGTTGCGTGTGTGATATTTAATTTACCCATCATATCTAGCAGGAAAAATTCTGCCCGCAGTTCGTGATGGGGAAATATAATTATCAGCGTTTCGCAACGTATAAAGTTTGCTTATTCATCTACTAAAAAAGCAGGGTTTATTATAATGTAAAAATAAACAGCTTTTCACTTACTGGTCCCCTACGTGAAATCCGTCTTCCCCTTTGCTTGTCGAGCGATCATGGCATTAGGAGGCTAATTTTCTATTTTACTCCAGCGGCTTGAAACGAGTCGGGCTATTTATTTTAAAAGAAATTAACATTACCGGCAGTCAGGAATTGAATGAATCTCCAGAAATAGATCGCACTCCGAGAAAAGAGGAGCCACTCGGAGGATGGCAAGGGATAAAACCACACTTTTAACCCCGCCCCACCTAAAAGGCGCCCAAATGAAAGTCGCGCACTAAGGCCCAGCGACCAGAAAACTTCCAGCAACCGCTTTTTTCTAAAGGCAAGTTTGTGGAATAATATACTAATTATGATGATCACTGGAGAGAGAATCTGTATATGACATCTGCAAGATAGAAAGCTCTTTTCTCACAGTTTTTAACATGATTCAGTTCAACTTTTTGTTCAGGTTCTACAAATGGCTTGCTGTTTCCAAACTAATCACATGCATTGTCTGGGTTGTTGATGCTTCTCACATACTTAGCAGTTGACCTATACAAGTTGAGACCATTGGGGCCCCGTCACCACTGGACCATAGCCCCCAACTACTACACTGAACAGCGCGCTGTACGTGTTGGACCGTGTGTCGCCTGCCAGAGATCACCGGTTTTGTGACGCAATATACGGCAACTCTCCCCAACTTCGCCGGCTCGCACTGGGCGCGGCCGGCAAGGTGGAGTTCTCTGACTGCAACGTGGGATTTTATTAGTTCAAAAATGGCGAATCACTGTATAAAATAAAGAGCAATGATAGGAATTGCATCGCATCGCAACTCTCCCTCTTCAGTCGCCTTATTCCCGCTGGCTCCGATCCTCCCTTCCTCCCTGGGCCGCCCTCCGCACCACCCGCCACCTTCCGCCGGGCGTCCTCCCTTCACCTCTCTGCCCTCCTCCCCGTCTTCCCCTCCTCCGCCATCCCTTCCCTTTTACCTATCTCCTCTTTCCCCCTTTTCCCGTCAGCACTTCCTCCCCATCTCATTCAATCCTACATCGTTTCACCTATCCTACTCCCTCCCCACTCTCCTCACCTCGCCTCTCCTGGCCATACCATCAGTCACTCCCTTCCTGCTCATAAACCCGTCTTCCCTCCCTATCTCCCTCCCTCCCCCTCTCTCCCTTTATCCCAAACTCCCCTCACTCCTCACCTCTGCTATATCCTCCATCCCCACGCCTACCTCCTCCACCCTCCCTACCCCCCATATATCCCCAACCCCCTCCCCATCCTCCCCCCTCTCCCTGCTCTACCCTCCCCACTTTCCTTTCCTCTCCCTCCCATACTCCCTCCTTATTCTATCCCTGATACCCCTCACTCCCACTATCCATCCCCACCCCCCACACAATGAAAATTCACTATGTTTAAAAACCAAAATTTCTCATGAAAAATCGTGTGTTTTTCTTTTAAATAACCTAAACAAATCAATTGTTAGCCTGTTAATTAAAATAGAAAAAAAGTTTTTTATAATAGAATAATAATCCATGTCAATGAAACATTCGCGATTAGAATATAAAACGCGATTTGTGAATCCTGTGATGTCTTGTGTAGTCGATACGAATGGGCTGATGTTAGAGCAGAGCATTAGTGTGGGTCAAAAGAGTTTTTTGTGTAACGAATCAAATGATCAACTAACTTGTAAAATATGCATCATCAGAACATAAACTTGGACTAATGTCACATCCAGGACAATTGGTGTTGAGTAATGTGAGCCGCAAAATTGTAGCACTATCGCGTACATGTTTTTGGATGTGTTACAGAACACGAACCACGCACGCTGCATACAACCAAAAAACAAACAAAGATGGAGAGTTTTAGTAATATACTTGTTTCCCGGACTGGTCAAGAGGACCCAGGGTCCCTGTCACCCACAGGAGATCTGGTACCCCCAATTTGCAAACATTCCCCAACGCAATACTCCACCACTCACCCGTTCCCCAATGCAACCCGCCTCCCCCAGCGCAATATTCCACCATTCACCGTTAGCTCCCCAAATGCACAGGGGTGGCTCATTTCCCTTTTTATCCTCAAGCACTCCTCCCCTTCCTCTTCTTCCTCCGTCACTATAAAAAAAAAATTACCAATTCACTTCCCCATCCCCAGCACTCCCTTCCCCCTCCTGTCAGCCTCTCTCTGCCAGGGACTCAGTGTTCTGTAATTGCAACATTGTCGCAAATGAGATTTCCATTGTTGACATATAGTATGTAAACTTGTAACTTACAACAGCACTGCAGTGTTCAAGTCATTCTTCTCTCAAAAACAGGATTTTTAAAGTTTAAAATGTAAATAAACTTGTAACATATAACATCAATCTGAACGAAACTTGATGAAAACACACCACAAGACAATTGTGAGTATGGTGGCTGCAAAACATTGTAGCGTAATCGTGTACCGTTTATGGCGTAATTCCAGGATCTCACTCACACGCAGGATATACCAAAACAAACAAGATGAGAGTTTTAGTAATTATATAGACTAGATTAGAAAGGATCCTATGAGAGATCAACGATAAGGCAATATATATTCTGAGCCCAGTAGTGAACATCATGGAAAACATCTTGACCATGACACCCGACACTCCCATTACCTTTTGCTCCTCTGGAACGATTCTAATTTCCTATATGTCATGAAAACTAAAAATGTCAGTGAGTTCTGTTATTTCCAGGTGTTCGAACTGGGTTTAAAGTAAATTCAAGACTTAATATAACAAACACACTGTGTCATGTAGCAACGGTATAAAAGCCAAAGGACCGTTTGGACTCCTTAATATTTAGAAATTTTTCATTTGCTGGTGTCATGTCATGTTAATTATTTTTTGATATGTATTACAGAACATAGGTTGCCCAGCAGGGAGGGCAACAGTTAATTTTTATTTCTTTTTCCGACGGTAAAACACATTGCTATTTTTTCTGGTAATTCCACAAGAAAACAGCAACTCTTCGCTTCTAGTTGGTTAGTAACTCTGTGTGCCTGCCGCACTGTCAGTTAATTTTTTCAGACCTGTAGTCAAGTAATTGTCAGCCAGTAGACAGGAAAAAACTCTCAGTCAGTGATCTAAGTCCATCTGTAGGTCAGGTAATACCTCAAGCATGTAGCCAGAAATTGTCAGCCTGTAGTTCTCAGGGGTCCCTGTGGCAGAAGCTCCTGGATCCTGAGAACTAGCAAAAACATAAGAATATAGGTTGCAGGAGTAGTTGCCATTCGGCCCTTCGAGCCTAGCAACCGCCATTCAATATGATTCATGGCTGATTATCCAAACTCAGTTATCCTGTACCTGCCTTTCTTTCATCCCCCCGATCCTTTATAGCACAAGGGCTACAGCTCTAAAACTTCCCTTAAAGTATAGCAAAGAAACTGGCCTCAACTACCTTCTGTGGCAAGAGAATTCCAGGACTCACCACTCTCTGTGTGAAAAATGTTTTCTTCATCTCGCGTCCTAAAGGATTCCCCCTTATCCTTAGACTGTGACCCCTTGTTCTGGACCACCCCAACATCGGAAACAATCTTCCTGCATCTAGCCTATCCAACCCCTTAAGTATTTTGTAAGTTTCTATAATATCCCCCTCAGATTCTAAATTCTGCGAGTACAAGCCAAGTCTATCCAGTTTTTCCTCATATGAAAGTCCTGACATCCCAGGAATCAGTCTGTTGAACCTTCTCTGTACCCCCTCTATGGCAAGAATGTCTTTTCCTCAGATTTGGAGACAAAATTGTACGACAATACTCAGGTGTGTGGTCTCACCAAAACTTCTGTACAACTGCAGAAGACTCTGCTCCTATACTCAAATCCTTATGCTATGATGCTAAATACCATTTGCTTTCTTCACTGCCGGCTGCACCTGCATGCCTACTTTCAATGATTGGTGTACCATGACACCCAGGTCTCGTTGCATCTCCTCTTCCTAATTTGCCACCATTCAGATAATCGTCTACCCTCCTGTTTTTGCCACCAAAGTGGATAACCTCACATTTATCCATTTATACTGCATCTGCCCTTGCATTTGCCCACTCACCCAGCCTATCCAAATCACCTTGCAGCCTCCTAGCATCCTCCTCACACCTAACACTACCCCCCAGCTTAGTGTCATACGCAAACTTGGAGATGTTGCATTCAATTCCCTCGTCCAAATCATTAATATATATTGTAAATAGCTGGGGTTCCAGCACTGACCCTTGCGGTACCCCACTAGTCACTGCCTGCCATTCTGAAAAGGACCCGTTTACTCCTACCCTTTGCTTCCTGTCTGCCAGCCAGTTCTCTATCCACATCAATACTGAACCCCCAATACCGTGTGCTTTAAGTTTGTATACTAATCTCTTATGTGGGGCCTTGTCGAAAGCCTTCTGAAAGTCTAGATATAACACATCCACTGGTTCTCCCTTATCCACTCTACTAGTTACATCCTCAAAAAATTCTATAATATACCTTTCGTAAATCCATGCTGACTTGGTCCAATGATATCACCACTTTCAAAATGTGCTGCCATCCCATCTTTAATAACTGACACTAGCAGTTTCCCCACTACCGATGTTAGACTAACTGGTCTGTAATTCCCCGTTTTCTCTCTTCCTCCTTTTTTTTAAAAGTGGGGTTACATTAGCTACCCTCCAATCCTCAGGAACTACACCAGAATCTACAGAGTTTTGAAAAATTATCACTAATGCATCCACTATTTCTGTGGCTACTTCCTTGAGTACTCTGGGATGCGGACTATCTGGCCCTGGGGATTTATCGGCCTTGAATCCATTCAATTTACACAACACCACTTCCCGGTTAACCTGGATTTCACTCAGTTCCTCCACCTTATTTAACCCCTGCTATTTCCAGCAGATTAGTTATGTCTTCCTTAGGGAAGACAGAACCAAAGTAGTTATTCAATTGGTCTGCCATGTCCTTATTCCCCATGATCAATTCACCTGTTTCTGACTGGAAGGGACCTACATTTGTTTTAACTAATCTCTTTCTCTTCACATATCTATAAAAACTTTTGCAGTCAGTTTTTATGTTCCCTGCCAGTTTTCTTTCATAATCTATTTTCCCTTTCCTAATTAAGCCCTTTGTCCTCCTCTGCTGGACTCTGAATTTCTCCCAGTCCTCTGGTAGGCTGCTTTTTCTGGCTAATTTGTATGTTTCATCTTTTGTTTTTATACTATCTCTGATTTCCCTTGTTATCCATGGATGTTCCCTGATCCATGGACCTTCCCTGATTTATTCTTTTGCCAAACTGGGATGTACAATTGTTGTAGTTCATCCATGCAGTCTTTAAATACCTTCCATTGCACATCCACTGTCAACCCTTTAAGAATCACTTGCCAATCTATCTTGGCCAATTCACGTCCCATGCCTTCAAAGTTACCTTTGTTTAAGTTCAGAACCCTTGTTTCTGACTTAATTATGTCACTCTCCATCCTAATGAAGAACTCAACCATATTATGGTCACCCTTGCCCAAGGGGCCACGCACAACAAGACTGCTAACTAACCCTTCCTCATTACTCAATACCCAGTCTAGAATAGCCTGCTCTCTCGTTGGTTCCTCTACATGTTGGTTTAGAAAACTATCCCGCATACATTCCAAGAAATCCTCTTCCTCAGCACCCCTGCCCATTTGATTCACCCAATCTATATGTTGATTGAAGTCACCCATTATAACTGTTTTGCCCTCGTTGCACGCATTTCTAATTTCCTGTTTGATGCCATCCTCAACTCCACTACTACTGTTAGGTGGCCTCTACACAACTCCCACTAGCGTTTTCTGCCCCTTAAGAGTTTCGCAGCTCTACCCATATTGATTCCACATCCTCCAAGCTAATGTCCTTCCTTTCTATTGCATTAATCTCCTCTCTCACCAGCAATGCTACCCCACCTCCTTTTCCTTTCTGTCTATCCCTCCTGAATATTGAATATCCCTGAATGTTCAGCTCCCAGCCTTGGTACCCCAGGAGCCAAATCTCCGTGATCCCATTAATAGCTATCTGCACATTCAACTCGTCCACCTTATTACAAATGCTCCTCGTATTGAGACGCAAAGCCTTCAGGCTTGTTTTTACAACACTTACTCCTTATACAATTATGTTGACAAATGGCCCCTTTTGATTTTTGCCCAGGAAACCCACCACCTCTTATTCTCTGTTTATTATTTTTTTCTTCTTTCCCCTCTACATGTTGGGTCTGAGTGCTTCCCTTCTCTGCCTCCTGCCTCAGACCCTGTCTACTAGCTTTCTCTATTTGAGTCACACCCCCCAACCGTTCTAGTTTAAAGTCCCCCCAGAAGATGCCAAACTGGTCCCTGCTTGTCCCCCGCAGCCGCACGTTCAAAGACTCGGCGGACTACTGCCTGTAGTGGAGAAGCCATTGAGCCGGCCCCTGCTCATCCCCCGAAGAACAGATTCTGGAGAGGATGGGCAGGGCTGCCAACATTGGGTGAGAGTTGGGAGTGAGAAATTGCGAGACCAAGCCCGAGAGAGCATAGCGACCGGGGGTGGGGGGGGGGGGGAGGAGGGTGTCTCCCCTCCCATTGGTACAGAACTTCTGCATTTTTCAGCTTGAAATTGTGTAATATGGTGAATACTGTAGAGAGTCTTTTAACTTACACTTGAATGCAATATATACGCTTTAAATTGGATTAGCTATGAATAAAGTTAGAGTAAATTACATTCCTAATTACATTCCACAGTAGAGCCCAGGCTCTAATCCATACATGCAGCACATTGTATTCAAGTATGGAAATCAGATTATAATCAAACACTTGGCCCATGTTGGCCAACCTGGGTCTCACTGCACACCTGGTACTACTACTAGTCCTGACTCCAGTTGCATACCTTCTCTCATTCCTGTCCCTGAGTCCAGCCCTACACCTGGCCCCCTATTCTACCCTGATCATACCTGCTTACCTGCTTAGGTTCCCAGTGCTGAACACACCCCTGGTCCCAGCTTTGACTGCACACCTAGCACTATTCCGGACCCTGACTCTGGATGCACACTTGGCCTTGCTCGTCGCCCCTTTGCACTGACAATATATCTGGCCCACACATAAAGCCCCATATCTGACCCCCTGGACTTAACCTATTACGTTCAAGTCCACAGGTGCTTAGCTAATGCAGTAATCCTTTATGGGGCATTTCACAGACCAAATTATTGATAACAAAATTTGCTACATTCATTGGCTTCCTTGTTATCTAACATGCGAGTCACTTTGTCAAAGAAGTCATCAATTGGTTGAACACAATACCCATCCATAAAATTATACTCACTCAGCTGTATAAGTATTCTGATACCATTTATTTCATTTTCGTACAAACTGTCCTGAAGTCATCAGGCTAATTACAAATCAATAACATTAGCCAACTCCGAAAGATCATTGGGATCCAAACATCATGGACAACAGGCCTCAGTTCCCCGCTCATATCTGGCAGTGTTCCCCATCTGAACCAGGGTCTGCGGAGCGTTTATGAAAGTGGGGAGGCTGAGCGATCACTGATCACTGGCCTTGGGGGGTACCCAGTAAGGGAGTGGATCAACCGAGTGGGGAGAGGGTGTGGAAGAAGGGTGTCCCCCCCTCTCACGGTAGGAACTTTTTGAAATTTGATGTATTAAAATCATGTTTTAGTGCATTGTAGAAGTATGATTTCACATGTTTTTTGTATGAAGTATTTTTAAGAGGTACCTTTTTAAGGGGTAACTTTATCCACACAAAGGGTGGTGGGTGTATGGAACAAGCTGCCAGAGGAGGTAGGGTACACAAAAGGCTGGAGAAACTCAGCGGGTGCAGCAGCATCTAAGGAGCGAAGGAGATAGGCGACGTTTTGGGTCGAGACCCTTCTTCAGACTGGTCAGGGATCAGGAAAACGAGAGATATAGACGGTGATGTGGAGAGATAAAGAACAATGAATGAAAGATATGCAAAAAAGTATCAATGATAAAGGGAACAAGCCATTGTAAGCTGTTTGTGGTGTGAAAATGAGAAGCTGGTGCGACTAGGGTGGGGGAGGGAGATAGAGAGAGAGGGAATGCCAGGGCCCGAGGGCTGAGGGAGAGGTGGGAAGGGGAGGAGACAGCAAGGGTTAACAGAATTGAGAAAATTCAATGTTCATGCCCAAAGGATGCAGACTCCCCAAGCAGAATATGAGGTGCTGTTCCTCCAACTTGCAGTGTTGCTCACTCTGGCCGTGGAGGAGGCCCAGGACCGAGAGTTCGGATACGGAATGGGAGGGGGAGTTGAAGTGCTGAGCCACCGGGAGGTCGGGTTGGTTAATGCGGACCGAGCAGAGGTGTTCGGCGAAACGATCGCCAAGCCTCTACTTGGTCTCACCGATATAGATCATCTGGCATCTGGAGCAGCGGATGCAGTAAATGAGGTTGGAGGAGGTGCAGGTGAACCTCTGTCGGACCTGGAAGGACTGCTTGGGTCCCTGAAAGGAGTGGAGGGGGGAGGTGAAGGGACAAGTGTAGCATTTCTTGCGGTTGCAAGGGAAAGTGCCTGGGGAAGGGGTAGAGCGGGAGGGAAGGGAAGAATTGACAAGGGAGTTGCGGAGGGAGTGGTCTTTGCGGAAGGCAGACAGGGGGGGAGATGGGAAGATGTGGAGAGTGGAGGGGTCACGTTGGAGGTGGCGAAACTGGCTGAGGACTATGTGTTGTATTTGCCGGCTGGTGGGGTGAAAGGTGAGGATCAGGGGGACTCTGCCCTGTTTGCGAATGGGGGAATGGGGAGAGAGGGCAGTGTTGCGGGGTATGGAGGAGACCCTGGTGCGAGCCTCATCTATAGTGTGGGAGGGGAATCCCCGTTCTCTGAAGAATGAGGCCATTTGTGATGACTTGGTGTGGAACACCTCATCCTGGGAGCAGATGCGGCATAGGCGGAGGAATTGGGAATATGGGATGGAGTAGGCAGGAGTACCAGAGGAGGTCGTTGAGCCAGGGACCATCCCAACATTTAAGAAACAGTTTGACTGATACATAGATAGGACAGGTTTGGAAGTATGGACCAAAAGCAGGTAGCGTAGCTGGGAAATGTTGGCGGGTGTGGGCAAGTTGCGCTGAAGGGCCTGTTTTCACACTGCATCACTCTATGACCACATTATACCTCCACCATGAATGAATGCTTCAAAATCAAGTGATCGAGTTTTATTTCCATATACCCAAGCATAGAAATGTAAAAAATAGGTGCAGGAAGAGGCCATCGGCCCTTCGAGCTAGCACTGCTATTCAATATGATCATGGCTATTTATCTAGAATCAGTACCTCTTTCCTGTTTTTTCCCCATATCCCTTGATTTTGTGAGCTAAATGTAACTCTCTCTTGCTGCTCCTGCTTCCAACTCCCATGGCCCATGCAGTTGATATGAGTTTTGAAATTTTCGTTGATCACAGAATTTCTCACGACAGAGCGTGATTCTGCTCCCATCCCTCCCTGAGCCACGGCGCTCCAACACCCGTGGACCATGCAGTTTATCTGAGTTTTGAAATTTTCGTTGATTACAGAATTTCTCACCACAGAGCGTGAGAAATTTCTGATCAGCGTGAGGGCGTGAGAGTTTCTTCAAATGCGTGATTCTCACGCTTTGAGCGTGAGAGTTGGCAGCCGTGGGATGGGGCTGGTGACAATTAATGCAAGGATCATGATCAATAGGAGAGGGACCGGGGTCAGGCCTACCGCGCCCACAAGGTCGGCTGCAGGAGGCACTCCAGGGGCACAAAGGTGGACGTGCATGAAGAGGGATGTTGGTTCGCTGGTCGATCCACACGACCAAGGAAGATGATGTCTGGAGGCGCTGTGGCAGTCTGGGGCATGCCTGGATCGGGCTTCACTCACAAGACCTAGAGTGCTGACTGCCCTTTGGAAGTGGTGCTAAAACCTGTTGCCTCTAGCACCTGTCTCACTGGACTAGTTCTGTACATTTTGCTAATCGATTATTGTTTTTTTTTAATTTTTTAATTAAAAAAAAGTTATTTTTTGGAAGCAATTGTAGAAAAAAAAGTATCTTGACAATTCTACAACTCTAGCACAACTTCAATTTTAACATTTTACAAACAGAATATTACATTGAAAAGAGAGGAAAGAGAAGAGAAAATAAAGAGTAAAATGAAAAGGAGAAAGAGGAGGAGATATGTCCATCAACCCACCCATGTGCCCGCTCACTCAGCCCTACAAACATTTTTGAGTTTGTGTTCAACCATTGTATTGCTCAAGAAATTCCATAAATGGAGAAAATATTGTTTTTAATTGTTCTGGTTTGTCAATCAAGATAAACCTAATTCTTTCTCGATGTAGTGTCTCTGTCATTTCCGCAATCCACATCTTCACTGAGGGGACTGTTGTCTTTTTCCAAAATTTAAGTATGTTTTTTTGCTGATATTAGACCGTAATCAAGAAAGCGTCTTTGAGAGACCGTAAGGTTGCTACATGCCTCTGATATTCCCAATATTATCAATTTTGGGTCTGACTCTACTGGAGTTTTCAGTGTTTTAGAGGTGACGCTGAATACTTCCGTCCAAAAACTTTCTATTTTTTTGCACAGTGCAAAACTGTGGGTTAAGGTGGCTTCTTGAGATTGACATTTATCACAAAAAGGGGAAACAGTGGGGAAAATCTTGCTCAATTTGGTCTTTGAGTATTACAGCCTGTGCAGCACTTTAAACTGTATCAGGCAGTGTCTGGCATTTAGAGAGCAATAAGGTATGTATTGTCGGCTTTTGCTAATCGATTATTGTGCTTAGGTAATGACAATACTTTACTGAACTGTACTTAAGGAAATAATTTCACTGTGCATTTGTACATGTGCCAATAAAGCATCATTAAACATTGAGTAACTCACAGCCTGTAGTCAGTAACTCTCGGCCTGTAGCACAGTAAATCAGGACCTGTAGTCAGCAATTCTCAGGCTGTAGTCAGTATTTCTCAGCGTGTAGGTCAGCAACTCTCCGCCTGTAGATCAGTAACTCAGGCCTGTAGTCTGTAACACTCAGCCTGTAGTCAGTAGTCCAGGGCCAGTAGGTCAGTAACTCTCAGCCTGTAGTCAGTAACTCTTGGTCTGTGGTCAATAACTCTGATCTGTAACTCCTCAAGCTATAAAATGCATAAATGTTATTGAAATTCATAAATGAAAAACTATTCATTTCTTTTAGTGACCAGGTTAAACAATAGCACTTGTATATCTCGTACGACAATATCATTAGAGCCTCTTGTACCACATTTGTTAGAGATTTCTAAATAATATCTGAGGGTATTACTTGTAACAAAAAAAAAGATCTCGCACTTTTCATGTCTCAAAGGCAATTCTCACTGAATAATAGGTTTTGAAGTGATGCCACTGTTATTTCTTAGGCAAATATGATAGGCGATGTAAATGCTTGTCAGGATGCCAGAGAACATTGTGTTTTTCTTCAAAGTAGCATTGGAATTGGCCACCTGAGAAGATTTAATGGATTAATGTCCTTCACTACCTGCCCATTCTGTATTTATTTAAAAAGGGTGGGATTTGAACATAGAAGCCCAGAAATCTTTTGCTGATGAAGCACTGGGATTGCACTTTTATAATTGCAATCTAGTCGAACAGCGCAAGTGCATTCTTATGGGGGCAACAATTTGTAATACGGGAAACATGCACGTGACTGTTTTTCCAAGTTAAATTTGCCTTCACTTCGCTATGCAATTAATTCACAAGACTGTAGCCGCTTAGGGTAACAATTGACACAAAGGTGCACCACTCTGCTGCTAATGATGTGGCTCGGAGAATGGACGAGAGGTGAATGCCTTCTGGTTTACCAAGTATGATCTGTAGACATGTGTGAACTCAAGCCCTTCCAATGCCACTCTCTCAAGCCCCACTCTGAATTTTGCATTGAATCTGTACTCCTCAAACTGCAGGTTAGATCTGAAATCCATAATGGCCCTTTAGTTCATGTGGCTACAGAGAAACATGGCTGACTGGTGACAGTCCAATGACTGATGTGTTTATCATATTTTACCTAATTTTAAATGCCAGCAATTAAAAAAAAAAGCATGGCAAGAAGAATGACATGCAATATGAAAAGTTGTCATCAGCCCAACGTGAAGTGCCCAATCAAACTTGCAGACCAACATGAAATGATCTGGAAAATGTTGTTAATTAAGAAATATTTGGGGTGGGAGATTGCAACCTTCACGTGGTCCGCCCTGTTTCGACGAATGCAATCAACCAGGTGTGCACAATCAAATAAGAACAAATAGAACAAGATGTCCTACAACTGTAGGCTGTGCACACCATACGCAAGAAGAAGAAGAAGAAGAAATATTTAATGTGTGACGTGTATAGCACTGAAGAAATCAACATGAGACACTCTAAATTCTTGGCCGCAGCCTCTTGACTTGAGCGTTGAGAGTGCAAGGAGACATGAAAGTATTAATTTGAAGGCTGTGCATTTGTTTCCCATTGGAATGGAGGAAATGACACGTAGAAACAGATGAGCAGAGGGATTAACAAGTCCAATTTGGGTTTGCTAAAAACAGCTGGCAAAAGTCGTCAAAATGGCATCCTCGATGTGACTGTGACTGATAATTTAACCATGTTTAATTCAGTGATGACTGTAATATTTTCCTTGCTGTTTTTATAACTTGGATTTCATCGTGCCAATTATATTCACAATATAAGTGAATAATTTATTGAATGTAATTGGAAATAATAAACTAACATCTACCAATGTCATTCAGAATACAGTTTAAAGTAGTATTCTGCAATATTTCCTAAAATGTTTAATTGCTAAAACTGTAGTTGCATTAAAGTTGGAAAGATATTTATGACAAAAATATAAATTGTGGGTAATAGATGTGTAATGAAATAAAGACTACAACTGGACATTTTGAAGGCAGGAGAATAACCTATTAAGTAATAAAATAATGTCAATTTTACTTCGGAGTTACGTGAGTGATTCCGTGAAGAAGCCCGTGCAGGCCGCATGCGCGTCATTACGTCAGCCGCATTGGCGCAAGCACCAGACTGGCAGGGCAGAGCTCCTGCCGGCGGTAAGTGAAACCTAGAAGGTAAGTTTGTTTTTACTTATATGGGGTTTTTCGAGCAGGAGTCTCTCTTTACAGAGGTTTTTCTGCCAGTTTCACAGCCCGACGAGTGAACCGGTTATGGACAGAGGGGAAAGCCCGGTCCGACCGCGGAAGCGGATAACCGGCAAAAGATTGGGTTGTGAGATTAGGAGCTGCTGACAAGGCAGTCAGCGGCTTCCAGCCTGTGAGGATGCCTTAAAATGGCAAGGAAATAACGCCAGAGTCGCTGACAGTGCGGTCAGCAGCTCACAGACGTTGGTCTCCAGGCAGGGAACAAATTTGGGGAGAAAGGACTCGTTCAGCCCTATTTGGGCTTGGGTATAGGTCCAATGGGTTCATATCAGTATAGGTATCCTGCGGCAGCGCCTGTTTAGGGCTGCCTACGAATCGCCCCCCTCTGAGGAGGGGGGAGCAAAAGGTCAAGAGATAACTGACTCCAGGCTCTAAAGAACTCAATAGAACATACTGAAGCACATATGTGCCGGCAGTGAACAGCGCCAACAGGGGGGTGAGAGCCAGTCGCCGAATTCAGGTAGGCCTATTCAACAGGGGAAGAAAAGCTGGCAGACAAATCAATTAAGGCCATCGGCGGGCAAAGGTCATCGTTTCAGAATGCACCCCAGGCGCTCATCTGCAGTAGGCGGTTCACTGGAGCTGGGGGCATGATAGCTCAGAAATTCCATGCACCTTACCAACCCAACTTAACAAAGTGGGTCTAGCACTCCCAAAACATGGGTAAGTGCACCGTTCACAAGTTGTAATATTTACATTTGTTTGTACAACAGACAAAGGATAAAAACATCTGGTTTAGGCACAGTATTAGCATTCCAAGCAAGTTTGGATTATGCGTAGGGTTATCTTTGAAGTTAAAGTTTGGAGATCGGGCCAAAGTTCTCATGCAAACCACCCATGGAATAAGGCAGGAGTGGCATGTTTATTATGAAAAATGGAGAGTGTCGGGCATATGAACTTTCCGAATATGAAAACTTATTTTTCTGACTAACAACAGATTCATAAGAGTCTCAAAGATCCATGCTATGCAATTCCCATTACTGAGGTTATCAAATACAATATAACTGTACTAATAACAGTAAAACATTGCGGAATGGGATAAACTGTTCGTTAGTCATTGGGATTTACCTTTAATTATTAATTGGCCTATGACTCCGCCCTGTGGCAAGAGATTGGAGTTAATAGCAACCTGTTATAAAACGGACTTTTATTTAATCAAGAGTAATTGGCAATATAGTAGCTGTGTTTCAGCTGAGCAAATCAAAGAACTGATAGCGTGCAAAGTAGCGACCTCTCAAAGGATATGTAGACCATTGTTGACAACCTTATGCTATGGTCAGCTGAAGCTACCTCAGTCACAATGATGAAAAAACAGTATTCAGCATTGCTGAACATGACAATTAACTCATTTGAACTTGAACTTGAACTAGCTCCAGTAGTTTGGTCGGTCGAATTCAGTTATTACAAACTGATGCTAAGGACTCTAAGGTGAGAAGTTCCGAATACCATCTCTAGTATAAGGTAGTGGAGATTTGCAGGTGTTACCAATTCTTCATTTGTTGGTAACACTAAATATATACACTAGATACACCCCATGGGTAAGGGGCTTTTGAGCGAATATAAATATTCTACATGCTCAACTTCAAGTTGCTACACTACGGTGGTGACATATGTTAGTCACATGGCAATCAAGTAAAAGTATCCTGTAATAATTACCTAATCTCCTTTGCCACTGGTGTATCATCCAGTTCAGATCGATGACAACACAGAATAAGTATTCGATCTCAAAGTATTATGAAAGTATGGTTCAATGCTACATCGAATATCGACATGTTAGTTCATGTTTATTCACTGATTGCAAAAATATGTGGCACAACAGTGCGGAAAAATACATTCTTGCTACAAAAGCTGGAATGTTCTTTTATCTTCCTTCATTTTTGCCTCATTAGCCGGGTCTTAAAACAGTCAGCAAGACCTCGCTTGGGTTCGTACTGTCGGACTGGCTAAGTAGCCATGTTGCCTGCTTCATCAGGCATAATAATACAATGGTATACGGTTATTCCATAAAACAAAAACATGCTGGTTCAAACTGTGGTTCAGGAGACCGGCCTTTGCACAATAAAAACAATTATTGACTTACACATTTTGAATGGATTGACTTATGGCTCAGGTTGTCACATCAAGCCATGGATGTGCTCACTGCAGAGTGCAGGGATAGCACCCAAAAAAGCAGTACATTCCTATTTGAAGGGATCGGAAGTAATTTTGTTTAAATGTTAATGTTATATTTAATACGGTACAGATTACTGACATCTTCCAGTTATATTAATTAGCCTATGACTCGCCCTGTTCCAGACAATAAATCAGTTATAGAGACACTACAGCTGCAACAAACGGGAACCACTCTGTCGGGTTCAACCCGGATATCGAGTTGTTAAAGAGATCTTGACACAAGTTCTCCCACTACAAGAATATGCAGTTGGTTATTGAAAATGTGTTAACATTACTTCACCAAGGGGTTCCAGCTACATCCTTAGTTATGACACTAATATTAGCACAACGACGGCAAACATTGCAAACACCATGGCTAGATAGGATGGAATTGGCTGCAGGTGCCATTATATTTACATTCTGATCTACACAAGCAGAGCAGACCAGGGGTGGCAGGATTTAAGATCATTTTTCGGATACCCCACGGTCTCACGTCAATGTGGGAGGGCAGGCTTGCTATATTATATCAAGGCCACCAGAATCTTAAGTAGTGTGGAATTGGCATTGTTTATTAATCAACAAACAACTACACAAAGATAGGTTGGTTCAGACTATTTTAAGGTGGCTGCAGCAGGTTCTGCGTTATGCAGGTATTAACACTGACGATTGTATATCTCATTCTTTGCCCATTCTGTTTTGCGTCCACTTTAGCTTCCCCTGAGTTACAAGGGTTGCTATTGATTTATTAATTAATGTAAACCATTAATACATTTGAATCGATGTCACACTTAATGCATTTTTGATTATTCACTCATCCTGAGTCAAACGATGCAGTGAGACGCCAAGATTTGGATCTGCGGCATGAAATCACAAAGCTTCGAACTCTTCACGGAATCACTCACGTGACTCCGAAGTAAAATAGTAAGATTAAACGAGAGCTTACCAGTTTGAAGTTTGATCTTGATTTTATGAGGAGTTACGTTGGTGATTACGTGCCCTCCACGCGCAACCCTCTCTCATCAAGATCATCTGGTAGTTCTCGAGTCACGCATCTTACTATGTCACTTTGGTAATTGTTATTTGTGATTTCATACTGCTGCTTTGAAGATTGACGCGCATGTGGCCTGGATGGGCTTCTTCACGTAATCACCAACGTCACTCCTCATAATATCAAGATCAAACTTCAAACTGGTAGGTTCTCATTTAATCTTACTATTATACACCCTTTGATTTAATCATTTCTGATGTTTTATTCTATATTCTAGTTAAATGGTGCCTTTATTTGGCAAGACAATTTATTCAAAAGATATTATGAAAGGAAGTGCTGACGTAAATATTGTGCAGAGAATAGTTTACAAATGGTTTAATTTTTGAGGAGTGAAAGGAACATAAAATGTGTTCAAAACGGTGTGAAAAATGGCAGATTGCCATTATCACTTATGTATTTTAGCTACATGCCTTCCAGGAGGGACAGCTGAACTCACATTTTATCAAGATGTAATGCACAATTGTTTGCATTTTAAAGTAAAAGCAAATGTATTGGAGACGTTTGAAAAATGATTGCTTATTTTAAAAATAAAATACCGATAGACTCAAGCTTACAAACCTTGATCATTCTGTTGCTACAACAAAGTATATATTTTCCCCAGTTGAAGGTCTAAATGCAATTGGCTGACGACTTCATCTTCATTCAAGGTCAGAGTCTGGGAGATCTCCATTGGCTAGCTTACTACGTGCCCCAGTGTATTTTTGAACCTCCGTCTGAACGAGTATGTAACACTAATGATGTAGCAAATGGATTGTTAGAACTGGCTTTTGATCTTTGACCATTCTGCAGACATTCTTCCGTGAAAGTGTATGCATGTGGACATTTAGTGAGGATGGAATCAGCTTTTAAATATTTATTGTCAAAATGCTTGTATCTGGGGGTCAAACCTGAAGCACAATGGGTGGGTAAGGCACCGGAAAGCAGATAATATTTCTGAAATCACAATCTGGCATTTAGAAAACAAAGATAACTTTTTCTATAGAAAGGATACACAAGACAATAGACAATAGATGCAGGAGTAGGCCATTTGGCCCTTCAAGCCAGCACTTCCATTCAACGTGATCATGGCTGATCATCCCCAATCAGTACCCCGTTCCTGCCTTCTTCCCATATCCCCTGACTCCGCTATCTTCAAGAGCCCCACCTAGCTCTCTCTTGAAAGTATCCAGAGAACCAGCCTTCACCGCCATCTGAGGCAGAGAATTCCACAGACTCACAACTCTCTGTGAGAAAAAGTGTTTCCTCGTCTCCGTTCTAAATGGCTTACCCCTTATTCTTAAACTGTGGCCCCTGGTTCTGGACTCCCCCAACATCGGGAACATGTTTCCTGCCTCTAGCATGTCCAAACCCTTAACAAACTTATATGTTTCAATAAGATATCCTCTCATCCTTCTAAACACCAGAGTGTACAAGCCCAGCCGCTCCATGCTCTCAGCATATGACAGTCCCGCCATCCCGGGAATTAACCTTGTAAACCTACGCTGCACTCCCTCAATCGCAAGAATGTCCTTCCTCAAATTAGGGGACCAAAACAGCACGCAATACTCCAGGGTATAAAGGCGAACATACCATTCACTTTCTTCGCTGCCTGCTGTAACTGCATGCTTACTTTCATAGACTGATGAACAAGGACCCCCAGATCCTGTTGTACAGTGGATGCTGAGATCTGGAGCAAGAAAACAAACTGCTGGAGGAATTAGCAGGTCAGGCAACATCTATGGAGGTAAAGGAATAATCAACATTTTGGCATCAGGACTAAGTGTCGACTGGGCAACATCTCAATGGAACACGTGAACTGTGTCCACAATGACCATTTTAAGCGATTGGTTGCCAGCCATTTCATCTCAAGCGATTGGTTGCCAGCCATTTCATCTCAAGTTGTCATTCCCATAGCAACTGGTCTTCTCCACTACCAGAGTGAGGCCAAATGCAACACCATGTCTGTCTGGACATTCCACAACCCTATGGTCTGAACATTGGATGATCTAATTTCAGAGAGCTTGCTACAACTGTGCTCTTTTTGCAATACCTTTCTTTCTCCCAGATAGAGGTGAAGGAGGAGGTGTAGGGACAAGAGTTACATCTTCTTAGTTGTGGGTGAATGTGCCTACGGATAGTGAGGAATGAGTGAGGAGGGATGAGCAAGCCATGAGACAGTCATGGAGAGAGTGGTCCCTAAGGAATGTAGAAAGGGGTGGGGAAAGGAACAAGTGACTGGAGAATGGATCACATTATAGCTGGCAGAAATACTGAAGAATGATGTGCTGGATGTGGAAGCTGGCGGAAGGTAAAAACTAAGAGACTCTACACCCTAATGCCCCTGTCTCACTGTGCGAGTTGACCCACGAGGTACCCCGAGTGATAGACTCGTGGCTGCCCACGAGACTGCAAGTGTATGATCAAGTGTGTGGCCGAGTTCCCACGGGTATGTAATTGCTGCGATGTTGCAAGTTCCTCTCCCGAGTTAGCAAGTTCCTCTCCCGAGTTAGCAAGTTCCTCTCCCGTTACTCTTGAGCCAACCGTGAATGAAGGTATGGTTTAATAAAGCAACAATGTTAAAATACATCTCCATCCTGTGGTTTTGAGTTATTTCAGCGCGGCCGCATCTATTGATATGACCTACAATGGGAAAATGCGCATTCTACCAAGCATTTCTTGTTTTTTTATGTTTTTAAATACTTTTTTGCAATGGATCTCTATTTTAAATAATTTTAAAAAAGGAAGCAGCCCGGGTGACTGACATTGAGCGGCCGTTGGGACCCGACAGCAGACGCAGACACACACACACACACACACACACAGAGAGATACACACAGACAGCAGCTGGCCACCACTTCAGAGGAATTAAGCAGCTCGGGTGACTGAGCGGCCGCAGGGACCCGACAGTACACACACACACACACACACACACACACACACACAGATAGACAGAGAGGGAGAGAGAGAGACACACACACACACACACACACACACACACACACACACACACACACACACACACACACACACAGAGATACACACAGACAGCAGCTGATCACCACTTCAGAGGAATGAGGCAGCTCGGATGACTTTGAGCGGCCACCGGGACCCGACTACAGACACACACACAGATACACACAGATAGACAGAGAGGGAGAGAGAGAGAGACACACACACACACACACACACACACACACACACACACACAGAGAGAGAGATACACACAGACAGCAGCTGGCCACCACTTCAGAGGAATTAAGCAGCTCGGGTGACTGAGCGGCCGCAGGGACCCGACAGTACACACACACACACACACACACACACACACACACACACACACACACAGATAGACAGAGAGGGAGAGAGAGAGACACACACACACACACACACACACACACACACACACACACACACACACACACACACACACACACACACACACAGAGATACACACAGACAGCAGCTGGTCACCACTTCAGAGGAATGAGGCAGCTCGGATGACTTTGAGCGGCCACCGGGACCCGACATCAGACACACACACAGATACACACAGATAGACAGAGAGGGAGAGAGAGAGAGACACACACACACACACACACACACACACACACACACACACACACACACAGACAGCAGCTGGCCACCACTTCAGAGGAATTAAGCAGCTCGGGTGACTGAGCGGCCACCGGGACCCGACAGTACACACACACACACACACACACACACACACACACACACACACACAGAGAGAGAGAGAGAGATACACACAGACAGCAGCTGGCCACCACTTCAGAGGAATTAAGCAGCTCGGGTGACTGAGCGGCCGCAGGGACCCGACAGTACACACACACACACACACACACACACACACACACACACACACACAGAGATAGACAGAGAGGGAGAGAGAGAGACACACACACACACACACACACACACACACACACACACACACACACACACACACACACACACACACCACACACACAGAGATACACACAGACAGCAGCTGGTCACAACTTCAGAGGAATGAGGCAGCTCGGGTGACTTTGAGCGGCCACCGGGACCCGACAGCAGACACACACACATATACACACAGATAGACAGAGAGGGAGAGAGACACACACACACAACTCAGCGGACCAGGCAGCATCTCTGGAGAGAAGGAATAGAGTCGAGACCCTTCTTCAGACTTACCCGAAATGCCACCCATTCCTTCGCTCCAGAGATGCTGCCTGTCCCGCCGAGTTACTCCAGCATTGTGTGTGTCTATCTCCGGTGTGAACCAGCATCTGCAGTTCCTTCCCAATCCCACACTCTCGGCCCCGGGGGGGTGGATGGAGCATCACACGTGGACACATCCCACCCACCACCCCAGACTTGCCCCTACGGCAGGTCTTTAAGCCGTTCATTGAGACAGAGTGAAGCCACGGGGACAAGTGGCAGAGAGGCCGAAGATAGACACGAAATGCTGGAGTAACTCTGCGGGACAGGCTGCATCTCTGGAGCGAAGGAAAGTCTGAAGAAGGGTCTCGACTCTATTCCTTCTCTCCAGAGATGCTGCCTGGTCCGCTGAGTTATAAACTCCAGCATTTTTGTGTCTATCTTTGGTTCAGTCTTACGAGCAAAAGAACAGATGATTAAAGTTCCCACGGTACACTCACGAGACACTAAGATAAACGCACGGGGCCACTACGTTATTACAACGAGTTAAAATGTTTCCATTTTACACTTGAACAGTTAATTTGACTCGTGGAAAAAATCAAACATGTTTGATTTTTTTCACGAGTTAACAAGTTTCCCGAGTACCTGCCGTTAGCGCCACGAGTCGATAAGTTGCTCGTGCGAGTTCCGACGTTCCCGCTACGTGATCACCACGAGTGAAAACTCGGGGTCACTCGTGGGCCAACTCGCACAGTGAGACAGGGGTTTTATTCTGTTTGGAGAAAGTTGTGTGCGGGAGCAGAAGTGCATGATATACGGGGCATATGGGTGAGAGTTTGGTTATTAACATTGGGTGGAAGCCACATTGCCTGAAATAGGAGACCATTTCAGATGTCCTGGAGTGGAAATCCCCATCTCGAGAACAGGTGCAGCAGAGATAGAGAAACTAAGAGAAAGGGATGACGTCCTTAAAGGAGACTGGGTGGGAGGAGGTGTAGTCTAGGTAGCTGTGGAAATTAATGGGCTTTTAGAAAATATCAATGGATAGCTGAGTTGGAGTCAGAGAGATCAGAAAGTGGAGAGTGGTGTCGGAAATGGTGCAAGTAAAATTGAGTGCAGAGTGTAGGTTAATAGATTGACTTGGTTGAAGAAATTAACATATATCACATAGGTCCAGGAGAAAGCACCAATACATTTGTCAATGTAATGGATAAAGAGTTGGGGGATGGTGTTGGAGTAGGCCTGGAACAAAGACTGCTTCACATAGACAGAGAAGAGGCAGGCAGAGTGAAACAGAGGGAGCAAGAGGTACAAATACATGATTCCCTGAAAGAGGCATCATTGATTAACGGGGTGGTTAAGAGGGCCTTTGGCATACTGACCTTCATTAGTAAGGGCATTGAGTATAAAAGTTGAGCTTTATGTTGCAGTTGTGCAGGACGTTGGTGAGGTTACGCATGGAGTATTGTGTTCACTTTTGTTCACCCTTCTATAGGAAGGATACCATTAAGCTATGAAGAATGCAGAAAAGATACGTAACGATGTTGCGAGGACTCATTAGGCAGACTTGGACTTTATTCCAAGGAGCATAGGTAATGATTACCTTATGGGGGCGCATAAAATCATGAGGGTTACAGAGTGTTTGCTGAGGGTTGAGGAATCAAGAAGTAGAAGCCATAGATTTAAAGGGAAAGGGGAACGGAGGGGCAATTTTTCCACATGTCGTGAGGTAATTGTAAGGAATAAGCTGCCAGAGGAATTAGCTAAGGCAGGTACAATAATAATATTTTTTAAGACATTTGGACAGGTATATGGATAGGAAAGATTTAAAGGGATATCGGTCAAACATGGGGAAATAAGACTAGTGTAAATGGACATCTTGGTTGGCATGGATGTTGGGCAGAAACACTTGTTTTCATGTTCCATGACAAAGCTAGGACCTATGTTAGTGCCCGTGGCTATACCTTTAATTTGTAAGAAATGGAAATAGGAAGGAGAATTTAAATGCAGAATGCGAAGGGAAATTCTGCCCTATATGTGGAAAGGGAAGGATCTCCTGTCCATCCCCCCCTACTGGTTCTGTCTTCTCATTGTTGCTCTTTTATCTGGTCCTTCTTATTACTTTTAATTATTTATCAGATTCCAATATCTACAGCCTCGTGTTTCTCCGCTTACCACCTTTCAGCCTCTGAATCCATCTCCATGCTTCCCTTCCCCATCTGGCTCCATCTGGCCACTTTCTTCACTCTCTTGTTTAAGAAGGAACTGCAGATGCTGGAATTCTTCTCGCTTTGTCTGTTTCTATCTATCACCGAAGAAGTGATGGTAATGTTCAAGAATCTAATGTTCCTGTTTTCTTGTTATCTAATGTTAAATCCACAAATTATGACCCCCTTTGAGTCATTTTAGATCGCCCCAAAAATTAATAAAACTAATTTCTCATGAGCTAATGACATTTGCCTGCATTTGGCCCTTCTCTATCTAAACTTCTACTATTCACTCACTTGTCAAATGTCTTGTAAATGGTGTAAGAATACATACTTCTACTATTTCCTCATTATTACTGCCATGCTCTGTGCAGAAACGTTGCCCATCAGGTTCCCTTTCAATCTCCCCCACCCCCCTCACCTTAAATATTTGACCTCTAGTATTTGACTCTCCTTCCTGGGAAAATTACTGATCATTAACCTTATCCATTCCCCTCGTATCATTCTCAGGTAGCCTCTGAGTCTCCTGTGCTCCAGTGGAAAGATTCACAGCCAATTCACCTTCTCTTTATATCTCATGCCCTTCAATAACATCCTTGGTAATCTTTTCTGAACCATTTTCAGTTGAATGACACACTTCCTACAGCTGGGTGACCAGAAGTGCACACAATGCTCCAAGTGTGCTTTCATCAACATGTTCTACAGATGTAACATATTGTGACAACTTTTATAATCAATGCCCTGAGCAATGAAGGCAAGAATGACATATGCTTTCTTCATCATCCTATTTCTCTGAATCACCAATTTCAGACATCTATGTTCTTGTGCTCCTAGATCCCATTGTTCTACAAATACAACTCTCTCTAAGGCCTTTTACTGTGTAAATCCTGCCTAGTTTAACTTCCCAAAATGCATTCCCTCACACTTTTCTGAGTTAAAGTTCATCTGCCAACTCTTGACAAATGATTTTGGACTTGAAATATCAACTCTGTTTCTCTTTCCACAGCCACTTTGTGTCCTGCTGAACATCCCCAGCATTTTCCATTTTTGATACGTGTATTGAATTAGTTGGGTAAAAATGGAATGAAAACTAGTTGTTGATTAAGCCGGGATGTAAGCATGGGTACTGGATAGACACAGCTCTGCAATGTAATGTGAACGCATATACTGTATCAATCATCATTCTGTAAGAGTGAAAGCAAGTTTGTTTGAGTTTGAGTCATGCAAAACAAATGATAGCAGTACCTTTGCAAAGGTACTGCTATCATTTGTTTTGCATGAGTTCATTTTTACAAAACGGCTATTCTAAGTACGGTGAAATGTTCCCAACAATCTTGAAAAAACCCAGCTGAGATTATGATCAGCTCCTAATCAACTACAACCATGCTAAGAATTCTTCTCCCACATAACAATAATCAGTTGTGTTCACTTAACAGTTTTGCAATATAAATTCTTGTTTCATTTGAAAATGTTCTGGCATGTAACCCTGGTCTTGAACTGCATTTCTCAGTTCTTTTTACCAGTATCAAGGCAGTCACAGGACTTAAAGGGGCAAAATGTGATGATAGCTTTATTGAGACTTCAAAAGGCAATACGTCTTGCCTGTAGACAAAAAATTCTGGAGAAACGCAGCATCTATGGAGAAAAGGAGTAGGTGATGTTTTGGGTCAAGACCCTTCTTCAAACTGATGTCGGGGGGGGGGGGGAGAAAGGAAGAGGCGGAGACAGTAGGCTATGTGGGAGAGCTGGGAAAGGGGAGGAGAAGGAGGGAGAAAGCAAGGACTACCTGAAATTGGAGGTCAATGTTCATACCGCTGGGGTATAAACTACCCAAGTGAAATATGAGGTGTCGTTCCTCCTATTTGCGCTGGGCCTCACTCTGGCAATGGAGGAGGCTCAGAGCAGAAAGAAGGACTACCTGAAATCAGAGAAGTCAATGTTCATACCGTTGGGATGTAAACTACCCCAGCAAAATATGAGATGTTGTTCCTCCAATTTGTGCTGGGCCTCACTCTGGCATTGTCTTGCCTGTGGTTATTTCAATTAAGCTATCATCACATACAAACATATGATAGGGAAAATTGAGTAGTTCGCATTGATTTTAGGATGCATTTGCCTGTAGGTGTGTTAAGTCTCCAGGAAAACATTTTCATAGATGGGATTTATGGAACAGGAGGAAGATAGAGATTCTCTGAACAGTAATGCATTTTCAATTTCTAGAAATCCATCAATGGGATGGATTTACTATTCAAAGTTAAGGATGATAGCAGGTTTAGAGAATTGCAATTAGTTAAGATAGATTGCGTGGGCTTTGTAAGAGGGGGTGAAAGGATTGTGCATCTTACTGTTTGTATATGATTGTCTTGATGCAGGATGTTGATGATCAGGTTTTGAAATCTAAGGTTGAGAAAAATGCTGGAGAAACTCAGCGGGTGAGGCAGCATCTATGGAGCAAAGGAATCTATTCCTTCGCTCCATAGATGCTGCCTCACCCGCTGAGTTTCTCTAGCATTTTTGTGTCTACCTTCGATTTTTCCAGCATCTGCAGTTCTTTCTTAAAGGTTTTGAAATCTGGTTGGAGGCAATGGTGAAGTTTAACCACATCTGAGCAGTTGACATCTGATCACATGATGGCTGATGTTTATTAAATCTACAATATCCATAAGTGTAGTCTTTGTATGCACATTGCAATGCATCTAGAGATGAAATGATTGATTGATATCAGTATTTTACACATATGCAGTAGCCGGTATTTTAAAAAACTTTTTCAAGGAGCTGTGATTGTTAGCAGATAATTGCAGCTTTGCAGATTTGTTTGCTGGAATCGTCAGGATGTGAATGAATGGTAGGACCTGGGAGACCAGCCTGAGGGAATGGCTGCTGCATAACACATAGTTAACTGCAAAAGTACATAGTGACATGCAAAGCTGCAGAGCTATCCAAAGTCCGAATAGAAATGCCCAACGGAAGAAATGACCTATGGTGATGCACGGGGACAAAGGTCAAAACAGGGAAAATAAAACAAAGGTGGCTTACATGCTTTAAATATTGTGGGTGGCAACATGAAGAGATAAAGAAGAAATGCCCTGGATAGGGAAAAAATGGATTGGATTGGTTAAAAATTAATCTCAACCGGCAACACATGAAGAGAGGACGTTAAAGGTCCCATAGTGTAGAGAGATGAGCTGTGTAACCTAGGGGTCAGAGTTAAATTCAAAGAACCAATTGAAAATCCAGTGCAAAATAAGGGCAATTCTGTGGAAAGAATAACAATTAGAGGTATCTATGCCAATAAATTGATGCAAAGCCAATCGGGACCAATCAAAGCTAAGAGCAAGCCAGTTCAGGCAAACTAATGTAGTGCTGTTGAAGTATAAATATAATACACTGAAGTCAACTGAGAAATGCTCTCTGAAGGTGTGAAACCAAAACATTTCAATTATTTGATAAAATTGTAGTAGACCAGAAACGTATCAAACCTGTAATTGGAAATATTATGGTCTGGTAATTGAGACTGATGAAGATACCAGAACATTGAACTTTTTTGTCATATTCGGTTCTAGCAACCATCTTCATTTGTTGTAATATGACACGAGCAAGTGGAAACTTTGAGTGGGAGAAATGGCAGATGAAGTTTTATCAGGGCAAGTATGATGTTTGCACTTTGGGAGGTCAAATGCAGAACAAAAGTATAGTATATAGTAAATGGCAGGAACCTAAAGAGTACCACAGAAGAGATGTGGGGATGCAGGACCATGGTTCCCTGAAAGATAAAGAGCCCGATATGGTCCTGATCAATTTGGATTATCTACTTTACATGATTATCTCCTGGATACACCTAATAGATTCTGCCCCATCTAAGCCCTTGGCCTCATTCTTGGTCAATATTTGGGGTTAAAATTACCCAGCAGAACAACCCAGTTGCTTTTTACGTATTTCCATGATCTGCCTGCATATCTGTTCCTTTATCTCCAAGTGGTTTGTGAGAGGCCCATAGTATAATCTCATCATTGCATTTTTCTTATTCCTTAACTCTACCATATGGCCTTGCTGGGTGAGCTCTGCAAGAACTCCTCTCTAAATGCAGCTACGACTTTCTCCCTAATCACAAATGCAACTCCCCCACCTCCTTTCCATTCTTCTACTTGGGTCATGAGTTAGACCAATACTAGAGGTAGTGTCCCATACCTTGATGATTTTTGGGAAGAATCCATTCCTGGACTTGGATGTTACAATTTTCAAACTCCTATAACTTCTTCCTGAAGGCAGGAGTGAAATGAGAGCATTACCAGGCTGGTGTGAGTCTTTAATGATGCTGGCTGCCTATTTTGAGGCAGCGCTTCATGTCGATCCAATCGATAGGAAGGAGATCAGTACCTGTGATGGACTGGGCAGTGTTCACCACTATGTGTAGTCTATTTTGTTCCTGGACGTTTGAGTTGCCGAACTAAGTCATGATACAAGCAGTCAACATGCTCCCCACCGTACACCTGTAGAAGTTCAAGAGAATATTAAGGTATCACTGCAGTCAATTTTGGGAAGAGAGCAACTAGAACTCACAGTCTGCATTAGAACGTAGGTAGAGGAGAGGCTAAGTTTCACAGAACTTAGCACATAACTTGTATATAGGACAATGATCACAGAGCAGGACCAGGCATAAGTATCAGGTTCATTGCCAACATCACAAGCTGGATTGTACAGGGAGAAGAATAGTGCAGGTGGATGCATGGCAGAAAATGTAGTGCAGAAAAGAGTCTTATAATTCAGCAGGAGTGGGAACTTAAGGGGAGTTTAATTAGTTCTGTGTAGGTAATTTAGCAGGGAGGAGAATACGAGATTGCAAGAGAATAGATAAGTAACAAGATGAATAAAAGCTGGAAGGAACAAACTGACAAAACAAAATTATAGAAAGTAGGCTGAGATGTCACAGTTGCAAAGGGCCTCGGGTCTTGCTATGAGTTTTAGATATGGTAGCGATAATGGAGACAGATTTAAACAGCAGAAATGCAAACTAAAATTTTAGGCTACATATTCAGGAGAAAGGTGGAAAAAGAAAAGGAAGATATTGAAGGTAACATCTGCCATGAATAAAGAAGGAAGTAAATTAAGGTTCAATTGGTTCAAATTAAGAAAAGGAAACATCCTGTGAACTACCAAATAGAGAGTTCCATTACCAAATAATGAGAGGGAAGTAGAGAAATAAACCTGTATGGCAAATTTCAGAGGAATATGACAAAATAATTCTGAGTGATCACAATAATCTCTATACATAGTGGGTGGGGTAGTAGGATGGATGGGTTGTGGTTTGCTACATTCTACCACTAGAGAGCAGTCCTGAACTACTATCTCCCTCATTGGAGACCCTCGGACTATCTTTGATTGGACTTTACTGGCTGAATCTTGCACTAAACGTTATTTATCATATATCTGTACACTGTGGAGGGCTCTATTGTAATCACTGTATTGTCTTCCCTCTTACTAGTCAGCACGCAGCAAAAGCTTTTCACTGTACCTCAGTACACATGACAATAAATTAAATTCAAACTCAAACTTCTGCTTGCAGCTTCAGAACACTTGATAAAATATAAATGGTGAAATAACGTCCTGACTCCAGGGGTCTGTGCATAGTGTTAATTGTAGAATCACAGCAAAACCACGCAAGCATCATCTTTGACTTTCCCTTGTGTTAAATATGATGGATAGACTCTGCAGCCCAAATTCTATCAGTGTGGGTAAGGCAGCTTTGGTTATAGTTACGCCATTTTTATGTCATAGAAACATAGAAACATAGAAATTAGGTGCAGGAGTAGGCCATTTGGCCCTTCGAGCCTGCACCGCCATTCAATATGATCATGGCTGATTATCCAACTCAATATCCCGTACCTGCCTTCTCTCCATGCCCTCTGATTTCCTTAGCCACAAGGGCCACATCTTACTCCCTCTTAAATATAGCCAATGAACTGGCCTCAACTACCCTCTGTGGCAGAGAGTTCCAGAGACTCACCACTCTGTGTGAAAAAAGTCTTCCTTATCTCGGTCTTAAAGGATTTCCCCCTTATCCTTAAGCTGTGACCCCTTGTCCTGGACTTCCCCAACATTGGGACCAATCGTCCTGCATCTAGCCTGTCCAACCCCTTAAGAATTTTGTAAGTTTCTATAAGATCCCCTCTCAATCTCCTAAATTCTAGAGAGTACAAACCGAGTCTATCCAGTCTTTCTTCATAAGACAGTCCTGTCATCCCTGACATCCCAGACATGTCATAAGTCTGTGCTTGACCATTCATGGCTAGGCCCAACTTTAAACAATGGGGCCACACTTCTAAAATTATGGTGCAGGTGAGGATTCGGGAAAGTAAATCTCTGAGCAAATTTAAGATAATATTGCCTCATATCCACTTGAAAAGCAAAGGGTAAACATTAACAACAAAGCAACTTGAATCCCCACAGCACCTTCAGAGCATAGAGCATAGAACAGTTCAACACATCCCCTTAAATCCTCAATATCCGTGCCAAACCTGATGTCAAGTTAAATTAATCTCCTCTGCCTGCAAATGGTCCATCTCTCTATTCTTTTCATATCTATATGCCTGAAAGTCTCTTTAATGTCACTCTCATATTTGCCTCCACCATCTCCCCCGGCAGCCCGTTCCAGGAATCCACCACCATCTATGCAAATAAATTTTATATACTTCTTCAGTTCTCACCGCAACCGCCGACCCTCCAGTCCAAGTTTGTCCAACCTCTTCTTATAGCTAATACCCTCTTTTAGCATATGGAAGTTGCTTCAGAAGTGACACAAACTAACAGAGTAATATGAGGATAGGTGAGCAACTCTTTGGTCAGCAGAGTACATTTATGGAGGGTAATAATTGAGAAGAGAGATGTTGGGAACAGAGTATTTTTGGGACAGAACTCCAGAACCTAAGGCCTTGATGGCTGAAACCATTTGTGCCAATGGTAAAGATATGGAAATGTGAGATACAAGAAGCTGAAGTTGTAGAATTCAGATGTACCAGAGGGTTGAGAGCTGGAGGATATTATAGAGAAAAGAAAGGAGTATGGCTATGGGAAGATTTGAATACAAGGATGGGAATTGTAATATGTTTAAGAACAGGTCAGTGCACATCAGTGAGAATAAGATTGCAGGACATGGTGCAGATTAAAATGTAGGCAGCAGAGTGTTGGATGAGTTCAAACTGATGGGATTTGGAAAATCCGAGAGTGGCTAAAAAATATTGGAATAATCAAGCCAGTTGCTACTAGATCACGGGGGAGAGTTTCTGGAGCAGGTGGGCAGAAACAGAGCAAAAACAGTCCATGGTGCAGATATGGAAGTGAGTGCATACAGTCTACCTCTGCCTCGGACAGTGACCAGCTGAAATTTGTGGCCACAGAATACAGTTCATGACAAGAACTGAACAAGTTGCACATTCATATAATAGGCAGCCAAAAATATATCCAGAAGTTTTGATGCAGGAACAGAAACTGCGAAAGAAGATTTTCTGGCTACAATCTGTGAAGCAGAGTGGAACCAGAAAAGTGCAGTTGCTGTCAGCTGGGCAACAGGATGGAAGTGTGGGAGAAAGATGGTCTGCTCAATCATGTCCAATGCTGTAGACAAGTTCAGGAGCAGGAGCACTGATCTTGCCCTTCACTCATAGTTAAAGGGCATGCCACGTTTTCTAGTTCCACTCAAATGTAGGAACAGATGCAGAAACCTATTTGGAGAAGTTTAAGCATGGGTGCCAACAGCCTGAGCAAATTATTTTGCCATTAAACAGTCCACCTAAAAGGCATTCAAATATAATTGCAATAGTTTCCAGTAATATGCCTTATAGTGATAATGGATGGACTTTAGTTAAACTTTAGATGTTTTAGTTTTATCAACAACATTGCCAACTTTCCTTTGCAAAACATCCCAAATTGTTTCATTGAAGCATTGCCCAATAATTCACACACCGCAGCAGAACTGGATGGATAACCGATGCTTGATCAAAATGGTGGTTTTCCTGGAGAATCCTGAAATGGACAGACAGGTAGAAGGATAGAAAGATTGAAGGAAGGAATTGATTAGATTGAGTTCATGGCAGTTAGAAAGGTAGTGTGGCATAGAGGAGAGAATTAGGGATGTCATGAAGCCAAAATTGGAAGAGTGCAGCTGATCATCCACAATCAATCAGTCTCAATCAATTTTTAGTTTTAATTATTGCTGCAAAATAGTAGGATGTAGGTCATTGGTTTTAATTTGGTTCTAGGTTCCATTAAGATTTTGGACATTGGAGCAATGAACACTCAAATTATTACAGAAAGGTTATGCTTTGTCAGACTGTAAGGTTGTTCTTAAGGTTAGTAAACGTAAAAATGGAGAATTGTTGGACTTTTTATATCAACTGAGATATGTGGTACGTCCACAGTTTTAAATTTGAGTTGACCTGGGATTTTCTGGTACGTAATTATAATAATTGAAAATGATTATTTCCCATTATAACCATATAACCATATAACAATTACAGCACTGAATTTATAGAAACTTAATATCCGTGTTTGAAAGTCTTATTTAAAACACTTCACTAAAATGATGAATCAGTGAAAACAATAATGAACACTCTTATTAACAGAGAATACCATTGGTTTGTAAGTCATCCAATCATTTGAACTCTTCCGATTTTCACACTGACCAAAGATCATAAAGTGGAGCAAGATAGTCCATTCGTCGAAAAAGCCATAGTAGGTCATGGGTAATCTTCAGCGCATTTTCCGTAACCGGCTTCCGTCTCCGCTCCAATCCATGATCTTTGGTCATGGCATTCGCTCTATGATCTTTGGAGTGGACTATCTTGCTCTGCTGTATGATCTTTGGTTTACACCGAAGATAGACACAAAAAGCTGGAGTAACTGGAGAGAATGAATGGGTGACGTTTCGGGTCGAGACCCTTCTCACCCAGGTGTTAGATAGTTAATTATTTTTCTTTTGATTACCTCTAAAACTGTGCTCTAAAACTGCAGACGGTAGCTTCAGCTCTTAGCTCAATATGTATGAAATTGTTGCAATGCAGAGCACAGTTCTGAATTGCTCAAGACCGATGCATTTCATTTGCCCAAGTGCGTACCACACACAGAACTGTCGCGGTTCCTAATGGATCATATGGGGAGTCTAAAATCAACTTATAAACCAATGTTTCTTGAAGCATTCATTTACGCGGTATAAAAAAAAAATTGAATACTAATTAGTAGAATATGGGGTAAACAGCTATAACCATGTGTAACTATTTATTTTACAGCAAAGTAATATTTAGATTTTGAAATGCAGACATTTTAAGCATCAAATTACAGTAACGGTGCCTCAACATTAAGTGTTTCATTTCTCTACAAATCTCCAAAATGCTGCCCATAATTAAAAAATATTTTCAATTCCATGTAAACATCTATCACTTTTATTTATTCAATCCAAAATGAAAAGGTAAAATGTTAATAAAATGCTAAACATTACAAGCTTTTTTGGTTGTTTGTGGCAAGAATCTTCATGTTGTAATGTCATTTACTTTTACGCGCATTGAAACGAGTAAAGAAAATAACTCTACTGGGCTAAGTGCAGCGAGATTCGGAATCACTGTATTTTTCACCCATTCAAATGGGCCCCAAAGCATTGTGTAGGGATGGTGGGTTCTCTCGTATACTGTAGTGGTGTAAAGTGTTAATTTCTGTCATTTACTGCGTCTATTTTAGAAACTGTCAGACAAGTAATGAAAAGAGGGGAATGAAGGGTGTATTTACAGGTGATTAATACACCCCGGGATCGGTTTCAACGCGGGATCAAGTTAAGTACATAAACTGGAGCCAGGTGCATTAATCATCCTTGAACACTCGCTGTTGTATTTCGATCACCCATTGTGCCCTCGACTGGACAGACTGATGTGTGTGTAGGAAGGAACTGCAGATGCTGATTTAAACCGAAGATAGACACAAAAAGCTGGAGTAATTCAGCGGGACAGGCAGCATCTCTGGAGAGAAGTAATGGATGACCTTTCGGGTCGAGACTGAAGAAGGGTCTCGACCCAAAACCATCCCGACATGACTCAGCTCTATGATCTTTGCTGATTACACTGCGAGAGGCATAACGGAAGTCATGGCGGGTTTGCTAAAATGGCGGACGTCCCGTTCCATTCCGTTCTACAAGTCAGTCCATTGGATTTTGCAGGAGTGGGCCATCTTGCTCCGCTCTATGATCTTAGATACTGACCTTTCTGTCCTGGGCCTCCTCTGCCAGAATGAGGCCACACGCAAACTTGAGGAACAACACCTCATCTTACGCTTGGCTAGTTTACAACCCAATGGTATGAGCATTGAATTCTTCAATTTTAGTAACTATAAAACCCCCCCTGTCTCCCTTCTTCTCCCACAATCCCACCTTGCCAAGCAACTACAGACCTATTTCAAATCTGCCTTTCCTTTCAAAAGTCCTTGAAAAGGTAATTTTAAGTCAACATGCCTTACCTTCACCAAAATGCTATCTTGGAAACTTTCCAATCAGGCTTCAGGGCCCACCACAGCACAGAGTCTGCCTTTTTGAAGGTACATAATGACCTACTTCTCACCATTGACTCCGGCGACTGTGCAATCCTGCTCCTTTTCGACCTCAGCGCAGCATTTGATACTGTTGACCACACCATCCTAATTGACCGTCTCCGGTATGGGGTTGGTATTGATGGCACTGCCCTGAGCTGGTTCATCTCCAACCTCAAAGGTAGGAGTTTCTCTACTAACATATGGAAACTCTTTCTCCTCCCCAGCTAGCCTCTGCTGTGGGGTTCCACAAGGTTCCATCCTTGGCCCCATTCTTTTCTCCCTGTATATGCTCCCCTTAGGCCAAGTCATTCAAAGGCACGGCATTTCCTTCCATTGCTATGCAGACGATACACAACTCTATCTCCCCCTGAAGCCCAACAACCGATCAAATCTACTTAACCTTATCCACTGCCTCGAGGATATAAAGTGTTGGATGGCCCAGAACTTCCTCCAACTAAACAAGAGTAAGTCTGAGGTCATCCTTCTCGGCCCCTCGGACTCAATCAAAACGATAGCAGGCAGCCTTGGAAGCCTTACCCCATTACTCAAACCTCACGTCAAAAACCTTGCCGTGATATTTGACTCAGCATTGAAATTTGACAAACAAGTCAATGCCATGGTCAAAGCTAGCTTCTTCCAGCTTCGGACGATAGCTAAAATAAAACAATTCCTCCAGTTTGACGACCTTGAAAAGATCATCCACACATTTATCTCCTCCCGCCTCGATTACTGCAACTCCCTCTACACTGGCATCAGCCAATCTTTCCAGTCCCGCCTGCAACTGGACCAAAACGCCGCAGCAAGACTCCTGATGGGCACCTGAAAAAGGGACCACATCACCCCGATTCTGGCCTCTCTCCACTGGCTCCCTGTGTGGTTCCGAATAAATGTCACCATCCTTCTTTATGTTTACAAAGGGCTTGCCCCCACCTACATCAAAAGTCTACTTCGGAGTCACGTGAGTGATTCCGTGAAGAAGCCCCGCCAGTGCAACAGTGCAAGGGGCACCACTATCGAACACACAGCAGGATATGTTGGCCCTGCTGTGTAATGCCCATTTTTAAATCAATTGTTTAAGGAAAACTGCCATCAAGCCTACGCTCAACTCATGATTCGCAGCCTTATGCAGATCCTCCAATGTTCAGCCACCAAACTTACTATTTGGGGCAGATCTAGCGAAACAAGTTAAAGACCTGGACGATGAGGCAAAAACAATTGGCCTCATCAAAACACATCCCGGGGGCAGGATGCCGCTTCGCAGATCATACCCCTTTAGACGGGCTACAGACGCTGGTGCATGGCAAGGACCAAGCCGGGCGATTCCATCTACACGCCTTTGGCACCAATGCATACCCCTAACAGTACTAGGAGAAAGAGGAATCCAGCAACTATGGAGGTACGAGTAACTGGACTTGTCCAGGACATATCCTCTAAAGATCACTCACCAATAGGGGGTAGGTTGCAATTGTTCTACGATAAATGGTGCTGCATAACATCAGATCCGTTTATACTGGACAGTATCCGGGGGTCTCGAATAGAGTTTATCTCTGAAGTACACCCACCCGTACAACATACACCAAGTCGGGTATTGGTGTTTTCAAAACCAGAAACTGTACAGCTGAATGATGAAATTGAAATATTATTCAAAAAAGGGGTAATTGAAAGGACGGCTTATCAGCCTCAACAATTTGTGTCCAATATATTCCCCAGGCAAAAGAAGGATGGTGGGTGTCGATTCATTCTGGACTTAATCCGACTGAACTCTTATGTCCAGTATAAACATTTTAAAATGGAAACTTTCAGTACTGATAAGCAACTGGTGTCCAAAGGGTGTTATATGGCAAGTATAGATCTGAAAGATGCATATTATTCAGTACCAATTCATCACCAATACCGTAGATACTTAAAATTTAGTTGGATGAGACAGCTGTGGCAATTTAAAACTTTGCCCAATGGGTTAATCTCAGCCCCTAGGTTATTTACAAAATTGTTTAAACCAGTATTAGGACTACTCTGGGCTCAGAATCACATTGTGATGGCATACTTGGATGATGTTCTGATCATAGGCAAAACTCAGGAAGCAGCTGAATTGCCGGTTTCAGTTACTAAACACATGTTTGAGAGGTTAGGTTTCCTCATCCATCCAACTAAATACAAATTAGTACTGTCTAGAATGATTGACTATTTGGGGTTCATCATTGATTCAACTAACATGTCAGTGACTTTGCCTATGGCCAAAACTTTAGAAATTATGGAGGCCTTCAGCAATCTGGTAGTTGAACAGCAACCCTCCATCCGACGAGTAGTCTGTGTTATTGATAAATTAGTGGCGGCTTTCCCTGGAGTGCAGTTCGGGCCTCTGCACTATCAGAATGTGCAGCGAGCTAAGGAACAAGCATTCAAAGAACATGCAGGTCATTTCGATAGACCAATGCAGTTGCCAGTCGAAGCTATCACCGAGTTGCAATGGTGGATAACTAATGTCTCACGATGTACTAGAGACATTTTGACTAAACAACCTTCAGTTATTTTACAAACTGATGTGAGTGCTTCGGGATGGGGAGCCACTGATACCAAGTCTATCTGTGGTGGCAGATGGAGTATGCAAGAGGCATTAATCCTGCAGATGCATGGGATAAACGATTTAGAATTTTGGGGGCATTCTATGGCCTAAAAGCATACTGTTCAACAATGCATGATTTACATGTTCAGCTCCAGATTGACAATACCACAGCTGTTGCATATATCAATCACATGGGTGGAATTAAGTCATTATCATGTGATATTCTGGCTAACCTCATCTGGCACTGGTATATTACGAGAAACATCTGGGTCTCAGCTATCTACCCAGCAGGTAGAGATAATGTGGTGGCAGACACCAGGTCACGTAAATTTAATGACAACACAGAATGGATGCTGAATCCAAAAGTTTTCAAAAAGATTGTCACCCAGTATGGATTGCTAAACATAGATCGGTTTGCATCCAGGCTAAATCACCAGTTACGTAAATACGGCTCATGGGAACTGGATCCAGGGGCAGTAGCGGTAGATGCATTCTCGCTACATTGGGGAGGTACGTTCTTTTACGCTTTTCCCCCATTCTGCCTCATCAGTCAATGTCTCACCAAAATTGAGCAGGACTCCACTTCAGGCATTTTGGTACTTCCGGACTGACCCACGCAGCCATGGTTCCCATTGGTCCTGAGACTGATGACACAGCCATTCATGGTTATCCCCAAATGCAGCAACTTGTTGGTCCACCCGTGTGACAGGAGAGAGTCACCCTTTACATGATCGTATTAATCTGTTGATTTGCTGATTCTGACCAGACCGTTCCAGGGGCTCGGACTATCGAGTAGGACCGTGGATGTAATTACTGCGGCCTGGAGGGATAGTATTAAAAAACAATACTTATCTCATATTAAGAAATGGGAGATGTTCTGCTTACAGTCAATCATATCTTATCATACTACAGGCATACCTAATGTATTGGAGTTCCTTGCTACATTGCATTTTGACGAGCAATTGAGCTATAGTGCCATTAATAGTGCTCAAAATGCTTTGTCCTCCTATTTATGGCAGGGGTCGGATCAACACTCACTTTTGGATTCAGCATCCATTTTGTGTTTACATGACCTGGCATCTCATCCATTGGTGTCCCGATTCATGAAAGGTATTTTTAACAAAAACCCTCCCAGAGCTAGATATACGGAAATCTGGGATGTGAGCATAGTTCTCACACTGTTTCGGCAATGGGCTCCAATTACATCTCTGTCTTTCCAGAAGCTAACGCTCAAAGTGGTCATGCTCATGGTGCTAGTTTCAGCGCAACGGGTCCAGACATTGCAAAAGCTACGACTGGACAGCATGCATTCTTCTGTAGATAATATTACATTGTATGTATATGATCTAATCAAACAAAGCAGGCCAGGGATGTCTGGAACCAAAATAAGCTTTGAAGCATACCCCATTGACCTGAGACTATGTGTAGTTACGCACCTGCGTCACTATATGGAGGGCTCCAAAACAACGATGCTCATCAGCAACAAAAAAACTCATAGAAACTATTTCAGTACAAACTATTTCTACATGGCTGAAATAGGTTTTGGATTGTGCTGGAGTAGACACTGATGTGTTTAAATCTCATTCCACCAGGGCGACATCAACATGCGCAGTGAAGGTGCTGGACGTGCCTTTAGACCAAATCCTCGGGGCCGCAGGATGGTCCAGTGAAGGGACCTTCTCACGATTTTATGACAAACCTGTCCTCACAACGGTAGGATTTGGGCATGCTGTTTTGGGTTCTGTTTTGTAATTTCTCCCTGGGAGAGTGGGGTTATTACTGTAATCTTATTATTAAAAACATTCATTGTATAATTTAAACAATGTTCAATACATTATTTGTTTATACTGTGTCAACCGAAGCAGTGTGTCGTATGGAACTGGATCTACGGCATGAAATCACAGAGCTTTGAAATCTTCACGGAATCACTCACGTGACGCCGAAGTAAAATAGTAAGATTAAATGAGAACTTACCAGTTTGAAGTTTGATCTTTATTTTATGAGGAGTTACGGTGAGCGATTACGTGCCCTCCGCTCCCGACCCTCATAATCGCAAATATCATCTGGTAGTTCTAGTCTTCTGAGTCTTACTATATCACTTCGACTGTAGTTACTGTGATTTCACGCCGCTGCTTTGAAGATTGACGCGCATGCGCACTGGCGGGGCTTCTTCACGTAATCGCTCACCGTAACTCCTCATATAATAAAGATCAAACTTCAAACTGGTAAGTTCTCGTTTAATCTTGCTTTTTATTTAACCGCTCTAGCTACGCGTCCACAGCTTTAACTTAGTGTTGCTCTGGGACTTTTTAGTATTTATATAGAGCCTGTAACAACAAATAAACATCCCTAAGTGACTTAACAGTCAACTGAAAATTGAAAGGGAGAAGAAGCTTCATTTTTTTAAATGTTAAACTCTGGTGAAATTAAGAATGAATTTGGATCCATGAGGAAGAATGGCTATGTTTAGTTGAATCCTGATCATCTTCCTTTGCTTTAGCATTTGTGCAGATTGCGGTTCAAACATTTTGGAACATGGCTTCTTTTCCAGTTTATACATTCAAGCAGAGGAAGTATAATACTCACAATGAAGTCTGCTGTATAAGTATACAGCTTTACTCTGCATAGTTGAGCTATGTTTTTTATGAGATAAACAGACCAGCCACTGGAAAATAAATTATAATGTCTTTAGCAAACATTATGAAGTGTAAGGTAGACACAAAATGCTGGAGTAACTCAGCGGGACAGACAGCATCTCTGGAGAGAAGGAATTGGTGACATTTTGGATCAAGACCCTTCTTCAGGCTGAAAGGTGTCTCGACCCGAAATGTCACACATACATTTTCTTCAGAGATGCTGCCTGTCCCACCGAGTTACTCCAGCATTTTGTGTCTACCTTTGATTTAAACCAGCATCTGCAGTTCTTTCCTACACATTATAAAGTGTAATCTGTGCATGTAATTTTCCTTTCCTAAACTAAATATGAAGATCTGAATTAAACTACTATGCTTGACACCCTGTATGTGATGAGTACTCAACAACCAGCACCAAGAGGTGGAGGTGAGGCTGAGCACGTTTACATACAGAACTTAGTTTAGGCCCTTTCGGCACACTGGGTCCGTGCTGACCAGCGATTCCCACACATTACCACTATCCTACACACACTTGGGGCGATTTTTACATGTACCAAGCCAATTTACCGACATACCTGGAGTGTGGGAGGTAACCGAAGATCTCGGAGAAAACCCACGCAGGTCACGGGGAGAACGGACAAACTCTGTACAGATGGCACCTGTAGTCGGGATCGAACCCAGGTCTCCGGCGCTGCAAGCGCTGTAAGGCAGCAACTCTACCGCTGCACCACCGTGCCACCCAATTCTTGATAGAAGTTTTGTTGATTGATGAACAGGTGGAAGAGTTAACATTCTCCAAGAATTGTTAGTGCTGGATCCAGGCAAAAATGTTATCTGTGTTGCCCTCCTTGGTAACCACACCATCCTTCTCTCACTACAGCCCTTCTAACCATTGCAAAAAACAGTTAGAAACAGGAAAGTAATTTACTTATTTACCTACTATAAGAAAGATTAATTCCATGGTATCACAAGTGTTTTCAGAAGGCTAGATTCTTATTGACTAATCTTATTGAAATTAAGACTGACACAGTCTAAACCTGAGGTTATAATCTTCATTGTATGGATTTAAACCTGACGAAATGTCAATCTTATGCCAACTGCACAACTGTTCACCCAAGGCATTTTGTCCAACTTGAATTGTGTAGGATATAATTAGTGCAGCCTTGACCGATGGAGTATGATAGGCTGTCTGTTTCAGATTTGCAGCTCGTTTAGTTTATTTTGATTTTTATTTAAATCCAGAGGTGCTGTCATGTACTCTTGCTCCTAACTCAACCTAATTTGGCTATTTTTAGACCACTTTTTTAACATTATTGTAGATTGCACTACAATCCTTGCGCCGTTTTGCAGTTTTGCATTTGTTTTGTGTTTTGTTGAATCTATCAGTACTATGTATACTGTTTACTGTTATGAGCTTCTTGCAAACAAGGAGTTTCCTTGCACCTCGGTGGGTATGACAATAAACTAATCTGAATCTGAGGCTAAATGCAGAAAACATCCGGAGACGTGACCTCCCTCAGGAAGAAGGAGCCATGCCTGCTTCCTGGAAACGTGGCACTGGCCTTGAAGGACTTCTTCCTGTGATTTACAATCATCTTCACTAACACTTAGTTTGTACACTTTGTAGACTTTGGAAGGTTCTGACCAGTCGACAGTCAGTCCTGAAATCTGTCAGCCAAATTTCCCTATGTCAGCAGAGTGGCCCCTTAAATAGCCAGTGGAACAACAAACAAGAGCAATCTTTTCCAATTTCAACTGAGATTGTCCCATGATGGTTGTTGTGCAGAGATGTATGTTTCAACATAAATTTGCACAGGCAAAACTGGGTGCTGTAAGAATAAAGCTATTATGACACTGAGAAAATGTCAGGTAAATTGACTCAGATTGTACAAGGAAAAACCCTATTTAAGTTTTGATTGGGGCAATTCCATTTGGAAATGGTCTGCAGAGTGATATACCTTGGGATAAATTGAATTTTGTGTGCTTAATGTGCTAAGTGAGAATTTAAAAAGCTATTTTGTTGCTTAAAAAGCAGTTAAAATGCAAAGGGTTGAAGGGTGAAGAGAAACCAATGAAAATATCCCCAAAATGTTTCAATGCACAAAATGCTGGAAGTGCTCAACAGGTCAGACTGCATACATAGTGGTTATGAGCCTGATCTTCTTGATGCCGGGTAAAGAGGTGACGGGGAAATATATGGTGATCTATCCACATGGATATCTGACGTTTGTGGAAAAAAAAACATCAATTGCTGGGTGGCCTTTGGAAACTTAAAAAGTGGAAAATGCTTATGAGCTTGCAGCAAACTCACTTAGCTGAGAATTTATTCCTAGGCATGTGCATCTGCACATTGAATTGCCACACAATAAGTCATTCAGATTTATTTTAGCCATTCTACTTATTTTGAAAGTGATTGAACCACCTTCAGTCTGCATGGAATTCCTTGAAATGACAAAGTTTAAAGCTGATTACTTCACTTGCTCTCAATGAACTGGACCAAAAGTGACAGACTTAATGTTTCTAGAAATAACACCACTGTAATTTATCTTTGTTTCATGGACAATAGATTACTAATTTCCACTACAGTGGCAATCATGGAATCTTATCAATTTAATACACAATTTAAATGATTTTCCATGAAATTGACCTGTGAACCATTGGAGCGTGCGTTTCTTTTTAAAACTGAACTACTGGGGACTTATCTCTTCCTTCCTGCATGGCCCACATGCACATAAAATTATTCTGAATTAACTTTTTGATCACCTCATCCAGAGAGGATTGTACCCCCCTCACCATAGTAAAGTGATGCTTTCAGAACCTTGAGCCTGATCTTAGTTGTCTTTAGCATAGAAACATAGAAACATAGAAAAATAGGTGCAATAGGCCATTCAGCCCTTCAAGTCAGCACCACCATTCAATATGAACATGGCTGATCATCTAAAATCAGTACCCCGTTCCTGCTTTTTCCCATATCCCTTAATTCCTTTAGCCCTAAGAGCTAAATCTAACTCTCACTTGAAAACATCCAGCGAATTGGCCTCCACTGCCTTCTGTGGCAGAGAATTCCACAGAATCACAACTTTCTGGGTGAAAAAGTTTTTCCTCATCTCGTTCCTAAATGGCCTATCAGGAACATTTTTCCTGCATCTAGCCTGTCCAATCCTTTAAGGGCCGGTCGCACTAACGCGACTTTTCAGCGACTGTTTTCGACCTTCAAGCTCGAGGGCACTCGCCTGAAAAACCTCTAGCTGGATCGACTGTCAGCGATGAAACCGCGAGCTGGATCGACCGTCAACACACACATACACACACACAAAAACATCACAAAAGCAGGGGCCAGGGAAAGCGGGGGAGCGCTGTCTGAAATTCACATCCGCGATGAACAGGAAGGTGAAAGACGGCTGGCACAGTGTACAGTAAGTCCTTTAGAAAGTGCAGGGGGGTGGGGAGAGAAGGGGAGAGAGGGGGAGAGAAGGGGAGAGAAGGGGAAAGAAGGGGAGAAAAGGGGGGAGAAGGGGGGAAGAAGGAATGGAGACACTTTTAAGAAGCCAGACAACTTTTAATAAAGTTTAGCGGGCATTTAATATTACCGGTCATTTTTCCTTGGTTCTGAATACTCCAATGAGCCAATTACAATGACCGGTCAGCAAAGGAGATTGCCTACGGCTACAGCTGCCTATAACTACATAGTGACCGCATTCCACTGCACTACGAGTTCAAAAGAACCACGGCGACCAATTTTTCCTCGCGGAAGGTTTTTCAGCATGCTGAAAATGTTTCCTCGACCAAACTGAGGCCGCAAGTATGCGGGAACTTCCCTTAAGCATGAAGGAGAGTAATGCCCCTGTCCCACTTAGGAAACCTGAATGGAAACCTCTAGAGACCTTGCGCCCCACCCAAGATTTCCGTGAGGTTCCCGGAGGTTTCGGTCACTCTCCCTAATGGTGGAAAGTGGTTTCCGTGTAGTCGAGGCTTCTTCTATGTTCCTGCGATTATTTATTTAAAAAAAACGACCCAGACTAAAAATAGGTTGCCGTTTGGTCGAAGCCAGTGGAGTGGGGTTGCTATTTACTTACAAGCAGTCGAAGGCAATCTCCTTCACTGACCGGCCATTCTGATTGGCCCATTGGAGTTTTCAGCAAAGATCCTGTAGGATCTTTGGTTTTCAGGGCCAAGAAGATCCGCCGGAAGGCAAAATGCCCGCTAACTTTACTAAACTTCTTAAAACTATCTCCACTCCTTCTCCCCCCCTTCTCCCCCCTTCTCTCTCCCCTTCTCTCTCCCCTTCTCTCCCCCCTTCTCTCTCCTCCTTTCCTGCTCGCTAAATGACTTACCGTGCTCTGTGGCAGCCATTTACCTTCCTCTTCATCGCGCAGACAGCGCTCCTCCACTGTCCCTGGTCCCCATCTTCGCGATGTGTTTGTGTGTGTGTGTGTGCAGTCCGTAGCAAAGATCCTGTGGGATCTTTGGTCAGTAGATGTAGCTCACGCTTCAGTCGAGGCTTTCCAGGTAAGTGACCAAAATCTCTGGCGACTCATGGAAACCTTGGGTGGGGCGCAAGGTCACCAGAGGTTTCCGTTCAGGTTTCCTAAGTGGGACAGGGGCATTACAGTGACCTCATAGAACCTCCTAGGACCACGTGTCGAGCATGCTGCGAGTTTGAGACAAGTGCAAACTCTTCTAAACTCGCAAATTAGGTCGCCGCAGTGGGACAGGCCCTTTAAGAATTTTATTTGTTTCTATAAGATTCCCTCTCATCCTTCTAAATTCCGGTGAAGACAAGCCCAGTCGACCCATTCTTTCATCATATGTCATTCCCACCATCCCGGGAATTAAGCTGGTGAACCTACGCTGCACTCCCTGAATAGCAATAATGTCCTTCCTCAAATTAGGAGACCAAAATTGCACACAATACTCCAGGTGCGGTCTCACCAGGGCCCTGTACAACTGCAGTAGGGGCTCCTTGCTCCTAAACTCAAATCCTCCCACAATAAAGGCCAACATGCCATTAGCTTTCTTCACTGCTTGCTGTACCTGCTGTTTACTTTCAGTGATTGATGTACAAGCACACCCAGGTCTCGTTGCACCTCCACCTTTCCTAATCTGACACCATGCAGATAATAATCTGCTTTCCTGTTCTTGCCACCAAAGTGGATAACCTCACATTTATCCACATTATCCACTGTATCTGCCATGCATCTACCCACTCACCCAACCTATCCAAGTCACCCTGCAGCAGCAGTTGTTAGCAATGTGACACAGTTATTAGACCATGGAGTGGAATATAAATGAGTTTATTGACAAGCTTCTACATGAAATACTGGTTGAAAAATCGAGATTGCATGGGATCCAGGGTGGGGTAGCCAATTGTCTATGAAATTGGTTGGTGGATGGAATCGGAGTGTGCCAGTGGAGGGTTGTTTCTCAGATTGGAGGCCTGTGACCAGTGGTGTACTGCAGGGATTGGTACTGGATCCCCTGTTTTTCCTCTACTTTAATGATTTGGATGAGAATGTAGATAGCATAATTAGTAAGTTTCTGAATGACATCAATATTAATAGTGTAGTAGACAGTGAAGCAGGTTGTCTCAGGTTACACATGATCTAGATCAAACTGGAAAGTGGGAAAAAGAATGGCAGATGGAATTTAACTCAGAACAGTGCAAAGTGATGTATTTTGTGAAGTTGGACCAGGGCAGGACCTGCTCGGTAACTGACGGCCCTGGGGAGTGTTGAAGAACAGTGAGGCAGAGGGGTACAAGTACATAATTCCATGAAAGTGCAGCACAGGTAGACAGGATGGTGAAGAAGGCATATGGCATGCTGCCTTCATTAGGCAGTGTCCAGAGTACAAGAGTTGAGATGTCATGTACATGTGGAGAACATTGATGAACCCACATCTGGGTGTACAAAGTATTTACAAGGATGTTATCAGGACTTGAGGGCTTGAGGAGAGACTGGATGGGTTGAGACTGGAGTGAAGGAGGCTGAGAGGTGATCTTACAGAGTTTTATTACATGATGAGGGGCACACTTGTGATGGATGGTATCCGTCTTCTTCCCAGGCTAGGGGAGTCTAAAACTGGAGGATATAGATTTAAGGTGAAAGGGTAATACTTTAAAGGGGACTTGAGTGATAGGTTTTTCATGCAGAGTGGTGGGTATAGGGAGCAAGTCACCAGAGGAAGTGGTAGAGGCAGGTACAATTGTCAAAGTCATTAGGATAAGTTCATGGATAGGAAAGGTTTAGAGGGCCAAATACAGGTAATATGTCTCACTCAGGAGGGCACTGACAAGTTGGGCCACAGGGCAGTTTTCGAGGGGTGTAACTCTATGACTAAAACTGTTCTTCCAGATTCCATATTGTACAGGAGCAGTTGTTACTTCTTAACATCTGATCTTCAAGACATTTCTGGTCTCATCAAGGTCACTTCACCACAACTTTTAGTTTTAGTTTTATAGATAGCGTGGAAACAGGCCCTTCGTCCCACCGAGTCCATGCCGACCAGTGATCCCCGCATATTAACACTGTACTACACACATTAGGGACAATTTATACTTATACAGTACCAAGCCAATTAACCTACAAACCTGTACGTCTTTGGATTGTGGAAGGAAACGGATCTCGGTGAAAACCCACGCCGTCACGGGGAGAAGGTACAAACAGCATTTGTAGTCAGGATCGAACCCGGGACTCTGGCGCTGCAAGCGCTGTAAGGCAGCAACTCTATCGCTGCACCACCGTCCCGAGCTTTTATTCTGAGCTTTTGTGCTGTAGTTTCATCCCAGGCAGCTATGGAGGACACGGGCAGCATCAATTTCAAATTTCCAGATGCATCAAGATGGCAAGTATTACTTTATTGGATGGATCAATTAATATACTTGCTCAAATTAAGCAGGCTAGACCTGAGTCCAAACTTACTGCTGATATCCCATGTCCTCGTGGGTCAGAGACAGAGATCTAAATGATTTGCGCTCCACCCCTTGAAGTTGGTTGAAGAACACGGAGATCAACACTGTTGGAAGTAGTTTATTTTGAATGTGACTTTAAACTGAGACCCCATCTGCTCTTTTTAGTTTGACATAAAACTGCAGGGGGCTATTTTGAAATGAAGGGGAAATGTTCGATATTTATCTGTCTTTCAGCATAACTAATAGGAACAAGAACAGAAAATGTTGAAAAAAACTCAACAAGTCAAGCAGCATTAGGGGAAAGAGAAAAAGACAGGTTTCAGGTCTGTGAACCTTCATCAGAACTTTTTTTCAACTTCTTCTGATTTTCATTTAGTAAAGGGAACAGATTGCCAGGACATTACACGTTGTTGTTTGCTGACTACAGATTGGCGACAGCGTTTCCTCCACATCAAGACTGACTACATTTCATTGGCTGTAAAGTGCTGAGAAATGTTTTGAAAGGATGTGTTAGCCTTTGCATAAATGTAAGTCTTCTTTTATTTTCCTAAATATGGAATCTATGTTTGCCCTTTGGGATATATCCTGCCAGCCACATTTACACAGGGTCGAAGCTACCCAAACGTGCCAAAGGGAATCCTTCTATCCTGCACTACTTCTCAGAGTTTGGTGAAACTTGTTTAAAAGATAAGGCAGACTTGGCATTTTAAACAGCCTTTTCACCTAATCTTCTTCATTTTTTAGCAGACACAGCTTTTAAGATCTGTCCAAGAGTAATCACAGGCAAACCCAAAATTATCCACATTGCAACATGGCTGATGCTTATCCTAAAATATGTTCTGGTATATTTTTAAGATTTACTTTCCATATCCTATGTCCATGGACTGGATTATTATTGAGGAGAGGTGGGGGAATGCGGAGCAGAGCAATCCAATCCTTAGATAATACAATAGAATTTTCCAGGAGAAGTCACAAGGAACAAATGGTAGGCAATGATCATCTTAAACACGGAAATGACCAAAATCCTGTACCTGATTTAAAAAACGGCACCATGACTGAGTATGCAACCCTCAACATCTTGGGAATTAACTGGTGATTAACTGAACCATCCATTTATCACTATTGTGCAAAGCTGGATAATTTATGAAACTATTTTCCCAAAGGCTTCTCCGAGCCTCGCCACCATACACAAGATACACGCCAGGATAACTGTTGTCTCAGGGTTCTCTAATGGACTGAAGTGAGATGCTGAATGAATTCACACAGACTTCAGGAGCTGCCAGCAGGCATGATTGTTTATTGCACTGGGTCCTCAGAGGCGGTGGCTGGCTTGGGAAGCATCCCTGCAAACAAGTTAACTGCACGCTACAGTACCTACAGAGGAAGTAGTCTTAAAGTAACAATGATCCTTTTACAACCAATATTACAAAAAGACTCATGATAACATGTAAAAGAGCATTTTCTTTACTTGGGCTCTCCGGCATTGAGCTCGGTATTCACCATCTCCAGCACCAGTGAAATGTCTTAAAACTCTGCCATGTGCACTGTTGCATCTCAGCAAGGATACTTCCACAGCACATACTTTCTCCAAGACCTGCAAATACAGGAACAAGAAAATCATGAGACCACTGTCAACTCCATCACCATCAGTCACACAGGGTTCAGACCTGGATATTTTGTTTTGCATTATTTTTAAAAGGTTTAAATCCTGGAAGTCCCAACAAGAAATAATGAGGGAGACTTGGGTAACCTGGTGCAATTTCAGAAGACAAATGCAACCTTGGGAGGGCTGAACATGGATACGAAGTGCCACATTATCAGCATGGACTTTATCTTAAAAATAAGCATATAAAAAGGTTTATGTAAAGTGTACTGAGTGAACAACGAGAATTCTGGTTTCCACCAAGCCATTTACATTATTTCTCACAAGATTTGTTGATCTCATTCTGAAGTTATGGTGAAACTTTGGGAACCTCATGTGAAACTGAGAATCTAGATACCAGCCATAATTTAACTGGAACTTTCTAGATCTAAATATTGAGAGAGCTGGTAGTTGCCCACTTAGTTGGGTTCAGTGCATTTGTGTTTTAAATTTCATCCTTTGTTGCTTCCAGACTTTGCTGTTCCAATGCCCTTAAACTGTGGTTCACCCAAAATTTCCACTCTAATGTGCCCTATCTAATTTGCATCTCACTCTTGTCCACCATGTCCACCAGTGTCTCCTGTTTCCCTCGCACTTCAGATTCAAAATTCTCATTCATGTGAAAAAAGCAAATGTAGATGCTAGAAATCTAAAATTTAACAACAGACAATAATGAAAATACTCAGCAAATCTGGCCACATCTGTGGGAAGAGTTACAGTTAATGGATCAATTCAAACTCACTTCATCAGAACTGAGAAGGAGACTAAAGAAGCTTGTTAAGTTGTGAAGGGGTTTCTTTCATAAGGTAGGAGCAGGTTGTATACAAGGTTACTTGGAGCTAGCAACAAGAAATGGACAATCGACTTTGGGTTTTTTTCGACCAGATTCCATCATCTGCTTTTCTCCTGTGTGACCATTCAATCCCTCAGCATTGTTCAACCATTCAACTCCGAAGTAAAATCATTGTTGATCAATCTTACGAATTGTTAGAATGATGGTGTCAGCTATTAATTTGGTGAGCAGAACATCATTGTCATTTCACTGCAGTGCGGCCTTTCGTCCCAAGTGAAAGGTTTCTTTGGAGTTGTTGCTTTTTTTCTGCAGTTTTTTTAATATATTAACTTGAGACTCATCTGTGTGAGAATACTAAAAATTGCAGCATGTTGGGCTTGGTCCGTGTGATCTCATGAGTTAAGTTTGTGTGGGCAGTGACTCCCTCGCGACAGTGGCCCCTGCAGTCCGTCTGTCTTTTAAAAAAGATTTTGTCCCGTGAATGTGTAGTTTGTTGTGGTTTTTAGCTGTGTATATTTGGGGGGGGGGGGGGGAACTTTTGGGTCTCTTCCCTGTATGGGGGGACCCGACCTTTCCATGTCGGGTCTCCGTTGTCGTTGGGGCCTAGCACCGTGGAGTGGCCTCCAGCCAGAACAACCTGCCGGCTCCAGTTGCGGAGCCTGCGGACTCACCATCGTGGAGCTGGCCGGCTTCGGAGCATGGAGAGCTGTGTTAGCGTGCGGCTACGACCCGACTCCAGAGCTCGGGGGCTCCAGCCGCAGGTCCGGTGGACGGTGACATTGGGAGACCGCTTTTCGGAGCTCCCGCAACGGCAACTTCTCCCGCCCGAGTTGCAGGGTTGAAAACGACCCGGAGCGGGGCCTTACATCGCCCAGTGCGGCTTTAACGGCCGCGAGACTTGCCATCGCCCGCCGGGGGCTTTAACATCGGGAGAGGATGGAGAGCAGAGGAGAGTGAGGAGAGTGAGGGGAAGATTCACTGTGATGGATGTCTGTGTGAATTGAGTTGGTTGTGTGTCTTGTAAAATTGTTTCTTCTTGTTGTATGGCTGCAAAACCAAATTTCGTTTGAATCTCATTTGAGGTTCAAATGACAATAAACAATTGTATAATTGTATAATTGAACGCCAGACAGGTTGAAAGAATTGTTTCAAAATATTCTTTATTCTCTTTGGCTCTGAAGTTATTTATCTTTTCAAGCAGATGACATTACTTTGGTAAAATCAAGGGGATAATTGGGAGTGTATTTTGTCAAGATATCTTGTCTATTGTAGGTGGAACAGTTGTCATCAGGAAAATGACCATCCTGATTTGGGAAAATTCCTGTCCATTAAAAGTGTCATCCAAATGTCATGCTCAAGAGTGTTCAAGAGAGAGCTAGATATACCTCTTAAAGATAGCGGAGTCAGGGGAAATGGGGAGAAGGCAGGAACGGGGTACTGATTGGGGATGATCAGCAATGATCACTTTGAATGGCGGTGCTGGCTCGAAGGGCCGAATGGTCTACTCCTGCACCTATTGTCTATAGTCTATTGTCCAAAACATCTTTAATTAACCCCCAAATCTCTATTTCCTGTAGGGTCAGGGCGTAAGATTGAAAAAAAAAATTGCTCACTGATTGTCTTCTTTTGGCTTTAAAATGAATGTTGGGCCAATAAAGTGCAAGTATCTGTCGAAAGGCTGATTTCAATATAAATTTATTCAGACCCTTTTTAAAAATCTATTTCTGTGTAGTGACTATGAAAGTTTCATGATACCACCTTATTCTTTTCTTGCAAGTTGTGTACATCCGCCAACATTTACAAAGAAAAATGAGAGGTTGGACCTGAGTTTCAGTCAATTTGTTGGAGTTTTTGTTGGGAGGAAATCTGTCAAAACATCAGAACGACTTCATACATGTCAAGAGCACATGCTTGCTAGATCTGAATCTGCTATCTGATGAATTTGCAAATTAGAGCCACTTCATTAAAGTTCTCCACAATGCTGTTGTCATTTAAAGGAACTCTTTAATTCTTTCAGAGCACAGACTTGTAAATAAATACTCAAGGATTAGGCTGCTTGGGGAAAAATGGAGCAATGCTGTACTCCCCTGCTTGTGACCTCACTCTGTCTAGATAAGATTCCACCCAATCTATTGGGCAGAGATGATGCACATTATCTGACAGCTGAAAAACTAGTTTCAGAGAAAGGTTTAATGGTGTGAGGTAATATGCCATCATCTCAACATATTAGATACGTTTCACTAATTCTTCATTTCTCCTGTTAAAGTGTAATGAGAACTAAAATCTAGAATACTCCAAAAAGAACCATTTGGAAGCTTCACTTGCACATTCTTCAACGACAGGGAATGGTCACCATAACTACATCAAGTTGCATTTGTTGTTGCATTATCATCTGAAAAGATGGGCCCTCATAATATGCATTATAGCACAACCTAATATGAAATATATACACATTGAATAGTAAGATTAAACAAGCTTACCAGTTTGAAGTTTGATCTTGATTTTATGAGGAGTTATGCTGGTGATTATGTGAAGAAGCCCGTCCAGGCTGCATGCGCGTCAATCTTCAAAGCAGCGGTATGAAATCACAAATAACAATTACCGGTGACATAGTAAGATGCGTGACTCGAGAACTACCAGATGATCTTGATGAGAGAGGGTTGGGCGTGGAGGGCACGTAACCACCAATGTAACTCCTCATAAAATCAAGATCAAACTTCAAACTGGTAAGTTCTTGTTTAATCTTAATATTTTACTTCGGAGTCATGTGAGTGATTCCGTGAAGAGTTCGAAGCTTTGTGATTTCATGCCGCAGATCCAAATCTCGGCGTCTCACTGCATCGATTGACTCAGAATAAATGAATAATCAAAAATGCATTAAGCATGACATTGATTTAAATGTATTAATGGTTTACGTTAATAAACAAATCAATAGCAACCCCTGTAACTCAGGGGTGGCTAAAGTAGACACAAAACAGAATGGGCAAAACCCCGGGTCAGTTACCGGCCTATGGTAAAAATAATTTTTTTTAAATCAATTCAGTTTACCATCCTGCGGTCGCGAGGATATGGTCGATAGGCATGTCCATTGCCCTGGCCGCTGACGTTGATGCTGAGCTGGTGGAATGAGATACACGATCGTCAGTATTAATACCTGCATAACCCAGAACCTGCTGCAGCCACCTTGAAAATAGTCTGAACCGACCTTCCTTTGTGTAGTTGTTTGTTGATTAATAAACAATGTTGATTCCACACTTCTTAGGTTTCTGGTGGCCTTGATATAATATAGCAAGCCTGCCCTTCCACATAGACGTGAGACCGTGGGGTATCCGAAAAATGATCTTAAATCCTCCCACCCCTGGTCTGCTCTGCTTGTGTAGATCAGAATGTAAATATAATGGCACCTGCAGCCAATTCCATCCTATCTAGCCATGGTGTTTGCAATGTTTGCCGTCGTTGTGCTAATATTAGTGTCATAACTAAGGATGTAGCTGGAACCCCTTGGTGAAGTAATGTTAACACATTTTCAATAAACAACTGCATATTCTTGTAGTGGGAGAACTTGTGTCAAGATCTCTTTAACAACTCGATATCCGGGTTGAACCCGACAGAGTGGTTCCCGTTTGTTGCAGCTGTAGTGTCTCTATAACTGAATTATTGTCTGGAACAGGGCGAGTCATAGGCTAATTAATATAACTGGAAGATGTCAGTAATCTGTACCGTATTAAATATAACATTAAACATTTAAACAAAATTACTTCCGATCCCTTCAAATAGGAATGTACTGCTTTTTTGGGTGCTATCCCTGCACTCTGCAGTGAGCACATCCATGGCTTGATGTGACAACCTGAGCCATAAGTCAATCCATTCAAAATGTGTAAGTCAATAATTGTTTTTATTGTGCAAAGGCCGGTCTCCTGAACCACAGTTTGAACCAGCATGTTTTTGTTTTATGGAATAACCGTATACCATTGTATTATTATGCCTGATGAAGCGGGCAACATGGCTACTTAGCCAGTCCGACAGTACGAACTCAAGCGAGGTCTTGCTGACAGTTTTAAGACCCGGCTAATGAGGCAAAACTGAAGGAAGATAAAAGAATATTCCAGCTTTTGTAGCAAGAATGTATTTTTCCGCACTGTTGTGCCACATATTTTTGCAATCAGTGAGTAAACATGAACCAACATGTCGACATTCGATGTAGCATTGAACCATACTTTCATAATACTTTGAGATCGAATACTTATTCTGTGTTGTCATCGATCTGAACTGGATGATACACCAGTGGCAAAGGAGATTAGGTAATTATTACAGGATACTTTTACTTGATTGCCATGTGACTAACATATGTCACCACCGTAGTGTAGCAACTTGAAGTTGAGCATGTAGAATATTTATATTCGCTCAAAAGCCCCTTACCCATGGGGTGTATCTAGTGTATATATTTAGTGTTACCAAGAAATGAAGAATTGGTAACACCTGCAAATCTCCACTACCTTATACTAGAGATGGTATTCGGAACTTCTCACCTTAGAGTCCTTAGCATCAGTTTGTAATAACTGAATTTGACCGACCAAACTACTGGAGCAATGCTGAATACTGTTTTTTCATCATTGTGACTGAGGTAGCCTCAGCTGATAATAGCATAATGTTGTTAACAATGGTCTACATGTCCTTTGAGAGGTTGCTACTTTATCAGTTCCTTGATTTGCTCAGCTGAAGCACAGCGACTATCTTGCCAATTGCCAAAAAAAGTCAGTTTTATAATTGGTTGCCGTTAACTCCAATCTCTTGCCACTCTCCATTTTTCATAATAAACATGCCACTCCTGCCTTATTCCATGGGTGTTTTGCATGAGAACTTTGGCCCGATTTCCGAACCTTATCTTCAAATATACCCCTGGGCATAATCCAAACTTGCTTGGAATGCTAATACTGTGCCTCAACCAGATGTTTTTATCCTTTGTGTGTTGTACAACAAAGGTAAATGTTACAACGTGAACGGTGCACTTACCCATGTTTTGGAGTGCTAGACCCACTTTGTTGAGTAGGGTTGGTAAGGTGCATGGAATTTCTGAACTATCATGCTGCCCCCAGCTCCTGCGAACCGCCTGCTGCCGATGAGTGCCTGGTGTGCGTTTTGAAATGGTGACCTTTGCCCGCCGTTGGCCTTAATTGATTCGTCTGCTAGGTTTTCTTCCCCTGTTGAATAGGCCTACCTGGATAACAGATTCGGCGGCTGTCTCTCACATCCCCCTGTTGGCGCTGTTCACTGCCGGCACATATGTGCTTCAGTATGTTCCATCAACTTCTTTAGAGCCTGGAGTCAGTTGTATCATGTCCTTTTGCTCTCCCCTCCTCAGAGAGGGCGATTCGTAGGCAGCCCAAAACAGGCGCTGCTGCAGGCCGCAGGATACCTATACTGATATGAACCCATTGGACCTATACCCGAATAGAACATTCTGCAGGGATGGCAACTTTGTTGTCAGGAAAAAGGTACCACTGACACGTTCCCTAACATCCCTTGGGGTATGCCCCACGGCCATACCCTGAGACTCAGCGTCAGCAGGATACTGACCTGTCTTGGTCTCTGCCTCCAAGAGGGAGACCTGTAGCAGCTCTGTCAACTGGAGCTGCTGGTGCGGCCTGCATGAGCTTGTGGCTCAACCTTACCATCAGAGTCGGGGTCAGAACTAAAATGATGCCTGGCTCGCGCCTCCTCATCTATGAAGGTGCTATCAAACAGTTCTCTACTAGTTGCCTAAGGCACCTTTTTGTTCAGGGTGGCACTGACACTCCTCCTGCTGGCGTGTGCTGTGCTGTAGCACTGTATGCAACAGTTGCTGTATTTGGGATAGTCGTTTCAAACGCATTATCCAGCCCCGGTGAGGAATCATCCCCCGACTCCGTGGGCCTTGCTATCCAGCCCCGGTGGGAAATCATCCCCCGACTCCGTGGGCGTAGCAGACATATGTGTGAACTTGAGCAACCCTGTCCCAGGTATTGCCGGCACCGCCTTTTGTAGAGGCCGATGCTTTTTGACATGAAATAGCCCTGCATCAGGCGCTGCTGGCGTGGCTCTCCCGTAGGCCGGTAATGTCACAAATGAAACAGCCCTGTATCAGGTGCTGCTGGCGCGGCTCTCCCATAGGCCGGCACTTTCATACATGAAGCAGCCCTGTCAGGAGCTGCTGGCGCGGCCTGACCCACATGCGCTATTATAGTGTAGGCTCACTAAATCAACATTTTTAGTGCACAGCTTTACCTGTGAAGGGTTAAAGCAATTTTTACAGCAACTTGTACTAAACAAGAAGAATTTCATTGTTAGTGACATATGACAATAACCTTTTATGACTTTTAACTTTGCCTTTAACTTTTAACTTTAAGAAAAACGCTATAACATACATTAAACTTTATTATAAGAAAAAACCCTTGAAGCCCGACTCACCCGAGTCCAAATAGGGCTGAACGAGTCCTTTCTCCACCAATTTAATTCCATGCCTGGGGACCGACGTCTGTGAGCCGCTGACTGCACTGTCAGCGACTCTGACTTTATTTCCTTGCCATTCGAAGGCATCCCCGCACGCTGGAAGCCGCCGACTGCCTTGTTAGCAGCTCCTTATCTCACAACCCAATCTTTTTGTCGGTTATCCGCTTCTGCCGTCGGACCGGGGTTTCCCCTCAGTCCATAACTGGCTCACTCGTCGGGCTGTGAAACTGGCAGGAAAACCTCTGTAAATTGAGGCTCCTGCTCGTAAACCCCCTGATAAGTAAAAACGAACTTACCTTCTAGGTTTAACTTACCGCCAATGCGGCTGACGTAATGACGCACATGCGACCTGGACAGGCTTCTTCACGGAATCACTCACGTGACTCTGAAGTAAAATCATTAAATAGTGAGCAGATGTTGATCCTTTTTTAAAGGGAGGTTACATGTGTGGCTTTCTGGTGATTTGCAGGGATGAGGCTTCAACCCGTCTGATTTGTGCTCTTCAAATTCTCTGAATTTCTTGAGTAAATATATTTACATTTGCTGTTAAGTGAAGCTGAACATTTGGGCTGGCCTGGATTTTTGAGTGCAAACAGGATCTGTTCCTGGATCTTGTGGTGGATCTGCAGAAGCAGAAAAGGAACACATTATAATATTGGCTCAAAGAAGATCCATTAATCACTGGTTGTGGAATGAATAATTTGTGTTTGGTTGGAACTTATGCGTGAGCGGGTGACTGAAAAAGGGAGAAAATCCAAGCCATGACATATTTTAAGATACATTTGACCAGTGTTTTCTTGACAGTCCAGGGCCTGACACTATTAAAAGTTTTGCCACATTTTTAAGTGCTATTCCTGTCCTGACATCTTTTAAACTTGCTCAATCACTCAAGGTTACCTAAATACCAGCATATCACCTTTTACTGTTTAAATTTACATTGCTGCTAAATGACAGAGTTTGTTACAGATTAGTTATAATGTACTTCTCTTGACTTTTCAGAATCGCCACATAATCAAGGAACAGATCCTGATTGCGCTCATGAAGAGCCGAAAAGCATTCTGTATAAAATTATTAACTACTGATGAAATTGTACATGTTTTAACTGCAAAGAAGATTTACTGTAAGATACTGAGCACAAATTAGAAATATTGTACATAGTTCTTAGGGCTAAAGGAATCAAGGGATATGGGGAAAAAGCAGGAACGGGGTACTGATTTTAGATGATTAGCCATGATCATGGTGCTGGCTTGAAGGACCGAATGAGCTACTCCCGCAGCTATTTTTCTATGTTTCTATGTTTCTATAGGACAACTCTGGGGCTGCTGTATTTGGACAAAGTGCCTTCATTTAACAGTACCAACACCTCAGATCTATTGCTAGTTATTACATTCTCCCAGCCACTACTCAGAATAGGTGTGATGATGAAAGCCCATCACACACATCCATGGAATTGTGGTTGAGAGTTTTTAAAGGACGGCAATCCAGCTGGCAGACAGACGTTGTCTGCATCTAGTGGAACCTCAGTCGTTAATGTTCCTGCATCCAGTTATGTAAGCTCATGTGAAGATCTGGACTTCGGTTGAGTTTTCCACTGTGATAAAAATCCACTGTGATGCAAAACAGATAAAGAGTCAAGAGTATTTAATTGTCATATGTACTGGGTACAGAACAATGAAAGTCTTATTTGCTGCAGCTTCACAGGCACATTAACACAATAATTTACAAATTCGCAGACTATACCACCATTGTGCGCCGGATTTCAATTAATGATGAGACGGAGTACAGGAAGGAGATTGAGAACCTCATGACCTGCTGTTGAGCCAACAACCCTTCTCTCAATATCAACAAGACAAAGGAGATAGTGATTGACTTCAGGAGGTGAAGCGGTACACATACCCTGGTTTGCATTGTCAGTAGAGATGGTTCAAAGCTTCAAATTCCTAGGAGTAAATATCACCAGCAACTTCCCCTGGGCCACCCATATTGAAGCAATGGCCAAGAAAGCACACCAATGACTCTAATTTCTTAGAAGGATTAGGAAGTTCGGCATATCCCCACCAACTTCTACAGATGCGCAGTAGAGAGCCTTTTATTGGGATGCATCACAGCATGGTTTGGGAAGTGCTCCATCTAACACCGCAAGAAATTGCATTGAATTGTGGACGCAGCCCGGACCATCACACAAACCACCCTCCCATCCATTGACTCCATTTATTCCTCATGCTGTCTCGGCAAGGCCAGCTGCATAATCAAGGACGAGTCACACCCTGGCCACTCCCTCTTCTCCCGTCCCCCATCGGGCAAAAGATATAAAAATGTGAAAATGCGCACCTCCAGATTCAGGGACAATTTCTTCCCAGCTGTTATCATGCCACTGAACCATTCTACCAATAACTAGAGAGCAGTCATGAACTACTATCTATCTCATTGAACACCCTTGGATTATTTTTACCATATTTGCCGGCAATGAAGACACACCTGCATCGAAAACACACCCCCATTTAGAGATGCTAAATTTTGAAAAAAGGTTGGCGGGACATAGAATTTCTCACGCTCAAAAATAAGGAAATAATGAATTAAAAATAAAGAAAGTAACAATTCAATTTGCACAAGGCTTCCAGATCTCCTCCATTCTGAATGATTGAATGGGTGGGGGGTGGAGGGCGATGGCAGGTGGAGAGATGGTGGGAAAAACAGGAACACACCGGGACAATTTGAATCAGTTGTGATCTTGTTGAATGACAATACAAGTTCAAGGGACCAATTGGAGGGAGAGTTCCTTTCACAGCGTGTGGGGAGTCTGGCCCGGGTCAGCACGGGCTGGAGCGTTCAGAAGGAGGGGGTCAGGGATCATGCCAGCAACTCACTCACCGCTGCTGCGGCGCTCCGGGCACGGAGCCACCGCATTTTGGCCGGGAGGGAAGTAGCTCGGGTGGCTGCGAGCGGCCGCCACGACCAGACAGCAGAACCGGCCGCCACTTCAGCGCCTCTGCCGGCCTGCTCTCCTCTGGCAGTACTCTCTGTCTGAACACCTCTCTCCTGTCACTCGCTGGCCTCGCTCATGTCAGCCGCTTCGCGCAAATCCTTAAATTCCGACTGCTGCCGTGAGCAGGACATGGCCTCACTTGCTGCACTGGATGACACTGCACGGCATTCACTGCCCGGTCCGTGTCTTTCAAGAGCAAAGATCATAGAGCGGAGCGGGTCAGCGGGCGATGGTCAGCGTGAGTAACCTCAATTGGTCCCTTGATCGCGCTGACACAGGAGTAAGCTCCACCATCACCCGCTGACCCGCTCTGCTCTGTGATAGAATCATAGAATCATAGAATTATAGAAAATAGGTGCAGGAGTAGGCCATTCAGCCCTTCGAGCCTGCACCGCCATTCAATATGATCATGGCTGATCATCCAACTCAGTATCCTGTACCTGCCTTCTCTCCATACCCCCTGATCCCTTTAGCCACAACGGCCACATCTAACTCCCACTTAAATATAGCCAATGAACTGGCCTCAACTACCTTCTGTGGCAGAGAATTCCACAGATTCACCGCTCTCTGTGTGAAAAATGATTTTCTCATCTCGGTCCTAAAAGACTTCCCCCTTATCCTTAAACTGTGACCCCTTGTTCTGGAGTTCCCCAACATCGGGAACAATCTTCCTGCATCTAGCCTGTCCAACCCCTTAAGAATTTTGTAAGTCTCTATAAGATCCCCCCTCAATCTCCTAAATTCCAGGGAGTAAAAGCTGTATCTATCCAGTCTTTCTTCATATGGAAGTCCTGCCATCCCAGGAATCAGTCTGGTGAACCTTCTCTGTACTCCCTCTATGGCAAGAATATCTTTCCTCAGATTAGGAGACCAAAACTGTACGCAATACTCCAGGTGTGGCCTCACCAAGACCCTGTACAACTGCAGTAGAACCTCCCAGCTCTTGTACTCAAATCCTTTTGCTATGAATGCCAACATACCATTCGCATTCTTCACAGCTTGCTGCACCTGCATGCCTACTTTCAATGACTGGTGTACCATGACATTCAGGTCTTGTTGCATCTCCCCTTTTCCTAATTGGCCACCATTCAGTTAATAGTCTACCCTCCTGTTTTTGCCACCAAAGTGGATAACCTCACATTTATCCACATTATACTGCATCTGCCATGCATTTGCCCACTCACCGAACCTATCCAAGTCACCTTGCAGCATCCTAGCATCCTCCTCACAGCTAACACTGCCCCCCAACTTCGTGTCATCCGCAAACTTGGAGATGTTGCATTCAATTCCCTCATCCAGATCATTAATATATATTGTAAATAGCTGGTTCCCAGCACTGAGCCTTGCGGTACCACTAGTCACTGCCTGCCATTCTGAAAATGACCCTTTTACTCCTACTCTTTGCTTCCTGTCTGCCAGCCAGTTCTCTATCCACATCAATACCGTGTGCTTTAAGTTTGAATGCTAATCTCTTATGTGGGACCTTGTCGAAAGTCTTCTGAAAGTCCAGATATAACACATCCACAGGTTCTCCCTTATCCACTCTACTAGTTACATCCTCGAAACATTCTATAAGATTCGTCAGACATGATTTACCTTTCAGAAATCCATGCTGACTTCGTCCAATGATTTCACCACTTTCAAAATGTGCTGCTATCCCATCTTTAATAACTGACTCTAGCATTTTACCCACTACCAATGTTAGACTAACTGGTCTGTAATTCCCCGTTTTCTCTCTCCCTCCCTTTTTAAAAAGTGGGGTTACATTAGCTACCCTCCAATCCTCAGGAACTACTCCAGAAACTAAAGAGTTTTGAAAAATTATCACTAATGCATCCATTATTTCTGAGGCTACTTCCTTGAGTACTCTGCGATGCAGCCTATCTGGCCCTGGGGATTTATCGGCCTTTAATCCATTCAACACTTCCCGGCTAACCTGGATTTCACTCAGTTCCTCCATCTCATTTGACCCCTGGTCCCCTGCTATTTCCGGCAGATTATTTATGTCTTCCTTAGTGAAGACAGAACCAAAGTAGTTATTCAATTGGTCTGCCATGTCCTTGTTCCCCATGATCAATTCACCAGTTTCTGACTGCAAGGGACCTACATTTGTTTTAACTAAACTTTTTCTCTTCACATATCTGTACAAACTTTTGCAGTGCGTTTTTATGTTCCCTGCCAGTTTTCTTTCATAATCTATTTTCCCTTTCCTAATTAAGCACCTTGACCTCCTCTGCTGGACTCTGAATTTCTCCCAGTCTTCTGGTAGGCTGCTTTTTCTGGCTAATTTGTATGCTTCATCTTTAGTTTTGATACTATCCCTGATTTCCCTTGTCATCCACGGATGCACTACTTTCCCTGATTTATTCTTTTGCCAAGCTGGGATGAACAATTGTTGTAGTTCATCCATGCAGTCTTTAAATGCCTTCCATTGCATATCCATCATCAACCCTTTAAGAATCACTTGCCAGTCTATCTTGGCCAATTCATGTCCCATACCCTCAAAGTTACCTCTTTTTAAGTTCAGAACCCTTGTTTATGAATTAACAATGTCACTCTCCATCCTAATGAAGAACTCAACCATATTATGGTCACTCTTGCCCAGGGGGGCACGCACAACAAGACTGATAACTAACCCTTCCTCATTACTCAGTACCCAGTCTAGAATAGCCTGCTCTCTCGTTGGTTCCTTTACATGTTGGTTTAGAAAACTATCCCGCATACATTCCAAGAAATCCTCTTCCTCAGCACCCCTGCCAATTTGATGCTCCCAATCTATATGTAGATTGAAGTCACCCATTATAACTGTTTTACCCTTGTTGCACGCATTTCTAATTTCATGTTTGATGCCATCCCCAACTCCACTACTAATGTTAGGTGGCCTGTACACAACTCCCACTAGCGTTTTCTGCCCCTTAGTGTTTCGCAGCTCTACCCACATTGATTCCACATCCTCCAAGCTAATGTCCTTCCTTTCTATTGCGTTAATTTCCTCTCTAACCAGCAACGCTGCTCCACCTCCTTTTCTTTTCTGTCTATCCCTCCTGAATATTGAATATCCCTGGATGTTCAGCTCCCAGCCTTGGTTACCCTGGAACCATGCCTCCGTGATCCCAACTGTATCATATTCATTAATAACTATCTGCACATTCAACTCATCCACCTTATTACGAATGCTCCTTGCATTGAGACACAAAGCCTTCAGGCTTGTTTTTACTAACACTCTTACCCTTATACAATTATGTTGAAACGTGGCCCTTTTTGTTTTTTGCCCTGTATTTTTCTGCCTGCCACTTTTACTTTCCAACTTGCTACCTATTGCTTCTACCCTCATTTTACATCCCTCTGTCTCTCTGCTCACGCTCCCACCCCCCTGCCACATTAGTTTAAATCCTCCCTGACAGCACTGGCAAACACTCCCCCAAGGACATTGGTTCCCGTCAAGCCCAGGTGCAGACCGTCCTGTTTGTACTGGTCCCAGATCTTTGGTCTTGAGCTGGTCCCCTCACTGTCCAGTCCCGAGCTTCACGGCAGCGGTGAGTGAGTGAGTTGCTGGCATGATCCCCGACCCCCTCCTTCTCAACGCTCCTGCCCGTGCTGACCCGGGCTAGACTCCCCACACACTGTGAAAGTAACTCTTCCCTCCCCAGCGGCGCTGTCCTTTTACAGCCGCTTCCCACTTTACAGCCACTTCCCATCAGCTCCAGCAATGAGGGATAGACTTGGCTATCCCTCAGTACAGCAACATCGTTCTTGATGTTGCTGTACTGATGGATAGACAAGTCTATCTTTCTTGGCTAACAACCTAACCTTATGCCTCCAAGACGCAGGTCAATTTTCGTGCCTTCTTTTGGGTAAAAAATAGTGTCTTCATTGCTGCGAAATACGGAAATTGGACTTTACTGACTTTATTTTGCACTAAATGTTATTCACCCTTTTCCCTTTATCATGTACTGTATCTGCACACTGTGACAACTAACTAACTAACTAACTAACTAACTAACTAACTAACTAACTAACTAACTAACTCACTAACTCACTAACTCACTAACTAACTAACTAACTAACAACAAATGAATACAATAATCAATTATACAATAAATTAGCAGTAATACCAGGTAACTAGACTATAAAGGTGCAAGGAGAAGAGCATAGTGCAATCTATGCAAAGTCCATAGTAGTTTGTTGCTGAGATAGGGTTGTAATTTAGGTTGCGCAGTATGTTTCAAGAGCATTGATGGTTGATGGGAAGAAGCTGTTCTTGAACCTGGAGGTAATGTTTCTCAGTCTCTTGTGCCTTCTTCTTTATTATAGCAACAAGATAAGAGTGTGGCCAGGTTTGCTTGGGTCTCTGATTTTAGCCGCCTTCTAGAGGTGGGACGGTCTATGGAGAGGTATCGTCCACCACTTTCTGCAGTCTGTATGTGCTGCTGAAGTATTTAGCAATATGCTGCATGGCAGTACAGAAATTAGCAGACTGGTTGTAGTAGACTTGCTTAGTTGCCAATGCTAATGATTGAGCCATTTGCTGAATCAATAGGATTTCTGGATGATTGGAAAATGCTGCAGTAGGCATTTCACCCATGGTTACTCAGATGACAACTCATTTGATGAACAGGGAATGATGTCTATCCTCATCTGTACATTAGTGAAACTCAACCCATCTTTTCATATTTTTTCATGAGGCCCTTTTAGCACTTCCAATATCTTGCCTGCCATTCTGGACAGATATAAGGAAGTTCTCATTGCTGTATTTCTACTTCCAATTTCAGAGTTCTCGTTTACTCATTACCTCTAGCAGAGCATCCACTTAGGAGTTCACTTGGAACTCATGTATTCTATTGCACAGGTGACTATTATAGAAGGGTTGCCCATCTTTGCCCCTTTGTGTTAGGCAGCACTGATTTAGGACAAAATCACGCATAATGCCTCAAGGTTTGCTTTGGCACCTGTGAAGAAACAAAAATAATGGCATTTATTAATCCAACCACTATTCTAAATCTTCCTTGATTTATATGTAATTCCATCCACTCCTTCTGAAATGGAAGATCACTTGACATTACTGTACTTTATCATGACGATATATCATCAGCTATTTTCACTAGTCTATGGTATAATAATGAACACGTAACATACTAAGGTTTCCTTGCATTTGTCATATGATTAAAAACATTTAATGTTGAAAATACTCAGCAGGTCAGGTAGCATATATTATAATATAATATCTGCAAATATTTCAGATTGAAGACCTATCATATGAAGTTGTTGCTCTTTGCGGTAACTCTCTTTCACATCCTTTTTCAACAAGTCATGTAATTAATTGATCCCCTTCACTATCTGAAAATAAATGTTCATATGTTTCCAACAATGTGTCATGGTGCAACTTCAAACGGTGGATGCTGAAAATGTTCTTGCATTCAAGCTTGAGTTGAGTTGTCTCAAATAGTTCTTCCCCATTAAGGCTGGTCTGTTTTCATGGTTTGTTACGATGGAGGATAGGTGTACTTGCTATCTCCTTGTGTTCCACTGTGCTCTCTATTTGGCAAATACCAATTTTCAAGGTCTGTTTTTTAATCAGACCCATTACACTCATGGATATCTGTATGGTGTCATCACTGCTGTACAGTGCCAGCTCCACCTCATTTGAATAAACCTTCAAACTCAGTTTCAATTGTTGTTTCAAGATGCCACCAAAATTACTGCTGTTGCTTGTTTTAGATCTGGCTCTGTGGGGTGTTGAAATGTGTGCTTTCTTTAGGCACCCAAAACCCTTGCCTATTCAACATTGACAGGTTTGAGCTGAAAGAGAATCATTGGAACAATAGCAACTGACTGAGCTCGTCTCGTAAATATGTTTCAAGGTTAGTTTTGAAACATTAGACATAATCTGTGGCTCTCTAACTGTTAACTATAGCTCTACCAGTGGTTGTTGGTGAGAAAAGTTCTCTGCCATCTATCCATCTGCACAAGTAAGGTCTATCAGGTAAGATATGGTTTAAAAAGACATAAAAACCTCAAAAGAATGATTAATTATTTAATGAAACAATGTACTCACTAATTATCTCACCTTGCTTCTGTTCCCTTGCCCAAAACACAGCTTTCGTCTATTTCCAAATGCTTTATATTAAAGTAATCTTCCTCTATAGAACACCTTTAAACAAGGCAACTTGCACCTTATTTGGAGTGAGAAGCTGCCAACTTCTTCTGGCCTAATCTCTCCCTGGGTTATTGCCATTTCACACTTATATACCGTAACATATTATTTTGGGCTCTCGCTGTCACTTCTTTAAAACTCCACAATATTGTTTTATTTTTAAAAAGGCTTGTCTATTCCTTTGACCTATGAGCTGAACATACCTGACAAGGCCCTTGCTGTAATCAATCATGAGCCAAATGAGTCCATTCCTAATTAATATAGAACCATAACTAATCTAAGCAGATAGTAGTTGTCAATGCCTTGTCCCTTGCCTGTCAAAAGTATTGTCAAGAATTTGAAATATCTTCACAAATGGCTTAAAGCACTCTATATCTGAATCTAAATATGCATTGGTTTATTTACATGTCAGAACAATTAACCTATCCACATGTCAAGTCATCAAACTTCTGCTATAAGCTTCTTGTTACAGTCAATGTAATTGTCACAAAACAAACACATAGACATATAGAGTATGGTGAATCTAAGAATCACACTTCACTCATATCAGCTCATAAGGAAAAGTAAAGAAAACATTTTGAAAAGTTATTTGGGTGAGCCATCTGTGTGGAAGATTCCTGCTGTCGTCAGGCTAGTTAGAAACCTAATGCAGTTAAAACAAAACAATAATTTTGATTATATTCCTTGGGAAATGGCGCTGCCATATAAATTAGTCCTCTGCACCACAGGGGCAGGTGATCCTCCAGTATCTGAATTTAGGCAACTGAAAATATATTGGAAACAAGACCACTATCCCCCCTCTGTAATCTTCAACCTTGTGCGCCCCTCTTCCCTTCTCAACACCGGTGGGAGGGGGGTGGGGGGTGGGGTTAAGGAATAGTTTGAGGCAGGCAGGAGTTAAAATCAGCACCATCAACAGATCTAAAGTGATACTGAAATAGAGCATAAATGTAAAAGGTGGATCAATCTCTTTCCTGGAATATTATCGAGGAAGGACATTGTACGAGGAAGAGGCAAATGAGGAAATCAGAGATCTGTGCCATCTATCAAAAATAAGTGCTATCAGAACAGCCTCAATATTCTTGTGATATTTTGAAATGACAGGAGAAATAATAATTTATATTTCAATCCTTAAAATATCTGCTTGAATATAAAGGGGAGTCATTCAGTGTGAAAGTTGAATCTTCATTTCATATTAATTGTGCATGGCATTGTATATTCAACAAGTTCCAAATAACATAAGGGATTTATTCAAAGTTTTTTTTTAAACCCTCTTCAGATTTCGAATTACAAAGTCCTTTATGTAGTCATGGCAAGAAATGTTCTAATACATTATACCTGTATGCTGTGGAAATTTTCATTCACAACAGTGGCCAAACATCAGTGATATAAACAAAATGTGGTTGATGTAACAAATTGCTGCCAAATTCTGGTGGTGAAAATAGTAAAAAATTACAGATTTGTTATAGTTTTAATTAAAGATCTTCAAATTATATATAACCATACATTACACATTAACTATCAATTAATAGATGAAGTAAACATTATGATTCATCATCACATGATTTAAAAGATTATACATAATGTAAAAATTCATATTGTGACAGAGCTTTTCTTTCTCATTAAAGAATACAAAGTTCATGGAAAGGAATATTGAAAGCGTTAGAAAAAAAAAGATGTTTTCATTAAATATCATTCCAGTCCCCACTCCAGTGATTTGTTTCAGGGCCTTTGCAACATCATTTTGATGTACCCATCGATCAGGCTTCCAGTATGAAGCCTGAAAGTTATTTGATTTGTAGTAAGCAGGTCTTCAGAGATATGCAGCTCAGGATTGAAGCAAATTGCCAACACCTGGAAATTACTCCCATCTTTCTGATTTAACACCCTTTCAGAAACTGTACAATTAGATTTTCACTTTACATTAGAAATGACTGGGTGTGGACTTTTCCTGTGATCTGTGAGGATTTTTCCTGGGATCTGTGACAGCATTCTTTCTAAGACTTAGGGCCAAGACCAAACAACATTGATGGATGAAGGAAGGTGCCTAGTGCTAGACTTTATCACACACGTGACAGAAGGATTGGGAGATGAACTGAAGATATAGATTGGTTGTTAAATCAGTCTCCTCCAGCAATGATAGTTAGGTAAAGGCATCAATAAAGCTTAAATTATATTTATATTAAATTAAAGCATATAGATGAGTGAGAGTTACAAGCTTGGAAGGAGGAAATATGGGATTTGCTTCCCTGGGGAAAAACAATGAAAATAGTAAGATTAAATGAGAACTTTTTTAAAAAAAAAAATTTTTATTATAGAAACAAAATAATAACAAGTACATTATTTTACAATGATGAAAATACATTAAATTAATGATATATCGTACTATTAATATTATTTGTATTATTTTAATTATAAATTTTAAGATTATATATTTTATATAATTGAGAATACATGGTACTAGTAATACATTCATAATATTAGTGATATACTCGTACTGTTGATAATATTTATATTGTCACTGATTTTGAAATGTAGACCACATTTTATATAATTAAAAATACGTAATACTAGTAAAACTTTTATGATATTCATTATATTTTCATACTGTTAATAATATTTGTATTATCATTGATTTTAAGATTTAAAATTATGTATTTTATATAATTGAAAATACATGATACTAATAATACTTTCATAAAGTTAGTGATATTTATATTCGTACTGATATTAAAAATTTAAGATTATGTGTTTTCTATACATTTTTCTAATTTTTTATAAAAGTATGAAAAAATAGAGAGAAAGAGTGTGAAAAGTTTGATGGAGAATGGAGTATTAATCATTAATCCGTCCTTGGAGATATATTCATGATTTATTATATATATTTCTTCATCTATTCAAATATTCAGGCCTCAGTCAAGTCCTCGTGCCGAACCATTATAGACCCTGTAAATATTTAATATATGGAGACCAAATCCCTCTGAAGAGATCTAACCTGTCCATTAGGACAAGCCTCAATCTCTCCAGATGAAGTGTCTCCGACATTTCTATGTTCCACATTTTGATTGTTGGGGATGTAGGGCCTTTCCAAAATTTTAATATTAATTTTTTCCCAATTATTAAACCATAGTCGATAAAAGTTCTTTGGTTCATTGTTATTAGTTGGTCAGTTTCTAGTATTCCAAGTTATTATTAACTTTGGATCAGGAGTGAAAGTTATATTAACCAACATTCGAAATTATCTTAAATATTTCATTCCAGTATTTTACAATTTTTATACAGTTAGTGAATGAGTGTGACAAATTTGCTTCTGAGTTTTGACATTTATCACATATAGAGGATATTTTTGGAAATATGTTATGTAATTTAGATTTGGAATAATGTAATCTATGTAGTATTTTAAACTGTATAAGGGAATGTTTTAGCATTTAACGAGCAATGATGTATATGTTGTAAACTTTCATCCCATATTTCTGGTCATAATTTGACCTATTTCATTTTCCCAAGACTGTCTATGTATTTCTGTTGTTGGAACATCACTTTCCAATAAAATATTGTATATATATGATATCATTTTTTCCGTATTTGGATGTTTATTCAAGCATTCATCTAAAATTTCTGTCTTTCTATTTCTAAGTTCTTGTGTATTTGCAGAGACATAAATTTCTGATTTGTAAATATCTAAAATATTCTTTATTGTGTAGTCCATAAGTTTGTTGTAACTCTTGAAATGAGAGGAAAGAATATTCCTTATAAAGATCACCCATCTTAGAAATTACTTTATTTTTCCATTGTAAAAAAGCCTTATCCATCATTGAAGGTTTGAACGTAAGATTATTGGCGATGGTAAGACCTAATGGTAATAGATTTTAGTTTTAAATGTTTTCTTTATTTTGTTTCCAGATGCGGATTCCGTTTTCTATTATCGTATTTTCACTATAAATTTTCTTAGCTACGTTAGTGTTAGCAAATATTATAGAGCTAATTTCAAATGGAGAACAATCTTCTTTTTCCATATTTAACCAATTTGGTTTATTATCTATTTCTTCTAGCCAAAAATTCATATTTTTAATATTGACTGCCCAGTAATAAAAACATAAGATTTGGTAATGCTAATCCTCCATTTATTTTAGGTTTTTATTGCATTAATTTTACCTAACATTGAAATAGGTAAGCTTTTCCAGTATAAAATATTCTTATTTAATTTATTCAATAATGGGGGGAAATTAAATTTAAATAAAGAGTCAAAATCTTTTTGTAATGAAAATCCCAAGATATTTAATATTTTCGTTTTGTTATCTTAAAAGGGAATTGTTGTAAGTTATTCACCGTTATTAGCATGAGTTCACTTTTATTCCAATTGATACTGTATCCTGAGAGAGATCCGAATTCCGTTATTAGTTTTAACAAATTTCGGATACTTGTTTCTGGTTCAGTGATATAAAGTAATACATCATCCGCATATGAGATTTTATTTTTAGTATCTCTAGTATCATAACCATGTATTTCCGGATGTAATCTCACCTTCTGGGCGAGAGGTTCTATTGCGAGTGCAAACAATAAAGGTGATAAAGGACAACCTTGTCTACAACCTCGAGATAAACTGAATTTAGTTGATAACATTCGGTTTGTTGTTATTCTAGCTATTGGATTTGTATATAACAATTTAATCCAAGTAGTAAACTTCTCTCCCAATTTGAAAGCTTCATAACCGAAAATAGGTAAGGCCATTCCACTTGATCAAAAGCTTTTCCTGCGTCAAGCGAAATGACTACTAAATCTTTTTTATCACTTCTTTTCGAATATATAATATTAAATAACCGTCTTAGATTGTATGAGGAATATCTTTTTGGTATAAATCCTGTTTGATCGGGATGGATTAATTCGTTAACGACTGAACTTAGCCTTTGTGCTAGTATTTTTGTTAATATCTTTTGATCAGTATTTAATAGAGCTATTGCTCTATATGATCCTGGTTCATCCAAGTCTTTATTTATTTTGGGTATAAGTGTTAATAGATTCATTCAACGTTTCTGGTAATTTCTGTTGTGTGTATATCTGTTCATATAATGATTTCAGACGCGGAACCATATGATCATAAAATATTTTATAAAATTCCGAACCTATACCATCTGGTCCGGTGTTTTACCATTTTTTAATGATCTAATAGATTCTTGGATTTCTTTTATTGAGATATCAGCATTTAGTAATTCTCTATTTTGTAAATCCAGTCCTTTCAGGTTACATTTTTTTTTAAATGCTTCTATTTCTGTTTTTATTTACTGTTGCTTTAGCAGTGTATAAGTTTTTATAATATTGCATAAATCTTTCATTAATATCTTTGGGTTGTATTAACAAATCACCATTATGTGATTTAATCCTATGGATAATTTTTTTCAGCTTCAATTTTCCTTAATTGTCGAGCCAATAATTTTTGGGGTTTATCTCCAAATTCAAACTGTAATTGTTTAGTATGTTGATAAAATTTTACAACTTGATCTGTATATATTTTGTTTAATTTATATTTCAATGCTGCAATTTTATTGTGTAATATTATATCTGGTTTTGTTGCATTCTGTATATCTAATTGCTTAATCTCCCTTTCCAAATCTTGTTGTTCCTTCCGAATCTTTTTATTATGGAATGCTTGTGAAGAGATCATGATTCCCCGGAGATATGCTTTGAATGTTTCCCATAATAAGGAGCAAGATATTTCTGGTGATCATTTATTTCAAAAAAAATCTTAATTTGAGTTGTGATATATTCCTGAGTAGTTTTATTTTTTTAAATTTGTGGGTTAAATTTCCACTGTCCTGATTTTTCTGTTTTGCCATTTATTTTAATTTTAAATGTTAATGGCGCATGATCTGAAATTATAATATTATGATATTTGGATTCATAAGTAAGTGAAATAAGGTTTTGCATCCACCAAAAAATAATCTATTCTTGAATAAGTTTTATGTACTGGCGAGTAAAAAGAGTATTCTCGTCCAGTAGGGTTTTCTGTTCTCCAAACATCTTTAATGTTAGTCGTTTGCATATATGCGTTTAATAAGTCACTGGAGTGTGATTTAGTTTTTCTTTGCTTTGTAGATCTATCTAAGTAGGGGTCTAGTGTGCAATTAAAATCTCCTCCAATTATCAAATTATATTGTGTTAATTCCGGAATATTGTTAAGTACTTTCTTAAAAAACAATGGGCTATCAAAATTTGGTCCATATATATTAACAAAAATCATTTTTTCTGTGTTTAATTCTCCTATCACAATAATGTATCTACCATCTTTATCAGTTATAGTTGATGTATGCTTAAATAAAGTACCTTTACGAAATAATATTGCTACGCCTCTTGATTTATTGCGTAAAAGAAGAGTGTACATTTTATCTATCCATTTAGCTTTCAGCCTATATTCAGCGTCTTTTTTTAAGTGAGTTTCTTGAATATAAATTACATCAGCTTTAATTGCCTTTAAATGTGCCAATACTTTTCCCATCTTTATCGGTTCATTAATACCTTTAACATTCCAACTACAAAACGTTAATCCCTCATTCCCCCGTATTCCTTTTTAAGTCTTGCATTTTAAGTTTATAGAGATCTACAATAGAGTCTAAGGATCAGCGCGACAGACCCAACCTTACACCCGAAACATCGAATAGATGAATTTTAAATCTCGTTTATGTCCCTCACGAATATATCTCCATTGGTCCAATGTGTAACTCCATTCAAACTGAAAAACACAATAGATTGTATAAAAGAAGAGTAAAGGATAGTTTAAGAGGTTAGTGGTGTGTTTAAAGATAGAAAGCACTACATCTAGAGTAGTTGTAGTTAGTCCTAGCCATACTAGCATGGCTATCCATCTAGCGACTTCCGTCGTTGATGTTATTAACTTGACCAGCTCCTAGGTTTAAGGAATTATTATTCCATAATAATATTTTACCGGGGGTATAACATTAAGGGAAAAAAAGGGTAAAAGAAAAAAGGAAAAGGGGTAGGATTCATCAAAAAAAAAAAAAAGGGGGGGGAAACAGAAAAGAAAAAAAAGGGAGAGATTTATCAAATTCTACTGATTAAAGATATAAAAGTGTCTATATCTAGAATTAATTTAAAATCTAAGTAATATTAAACATAAAAAATGTAAAGGCTATATAAGAAAAAAAAAGGGATAAAAAAATACCATAAAACAAAAGGAAAAACTAAAATTCAAGGTAAAAATTATTGTTATAAGGAAAGATCTCCAAATGAGATCCATCGCTATATTTAAACTCTATTCATTAAATAAACATTAATTGTTAATTATTAGTAGTAGTGATTAGTAGTAGTGAACAATCTTAATTGGTAAAAATAATACTAATAATAATACCGCGTTGTGATTTTAATATTTGTGTTATTTATTTATATTAGTTATGTGATGAGACTAATTGTTAATATCCAGATAACGCTTTCCGATCCAGTTTTTTCTCTCAATTCCATTCGACATTGTCCATTCGTCCAGTCCAATATTATCTTGTAAGATCTTGCAGGATATTGAGAGTCCGTGTAAAATCTCTAAAAGTAGTGAGAGTCAGTATATTCACTTGTAGATATTTTTCAGGTCTTGAACTGCTGTGCGAAATCCAGTGCTGCTGTTGGGGTATTAAAGAAATGTTCCGCATCGTTAAAAGTAACTCTTAAAATAGCTGGGTAGTTCAAACCATATCTCAGGTTTTGCACACCCCTCATGAGACTTTTAGCTTCATTAAATGCTTTCCGTTTCCTGGCAACCTCTGGTGGGTAATCTCGGTAGATACTGATCCTTTGTCCTTCAAATGTCAGGTTTCTGATTCTCGAAGCTTTTCGCATACTCTCATCCAGAACAAAGTCATATTGTAGCTTTATAATCATTTGTCTTGGAGGGGCGTTTGGTCTGGTCTGACGTCTGCTGACTCTATGAGCACGAGCTAATAAAGGCGTTTCTTCCAGAGATAGAATATTTTGCAGTAGTTTTTGCAGTAAATTCTCGAGGATCTTCGTTTTTCTCTCGTCCTTCAGGAATCCTGCAATTCTCAGATTTTGTCTTCTCTGACGTCCTTCTAGCTCAATACATTTCTCTGTTGTTTTAGTCAGCAAGTTCGTTAGACGTTCATTTTCTGTAACCAGCTTTGCTGTAGTCAAAGCACTTGTATCAGCTATTTCTTCAAGGTTCTTTATACCAGCCGTCTGTTGTTCCAGTACTTCCTCCATAGGATGCATCCTATTTTGAAAGTCTTTTTTTAACCTTTTCAAGTTTTTTTGTCCATCTTCTTTTCCATTTCATTAAACATTTCAGTGAATTCATTCTTCAAATCTTCCGATAATTTCTTGATCTTGTTTTCAATATTTAACTTTGTTTCCTGTTGGAATTCTTTCAATTGATTATTCATCTGATTCATCTGAGTGTTCATCTGGCTGTTCATCTGGTTCATCTGGTTGTTCATCTGGTTTATTTCTTCCTTTATTTCTTCCTTTAAACCAGCAATCTGTTGAGAAATAAATGTTTTCAACTCCTCACCTTCCGTTTTTTTCCCTGTTCTTTTGGATACATCTTCCAGGGAGGAGGTCCTACTCGAGTCCGAGGCTTCAGTTTGGCCTTCTGGCTGTCTCTGCCGGGTTGATCGACTTTTCCCCTTGTCGGTAGGGCTCCGTGTTGTTGACATAATTAGTCGCGCGCCTGATGACGTCACTCACAACACTCGGTGCAGAAACGGCAGGCAGCAAGCAGCAGACAGCGGGTAGGTCCCTTAATCCCCCGTTTTTTCCAGTTTTTTTTTCGTGGAGCTGGCTGGCGTTATCCTCTAGCCCTCCATAGCGCCACCGGAAGTCGTAAGATTAAATGAGAACTTACCAGTTTGAAGTTTGATCCTTATTTTATGAGGAGTTAGGATGAGGGATTACGTGAAGAAGCCCCGCAGGCGCATGCGCGTCATACTTCAAAGCAGCGGCGTGAAAACAGAAGCCCGATAGCCGAAGTAGGATAGTAAGGCTTTGAGAAGACTAGAACTACCAGATGATCCTTTTGATTATGATGGCCGGGAGCGGAGGGCACTTAATCCTTCATCATAACTCCTCATAAAATAAAGATCAAACTTCAAACTGGTAAGTTCTCGTTTCATCTTACCATTTTACTTCTGAGTCACGTGAGTGACTACGTGAAGATTTCAAAACTCTGTGATTTCATGCCGTAGATGCGCTCCATACGACACACTGCTTCAGTTGACACAGTAGTAAATAAATAATATATTGAACATTGTTTCAATTATTCAATAACTATTTTAATAATAATAACAACGATAACAAAATAAAGTAATAACCCCTCTATCCCAGGGGGAAATTACAAAGAAATTATATAAAACAAAGCAACCGCAAATTAAACCGAACCCAACACAGCATGCCCAAACCCTGGCACTGTAACAACAAGTTTATCATGGAAGTTAGAAAAAGTTGCTTCTTTAGACCATCCTGCAGCCTCGAGGATTTGGTCGAGCGGCACGTCCTGCGCCTTCACTGCGGATGTTGATGCCGCCCTGGTGGAGTGAGATTTAAACACATGAGTGTCCACTCCAGCATAATCCCCAGAACCTGTTTTTAAAGATTACCTTGGTCCCAGCCATTCCTGGCCTGCTTTGCTTGATTAGATCATAGACATAAAAAGTAATTTTATCTACAGACAAATGCATACAATCTAATCGTAACATTTGCAATGTTTGTACTCGTTGTGCTGATACTAAAGCCATGAGCATAACCACTTTATGTGTTAACTTCTGAAAAGACAGTGACGTAATTAGAGCCCATTGCCGAAGCAGTGTGAGAACTATACTGACATCCCAGATTTCTGTATATCTAGGCTTGGGAGGATTTTTATTAAAAATTCCTCGCATAAATCGGGATACTAACGGATGAGACCCAATAGATTGTCATTCTGAAAAATGTCCTAAGTAAGAGGACAAAGCACTCCGAGCACTATTAATGGCACTATAACTCAGGTGCTGATCAAAATGCAACATAGCAAGGAACTCCAATACATCCGGTATGCTCGCAGTATGATAAGATATATCTGACTGTACACAAAACATTTCCCATTTCTTTATATGAGACATATATTGTTTCTTAGTGCTATCTCTCCAAGCTGCAGTTATGACATCCATGGTCCTATCCGCCAGTCCAAGCCCTTGTAACGGTCTGGTCAGAACCTGCAGATTTACAAATTAATACGATCATGTAATGGATGACTTTTTCCTGTTACTGGATGTACCAACAAATTACTGCAGTTGGGGATCGTCATGAATGGCTGAGTCATCATTCTGAGCACCAATGGGAACCATGGCTGTGTAGGCCAGTCTGGAACCACCAAAACGCCTCTGGCGGAATCCTGCTCTATTTTGGTGAGACATTGCCTAATCAGGCAGATTGGGGGAAAGGCATAGAAGAATGTACGTCCCCAATGTAGCGAGAATGCATCCACCGCTACTGCCCCTGGATCCGGCTCCCATGAAACATACTTAGGTAACTGGTGATTTAATCTGGATGCGAACAGATCAATATCTGGTAACACATAGCAGCTGACAATTTTTTTATAAACTTCTGGATTTAACATCCATTCTGTATTGTTATTGAACTTTCGTGACCTGTTGTCTGCCACCACATTATCTCTCCCTGGTAGGTAGATAGCTGAGAGCCAGATTTTCCTGGAGATACACCAGTGCCACATGATGTTAGCCAGATTATCACATGAAACTGACCTTACTCCTCCCATGTGATTGATATATGCCACATCCGTGGTATTGTCCACCTGGAGTTGAATGTGTGAATTATTCATTGTGGAACAATAAGCTTTTAATCCATAAAATGCCCCCAATAACTCCAAATAATTTATATCATGCGTTTGGAGAATTAAATTCTCTTCAACACTCCATCTACCACCACAGCTAGATTAGCTGTCCTTAGCTCCCCATCCAAGAGCGCTCACATCAGTCTGTAAAACCACTGGAGGTTGCTGAAGCAACATATTTTTAGTGGCTTGTGCGACATTGATAATCCACCATTGTAATTCAGCTAAGGCTGTAGTTGGTATCTGCATGGGCCTATCAAAGTGATCTGCACGCTTTTTTAGTGCTTGTTCTCTGGCTTGTTGCAGACTTTGATAGTGCAGAGGTCAAAACTCTACAGCAGGAAACGCTGCTACCAATTTACCAATAACCCTAGCTACTTCTCGGATGGAGGGATATGGTTTCTCAGCGAGGCAAGTACAAGCATTTGTAATATCCGCAACCTTAGCTGTGGGCAAAGCTACTGACCTATCAACTGAATTAATGACAACCCCCAAATAATCAATTGTTTGGGATGGCTGTAACTTAGATTTTGTTGGATGTACCAGAAACCCTAGCCTTTCAAATACGCTTGTGGTTGCTGAAACCGATCCTTCAGCTGTCTCTTGAGTGGCGCTTACAATTAAAATATCATCCAGATAAGCCATTACAATGTGATTTTGAGCTCTCAGTAATGCCAGTACTGGTTTCAATAATTTTGTGAACAGCCTAGGAGCTGAAGCTAACCCATTAGGTAATGCTTTAAATTCCCACAGCTGACCCATCCAATTAAATTTCAAGTATCTGCGATAATGATGATGAATTGGGACTGAATAATATGCATATTTTAGATCTATAGTAGCCATATAACAGCCTTGTGACAACAACTGCTTTGCAGTGTTGAAGGTGTCAATTTTAAAATGCCTATACTGAACGTAGGAATTTAAGTGTGTGAGGTCCAGAATGACTCTACAACCCCTATCTTTTTTCGGTCAGGGGAATACATTGGACACAAATTGTTGAGGATGATTAACTGTCCTTTCAATTACCCCTTTCTGGAATAAATTTTTAATTTCTTCTTCTACCTGACGAGTTTCTGTTGCAGCAAACACCAAGACTCTATTAGGCATATGCTGTACAGGTGGATCAATTCCTCCCATAAATTCTATTGGAGAGCCTGACACAGTATCAAGTATAAACTGATCAGATGTTATGCAGCACCATTCATCATAAAACAATTGTAATCTACCCCCAACTGGAGGTTGTGCCCCAGAAGTTTTATCTGTGACAGAATTAAGTTCCAGTACCTCAGCAAATGACCTGGATGGGCTCCTTCTCCCAATATAAGGGATGATGTTGGGCTGTGTTGGGTAATAATATTTTTGCCCCATCGGCCTCCCTCTGCTGGGCCCTGCCCCAGCATCAAACCCCCTGCGTATCCAACCTGCTTGTTTTCTTGGAGCATGGATGAAAGGTTTTATAAGGCTAATTGTTTTGGACGCTTCATCAATGTCCTTGATTTTTTTCTGAAGATTTTCACCGAAAAAATAATCCGGTGCCTGGATATTACTTGCTCTGCACAGTCCTGCAAATTTTGGATGTAACGTTGGCCGAATGGCGATCTTCCTCATACAATTAATCTCAAAATAAGCATTACAGAATAATGCGAGCATGTCTTTTTGTATTTTAGACATCGTTGACCCTTGTGTCATCTTCCCAAACGCAGTGATGCCAACTGATATGAGCTTGAGGACATGCTGGAAACGCATTTCCTGCCCTCGCATCATTGCACTCATGTGTACCCATATTGCTGAGTTTACAGTGGTGCCCTGAGCGAGGCACAATTGACGGGTGTTTTATACAACTCTGCTGTCTCAGTCATAACAGATTCATGGAGCTGGTGAGAAACCAAATAGTTGATATTGGCACTAGGTTCTCTTCCATAGCCTCACCAGTCCCTTCTGGTATAGCAAAATTACGCGCTACATCGGGAACACCCGGAGCGTGGCTCTTGTGCTCTGGTGTGTACACATACATAGGGACACCAGCTTCAGGTTCAGGCTTCTCCTGCCCTGGTACTCCCGAGTCCTGCTCCAGGGAGACGTCATCCATACCCAAACAAGGCACGGGAGAGTGAGATTCCCACTGTTGATAGGCACCATAATCAGTATATGGAACTCCTTCGAAGGTTGCCTGGGTCCTTGGACCCTTGACTGATAAGCGTTTGGAGCATTTTCTCCATTTGGTCCAGTCTCCCCCACATTCTTTTATGGTCTGGAGGGGAGTCCTCTTCATCAGACCCGTCAGACAAAACGGGCCTGACAGACTTTCGTTTAGCCTTCTTCCCTATAGTTGTGACACTGGAGCCGCAGGAAGCTGTTCAATTATGGGTAAAACGGCCACCGGTATCGGAACCGGCACCGCACTAATCTCTCTTCCCGATCGCTGCGATGGGACTGCATCGCTTCGTGACCCACGCTTACTTCAAACCGACTTTCTTCCAACGCTCTCCATACCACAAGCTCCTACTGAATCACAAGCCACCTTTACGAAGCTTAAGTACTCGCACTAAGGTTTTAAATCACTTACCTGCGAGGTTTCTACTCACTGCTGGTGGAGCTGCGCTCTCCAGCCCGTTCCATGCGACATGCATTGACGTAATGACGTGCATGCACCTGGTGGGGCTTCTTCACGTAGTCACTCACGTGACTCCGAAGTAAAATTATAGATTGCTTGTTGAATCAGACTCGTCCACCAATGAGAGTTTAGGTGAGGGCATCAATAAAGCTTCCTAATTTGAAAGACGTGCAGGTTTGTAGTTTAATTTGTCCTCTGGAAACTGCCCTTGGTGTTTAAGGAGCGGGTGCAAAAATGGGATAACATAGAACTAGTCTGAACAGGTGATTGATGGACGGTGGGCTGAAGTGCCTGTTTCTATGCTGTATCTATAAACTAAACTAATTTCCTGGCAGCTAACATGATTCATTCAACAAAACAGCAGTGGCAGTTGATGGCTGCTGATTCAGAATGAATAAAAATAAGATCAATGCCGCTGTTTGTAATTTAAGCAGCTAGACGTTAACCTGATAGCTTATGTTATATTCACTTAGTATTACCTATTTGGGATTATATAATTGTCTAGAAATTGTTGCTAATAATGGTGCATTCAATATTGGGTGCGTAGTGCAAACACATTTGTTTGAAGGACACATTGATGGGAATTCAGTCATACGGGGTGTCAAAGACTTCGCCATCAGCTTGTGGGTGAAAAAAAAACAGGTAAGTTGGAGGTTAGGGTGACTTCTGGGGATTGCAGGGGAAAGAGGCAGCATGGCTTGTGGTGAAATTTCAAGGATTGGAGAATGGTCTGGTGCCATCAGATAAATAGGTAGGTCTGGGCAAGGATTGGTAGGGGATTTTGATGAGGCTCAACTGCCAAGGATGGGTATTGGAGGGTGGGGTCAACAGGCATGGTGCAATGGGTAATCAGGGTGGTAACATTACTTGGAAGAGGTGCCAATTGTTGGGAGAGTTGTAGGTGTGGGCTGCTGACTCGGGTTGTATTACCCGATTTGCAGATGTAGGTGGTGACACTGGGTTGGCAGTTGAGAGAGTAGATGATTATGTCACCAGGTTGGTAATCAGAGATGGTTGGATTCAGAATGAATTAGCTGATTGATGGATGTGGGTGCATGTCAGGCTTAGAGTTAGGTATATGGATGAGTGAGAGTTACAATCTTGGAAGGGGAGATGTGGGACTTGCTTCCCTGAGGAAAAACGCTGAAATTACAAGACCTAGTTGAATTGGGTTTCCAGTGCTGGACTTTTTGGAATAGGACTTACTCAGTTTTCTCCCCTGTAACACAGGCTGGGTAGCATGATGCAGGGTTCAACATGCATGACCTGCCTAAGGTGCAGGCCTGGCAAAGGTGAATGAAAATTAAGGAAGCAGTGTCCAATTAAAATAGTCCAAGGGTCTCCAATGAGCTAGATGGTTGCTAAGGACCTCTCTCTAGTTGGTGATAGGATGGTTGAGTTGCCCTCTGCTCCCAACCCTCTATCATAAGGTCAACTGGTATGTTCTACTTTGTTAATCTTACTATCTACTTCCATGAAATGTTCTGTGATTCCACACCGCTGCTTTGAAGAATGTCGCGCATGCGTGCTGGCGGGGACTTCACGAAATCCCTCATCGCAACTCCTCATAAAATAAAGATCAACCTTCAAACTTGGTAAGTTCTCGTTTAATCTTATTATTGTATTTGATTCCACCCTGTGAAGAACCTTGTAACATATGTGGTAGATTACGCCAAGGTGCAGTTATTGCTGGTGAGACACAAGGTACAGGATCCTTCTATATAAAGTAAATGTGCTATCTGAGGAGGCATGGCAGGCAATGCATTCATGCAAAGAGGGCAGAGCCCTTCTGGTTCTAAATGGAAGTGTTGGGGTCATAAAACCTGGACCTTGGTGTATGCACACTGAACCCTGAATTAAATGACAGACCTGGGGGCGGTGGAAGTGGGGGAGCGTCTGAGTGGCAAGTACAATTTCTGTCAGTTTACTCCACTTTACTCTTCTTATGGAGAACACTCACAGGGTGCAAGCTTACTGGGATTTCTCAACGTAACAACGTCGATTGCTTCTATGATCCTGCAATAGACCTGTTGTTGGATTCAAGGGATTAGGAGGCAAAACTAAATATAATAAATTATTTCATTAAATACATGTAATTTACTTATGATTTTATGTGCCTTTAATTCATTTTTTTAAATGACTTAATTTTTGAATTGTTTTATACAATTTTAATAGTTTTTAAGTCTTTCAATGTCAAAGAAATTTCAGTTCAATTATATCTTTGACAAAGACGCCCAATCCTTTGTCTTCTGGTACAGAGTCGATGACATGACTAGCCTCCTTCCATGCAGTACCCACTCTGTGATGGTATTGAAGACTGTCAGGATATCCTGGGGCAGCAGCTCTGCACTATAAACCGAATACTCTGCGCCTGACCAGACCTTGCCACCAGACTCCAGGTGTAGAAAGCCAATAAGGCCAACCATGCGTGAATGGCCCAGGTATCAGCAGGCATGCAGGGATTACAAGCGGCAATTCTGGGCAATGGGTCCAGTGCGACACGATTCAGCCCCGTGAATAGGGTAAAGGCCCAATAAATAGGTTCTGACCATTTTTTTCACAGCATGCTAGTCCTCACAGAAGTTTCCAATATTGTTTGAAAGATTGTTCATCTTTTGATTCTCCGCTGCCTGGGGTTTAACTGGCAATAATACCTGCTGTGCCATGGATTTGGAATTCCAATCTGATGAGGTAGGTGTTGGCATAAATCCATTGTTCGTTAAGGGAAAATAGTCGAGCATGCATCACAACCTGTTGTCTGGTTGCTATGCTATAATGAGACAGATGCCTTGGGCATCTTCTGCTGGCTGAATATCCCTGTCTGCTCAGTCGATATCCAATTATTTATGTTCTGCCCATTTTAGATTAACATTTGCAGTCATGCATCTGATGTCCTCTGCTATTTCAGCTTCTGAAGCTGCCTGCCCTAATGACTCTACACAGACAAATCTCTCTGCATGAAAGTCTAGGTGAGTAAATGGCCAAGAGAATACCCACGTAATTGGCCGCATCACTGCCTTCTCCAATACTTTCCAGGACATTCACAAGACCACATTGAATGCAATAAAATGGGCCTCCTCCACACAGTAAGATGTTCAATACTGATGTCCTGTTTGAAATCCGCTGCATCCTAGGCTTGGTAGTAATTGAGTGTCAGATCAAAATCAATTTAACAGGCTTTGCCAGAGGGATTGTTCTGAGCAAACTGATTATCCTTATTCAGAGTACAGTATGGGTAGCTTATATATTCAGTGCTTACCTATTTCAATTTTGTGATGGGCTACTCAGGTGAGCCATTAAAATGCTGCTGAAATCTGTTTTTTAAATGTGTTAACTTACTTTAATTCATACAATGAGAATAAAAATACACAGTAATGAGGATATCCAGAGCCATTGTCTCCAGTCACAATACACCGCACTCTGGATTCAGTTGCCTGGCAACTGTCCAGGATAACTGAACTCGGTTCCAGTTGAGTTTTCTCTCCAATTATATGTGAAGCTTGGGAATTATCCCTTCCAGGTGTAAGGATGAAAAATAGATGGATAAGACTGGAAAATGGACAGACAGGGCGACAAAATGCAGTTGGTCAATTTCGCTGCTACTGGGCCTGTCCTACTTAGGCGATTTTTCAGGCGACTGTCAAGTTGCCAGCAGTTGCCTGAAAAACCGGCAACTGGAACGGCGACTGTCAGAGTGGAACACACACACACATATCACTTCCTTCACCAGCCCGTTATACAGGTGGGGGACAGGGCAAGCGGGGGAAGTGCTGTCTGAGTGAAATTCACACGGTGCAAAGCCAATGTGATACAGACACACACTTTAATTCATACAATAGGAATAGGAAGATTGGCGCTGTAATTTTCGGCGACCTGTAACCACCTATGACGGGTGACAGCAGTCACCAAAAAAGTCGCATAAGTGGGACAGACCCTTAAGAGTGCAGTCCTAATCTCCAACCACAATGAATTCCTCAAATATTTGTTAACGACATTTTCTCTATTGCTGTAACACTATATTCTGTGCTCTGGTATGTTTCCCTGTACTACCTGTTGTACATGTTGTACTTGTTGTATCTGTTGTACTTGTGTATGATGTGATTGTATTCATGTATGATAGGGGATAACTGGATAGAATGTAAACAAAGTTTTTCACTGTACCTTGGTTCATGTGGCAATAATAATAAACCAAGCAAAGGGACATTAGATTGAACTCCGTGGTGTTCATCGTTTGCCGGAAGACTGGAGGGTGACTGATGTTGGGCCTTTATTTAAGAAGGGTTGCAAGGAAAAGCTATGAACAAGTGACCCTAACAACAGCAGTGGGGTAGTTATTGGAGAGTAATCTGAGGGATGAGATATATATACATTAGTTAGATGGGGGCTGACTAGGGATAGTTAGCAGAGTTTTTATGTGGGAGATTGTGTCTTACAAATCTGATGGAAGTTTTTGAAGAAGTTACAAATAAAGGTTGATGAGGGCAAAGCCACGAATGTTGTCAATATGGACATCAGCAAGGCATTTGATAAGGATCAGCATCTGTGGAAGATTAGATCGTACAGGATCCAGGGAAAGATAGCCAACTGGATAGAGAATCGGCTTAACGGAAGGAAGCAGGGGGTGATGGTGGAGGTTGTGTTACAGACTGGAGGCCATTAACTAGTGGTGTGCCCCAAATATCGGTGCTGGGCCATTGCTGTTTGTGGCTTATATCAATGATTTGGATAAGAATGTAGAAGGCATATTATTATGTTTTCAGATGCCACTACAGTGGGTGATATTGTTACAAATTACAGCATGAACTTGAGGCATAATAGTGGGCTGAGGAATGGTTAATGAGGTTTAATGCTGATAAGTATGAGATGTTGCATTTTGGAAAGGCAAACCACAGCAGGACTTTCGCAGTGAATGGCTGGGCCTTTGATAGTGTTGTAGAGCAAAGGGTACTAGGAGCGCAGGTTCCTTGAAAGTAGCGGCACAGCAAGATAGGATGATCAAGAAGGTTTCATCTGTCAGGGTATACAAGCTGGGCTGAGAAGGAAGGAACTGCACATGCTGGTTTAGGAATAGGTAGCATGGTTATGTACATGTGTTACAAATCTGATGGAAATATTTGAAGAAGGTTGATGAGGGCAAAGCTACAGCTTAAAAATAAGGGGTAGGCCATTTAGAACTGAAATGAGGAAATACATTTTCACCCAGAGAGTTGTGAATCTGGAATTCTCTGCCACAGAAGGCAGTGGAGGCCAATTCACAGCATGCATTCAAGAGAGAGTTAGCTATAGCTCTTAGGGCTAACGGAATTAAGGGATATGGGGAAAAGCAGGAACAGGGTACTGATTCTGCATATCAACATTTAAAATACATTAAGACAGGCACATGGATAGGAAAGGTTTAGAGGGATATTATCCAAACGTGGGCAGGTAGGATTACTGTAGGAGCACTTTAAAAGTAAAGTGGATAGGTATATGGACATGAAGGGAATGGAGGGATATGGTCTGAGTGCAGGTAGATGGGACTAGGGGAAAACAAATGGTTGGTACGGACTGGAAGGGCCGAGAGGGCCTGTTTCCGTGCTGTAATTGTTATATGGTTATATGGTTATCTCTATGGGACATAAAGGCCTAGTGATGGGGCACCTTTATTGGCATGGCCAATTGGGCTGAACATCCCGTTTCCACGCTCTATGACTAAGATTATGACAGATGTCTATTTGGATCAGAATTTATGCAAAATGTGTACCTACATGATTCCACTACATTTCGCACTGGCTAAAATATTGAGTAAGCGTTGGCATTTTCTGTCGCAAAAACAATTTCAGAATTAAGCAGAGCAGGGGGCTATATCATCAATCAGGATGTAACATTGATTTTAAATCACCCCTGCTACTATAGCCTCAGTAACGTTGGACTGAAGCCCATTACCAATCTCATGCTGGGAAGGCCTGGGCTGAAGGCCTGGGCTGAAGGCCTGGGCTCAAGGCTCTGAGCAATGCTTGTATGTGCAAGACCAGGGTTCTGTTGCTCTTGATATTCTGCAAAAGCTTTCTTAAAGCAATAAGTGCATCGAGCATTTCATTGTGAATTCTAATCTTTATTTTCCCTTCGGCGACATCTTTCACGTTCTCGTGTAAGTTCTCTGCCACATAATTGCATGTAACCTCACTCTCCTTGGAGCTGGAACCCAGCAGAGTCGGCGTCCGAGGCCAAGATCGGAGCCCTGCGCCGTGAGTCAACGGAGCCCGCAGCTAGGGCCTGGGTCGGCGGAGTCCGCAGTTGAGGTCAAGGGACGAGGATGGACCACGTGGAGTGAGGATGCTGCTGCCAAGGGAAAGAACAATGGAGACCCAGTATGGAATGGCCACCATGGGGGGGGGGGGGGGGGGTGGAGGTGGAGAACAAAGGGGGACCTGGCGCAGTAGTATTTTGTAACTTTGTCAGCACCCTTATGTGGCTACTATTTGCATACCTTGGATATGCAAGCAAAGAATTTCAATGTGACTTGGCACATGTAACAATAACGTATTCATTCATTCACCTTCACTACCTTTGTTCCCTGCCCAGCCTGGCTGTTGGTCATTTGAAGCTGGCCTCTGCTGTACATGCAGTCAGTGCTTGAGCCTGTGGCTTGGTGCCAGATTGAGTGATGGTGGATGTTCTTGGTCATCTCATTCTGCTCGACCTTCATTGCTTAGACTTGTTTGAGTTTCTAAAAAGGTGGATGGTTTTACGGAAACGTGCACATTTCACAATTTCTGCCGTGTAAATCGGAAGATATTGTGGGATGATGGGGGAGGGGATTGTGAGAGAGTGTTAGGTCGTTGAGTATGCCCTCCTCTTCTTGGTGGCGCTGCTAGCCTTGTGTTCTGCCTGCTGGTTCAGTATTGATTGCATTCATTGACTCTGCTTCGCTGTCTCCCATTTGTTGTCCTTATGACTACGTTCAGCCCTTACATGACAGAAGAGAGTGAAGTGTATTACCGAGTTCCACCCAGTTTGTTTGCCCACTCTGCCAGCTGTGCTCAGATAGCTGGTGAGGAGTGCAAGCATTAGATGTGGGGGCGAACCTTGAGTGTGTCAAAGTGTCGCCCGAATCCTCTTATTTTATACAAACAAATTTACCACTGTAGAGTAGGAGAGAGCATGGGGCTACACAATAATTCTCTGTCATTGAATAAGATAACGGACAATATGATCATAATCTCAACTCTGCTTCTCAGCTACCCACGATAACTATTGCTGTTGTGCTAACCCCTGCTTATCAAACACCTATTTACCTTTGCCTTAAATTAATCTAAGTCTCTTGTTTCCACCGCCATATAAGTATTCTAAAGACTCACAGTCCTCTAAAAGGGGAAAAAATATCATTCTTGATCTCTCCTTCTTTAACCTCTTACACAGTTCAAATAAAAGTTTGAGGAACCCAATAAAAGATTGAGGATCACCACCTCATCTTTGATTTAGGCACTTTTCAAACCGTGGGATTCAATATTGAATTTAGAACTGCTGGCTTTTCGTGCTTGTGTGAGAACTGGCTACTTCTCCTTTACCTTTATTCCCTGTGTTCTCTTTTAAACTAGTTTTCCAGCAACTGCAGTGTCCTGCATCGCATTGTCCAGTTATTGCCTTTTTCTTACTCTCCCCTGCCATCATCTTCCTCCACTTGCATTTCTCCAGGCGGGTCAGCTAAGATCAATATGTATTCCTCTGCTTCTCTTACATAGAATCAGAGTATTTGTGTCACTTGGACAGATTTAGTCTGCACCCCATAACGGACATTCCATTTGTTCTTTCATCACAACCCACACTCTGCAACTTTGAGCACACTTGTTTTCTTACTTTTCTAGTTCTGAAGTAGGGTCCTTGACCTGAAACAGCATCTTTCTTTCTTTCCTCTTACATGCTGTTTGACCTGCTGAGTGAGTCCAACATTTTCAGTTCCTGTTTCGGATTCCCAGCATCTGCGATTTTCTGCTCTTTGATATTAGTATTTATTTATTATTGTCATGTGTTCTGAGATACTGTGAAAATCTTTGTTTTGCATGCTGTCCAGTCAAATCATACCATACATGAGTACAGTCAAGTCATACACAAGTACAACAGGTTGTGCATAAAATAAAAAAATCCAGAGTGCAGAATACAGTTCTGCAGTGTTACAGCTACAGAGAAAGTGCTAATAAAAAGTGTGATCCTCTTATCAGCTAGTGCCATCCTGACCTGTCTACCTCATTGGAGATTTTTAACTATCTTTAATTGGACTTTATCAGACTTTATGAGTAATGTTGCCCCCTTTATCATTTATCTGTACACTGTGGATGGCTTGATTGTAATCAGGTATCGTAATTTATTTGATTGGATAGCACCCAAACAAAAGCTTTTCATTGTACCTCGGTACACGTGACAATAATAAACTAAACGGAAGTAAACTGTGTCAATGACATCGAGTATCCCTAATGACACTACATGCATCCTGTAAATATCAAGGCCTTTCGAGTTATTACTTTAAGTCCTTGTTTATATTTGCCTTCAGTCATCTATGTTCAGGCGCATACAACCCTCATGCAGCCTATCCAATAGTACAGTCCTTTGACCTCATCTTGGGCAATGTGTACTGTGGCCTATATGTCCTCCTATGCATCAGTGCTCAGAACTGAACACAATACTCCAGGTGAGGGTCTGACTAAGGTCGGAACAGCATGAATCATAACTTTGTTGCTTTTGTTCCCCTCTTTTCTGCTTCAGTGTTAAGTATTACCTAACCTGCATGCAGAAGGATAACTAGGTAGGATGACCACATGCCTATAATGGAATGCACCCAATTTCTCTTCCATTGATTGAAATGAGAAGAAACGCCATCTTGCTCCAGGAATGCAATCTCTCTCTCTCTACACAATTTTCAGACATACTGATAGGCAAGGTTATCCAAGCATGAACTAAGAAAAGGGTTTCCATTGCTTTTTCAAGCAGCCCACCAACAGATGATATACAGTGACACTTTCACTAGAGTGTAAGCACACAACTAGATTAAAGCTTTGGCAGAAATCATATTGTGTTGAAATAGGGATCAGCAGGTTTCTTTCAAGTTCTTAGAAAAATAAATCCCACTTTGTTTAAAACAAAGCTTCCAACATATTTGTTTCAGACAGGGTTATAAAAACCAACCTTCTACAAAATTGGTACTGTTGAATTTAGTGCAGAGTTTGAAAATTAAATGAATTCATTTGCCAAAAAAATAATTTACCAGATCATAACTGCATTAATTTAGGCTTTAAAAAAAAACCATATATATAATCAGTAGAAAGAGAAAAAACATGTCCAAGCTTCTACAGTGGATCGACACAATAAATGTGAACTTGTAAAAGCCGCTGCTCATCATTTCTTCTCGGGGTCAGGCTCTCTCTGAAATCCCAGCAAATGATTAGGTTAACATATGATGAGCTTCTGACGGTGCCGGGCCTGTACTCGGTGGAGCTTCGAAGGATGAGGGGGAGCTTCATTGAAACTAACCGAATAGTGAAAGGCTTGCTTAGAGTGAATGTGGAGAGAATGTTTCCACTAATGGGAGAGTCTCGGACCAGAGGCCACAGCCACAGAATAAAAGGAATTCATCGCCACAGACGGAGGTGGAAGCCAAGTCAATGGATATTTTTAAGGTGGAGATTTTTGATTAGTAAGGGTGCCAGGGGTTATACAGGAAGGCGGGAGAATGAGATAGAGATGGAAAGATAGATGAACCATGATTGAATGGCAGAGTAGACTTGATTGGCCGAATGGCCTAATTCTACTCCTAGAACTTATGAACTTATGAAATATTTACGAGTGCACTCGATGTGAGTGCTAAACCCAGGATTCCACATCCTAGGTTTGAAAACGCTATGCGAGGCAAGGATCCATCTGGCGTTTCAAAAGATTTTCAACGGTCCTACATTGATGACTGAGTAAGTACGGTGACTCTTTTGCTTTTATTTTTTAAAGATACAACTTGTAAATAGATACTTCATCCCACAAATCCACAACAACCATTGATTACCCATTCACAATGGTAACCCACTTTGCATCCACTCCTTACACATTAGAGACAATTTACAGTGACCAGATAACCTGAAAACCCACACGTCTTTGGAATGTGGGACGAAAATGGAGCACAAAGAGGAAATTCATGCAGTCACAGGGAGAACATGCAAACTCTACATAGATAGCATCTGAAGTCAGGATTGTCTCTGGCGCTGTCATGCTGCAGCTCTACCAGCTGTGCCACTGTGCTGCCTTCAAACTGTTAGATTTTAATCAACCACAACTGTAGATATCTATTGTATTGATACTTAACTGGTATTTACCCATTCACACCAGCTCTATGTGTGTCTGCCACAGGCAATAATGGTCCAATTCTATGCTGCCATCATAGAGTGTGTCCTCACATTCTCAATCATGGTCTGGTTTGGCTCAACCACCGAGCACGACATCCGGAGGCTGCAGCAAATTGTTCGATCAGCCGAGAAGGTTATTGGCTGCAGCTTTCCCCCTTGTATTGTATACAAATTCCTTGTATGTGTACATACTTGGCCAATAAACTTATTCATTAATTAATTCATTCATTCATTCATTCATTCATTCATTTGTGATGCAGGTGTTGAGTGAAGAGAGATGGCTCATGCAAACTCACTGCAACTTAACTCAGTTTTATTCCTGTGGTAACAATGACAGCAAGTTGTCATTGTGCGATTTCTGATAATGATCTTCTGGAGCGTCTATGGATTGACGGGGTGTCACTGAACTTCGCAATGCTCTGTGAGTAGACAGGAAAATGTTACCCAACCAGATCTTTATGGGATGCCTCAGGTTGTGATCTATATCTCTCAATCTAGCAACTTCCAATTCTCTACTCAGCCATCTTCTGAAATGGGGTCAGGAGCATGAACAGGCTTAGATCAATTATACTATGGTTCAGCTCCTTTCAATTATTCACCATCTTTTTCCCAAGACCACGTCACAAACTGAGCATCAACCCAATGGATTGTCTTGTAAACCTTCAACTGCAGCAAACACTCATAACACTGCACGTAACACTCTTATCCTATATAAAAACAATCAGATGGTGTTGCAGATAATATCGCAATGCACTACTGAATCAGGAAAGCATGCTCAGGGAGGATGAACTCCTCAGATAGATTCCTTTAGTGATGACATTTTCAGAATTATCGCCTCCCATGTGAATTGACACATACACATCTTTCCAAATTCACCATAAGCATTCAAAACCCTGTTTCATCTCTCAATCCATGCTGAAACGGTTAATACCTTGGCTTAGTAATGATGGCTTAGTAGTTAACTATTAAAACCTTACCATGCTGGATTTTCTGGCCCTTTACTCCTCTTCTACAGCAGCTCTTTTGGGTCATCTTAACAGTTTTTTTAACATACCTGAATGTTGCTGGGTTTTTACCTTTCTGTCATTTTCTCCCAGATCATCTGTCACCTCCCATTTTCACACGTGGTTTCCTGCATTTGTCGGCACTGTAACATTTTTTTTATGACTACTAGCATAGACATAATTAAAGAATTTGAGTGGGAAGTTACAATATGATGGGAGAAAACTACAGAAGTATTACTCTGTGCAGATTCGGGATCTCCAAGCTGCGGAGTGTGTTCGACCGACCAACGTTGGAGTTCAGATCATCCCGACGAGAGGGCTGTACATCGTGTTGTCTGTAGCGGCGACTACGGAGGGGCTATGGCCCCAACCACGGGTGAACAAAGGAGCAGGACTGGCTGAACTTTGTTGCGTTCCACAGTGAAGAATACTGTGGCGGATGTTTGTGTTAAATTTTATTATGTATTGTGTGTTATTTTTTAGTGTATCGCTGCTGGCAAATTCATTTCACTGCATCTTCGGGTGCAGGCGACGAATAAAATTGACTTTGACTCTGACTTCAAAACAATCAGTAACTAGATCAGTCCTGGTAGATGAAAGACCAAAATATGTTTTCATGACGAGTAAACCTCACTTTATTCTAACCTTTGGTGTAATTTCAGCAATGACGTTGCAAGTTGTTCAGCCTATTTCACAGTCCTCCCTATTTTTATTTCCATTAAATTCAATAATACCAAAAATTGGGCAGGTGAAAAATGTTGAGTTTAGTTTAGTTTTGTTTAGAGAGGCTGCATGGAAACAGGCCCTTCGGCCGACCGAGTCCACGCTGACCAGCAATCATCCATGCACAAGTTCTATCCTACAAACTAGAAACAATTTACGGAAGATAATTCATCTACAAACCCGCACGTCTTCGGAATGTGGGAGAAAACTGGAGCACCCGAAGAAAACCTAGCAGTCACAGGGAGAACGTACAAACTCGGTACAGAGAACACCCATAGTCAGGATTGAACCTGGGTCTCTGATGCTGGAAGGCAATAACTCTACTGCTGCAACATTTGTATCCCATATGCCTTCATATCCACATCATCCACCTGTGTTGCCATCTTCAAGGATCTATGGAACTGCATTCCAAGGTCCCTCTCACCTTAGTTACGTTCTCTCGCCCTTGACATTCCACACTGGGAGAAAGGTTCTGACTGTTTATCCTATATATGCCTCTCATAATTTTATATACTTCTATCAGCCTCCAGAGAAAATAGCCCAAGCTTGTCAAACCTCTCCTTACAGCTAATATCCTTTGTTCCCGGCAGCATTCTGGTAAACTTCTTCTGCTCGCTTTCCAAAACGTCCACATCCTTCCTGTAGTGGAGCGAACAGAAATGCACACAATACTCCAAATGTGGACTAACCAACGTCCTATAAAGTTGCAGTATGACCTCCCAGTTCTCATCCCCTATGCCCCGGGCAATGAAGGCAAGAATACCATACATGTTCTTTACCACTCTATTGTGTTTGATGGTCATTCCCCACATTATTATTTCAGGATTTTATTGCAGTTAATCTGAAACTGCTGATTTTCAAAAATTTCTTAAAACACAGTATATAATTTACCAATATTTAAATCTTCTAACATTTATTTTTCCATAGAAATAAAGTAACATAGTAAACTGAGTTGTTTGTGGTTGAGTGCTTGCCTGGCTCAGAAATTCATTTTTACTTAAACCACCAGGACATTAAGGGACCAAAACATGACAGTTTTAAACACTCCCCTGTGCCACACACCAGCTGAGAGAGTGGGCATACAGTTCAATCCCAGACTCTGCCAATTCTGATGTATCAACTACTTGTAGGAGAAAACGCAAAGGCACACTGGTTTCTCTCAAACTGTTTATGTTTCTTCTTGGCTGGAAAAGTGCCGCATCAGCATTTGACAGTTGCTGATATCAAGCTTGGGCTCAGTGTGTGAATGTATGGTGAATCAGTCATAAAAGTCAGTCTTGCCAAGGATGGCTGTGTGGCATTTAGTATTTATTCACCGATTTACAGTGAGCGCATTCCAAGAATATAGGAAATGAAGCTGGATTTTGTACAGAGGGCACTAGATGTAGCTGACTGGCAATTGTAAAATCACCCTTAAAATACATTACATTACATTGTCCATTCCTTGTATTTTTCAGTGGTGCCTGATAATCCATTTCAATTAATGGATAAAAAACCTCGAAATAGGATGTGAGATGAAAGCATTGCTTATTGAAGATAGATGGACTATATTTGATTTCCAGCTATATCTCTGGTGTTTTTCTTTCTTTCTATTGCTTTCCATTGAATCTGCTTGGAGCGTGTAATGGAGAATGGGGCCACCTCAGCACCCATGGTAAAAATAAAACACTGTTTAAACATTGAAACCTTTGCTGGCACTGATATTTAACTAGTTCTGAAAGCTCTTTATTCTAATCCAGTGCTTTTCGTCATTCTTTTTCACTGGACGGAAGGAAAAGGGAGGTTTCAAGCATTAACAATTGAAAATATATAGACATAGGATAATGGAATAAAAAAATAATACAATGGGTGGAAAAGAATAAAATAAGATCAGAAAACAGAAGACGACAACGTCCAATTTTAAAACATTTGAACATTTCCAAATGTACGAATATCACCATGAAAGTGAGGCATTGCTGGATCAGATAATCATGTGTAACAGAGAGTACACATACCACTCCAGCAGGCAAAGTGGGGGCTGATGGATATGCATAACAGGGTGTTGATGAAAGTGCCACTGTCTCAACTTTCCACCAGCATGCTGCCAGTCTCCTACCAATGACCTCTCCAATCAAGCGTTCAGACATTCTGCTGCAGGTTTTATTCTGGTGCCATAAGAGAATCATGCCATAAGAGACTCATCACAGCTTCCTGAAGCACAAAGAGGCACCATAGAAACCAGATGCAGCCTTTGGAACCTTGAATCCATCCTGCCACTTGTTTCTTTTCTCATTGACTCCCATCTCCTTCTTCCTGCCTCTACAGTCCTGAATATTGGAGGTGGTTATATCATGCCTGACATCCCCAAGTACACATTCAAGCAGGTACTTACTCAAATACATACTCTTGTCCACTACCTGCTGCTTAAGATTACCTCTGCCACATTTTCTCCCCACTAATTATGTTTCCTTTGGTGTCCAGCACTTCCAGAACCGTTGGCACTAAACTTCATCCTCCATCAAAACCCGTCCTATTCTCCCCCACCTCCCACACAGTCCCACTCAGTCACTTTCCCCCTTCTCTCTTTTTTTCCTTCTTCCAACTCTCCTCCCCCTTTCTCCTGCTCTGCCCTTCCTTCCATTGCCCCTCTGTACACTCTTATCTTCCTCTCGACTACCAAGTGCATAGGCGTCCAAACACACACGTGCGTGCGCACATATACACACAAACTCACACTCACACACCCTTTTCACTGGCCCTCCCTTCATTTTCCTACACTGTTGGTCACCCTTCCTTGGATTCCGATTTCCCTGGGATACTGAAATGGTATTGGTCCCAAGGTTCAAACAGAAATAAGCTGTTTCTATTTACATTGAGCAGATGGAGAACCTTGGGTGGTACGGCGGCGCAGTGGTAAAGTTGCTGCCTTACAGTGCCAGAGACCCGGGTTTAATCCTGACTACGAGTGCTTGTCTATACGGAATTTGTACGTTCTCCCCGTGGACCTGTGTGGGCTTTGTCCGGGATCCCTGGTTTCCGCCTACACTCCAAAGACGTACAGGTTTGAAGGTTAATTGGCTTGGTGTAATTGTAAATTGCTCCTTGTGTGTGTAGGATAGTATAAGTGTGCGGGGATTGCTGGTGGATCGAAGGATCTGTCTCCGTGCTGCATCTCTAAACTAAATTAAACTAATCCCAAGGCCCTGCACCCACTCTGAAATCTCCTGAAAGGCTGTAGTTTCCTGCCTGATACCTGAATAAAACATCTTTGACAGACGTGAAGAACTTACTATTGGGGACAACCTCTCTAAATTGCAAACTCCAAGATTAGGACTGAGAAGATAATTTCAGGACTTTTCTATATCTTTGTATGCAACCAAACAGAGTAGATTTTACTTCGGAGTCACGTGAGTGACTGTGAAGACCCCGCCAGCACACATGCGCGACATATCGTCGAACGCATTGCGAAGCGACAGGCAGGGAGGAGGGTCGCTCCTCCACCGGAACGGACCTACAGGTAAGGATCAACTAACCTGAGGTTGTTTTTTCTTTTCAGGCACTCTGTGGCACAGAGTGTCCCACCAACGGGCCGCCTCGAGAGACTGACAGCGGAGGAGAATGCGGGCAGTCAGTGGCGGCAGACTTTTCCACAGACCCGGAAATCGGGCAAGCCCGTTGACCCGGCAGGGTCCGGGCTCGGAGACTCGCCGTTCGCGGGTAGTGACGGCAGTTGATAATCCTGCATGGAGCGGATGGGGAGCACCAGCTCCAACGTGACCCATTCCAGCAGGAGTCTGGCACCGTGGGTCTCCTAGCAGACCCACGGCAGAACCCTTTACAGGGCTGCCAAATGCTCACCCTCTTCGCAGGGGAGCATAAAGAGTCAGGTCTGGGCTGACTCTCAAGAGTGGGTGTTGGCAGAAGAAACACAACATGCTTGGGGTGCAAGAAGAGGAGCTACTCGTGATGGCATCCAAGTTGCGATGCCCCCACAAAAGGGGCTACCGTTGTCAGCAGGCAGCCAGTATAAATTACTCAACAACTCATCTAGCTCCAGGAAACTGTATTTCCCTCAATGTGCCTGCAGTAAATCCTCAAACTACTGGCCTCGGGTATTATAGCTCTGTCAGGTCAGTAGACGGAAGATATGTCAGAGGAGCAACAGGAAGCTCTGGCACGCTCCTGTATGGTCAATTGAGATCAACTGTTTCAGGAAGAATACCATCCCACCTACACTAAACCCCAAGTTCACGGGGTTGTGTAGAACCAGCAGTGCACAGCCGCCTACTCTGTTAATCGGGGACAACCTGCCCAAACAGGTAAAAGACCTCGACAAAGAGGCAAAAGCCGTCGGCATAATTAAGCTGCCGGCCGCTACCAGATCCTCATATATTCGGCAGCAGCACCCCTATGCATCCACCAGCAGGATGCGTTATCACCACGAAAGCAAAGCTGGTGAAAGCTCGAAGGCCGTACAACCTACACAAAGGTCTTTTTCAGGCCATGTCCCAGAACAGCCTTCCTTGAAGATGCGCCAACCCCACACCACAACGCCTCCACCTCCCAGGAACCAAGGAAGGAGAAAACCAACACAGCACCACCGGTAACCATGGAGGTAGGTGGGTCTGGTTGCCTTCGGAACGTAGTATGTGTAACTTCTTCACAGGTTGGGGGAAGGTTACACTTGTTCAGGGAATAACTTCTGATCTTTTCATACTGCACAGTATTCAGCGATACAAAATTGAATTTGTTGACAAACTCTTCCTTTCTGTTTCAACATGCACCTAGCCGAAAGTTTGTGCTTTCACAAAAAAGAGAAAGTGGAAGGTCATGCGGAACTGTTAAGACTATATACAAAAGGAGTAATAGAGGAAACCAAACATGAATCTCTTGAGTTTGTATCAAACATCTTCACCTAAAAACAAAACAGATGGCGGATGCCGCATCATTTGATTTGACACAACTGAATACCTTTGTGCAGTACACCCACTTCAAAATGGAAATTTTTTGTTACTGCTAAAACAACTAGTTTCCAAGGGGTACTTCATGGCTTGCATCACCCTAAAAGATGCATACTATTCAGAACCAATAGACAAAGATCACTGCAGATATTTTAAATTTATCTGGATGGGATAGCTCTGGCAGTATAAAGCGCTGCCTAATGGATTAACATCAGCGCCAGACTGTTTACAAAAATATTGAAACCAGCTTTGGCGTTTCTTCGGAAACAAAAACATATTGTCATGGCGTATCTAGATGACATCTTATTGTGGGGATAACCTTGGAATTGGCTAAATTGGCTGTCTCAACCACCAAGCTCCTATTTCAAAAATTGGGGTTTATTATCCATCGAGACAAATCCAAGTCAAATGCCTTCTGTGGCTATGGATTATTTGGGATTCACGATTGACTCTGTTCACATGTTGGTCACCTTGCTAAAGGACAAAGCAACAGACTTGATAGAGGCAGATAACAGCCTTGTTTGCGTCAGTAAACCATCTATTCGGCAAATTGCCAGGGTGATTGGGAAGCTCGTGGCTGCCTTTCCCAGCCACAATTTGGACCCTTACATTACCAAAATCTACAAAGGGCCAAAACTGCAGCATTCAAATCACCATGCTGGCCATTTTGACAGAGCAGCCAAAGCAAATTGGAATTACGATGGTGGATTAGCACTGTTCGACATTGCTCTAAATCCCATCACAGTCACAAACCCTTTGGTTGTGTTACAAACGGATGCCAGCACTCACGGCTGGGGAGCAACCAATACCACCTCCAGTTGCGGTGGTAGATGGAATACACATGCGTTAACCTTACTTCAGGCACTGGGTATCAATCATCTAAAGACGTTGGGAGCATTCACGGACTTTGAGCTTACTGTTTCAGATATGCATCATCTGCATGTTCGCCTACAAATTGATAATACCACCGTGGTGACATACCTTAATCATATGGGTGGAATTAAGTTGATATCTTGTGATGGATTGATCAATACAATCTGGCACTGCTGCATAGAAAGAAACATTTGGATATTAACTACTTACCTTCCGGGTAAGCTCAATACAGTGGTGAACACCAGGTAACGCAAATTCAATGATAACACCGAATGGATGTTGGACCACCAGTTATTTACTGACATTATACCTCGGTATGGAACGATAGATATCGATTGTTTTGCATCAAGATATCGACCAGATACCAACGTATGTTGCATGGGAATCAGACCCTGGGGCAGTAGCGATGGACGCATCTCGCTACACTGGGGGGGGTAGGGATTGTTTTTCTATGCATTTCCCCTCCCCTTTCTGCCTCATTAGTTGGGTCTTGTGAAAAATTCAACAAGACTCCGCATCAGGTATTTTGGGAGTACCCGATTGGTCTACTCAGCCATGGTACCCTGTGGGACTCGACATGGTCAGAGCCATGGATCCGATCTACAAACGCCCGAGTTTGCTGGTACACCCTGTGACAAGGGAGAGTCATCCGTGCCATGACCGAATTAACCTGGGTGCAAGATTTGGAAGAGACCTTTCCTGGAATTTGGGTTGTCAGACCGAACCATGAATAATCATCGCGGCATTATGCAGAGAGTCCACCAGGAAACAGTAGCTCACCTATATCAAAAAATGGGAAGTATTTTGTACCAGGACAGACACAATTTACAACACAGCCACCATCACGGTTGTGCTGGAGTTCCTGGCAAGTCTACACTTCGATGAAGGCTTAAGTTATAGTGCCAACAATTGTGCAAAAAGTGCCCTATCCTCATACCTGGGACAGGAGCTAGAACATCATGGAGGAGTATCTCACCCTCTTCAGTGCTGATCTGAAATGGAGCCTGTTCATTCCGTCCCCAGAAGCCGCCTCACCTGCTGAGTTCCTCCAGCACCTTGTGTTTCGCATTGATATTTGAGCATGTCATTTCAGTCAACTCTGTTTGATGGGTTTACTGTGAATTTCTGTCTTTTTCCAGGGGATTTTCGTTTAATTCGAGGCTCGCGTGCTTTGTGCTGGAGCTGTAAATATTGGTGTATAAACACATATTAAGTCTAAGGTCCATTTAAAGGTCAGTTTGATTGAAAATCCTGCCTCCATAATATATGCAGGGTGAATATAAGAGCTGCTGCAGATAACAATTCAGAGCTCATTCAGACTGATTGACTCAAATATGACAATAATGTCCCTGTAGTTTATATCATCAAATGCAAGCTGTCTCCTTCTAAGAGCTTGACAGGTATTAAAATTGAAGCACTATATAAATATTATATTATGTTATATTATGACAGATAGAATGTCCTGTACACAATTTTACTTAAACAACTCGGAAGCTACATTTTAAACCCAGCAACTTCAGCATATTATAGACATAAAATGCTGGAGTAACTCAGCAGAATAGGCAACATACCTGTATCTGGATAGTAGAAATGGGTGACATTTCAGGTTGACGCCCTTCTTCAGAAGGAGGGTCTCGGCCCGGAACGTCACCCATTCCTTCTATCCTGAGAAATGCTGCCTATCCCGCTGAGTAACTCCATCATTTTGTGTCTGTCTTTAGTTTAAACCAGCATCTGCAGTTCCTTCCTACAAAATTCAGCATATGTAACATACAACTTCCACAGCCTATAAAGCATCAAACCACTGCCCCTTCACCCATCCAAGGTCAATCCATGCCACATGTTTAAAATGTACACGATCTGATTGAAATTCAGCTTGGCCTCAGCCTGTCATAGCTTTGCATCCTCCTCCAGTCTTATAACCCCTGCCTTGGAATGAATTCCCTTGTCTAATGTGCAACCTGCCGTTGGCAAATGTATGCCTGGCTGTCCGGGCCCCATGTGTTGAGATTCTTTCTATAAATACCTTCACCTCTCCACTCTCTGAGCTAGTTCACAATCCTGAGACTTCCTATTCAGCGGCAGGTCACTACCTTCCCAATGGTAATTAGGAATGAGGATTAAATCCTGACCCTGCCTATGATGCTGGCATCCCAATAAATGAATGCATAAATGAAACCCTGGTATCTCTATATGAGATACTAGATATCTCTCGAGACACTACAGGGCAGCTTTTGACTGAGCATCTCATAAAGATGCACGAGTCAGATTAATGGGCAGAACTCCTTCACTGGCTGGAGCAGTACCTTGTGCCTTTGCAACATACTCAGTCAAGTGCCCAGGAAAATGTCAGCTATGTTCAGCTCTTTGGCATTCGCCTCTTGCATCTAACTGGATCAAAGCCTTGATCAAATCTAAAACAAATTTTACTTCGAAGTCACGTGAGTGAATACGTGAAGAAGCCCGCCAGCCTGCATGCGTGTCAATACATCTAGCGCATGGCGTGAGTCGGAGCGGTTTTCGCACTGCTCTGCAAGGTAAGTCCATTTTCTCCCGGCCGCTCTATAGCATGCCCAAAGTAGCTATGGAGGCGGCCGGGTGTTTGGGCCGCCGTGGAAGCTCCACTGGAGCTAGAGTAAATAGTATTTGCGCCGCAGTTTGAGCTCTCCAATGGGAGCAGGCGGCTGAAATTGTAGGGCTTCATTGCGGCTGTTGCCGCTATAGTCTGCATGGCAGCAGACGGCCCAAATGGGAGACCGGCGTATTCTCCTTAGGAACTGGGATTGCGGCTGTTGCCGTTATAGTCTGCATGGCAGCAGATGGCCCAAATGGGAGACCGCCGGCTAGGTTAAGTGATTACAGCTGCCGGCATCAGAGCTCCATATGGGAACACGCAGCCAGAGTCGGAGACAGCGTGGGGCTCCATAAGGAGCTAACATTCATAAATTGCGGCTGTTGGCAGACAGGTCTATTTCACTGCAGGAGATTTCCAGCAGCAGGCGAGTTTTAAAATAGCTGTGGCCAAGAGCTACCGCTTAGCACCAAACAATTTTAACTGAGTTACTGCTGCAGCTATGCTGCAGCAGCATATAGTGTATACTTTAATTTGGACGGCTATTTAGAGTTGGCATTTATAACAATTGCCACAGGGTCACGTTTGTGACTATCATAGCCGATAGCATTCTAAAGTCAGGTTTAATTCTTTGGCAATATCACAAATATGTCTTATCATACCAATTAAGTTTATGTTTTAAAAGATATAATTACAAAGGACATTTATTATCACTTACACCAATGGTGTAGTGGAATTGGACCTGCCATTGCAGTCCAGAGCTCCTGGCTTGGGAAGCCTTGTTTGAGCTGTGCCTATCAGTCACCTGTGGGAGCTACACCTGGTGCCATCATGGTAATTTCTGCTCATTAGTGGGACTGTGGAAGATTCCTTTACAAAGGACTCCAACTACACGAACATCAATAAAGTAATCAAATCTCTGATTTTATAGGGATAGGTTTCTTTTAATCATACAAACGTCATTGCCCATGACAACACCTGGCAGGGTTGAAGCATTTCTCCCACTCTGTCTGGCATATGGGGGCCAGAGGCGCTCCAGTCCTTCCCTGTAATACTCCGTTGGCTCCAGAAGGCACCGATCCACAGCTAGTCTCGGTTTGGCTGCTAAAGGGAGCAGCCTGACAAGCCCAAGTCGGGGCAAAGTCATAGCCAAGTCTTGGGACATCTATGGCAGATGTGATTGGGCATTTGTCCCAATTAGAACATCTGATGAATCAAATTATAACACGAGGAATGTTCCGGGTTACAAAGGCATATCAGGCAGCTGCTCTTGGTTCAGGGTTGCAATTTTCCTCCCACTCAGGTGAAAGAAGTGGTGGAGATGGTGCCAAAGTATATGCACACATGCCTGAGGCAGCTCCGGGTTCAGGGTTGCATAAGTTCTCCCACTCGGATGTATGAAGTGATGGAGATAGAGCCATATATATTATGCTCCGTATTATGGAAGCATGAACAGGCAGGTCAAGTCGAATGCCTGTAGCTGCCCTGGTTTCAGGGTTCGTATTTTCCTCCCACCCGAAAGAATATTGGAGACAAAATATGTTCGGTGTTATGGAAGCATACACAGACAGTCCGAGGCATACGGATATGGCAACGCCTGGTTCAGGGTGCAATTTCTCTCCCACTCTAAGAGAGTGTCAGAGATCAGTACGGACTGACTCCAAACATGACCCCGAACATGACTATGTGCCGGGATCCCATGCTTAATGCATGATGTACGACAATCGCATGAGGAAAAGCTGTGTGCTCTTGCCTCTAAAATTGCAGGTCCCTCGGGGACAGACAAACCACTACAAGACAAGTTGGCCAACGGCATCAGCTATCTAACAAGTATGACAAGCATGATAGACAGGGTCTGCAAATGGAATTTCACGGAAGCTTTTTTCTTTCAAAAGAAATTGACCTGGGGTTAGAGGCGCTGGTAAGTAAGGTCTCGTTTTTAACCTCCGTAAACTCCGAAATTGAACAGTCCGTCGGCCCAGGTTGGGTTTACTGCCAGAATGGGCTGTCTAGTTGGATTTTCACTGTTTCTCTGGGATAAGATCAGGTTGATGTAGAGACATTGGCAAGGTGCCTTACACAGCAACCTCTGTAAGATCCAAGTAGGAACAGTTTGGTTACCCTGGATCGGGGTCGACCATCATGGAACTGGCTGACTATACGTGTCATAGTGACCAGGGAAGCACTGCTTCATCATCTATGTGAGGTTATCAGACTGCTCAATAGAATAAAGTAGTTGATGTATTCTCAACATAAGGTTTATTTCTCCTCAGTTAGTAGAGTTACTGGTTCATTGGAATCATCATTGCCATCCTCTCTGGGACAGGTAGCTACCAGCAGGAAGCTCGTCTGGCATATAATATAACTTTATCTGACCTGCAGGTTCATGTTGTGAATCAACAAAGTATTTATAATAATCCACAGGCTCTCAATACCAGTATTCCTGATTGAGTGGCTCGTCAAAGAGATTGTGTTGTGCACTCTGGCGACTTAGACATGTGGTTTCAGTCAAAGGACTGCAAGGTAATTCCTGATTCAGCCTTGCATTATACTTATCTCCACTCTGAAGGAAAACGCTTCGTATTCATGGTGACTCTTAGTCAAGAGTTGACAGGGTCACTAGTATTCCCATATCTAAGGGAGACTGTGGTTGCAACTCTATCATTAGCTGCTGATTATATATTATCAGCGATACATATGAATAACTAGATAATGCATCTTCCGCGGGTAGGAAAGCCAAAACATTTCCGTCCGTAGGATCAACCGAGGAACAGCAGTTCCAAGTGCAATCAATACAATACAATACAATACAATACAGTTTTTATTTTTGTTTTTGTTTTTTTTGTTTGTTTATTTTTGTTAGAAGTAAGTACAGTAGTCTGGTACTTAAGTACCTAATACATAAATACATATTCTCATTCTTGTACAACTTCATATTTTTAGTTCAATAATAAAAGAACAGTGAGAGAAAAAAGAAATAAAGAGTGTCGGAATAGATAGACAAGCGAGTAGAAACAGGAAACAAAAAAAAATAAATGACAGAGGTGAGAAGTTAAAAGATTGAAAGAGAAGGAAAAAGTAAAAAGAAAAGAGAGATTAGGAGAGATCTACCTATCTCATATTTTTGCCCATCCGTCACCCAGTTCTAAACATTTAATTTCTAAGGTTATGTTATGTTGCACCATATGCTTGTATAAAGTAGATAAACGGAGACCAAATCTTTAAGAATTGGTCTACTTTGCCTAGTAAGAGGAATCTCATTTCTTCAAGATGTAGCGTTTCAGACATGTTTGAGATCCACATTTTGAATGTTGGCGTAGGTGCGTTTTTCCAAAATTTAAGTATGTTTTTTTGCTGTTATTAGACCATAATTAAGAAAAGCTTCTTGGAATATAGTTAGTTTACTTCCCTCTTCCATTGATCCAAAGATAATCAATTCAGTATTGGGGTTCAATTTTGTGTTAAATAGTTTTGTAAAAATTCCAAAAAATTTCATTCCAAAATGTATACAGTTTTGTACAAGAGACAAAGGAATGTGCTATAGTGGCATTTTGAGTTAGACATTTGTCGCAGATGGGGGAAACATTTGAAAATATTTTATTCAGTCTTGTTTTCGAATAATATAATCTATGTAAAATTTTAAATTGAATTAGGTTATGTCTTACATTCATTGAACATTTGTTTACATATAATAAATTTTTATCCCATCTATCGTTTGGAATTTTTATCAATAACTCTTGTTCCCAGTCTCTTCTAATTGCTTCTGTCGTTGGTGTTTCTATATTTAGAATTATATTATATAAGTAAGATATTAAATTGCTTGATTCTGCCTTTCTATTTATTCCTTCCTCCAGTAGATCTGGGGTTAAAGTTTGGTATCCTTGTATATACTTTTTCAAATAATCTTGAATTTGAAGGTATTTGAAATATTGATTACTTTTCAAATTATATTTTAGTTGTAATTGTTGGAATGATAAAAGTTTTCCCATTTCATACGTATCTCCCATCATTTTAATTCCTATTCTTTCTCAATGGGTAAACGTTATTAATGGGTAAACTATTATCAATAATGGATGGTTTGAATGAGGGATTATTAGCTATTGGAGAAAGAAGCAAAAATTTTCTTAATTTTAAAGTTAATTTTATTTGTTTCCAAATTCGTATTATACTATGAATAATTGGATTCTTCTTGTATATTACATTGTTCAGTTTTATCGGAGAAAGAAGGATCGCTCCTATATTAAAAGGGGAACAATCTTCCTTCTCCATTCTTATCCAATCTACCTGTTGGGCAGAACTGTCCAACCAGTAGATTATATTTTTAATATTCACTGCCCAATAATAATACAATAAGTTAGGGAGTGTCAGTCCCCCTGATTCTTTAGATTTACACAAGTGTTTTTTTTTTAATTCTGTGTGATTTATAATCCCATATGAAGTTTATAATATCAGAATCTAATTTTTTGAAGAATTTTTTAAGTATGTATATTGGTATTGATTGAAATCGGTACAATACGGTTTTATTCGTCAAATTGCACATAAAGTGCAAGTGAAATGAATTTGCCAGCAGCGATACAATGATAAAGAACACCCAAAAGACACTAAAAAGTTAACATAAACATCCAACACAGCATTCATCACTGTGGTGGAAGGCACAAAATTTGGCCAGTCCTCCTCTATTTTCCCCCGTGGTCGGGACTTCAACCCGCCGCAGCCGTCGCTGCGGGTGTCCAGATGAGTAGACAAGGTAAAAGTCCAGGTAAGTCCAGAATCGGTGCTTCCCTACCAGAGACCGCAGCGGCTTCAGGTTGGTGTAGGCCACAGGCCGGCGGTCAAAGGTTTAAAGTCCCCGCCGTGCCGCAGCCAGAAGCACCACAGACCACAGGGCCGGCGGTCGAAGCACCCCTCCAGGGGTGATGGTAAGTCCACGCCAGGCCCGTGGTAGAAATTGGCCGCGGGCCGGCGTTCGGAGCTCATCTCCCCCCGGGTCCCCACAAGGGATCCCAGGCTGCGGACGCTGCGTCAGCTGGAGCTCTGCAGACCGCCACTTCAAGCTGCTGTGCGCCAGCGAAACGGAGCACTCCCCTCCGGTGACCCCCAGCGAGGGCTCGCCCGCTCAACGCCGAGAGTCCACACTGTGCCCTCCGCTGAAGCACCGGGCGCGTCTCCGGGAAAGGCCGCACTGATCCTTGCTGTTAGGCCACGGGGGAGCGACATGGAAAAAGTCGCCTCTCCGTGTAGGAGGTGACCAAAGTGGTTTCCCCCTTACCCCCCCCCCCCCCCCCCCTCCCCCACACCAACCCCCACACAAAACACACCAAGAAACATTAAAAACCCACATTAGGACATACTAAAAAAACAGAAAAAATAGAAAGAACTAACACGCTGCTGGCAGGTTGACCGTCTTGCAGCACCCCCACCGACCTTGGCGACTGTGACACTGCATGAAATCAGTGACAACTCATCCGAGGATGAATGGTCTGACCAAGGACTAGAGGGATATATTTCTTAAGATTACAGAAATATGGTGCAGGCCAAATCGGGTTAGCATTAGGCTAATCAAATTATGGGTTTACTTACCCAGTTTAACGTGGATGATTGGGTGTCTGCAATTTAACTGACTCAGAGAATCAATCTTGTTGTTGCATACTCTGTCATATCTATACACATAAGGCACAAATTCTGCTGTTTAATAACAAAGCTAGTGGTGAAAGCCTATGCTGCCTTTCTCAGATTAAAGGACATTATATCATCGAGGTTTAGGTAATATGGAAAATTGCAACTGATAAAACTTATGGGTTGTCAGTAGATATCTTTGCAATATTACAAATGAGGCAACATGAAATTTAACAATACCAATTTGCCTATTCAGTCACGCCATGGTAGGCAGCTGAAGCAACTCTTATTTACTCAGTCACGAGTGATGGCTGGGACAGCCTGTCTACTCGGGCAGCTAGCTCTGCACGATTGTATGAGAAGCTTGTGAACAACAAATGTGAGCCAATTTTATACGGAAGTAACAGAGGTTTGTGTGGCTTTCAGTTTGAGCCTAGAGAAACTTTATGGGATAGCACAATTGACATTGCTTGTGCTGCTTTATCATTTCTGTAATACCATAAGTGGGATATAAATGATTGGTTCTTCACCCACTATTCTCTAACGTTATGCAGGGTGTCTTTTATTTGACCACTCTAATAGCCTACACTCATTGTAATGTGCGATGTATATCAGTAAATTGTTATGCAAATATTCCTCAAATTTTTCCTAATGGGACCAGTATCTTAAGATGATTATGCTTTCAGCAGCTGATCTCAGCATAAAGAACACAGCCTTTACTCAATCTCTGGCTTAGTCTCCACATTATACTGACATAAGGGTAGCTTGTTATAGAAATAATCTCATGAGCAAATGAGCAGGATTGCGTACATTTGAGGTTGACAGCATACCCACCAGAACAGAGATCAGGGATGTCATTAGATATACTAGTGCACTCAGCTGCTAGTGCCTATGAAATGGAAGATAGTTATTTTGTTTCAATAGTTGCAAGATATTGCTGATGGCCCATTAGCAACCAATACAATGGATTTCCCTTTCATCATACAGCATGAGGTTTACATAGTGTGGGTTAATAAATTGTAACATTTGGTGGAATATGTCTGCAAATTTGCAGATAGAATTATGCATGTTGTTGCATAAGTTATTGTCTAACTCAACAGTCTATTGGGACGACAGGCCAGTTTAGAGCAATGGCCATGTATGCAAGTGAGCAGCATGATATTAATAACTCATGTTTTTTCCTACCATTAATGGTTTATCTGTTTAAGTATTTAACACACACAGGTTGTCTCACTGCATGAAACCACAGAGCTTTGAAATCTTCATGTAGTCGCTCACGTGACTTCGAAATAAAATAGAAAGATTAAATGAGAACTTACCATTTGAAGTTTGATCTTTATTTTATGAGAAGTCGAAGTGAGGGATTACGTGCCTCCACTCCCAACCCTATTCTCATAAAGATCATTCGGTAGTTCTAGCCCTTTAATCTTCCTATAGCAACTATTCTGTGGTTTCATACAGCTACTTTGAAGATTGAAGTGCATGCAGGCTGGCGGGGTCTTCATTTAATTCCTCACTTCAACTTCTCATAAAATAAAGATCAAACTTCAAACGGTAAGTTCTCGTTTAATCTTTCTATTAATGGGCAGAACTCCTTCACTGGCTGGAACAGTACTTTGTGCCTTTGTAACATACTCAGTCAAGTGCCCAGGCAAATGTCAGCTGTGTTCAGCTCTTTGGCATTCACCTCTTGCATCTAACTGGATCAAAGCCTTGATAAAATCTAAAACAAATTTGTTCTGGCCTAACCAGAACTGGGAAGTCACATGTATATGTAGATTTTTCACGGTTGTAAATTTGAAGCCACATAATTTATTTGCTGATAGACTGGGATATTGAATATGTGCCTTTATTTTGTTCACGACACCTAACGTATTTCCGTGGATTGCTCCCAGGTGCATATATCTTCAAAGTCACATATAGGATTTTGTCCTGGCCCATAGATTTTATTGTATTTTGTGGATTCAATTATTTCTGTTCTGTAGCAAAGTGAAACTATGATTCACAAGCATCTGGTGTTTAACCTATAACATTAGGTCAAAGGAATGACACATAAAGGGCCCGTCCCACTTGCGCGTCAAAGGAATGACACATAAAGGGCCCGTCCCACTTGCGCGTTATTTGCGCGTCATTTACGTGACACCATTTACGTGTCACGGCGCACGTAATGCACGCGTGACGTGCATTATGCGCACATGGCACGTGGTGAGATGTGGTGGCGTAGGTAGTGACGCGCGGTAGCACGCGACGTACTAGGATTTTGGGATTCTCAAAATCCGCGCACGCCACCTGGGTGATGCGCAAATGACGCCCATGTGGGACAGGCCCTTAAAGCATTAACTTTAGGCCAGTCGTCCTAACACCTGCCAATGAGAAAAAGTATAAATTCATTATTAACAAAGCAACAACAAAACATTTATAAAATCATCATCCAATTAAGTATAATCAACACGATTTTAGGGTAAGGAAATGATATGGGACACATTTATTAGTGCTGTGAGAATATAATGAAAAGGGTGGATAAAGGAAACCCTAGTAAGTGTAGAGTGCCTGGAATTCTAACAGTCATTCAATAAAGTGCCACATGAATAATTACTGTGCAAATAAATAGCTCATGGGACCACATGGAAGGCTGACCGGCAAATTAATATTAAACATAAATAAATGCAGAGGTTGCTAAGAATACACAGTGGGTCAGGCAACATTTTTGAAATAAGAAACAGCTTTAATTGATTGACTGAATGATTGATTGAAGGATATAGCAAGGAAACAGGTCCTTTAGCTCACCGAGTCCACGCTGACCATTGATTACCTGTTCACACTAGTTCTATGTTATCCCACTTTTGCATTGACTCGGGCCCGACTCACTATGAACAATTTACAGAGGCCAATTAACCTACAACTTGGCACGTCTTCGGGATATAGGAGGAAACCGGAGCACCAGGGGGAAACCCATGTAATCAGAAGGAGAACGTGCAAACTCCGCACAGATAACACTCGAGGTTAGGATTGAATCCGGGTGTCTAGCACTGTGAGAGAGCGGCTCCACCAACCACACTCTACCACTGTATCGCTATTTGTGTTTTAGGTTGACGGCCTTTCATCAGAACGGGGAAAAGAACAGTGAAGACTTAAGGGCTGGTCCCACGATGCGAGTTTAAAAAGAAAACAAACTCGTGGTAAGTACGTAGAATGTACATAGCGGGTACGTCGGAGCTCGTGGACGTCTTGTAGCGGCTCGTAACGCTATCGGCAGGTACTCTGGAAACGCGGTAAGTTCGTGAAACTCGTGAAGTTTTTTCAACAGTGTGAAAAATTTCCAAAGGTAAAAAAATACTCGTGATGAAGTACCACGAGTATGATTTTTTTTTAAACTCGGGAGAGCTCTTGGGTAAACTCGCATTGTGGGACAGGCCCTTTAAGCTGCTTAAGGAAAAGCCTCTGCAGCAATCAATCCTACCATAGAAACAGCCGTGACCATAATAGGACAAAATAGATTTTTTTCCCCCTGTAATGCAGGGGCCACATTAGTATCTGTGGCCATCAGACCTTGCCCAGATTTAACATCAGTTTAAACATCTCCATGTGATGTTTGTTTTTTAGGAATACTGGAATATTCATCTTTAGAGAGCTGGGAATAATAATCAGCAGGAGATGTCATGAACTAATTCCATGCCTGGGTTTTTGCCAACAAATGCTTTTGATTTTATAATCTACTTTGGTGATTGGAGGGCCACTTCTTCAGGCACTTAGACTCAACCATTAATCGATTTTTCTGATGCTACTTCACAACTGATCATATTTGTTCTATTCCGCATTGTCAACATAGGTCACATAGGTTTAATCTTGTGATTTTGTTTTGGCTGTTACTGTACTCGATAATTTCATAAAACCAAATTAAGTTTGAATTCAGAATAAAGTGAATAAAGAAATAAATGCAATCTTACATACTGCCAATATTTTTCTAAGCTCCAAGTTCCATACTTGGAACTTAGAAAAATAATACTCCAAATGAACTGGATGAGAGTCATGTCCATATCTGTTACCTGCCACCTAATGTCTGCTTCTCACTGTGTTAAACTGTTGAACAGCAAACCATCTGTCGTCTGTTTAAAAAAATCTGCATCAATTGTTTTTATACGTTAAAAAATCTGTTCTGCAATCATAGAGTTAATACCGTGCTGAACTCTCATTTAGTCACAACGTGTTCCCTACTTGTGTGCTCACCTTGTGTAGAAATAACCTACACAATTAGCACCTTGTTAATAGCTCACACCTGTACCACATTTCCTGAACCAGCCTGGTGCACAAAACATTTAATCCTCACATAGGCTGATCATTAATAGAATATGGCGCTCCAATTTGAAGTGACAGTTCCATTCAACCTAAAAGGATAGTTCAGGCTAAAATTATAAAGGCTGAAAAATGTGCAATGATAGGGAATATAAACTCAAGTTACTTTGCTGATTTCGCAGCAGAGAGAAACTCATAGCTCGCATTTACTCATGCCATTATCTTTTCTTGCTCTGCTCGGCTGACCTTTTCTTCCCCGTTACTCTGGTACTCAGTCTGATATCTTCACCTTCCTTCTAATACCTTGTGACCTTCCACTCTCACTGCAGGCTTCATTGCGAGAGGATTTGTGTTTAAGAGCAAGGAGGTCTGGTGAGAGTGCACCTGGAGAATTGTCTGCAATTTTGGTCACTAATTTGAGGAAGGACGTTATTGCTATTGAGGGAGTGCAGCGCAGGTTCACCAGGGATGGTGGGACTGACATGTGATGAACGAATGGGTCGACTGGGGTTGTATTTGCTGGAATTTAGAAGGATGAGCGGGAATCTTGTAGAAACATATAAAATTCTTAGTGGATTGAACAGGGTAGATGCAGGAAAAACGTTCCTGATGTTGGCGGAGTCCAGAACCAGAGGTCACAGTTTAAGAATAAGGGGTAGGCCATTTAGGACTGCGATGAGGGAAAATCTTTTCACCCAGAGAGTTGTGAATCTGTGGAATTCTCTTCCACGGAAGGCAGTGGAGGCCAATTCACTGGATGTTTTCAAGAGAGTTTGATTTAGCTCTTAGGGCTAAGGGAATCAAGGGATATGGGGAAAAAAACGGAACGGGTACTGATTTTGGATGATTAGCCATAATCATATTGAATGGTGATGCTGGCTCGAAGGGCTGAATGGGCTACTCCTGCACCTAGTCATGAAGTAGCTTTATAAAAGGACACAAAAGCTGGACTATCTCGGCGGGTCGGGCAGCATCTCTGGACAACATGGATAGGTGATATTTCAGGTCTCAATCCGAAGAAGGTCCCAACCCAAAACATCAGCTATCCAGGGATATTAGCTATGTTCTCCAGGATGTTGCCTGACCCACTTAGTTACTCTAGCCCCTAGTTGTGTCATTTTGGGTAAACCACAACAGCAGTTCCTTGTTTCTGCAGCAATATAAAACTTTGGTTAGACAGCATTTGGAGGATGGTGTGCAGTTATGTTTGTTTCATTACAGAAAGTATATGGAGATTTGGAGAGAGTGCAGCTATATTCTGCCTGGATTTTGTGGGTTTCGCTGTAAGGAGAGGTTGTACAAACATGGATATTTGTATCTGGAGTGTTGGAGGTTCAGGGGAGACCTGATAGAAGTGCATAACAGTAGGAGAGCGATAGATTAGGTAGAAAGTCATAACCTTATTCGAGGGAAAATATCAAATACTAGAAGGCATAGCTTTAAGATCATCAAAGGTTGAAGGAGATGTGCATTAAGTTTGTTTCACATAGAGAGTAGTGGGTGCCTGGAACATCCTGCCACGGGTGGTGGTGGAAGCAGATACATATAGGAAGAGGAGATCAGATTAACTTGGCATCATGTTCGATGTGAACGCTGTGGGTTAAGGGGCCTGTTCCTGTGCTATACTGATCTTTCTTCCATGTTAACTGTAACATCTTATTGACAACATAAATTGAATAAAAACACAAAGCTTGCTTCATTTATGTTTTAGAGTCATAGGGTTGCATAGCACAGAAATTGGCCTTTTGACCCACCACATCCATGTGACCTTTTTTACGAACTAGACTAAACCCATTTGCCTGCATTAGGATCATAATTTATGTAAAGGACTGTAAAAATAAATAAACTGAGAACATTAGCAATTATAACATCAAGACTGATATTTCCCAGAGACACCTAGAATGTGCACTGTAAGATTTGAAAAGTTAAAAAAAGCTGCTGATGCTGTAACTCTCAATTGAAAACTAAAGGGTCTTCAACCTAAAATGTTAACTGTTCATTACCTGCTTATTATTTTTAACAGTATGAATATGAATTTGGGCATCAATTAGCAACTACTACAACTTGCAATGACAGCAAAATTCCTTAAGGAACTTAAGAACATATCAATAAACATTTTAAGAGTCACCATCAAGAGTGTTTAATTGTCATATGCATAGGGACTAGAACATTGAAATTCTTACAGCTGCAGCTTTACAGAGACATTAATGTAAAAACACAACAAATAAATATACAATAAAAATAATACCATAAACTATCTGTAATATTGGGTAAGCCGATGTATTAGTGCAAGCCGAAGAATATACTGTAGTTCAACCTTATACAAAGTCCATAGTTGTTTGGTGCTGAGGTAGGTTGTGGTGCGGGTTGTGCAGTGCGACTCAAGACCCTGATTGTGGTTCAACAGATTCATGAGAAGAAGCTGTTTTTTAACCAGGAAATAATGTTCTCAGGGTCTTGTACCTTCAACCCAGGCACGTGCCGTCAGGGTAGGCAAGGTAGGCACTGCCTACCCTGACTAAAATTATAAAATGGTAATTACTAAATATAAATAGTAACGGCATGGGAGAATTATGCCTATCTAAGAGATCAATCTCTTAGGTAGGCATAATTCTCCGTGCCTTTCAACCGCAGCGCTTGTAACCCTTGAAGGTCTGTGCACCCCACGTGCCGTTGGCGCTGCTTCAAGCCGTCAATTTCAAGCGGGGCTGAAGGCAGCAGAAATTCTGCCTTTGCAGCACTTCGCAAGCACAGCAGCCTACTGCGCATGCCCAGCGCTAGTTTCTTGGTGGGGTTTTCAAATATGGATTGCCATTATCTGAAGTGTATCTTAGGAAACAAAGAGAGAAGAATGGAGTTTGTGTACCGATAATGTGGTAAGTACATTTCTTGGTGCTTTATGGTTTTAAATACCGTATTTCCCGAGGTGTGAGGGGGAGAGTTCCTTTCACAGCGTTTGGGGAGTCTGGCCCGGGGTAAAGTTGCGCGGTAGGGCACGAATGTTGTGAAGGAGGGAATCGGGATCTTGCCACTTGCAACGCTCCTTGCACGGAGCCACCGCATTGAGGCGGGGGGGGGGGGACAAGTAGCTCGGGGACAAGTAACCGGCCACCACCTCTGCGCCTTCTGCCGGCCCCCGCTCACCTTTAGCTCTCCGTCTAAAAACCTCTCTCCTCCCACAGCCGTGTAACCTCTATCGCGCTGTCGGAATTTAAGGATTTGCAGGAAACGGCAGACATGAGGGAAGTCGGCAAGTGGCAGGTGAGAGGTGTTCCGACGGAGAGCACTGCCAAAGGTGAGCGGGCCGGCAGAAGGTGCTGAAGTGGCGGCCAGTTCTGCTGTCGGGTCCCGGTGGCCGCTCGCAGCTACCCGAGCTGCTTCTATCCCCGGCTACAATGCGGTGGCTCCGTGTCCAGAGCGCCGCAGCAGCGGTGAGTGAGTGAGTTACTGGCATTATCCCTGACCCCCTCCTTCTCAACACTCCTGCCCTCCCTGCAACTTTACCCCTGGCACAGACTCTCCACACGCTGTGAAAGGAGCTCTCCCCCCAATTGGTCCCTTAAACAAGTGTTGTCATTCAATTAGATGACAACTGATTCAACTTTTCCCTGTACTCCCGTTTTTCCCACCATTTCTCCACCTGCCATCACCATTCACTCTCCACCCATTCAGTAATTCAGAATAAAGGAGACTAGGAAGCCTTGGGCAAATTGAATTGTTACTGTTTTTATTTTTTATTTTTACGGAGAGAAGAATCTGCGCATGCACGGTTTAATTTTTTTTAAAAAGCCGACTGACTGCCTACCTCAACGTACGTGCATGCTTCAACCCGATGGTAGCAACGGGAAGAGAGTGTGAACACAATGGTTTGGGTCTCTTCTTCTTGCGAATGAAACATAAATATACCAAAGGAATAGTTAGATCTCAAGCTGGGTGTTGAGCAGCCAGATTGTTGTCTCTGCGTCAATGTCTTCCAGGCCCTGAGCTCCATTTGCTGGGTGGTAGAACGGCACTCAGATATGACATGGTTGGCTGTCTGCTGTTCTGCTCCGCATTCACAGGCTGGGCTCTGGCGGAGTCACCATCTCCACATGCTGGCATTGAAATGCCCAGCTCCAGTACGAAGTCTGTTGAGCTTCACCCATGCTCCTCTGGGGAGGTCAGACCCTGGACAGCTTTTAACTGGTGAAGAGATGTAGCTGTATAATGGAGATGAGGTTGCCTTCCACTCCGGTGGCTAACGAGTGTGCTTTTGTCTCAGTTGGCTGGATGGATGCTAGGAGTTGTTTTCTATGTGGAGCAAAGGGGTGATGGGACTTCAGTCGGGGTGGCTTCTGCTCTCTGCTGATAGCCTGATGGAGGAGGTGATCTGGGTCCATGGCACAATGAGATAGTGCCAGAGTTGCTGCTTGCCTTGGGATCCCAGCAGGCGGAATGCCTGCAAGTATAGGGAGCTGCTTGACTGGAGTAGGTTGAAGGCACCGAGTGATGGTTTGCAAGGTGCTGTTCAGGCTCGTGTCGAACAGGCTAGTATGTCTGCTTCTACTCCATACGGGTGCACAGTACTCAGCTGGGGCCCACACAAGAGCTAAGGCAGAGGTGTGAAGAGTTGATGGACTGGCTACCCAACTTGTTCCTGCCAGGCATCGTATGAGGCTGCTATGTGCCATGACCTTGTCGCGGAGACCAGCCAGGTGTTGCAGAAATGTAAGCGACCTGTCCAGCTTTACGCCGAGGTAAATGGATGTTTGTTGGAAGTCCAAGCGCCTATTGTTAACGAAGACAGCTAATTCTCGCTTAGCTTCCTTGTTGTTTAGATGGAATGCTGTTGACACTGTTTTGCCTTCGCTCAGCTTTAGGCGCCACTGTCATAGGTATATTGCCAAAGTCCCCATGTCTTGACTCAAGGAGCTTTCGATTGTCTTCCACCCTTTGTGTCTCAGCAGGATGGCTAGATCGTCAGCATACCCATATTTTCCAGCGATGGTCTCTGGGAGGTCATGGATGTACACGTTGAAAAGCAGCAGAGCCAAGGCGGATCCCTGTGGGACGCCATTCTTCAGTCTACGTAGCTTACTCTGCTGTCCATCACTGGTCAAGCACAAAGCCGCGATTTGATATCAACTCCATGATGTAGCGTACCATGCACCTATCTGGCAACATCCGAAGTAGCTTTGCAGTTAGTCCCTGTTGGGTCTCTGTTGATATTGCTTGCTTCCTGTGGATCCCTTTGATGGTGGAGAGGTCCATATCCATGATGGACAGGGCAATGTGTACCAGTTTCTGCAACCTCTCTCGTTCTTGGGGGGGGGGGGGGGGGGGGGGCGGCAGAGGAACAACTACAGGACTGTTTGGAGTCTGTAGACTGGGCAATGTTCAAGGACTCGGCAACGGACGAATGAAAATGCCACAGTCGTTACAGACTTCATTAAGAAATGTGTGGAGGACTGCATCCCTACAAAAATCTTCCGAGTGTTTCCCAACCAGAAACCTTGGATGAACTCTGAGATCCGCACTCTTCTGAAGACCAGACACCGGGCATTCATGTCTGATGATACAGTGGTCTACACAAAGTCCAGATACGACCTTGGTAAGGCCATCAAAAAGGCCAAAAGGGAGTTCTGCTCCAAACTGGAGGATGAGACAGATGTTCGGCAGCTGTGGCAGGGACTGAATGCAATCACCTCCTACAAGGCGAAACCAGGAGGCAGCTCGGATGTCGGCGATACATCACTCCCTGATGAGCTCAATGCATTTTACGCACGCTTTGATAGGGAGAACACCGATGTGCCTTCCCGAGCCCCCATTTGCTGTGATGGTATTTCATTCTCAGTCACAGAGGCCGACGTCAGGAAATCCTTCAGAGGGGTGAACCCTCGAAAAGCGTCTGGACCTGATGGCATACCTGGTCGTGTTTTAAAAACCTGTGCGGACCAACTGGCTGGAGTTTTTACGGACATTTTCAACCTGTCACTTCTGAGGTCTGAGGTCCCCACCTGCCTCAAAAAGGCATCAATAATACTGGTGCCCAAGAAGAGCAAGGTAACGTGCCTCAATGACTATCGACCTGTGGCACTAACGCCTGTGGTGATGAAATGCTTCGAGAGGTTGATCATGGCGCAAATCAACTCCTACTTTGACAAAAACCTGGACCCACTGCAGTTCGCTTACCGCCACAACAGATCAACGGTGGACGTGATCTCGCTGGCCCTCCACTCCGCTCTGGACCACTTGGACAACAAAAACTCATATGTCAGGCTGTTATTCATTGACTACAGCTTGGCATTTAACACAATCATCCCCTCCAAGCTGGTTACCAAACTCGCAGAACTGGGTCTCTGCGCATCCCTCTGCAATTGGAACCTCGACTTCCTCATTCGCAGACCACAGTCTGTTCGTATTGGTGGAAATGTGTCAGACTCGAGAACAATCAGCACGGGAGCACCTCAAGGCTGCGTGCTCAGCCCCTTGCTGTACTCTCTCTATACTCATGACTGCGTAGCCGGTCACAGTGCGAACTCCATCATCAAGTTCGCTGACGACACCACTGTAGTGGGACGTATCACTGATGGGGATGAGTCGGAGTACAGAAGAGAGATCGAGCAACTGTCCATATGGTACCAGCACAATAACCTGGCTCTCAACACCAGCAAAACCAAGGAACTGATTGTGGACTTTGGAAGGAGTAGGATGGGGACCCACAGTCCTGTTTATATCAACGGGTCGATGGTTGAAAGGGTCAAGAGCTTGAAATTCCTGGGCGTGCACATCTGTGAAGATCTTTCCTGGTCCGAGAACACAGATGCAATTATTAAGAAAGCTCATCAGCGCCTCTACTTCCTGAGAAGATTACAGAGAGTCGGTCTGTCAAGGAGGACTCTCTCTAACTTCTACAGGTGCACAGTAGAGAGCTTGCTGACTGGTTGCATCGTGGCTTGGTTCGGCAACTTGAGTGGCCTGGAGAGGAAAAGACTACAAAAAGTAGTAAACACTGCCCAGTCCATCATCGGCTCTGACCTTCCTTCCATCGAGGGGATCTACCACAGCCGTTGCCTCAAAAAGGCTGGCAGCATCATCAAGGACCCACACCACCCTGGCCACACACTCATCTCCCTGCTACCTTCAGGTAGAAGGTACAGCAGTCTGAGAACTGCAACAACCCGGTTCAGGAATAGCTACTTCCCCACAGCCATCAGGCTATTAAACCTGGCTCGGACAAAACTCTGAACATTAATACCCCTCCATCTGTTATTGGCACTTTATTAATTTATTAATTAATGTGTGTATTAAGTATATATCTGTAGTCAATGCCTACTATGTTCTGTTGTGCTTTGCAAAGAAAGCATTTCATTGTTCTATCAGGGACACATGACAATAAACTCTTTTGACTTTGACTTGACTAGTAGCTGAAGACGTGGACACAATCATTTATTTAGTTGAGTTTATTATTGTCGCATGTACTAAGGTACAGTGCAAAGCTTTATGTTGTGTGCTATCCAGTCAATGAAAGAACTATACACGATTACACTCAAACCGTCCACACCGTACAGATACAGGATAAAGGGTATAGTATTTAGTGCAGGATAAAGTCCAATTAAGTCTGAATAAAATAATTCAAAGGTCTCCAACGAGGCAGATGAGAGGTCAGGATGCTAGGATGGTTCAGTTGGTTCATAACAGCTGGGAAGAAACTGTCCTGAATCTGGAGGCATGCGCTTTCAAACTTCTATACTTCTTGCCTGATGGAAGAGGGAAGAAGAGGGAGTGACTGAGGAAGACTAGTCCTTGATTATGCTGGTGGCCTTGCCAAGGCAAGGAGTGTAGATGGGAGTCCATGGAAGGGAGTTTGGTTTGCATTATGGTCTGGACTATGTCCACAATCAATTCTTGGATGGAACTGTTCCCAAACCATGTTATGATGCATCATAATAAAATGCTTTCTATTGCGCATCTGTAGAGGTTGATGAGGGATGTTGGGGACATGCCAAACTTCCTAAGCCTTCTAAGGAAGTAGAGGCATTGGTGTGCTTTCTTGGCCATTGCTTTGATGTGGTTGGTCCAGGACAAATTGCTGGTGATATTTATTCTTAGAACATGAATATTTCCATCATCTCATCATCAATATATACCAGGGTGTGTACTACTTCGCTTCTTGAAGTTAATCACAATCTCCTTTGTCTTGCTGATATTGAGGGAGAGATTGTTGTCTTTGCATCAGGTTATGAGGCTCTCAATCTCCTTCTTGTATTCTGTATCGTCATTATTTGATATCCGACCCACTAGGGTGGTGTCGTCTGCGAACTTGCAAATTGATTTGGATTTGACAGTCATGAGTGTACAAGCAAAGGGCTGAGAACGGTGGCTCAGTGGGAGAGTTGCTGCCTAACAGCACTTGCAGTGCCTGAGACCCGGGTTCGATCCCGACTACGGGTGCTGTCTGTAGGGAGTTTGTACATTCTCCCCGTGACCGCGTGGGTTTTCTCCGAGATCTTCGGTTTTCTCCCACACTCTAAAAACGTACAGGTTTGTAGGTTAATTGGCTTGGTATAAGTGCCAATTGTCCCTAGTATGTGTAGGATAGTGTAAAATATGTGCGGTCGGTGTGGACTCTGAGCCAAAAGGCCTATTTCCGCATTGTATCTCTAAACTCAACTAACCACATCCTTGCAGGGGATTATGGTAGAGGATGATTTGTCGCCTGGTCTCACTGATTGTGGTCTGTTGGTGAGGAAGTCGATGATTCTGTTGCAGAGTGGAGTGCTGACTCCAAGTTCCATGAGTTTGGAGATAAGCTTGGTTGGGATAATCGTATTGAAAGCAGAGTTGTTGTCTGTGAATAGGAGTCTGTCGTAGGTGTCCTTCTTATCCAGGTGTTCCAGAGACGAGTGTAGGGTTAGGGAGATGGCTTCAACCATGGACCTGTTATGGCAGTGTGCAAGCTGCAGTAGATCAATGTTGCTTGGTAGATTGGATTTAATATGGGCTAAAATCAACTTCTCGAAGAACTTCATGATGACCTTGCTTTTCTTGAAGATAGTGGTCTTCTTGAAGTAGGTGGGTACGTCAGAATGGAGTTGGGAGAAATTAAAGATGCCCATGAACACTCTGGCCAGTTGGTCCATGCAGTTCCTAAGGGCGTGACCAGGGACACCATCTGGGCCAGTTGCTTTCTGTGGTTTCACCCTCAGGAAGGACGATCAGACTTCTGGAACAAAGACCGTGGGAAAAGGCACACTCAAGTCTGACAGGATGAATGTCATTCTGCCTTCTGCCCAAAGCGATCATAGAATGCATTAAATCCATCATGGATGGCCCAGTATCACCCATGATGCTGCCTGACTTTCCTTTATAGCCAGTTATAGTATTCAGACCTTGCCTGTCGGCAGTGTATGTGATTATTCTGGAACTCAAGTTTTTCCCTGTATAGTATCTTGGCATTCCTGACATCTTTGCGAAGATCATAGCGAGCTTTCTTGTACCACGTGGGATAGTTTCACTTGTACTCAGGAGTCTTGGTCATCACCTGGGAATGGACCTCATGGTTCATTCATGGTTTCTAGCTGAGGAACACTCGGATTGTCTACATGAACTAGAATGGTCCAAGCGATGAACAACTCCAGTTAAGTCAGGATCCTGGAGATGTAAAGAACAGAGACTATGGTGTAACTTAACAGGAATGAGAAGATAAAAAACAGGAGCATGGATAGACCATTTTGGCCCTATCTGTCAGCTCTGCAACAAGCTTATGATTCGATTCATCTACCTCAACTAACTTTTTCTGCCCTATTTCCATACACATTGCAGCAATTCCTCCAATATCTACAAATGTCTTGAGTTCTGCTTTGAATTAAATTGATCACAGAGCCTGCTTAGCTCTTCTGGTGAAGAATTCCAAAGATTCCTGATCCATTGGGTAAAGAAAGTTCTCCTTGTCTCATTCCTGAATGGTTTATTCTCTATTTTGAGACCTATGTACTTTGGTTTTGCACTAACATGGTCTAGCTTATATAGGACAAATGAAAATGTATTATATATTTATTATTGTTGTTGTCATTGCATCCAATGTGCCTGTAAAGCTGCAGCAAGTATGAATGTAATTGTTCATGTTCACATCCAATGCATATGATCAAATAAACACTCTGGACTCATTCCTTGGTTTAGACTCCAGAACCAATGGAAATGTCCTCTCAGCTGCTGCCCTGTTGAATGCTTTGAGAATTTATGGTAGTCGATGAGGAGAAATTGGCAGGATGGTCTACAACGAGAGATCACAAATTAGTAACTTCAAAAGTACCAGAGGAGAGATTACACAATGAAATATCACAGTGTGATGTTGTGATCAGAAATGCACAGAAATGATCGGAAGTAATTTGGATAAACACTTGATGGAGAAAATATGTCGGAAGAGAACACAGAAGTAGGATTAGCTGAATCTCTTAAAGAGCAGATAAAGGAACGATGGGATGAATGGCCACAATTTTAACTACATTATTCAGTGATTATATGTGCATAATTGTTGAATAACACTGTATTTCAGTAAATTGTTGTGGAATGAGTGATCCCAATTTAACTTGTTTTCATATTCCTGTAATGCTGCTTTCACAAAGAAATAATAACTTCATAGATTTTCAAATCCAGAAGTTAGGTGATATGATATTAACATATAAATGCTTAATATATTCATATCATGTTACTCACTTACTTAGCCCATTAAATTAAACGGATAATACCTCATTTAATTTATTAAGGGTGAAATCATGGAGGCACAAGGGACAGCAGATGTTGGAATCTGCAACAAAATGAGGCCAGCTGGAGAAACTCAGTTCCCCTCTACTCTTTCAGTCCAGATGAAGGGTCTCGAGCAGAAACATCAATTGTCAATTTTCTACCACAGATGCTGCCTGACCTGCTGAGTTCCTCCAGCTGTTCTCTTTTTTTTGGCTAAAGTTGCAATCATATCTTGGCAATAGTTTGTTGTGATTGAAAATATCTAGGATTCATATACAACGGCAAAAAAAACAGCTTTGCACAGAAAAAGAATAGTATTAACTCAGCACTAATTAATATTTAACATACTTCTGATTGGGTCAACTGTAGTTGCTAATACTGAGGGATTTTTTGTTGCAACATCCTAAACTCATTTTTGCTGAGTGTTTCAACCACATTAGTCTGGATCCCAACTGTTATGTCCTTCTAAGTCACCCCCACAAACAAGAATGATCAAATAAATTATTTTCAGGTATGCATAGGGCAATGGGTCTGTGGAAAAACGCCATCTGCTCCGACGGTCTTGGGTACGCCTGTACCAGGCACATGCCGTGAGTAATTACTCAGGGTAGGCACTAGGCAGTCAGTCGACTTTTAAAAATCGTAAAAATCCGCGCATGCCCAGAAAATCGTGAAAACCGCGCATGCGCAGATCGGTCCTGTAATCAGTCAGTCAACTTTTTACAAATCTTTAAAACCGCGCATGTACAGATTGGTCTTCTCTCCTGTAGGCATGCGCAGCACCTTGCGCGCAGTCCAAGGTGCAAAGGCAGAATTTCAGCTGCCTTTATTGCCCATTGTAAGTGAAGGCTTGAAGCAGCGTCCACGGCTGGTGAGTTGAACGTAGTTACGCGTATTACGCGTACTGCGGGTGAAAGACACGGGAGAATTATGCCTACCTAAGATCGATAATTAAAATAATAACCATTTAATAATAAATACTGAATATAGTAAATTAATTGGAAATCTTTACTATTTATATTTAATAATGACCTTTTTCTAATTTTAGTCAGGGTAGGCACTGCCTACCTTGTCTATCCTGATGGCGGGTGCTTGGCCTGTACCCGCAGTCACTGTCACAGATGTCAGATCGGCCTTCTTGAGAGTGAACCCATGTAATGCAACCAGCCCAATGGTCCACCCGGCCACGATCTCAGGCATGGCATGCCACTAGCTGGCATGAGGGTATTCACAGACATCTTTAACCTCTCTCTGCTTCATTCTGAGGTTCCCACTTGTTTTAAGGAGGCCAGGATCATCCCAGTGCCCAAGGAAAACAAGGTAGCGTGCCTTATTGACGACCGTTCATTGGCACTGGGATCTACCATCATGAAGTGCTTCAAGAGGCTGGTTATAGTGCATATTAACCCATCTCTCAGACAGCCTTGAACCACTGAAGTTCATTTGCTATGACAATAGATCCACAGCAAATGGTTCCTCGACTTCCTGACCCATAGACCACAATCAATGATTGGTGACAAAACATCCTCCAGGATAATTCTCAACAATGGGGCCCCGCAAGGATGTGTTCCCCGCCCTTTATTACACTCCATATACACTTACGAACATGTAGCCAGATTCCAGCATCTTCTTGTTTAAGAAGGAACTGCAGATGCTGGAAAATCGAAGGTAGACAAAAATGCTGAAGAAACTCAGTGGGTGCAGCAGCATCTATGGAGCGAGTGGGGGAGGAGGAGAATAAAGGAGAAAGGAAGAGGAGGAGCCCGAGGGCTGAGGGAGAGCTGAGAAGGGGAAGAGACAGCAAGGGCTACTGGAAATTGGAGAAGTCAATGTTTATGCCGCTAGGGTGCAGACTACCCAAGTGGAATATGAGGCGCTGCTCCTCCAATTTCCGGTGGTGCTCACGGTGGCCATGAGGAGGCCCAGGACAGAAAGGTCGGATTCGGAATGGGGGGGGGGGGGGAGTTGAAGTGCTGTGCCACCGGGAGATCAGGTTGGTTAATGCGGACCGAGCTGAGGTGTTCGGCGAAACGATCGGGAAACCTATGCTTGATAGCACTGATGTAGATCAGCTGACATCTAGAGCAGCGGATGCAATAGATGAGGTTGGATGAGAAAGGCTGGTTCTCTCCCACATCAAATCCAGCATCCCTGCCTCATTGGACTCTCATCAATTTGCATACAGGGCAAATAGATCCACAGAGGATGCCATCTCTCTGGCTCTTCACTCTGTCCTGACTCACCTGGAAAGACAGGGCATGTACATGAGGATGCTCTTCATTGACTATAACTCTGCCTTCAATACGGTCATCCCCACCAAGCTCACCACCAAACTCCACCAGCTAGGCTTCAGCTCACCGATATGCGATTGGATCCTGAATTTTCTGACAGAGCGACCGCAAGCAGTGAGACTGGGCCTGCACCTGTCCTCCACTATCACCCTGAGCACCGGCACACCACAGGGCTGTGTACTGAGCCCCATGCACTACTCCCTCTTCACTCACGACTGTGTTCCTGCATTCGACACCAACACCATTGTCCAGTTTGCAGACGACACAACGGTGATCGGGCTGATCACCAATGGTGATGAAACAAAATACAGAGCCTGGCGGACTGGTGCTCACGTAACAACTTGTCCCTAAACACCTCCACGACCAAGGAGCTGTTTATCGACTTCAGGAGGTCACAGATTGGGGAATACGCCCCAATCTCCATCATAGTGTGGAGAGAGTGTCCAGCTTTAAGTTTCTGGGCACTCACGTCAGAGGACCTCACATGGTCCACCAACACCGCTGCGCTGGTCAAAAAGGCACAACAACGACTGTTCTTCCTTAGAACATTGAAACAGACTGGTCTGCCCCAACAGCTGCTGACAACCTTCTACCGCTGCACGACAGAGAGCATACTAACGTATGGCATCTCTGTGTGGTATCTCAGCTGCACAGAGGCGGAGAGGAGAGCTCTTCAGCGCGTCGTCCACAGAGCGCAAAAGATTATTGGGACACCGCTACCAGCCTTGGAGGGCATCTACCACACACGGTGCCTCAGGAAGGCCATCAGCATCCATAAAGACTCCTCTCACCCTTGTAATGGGCTGTTCGAACTACTCCCTTCCGGCAGACGTTACAAGGCCTTCTATACCCGCACCTTCAGGAACAGCTTCATTCCCAGAGCTATAGCAGCCCTGCTGAGGGCCCCCCACCCCCATGGACTGTCTCCCTCAGATGGTCATGTCGCACAAACACATCTGCACTTTAGTTTGTTTTTACTGTTTTGACTGTTTTACTGTTCCAGTGTTCTCTTACAAACCTTGTTCTCGGGGTATCTAAACCTAAATTTATTAGTTGTATAAGTTATGACATCGGATGGAAGTTGCAAACCAAATCTCGTTGCACTTATGTGTAATGACAATAAAATATATTATTATTATTATTATTATTATTATTATTATTATTATTATTATTATTATTATTATTTATTATTATTAGATGCAGGTGAACCTTTGTTGCACCTGGAACGACTGCTTGGGTCCTTGAATGGAGTCGAGGGAGGAGGTAAAGCGACAAGTGTAACATCTCTTGCATGGGAAAGTGCCCGTGGAGAGGGTGGTGCAGGAGGGAAGGGAAGAATTGACCAGGGAGTTACGGAGGGAGCGGTCTTTGTGGAAAGCAGACGGGGAGGAGATGGGAAGATGTGGCGAGTGGTGGGGTCACGTTGGAGGTGGCGAAAATGGCGGAGGACTATTTGTTGTATGTGACGGCTAGTGGGGTGAATAGTGAGGATTAGGGGTGTTACGGGTGGGGGGATGGGGAGAGAGAGCAGTGTTACGGGGATTGAAGAAACCCTGGTGAGAGCCTCATCTATAGTAGGGGAGGGGATCCCCCGTTCCCTGAAGAATTTCTGGTAGCCCTTGCTGTCTCCTCCCCTTCTCAGCTCTCCCTCGGCCCTCGGGCTCCTCCTCTTTCCTTCTCCTTTCTTCTCCCCCGACCCCCCACCCTACATCAGTCTGAAGAAGGGTTTTGGCCCAAAACGTTGCCTATTTCCTTCGTTCCATAGATGCTGCTTCACCCGCTGAGTTTATCCAGCATTTTTGTCTACCTTCCAGCATCTTCTAATCTCTTTCACGTACATTCATAAAGTCTAACCTCTGGGGTGGGAGATTGCAACCTTCACGTGGTCCGCCCGGTTTCGACGAATGCAATCAACCTGGCGTGCACAATCAAATAAGATCAAATAGAACAAGTTGTCCTACAACTTTAGGCTGTGCACGCCATACGCAAGAAGAAGTCTAACCTCTGTTGGTATTCGTGCTCTGAAATAAGAGGCTGGACTTTGTGCTGACATGAAAGGCCGGATATCAAAGCTGTATTAGTGAGAAGCAGTCCTACATAATGTTGGTGACCAGGGTTTACCCAGGGCTGGAGGTGTAACCACTCCCCCCTGCGCTGCTGGTATCCAGGAAGAGTAGGCTTTCGGATTCCATGGATTCCCACAGGAACAGGACGGATGTTGTTATGCTGCAAAGAGAACATAGAAGATTTGCAAGGATGTTGCCAGGACATGAGGGGCTGAGCTACAAGGAGAGGTTGGGCAGGCTAGGGCAATTCCTTGGCGTGCAGAAGGCTAAGGAGTGAGCATATAGAGGTGTACACGAGGGGGATAAAAAGGATAAATGCACAGGGTCTTTCACAGAGTAGGTGAATCAAGAACCAGAGGACATAAGTTTAAGATGAGAGGTGAAGTATTTAAATGGAACCTGAGGGGCAGCCTTTTCACACAGAAGGTGGTGGGTATATGGAAAGAGCTGCCAGTGGAAGTAGTTGAGGTAGGCACTATTTCAACATTTTAAAAGACATTTGGACAGGTACATGGATGGGAAAGATTTAGAGGGATATTAGCCAAATGTGGGCATGTGGAACTAGTGTAGATGGGGCACCTTGGTCGCCATGGGCAAGTTGGGCTGTTTCTGAGCTGTATCATTCTATGACTCGAAGATACAGAGCACAATCAACTGCCGACATATGGCGAACTGAACGCCCCCAGAAAAACGAGTGATTTGTGAACCATTAGGAATTTAATTCCATCAATATTCAGCGAAAGAAACACAATAGTCATGCAGGGTTGCGGCAGGTTTCCTGGAAGATGGTGCAATATTTTCATACTGTGGCCATCCAAAATCCCCAACAGGTTCTGTCCTGCCATCAAACTTGAATGTTGGTAGCTGGGTGACAAAGCATTGACTCTTAATATCTGCTGAATAAATCTGTCAAAGAATACCAGGAGACATACAACACATGGCTGATGATGATCAAATGTATTACCAAACAGCCATCAACAGGTTGAAGTGTCACTTCAGGTCCCTGGTCATCACATAGACAACACTATAATGCTGTAATTCTATGTACTTACTGCAATTGGTATTGGTATCAGTATTGGTTTATTATTGGCGCATGTACTGAGATACAATGAAAAGCTTTGTTGCATGCTGTCCAGTCAAATCATACTCTCCTTGAGTACAATCAAGCCATACGCAAGTGCAACAGGGAAGGCAAATGCCAAAGTGCTGTGAGTATATAGTGTTACAGCATTATGGTGTTACAACTGCCAAGAACGTGCAGATAAAAAATAAGTGCAAGGGCTGCAATGAGTTAGGTTGGGAGATCAGGACTATACCCATCGAGTCCACTCCCCAATTCAATCATGGCTGATCTCTGCCTACTAATCCCAGTTTCCTGCCTCTCCCCCCCCCCCCCCCCCCATAACCCTTGACATGTTGCTAAGTTTTCTAACTCCTTCTCGTACTCCGTCTCTTTATTGCTCGAGACACGGGCCAACATGGTGGAGTTATACGATACAATACGATACGATAAAACTGTATTCATCCCCGGAGGGATATTGGTCTGCCAGCAGTCACAACACACAAGGTACACAAAAACTTGAAATTAAAAGTGAAAACAAAAAGAAAAAGACAAGCGACTGTTGGCAGGCTGCCGTGTGCACAGCACCTTCACCGGAACAAATGAATGAACAAACAAATGAACAAACAAACACAGACTTATCCCAAAGGATTCTAAACTAGGGTGCCCCCCCCGCCCCACACTGGTTCCCCCTTTGTTCTCCCACCGTCCCTCATGGCGGTCCCCCCATCCCGGGTCCCCATTGTCTTCCCCTCTCCCCGCCTCACGTTCATCGACTGTTGATCGCGGGTCGATCGTGAGGCCCTACCACAACTGAGGCTCCCATTGTCACTGTTATCTGCACATTTCCAGATATATTTAAAGCAGAATTTGCCCACACAGAGTTCCTTTCTACTAGGCTGTCTGTCTAGTTGTTTGAACAACTCCATTTATGAAGCAATAATTGTACAAAAATGATCACATAGAAATTTAAGTGGAGGTTATAAAGGATATTTGGAAGGTAGACAAAAATGCTGGAGAAACCCAGTGGGTGAGGCAGCATGTATGGAGTGAATGAAATGTTGCCTATTTCCTTCGCTCCATAGATGCTGCCTCACCCACTGAGTTTCTCCAGCATTTTTGTCTACCTTCGATTTTCTAGTATCTGCAGTTCCTTCTGAAACAAGGATATTTGGAAGATGACTTTACTCCACTGATCTTAAAATAAAATACATCACCCCATCCTCACTCTACCTATTTTAAAATATTTCTAGGGTACACAAAAAGCTGGAGAAACTCAGCGGATGCAGCAGCATCTAAGGAGCGAAGGAGATAGGCCAAAACCATATTTCTACATTGCCTACTGTTTATGTTGGCACTTGCTCCCTGAGAATTTTATGAACTCCCCAGGATACACGAAAACTGATTATCAGTAATTGGCGGCTCAGCAAGGTCTTTGTACAGACAGGCTTTTCGTCTCCATTACATGCTTCTAACTAGAGCAAAGAGTTTGGTGTTTTCACAGTTCTTTAAACCATGTACCTTAAAAACAGCAAGTGCTCTAACAACATTTCAGATATTTCCTATTTTTCTGGCAGAGGAGAAATTAAACCAAAGCATTGAATCTGTAGGCTGGGTGTGTTGACCTTAGACTGTAATCTGGTGAAGCTCTATACTGAATGATAACAACAGGAAATTACATTGCATTCAACAAATTAAACATGTTCACTGATTCCTGCAGAACGGGAGGATAAAAGATGATGCTGTTGGTGCTATTTCCTCACTGTCCTCACAATACTCTGCTTTGGAAATAACAAAGACATGCGCTTGCAAGTCATCTCGAGAGTCCAATAACAGTGGATATTACAGAAAGCCATTTCTCATAAAATAATTATGGATCATTGTCGTTTAAAACCTTTAACACCTCCTTTGATATCAAATTGTGATCAAATTGTGGTCAAATTGTGATCACCTCCAAATGTTGTACAAATGTTGTACAAAGACATAATCAGTCTGCAGAGAGAGTCCCTGAGGTCTTTGGTTGTGGAAATTGCTGCATGGCATATGCTGCCTTAGCTGGCATGTTTGCTTTACTGCTCAGCTAGCTCAAGAGGAATCATGTTGCCACCAGGTGAAGATAAGTTGTCTTTATATGGAGCATATGGTTGTGGATTAACATGACTCATGCCATAGTTGCCACATTATTCTGGCAATGACCAACTATGATCTCCAATATCAGCTTGATTCCTATCTCAGGAATATTTTCCATAGGCTAGTCTGTTATTATTAGTTACAATAACAACTAATTATTATTGGTTATAATAATAACCAATAGTAATAATAATCATAACAACAATAATGATAATAATAATAATGAATAATATTAATATTAATATACCAGATGGCATTATGCTAAATTATTCTGTATATATAATATATAATTATTCTGTATATATAATAATATATTAATAATGTATATATACTATATACATTATTAATATATTCATATAATTATATTATATATTATATTATATACATAACATTATATTATATAATAATTATTATACATTAAAGATAAAATAATTATATAATTATTTTATTTATAATCTATATAAATAATTATTTTATAATATATTATATTGTATATAATTTAATATTACCCATATCACACATCCGAGCTGTGGAAAATGGGGTGGGTGGCATAAATAATGTAAATGGGACAATTAAACGTGTTGCCTAATCAAGGAATATATGATGAGAAGGTCAGAGTAGACAGGAAAGACTTTTGAAGGTTCCCGCTTAAGATTTTCCTCTAGATATATGGGTAATAATAAAAATATTGAACTGTCCGACTTCGGGATTGCCCTCATTTGCCCAACATGTCTAAGAATATTCGTATTATATAGAGGCTGAGGGCAGCAATACATAGGCATTATTTAGAAGATGAGATGCTTGTGCATGGCTCTGTAACAGCATCCAAAACATTAATTTGCTTGACTATTATTGCACCATGGTTGCAGTGCATACCATCCATACAACCCACTACTCACCAAGGCTGCTCCAACAGCATCTCCCTAACATGCAGTCCACCAAGCACCAGGATGCTTGGGCCCACAACTAGCCACACTTCGTGAGCACACCATCCTGATTTGGAAATACGTCGCAATTCATTGTCACAAGGTCTAAGGTCTGGAACTCCCTACTCAATTAAACTGAAGAAGAACCTTCCACCAAATTCTGCAGCAATTCAAAAATGCATTGCCCCACCTCAAGGGAAATTAAGAGTGGGCAATTCATGTTGGTTTTGCCACTCAGTTTCCGAAAAGTGAATAGATGAGAAAAATTGCATGACAGTTAATGATTGGTATGTGGAGAGATTCGTTTATTTTTACTGGGAACTTTTATTTGGCAGCATACAAAAAATGTCAGAGAGTCTCATACATCCAGTGTGGACAACACCTGCTTCCTGTACTCAGTTAATATAGGAAGCTGTGAATACTGAGCAAATAAATGTGTAGGAAGGAACTGCAGATGCTGGTTTTCGACACGAAACATCACCCATGCCTTCTCTCCAGAGATGCTGCCTGTCCCGCTGAGTTACTCCAGCATTTAGTGTCTATCTTCTAATACTGAGGCTATATAGAGGCTAGCAATAAGACACACACCCAGGTCTGATCAACCTGTGGTGGGCCTGCCTCGACTGAGGGTGTCTTGTGATAAAAGGCCGAAACACCCAGTGACGTTGAGGTACACAACTGAAGATCTGTCTGATTGTTAGCAAAATTCACCTGGTGGTCATACCCAAGAATGTTAATTGTAGTGAAATCTTAGGGATTGTAACATCCAGTCCTGCTAATCAATCTGAACATCTGGATCAAACCAGTGACCCCTGCGAAAGGGCAGCTGACAACCAGGGATAGACCTAGTGATGGCCTGGAGAGACTGCTGACCGGAGGGAATAGACCCCACCGGGGCTGGCATGGGCTAGCTCCTCATGCCAGCAGGATCCATCGCTAATCAGCGTTTTGGATCCACCCACATATTGCTACAAAAAAGACAAAACGAAGAATACCCCTTGAGCCTGCAAGTGCGGGGGCGGAAGATGACTCATCGACAGACCACACGGCAACAGACCTAGGAACGAATCGACTATGAGTATTATTATCACAGCAATTGACAAAGCAGCAGCACCGGCAAGACATAAGTTATGAAGTTGTATCTGTGGCTGGGAAAAGTTAACATCAGAGAAGGGTCTCAAGATCCACCAGGGCAGGAAAAAGTGCCTGGGAGAGCTTGGTGTGGGGCCTCGCATTGACCGTTACTTTCTAAGAGGTAGGCCAAATCAGTCGAGTAAAGCCCAGTGGCAGGATAACCACCACAGGGTATCACCACCCCAGGTGAAGCTCAACCAGGTACAGTACCACCAACGGACACAAGTCCAGAGCCCAACCAGCCACAGTCAGAGGTAGAAAGAAAAATGGAAGGTAAAAAGCCTCAAATCTTGTGGCCTAAATCCTGCCAGAGGAAAGAGTGGGAGACCGTTAACACTGACCTCGTCCATCTTCTGGAAGGATTGAAGGGATGTGTGGAAAGAAAACTGGAGATGGGAGACACCATATACAACTATGGGGCGGAGAGATTTGGGGTGAAGGTCGTGAAACAGAAGACACAGAAGGAATCAGCACTCCAGTACAAGTCCAGGAGGCAGCAGGAGATCAAAAGACTGGTGAAAGAAAGCTGAGAAAACAGTGGAGGAAGGCCACAGAGGCAGAAAGGAAAGGACTCGAGGCATTGCAGGCAGAAATAAAGCAGTGCCTGGCAATGCTGCGAAGAGCAGAATGCCTGAGAAAGCAACACAAGAAGAAAGAACGGGCGAGGACAAGTTTCTACAGAGATCCGTATAAGTTCGTCAAAAGCCTCTTTGTTAAGGAGAAGAGCGGGATCCTGAGAGTACCTGTAAGGGAACTGGAGGAGCACCTGAGGAAGACGTACTCTGACAACCTGAGGCATGAGCCAGTCACGTAAGGCATGACGAAGGGCAGGAGGGATCTTAATTCCCAAAGAAAAGAACTCCTCAACCATTAGCCAATTCCGCCAGATCAGCCTTCTGAACATGGAAGGAAAGATCTTCTTTGGTGTTGTGGCCCAAAGACTCTCAGCATTTTTGCAGAGCAATAACTTCATTGACACGTCAGTGCAGAAAGCAGGGGTACGTGGTTTCTCAGGATGTCTGGAACATGCAAATGTCATCTGGCACCAGATACAAACTGCCAAGAAGGAAAAGAGAGATCTGCATGTGGTTTTCTTAGATCTAGCCAATGCCTTTGATTTGGTGCCCCACGAGACTCTTTGGGCAACTTTTAATTTCTTCCAGGTCCCAGAGGTCATCACAAAGCTGGTAAAAGTTTACTTCCAGGACCTCCAGTTCTGCGTCACAACACAGGACAACACCACCGCCTGGCAGCACCTTGAGGTAGGCATAATGGCAGGCCGTACCATTTCTCCTCTGGTTTTCACCATGGCAATGGAGCTCATCATTCGAGCATCGCGATGGGTGGTTGGGGGGGAACGCCTGAAGAGTGGGCTGCGTCTTCCTCCAATCAGGGCGTACATGGATGACATGACCACAATAACAACAACAAAAGCATGCACCAAACGCCTGTTGGATAAACTCCAGGACAACATCAAATGGGCACGAATGGAGATTAAACCCAGCAAATCCTGCAGTATTTCCATAACATGTCCTGGAGAAACCTGTCAAAAGCCTCGGGCGATGGTACACCGCACACCTCAAGGATGCAGAGCAGGTGGATCAACACAGGCAGGATACAATCAGTGGCCTCAAGCAAATCAACAATACTGCTCTCCCAGGGAAGCTGAAGCTTTGGTGCCTGCAATTCGGTCTACTGCCCCCTCATGTGGCCAATTACCATCTACGAGGTCACTTTATCCCATGCCAACCAGCTGGAGAGACTGGTGAACTCACAAGTGAGGAAGTGGCTTGGGCTACCGAGATGCCTCAGCAGCATAGGGCTCTATGGGAATGGAGCCCTCTCACTGCCAGTCTCAAGCCTGGTAGAGGAGTACAAATGTGCCAAAGTGAGGCTGGACATGACACTAACAGAATCCCGGGGCCCAATAATAAGAGGTGTCACTCTAACCCTAAAAACAGGGAGCAAATGAATTCCAGCAGCAGTGGTACTGGACGCAAAATCCGCCTCCAACACCGGGACATAGTGGGCCATGTCCAACAAGGCCGAGGGGGCTTTGGCCTGGGAGCAATGAAACCCACCTTGCAAAAGGCTACTCCGACACCTGGTGGTGGAGGAGGTGCGCCACCAGGAAGAAGCAGCCAGGTGTGCCAAAGCCATATCCCAAACCCAACAAAGCCGCTGGATAACGTGGGATGGCATTGAGAGGAGGAAGATCACATGGAGAAAGCTGTGGACCATGGAGTCAAATAAGTTGAGCTTCATTATCAGAGCCACATATGACGTCCTTCCCTCTCCCACAAACCTAAATCTTTGGCTGGGAGAGGATTCAGCCTGCCCCCTGTGTGTCGTTCCAGCAAACCTCAAGCACATCCTGGTCGGTTGTAAGACCAGCCTAACACAAGGCAGTTACACCTGGCAACACAACCAGGTGCTGAGGTGTTTGGCAGCTGAACTCGAGTGCAAGAGAGTTACCACCGACGCCATGCCTATCAATGCCCAGATAACATTCCCGCAAATACCATCCTTCATCCGGGAAGGAGAGAAACGACCTAGGCCAGAGGCTTTCGTTCCCAGTTGAAATCGCAGTTACCAACCTGCGACCAGACTTCGTTCTCTGGTCCAACTCCTGTCGCCGTGTTTTCATAATTGAGCTGACGGTCCCATGGGAGGAGCCTGTGGACGAGGCTTATGAAAGGAAAAAGCTTCGATATTCAAACCTTGAGCAGAGGCAGTTGGAGGGTAAGGTTGTGTCCAGTGGAGGTGGGGTACAGGGGCTTTGTAGCCAGTTCCACCGCAAGGCTCCTGAGGGAAGTAGGAGTCAAAGGGCAGGCACAAAGGCGATAAAATAACTTGCCAATGCCGCCGAACAGAGCAGTCACTGGCTGTGGCTGAAGAGGGAAGATGCTGTCTGGGCTGCCACGTGACCATCTAGAGGCTAGCAATAAGACACACACCCAGGTCTGATCAACCTGTGGTGGGCCTGCCTCGACTGAGGGTGTCTTATGATAAAAGGCCGAAACACCCAGTGACGTTGAGGTACACAACTGAAGATGTGTCTGACTGTTAGCAAACAGTCAGACACATTCACCTGGTGGTTATACCCAAGAATGTCAATTGTAGTGAAATCTTAGGGATTGTAACATCCAGTCCTACTAATCAATCTGAGCAAATCCATCTCCCAGGTAACAACCCACTGCAAAATTTCATCCATGAAAAAACTGGACAATTTTGGGATAAAAAGGACGAATAGAATGTGCTACTTTTTTTTTAGTTAAATCAATGGATCGTAACTGCCTAATATCTTAGGAGATTGAGTGTGAGTTTGAGTTTAGTTTTTTTGTCACGTGTACCGAGGTACAGTGAAAAACTTTTGTTGCGTGCTAACCAGTCAGTGAAAAGACAATACATGATTACATGTATTACAATACATGATTACAAGCAATCATGATTACTATCCAAAGTGCACAGATATACAGTATGATAAAGGGAATAATGTGAATAACGTTTAGTGCACGATAAAGTGCAGTAAAATCTGATCAAAGATAGACCAAGGGTCTCCAATGAGGTAGATAATAGCTTAGGACTTATCTCTAGTTGTTGGTAGGATTGTTTAGTTGCCTGATAACAGCTGGGAAGAAAGTCCCTGAATCTGGAGGTGTGCGTTTTCATACATCTATATAATTTGCCCAATGGAAGAGAAGCGAGTGGCCAGGGTGTGACTCATCCTTGATTATGCTGATGGCGTTGCCGAGGCAGCGTATGGTGTAAATGGAGTCAATGGAAGGAAGATTGGTTTGTATGATGGTCTGGGCTGCATCCACAATTCTCTGCATTTTATCGTGGTCTTGGATGGAGGTGTTCCCAAACCTTGCTGTGATGCATCCCGATAAAATGCTTTCTATCTGTGGAAGTTGGTGAGAGTTATTGTAGACATGCCAAACTTCCTAAGCCGTCTATGGAGGTAGAGGCATGGTGCGCTTTCTTTGCCATAGCTTCAATGTGGGTGGTCCAGGAGACGTTGTTGGTGATACTTACTCCTCGGAATTTGAAGTTTTCAACCATCTCTACTCTGGCGCCATTTGTGCAAACCGGGGTATATGCTTCACTTCCTGAAGTTGATCACTATCTCTTTTGTCTTGCTGGCATTGAGAGAAAGGTAGTTGCCTCGATACCAGGTCACAAGATTCTCAGTCTCCTTCCTGTACTCCGTCTCATCATTACTGATATCTGGTACACAGTGGTGATGGTGTCTCGTCTGCGAACTTACATAGATACTGTACATAGATACATAGACAACAGGTGCAGAAGTAGGCCATTCAGCCCTTCGAGCCAGCACCGTCATTCAATGTGATCATGGCTGATCATCCACAATCAGTAGCCCGTTTCTGCCTTCTCCCCATACCCCTCGATTCCGCTAACCCTAAGAGCTCTATCTAAATCTCTTTTGAATGCACCCAGTGAATCAGCCTCCACTGCCTTCTGAGGCAGAGAATTCCACAAATTCACAACTCTCTGTGTGAAATAGTTTTTCCTCATCTCAGTTCTAAATGGCCTACCCCTTATTCTTACACTGTGGCCCCTGGTTTTGGACTCCCCCAACATAGGGAACATGTTTCCTGCATCTTGCGTGTCCAATCCCTTAATAATTTTACATGTTTCTATAAGATCCCATCTCATCCTTCTAAATTCCAGTGAATACAAGCCCAGTTGCTCCATTCTTTCATCATATGACACACACGCCATCCCGAGAATTAACCTTGTGAACCTACGCTGCACTCCCTCAATAGCAAGAATGTCCTTCCTCAAATTAGACCAAAACTGCACACAATACTTCAGGTATGGTCTCACCAGGGTCCTGTACATCTGCTGAAGGACCTCTTTGCTCCTATACTCAACTCCTCTCTTTATAAAGACCAACATGCCATTAGATTTCTTCACTGCCTGTTGTATCTGCATGCTTACTTTCAGTGACTGGTGTACTAGGACACCCAGGTCTCGTTGTACTTCCCCTTTTCCTAACCTGACACCATTCAGATAATAATCTGCCTTCCCGTTCTTGCCTCCAAAGTGGATAACCTCACATTTATCCGCATTATACTGTATCTGCCATGCATCTGCCCACTCACCTAACCTGTCCAAGCCAGTCTGCATCCTCATGGCATCCTCTTCACAGTTCACACTGCCACCCAGCTTTGTGTCATCTGCAAATTTGCTAATGTTACTTTTAACTCCTTCATCTAAATCATGAATGTATATTGTAAATAGCTGCTGTCCCAGCACTGAACCTTGCGGTACCTCACTAGTCACTGCCTGCCATTCTGAAAGGGACCCGTTAATTCCTACTCTGTTTCCTGTCTGCCAACCAATTTTCTATCCATGTCAGTAACCTACCCCCAATACCACGTGCTCTAATTTTGCCCACTAATCTCCTGTGTGGGACCTTATCAAAGGCTTTCTGAAAGTCCAGATACACTACATCCACTGGCTCTCCCTTGTCCATTTTCTTAGTTACATCCTGAAAAAAATCCAGAAGATTAGTCAAGCATGATTTCCCCTTCATAAATCCATGCTGACTCAGACCAATCCTGTTACTGCTATCCAAATGTGCGGCTATTTCATCGTTGATAATCGACTCCAGCATCTTCCCCACCACCGATGTCAGGCTAACTGGTCTATAATTCCCTGCTTTCTCTCTCCTTCCTTTCTTGAAAAGTGGGATAACATTAGCTACCTTCCATATCCTTATAAACTGATCCAGAATCTATAGAACATTGGAAAATGATCACCTATGTGTCCATGATTTCTAGAACCACCTCCTTGAGTACCCTGGGGCGCAGACCATCAGGCCCTGGGGATTTATCAGCCTTCAGTCCCATCAGTCAACCTAACAGCATTTCTGATTAATGTGAATTTTCTTCAGTTCCTCCATCATCTTGGTCCTCTGTCCCCTAGTACATCTGAGAGATTGTTTGTGTCTTCCTTAGTGAAGATGGAACCAAAGTACCTGTTCAACTCATCTGCCATTTCCTTGTTCCCCCATAATAAATTCACCTGTTCTGTCTTCAAGCGACCTACATTTGTCTTCACTGTATATTATTTCCCTTCACATACCCAAACAAGCTTTTACTATCCTCCTTTATATTATTGGATAGCTTACCTTCATACTTCATCTTTTCTCCCCGTTTGCCTTTTTAGTTACCTTCTGTTGATCTTTAAGAGTTTCCCAATCCTCTGGCTTCCCGCTCATCTTTGCTATGTTATGCGTCTTCTCTTTTATTTTTATACTGTCCTTGACTTCACTTGTCAGCCACAGTCGTTTCTTACTCCCCTTAGAATCTTTCTTCCTCTTTGGAATGAAATGAGCCTGCATCCCAGATTATTCCCAGAAACATCTGCCATTGCTGTTCCACCGTCATCCCTGCTAGGGTCCCTTTCCCGTCAACTTTGGCCAGCTGCTCCCTTCTGCCAACATAGTCCCCTTTGTTCAGTTTGGAAAGTGAATTACATTTGTACATGGCTGCACAGTCAAAACAAATTTACATTGTCCGGGAATTGAAACCAGGCAATAATTCTACCTCTGAACTACCAATGCATGGTTCAGAGAAGCAATCAGGTAATGGTCAGAAACACTGTATCAGCCCCTTCACTGATCATCTTTTGAAAGTTTAACCTGAACACCTTTTATCAACCTGAACATCTCTTATCCAGGTTTGTATGGTGTGTTTGTACATGTAGTACAGGTGTGAAGAAATGGCTTATAATGGCTTATGCATTTATAGACATTCCCTTATTACAGTTTGTACCACAATTTCATATTAGTCTGAGTATGAATATTTACAGACAGTCACATAACAATTAGTAACTGACAGTGAATCAATTGGGCAACCATTTAGTCGAAACTGGAGCCAGGCTGTCTGCCAGATGGAATTTGTATAGTATGAACTGTTGAGTGAGTTTTAAACTTTAATGCAATGATTCCTTTTCAGTGTACATTCTGAGATTTTAATAAAGCTTAAATGAATGGGGATAATTTTGACGTCAGGTGAAAAAACACCACCTATAGGGACCTGCAGTCTATTTTGTATAATTCCTGGTTAGTCTTTCCCATGTTGTTTGTCCTATCACATTAAATGAAAATTGGGGTCAAGGAAAGAGCGTTCACGTCACAGCCCTGTTTCCACCAATCTTTCCACCACCGCACACATGAAGCACAGGAAGCGACAAGACAGACACCATTGTGTGCAGATGCCGAGAAGTGTGTTCAGCTCTGGCTGAACAACTTCTAATCTTGTGTATGGACTCGATAAGAAGAAGAAATGAAAATTACCTCAAGGGCCTTTCTAAACCAGTCAAGGATCTGTTAATGCCCATTGGGACTATTTAACAACACAGAGCAGTACATTCATTCCTGAAATGACAGAGCATGGATGAATTGTGAAAACTTTCCTTCATTAATATTTGCAAGTTTTTTAACTTTGGCCCGAAAGCCTGATTTCCATTTTCTTTGCACAGAGACAGGAATGGCAAAAATATCCACAAGAAGACCGAGACAATAGAAATAAAATACATCAAGCAACAGAAACATGTTGAGTATAATATGACTTAATTAAAAAAGGAAGTGAAGTGCAACAAAATGTTGCTAGTTTGAGTTTAAACTCTTTTTGGTGCTTAGAACGTTTGATTGCAGAAGAATCTGACATCAAACAACAGGCAGTGAAAGTGAAACAAACCTTTTACAATGAACAAATAAACTTTTGTCATTCTCAACTATCAGGCTAAATCCGTTTCTGTGAAAATGAAATAAAATTCCCTTCGTGAGTCATTGTTTGCTCTCAAAGACAAAGGCTTCTGATTTGTAAATTTAGTTATTTTTCTTTTCATCTTGGCCTCTGCCCAGGATGAGGTGTTTTATGCATTGGCTTCTCTGAATTTTCACACCAAAATGACTGTTCTTCATGAGCTAGCTCACGTCTTATTTTGATCCATTTGCGGCAACATTTTACTGCTGATCACCAATTGCTCTTCAGAAGGTGGTGCTGAACCATCTCCTTGATCGCCTGTAGTCTGTGTAATGAAGGTATTCCTGTGCCAGTGCAAGGCCCGGAGTTCCAGGAATTAGATCCAATGACACTGAAGGAAAAAGATACATTTCAGCGGGGTGTTGTGTGATTTGAAGTTTCAAATAGAGATGTTCCCATGTGATTGCTGCCCTTGACATGAGATTTGAAGTTCAGTTGAACTTCACATAGTGAATCCAATCTGATTCTATCGCGATGACATTTAAAAAAGCAAGTGTTCTGGCTTTTCCTGGTTAAGCAGAAGGCAAAATAGAGCAATACACATTTCAGAAACCAGAATAAACAACAAATATGAAAAAAAAGGCTAGTCAATTCCAATAGAGCACATACATCTTAATTCACAACTGTTCGGGGCAGTAATGAAGTTTTACGAAGAGTAAAGTTGACCAATGCTGAGTTGTATGGTTAATCACTACGAAATGTTACCACGTTGTCCACCACTCACACAGTAATTATTTCTGCTCTGCATTTCCTTGCAAAGTTTAATCCAGCTTTGATGGAATACCAGCCACTGAGTAAAACATAAATCAAACTAATCTAAGAGGGTTCATTAATAAATTAAATAATTTTGCAACATTTTCAGAGTGCTAAATATACATTCAGTAAGTAATTTATGAAATAGGCTGTGCCAGCAGATTATAATTTTCCCAGAATTATTATGACTAAGTATGAGTCTGCGATCGATCATATTCATTTTTACTTTAATTATGGTGCAATATCTATTTAATTTTACTAAGATTAATTATTGTGACATTCATGAAGACTACTGCCAATTATTGCACTGCCTCACACATTTGATATAAAGGTGCACTAACCACTGAAGTAGTATTTTTACATGTTATAGCCAATTATATTTTTTAACCAATTAACCATGATAACCAATGATATCCCGTTTAAAAAATTATGACAAACTAATAAAGATTCACTACACCTGGGCGGCCATGGTGTCGCAGTGGTAGAGTTGCTGCCTTACAGTGTTTAGAGCGCTTACAGCGCCCGAGAACCAGGTTCGATCCCGACTACGGGTGCTGTCGGAATGGTGTTTGTACGTTCTCCCCGTGACCGCGTGGGTGTTCTCCGGATCTTCAGTTTCCTCCCACACTCCAAAGACGTACAGGTTGTAGGTTAATTGGCTTAGTGTATGTGTAAATTGTCCCTAGTGTGTGTAGGATAGTGTTAATGTGCAGGGATCACTAGTCGGTGCGGACTCGGTGGGCCGAAGGGCCTGTTTCTGCTCTGTATCTCTAAACTATACTAAACTAAACTAAACTACACATGTGTTCACTCCTTCGTTTGTTCATCCTCTTGTAACAGTGAGTCTTATAACTGGAATTTCTGAGTGATCAGTTTTTCAACTTTATTTTGCACTTGACCCTTCCTCAAAGCTGCCTCAACTACCTCCTCTGGCAGCTTATTCCATACACCTACCACCGTTTATGTGGAAAAAGATACCCCTTAAAAGGTTACCTCTTAAGAATACTTCAAACAAAAAACATTGAAATCATACTTCTGCAATGCACTAAAACATGATTTTAATACATCAAATTTCAAAAAGTCCCTACCGTACCCCTCCCACACCCTCCTCCCACTTGGTTGCTCCACTCCCTCACCAGGTACCCCCAAGGCCAGTGATCAATGATCGCTCAGCCCCCCCACTTTCAAAAACGCTCCTCGGCCCCTGGTTCAGACGGAGAATACTACCAGATGTGAGCGGGGAACTGAGGCCAGTTGTTCATGATGTCTGGATCCCAATCCTTAGCACTTCGTGTTCCATATCCCCAATCTCGTTGTTTTATTAATTGAGCATGTAGATGAACATCCTCAATGAGTGTAATCAGATGGAAACTAATTCAGATGTGATATTTAAGAGCTTGCTCAAAGAAGGGGCATATTTTAAAGGAGTGACTTGCAGGGGAATGTGTGAGGAGGTTATTATTTGTCTTTAGTTTTAGCTTGAACCAGGACATCTGAAGATTCGATGTTTAATATAGTAATTGTGCTGATACTGACTCCAACCAACCACATAATGAATATCATCCATTCTGGAGGTTTTATTTTTCTGATGCCATTTAAACTTCACTTGGATATCAATCACTTCAATGTAAAAGTAATTGGGAATGGGGAGCATTGGAACAAAAATTTGCTCTCAGTACATATTAACTGTAATATAATAATGTATGCATGTTGGTAGGTGCAATCAAAACAAAGATATTTTTTATCATTGTTGTGTTATGAATAGCACAGAAAATATTATGTACCATCAAGATCACATTAAATGGAATATTATTGCTTAAATATATAGTTATTGGACATTGCATTTCTGAAACGTCCCAGCTGAGGGAAAGACAGCAAAATACTGAAAATATTGGGGGTGAAAATGACTTCAGGATAGTTTGTTAGGAAAATTAAGGAAATGGTAACAGAATACTTATACAGCTGAGTGAGTATAATTTTATGGATGAGAAATTGTGTTCAACCAATTGATGACTTCTTTGACAAAGTAACTAGCATGTTAGATAACAAGGAAGCCAATGGATGTAGCAAATGTTGTTATACAAAATTTGGTCCGTGAAGTGCCCTATAAAAGATTACTGCATTAGATAAGCACCTGTGGACTTGAACGTAATAGGTTAAGTCCAGGGGGTCAGATATGTGGCTTTATGTGTGGGCCAGACATATTGTCAGTGCAGAGGGGCCAGGAGCAAGGCCAAGTGTGCATCCAGAGTCAAGGTCTGGAATAGTACTAGGTGTGCAGTCAAAGCTGGGACAATGGGAGTGTTCAGCACTGGGAACCTAAGCAGGTCAGCATCTATGATCAGGGTAGAATAGGGGGACAGGTGTAAGGTTGGACTCAGGGACATGGAATGAGAGAAGGTATGTAACTGGAGTCAGGGTCAGGAGTAGTACCAGGTGTGCAGTGAGACCCAGGTTGGTCAACATGGGCCAAGTGCTTGATTATACTCTGATTTCCATACAATAATACACTAAGATCATTCATGTGCTGCATCTGTTGATCAGAGCCTGGTTCTACTGTGGAATGTAATTAGGAATGTAATTTAGCCTAACCTTATTCATAGCTAATCCAATTTAAAGCATAAATATTGCATTCAAGTGTAAGTTGAAAGACTCGCTACAGTATGCACCAGATTGCACAATTTCAAGCTGAAAAATGTAAAAGCTCCGAACCAATGGGAGGGGGTGGCACCCCACTCCCCCAGCCTCACCTCCTCAGTCGCTACGCTCCCTCGGGCTTGGTCTCTCACAATTTCTCACTCCCAACTCTCACCCAATGTTGGCAGCCCTGGAACAAAAACATTAAACATGTGTTGTTTGCAAAAAAAACGAATGATAAATCTAAAGCAAAATAGCCATTTTGGTCATTCAGAGTGAATGTGTTTATTCAATTTACTGCAAAATGAGATGCGGCACAATCAGATCTGTGACCTCAGGTGAATGCAGGCAGGCAATTGAGATCTGCAAAATCAGGACTGGATTACAACACAATTGATGTGGTGAATCTGTGGAATTATTTGACACAGAAGGCCGTGGAGGCCAAGTCAGCGGGTATTTTTAAGGCAGAGATAGATAGATAGATTCTTGATTAATACAGGTGTCAGAGGTTATGGGGAGAAGGCAGGGGAATAGGGTAAGGAGGGAGATATAAATCATCCATGATTGAATGGGTATAAATTAAATGATGCCAGTATACCTGAAAAAGAATAACATCTCTACAGCAACATTCATATATTAAGGGTGGCCCTAAATGCCATTTAAGAACTTGAAATATAATGACTGTGGCAATGTCGGCAATGTGCTGTTTTATTTAGATGTAGCAAACCCCAACAAATAGCAACCTGATAACAAGTAGACAACACTTTTGTTTTAACTGATGTTGATTGGAGTCAGGAACACATTTCTAAACAACATCCACTTCATACAGATGTTGCAAAGTGCACTTCCCTTTAACAGGCAGAGGGAAATTAAATAATCAGGCCCTTTTACAGGTGGAAAATAAATGGTGAGTTAGTTAGGTAATCTTAAAGCAACTGAAAAGCTTGTTTGGGAGATCCATGGTTTCAGCCTGTTCTTGTGCCACAAACCTTATTTTCTGCTACTTTGAATCTACCCTTTCTCTCCTTGTACAATCTCATTTCATTGCCACTGACATTTCCGATGCCCTGTCATACTCTGATACTTTCCTGAACCTAACTGGCTCATTTTCATCATCAATATCCAATCCCTCTCGAGTTTTTGTCACACACATTGGTGGCCAGAAAACCTTTTGCTTCTTCCTTAAACAGAGAACCATCCAGCAACGGCTCCTTTGCCTGACTAAAATTGTTTTTTAACATTTTTACAACCACTCTGACACTGCACACTTAGACCAAATCAAGTGCAATGAGGGAAACTCCTTTGCCTCTATCCCTTTGTAGGATACATGGGACAAATCTTGTTTCACCTACTCAGAAACCCTCTTTCATCTTCTATGTCCAGTACACTGATGACTGTATGAGTGTTGCTCTTGAGTAAATCTCAAACATTTCATCACCATGCTGTCACCTTCATATGTTCGGGTATCAGAGGTTATGGGGAGAAGGCAGGAGAATGAGGTTGGGAGGGAGAGATGGATCAGCCATGATTGAATGGCGTAGACTTGATGGGCCGAATGGCCTAATTCTGCTCCCATCACCTATGATCTATGATCTTATGATCTTATGATCCACATTGAATTCTTTCCTGCCCTTCCTCTTTTTTCCCCATCATTGTACAGTAACACTTGCAGGAAGAGTGGCTCTCGTAGCTGTATTGATAAGGTGGTTGTAAAGGAGACAATTCATGATCCATAATCACAGAACCTGGCCAAAACTGTAGTATTCTAGCTTACCTTGAGAGAACCAATGGGTCTTTTGTTCCAGGTACTGAAACATTGGTGCAAAGAAAGAGAGAGCAGTGGCGTGTATCTGCTGCTATTGTTTTCAATTCTCCAGGGAGCTATAACATTTGCAACGCTGTCATAAAATAAACTTTAAATAGCCACAAGCTATTTAGTCAGGTTTGTTGAAACAAAAACCCTCAGAAAGAGAATATCAGTTTTGCAAACAGGCAAAATTGCTACATCGAACAATGTGTAGAAACAGAGATAGGTGCTTCTAAATATTTTTTTAAACATTTTTTTATTTTCTCACTTTTAATGTATCTGATAGTGATTATGTGGTTGCATTGAAATTGTATTTTTTAATTGAAACTTCCTTGAAATGAAGTATAAACTATTGTAATGATTGCAATTATGATTGGACGCAATTCAAAAGTGCAACATTGTAACGATAAAAAATGTATTGAAGAGATGAGAATTACTGGACAGGTGGAAGACAAATTAAATCTTGTTTTTCTCAGGTCATTAGGGGAAGGTCGGGGGAAGACGTAATCTTAGTTAGGACATGGGAGGAAACCGAAGCAGACGGAGGAAACCAACATGATCACAGGGAGAATGTGCAAACTCCTTACAGACAGTACCTGAGGTCAGGAGCCTCTGGTGCTGTGAGACAGCAGCTCTACCAGCTACAAAAGTGTGTGTGTATGTGTATTTGGTTGTGCGCGTGAGTATTTGTTTGTGTGTGTATGTATTAGTTTGTGCGTGTATGTATTAGTGCGTGTGTGTTTGTGCGTGTGTATTTGTGTGCGTGTGTATTTGTGTGCGTGTGTATTTGTGTGCATGTATGTGTGTATGCGTGTGCGGGGTTAGCGGCGGGGTTAGGCAAGTGGTGAAGAAAATACAGTTTACAGAGGGATATTGATTGATTAAATGACTGGGCATAAGGTTGGCAAATGCATTACAATTTGTGAAAATGTAAGGAGGTCACTTTGGAAGGAACAGTGATAAAATAGATGATTATTGAAATGGAGAAAAACTGCAGAAATTTGCAGCAATGTTGATTTTATCTGAAAATCATGCACCAAGCTCTAGAAGATCTTGAATTCCTCAGAATGGAATAAAAACAGCAAACAGTTATTTTTTGGATTGGAGACTGATGACCAATGGCGTGTCGCAGGGCATTGGTGCTGGGTTCTCTGTTGTATTATTATTAAAAATTTGGATGAGAATGTAGGACGCATGATTTTCAGATAACATCAACATTGGTGGTTTAATGAACAGTGAAGATGGATGATCTAAGATTATAACAGGATTTAGAACTGGGAAAGTGAGCAAGGGAATGGAAGATGAAAGTGAACTCAAAGAATGTGAAGCAATGCCATTTGGAAAGTTACACAGTGAATGGTAGGACTATGAGGAGTGTAATTGAACAGAGACTTTGGAATACAAATGTATTGTTCCTGAGATGTTGAAGATGACATTTAGAATGCCTGCCTTCAAATAGTTGAATACAGAAGTTATGACAACCTGTTACAACTGTACATAGCATTTATTAAGTCACACTAGACGTGTTGTGTGCAATTCTGGTCGCCACACTACAGGGAAGCTATGATTAAGCTAAGGAGTGTGCAGGAAAGATTTGTAAGGATATTTTCTGTATTGGAGGGCTTTCCATATAAGGAGAAATGGGATAAGTTGGATTTGTTTTCCCAGGAACTAAGAAGGCTGAGAGTGTAGAGTGGGTAGATAGCTGGAGTCGGCTTCCTGTGATAGGGATGTCGAAACTTAAAGGCGTTGATTTAATGTGAGAGGGGGGAAGTTCAAAGTGGAAGAAGGGTCTCGACTCAAAACGTCACCCATTCCTTCTCTCCAGGGATGTTCCCTGTCCCGCTGAGTACCTCCAGCTTTTTGTGTCTATCTTCGGACCTAAGAGGTTATTTTTGTAATATGAAGAGTAGTTGGTATCTGGAATGAACTGCCGAAAGAGGTGGAGGGGGCAGGAACAGTAACAGCATTTAAAGGGTACCTGGACAGGTACTTGAATGAGCAAGGCATAAAAGGATATGGAATTCATGCAGGCAAGTGGAATTGGAATAGACTGGCATAGCCATGGTGGGGCAAAGGGCCTACTTCTGGGCTGTGCAACTCTATACTCAATGGTGAGAGACATTGATTGTAATCAAAAAAGTTTTATGAGGAGAGGACAGCAAAATGGATGTGGAATGTTGGATCATCCATTATCTCATTGAATGGCAGAGTAAACTCAGGGGGGCGAATGGCCTACTCTGTTCCTGATTCTTCTGGTCTTATGTTGTAGCCCGTGGTCCTGAACACTGAATACAAACATATTTGATATTCAGCCTTTCTTGTTTGTATCAAAACCAGCCAGGACTGCTGTATAGGGGTGAATTTGAAAGGTTAATTCAATTATTGGACATGCTTTGGATCTGAATCAAAGAACTTTACATCAACGATGTTGTGTTGTTTGTCTTTACGTCATTCAGTTCCACAGTGATTCACCAGAGCAAAGAGTGAGATTTGCGTCAGAATCAAGTGAGAGAGTCAATGCTCACCAATATAAAGTGGGATTATTGTGCCCTGACAGGCCTTGCCTGAAAGAATAAAGGGCCTGTCCCACTTACATGTCCTTGGCACGCAATTTACGCTACCTCTTGGTCGCGTTGAGGTGCACGGGCATCGTGTGGCCGCGCGGGGCCTGTCCCACTGAGAAGTGCGGAGGGGTATGGAGTTGTGTGCGACATCGCACGGGGCTCCGAAATGTTTGTAGCGAACAACATCTTTGCGCGCCAACGGCCTGTCACGGAACTGATGGACAAAGTGGGACAGGCCCAAGACCTTGGCGCAATGCAACGTCTCACCTCCAACAGCAGCAGAAGCAGGCAAACGATCGTCAAACTCGGCCTGGGGCTCACGGCCGTTGCGGTCCGGATCCGCCCCCACTTCTACTCCCAGAGCGGGGCCAAGAAAATTGAAGATAGACACAAAATGCTGGAGTAACTCAGCGGGACCAGCAGCATCTCTGGAGTGAAGCAATGGGTGATGTTTCGGGTCAAGACCCTTCTTTCAGACTGAAGAAGAGTCTCGACATGAAACATCACCCATTGCTTCTATCTAGAGATGCTGCTGGTCCTTAGAATGACATCATGCGCTCCAGACGGCTGTGCGTACGCATGAAATCGCGAGCGACCTTCGCGGGACCGCCGCTGCTCAACGCGACCACGCAATTGCCTGGATTATTTTATTCTCAAGAAATCCTGCTGTTCAGCAAAGGAAGTAAATAGAATGACTGATAAGAGGGCAAACACAGCTGCTTCAGCACCCACCGAGGGTATTAGGCGATCTTAAGGTAAAGGCCTGTCACTGTGACTTTGCAAAAGATTGGAATTCATAGGCCATTTTCCCTTATCAGGGAGAACTCCGTGAAATATACCAGCAAGAGCTTTCTGCACCACAGTGACTTGCAGTGACCTCCATAATTTTGCTACTTTGAGAGGATTGCACATAACACATGCAGAAAATAAAGAGGAGAAAGGCAATGGTGTCCAATAAGTACAGAGATACACCTTTGATGTACGCTCAGTTTGCCTAGGCCAACGGGATCTTTTGGTTGCCAACCATTTCAACTCCCCTTCCCATCCCCTTACTGACCTTTCTGTCTTGGGCCTTCTCCATTGCCAATGTGAGGTCACATGCAAATTGGAGGAACAGCAGCTCCTATTTTGCTTGGGTAGGTTACAAATCCATAGTATGAACATTGAACTCTCTGATTTTAAGTAATTTACGCTCCCCTCCCCTCTTTCCTTTGCCCCCTTCCTCCATCCTAGTTGTTTACCAGTTCTACCGTTCTCCACATCGTTTCCCTCTTCACATTACACCTTCCCAAGCCAACAATGGGCCTACCAGGCCTTGATTGCTTCTGGTCTTTTTTTGCCTCCAGCTCTTCACCCCCCTCCATCCCTACTTTCAGACTGGAGAAGGGTCCCGACACAAAACATCACCCATCCTTTTTCTCCAGAGATGCTGCCTGACCTACTGAGTTCCACCAGCACTTTGTGTCTATCGATGGTGTGCAATTCCCTGCTAACAACAAATATGCTCAGCAGAACAGCGAGATAATGCAGATGGAGACACAATGAACTGCAGAAGCTAGATTACAAAAAAAAAACAAGTGCAGGAAAAATTCAGCGGGTCAGGATACATCTCTGAAGACCATGTCTGAAGGACAGGTAATTTTTTGGATTAGGATCCTTCTTCAGACTACTTGTAGTAGAGAGGTGAAGGTGGGAAAAAATAGATGGGATGGGACAACTCGATAACTGGCAACAGCATATTTGACAGTTTCATCATCAGCTTCTTCCAATAAAGAGAGCAATGTTTTTCTGCAATATCTGGTCAATCCTCAATCATGTTTCAGACAACCATTCAGTTCAGCCGGAATAACTTGGCATCTTTTCAAGGAGTGGCAAATAATACACATTAATGACCATAATAGGAGACCTGCAGAAATGTGACTGTGCATTATCATCTCATTGCATCACATTTCACTACTCCAACCACGGTCTCTTATCACCATGACAACCCCTCTATCATTAAAATCTTCATCAACCATGACAGTTCTTTTTACCTCCGCAACACGATATGACATCAATATCAGGAAATTATCAAGTTAATAACTAATAGACAATAGACAATAGACAATAGGTGCAGGAGTAGGCCATTCGGCCCTTCGGGCCTGCACCACCATTCAATGTGATCATGGCTGATCATCCCCAATCAGTACCCTGTTCCTGCCTTCTCCCCATATCCCCTGACTTCGCTCTAGCGTGTCCAAGCCCTTAACAATCTTAACAAACTAAGACTTTCTCAAATATTTGGCTGGGCTGCTAGTCATCTTTTCTATTCTCTCACTCTGAAACTCAACATCCATTTTCCATGTGCCTCTGTAAAGCATGTTGAGAACTTTATTATATTAAATTTTTTACATAAAAATCAGTTATAGTTACACATAATAAACAAGCCCAGCCAAACTCAACAGAATGTTGATTGACATAGGGAAAGCGAGGCATATTTTATATGTAGTTTCTAATTCTGATTTCAGTGATGTGGAAACATAGAAAACATAGAAAAATAGGTGCAGGAGTAGGCCAATCGGCTCTTTGAGCCAGCACCGTCATTCAATATGATCATGGCTAATCATCTAAAATCGGTACCTTGTTCCTCCTTGATTCCTTTTGCCCCAAGAGCTAAATCTAACTCAAACTCTCTCTTGAAATCAAGGACTTTAACCCTCCCTCCCATTCCCACACTGACCTTTCTGTCCTGAGTCTCCTCCATTGTCAGAGTGAGGACCAACACAAATTGGAGATTAACTTCAAGTAGCCCTTGCTTTCCCTTTCTCTTCCCTCTCTCCATCCCCTTCCCCTTCCCAGTTTTCCTACCAGTCTTACTGTCTCTGACTACATTTTATCTCTGTACCGCCCACTCCCGTGACATCAGTCTGAAGAAGGGTCTCGACCCGAAACATCGCCCATTCCTTCTCTCCAGAGATGCTGCCTGTCCCGCTGAGTTACTCCAGCATTTTGTGTCTACCTTCGATTTAAACCAGCATCTACAGTTCTTTCCTACACAGGGTTAAAAGTATGCCATGTTATTATTACATTTCAAAGTAAATTGCATAAGTAGTACAATTACCTAGTTATCTAAGTTGTGTTTTATTGGGTTAATGGCAACTCTTCACACAAAATGTGATTTGGTTTAGGATTACGTTTATTATAGTCACTGATAGCGATGTACAGTGAAAAGCTTTGTTTTGCATGCTATCAAATCAACTCAGATAATGCTACATATAAATATTATCATGCGAACTTCAAGCACTATAGGAGAAGATACAGATGCAGGATATCATTCTCAGCATTGTGATGCACCAGTTCCATGGACAAACTCCAATGTCTGCAAAAGAGGTAGAGCTGAATTGGACAGTTCCCTAACTTACAGAAGAACCATGCAGAAGTCTGATAACAGAGGGGAGAAACTGTTCCTGAGTCTAGCAGTGTGTGTTTTCAAGCTATGTATCTTGGGGAGAAGGAATGACTGTAGTGGGACGAGTATTTGATTATATTGGCTGCATTTCTAAGGCAGCATGTAGTGAAGATTGAGTCAATGGTGGGGAGGCTAATCTATGTGATGGATTGGGCTTCATCAGCAAATTGAATAGATGCACTAACCTAATTTAAGTAACAATGGGATATTTGAATGCGCGCTTTGTAAGATTCTACCAGATGGGTTTTACAGTTGGCTTCATATGTCTCTTGCTAAATAGCAAAATTAATTGGCATTTTAAGCATGTGTTATTTTTATGAACTCTTATCCTAACTGGATATTAATGATATGATATGATATGATAGAACTTTATTTATCTCAGGAAGGAAATTGGTCTACCAACAGTCATAAAACACAATAAGATACATGAAACATGAAATTAAAGTGACAAGTGGAAAGTCCAGGATTGGGGATGTGCAAAGATGGGGTCTACCCCATGACAGAAGGCAGAGGAGTTACATATTAATGTGAGAAGGAACTTTGGCAATTTATTTTTGCTGATAATGTGTAGGTGAAATGATTGAATTCTATTTAGTGTGCATTAATTTAACAGAAGATAACTGTATTAAAAAACCCAATGAAACCCGATGCTGAAATAATTAGCCAGGGCAATTAAATCACATAATGTGTTTACCTGAAAGATAATTAAGTAATTGGACTGTCAATAAGAACATGAGCCCAATCATTGCCGCTGTGCACTTCTCTCATTCATTCAGTGTTTCAAATGAATGTCTGAAAATTTAAAGTGTCAAGACAGTCTGTCCATTAATAGAAAGATTAAACGAGAACTTACTGTTTGAAGTCTGTTCTTTATTTTATGAGAAGTTGGAGTGAGAGACTACGTGATGAACCCGCCAGCCCGCATGCACGTCAATCTTCAAAGCAACTGTATGAAACTACAGACCAGTTGCACCAAATTAAACTATAGTAAGATTAATAATGCTTGACTTACTGAATGATCTTAATGAGATTCAGGGTTGGGAGTGGAGCCTCTCAGTCCAACTTCTCATAAAATAAAGATCAAACTTCAAATGGTAAGTTCTCGTTTAATCTTTCTATTTTATATCGAAGTCTCATGATGAGACTGCGTGAAGCCTTTGAAGCTCTGTGGTTCCATGCAGTAAACCAATCTGTATGTGAAAACACTACACAGATAAACCATTAATGGTAGAAAAGACATGGGCCATTAACAACATGATGGTAACTTTACATACATGTACATCACCCTTAATTGGACTACAGTCCCAATTGCCTTTGAGTTAGGCAATAGCTCATGTAGCACTGTTCAGAATTCTATATGCAAACGTCTAGACATGTACAACAATATTTTATAACTTCCAAAAGTGCACTCATCTGAGACTCCTGCTGTTGCAAGAAAGTGATCAAAAGGGAATATCCATTCTATTGGCTGCTGACGAGCCAGCCGCCCTGGTAGAGTGAGACTTGAAATTATGTGTATTCACTCCCGCTTTCAGCTGCTTACACTCTATCCATCTTGAAATAGTCTGCACCAACAATCTCTTGTGAAACTATTATATAACTATGAAGACATTTTTCCTTCATCTCATAGGTTCGTAGTAACCTCAGTGTGCCTTTTCACACAATAAACGCCCCCTAATCTCCGATCTGGTGGGTTTGCTGTCAACTCCAACTTTGTACCCAACTGTGCCTGTTTTGCTTTATGAGTTCATTCACATAAATTGCTACCCTCTTGTCAGATATGACCGAGTGATTCAGACGGAGATTGTCTAAAGACTGTGCTCTTCGTGCTGAAATCAGTATCATAAGCATGACTAACTTAAGAGTAACTGCTCCAACGTTAGGGATACAGCTGATGATAACCAGCAAAAAAAATGATGCTGATTACACATTCCACACTACTTTGTATCTAGGCTTTAGAGTGTTCATATAAAAGACACCTTTCATAATCTTAGTCACCAGTGGGTGAGAACCAATCATTTATTGTCCCACTCCTAGTACTAGATACGATGACAAAGTACGAGCAGTGTTAATTGCGTTATAACATAGGTTTATGTTATAACGTGAGGTTTATTCTCATAAACCTAAACTGAAAGAAACCCACAGACCTCTGCTACTTCTGTTTAAAAGTAGCTTACATATGTCTCTTCACGAAACTATCCATACAACTATGCTGTGATAGGTGCACGAGAGATAGGTTGAATTAACCCCCGCTCGTGTCTGCGAGCAAAAATAGGAGCTTCTTTCAGCGGACTTATTTACAATGGAAGCCATGGTTGAGTGGGCCAATTTGGCGCTACTATAATTCATGTTGCCTAGTCTTGCATTATTTTAGGAGGCATCTACTGATAAATACCCTGAGTCTTATCTGTGGATAGGGTCCAAGACATATCTGGAGAGTTTATGACAAAACCTAAATATGTAATAGAAAATGCCGGCTCCAGTATGGACTTTTCTGGATAATAACAAACCCTAAATATTCTAGGAGTGCCTTGGTTGCTGAAACAGCTAACTCTGTGACACCTGATCTCTTCCCTACAATAAGCATGTCCTCTATAAGCTCCATGACAAAATGCCCTTTAGATCTGAGTAGGGCAACATTGACTCTACAATCGTTGTAAATAGCCTAAGGCTGAACTCAACCCCTTAGGTAGAGCCTAAAATTGCCACAACTGGCCTTGCCAGATAAACCTCAGACATATCATGTGACTCTCATGTATTGATATGGAAAAGTATGCATTGTCAAGATCGATTGAGGCCCGAAAGCAATCCTCTGTAATCAGCTATTTTGCTGAATGAAAAATATCCATCTTAAAATGGTTATTCCAAGCACATGTTCAGACTAGCCAAATCCTAGAATGATTTGGCATCCTCCACTTTTCTTCAACCTTTAGAAGATATTAGAAATATACCCTTGTTCATGGGCAGACTGTTCATCCTTTTGTGAAATTTCTCTGTTTCTACTTGGATAGCCATAGTTTCCTCTTTAGACCATATGTACGGAAGTCTTGGCTTATCTTGCCGCGGAGGAAATTAATCAGCCAGAAACTGAATCTTATAATTTGTAAAATGGAAAGATCGGAGGTTATCTGTCCCCAACTGTTGTTGAACAGTCTCAACCTATCTCCGACTTGAATATCGTCAGCACATCTCATGTGACTGATGGAATAATATTTTCATACCTCAGTGGCCTCCACCTCATTGTCGCTTTGCTGCCCATGACGAGACAGATGGTGGCTGTAGATGTGATCAAGGCAGTTTCTAAGAAAGCACTTGCTATAAAAACCACCAAGGCTGCCAATAAAATAATAGACAAAAGGTGATTATCACCCCCCGCCACCAAGATCCAGCAACCCCTGAGACTGACACCACCAAAAATAGCCTTAGGCGGATGATCAATAGAGTCAACTGACCCCTTGGCTCAGGCATCGTGGCCAGCTGGGGAACGATACTGAGTATGTGGAGTGTGCTGCCTCCATGGTGAACGCTGAAAACCTGTGAATAAAATGCCCTCTGGCTTGGTTTTAATTGTGTAGACCTGCTGCTCCAACCAGCCTCAGTGTAGTGGTATCTGCCAGTAACTTGTTAGGGATGATATGCATGCAGGTAAACGGGAGTCTTACCCACAAAGGGTGTCCTTACCACATCCACCGCAGCCTTGAACTCCTCTTGCAAGTCTTTTACTTGCTAGCCCAAGTTTTCTACAAAGAGATACTTGCAGACTGCACATCTAGCCTTGCACAAAATTAGCATATATTGGGTTGATCTTAGGCCTATACTATCCTAACACAATTGAGCTCAAACTGTGCATTACACAATAGTGCTAAGGCGTCTACTGCAATTCAGACAGCTGAATTCACTCCACTGACCTTGCAAAGGCCGTAATCCTTCTTTGAGAAATCTCTGAACTCGCTGGAGTTTAAAGTATTTTGACTTTGTTTTACCCTTCAGATAGCCCCAAATGGTGGCTATCTACGAACCTCCAGTGTCTGGCAGAAATCTGACTAGCATACTTTCCAGCAGTGTCATGCATGATCTTCTCAATCAACTGATGAGAAGTCAAGTAACTAATGCTACTTGCCAGTTCTTCCTCTAACGGTTCTCCTATCCCTGAAGGGATGGCAAATTTAGTTACAAGTGCCAGCAGATCCTGATAAGACTTGAGTTGAAGCACATCATCCACTTGTTGTGGGAATTCGAGTTTACTGTCAACTGCCCCACAGTCAGAGTCTCCACGAATAATCCTCAAAACACCCCTCCTCAGAGTGGGAGATATCATAATGCAACCCTGAACCAGGTATTGCTGCAGCAGACATCTGACTGGAACTACCTGCCTTGGTCGCCAGTGTGCGCAACACATTCCCTTCAACCAGCCTCTCAATCAGGATTTCCAGTATTGAGAGCGTACAGATGATATCCTCAATGGATGTTGAGGCAGTACCTTCCTGTCCAATATTGTCCTTTTGGACATTTTGCCATTTTGGCCTTGGTCTTCCCTGAACTTGGGTCGCCAAACTGCTCCCTTATGGAGCTTTTGATTTTTATTATTTATTTATTTACTTTTTATATCACGAACCTGTAAGTCAGGTAAAAATGCTACATGACAGTTCGGACTTTACTGGTTTACCTATCCCCGAGAGGATGGCAAATGACGTTCCAGCGTGCTGGCAACTCTTTTTAACTGAGTTGAAAGAATCTAGCATGTGTTGAGGGAATCCTCAAACTCCCTGCCTCTGAGCAGGAGATATCCCTCAATCATAAATGTTGAGGCAGTGCTTCCCCGGCCAATATGATCCATTTGGACAGCCAGTTTCGAACCAGGGTAGACAAGCTGCTCCTTCTGGAAGCTTTCACAGAGGTTGCTGTGAAGGCCACCCTGCCAGCGTCTCTGAGCCCAGTTCTGACAAGCTGCTCCATTTCGGAACTTTCAGAGTTTGCTGTGCAGGCCACCCTGCCAGCGTCTCTTAGCCAGGGTCACCAACCTGCTCTTTTTCAGAGCCAGTGGAGGATACTAGACAGACTATACTGCCAGTGTTTCCGAGCCCGGGTCGCCAGGCTGCTCCATTTCGAAGCTTTCACGGAGGTTAGTAAGCAGACCTTACCTGCCAGCATCTCCGAGCTCTTATCAGAGCTTCAGTGCAGTTCCTTTTGCAGGCTGTGCCTGTTCTCATCTTCGGCCCCACGCTTGCTAAACTGCTCCCTTTCGGAGCTTTAAACGTAGGTTGCTGTGCAGGTCGTGCCTGCCAGCATCTCTGAGCCTGGTGCGACATGTTGCTCCTTTGGAGCCTTGGTGGAGCTTACTGTGCACGTCGCGCTTGCCAGCGTCTCCGAGTCTGGTGCGACAGGCTGCTCCTTCGGAGCCTTGGTGGAGCTTACTGTGCAGGTCGAGACCAGTTAATCCGAGACCGGCCGGCCGCTTGCTCCCTACCGGAGCCTCAACGGTGGTAGCTGTACAGGTCGTGCCTGCATCTATTTTCAGAGCCAGTGGGCCGTTCCTGAAAACAAAAACACCTTACATGCCGGAGCATTTTCGAATGCATCCGAATCCCGCGCCATGCGATGACGTATTGACGCGCCTGCGGGCTGGCGGGTTCTTCACGCAGTCTCATCACGAGACTTCGATATAAAATTCATGACTAATTTAACTCATATGGTGGGTCATGGTCTCCAAGTAAAATAGATTGTAATTCTATGAATTCTTAACAGCACCTCAACAGTACTGCCTCTTCAATTATGCCTTTTTTTATTTTGCTGCCATCACACAATATCAAATGCTGGTCCTCAGAGACAGTGGGTGAAAAAGTGTATTGCTGAAAACAACAGGAACATGTAAATGATATTACAATAATATCAAGGAGTGATTTTCACTTTGCTTGGAAGGGGAGGAGAACATTGCACCCTGTTAAGACAGAATATCCGTGAACTTAGATTTAGTTATCTACATTCCTTAAGGCTATGTGGCTTGGATATTTTATGTTCCATCTTTGAGTAAAGGTTTAGTTGAAAATTGTAAGAGAAATATCAGGCAGAAGAGATAATGTGCAGGAAATTAAAGCTTGGTTACAGTTTTTGAAGGTCGGTAAAAATCTGCATTCTTTGCACAAAAGCAATGTTCCAGTTATATTACTATTTGAGCTGTAAATACACGTTAAAACATAATTTAGAAAAAATATTTATTTCATAGGGCATAAAATGATGGCCATAATCCAGCCAGGCATCAATTCTGTTGAGCTGTCTCTCCAGCAAACACAATCAACATCTGAATTTATTTAAACTGCCAACAATTTCTGACACATTACTGTTGAGTGAGGAGAAATACGTACCAATGCTGAGCAGTGAAGAATTACCTTCTCTAAAAATGTTAGTGAAAGGCTGCAGAGAGACAAGAATATTCCACCTTATGGAGACAGGAGACTGCAGATAATGGAGCAATAAGCAATCTTCTGGAAGAACTCTGTGGGTTGAGCAGCAACTGTGGGAGGAAATGATTTGCCAACATTTTGGATTGAAACCCTACATCAGGTCTGAACACGCAGAGGGAAGCTAGCCAAGATAAAGAAAAGAGGGCCGGTGATGAGACAGTGGCGAGGGGTGCTTGATGAATCAAGGAGTGGTGAATAATGACAGGCAGATAGAGTCTGGTGAGGGGTGGGGTTGGGAGTGACAGACATTTGGCTAGTTGTTTCCCCCTTCACCCTCCCTCTGACTCCTAACTCCACCACTTATCATCCTCTACCTGGCCCAACCTGCCCTTCATCTTTCTCCCTTTGTTGATTCAGCTGGCCCTATTCATCATCCCCCTCTCATCTTTAACCGTGATCTTTCTGTGCAAAGCCACGATGCAGGGTTTGACCTGATACAGTTCCATCCCCCCCACCATAGACATTACTCAGCCTACTGCGTTCCTCCAGCAGATTATTTATTGTTCAATATTCCACCATATCAATCCTTTTGCATTACTTTCTATATATTAATTATCTGGCATCAGGAAATATGATGTGAAACATTAACTCATCAAGTGAGAAAATGAAATCTTTAACACTTGTCTTCTACATGTACAGAAGTGTGCACAGTGATGCAGCTGGTAGAGCTATTCCCTCACATCACCAGACACCTGGGTTTGATTCTGACCTCGGGTGCTGTCTATAAGGAGTTGGCACATTTCCCGCTGTTACCCTGTTGGTTTCTCAGAATGGTCTTTATTACCTCCCCATCCCAAAGCCAAGCAGATTTGTAGATTAACTGTGCTCAGTAAAAAATGCCCCTCATGTGTCAGGGGTGAATAAGAAAGTAGGATAATACAGAACTAGTCATTGGATCGATGAATGGTGTGGACTCAGTGGGCCGAAGGAGCTGTTTTTTGATCTTTAAATCTCTGAAGGGTTAGGTTAGGATGGAGAGCCATGATTGAATGGCGGAGTAGACTTGATGAGTCAAATGGCCTAATTCTACTCCTATCACTTATGATCTTATGATCTTATGAAATTCACTGTCCCCAGAGCTCCAAGTTGGTGTCTATTGTGTGTGCGGACTCATTAGTGGGACCAGCATTGGCAGAGGTATTGGCATGGGCACAGTGAATAGGAAGAAGTGTGTAGATCATGCAGAATGTGACACCCATCTCATTTGCTGCCATTATGATGCCCAATACTCTACCTGGTGACCTAACCTCATCCAGAGAACAGGAATTCAGCAGCAGTAAGGACTCATAAGTATTTTGGAGATGTTCTAATCTGACTTCAGCTACAGTTCTACAGGCTGTGGGAAACGGCGGATCAGGTGTGGACAAACATCTGGGGTACACAAAAAGCTGGAGAAACTCAGCGGGTGCAGCAGCATCAAAGGAGCGAAGGAGATAGGCAACGTTTCGGGCCAAAACCCTTCTTCGGACAAACATCTTGCTGTCCACCCAGCATACCTGCTCTGAGATACACTGAAGAAGGGACTCAGCCCGAAACGTCACCCATTCCTTCTATCCACAGATGCTGTCCGTCCCGCTGAGTTGCTCCAGCATTTTGTGTCTATCACAGATACACTGCGTTTGGAATCATTGTGCTTGAAATACAGTTGAATGATCACTGAGCTAGACTAGTTACTGGCAGAAAAGAAATCAAAAGCAAAACCAGCAAAAATCTATAAAAAACATAAAATGCGGGAAATACTCAGCAGGTCAGTGAGTAGAGAAGTAGAGTTGATGTTTCAGCTCAGAGCTCTTTCCTGATAAGTTACTGGAAGAGCAGGGGAGATTGTTTAGAAATAAAATTAAGTTTCAAAGTTAGCAACAGATTTCAATATTTCAGGTAAATGTCCTGAGTCCTGACGAAAGCTCATCAACTGCACTGTTGGTCTCCAAATTTGAGGAAGGACATTCTTGCTATTGAGGGAGTGCAGCGTAGGTTCACAAGGTTAAATCCCGGGATGGCAGGACTGTCATATGCTGAGAGAATGGAGCAGCTGGGCTTGTATATTCTTGAATTTAGAAGGATGAGAGGGAATCTTATTGAAACATATAAGATTATTAAGGGTTCGGACGCCAGAGGCAGGAAACATGTTCCCGATGTTGGTGGAGACCAGGACCAGGGGCCACAGTTTAAGAATAAGGAGTAAGCCATTTAGAACGGAGATGAGGAAACACTTTTTTACACAGAGAGTTGTGAGTCTGTGGAATTCTCTGCCTCAGAGGGCGGTGAAGGCCGGTTCTCTAGATGCTTCCAAGAGAGAGCTAGATAGGGCTCTAGAAGATAACGGAGTCAGGAGATATGGGGAGAAGGCAGGAACGGGGTACTGATTGTGGACAGCCATGATCACATTGAATGCTTGCTTGAAGGGCCAAATGGTCTACTCCTGCATCTATTGTCTATAAATGGATACAATAATTCTATTCCTCTCTCCACGGAGGAACTGCTGAGTATTTCTAGGACCCTGTTTTTATTTCACACTTCTAGAATCTGCAATATGTTGCTGAAGTCAAGTGTCTAAAGCAGGGGTTCTCAACCAGGGGGGGGATTTCAGGTTTTCAGGGGGGGAATTGGGCCCACAGATTAGCAAACTCAAACTGTTAGAATGTTGATCTTTTTATTGCCTTTGCATATTATTTGGAATGCACTTTTTGAGGCAAACAATCTTGGAAAGGGGGGGAATGACATTCTGACATATGGTGAAAGAGGTGTATGGGGCAAACAAGGTTGAGAACCACTGGTCTAAAGAGTTTTGCTGTCATGTGTACCAAAACGATAACAGTGAAATTCTTGCAGCAATAGCACAACATGTTTGTGAACACACTGCACTGGGGCCTGCTTTACTGTGAGTTAGAGGTAACTCTGCTTAATTTGTCTATTGCCGTGGGTTCCAATGTATCAATTTTCTACTTGACAATTCATCCTCATGTATTTTTCTGGATGCCTGGTCCTAACCCCTTCCCAAAGTACCAGTGTCCTTAGTCTGCCACTTAAATGGCAACACAGACCACTTTTGAACTCTCCCTCCTTAAATTATGGTCCTCTGCCTAAATGCATGTCTGATCTCCACCGCTGCAGTACAACCATGCAAACACATGCACCTTCCCTCTCTGGATGCTGCCCCTTCCCCCAATACAGCCTACGATCTCCCAACCACCACCTCTCCATGCCTGACACTGTTTATCTCTTCTACCACACCTGCCCCGCACTCTCAAATGTCATCCTTGACTTACTTGATTCCCTTGCTAATTCTGTAGCCACTGAGCTTGCTGGGGAAAGGCTCCTGTGTGCTTCTGTGTGTAAGACTAACTCTATCACCCCTGAGGCCTTGAACTTCAACCCATGTTTGATACTCTTAACCCAATGAGAATGCAAAACATTGGTGATTCCTCCTCATTCCCCAGCACCCCACTCCACGCTGTATCATTGCTTTAATTCATCTTTTTGAATTGAATAATTTTTACCCCTTAAACCTTGCTGATCTCAAAATATTAATTGAAAGATTGCTTTAATTAACAGATGCCACATTGGAGGAAGTAATTACAGTACCTCTTGCTCTTAATGGGATCTAAAACAGTGGGTGTTAATCAAAGGCAGGATCAGGCTTGCGCATGGCTCTGCCATTAGACTGTAAAGCCATACATTAATGGAAGGAAGTACATCTTTAAGGGAAGGCAAAGGAAAAGCAAGATAGACACAAAATGCTGGAGTAACTCTGCGGGACATGCTGCATCTCTGGAGAAAAGGAATGGGTGATGTTTTGGGTCGAGACCCTTTTTCAGCATCACCCAGTCCTTCCCTCCAGAGATGTTGTCTGTCCCGCTGAGTTACTCCAGCATTTTGTCTCTATCTTCGGTTTAGACCAGCATCTGCAGTTCCTTCCTATACAAAGGAAAGGGAAATTGGTCAGGAAAAATAGCTACATCAGCCTTATGTAGAGCTTATCACATTGGCTTCAGAGCTAGTGCACATTGAGAAATTGCAAAGAGTTGCTGCCTTACTGTGCAGGAGACCCAGGTTCACTACTGACTACGGGTGCTGTCTGTACGGAATTTGTACATTCTCTCTGTGACCGCGTGGTTTTTCTCCAAGTTCTCCAGTTTCCTCCCACACTTCAAAGACGTGCAAGTTTGTAGGTTAATTGGCTTCTGGAAATTGTAGGAAAAAAACTAGTGTGAATGGGTGATCGTTGGTCAGTGTAGACTCGGTGGGCTGCAGGGTCTATTTCCATGCTATATATCTAAACTAAACTAAACGGAACTAAACTGAATGTGGTGAATCATTCACAATCAAACTTAGAAAATAAAAAATGTATATACAAATTAAGCAGAATTTGAATAGTAGGCATGTAATAATGTATTTTTGCAGAAAAAGACTATAAGAATTGTTCTATTTCTTCAGCCTCTGTGAAACCCCTCCATTTTCCATCACATATTGAGGGTAATATTGCTTCATGAAAAACTTGACCTCTTAACATTGCACAATAGATCTAACTTTCCCCACAGCAAATTGACTTACAAAACTATTTGAGACAGATGGTTTGAGCAACCAGGGACAAAAGAGGCTTTAGCAGCTTGGTGTGAGGCGAATTGGGAACCTGAAAACCTAATGCAAATGTAGCCCTAACTGACATTATCAAAGGGAGTGCTGTTAACTAGTACCATTCAGCATTACCAGACTGTCAGTCTTAAACTCGTGCATTGCCTCTGATTAATTATCAATCGTTAAGTGTTCAAGTCTTGCACTATTTAATATATTTGTGATTGAACATGTTCCATGAATTTGCAGACTCTGAGTCTTTCTATTGTCATATTCACCAGTACTAATCTCAAAAATGATTTATGTTCTTATGAAATGTTCTTAAATATGTCTGATGAGAAAAGATAATTAAAAGCATGTCAAGGTCCCTTGACAGTTCCTGTTAAAAGGGCAGCAGGCCATAAGATGTGTCTACTTGCTCAAAGAACATTGCATATGATAGTTGGGAGTTAAAACAGGTTCTGGAGATGCAGCCCCAAACTGGGGTGGAAGATTGCAACCTTCACGAGGTCTGCCCTGTTTCGACGACTGCAATCAACCCGGCATGTACAATCAAATAAGATCAAACAGACCAAGTTGTCCTACAACTTTAGGCTGTGCACGTCACACGCAAGAAGAAGAAGCCCCAAACTGGGCCAAGCCCTCTAGTTGAGAGCCATCTTATTCCATTGTTTATACATGGAGCTGAAGGGCTCTGTCCTGGGACCTCTGATGTTTGTGATATATATAAATGTTTTAGACATATTTAGACAATGGTTTACACCCCACAATAAACATTGACCTCCAATTTCAGGTAGTTTTTGCTTTTCTCCCTCCTTCCCCTCCCCTTCCCAGCTCTCCCACAAGCCTACTGTCTCCTTTCTTTTTCCCGCTCCCCCCCTCCCGACATCAGTCTGAAGAAGACCCAAAACGCCGCCTATTCCTTCTCTCAATAGATGCTGCCTCACCCGCTGTGTTTCTCCAGCATTTTTGTCTGCCTTAGACATAAATGAGGATGGGTTCGTTAGTAAGTTTGCATCAAGATTGCTGGAGTTGCAGACAATGGCAAAGGCTGTTCAAGTATACAGCAGAATATAGATCATCTACAAAAATGGGGGGAGAAATGGCAGATGGAGTTACTCTGAGCAGGTGTGAGGTCGAATGTAAAGGGATGATATATGGTTGAGATCCTTGACAACATTGATGGGTTCTTGGGGTCCAGGACCATAGATTCCTGAAAGTGGCAACAAGGCGTTCAGTATGCTTACCTTCATTGGTTGAGGCATTGAGGGCAAGAGTCAGGATGTCATGATGCAGCTCTACAGACATATGGAGTATCATGTGCAATTCTGGTCCCCCCATTACAGGAAGGATGTGAAGCTTTGGAGAGGATGCAGAAGATGTTTACCAGAATGCTGCTTGGATTCATGCGTATTACAGTAGCCAGATGGAGAAGTTGGACAAACTCAGATTGTTTTCTATAGAATGCCAGAGGCTGAGGGGAGACGATAGAAGTATATAAAATTATGATAGGAATGGATGGGATAGACAGTCAAAACCTTTTCTCAGGCTAGAAATGTCAAAGACTGTAGGGCATGACTTTAAGGTGAGAGGGGCAAAGTTTGAATAGGTGTAGGGCAAGTTGTTTACACAGGGAGTAATGGCGACCGGGGACACACTGCTCAGGGTTGTGGTGGAGGTAGATGGGTGAGTGGTGTTTAAAAGAGTTTAGGTAAGATCATGGATATACTGGGAATGGAAGGATATGGATCATGTGGAGGCGGGTGAGATTAGTTTATCTTGGCATTATATTCAGCACAGACATTGTGGGCCGAATGGCCTGTTCCTGTGCTATAATTTTCTATGATCAATGAAATGACCGATAACAATCTCTCTCATTTAAAGGATAAACAATCCCCCAACACTCTTGAAAACTTTGTGCCCCTGCTGGGAAGCACAAATGCGGAAGGAGTGAACTTTAAAGAAGAAGGACAAGCATTTACAATTTAAAATTATATTCATTCATTGGCATAGAAGGAGAAGAGAAGCCAGAACAACATATGGCTATCATTATTCAGAGTCTGTTCTTCCCTGTTGCATGGTTTATTCATGGAACCGGAAGGGTATGCTTTTATTCTGTGTTTTACTGTTTGTTCATATCTTTTCTCTCCTCCATGGACTGCAATTTAAAACAAAACCTCAACTTGAAGAAAGGAAACTTAAAATATGGTGAGGCAGATTGATGATGCACTCCAGTACCTACAAGTTGCAGTTAGCCTCAGACAATGCAAGTTCCCACCCCAGTGAGCACTGGGCTCAAACATAGTGCAGTAGAGAGGAAGGCTGTTGGATAGAACAAACCATCAGACACCCCTGCCCAGGACCAGCACAAAGCATAAGGATGTCCCACTACCTGCCTGCATCTCCCTTCATCGGGAGACTGTGAGAGCTCTAAACTGCAGAAAACTTTGAGAGTAGAGTGAGCAGTTTTTGTTCTATTCTTGCCACAATGGCTACAGCATTATAACTTTCTAAACGTGTTCGTGGTTAGACCACCTCTGGATGTCAGGATCAAACTCATGAGAGGGTAAAGCAGCAGTAAAGTACATTTCTTGAAACATTCAGCAAGTCAGGCGTCATCTGTCAAAATGCATCAAAATTAACATTTTAAATTTATGAGAGTTGATTATAATTTCTCATTCCAAAACATTAACTGTTTCCCTCTCCGTAGATGCCATGTTACTGAATATTGCAGATTTTCAGAATTTCCAGCATTTTATTTTGGTTTCACCCTTATGCTAATTAACTTTATTTATAATGATGAATTAGGGGAAATTATTTTTGAGTTTAATTATTCCTATGACATGTTAGAAATTCCAGGTAAAAGGACGACGTGTTGTGAGATGCAGTATATCAATCCCGCATACTCCCACAATGTGGTGTCAGTGACCCCATGAAGGCGACCTCAGCAGAGCCACACGTGATGTTGCATGGTTCACAATGAACAATTGGAGTGAACCAGGGACCAAAATCGTATCAGTGACTTCTCTTTTACTGTAGGTGAACTTCCTGATAAATGATCCTGAAGGGAGATCAAATACAAAAGTGATACTACTCCTCTGCACAGCTCCTAGAAAAAGCAAAATTGTCTTAAAGAGAACCTCCTTATAAAAGCTACATATTATCTAATTCTTTAAAATCATTTTCAGATGTTGCCTTTCCCAGCATTATTCCGTCAGACATTGCTTCAGCCTCTGCTCCCTTTAATCAGCATGCCTTTAATTTGCACTGTGTAACACAGTAAATCACATCACAGGAGGGTAAGGAATTGGATGGAAATATAAGGTGTCAACAACACAGTCGATTATCTTTTGGCAACAGGAAAAGAAAATCTATTTAAAAAAAATTATGAGTAAATGGGTCTCTCTGCAATTGGGTTGAGGAATCAGTATTTCAATGTGATGGAATCAGTGCTTGGAACTCTTCCATGTTGACTGACAGGAACATTCATATCAGGGCGATTATGAGCAGCAACCTTCCATTGCAACATCTCCCATTTCTTGCCAACCTCAGTCATTGCATATAAATCATTTTGCATTATTATTTCCAAAAAACACGTATCTTCTACATTATAAGAGCTAGGAAATTTTTTTTTGAGCTCAGTCAGCAAAGGAGCGAATTCAAAGCACAACATCAAATGTACTGAATTGCCGTTAACCCCAGTCCATCACCTGTACTTGCCACCTGAGCACATCAGGGTTGTACCATGTTCCCAATGGTGGGTGAACCTTGGGCAACATATCTTGAGACCTCATCCACAGAACACTTTGATAAAAAACAATGGCCATGAAAGTAATAACAAGGCATCTAAACACACTGTACTACAAAATAATGTCCTGGATAGTTAAATTAAACCCAATTAAATGGAGCTCAAAGAACAGCAAATGAAATAATGCAAATAGTAATAACAAGGAATTGCAGATGTTGGTTTACCAAAGAAAGTCACAAAATGCTGGAGTAACTCAATGGTTCAGGCAACATCTCTGGAGAACAGGGAGAGGCACCATTTTGGATTGGGACCCTTCTTCAAGCTGATTGCGGGAAGTGGAGGGGATAAAGGTCTATTTTTAGTGATGTTTAAATATCTCCAATGGAGACATTTTTGAAACCTTTAATTCACGTTTACATAGTTTGAAAAATACAAAAATGATTTGCCAAGTTTTGAAAAAAGATCTAAAGTAAATAAATCATGAGTCCTTAAAATAATATTAAATCATTTATAACATGAAGACTGTCGCTCTGCACCAATCTTCACGGGCATAAGGTTGGGGGCTTGAATGAAGTCTATCATGCTTTCTTCAGCATGCCACTGTTATAGTTACTCTCTCAATTATGAGTCCAGCAATGAAATGGATAGTTGGGTGCACCAACATCTGATTTTCGGGACATCTTGGACTTCTTTCTTTACCAGAAACCTGCAGAAGTCCGAGACTACCAGATTGCAATTTACTTAGGAACACGTCAGCACAATTCATCCCAACAAGATTGCTCAGTTCTACGTTAGTGGATTTGAGGATTTCTTTGCTGTTTGTGCTATGGAATCACGCACACAGGAAACTGCCCCACATTTATAACATTCATCTCCATACCGGTGAAATTCTGAACACTTCCTTAAAAATGAAGTACTAAAGTCTTCAATTGAATTCCTTCATTTGTCAGTCCATTTACAAATTGCTCCTGCAACACATGTCTAAAAGAATGTACTATTTAGGTTTGGGACTTTTAGCCTGCTTGTGTATGTTTGGTCACTTGTGGCCAGTGCCAAACCTGTAACTCTGGAAAATCTGTGACAACACTTGATCAGAATGTTTCTTTGAGGGTTGTACACCATAATTATAAAAGGTCTAGCTATGGGTACCTGCAGATATGTATCTCACCCTGGCATCAGCAACAATATCTGTGCATTCACCTTCTTTTTGCAGATGGCCGCAAGGTCTTGTTTACCTTCTGCAACATTCCCACTCATTCCTCATACAGGCTGAAAGCTGCGACTGTTTTATTTCTTGAATGTACCTACATATTCAACACTTCCATTGCCTGCTACTGGCTCTGCTTAGAAAATCCTGTTCATATTGATTTTTTTCTTGTTTTCAGCCCTGATATTTCTCGAGGCTGTAATGCTCCAAACTTGACATGGATGAAGCGTCTGCATGTTATTTTGTATTGCTGAGTGCTAAGGCTCAGCACATGTTGAAGTGTTGCCATGGATGGTGAGGTGGGAGGAATCAGTGCCCACAGTGGAGAATTGGTAGTGTGGGGAGAGGGCCAGGATTGTGGGAGGTTTGGAGATTGCAGAGAGTGATTCGATGATCTTGGGTGCCTCATGATCATACAGGTGTGAGCATGGAGAGTTGCCACTTGTGTTGAGGGACAGTACAATTAATGCTAGAGTCGCAGAGATTGCAGGTGAAATTGGTAACAATAGACCATAGATGCAGGAGTAGGCCATTCGCCCCATCGAGCCAGCACTGCCATTCAATGTGATCATGGCTGATCATCTCCAATCAGTACCTGTTCCTGCCTTCTCCCCATACCCCCTGACTCCTCTATCTTTAAGAGCCCTATCTAGCTCTTGAAAGTATCCAGAGAACCGGCCTCCACCACCCTCTGAGGCAGAGAATTCCACAGACTCACAACTCTCTGTGTGACCCTTGGGATATTTGTGATTACAATGGTCTCCAGTTGTCATGCGGTTACTGGGTCTCTTTGAGTTCTTGCTCTTGTTGCACATTCTGAACTTTCTTCAGACTGATTGTAGTTGAGGGGAGGAAGCTGGAAAAGGGAGGTAGGAGTGGGGCAAAGCCTGGCAAGTGGTAGGTAGAGTGGGGTGATGGCAGATGGATGGAGGGAGAGACAAAGGTTTGTGATGAAATTGAGACAATAGGGTGTCATATTAGGAAGGATGTTGAGGAGTGAAATGTAAAGCAGAGGGACGGGTATGGGTGCAAGGGAACAGAGGGGAGGTGAAAGAGTGGGTGATAAATGAGAAGTGGGGGACTCAGAGTAGGGAGGAGAGGAAGATGATTGGAAGATGAAGGGGAAAGAAAGATGGTGGCAGGGGTGGTGGGAGAAAGCTATGCACACCAGGGTGGGAGATGGAAGTACAAGAAGGGGGTTGAGGAGCTATTCAAAGTGGAGAATTAAATGATCTCAATGTTATGCCTTGTGCTACCCAAGCTGAATATGAGGTGCTGCTCTTCCAGTTTGCACGTGGCCTCACTCTGGCAGTGCAGGAGGCACAGAAAGGTCGCTCCGGGAGTGGGAAAGGGAGTTAAAACAGCTATCAGCCAAGAGGTTCAGCGGCAAGCAATGTTGGACAGAGTGCAGACATGTAGCAGAACCGTTCACTCCTCTATGCTTGGACTCACTGATTCACTACTTTCTTGGCCAATCTCCACTCTGCCATATTGAAAACCAAATGTAGGTGGGATTGAAGCAAGCTGCAAAGAAAAGTCTTCCCATTTTATTCATCAGCCGTACCCAATCTACCAGTTTTTATGGGCCAAAGTCCTTCAGTTCGTGGATTTTTATTGGAATTTGGTCCTTTGTATTGTTGCAGCAGGAATGTGTACTGATTACCATCCACAGCTGCAGCTGGAACATGACACCTTCTTTATGAATCCAACAGGTGAATCTCTTACCCTCCCCCCCCCCAACATTAAATTGGCACAAGATTTCTGGTTGACTCCTCTCTTGCAGCACAGTCAATGTAATTGACTCAAAGTGTATGAGTATGACGCAGCAGTTGCCTGAGAACTACAGAAGAAGAATTATTCAAAATGATGTCCTGTACTGGAAACACTGTGGTGAATTGTTAGTTAGAACACAAAAAAAAGTTACTTACGGGTCACATGCCATCAATAAACTTGATACATGCAGAAACAAATGGAGAGGCAAAAGTCTCTTTAAATGTTATTGTTTGTGTGGGTAGTAACCATCTTATCTTAGATGTGAGCCAATACACACGTGGTGAGCAGGCCAAGACAATGTCATTGAACATAGAAAACATAGAAAAAGGTGCAGGAGTAGGCCATTCGGCCTTCGAGACCTCACACGCCATTCACTGTCTGGCTGATCATCCAACTCAGTATCGTCATATACCGCTGCCTTCTCTCATAACCACCCTGCATCTTCCTTTAGCCACAAGGGCCACACTCTAAACTCCATTCTTAAATATAGCAATGCGTGGCCTCATCTACCTTCAGTGGCAGAGATTTCCCACTGAATTCTCCAAAGGACAATTCTGTCAAAGGTCAATTCTGTCACAGCTCAAAGGACAGACGTGAAAAATATACCCAAAAAACATTCATGTAACTGGGGTATGTATGCATTTGTTATTATATTTTCGTGAAATGAAATAGCCTCTCCATATATTTTTCTGTTAGGGTAACACACCGTTATAGTATAGTAAGACCAGGTGGGATAATATTAAGAATTATAAGAAACTTGTAGCCAGAGACAAAAAAACATTTCCGTGGTTCATTTGCTTTGTGGTTCGTTTTCACCCTTTCCACCTGATACCTCTACTGGCAGTCCCCTCTAGATTGTATGACAACATACTTCACTCATGTTCTAAATGGGGTTCAGACGTGGTCTGAAGAACCCTTTGCAGGTTTGGAAGATTCAACATCAGGTAGAATATGCAGGTAAATGTTTGGTGTCCACAGGTTGGGTGGGTTTGTACTCTGCTTTTGTGGTTTTGTGCTTGGCTTCTACATGTTCCAGTTGAAGAGTCATCAGAAGTGCTCCCATTGATCCCTGGGGATGTTCTTCTCGCCCTTACTGTTTGTCATGGCCAAGGTTCCATTTCGTTCATAGGGGCTTAAGAACATCGCAGACTTCTTCTTAGTCCTTGGCAATCTCTTGCATGTGACAGACTAAAATTAGAGTGTCCATTTGAAGGGAGTTTGGCTAACTTTACAAGGAATGGGTTTCGCATGATCAGGGCCCTGATGTTGGGATTCTGAGAGGATGCAAGATATTCGATTCATTTATTAGTCTAGAATCCCTACAGCATGGAAACAGGCCCTTCAACCCCACTTGCTTGATGCTGACTAATGGGTTGTGGTCTGGGTTATAATCATGTGGAGAGAGATATGGTTTATTCACTTACCGTGAGAAAATGCTTCAGTGATCATGCTTCCAATTCCTGGTAAAACTCTTCAAACATTGACAGAGGTGGCAATGAGGCACTTGAGAGCTCCAGATTATGGATCAACTAGAAAAAAATCTTGTAGCGGGTCTAAACTGAAACCTCAAAGAGGTGGAAAAAAAATGGTAGTAGAGCAGGGCAGTGGATTTAATTGAGCAGGCAATTTGTTAGATGAATATCGCCCTTGAATCAAAAAATAAACCAGACAGTGTTTATCCAAGATGGTTGTTTTTTCAGTGCTAAAAGGCCTAAAAGCTTTTTGTCTTCAGGTTTTCATATATGCAGTTCCTGATTGTGATTAGCATCCGGCCAAGGATGTCAAGCGGCTGAAGGAATTAAATGGTATGTTCATACTTATCATGAAAACCTGGTTTTGAAAATGGTTCACAAAAAAAAAAAGGCCAGGACAAATCGAAAAGTAGAACTTTTGCATTCCACAGGGAGGGAAGGTTGCAGTGATGATGAAGAGTAGAGAAACTGCAGAGCTTGACACAGTTTCCAAAGAGCCAGAAGAAATTCTAGAAAACACAAGACCCAGTGGACAATGTTTCTAAAGCAATTTTCAGCAGCTCTGGAAATGGGAGCGGGCGATAACCATGCGTGGATACACCGTGGAGGAACGAACCGTAAATGCCATTGGACCTTCTTCCATCTATTGCAACATTATGCACATTGTTGCTTGCATGAGCTACTAACACTCAATCTTTACCGACGTTGAAAGGTTGACTTTTGTGTGCCTGAACCTCTTCGGTAGGATCTCCAGCTCCTGGACCAGACAGGAAGCAGCATTGTGAGGCTGGGAACGCACATCTTGGACATGCATGTGCGCGAAACACTCAGCATAGGAGCACACACAGGCTGCACTCGCGTACTCCCCCCCCCCCCTTCTCCCTCTTCCTCCTCTCTCTCTACTCCCTCTTCAACCCAACCACTCGCTCCACAGATACTTCTGGTCATGCTTCTCAAGTTTGCAGAGACACAACCCTGATTGGACTGATCCAGGATGGGGAGGGAATCGCTACAGACAGGAGTGTCATAGCTGGCGTCCTGTGCGTAGCAATCAACCTAAAGCTCAAGCTCCTCTTAAGACAGTGGAATTGAGTGTAGACTTTAGGAGAGCTCCTCCTCCCCTCACCCCACTCACATCAAAATAAAAAAAAACACCATAGTCACATCTCGTGGAGTATTTAAGTTCCTGGGAACCATCATCTCCCAAGGACCTATGTGGGGGGCTTACCATTGACTCCACAGTCAAAAAGGCAAACAGAGGATGTACTTCTACGGCAGGGAGGAAGCACAATCTGCCGCAGCAATGATGTCCAATTCTACACGGCCATCATAGAGTCTGTGTTCTCACCTTTCTCCAATTCATGGCCGGTTTGGCTCCAACCACCAAACCACTAAACACGGTCACCTGGAGTCTGCCAGCGAATTCGTTCCGTTCAGACTGACGAAGGTTATTGGCTGGCTGCAACCTTTCCCCTCCATTGTTGATGAAAATGTACACTAGCAAGGGCAGGAAGCGAGCGGGCAAGATCAATTCTCTGATCCCTCTCACCCTGTCCACAAACATTTTGAATCACTTCCCTCTGGAAAAAGGCGACTCCGGATTGTCAAAGGTGCCTCAGCTAGACTAAAATAACAGTTTTTATCCACGAGTTAGTTGCTACTAACTCAACAACCAAAAATCTGTAGCCTCCATGTTCTGGTATTTTTGTTGGTTCACATGCTTGATCATAGTGTGTTATCATTAATGTTATTTTTATTAATGTTTTAGTGTTTTCTGAGTGATTCGTATACTGTGAACTGTATGTCATGTTGTTACTTGTGGGTGGTGCAAACAGCAAATTCCTTGCATGTGAATTACTGGGCAAATAAAACTTACTTACTTACTTAACTTACTTCTATTGCCTACACTAAGTGTAGTGAGGGATGTTGAATCAGTTAAAGTAAATGAATTGTAAGAAGGAAATGCCAGATGCTGGTGTAAACCGAAGATAGGACAACAAAAAATCTGGGAGTTGCTCAGCAAGAAAGGCAAACATATTTGGAGAGAAGGAATGGGTGAGCGTGTCGCGGTCAGCTTCTTCGAGTCTGAAAAGGATTCGACCCATAAACATCACCCTATTCCATTCTCTCCTGAGATTGCTGTCTGTTCCAGCTGAGTTACTCCAGCATTTGTGTCTGTCCTTAAGTAAAAAGAATAGCAAGTTGTTCATGAAATTGGGTGACGGCAATAATGGATTGAAGAGTGATGTTCATGGGATGATCCTGTTCCATGTTTACATTCAAATAGGCAAAGAACAGGTTAATACGAATAAAATGTTTCTGGAACTTTTTTTACAAATGATGATGGCTGATCTGGCTGAGTTGAGTGGCAAGGGAAACCCCCTGGCACACACAGTGCTGTAGATCAACACTGGGGTGTTTTAAAAAGGAAACTGCAAACTTGCAGAGTAAATAGATACCTTTAAAAAAGGAAACTACTTAAAATTTCAGAATGTTGTGGATAAATGAGGCTGGAAATAAACTGTGATTCAAGAAGAGGGTCGATGGAGTCGTCTCTGCGGCGCGAAAAAAAATGATAAAAGTCAATGTAAATACAAAAGATTAAGAAAAGTTTTTAGAAAAGGACGAGGGAGGGAAGCACTCAAATTGGTTTAAAAAGTAATTATTTTTATAGATCATTTAAAAAAATAGATTGATTAGTGAAAAAAGAGTTGAATGTAATGTGGGGCCCATGAAAGACAGGGATAGGGAGGTGAGGGTTAATGGAAATCAGTGGAGGTATGTAACAGATTGTTGATCGGACAATTAACATTGCTTTGAAGCAAAAAACTTTGTTGGGCAGTTCTCCGGTGCCAATTATTCTCTGTACACTGGAATCGCTGTTTTAGGGATCTAGTACGTAGGTACATTTTGCCTTGGCATTGCTTCCATATAAGGGAGGCAGTGCAGGTCTTGAAGCTTCCTGCTTGGATTTTGCACAGCCACTGGCATTTAGCCATGCAGCACGCACATCAGGGCTCCAGCCCTTAAAGGGATGCTTTTCCATGGTGACACACTAGTACTTTGACTCTTTGTATGTTTGGATCATCTTGAGGTGGGCAAAAGAGAGGACGGAACAGGACCCCTGGTTTGATCATTGTAATACTGGGGACATGGACATAGGGGAGGAGTTACACTCAGGTTGGACAAACTATTGGTACCCCAAAGGCTTCTCTGAGAGCCGTGACCAGGGGAGGCTAACAGAAGCTGTCCCCAAGGAGTATTACCTGATGGAATATAGGGCAATGCTCGCAAAAGTACAATAACCTCACAAGATATGTAAGGTGTGACTCCTACACTTCAACCTACTCCTCAAACATCCTATCTTCAGAAGTAATACCCAGAAGCAAGGAGACACACACACACAAACACGAAGGGAAAACACACAGTCACAGTCAGACACAAGGAGTCGAGCGCCCACATACACAAATATTAGATGCACTCTCACAGGTACATGAGCAAACAAATACCCACACGCACAATCATAGTGAAGTGCAGATGTACACACACATACACACATACAGGTGTGAGCACGCAGCATGCACAAATACGACACACATCACACACGTGACATAGGATAATTTACCCAACAGCAGCAACACTTGGACACTGGCAGTCAGGTCTTCTCTCCAGCAACATGGGATGTGTTAGGCTTTGGGACAAGATTGCCTCCATCAAGAAGCAGGCTGCACTACTGCAAAGCGAGAGTGACTCTCATGAAAAATGCAAGCAAGGGAGGCAGTTTCAGGTGCAATATGGATAATCTCATTGATTTAGGACAGTGCAATGAGGAAATGTGTATCTGGGATCACAAGAGATTTCACATTTTGTTATCGGCTGTGAGTTTGGGCCTCTCTACTTAGGCTGTTTCAGCGGATGCCGATGTCAAGTTGCAGCAATCATCTGAAGAACCGGAATGGATGGTGACTGTCATAAGTGGGTAACACACACGCCCAATCACTTGTTTCCTTCATCCAGCCTTAATTGCAGGCCCGGGACCGGCAAGCGGGGGAAGCTGTCTAAACATTCACTGGTGCAAAGCTTAAGCTGAAACAGACACACACCGCGATGATCAGGAAGGTTGGCACCGTAAAAAGAAGCTAAGCACAGTGTGTACGGTAAGTCCTTTATAAAGGGGAGGGGGGGGGGGGGGGGGGGGGGGGTGGGGTGGGAGGGGTGGAGGGGGTGACAGGTAGTGGAGAAACTTTTAGAAGCCAGAGTACACAGCTTGAAGCTCCAGCGGACACTAACATTCCGGTCGGTTATCCTTGATTTCTGAAAATTCTAACTACAGCTTTTTTCCCTTTCTCCCAATGAGCCAATGAAATTCACTGGTCAGCACCGGCCTACAACCTATGAGATTGCTGCGGTGCCTTCAACCTACTGGCAACCCATTAGACCCCCTCCTGGAACCCCACCTACGCGCTTGAGAATTCTCGATACTCTCCCTGGCGGTTTTCATTCTAATCTAGTCGCTGCTAATTTTACAACATTGAAAAATCTCACCGGCGACCATAATGGCCGTGAATAATTCCTAATCCCCGAATGCGGGAACTCCTCAGACCATGTAGGCGACTCCCCGGCAACCACCCCGGCGGAAATGTGGGGACCTGTGGCGACTGCCATAGTCTCCAGCAGTCGCCTAATAAACGGTTGCCTAAGTGGGACAGGTCCATTAAGTTGGGTTTGGGGAGTGTGAATATGCTGTTGGCTCTCAGGAAAGGGCCTGTCCCGCTTGAGCCGTCATTTACGCGACAGGCCGGTAGTGACTGACGAGCGACGGTCTCGCGCGTACGTCATCACGCGCGTCTTCATGCATCCGCACAGCCGTCTGGAGCACTTGACGCCATTTGAAAATGGACACAAAATGCAGGAGTAACTCAGCGGGACTGGCAGCCTCTCTGGAGAGAAGGAATGGATGATGTTTCGGGTCGAGACTCTTCTTCAGTCTGAAGAAGTGGATCTCGAGGTGTAAGCGTCCCTAAACGGCACCCAGGGCTGGAGGTGTGAGTTATACCTGGCACTTTTGTGTCCTGGGGGCTCATCTCCAATGTTATTGCGCCCCGCGCTACCCAGCTGAAGCCCCAAGGTATCTAGTGTCTCGATGCCGACTTGCCCTGCTGGCCTGCTCGCCTGTTGGAAGGTTGAGACGTTGCGCCCTGCGCCTGGGGTTCTTGGGCTGTCACTCTTGGCCGTCAGTTTATGCGACCACGGGCTCCCGCGGGGCCGATGATTTTGGTTCAAGGTCAACGTCCACACTCCTCCCAATGCCATCCACACCTCGTCCACACCCCATTCCCACATGTTACGTTCCCACAGCTAATCCAGTAACTCTACCACATGCATGCGGACGTCTAAAGCCCGATTGACCTGCCATGTGGGGAATAGGCCCTCAAGTCGGTTGTGTCAAGCGGAGGGACTCTCTCGAACTTCTACCAGGTACACAAGTACAGGCATACCTCGACTGGCCCTGCATCCCACCCCCGCCCGCTGTAAAAATTTTGTTTTTTGTGTTATTTTGGGTACAGCAACTTGAAGATCCAGGAGCAGAAAAGACTCTGAAGTTGGTGACCATTGCCCAGTCATCAACGGCTCTGACCTTCCCCACCATTCTTAGGCGAGCAAGGCCATGGCAAATGTTGTGATTTAGGTGGGTGTGGGGGACAGGAGAAGATGTGCCTTGGCAAAAATGAAAAGTGACAAAGGAGAGGTGAAAAGGTGGCAAATGTTTGTCAAGGGTCAGGGCAAAAGTTTTATTTTGTCACTTGACATAAAGTGCAGTGATGAATTTGCCAGCAGCGGTACAATGAAAAAAGAACACAATACACACATAAACATTTAACACAAACATCCATCCACAGCATTATCTCCACTGTTGGTGGAAGGCACAAAAGTTTGGTTCAGTCCTCCTCATCAGTAAGAAAAGCAGGAAGAAGATTTGAAATGTAAAACCTCTTTCATTTCTCTCATCTGCGGTTGTTAGACAGGGGGAGAAGTATGATTTTTTGACATATTTCTGCTCTTGTGGGTCATTCGAAAGTGAGGAAAAGAAAAAGGAGCAGATAAGAGAGGGGTGAGGGAGAGAAAGTGTGCAGATAAGATTGTCAATCGACCTCTCCAAGTATGTGTTTAGCTCGGTTTCAGAAATGCTGCATTTCTTCAACAGAGGTGCAAAATGTTGTTCATATGTTTCAGTTTTGCGACTATTCGTTACAGTTTGAAACCGCAAGAGTACACAAGGGTATTATTTAATACGCCATTCTAATTGCCTATAAGTGCTGGTGGTGGAGTGAGCTGCCTTCTTAAATGGCAGCACTCCATGTGGTAAGGAGTTTCAGGAATTTGCAACAGTAAATGGGCCTGCAATATAGATCGATTTGGGTGAGGTGAACTGAAGAGGGTTTTACTGTGATGGTGTTTCATCACCTCCTGGCTTGATGTTCTGTAGGTAGGTTGCATAGCTGCTGCTGCTGGAAAAATCCTTGGTACAATTGTTGCAATGTAACCCTGCTGATGGTACATCATTTGCAATCACAGTTGCCCCATTGTTAGAGAGAGTGTGAATTGGTTAAGAGGTGCTGGTTCAGGAGCCTTCAAGCAGAGGCCTTATAAAAAACAAGAGCAATTCCCTCTTCCCCGTTTAATAATGCGAATCTCAGACATATTTTTGGTTTTTGTAGATTGCAGGAATACCATTTCAAAGACAGCAGCTTATGTGTTTAAAATTTGAGGGAGAAGCGTTCATAAGTGCATGAAGGGGAAAATTATGAACCCGGAATTATGTTAGAATTTTTTTTCCATGTCAAAAGCACATTGGTGTGAAACCTATTCTACTTGAGATTAATCACGCACGAATGGACAACAGAGAATAAACTTGCTTGCATGGATTATATGGATATTTAAAGGTCTTACGTAATTATTTAGTATTACAGAATGGTTGTCAGGCTTTTTTTAAACCATTGAAGTTTTCAATATATGATTATGAATACACAAGGAATTTTTCTTCATATATGCTTCCTGGGAATTGTGGCACTCGCCAGGTTAGAACTTCTTTGTGTGGGTCAACAATAAAAGCATACACTGAGTGAATTGGGAACCTTTCCCTTGTTTAGTTTAGTTTTTGTTTAGAGATGCAGCCGCAAAAACAGGGCCCTTCGGCCTACCGTGTACGCACACCACCAGTGATTCCCACACCTGTAAACACTTATGCCTACACAGCTAGGGCAATTTTCACATTCACCATAAGCCAATTATCGTACGTACTGTGGCGTCTTTGGAGTGTGGGAAGTACCAGCAGATCTCGGAGAGATACCCCATTGCAGTCACGGTAAGAATGGTACAAACTCCGACAGACGGGCATCGTTATGTAGTGGGATCAAAACCGAGGGTCTCAAAGCATGCATACGCAGTTAAGGCAGCTACTTGACTATGTCTCTCACCCGTGGCCACCTTCATTTGATGAAAAATGACATGGAGGTATAAATGACATTCTAGCATATAAAACGGTGGCGGCAGCCTTTTTAAAATGCAGAGTTAGCCAGAATTCAGGGACCAGCATGTTCCAGTAGGGATGATGTAAAGCATAGATTTAGGGAAATTTAGGTTTGATCAAGATTTAAAGAAAGGAATCAGAAGACAGGTGTCGGTGTAGATGATATGGTGCACACTAGAATAGTTAGATTAAACGAGTACTTCCTGTTTGAAGTTTGATCTTTATTTTTTATGAGGAGTCGAGTTGAGGGACACTACGTGAATAGATGCCCGTACTGCCGTTTGGTTTTGCGTCAATCTTCAAAGCAGCGGATGAATTCACAGCTAACAATGACGAAGTATAACGGTAAGATGATTAAAACTAGAACTACCAGAGAGATCTTATGAGGGTGGAGCGGAGACGGGCACGTGTCCCTCAACTCGACTCCTCATAAAATTAAAGGATCAAACTTCAAACTGGTAAGGGCTCGTTTAATTTACTATTTGGGACTGTTGGTGGAGTTCACAGTGAGTGACACGTGAAGATTCAAGCACAGTGAATTCACGCAGCAGACTCAATCCGACGTTCCACTGCTGGATTGACTCAAAAGTCAGTTTAACAATCAATCATGATCAGTATACATTTGTTAATGAAAAAAAACAGTTTATTTACAAACAAATCATAACAAACCCTCTAACTCAGTATGACACCAGAATCAGCAAACACCCCGTGCCTTGAAATCGGATTGAATAACCTTCTAAAGTTAGTCACGGACCATCCTGCGGCCGCGAGAGGACCTTGAAATCGTTTGCACGACACTTACTGTGTGGTTTTTTGTGACTAATAACAAAGCCAACTCTGTTCCTCTCAGAGGTTAGTAATTAATGTAACGAGATAAAATGTGAGACTAGTACAGAAGCGATCATCTGCGGGGTATGCTGTAAACACAATTTACATCCTGTCATGCATTCTTTTATTATGTTTAAGCAAAAATCATATGACATAAAATATTATGCATCAGCCGGAACAATGCATTCTATCTAGCCGTAGCTTTCAATGTTTTTACACGTTGGGCCTGAAACCAAACCCCCTAGAAGCATGACCACCTTCATAGTTAATTTGGCTATAGATAGGCTTGTTGTAACCGAGCCCACTGGCGAAGAGCATAAGACCTCACTCACATTCCAATTACCGGCATACTGGGTTTAGGAGGATTAGAATGAAAACTCCTTCTGATCGAGAACTAACGGATGTGTCCCTTCTGTATTGCATCTGCATTCATAGGTAAATAAGAAGACAGAGCACTTTGGTTGAATTAATTGCACTGTAACTTATTTTTGTCAAATAAAGAGTTGACAAAATCCAAAGACATCGGTGATCCTGCCGTGTGATATACAATACTTCTGCCTGTAGGCAGAATTGCTCACTCTTCCTTATATAGGTTGATTAATGGCTGCTGTGTACATCCTGCGGCCGACCGTGAGAAACATCACCGTTTCGATGAGACAGTTCTCTCCCCAGGTATGCCTCCTGTAAAAAATCTGCAAATTAACAGATCAATACGATTCCTATAAAGGATGTTGATCCCAGTGATGGATTTACCAGTAAATTTTTATTCTGGGCATAAGCATGTAAGGCTCCCTAGCCCTTTGTAATACCATCGGGAAACCATGCTCGTGTAGGCCATTCTGGCTTACCAAATACCCTAAGCGGAAGTCCTCTTGATCTTTTGCAAAACATCTGCTGATGAGACTGAATGAAGGAAATACTACACAAACATTCCTCCCCCAATGCAGCGAAAATGCATCCACTGCTACTGCCCCAGGATTGGTTACCATTGAAAACATATCTAGGTAAACTTGAGGATTAATCGAGATGTCAAACAAGTCTATATTCTGGCATGCATACTGATCAATCATTTGGTTAAATCATCCTGGATTTAACATCCATTCTTGTTGTCTTTAAAACTGACGTGACCTCTTCCTGGCAAATAAAGTGCTAAAAGCCAGGACATTTTGGTCAATACCACCTGCTCCAAATCTGGTTAGCCAGTCTATCACAAGTCTGTGAATAACTTCACACATGTGGTTTTACATATGCCACTGCTGTGGTGTTGTCATCTGACCTGGCACATGCAGATCCCTACTTGTAGAACACTAAGCTTTGAGCCCATACCAGGTGCCAAAAAACTCTAAATAATTATCCCTTCTTAATTGAGAAGCAATGTCTCATCCACATTCCATCATGACTCCACAACTAGAAGACATATTGTTGCACCCCAACCCGTGCACTTCATCAGTCTGTATATCAGTGACGGTTGATTCACCAAAACCTTCCGTAAATTTTTTGAAACATGTACTATCAACCATTGTATGACAAGCAATCGCCCCAGCTGACTACTGATAGGCCTATCAAAAATGGCCACTTTGTATTCTCAGTGTGTGCTTTGAATGGTTGTAATTGAGATAATGCAGGAGGACCATCTGCACAGCTGAAAGGCTGCAACAACTTCCAATAAAACTGGTTACTTGTCTAATCGAAGGCCGTTGTTCCCAACGAGATTAACACGTCCTCAATTAACTGATTCAATTTATCCCTGTGGGCAAGTACCAACATGTGATTGGGGAAATTAATGGTAAATCCCAGATAATCAATATTTGGACTGGGGGGTTGGATAATTTAGATTTACTGGGTGAATAATAACTAATCCCATTTGTTCAAAAGGATATTAACAGCTGATATGAGGATTGGGTTTCAGCATGAGTCTTTCCAACAATCAGAATATCATTAAATAGGCCATACCACATGCCCCTGAGCTCTAAGTAATGCTAACACAGGTTTTACCATTTAGTAAATATCCTAGGAGGCTGAAAGTATTCCAGTCGCAATGTCCTGACTTGCCACAGATCAGGTCATCCAATTAAAATTTCAATATCTTCTTTCTCACTATGAATAGACCACTGCGTAATCGCATTCTTTAAATCAATGGGTCCCGTGGTAAAGGTCTCCATTTTGAAAACTGCCTATAACAAACAAAATTTGTTTCGATATCAGAATATTGTACATCCCCCAGTCTTTTAGATCTGGGAAATATACTGTAACAGAATTTGTTGACTTTGATTGACAGAGATCAAATTACCTTTCTTATGTAACGATGAATCTCTGCTTGAATAAGCACTTTTTCCTCATCTGATAAATAAGTTTATGACTAGGAAAATGTTGATTAGGTAGACAGTCCTTATAGTAAATCCAATTTTTACCCTTCAATACAACTTAAGTATGAAACAATTCTGATGTCAAACTGCTGCCATTGTTGAGAAGATTTTAACCTTCCCCTATTTGAACAGGAACATCAGTTAAGTCATGTCTGTCATGTTATTATTTCTTACCAGCATTCGTTCCTTGCGGCCTTGTTGTCCTGGACTTCATGTAGGAGAACCTTTTTTGCCTTGCTTTCGCTGCTTGATGAGGGCCATGGTTATTACAACCTCTTAATAAGTCTTTGACCCTTTTTGTGCAAGGTTACCACCAAACAAAGATTTTGTGGGTGGTACCTGGTCGGTTTGACAACTCGCCCAAATTCGGGTTTGCACTGGCTAATAGCGACCTCCCGTATTATTAATTTCAAAAATGCATTACAAAGGAGTCCCAGTTATCCTGGTGTGCTTCAACCATATCATTTGTATCACTACTTTCACCACAGCTGTAATACTGCCTGACAACAGTTTAAGCACTTTTTTTAAAACTTTCATTCTCCTGTGCCCTAGCAGGCAACCCATCTTGCAAATATGGTGATCTAAACCACCGGTACCTTCAGGAGATCAAAATAACAGGAGTTTAAAGTTCTTTGGCTTACTTCTTCCATAGTAGCTCCTGTAACTGATGGGGAGAGCATTATACGAATGGTTCGGCCAATTCTACATTCAATCGCCTTTCTGCCTCTACACTCAGCAAACTTCCAGCAATTGTTCGGAATTACCTCCAACCGAACACCTTTACTGCTCTCCCCCAGCATAGAAACAGTGTCAGCAAACTGCCCTGATAGAAACATCCTCTCACAGGCAGGATAGTTCTGCAGCCCCCTGCAACAGGTGCTGCTAGCACAAGCTCTCCTTCAGCCTGGCTTGGGCACCACTCCTCATCACGGAGCTGGAACATCTCCTCACAGGCAGGATAGTTCTGCAGCCCTGAAACAGGTCTGCTAGCACAAGCTCTCCATCAGCTGGCTTGGGCACCATCCTCCCCACGGAGCTGTTCCATTCGAGCATTCTTTTGAAATAGAATCTCGACGTGGGAGTGCCGGAGCAAAGGGACTCTCTATGGAGGGTTATAAACTCAAGGGCCCGACTATTTACGGCACAGTGACTTGCCAGTGGACTTCCACCCTATGACAAGCCTCCTCTGCCCCGGCAGTGGGTCCGAACACTGCCGTGTAGCCTGACCGGATGTTCTTGGGGGATGTTGCTATAGTCTGTCGGGGAGGACTATTAAACTGATTTGGCAAAGGGGATGGTACAATGCGTTTCAGAGAGGCAGCAGGGTGTAAAATGAGGGTAGATAGAAGCATTAGGTAGCAAGGTGAAAAGTTATAAAGTGGAAGGCAGAACAAAACCAGGGCAAAAATCAAAAAGGGCCATTTTCAGCAAAATTGTATAAAAAAAAAAAAAAACAAAAATGGGGTAGTGCGTTTGTAAAGACAAAGCCTGAGCTTTAGTGTCTCATGAAGGAGTTCGTAATAAGGTGGACGAGTTGAACGTGATGAGATAGATATTAATGTTATTGATATATTGGGATACGGAGCCAGGCTCAGGGTGAGTAGGCTGCGGAGTGTAAACATCAGGGATATTCAATATTCAGGAGGGGTAGAGAGGAAGGAAAAGGAGGTGGGTTAGCGTTGCTGGTTAGAGAGGAGATTAACGCAATGGAAAGGAAGGGACATTTGCTTGGAGGATGTGGAATCGGTATGGGTAGAGCTACAAAACACTAAGGGGCAGAAAACGCTGGTGGGTGTTGTGTACAGGCCCCTACAGTAGCAGAGGAGTTGGGGGATGGTATTCAAACAGGAAATTAGAAATGCGTGCCGACAAAGGCAAAACAGTTATAATGGGTGATTTCATTCTACATTTAGATTGGGTTAATCAAAGGGCAGGGGTGCTGAGGAAGAGGTTTTTTTTTTAGATGTATGAAGGTAGTTATCTAAAGCAAAATGTAGAGAAACCAAATGAGAGGAGAGCAGGCTATTTTAGACTGGGGTTTGCTTTGAGTAATGAGGAAGGGGTAATTAGCCGTCTTGTTTGTACGTGCCCCCTTGGGCATAGAGTGCCATAATATGTTGAGTTCTTCAGTAGGATTTGGAGAGTGACATTGTGTATTCAGAATCAATGGTTCTGAACTTAAGAAAGGTAACTTTGAGGGTATGAGAGTGAATTGGCCAAGATTGACTGGCAATTAATTCATAAAAGGTTGACGGTGTGGATTTACAATGGAAGCCATTTAAAGGATGCCTGGTATTGAACTACAAAAATTGTTTCATCCAGCTTTGGCAAAAGAATAAATCGGGGAAGGTAGTGCATCCGTGGATTACAAGGGAAATCAGGGATAGTATCAAAGCAAAGGATTGATGCGTACAAAAGTAGCCAGAACAAAGGCTGCATACCGAGGAGAAATTCAGAGACAGCAGAGGAGGACAAAGGGCTTAAATTAGGAAAAGGAAAAATAGATTATGAAGAAAACTGGCAAGGGAAATAAAAAGTTTTTTTAGATATGTGAAAGAGGAAAGAGGTTAGTTAAAAATGAGGTCCCTTGCAGTCAGAAACAGGGGAGTGATCATGGGGAACAAGGATATGGTAGGACCATTGAATAACTACATTTGGTTCCCGTCTTCACTAAGGAAGACATAAAATAATCTGCCTGAAATATCAGGGGACTGTGGGTCAAAGGAGGAAATTGAGTGAAATCAGGTCAGTCGGGAAGTGGTGTTGGGTAAATTGAATAGTTAAAAGGCCGATAATCCCAGGGCAATAGGATGCATCCCAGAGTACTTAAGGAAGTAGCTCAGGGAAAATAGTAGGATGCATTAGTGTTAATCTTTCAAAACTCTTTAGGATTCTGGAGGAGTTCATGAGTTGGCGGGTAGCAAATGTAACCCCTCTTTTTAGAAGGGGGGAGAGAGAAAAACGGGGGAATTACAGACAGTTAGTTCTAACATGGTAGTGGGGGGGAAAATGCTAGAGTCTGTTATAAAGATGGGGATAGCAGCACATTTGGAAATGTGGTGAAATATTGGACAAGTCAGCATGGATTTACATAAGGTAAATCATGTCTGACGAATCTTGGTGGAATTTTCGAGGATGTAACTAGTAGGTGATATGGGAGAAACAACAGGATGTGGTTATAATCTGGGACTTCTCAGAAGGCTCTTTCAACATGGTCCCACATAAGAGATTAGAAAGCATTCTCAAATTTAAAGGCATTACTTCTTAGGGGTTCAGTATTGATGTGGAATAGAGAACTGGCTGGCAAACAGGAGCAAAGAGTAAGAGTAAACGGTCCTTTTCACAATGGCAGGCGAGTAACATAGTGTGGTACCGCAAGCTCCAGGGCACAGTGCTGGACCCCACTATTTACAAATATATATTATGAACTGATGAGGATTGAAGGCAAATAATCTCCAAGAATGTGGATGAACACTAAGCTTGGGGCAGTGTACGCGTGAGGAGGATGGCAAGGAGAACTGCCAAGGTTACTTTGATAAGGCTGTGTGAGTGGGCAAATGTTTGCAGATGCATAATGTGGATAAAATGTGAGGTTATCCCCAAAGGAGGCACCAGTTGAAAGCAGGACTCTTTATTTAAACAATGGTGGCCGTATTATGGACCAGGGGAGATTGCAGCGAGACCCTGGGTGTCATGGTTACACCAATCATTGAAAGTATGCAAGAAGAGTGCAGGCAGCAGTGAAAAAAGCGAAATGGTTAAATGGAATTAGCTTTCATAGCAACAGGATTTGCGTAACCAGGAGCAGGAGGAGTTCTAACTTCAGTTTGTACCAGGGGCTTGTGAGACCACAACCAGGAGTATGCGTACAGTTTTTGGTCCTCCAATCTGATGAGGACATTATTGCCGTAGAGGAGTGCCGAGAAGGTTCACCAGACTGATACTGGATGTCAGGACTGTCTTATGACGAAAGAACTGGATAGATTACGTTTTATACCTCTCTGGAATTTAGGAGATTGAGAGGGTATCTATATAGAAACCTTTACAAAATTCTTAAGGGGGTTGGACAGGCTAGATCAGGAAGAAAGTTGTCCCCCGAGTTGGGGAGTCCAGGACAAGAAAGGTACAGCTTAAAGGATAAGGGGGAAATCCTTTTAGACCGCGGAATGCGAAATGACCTTTTTTTTCACACAGAGAGTGGTGAGTGTCTCTGGAACTCTCCTTGCCACAGCGGGTAGTTGAGGCCAGTTACAATTGGCTATATTAAAAGATGAGAATGGATCGAGCCCTGGTTAGGCTAAGGGGATGTGAGGGTAGGGGAAAGGCAGGTACGGGATACTGATTGGAATGATCAGCCATGACTATTGAATGGCGGTGCAGGCTCGAAGGCTGAATGGCCTACTCCTGCACCTAATTTCTATTTTCTAATGTTTCTATGGACCAGGTGTAAACCAGACGGGCCCTCCATTCTCAACACTCTCCCTGCCACTTTTCTTCCTTTCTAACCTCCCGGAGTGCGCCTCGCCCGACAACCTTCTTCCCCTTTCTGCAACATTCTCTACCCATAAGTGATAGTATTACCGTCGCTGAAAATTGAATCAATGCACAGTAAATTTTTTAAAAAAAACCTTTACCTCTTAAACTTAACGAAAGAAGTAACTGCAAATGCTGGAGAAATCGAGGGGTGTTAAGTAAATGAAGAAGGTCTCGACCACGCAACGTCGCCCATCTATCCTTCGCTCCTTAGATGCATGCTGCACAACCATAAACCGCCGAATTCCTCCAGACTCTTTCGAATAACCGCGTTTACACTTACCGCTCGGAGGAGCGCTGCTGCTCTCAACCGCCCGACTGCACCAGCGTCTGACGTCATGACGCACCAACGGCTGTACGGGCTTCTATTCACGTAGTCACTCACGTGATTCCGAAGTAAAATTGTGTGAATCCATTGAAGAATACGGAGGGTATAGGAGAAAAATTAAGAAAGAAATTGGGATGGCAAAAAGGGGCTATGAAGAGTTAGTGGCAGGCCAAATCAATCAGAATCCCCAAAACATTCTACGTTGGAACTAACATTGGACCTAACTAGGCAACCCACATGCTGTATATTGTAATACGGAGAAATTAAACCAACCATCACAAAATCTGTCAATTGACAATGTTTAGATTCTGGATTATTTCAAAACGTAAGATTGATTATTTCTGAGACATAAAGGTTTCCCTAAATAATTTAACAAATTGTTATCACCTTGGGCAAGTGACAAGAACTAATCAATGATATACAAATACTATGGAAATACTCCAAGACCAGTAAACCACCAAAGGGGAACATTTAAAATATTGCCTTTGCATTTGATTAAATTATCTGGGTATAATTCACCAAAGAACTTACCTGCTTAGGAAATTACTTTGAGTGATATTTATTCCTTTCAATCTGAATGAACATTTTAAGATAAATGGACAAATTGATAGGCTTGGTATAATGGGGAAACCTGAAAGGTCATGGAACTCATGGTAATTTTTTTATATACCCCCCATCACCTGAAAAACCCAAGAATGGCGTATTATATGCTATGTGTGTATTGATACAGAAAGACCACTGTTAATGTGCAAATGCCATTGATTAGGAATGTCAACAAACATGTGGAAGTGAAGGATGAATTTGCATAGAAGAATGGGCGGCAGACATGCAGTTATTTGATAAAAGCATAATCGGAAATGTTCAATGTGGTTCAGGCGGCAAATACAACTATTTCAATTATAAAGGCATTGATAAATAACATTGAAAAATCGGACTTGATGCATTCAAGTCCGATTTAAAGTCAGATTTAACCTACGTTGGTATCTTGAGGAAAGAACAAAGTTAAACAATGGAATTGGAAAAATTAAACAGATGAGAAAATAGAACAAAACAATAAAAAATCCACAAGTGGATACAGTTACAAGGAGAGCTGTTGGATTTTTTTCAGCTTGATTATATGAAATGTATTCTCATTACAAAGCATTTCAACTATAATGTCTTGGACCACATATGAATTACCAAAGAGAAGATATTGGTAGTCTTAAAGCACATTAATGTGAATAAATCCCCACTATACATGACCATCTTTGGATTTTGTAGGAGGCTAGAGGGGAAATGGTGGTCCCTCGCAAGGATATTTGCATCATCTTTAGCCAAAGGTGAAAATCGTGGCGACTGGAGGGTGATTACTGTTGTACCGTTATTTACGAAGGGTAGCAAAGACAAGACAGGAAATTACAGTCCAATGGGCTGATATTAGTGGTGGGTAAGTTACCAGTGGGGATGCTGATGGACAGGATCTACCAGCATTAGGATAGACATTAACTCATCAGCTATAATCTGCATGGCTTTTCTGCATGGAAATTGTATTACACATATCTGAATGAATTTTTTCAAGAGGTAACCAAGAAGATTGATGCTGAAGGGACCATGGATTTTCCCCATATGAACTTTAGCAAGGCCTTTTGACAAGGCTCCGCATGGCAGGCTGGTCTGGAAGGTTAGGTTGCATGGGATCCAGGTATAGTTGGATACATAATTGGCCTAATAGTAGGAAACAGATTGTGATGGTGGAAGGTTGTTTTTCGTACTGGAGACCTGTGATTAGTAAAGCAGAGGAAAATATGATTATAAGTACATAGTACCCTGAAAATAGTCTCGCAGGTAGGCAGTGGTAATGGAGGCATCTGGCATGCTGGCCTTCCTCAGTCCGGGCACTGAGTACAGGCATTGGGCCATTATGTTACAGTTGTACAAGATATTGGTACGGCTGCACTTGGGGTATTGTGTTCAGTTTTGATTGCCCTGCTGTCCAAGTACAAGGTGTTTGGATATTAATACATCACACTAAGTTAATGAGACTGCTGTACAATTACATAGCAGCAGCATCTGCCTCGCTGTTGGTCCCACCTTTTGTTTCAGCCCAGGAGTGTTTAATCTCATCAACTACCACACAGCTATCAATATTTAGACAAGATATTGATGAGTGTACCATAAGACATAAAAACAGAATTAGGCCATTTGGCCCATCGATTCTGCTCTGCTATTTGGTCATAAATTGGAGATAACTGGGAATAGGGCTGAGCTTGAAATGCTGTGAACTCCTGGTTGTGGGAATGTCTGATCCTTGGCAAACCACTGAAAGGAAATGTTCCTTTCCTTCTAAACATGTTCTATCCATGTAGCATTCTAATTGTTTCTTCAATGTTGCGATTGTCCCTGCCTCAAACATGGGTGTTTTGAGCACAGCTTTTATGGACAAATCTCCTCTTGTATCTTTATGGGGTGTGAAAAGAGGCCCCTGTCTCTTCCTAACCAGAACAATAGGACACAGAACAGGAAATCCAGAGGTGCAGTAGGAACTTAAAAATACAGCAGTCGAAGGAGAGAAGACTGAAGGGCAAAGGAGAGAACAATGATGATGACTGAGCATAATTCAACAAGTAAACGGATAACACCAACGCAGACCACAAGGAAAGAAGTAAATATGGTAATGCATATGTTTCTCAGTGCACTAGTAGGCTGTGCCTCTGTCACGGTAAATCTGGTGTGAAGACTTCTTGGAGCAGTGAGGAGCATAGTCTATATTACCCCCGAGGACTCGTGAGGATCAGAACTGGAATGCTTTCATGGCAAAGGTGAATTGGATGCACAAAACAAAGTATTGTCCAGCTTGGCCAAATTCAGGAGATGAGAAGGAGCATGAAGGAGTCAATTGTGAATATTGTCTGCAGGCTACCCGCAAAACTCGTGTCACTCAGCACATACTATCCACTTGATAAATGCTGTAAAAGTACAGAGAGAGGCCATACCAAGTCTTTCTAACTCGTTTGCGACCTTACACTAACCTGGCTGAAAGTCGGGTGCCTGCTGCACACGAACAGCTTGAAGCTTTGTGAGAGAGATTAACATGTTGTCCTCAGAGAGCAGAGAGATGCCGCACATGAGCAGATTTTTATCTTCATTGAGCATCAAGATGCCATTTACCATCGAACGCTATTCACAATGGACACACAGTTATTACCCACGAGCACCTTGCGGCTTTGTACAGTGATACTGCACATGAACGAGGCTCCATGTGGCGCTGGTCTGGCCGCATTTGGAGTATTGTGAGCAATTCTAGGCACCATATCTGAGGAAGGATGTGCTGACTCTGGGGAGGGCCCAGAGGAGGTTTACAAGAATGATCCCAGGAATGAGTGGGTTAACTTATGATGAGCATTTGACGGCACTGGGCCTGTACTCGCTGGTTTAGAAGTATGAGGGGGGTGGGGGGGATCTCAATGAAATGTCCAGAATAGTGAAAGGCTTGGATAGAGTGGCTGTAGAGAGGATTTTTCCACTAGCGGGAGAGTGTATGACTAGAGGTCATAGCCTCAGAATTAAAGGACGTTCCTGTAGGAAGATGAGGAATATCTTTAGTCAGAGGGTGGTGAATCTGTGGAGTTATTTGCCGCAGAAGGCTGTGGAGGCCAAGTCAATGGATATTTTTAAAGCAGAGATAGATAAATTCTTGATTAGTACGGGTGTCAGGGGTTATGGGGAGAGGGCAGGAGAATGGGGTTAGTAGGGAGAGATAGATCAGCCTTGATCGAATGGCGGAGTAGCCCTGATGGGCCAAATGGCCTAATTCTGCTCCTATTACTTATGATCTTATGACTATTCATCTCCACTGACAGAGAGGCCGTGCATGTGAGCAGAGTGCTCTCCTATATACGAGGAAAGATGTCAGTCCAGAGCAGAAGGCTTTCCTGCCTGAACAGAGTTGCGCTGGATGTAAATGCCTCTGTCTGGTGCAGGAGCTGTAGACATGCACCCTCCCCTCACAGAAATATTCAATGTCTAACATACTTGAGACTGACTGAGCCCCACCGTGCGGCCGTGGACTTACCATCGGAGCCTGCGATCCCTTGCTGGGATCGACGCTCCAACCGCGGCCTGCGGATTTCAACGTCGAGGAGCTCACAGTCTCGGGTCGAGGCCGATGTCGAGAAGCTCCAAAGTTGCAAGAGGTTTGACCCGGGGTCCGGTCGCTCGGTGCAGGGGAGCTGAGATCCCCCTGATGCAGGTGCTTGATCGCCCCGACGCGGAGGGCCCGACTGCCGGCAGGAGAGGCAAAGATGGTCCCATCAACAGAGGGCTCGAGGCCCCCGACCACGGGAGGACAAAGAAGGGTAGAGATTTAACTTTTTTCACCTTCCATCACAGTGAGGAATGTGGAGGAGTCACTGTGGTGGATGTTTATGTTAAAATGTATTTTGTGTGTCTTGGTGCTTTTTATTGGTAAGACTGTAGGGCAAATAAAATCCCTCGTATGTTGCAAAACACACTTGGCTAATAAAGTATGATTATGATTATGATGATTATGTGCATCAATGCACAATGCAAGGTGGCATTATTGGCAGAAATCAGCTTCTGGAGGTTTCATGCTGGTTAGTTATTTGGAGCTGGAACTTGAGTGTGTTAATAAGGATTTGAAACAGCCTGGATTTGCATAATGTAACTTCACCTGCTGCTGAGCAGGCACCCCTTTACCTTATATAACACATCAATTAATTAATTCCTGATCTATTTAGTTAAATTGTTTCATGTAACATCTCTTTATTTCCTAATAAATGGCACTTCACCTTGAACTTTCAGCTCTGCTGAAAATACGTTTCCTGTTCAAGAAGCATTTAGACAGACATATGAAGGAGCAGCAAATTGAGGGACATAGAACACGTTCAGGTAGACCAGCTGTTTAAATTGGCACCATAGTTGGCACAGATATTGTGGGCTGAAGGGCCTGTTCCTGCAGAGTATTGTTCCATGCTCTATGTTCCTGGAGGAACTTCAGAGTTCCCGAAGAGTATTGTTCCATGCTGGAGGAACTTTATTCTACAGCTGTTGACAGGTTGAGAGCTTTACAAGCTTTGTCCTGCAGTTTAACATACTAGCCAGTGAAATTGAGGATAACTATGCATTAATTAGATTGTTATTGAATGGGTAGAGAAATGCATTGAGGAGCCAATATTTCAAGCCAATAAATTCCACATTCATCTAGCAGTGAGAAATCCCATTGGAAATCCAATCTTGTTGCAAACTGAGCGATTGACAATGGAAAGAACTTAAGGAGCATCGGCAAATAAAACACCACATCTCAATCTGTACATGACAAGTGGACACTATCCTGAACAAGCAACCACTACAATTGTCATCTCATCTATTTCCACTGTTTTTAATTCAGCACATAAAGTTCATGTTCATAAGTGATAGGAGCAGAATAACACCATTCGGCCCATCAAGTCTACTCTGCCATTCAATCATGGCTGATCTATCCTTCTGCTGCCTTCTCCCCATAACCACTGACACCCACCTGATCAAGAATCTATCTATCTCTGCCTTGAAATATCCATTGACATGGCCTCCACAGCCTCTAAAGGAGGGATATATTGAACTAGATCAATAAGGAAGTGATTTTTCTGACCTTGCTCATATTTTCTCCTGCCTCCCACCCTCAGAGGTTGTCATGACAAGAATTGGAAGAGGACTCCGTGCAAGAGAGAAGAGTTATCTTCACACTGGAGGTCAAACTCATTCATTGTCAGAGTAACATGGCAATTATGCAAAGTAAACATTGGTTTATAATCATTGGCTTCTCCCCAGAGAATCAAATATTTATAATAGAAACTGCCCCTCACTGCGAAACAGCAGGTCTAAGTTTTCCTCAAGCATATTGACACTAAATGCATGAGAATACCACATTAAATGGGAGAGGCATCACCGCATTTGCGGCAATGGCAATAGCTGGAGTATTCATATACTATAACGCCTTTCTGGAGAATGAAGCATTGTATGTGTCCCAAGAGAGAATACGTCTTTGGAATGTGGGAGGAAGCTGGAGCACCCGGAGGAAACGCACGCGGTCACAAGGAGAATGTACAAATTCCATACAGACAGCACCCATGGTCAGATCGAACCCAGGTCTCATATGGTTTAAAACCTGACACCATTCTGCAATACTATATTGACGTAAGACTTTAATATCACATATTATCACTGCACAGCAAGTTTATTTCTGTTGTCCATTCGTGCGTGATTAATCTCAAGTTATGATAGGTTTCACACCAATGCTTTTGACATGGAAAAAAAATTCTAACATATTCCGGGTTCATAATTTTCCCCTTCATGCACCTTATGAACGCTTCTCCCTCAAATGTTTAAACACATAGCTGACTTTGAAATGGTATTCTGCAGTTGCAAGCCCACCAAACATTCACCAATCAATTCAAAACCAAAAATATGTCTGAGATGTCGCATTATTAAACAGGGAAAGGAATGCTCCTTGTTTTTTATAAGGCCTCTGCTTGATGGGCTCCTGAACCAGCACTCTTAACAATCACTCTCTCTAATAATGGGGCACTGTGATTGCAATGTGTACCATCAGCAGGTTACATTGCAACAATTTACCAAGGATTTTTCAGCAGCAGCTTGCAAACCTACGGAACAGTCAAGCCAGGAGGTGGATGATAACACCATCACAAGTAAAACCCTCTTCAGTTCACTCACCATCGGAACTATATTGCAGGTCTTTTACTGTTGCAAATTCCTGAAACTCCTTACCACATGGAGTGCTGCCATTTAAGAAGGCAGCTCTCTCACCACCAGCTCCTTATAGGCAATTAGAGATGGGCGTTAAATAATACCCTTGTACTCTTGCTGTTTCAAATCTATAACGAATAGTCACAAAACTGAAACATATTGCACAACATTTTGCACCTCTGTTGAAGAAATGCAGCATTCCTGAAACCAGCTAAACAGCATACTTGGAGAGGTCGATGATAATCGTATCTGCACACTTTCTCACCCCTCTCTTATCTGCTCCTTTTCTTTCCTCGCTTTCTAATGACCCACAAGATGCAGAATATGTCAGAAAAATCATGTTACTTTCTCCCCCTGTCTTAACACCGCTGATGAGGAAAGAAGAGGTTTTACATTTCAATCCTCTTCTGCTTTCCTTATCTGATGGAGGAGGACTGACCAAACTTTGTGCCTTCCACCACAGTGATGAATGCTGTGGTGGATGTTTGTGTTAAATGTTTATTGTGTATTGTGTTCTTTTTTCATTGTACCGCTGCTGGCAAATTCATTTCACTGCACTTTATGTGCAAGTGACGAATAAAACTTGCCTTGACTTGACAAACATTTGCCACCTTTTCACCTCTAGCCTTTGTCACTTTTCATTTGCCAAGCATCTTCTCCTTCCCCCACCCACCTATAGCCACTAACATTTGCCAGGCCTTGCTCCCTTGATGGTGGGGAGGTCAGAGCCCGGTGATGGACTGGGCAATGGTCACAACTTTCTGAAGTCTTTTCTGCTCCTGGATCTTCAAGTTGCTGTACCAAACCACGATGCAGCCAGTCAGTATGCTCTGTACTGTGTACCTGTAGAAGTTCGAGAGAGTCCTCCTTGACAAACCGACTTGAGGGCCTATTCCACTTGGCTGTCATTCGCACGCCATTTACACGACCTGCTTGCATGTGGGTAGCATGTGGGTAGCATGTGGGTAGCGCGGGACGGGAACATGGAATGGTGTGGACGAGTGTGGAGTGGCATGGAGGAGTGTGGACGTTGTCCGCAGAGCGACCGGAGATACAATCCGGAAAACAATCGCATCTCCTGCAAGGTAAGAGGTTGAAAAAACATTTCCCCCAACCCCTTCCCCCACGCCCCATATAAAACAAACCAGAGAACATTTACACATACTTTTTAAAACACACTGAAAATAACAAAAAAGACAGACAGACCGTTGGCGAGGCTGCCATTGCTGACAGCGCAACCCAGTGTAGCAAATGATGCTGCAAAAGCACTCCCTGTTAATTTTGGACATTCTTCTGGCTTTCGGAGTGTTTGAACAGTTGTAAAACCCCCATTCAGAATGTCCCTTTAAACTGCAAGTGAAACAAGAACAAAGTGCTCTGTGCTCCTCATTCTCTACACACTGTTCCACAATGGCCGAAGGCTGGAGTCCTGAGCTTCAATTAATGTCTTAACATCTGTCAGAGTAAATGTGTTAGAAGATGTTATTAAGGACGTTGAATAAAGGACTACGAAAATGTTGAGATAATTGGGTGGTCAACATGATTTTGTGGGGGGAAAATCATGTTTCACCAAACTTTCAGAGATATTTGAAGAAATCAAATGGGTAAAGGAAACTTGTGGATGTACTGCACTAAGATTTCTAGAAGGCATTTTTTTTTTAAGGTGACACATTCTAAGATTACTGTGAAAGTGAAATCTCATGGTGTAGAAGTAATATTTTAGGGGTGGTGGGTGGTGTTGGCTAACAGGAACCAGATGAGGCATGAAAGGATGTATTTCTCAGTTGTGCAAGATGTAACGAGTGATATGCCACAGGGATCAGTGTTGTGGCCTCAATTAAAACAATCAATGTAGATGGGTTGGATGAAGGTGCTGAGGGTAAAGGATAGAAAGCTCCAAAGGGGATATCAGGGGGCTACAAGAAATGTGGAAACAAAAGACTGCAGATGCTAGGATTCAAAGCAAAAATTAAACTAATGGAAGTTCTCAGCAAGTCAGGCAGCCTCCGTAGATGCCAAAGGGATTGTTCACATTTTGGATCAGGACTTGGCATCAGTGTCCCTACGTGCGGCCTCAAAAGATTGGCGCATCCCTTTTGCACCCACTGATGCTATTTGACCTGCTTAATTCTTCCAACAATTGATTTTTTGGTTACAATGACACATGAGGGCATGACATGAGAATTAAGGGACAGAAGTTTAGGGGTAACGTGAGGGAGAACTTCTTTATTCAGAGGGTGGTGGCTGTGTGGAATGAGCTTCCAGCAGAAGTGGTTGATTTTAACATTTAAAAGTAAAGTGGATAGGTATATGAACGGGAAGGGAATGGAGGGGTATGGTCTGAGTGCAGGTAGATGGGACTAGGGGAAAACAAATGGTCGGCATGGACTGGAAGGGCCGAGAGGGCCTGTTTCCGTGCTGTAATTGTTATATGGTTATATGGTTAATGAAAGGTTAGATATGTAGGCAAAGACCTGGCTAATGGAATGTAATATGGAAAAATGCGAGCAAAATCAAAGGTGCTGGAGAAATTCAGCGGGTCAGGCAGCATCTGTGGGGGGCAATGGACAGACAACATTTTGGATCGGGTCCCTTCTTTGGACTGATGTTGTTGGCGGAGAAAGCTGGAAATGAAAGATAGGGATGGCGCAAAGCCTGGCAAGTGATAGGAAGAAACAGGTGAATGGATGAAAGTAGATGGGGGGTGAAAGTGACAAAGGCAAGAGGTGAAAAGGAGACTGAAAGGTATCAGATAAGGTAAGAAGAGGAGTGAAAAGTAAAATTGGATGTTAGGGATATGGATGGAAAGGCACACAGGGGAGAGGAAAGAAGGTTGATAATGGAGATGAAAAAAGGGAAATGGGGACTCAGAGTTAAGGAGGGGTAGGAGACGAATGAAATGAGAATGGGACAGGAGACTAGATCCAATGTATTGACATCCTTTAAATAATGGCACCACTACTGTATACTATACCTTTGATATGGTCTTGCTAATATTCTGCAGAGCTGAAACATTACTTCCCTACTTTTATATTCAATTTTCATGATAGAAAATGACATTCTCTTTGCTCTCTTAATTACACAATAGACTTTAATAGTAAGATTAAACGAGAACTTACCAGTTTGAAGTTTGATCTTTATTTTATGAGGAGTCGAGTTGAGGGACTACGTGAATAGAAGCCCGTACAGCCGTTGGTGCGTCAATCTTCAAAGCAGCGGAATGAATTCACAGCTAACAATGACCGAAGTATAACGGTAAGATGATAAAACTAGAACTACCAGATGAGATCTATGAGGGTGGGAGCGGAGGGCACGTAGTCCCTCAACTCGACTCCTCATAAAATAAAGATCAAACTTCAAACTGGTAAGTTCTCGTTTAATCTTACATTTTACTTCGGAGTCACGTGAGTGACTACGTGAAGACTTCAAAGCACTGTGAATTCACGCCGCAGACTCAAATCCGACGTTCACACTGCCTGGATTGACTCAAAAGTCGTTAACAATCAATCATGCATCAGTAATACATTTGTTAAATGAAATAACAGTTTATTTACAAACAAATCATAACAAACCCCTCTAACTCAGGGGAAAAAGTGTAACAGTACTGACAACCAGAATCAGCAAACACCCCGAACCTTGAAATCGGCTTGTGATAAAACCTCTGAAAAGTTAGCTCACTGGACCATCCTGCGGCCGCGAGGACCTTGAAATCGTTTGCACCGACACCTTACTGTGTGGTTTTTTGTGACTAATAAACAAAGCCAACTCTGTTCCTCTCAGAGGTTTAGTAATCTCAATGTAACAAGATAAATGTGAGACTACACAGAAGCGATCATCTGCGGGGTATGCTGAAAACACAATCTTACATCCTGTCATGCCTCTTTTATTATGTTTAAGCAAATCATAGACATAAAATATAATGGCATCAGCCGACACATGCATTCTATCTTGCCGTAGCTTTTGCAACATTTATACACGTTGAGCTGAAACCAACGCCATAAGCATGACCACCTTCATAGATAATTTGGCTACTGATAGGCTAGTAACCGGAGCCCACTGGCGAAGAGCCATAAAACCTCACTCATATTCCAAATACCGGCATACCTGGGTTTAGGAGGATTAAAATTGAAAAACTCCCTTCATGAATCGTGAAACTAACGGATGTGTCCCTACTGTATGCAATTCTGCATTCATAGGTAAATAAGACAGAGCACTTCTGGCTGAATTAATCGCACTGTAACTTAATTTTTTGGTCAAAATAAAGAGTTGACAAACTCCAATACATCCGTGATCCCTGCAGTGTGATATACAATATCCTGCTGTAGGCAGAATTGCTCCCACTTCCTTATATAGGTGATATATTGCTGCTGTGTACTATCCCTGCAGGCCGACGTGAGAACATCCACAGTCCGATAAGACAGTTCTCTCCCCAGGTATGGCCTCCTTAAAATCTGCAAATTAACAGATCAATACGATCCTATAAAGGATGTTGATCCCCAGTGACTGGATTTACCAGTAGATTTTTATTCTTGGGCATAAGCATGTAAGGCTCCCTAGCCATTTGTAATACAACGGGAAACCATGCTCGTGTAGGCCAATCTGGCACTACCAATATCCCTGAAGCGGAGTCCTCCTTGATCTTTTGCAAACATCTGCTGATGAGACAGAATGAAGGAAATACATACACAAACATTCCTCCCCCAATGCAGCGAAAATGCATCCACTGCTACTGCCCCAAGATCTGGTTACCATGAAACATATCTAGGTAACTGATGATTTAATCGAGATGCAAATAAGTCAATATCTGGCAATGGTTCGGGTTAGCACTGGCCTAATAGCGGCCCTCCTGATATTATTAATTTCAAAATGCATTACAAAGGAGTCCCAGTTCATCCTGGTGTGCTTCAACCATATCATTTGTATCAATAACTTTCACCACAGCTGTAATACCTGCTGACAACAGTTTAAGCACTTTTTTAAAACTTCATCTCCTGGGCCCTAGCAGGCAAACCCATCTATGCAAATTTGGTGATTAACCACCGGTACCTTCAGGAGATCACAATTAACAGGAGCTTTATAGTTTTTTGCTACTTCATCCATAGCTAGCTCCTGTAACTGGTGGGAGAGCATATACTGAATGGCTTCGGCCAATTCAACATCAATCGCCTTTCCTGCCTCTCTACACTCAGCAAACTTCCCAGCAATGTTCGGAATTACCTCCAACCGAACACCTTTACTGCTCTCCCCCAGCATAGAAACAGTGTCAGCAAACTGCCCTGATAGAACATCCTCCTCACAGGCAGGATAGTTCTGCAGCCCTGAAACAGGTGCTGCTAGCACAAGCTCTCCATCAGCCTGGCTTGGGCACCACTCCTCCCCACGGAGCTGGTCCCTGTCGAGCATTCTTTTGAAATAGAATCTCGACGTGGGAGAGCAGTGAGCACCAATGGCTGTACGGGCTTCTATTCACGTAGTCACTCACGTGACTCCGAAGTAAAATTACACAATAGACTTTACCACCCCCCGCCTCTCTGGTCCCTTCCCAGTGCGCATACATTTGGCCCATCAATGGGAAGGGAGCAGAGTGATATGGGTGATGGGACAAATGTATGTGCGTTGGAGGGGGCTGGCGAGGGGGTGGAGGATGGCAGTAATTAAGAAAGCAAAGAGAATGCTATTTTCTATTGTAAGGGACTTTAATGTAAAAGTAGGGAAGTTATGTTTCAGCTCTGCAGAACATTAGTAGGAGCACATCGAGGGCATAGTATATAGTAGTGGTGTCATTATTTAAGGATCTAGTTTGGGGAAGGTTTACTGGATGAATACTGGTATTTGTGTGCTTTCTCATTTTATCTGCTGGAACACAGAAGATGGGAGGTGACTTGAATGAAACATACATGATGCTGATGGGATCCTGATCCAGGACGAATGCTTTGTTTTGTGGGAGAATCTAAAACTATCAAGAGTCAAGAGTGTTTATTGGTCAAATACACCAGATATGAACCAGAACAAAACCAAAGTATAGGCACAGTCCATTGTGTTTCGGTAGGGCTGAGATGGTTGAGGTAGGATTGTGATTAAGGTTATGAAAGGTGGTTCAAGATCCTGGTAGCTGATGGGAAGAATCTATTCTTCAACCTGGAGGTAATGGTTCTCAAGTTCCTCTACTTTCTCACCAAGAAGTAGTGCTGAAGGCAGATACAATAGTGGCACTTTAGAGGCTTTTAGGTAGGCACATGGATTTGCAGGGAATTAAAGGATGTGGATTACGTGCAGGCAGATGAGTTGAAGCTGGCACGACGTTCTGTACAGACATTGTGGGCCGAAGGCTCTGTTCCTGTTCTATGCCCTGTTTCCTAGTGGTAGCAATGACAAGAGAGCCTGGGCTGGTTGTTTAGGTCTTTGCATGACAATTGATATAATTTGATGAATGGCCTGAAGTTGCAAAAGCATCAAATATGCAAAATTGGCTTTGTCCAATGTTGTGTTTGGAATGACTTTACCCACAAATGATCATTTACTCTGGGTGACATCAGTTTTGGATCATGTAATGCCAAGTAAAGCAGCTGCTTGCAATGCATTTTCTAGAGCAAGTTATTTATCAGCTGCCCAGTGGTAATGGTTCACTAGTTCTTCAGATTCGCCAATGAAAACCATTGTTTTTATTATCATTGCTGCGCACAATCAGAATTATTTCCAGACCAAGTGATTAGGAGCTAGTATGCAAGGCCTGAGGTATTTATGGAGATAGATTCAATTGTAGCATTCAAAAGAGAGTTGGATAAGTATCCAAAAGGAAATGATTTACAAAGTTATAATAAGAGGGTGGGGGAGTGGAAATAGATGGATCGTACTTGTATTACATGAACTTGATAGACCAAATGGCCTCCTTCCATTTTGTGAGCTGTCTGTGATTCTGTGATCAATCCTATGTGCATCTACAGGAGTCTCAGATGTTACACTGAAGCAGCTGAGCAGCTGTATCTGTAGAATGGCCTAGAATCCAAATAGTAATGTAAAGCAAGTTAAACATAATCAGTGTCATTCATTTTTCATTGTAGAAAAAAATATTTACATCGTCGATTCACCATGAGCATTAATGAGGTATTTTACTTCGGAATCACGTGAGTGATTCCGTGAAGAAGCCCGTCTAGGCCACATGCACGTCAGTACGTCAGCTGCAGTGGCACAAGCACCAGACTGGCAGGACAGAGCTCCTGCCAGCGGTAAGTTAAACCGAGAGGTGAATTCGTTTTTACTTACCAAGGGTTTTTTTCAGGCAGGAGCCTCTCTTCACAGAGATTTTCCTGCCAGTTTCACAGCCCGACAAGTGTACCGGTTATGGACTATGGGGAAACCCAGTCCGACCGCGGAAGCGGATAACCGGCAAAAGATCGGGTTGCGAGATAAGGAGCCGCTAACAAGGCAGTCAGCAGCTCCCAGCCTGCGGGGATGCCGTGGAACGGCAAGGAAATAACGCCAGAGTCACTGACAGTGTGGTCAGTGGCTCACAGACGTTGGTCCCCAGGCAAGGAGTAAAATTGGACTCATTCAGCCCTATTTGGACTCAGGTGAGTCGGGCTACAAACGGTTTCTCTTAATTAAAAAATGTATGTATGTTATAGTGTTTTTCTTAAAGTTAAAAGCTAAAGGCAAAGTTAAAGTCCTAAAAAGTTATTGTCATATGTCTCTGACAATGTAATCCTTGTTGTTTAGCACATGTTGCTGTGAATTGTTTTAACCCTTCACAGGTAAAGCTGTACACTAAAAATGTTGATTTAGTGAGCTTACACTGTAATAGGGACAGGCCGCACCAGCAGCACCTGGGATAGGGCTGCTTCATATGTAATAGTGCGGGCCTATGGGACAGGCCGTGCCAAAAACGCCTGACAGGGTTGCTTCATGTATGAAAGTGCCGGCCTACGGCAGAGCCGTGCCAGCAGCGCCTGATTCAGGGCTGTTTTATTTGTGACATTACCGGCCTACGAGAGAGCCGTGCTAGCAGCACCTGGTACAGGGCTGTTTCATGTCAAAAAGCGCCGGCCTTTATGAAAGGCGGCACCAGCCACGCCTAGGACAGTGTTGCTCAGGTTCACACATAATCTGCTATGCCCACGGAGTCGGGAGATGATTCTCCACCGGGGCTGGATAGCAAGGCCCACGGAGTCGGGGATGATTCCTCACCAGGGCTGGATAGTGCGTTTGAAACGACTATCCCAAATACAGCAACTGTTGCATACAGTGCTACAGCAGGGCACACGCCAACAGGAGGAGTGTCAGCGCCACCCTGAACAAAAAAGGCGCCAGCAGTATCTAGTAGAGAACTGTTTGATAGTACCTTCATAGACCTGCTCTGATGGTAGGATGAGACAGAAGTTCTCCTCTCTTGGAAGCAGAGACCAAGACGGGTCAGTATCCTGCTGACACTGAGTCTCAGGGTATGGCCGTGGGGCATACCCCAAGGGATGAAGGGCACGTGTCAGAGGTATCTTTTTTCCTGACAACAAAGTTGCCATCCCAGCAGAATATTCTATTTGGGTATAGGTCCAATGGGTTCATATCAGTATAGGTATCCTGCGGCCTGCGGCAGCACCTGTTTAGGGCTGCCTACAAATCACCCTCTCTGAGGAGGGAAGACCAAAAGGTCAAGATATAACTGACTACAGGCTCTTAAGAAGTCAATAGAACATACTAGAGCACATATGTGCCAACAGTGAACAGCGTCAACAGGAGGATGTGAGAGCCAGCCGCCGAATCCGTTATTCAGGTAGGCCTATTCAACAGGGGAAGAAAGCCTGGCAGACGAATCAATTAGGCCAGAATGGCGGGCAAAAGTCATCATTTCAGAACGCACCCCAGGCGCTCATTGGCAGTAGTGGTTCACTGGAGCTGGGGGCAGCAAGATAGCTCAGAAATTCCATACACCTTACCAACCCTACTCAACAAAATGGGTCCAGCACTTCCAATATAAGGATAGTGCACCGTTCACGTTTGTAATATTTACATTTTTTTTGTACAACGCACAAAGGATAAAAACATCTGGTTGAGGTACAGTTGTAGCATTCCAAGCAAGTTTGGATTATGGCCAGGGTTATTTTTTAAAGTAAAGATTTGGAAATTGGACAAAAGTTCTCATGCAAACCACCCATGGAATAAGGCAGGAGTGGCATGTTATTATGAAGAATGGAGAGTGTCGGGCATATGAACTTTCCGAATATGAAAACTTATTTTTCCTGACTAACAACAGATTCATAAGGGTCAAAAATCCATGCTATGCAAATCCCATTACAGAGATTATCAAATGTATAACTGTACTAATAACAGTAAAGCTTTGCGGCATGGGATAAACTGTTCGTTGATCATTGGGATTTACCTTTAATTATTATTAGCCTTGCCTGTGGCAAGAGATTGGCGTTAATATCAACCTGTTATAAAACTGACTTTTATTTTCAACAAGAGTAATTGGCAATATAGCAGCTGTGTTTCAGCTGAGCAAATCATGGAACTGATATTGTGCAAGTAGCAACCTCTCAAAGGACAATTAGAGCATTGTTAACAACCTTTTGCTATTGTCAGCTGAAGCTACTCAGTCACAATGATGAAAAAACAGTATTCAGCATTACTGAACATGACAATAAACTCAACTGAACTTGAACTTGAAACTCGCTACAGTAGTGTGGTCGGTTGAATTCAGTTATTACAAACTGAGGCAGGGATAATAAAAACTGACTGCAAAAGTTTTTATAGATATGTGAAGAGAAAGAGATTAGTTAAAACAAATGTAGGTCCCTTGCAGTCAGAATCAGGTGAATTGATCATGGGGAACAAGGACATGGCAGACCAATTGAATAACTACTTTGGTTCTGTCTTCACTGAGGAAGACATAAATAACCTGCCGGAAATAGCAGGGGACCGGGGGTCAAATAAGGTGGAGGAACTGAGTGAAATCCAGGTTAGCCGAGAAGTGGTGTTGGGTAAATTGAATGGATTAAAGGCCGATAAACCCCCAGGGCCAGATAGTCTGTATCCCAGAGTACTCAAGGAAGTAGCCCCAGAAATAGTGGATGCATTAGTGATAATTTTTCAAAACTCCTTAGATTCTGGAGCAGTTCCTGAGGATTGGAGGGTAGCTAATGTAACCCCACTTTTTAAAAAAGGAGGGAGAGAGAAAACGGGGAATTACAGACCAGTTAGTCTAACATCAGTAGTGGGGAAACTGCTAGAGTCAGTTATTAAAGATGGGATAGCAGTACATTTAGAAAGTGATGAAATTATTGGACAAAGTCAGCATGGATTTACGAAAGGTAAATCATGTCTAATGAATCTTATAGAATTTTTCGAGGATGTAACTAGTAGAGTGGATAAGGGAGAACCAGTGGATGTGTTATATCTGGACTTTCAGAAGATTTTCGACGAGGTCCCAAATAAGAGATTAGTATACAAACTTAAAGCACACGGTATTGGGGGTTCAGTATTGATGTGGATAGAGAACTGGCTGGCAGACAGGAAGCAAAGGGTAGGAGTAAACGGGTCCTTTTCAGATTGGCAGGCAGTGACTAGTGGGGTACCACAAGGCTCAGTGCTGGGACCCCAGCTATTTACAATATATATTAATGATTTGGATGAGGGAATTGAATGCAACATCTCCAAGTTTGCGGATGACATTAAGCTGGGGGGTAGTGTTAGGTGTGAGGAGGATGCTAGGAGTCTGCAAGGTGACTTAGATGGGCTGGGTGAGTGGGCAAATGCATGGCAGATGCAGTATAATATGGATAAATGTGAGGTTATCTACTTTGGTGGAAAAACAGGAGGGTAGACTATTATCTGAATGGTGGCAAATTAGGAAAAGGTGAGATGCAACGAGACCTGGGTGTCATGGTACACCAATCATTGAAAGTAGGCATGCAGGTGCAGCAGGCAGTGAAGAAAGCAAATGGTATGTTAGCATTCATAGCGAAAGGATTTGAGTATAGAAGCAGGGAGGTTCTACTGCAGTTGTACAGGGTTTTGGTGAGACCACACCTGGAGTATTGTGTACAGTTTGGTCTCCAAATCTGAGAAAATACATTCTTGCCATAGAAGGGGTACAGAGAAGGTTCACCAGACTGATTCCTGGGATGTCAGGACTTTCATATGAGGAAAGACTGGATAGACATGGCTTGTACTCGCTGGAATTTAGAAGACTGAGGGGGATCTTATAGAAACTTACAAAATTCTTAAGGGGTTAGATAGACTAGATGCAGGAAGATTGTTCCCGGTGTTGGGGAAGTCCAGAACAAGGGGTCACAGTCTAAGGATAAGGGGGAATTCCTTTAGGACCGAGATGAGGAAAACATTTTTCACACAGAGAGTGGTGAGTCTCTGGAATTCTCTGCCACAGAAGGTAGTTGAGGCCAGTTCATTGGCTATATTTAAGAGGGAATTAGATGTGGCCCTTGTGGCTAAAGGGATCAGGGGGTATGGAGAGAAGGCAGGTACAAGATACTGAATTGGATGATCAGCCATGATCATATTGAATGGCGGTGCAGGCTCGAAGGGCCGAATGGCCTACTCCTGCACCTATTTTCTATGTTTCTATGTTTCTATGCTAAGGACTCTAAGGTGAGAAGTTCCGAAAACCATCTCTAGTTGGAGGTATTGGAGATTTGCATGAGTTACCAAATCTTTAATTGTTGGTATCAACTAAATATATACACTAGATGCACCCCATGGGTAAGGGGCTATTGAGCGAATATACATATTCTACATGCTCAATTTCAAGTAGCTGCTCTACGATGGTGACATATGTTAGTCACATGGCAATCAAGAAAAAGTATCCTGTAATAATTTACCTAATCTCCTTTGCCACTGGTGTATCATCCAGTTCAGATCGATGACAACACAGAATAGGTATTGGATCTCAAATTATTATGAAAGTATGGTTCAATACTACATCAAATATCGACATGTTGGTGCATGTTTATTCACTGATTGCAAAAATATGTGGCACAACAGTGTGGAGAAATACATTCTCGCTACAAAAGGAGGAATGTTCTTTTATGTTTTCCTCCTTTTTTTGCCTCATTAGCCGGGTCTTAAAACAGTCAGAAATACCTCGCTTGGGTTCGTACTGTTGGACTGGCTAAGCAGCCATGTTACCTGCTTCATCAGGCATAATGGCACAATGGTATACGGTTATTTCAAAAAACAAAAACTTGCTGGTTCAAACTGTGGTTCAGGAGACCGGCCTTTGCACAATAAAACAATTATTGATTTACACATTTTGAATGGATTGACTTATGCCTCAGGTTGTCACATTAAGCCATGAATGTGCTCACTGCAGCGTGCAGGGATAGCACCCAAAAAAGCAGTACTTTCCTATTGAGGGGATCAGAAATGATTTTGTTTAAATGTTAATGCTACTTTTAATACGGTACAGATTACTGACATTTTCCAGTTTGTTCTTAAATGGTATTTGACAATAATTCAGTTATAGAGACACTGCAGCTGCAACAAAAGGGAACTACTCTGTCGGGTATCGAGTTGTTAAAAAGTTCTTGACACAAGTTCTCCCACTACAAGATTATGCAGTTAGTTATTGAAAATGTGTGAACATTACTTCACCAAGGGGTTCCAGCTACATCCTTAATTATGACACTAATATCAGCACAACGACGGCAAACATTGCAAACGCTGTGGCTAGATAGGATGGAATTGGCTGCAGGTTCCATTACGTTTTACATTCTGGTCTACACAAGCATTGCAGACCAGGGGTGGCATGATTTAAGATCATTTTTCGGATACCCCACGGTCTCAAGTCTATGTTATCAAGGCCACCAGATTCCTAAGAAATGTGGAATCGGCATTGTTTATTAATCAACAAATAAGTACACAAAGGAAGGTCGGTTCAGACTATTTCAAAGTGGCTGTAGCAGGTTCTGGGTTATGCAGGTATTAACACTGATGATTGTATATCTCATTCCACCAGGTCAGCATCAACGTCAGCGGCCAGGGCAATGGACATGCCCATCGACCATATCCTCGCGACCACAGGATGGTCAACTAAATTGTTTTAAAAATGGTTTTACTATGTCACCGATGATTGTTATTTGTGATTTCATACCGCTGCTTTGAAGATTGACGCGCATGTGGCCTAGACGGGGTTCTTTACTTCAAACTGGTAAGTTCTCGTTTAATCTTAATATTAAAAATGAATGAGTTAGCAATGAGCTTTGAGATCTCTGGATTCACATGTAATGTTGCCTCATGCAGTTAGATTTTTCATTCCTGCTACATTAATTAATTAAGCAAGTGTCTTATTCAAAAAAGTAAATCTTTGTAAAAATCAGCTTTTTAGCTAATTTTTGTGAATTGTCATAAAGCTTCTGTACTGTCGTTATTATTCCTCAAGTGCTTCTTTCAATCTGGAGTACATCACATCCCATCTGGTGACCTAGAATTCATCCTGAATTTTATTATCCTGTTATTCTATGGTTAAATTGCCATCATAAACGTCCCCAATTTAGTTAAATATTTTCCATCAAAATTTTTTATGCGTTAACAAATAATGAATTTCATACAAAGGGCTTAAAAAATACTTTACCTCGGCTTAGAATATAAAGATATGAGGGTTATATAATAAACTTTATAAAATTGTTTAGGCATCTGTTGTAGGGCTGTGTGCAGTTGTGGTTGCTACAGAATGTGAAGGATGTGTAGAGAGAGCGTGGAGGAGATTTAGTTGTTTGGGATGGGCACATGAGTAATGGGGGCCCCATAGCAGAAGAGTCCACGTGGCAGAGCTGGAAACTGGAAGTATTCTGAGCTAATTCTGCTACCACCATCATCTATTGTGACAAGTGATGGCTCCCACTGATTGTTGCCGGAAGCTTGCGTCCTTTTCAGGACGGACGATGACAGCGAGGTCAACATTTGTAACAAGATGGACGCGAAAGAAGAAGAATATAAGTAATGTGGAGAGACTGTATAGGCTGGTACAATATCCTTGGAGTGGAGGAGTTTGTAGGTAAATCATATTGAGATATATAAAGTTATGAAGGCAATAGAGTGGGAGATTGTCAGACACTCTTCCCCACATCAAAGGTGTCACTTATCTGAGGGCATAGGTTTAATGTGGAGGCTGAAGGTTTAGTGTGGATCTGAGGAAAAACCTTCTTACCCAGAGGATAATTGGAATCCTGACCATATTATCAGAGGAGTAATGGAGGCATTTACAACACTTGGGAAGTATCTAAACAAACACAAAGTCTATGGGCCATGTGTTGCAAATGGGATTGGTAAAGATGGATCTGTTTCTGTGCTGTACAACACTATTACAGATGGTTGTCAAAACAGACCAGATGCAATATTTTCACTAATGTCTTCAAGATTCCTTTGTCCACACCCTAAGCCAATTCATCATTTAACAATGAAAAAATTAATGTAAACTTCAACGAAAATAACTAAACAAATGTTCAATCTAGACGACTACATGTAAAAATGATTGGGCTGATATTTGTTGGTAACCTGCACACAATAATGGTTCACCTCTAGATGCTAACGGTATTTTGGAGAGAATAGTGAGCATTTTCTGCTCACTATTCTCTCCAACCCCTTCTCTGCTACTTCTTCTTTCCCCTACCCCTTCTGGAATCTCTACCTCTCTTCCTCATCCCTCATTCCCTGACTCTCCTTTGTCTCATTCTACCCTTTGTCTCCGTCCTGCACTTTCTCAGATCTCCTTCTTACCCTTCTCACTTCCCCTTCTTCCCCTTTAACACTTTCTCTCTCTCTATTCTCTGTCCCCCCCCCCCCCCACTACAACTCTCCAGTCCTGTCTCTCTCCTCCTTTCCTCTCTCCTCCCATCCCATTCTCTCCAATCCTTCTTTCATCAATCCGCACTTGCTATTCGATCCTTTAATCCTCTATTCCCTAATTCCTTCCCACCTTCCTTCTCTTTGTTCTCTTCTCTGCTCCACTCCTCCTGCATCCTTTTCATCCTGAAAATCTCCCCTTCTCCTTTCTTCCTTCCTCCCCTCCTTCATTCAGAATCTTGCTGTCCACTGTTTCCCATTACAATGAGAGTCTCAGCTGGGTGTGCAGCGCTTGCAGTCTCCTCTCACTGATCATTAACAAGTTACATTGGTGAGTGGAACTTCTCTCCCATGTCTTCCGCCTCTTCTAAGAGGCTATCAAGGCAATCGGGGATATGTAGAAGGGCCTGCAGGATGTAAAATGCCCAATGCAGAAGTCCAGAATAAATGAAGCCTGGTAAGTACACAAATACATGTGAAAATAGGTGCAATTGTAGGCCTATAAACCTCTTTACTGCCACTTTACTGAATATGACCATGGCTGATCTATGCTGGCCTCTCCTCACCTTCTCTGTTCGTTCATCTTAACTGCAGCCACTGATCTGGCCTACATTACCCTGGGGGCAGAGAATTCCAAAGATTCATCACCCACTGAGAGAAGAAATTTCTATGCACCTTAGTTGAAATGGCCATCAGTTATTTGTTTGTGACTCTCCCACTCATAAGAACATCCCTGTTCAGTCCATGTACAATATTCCATGTGTGTCTTTACCAATACCCTGTACAAATGGACCGGAACCTTCCTATTCTTAAACTCTAATGGATTTGCAATAAAGGCCAACATGACGATAGACAATAGACAATAGGCAATGGGTGCACGAGTAGGCCATTTGGCCCTGATGTTTGGTTTCTTAACTACTTGTTCTAAATTTAGCAAATTCTGAAACATTTCATTCTAAGGATCTATTTTCTCCTCAGTACTTCCTTTAAAATCCTTGGGTGGTCACATTGATTTGCCGATCTTTTGTCCTGTAGATAATTTATGGTAAAAAGTTGTCTAACAATATATAAGAATTTTAAAAGAAGGTTTTTTTCCTGTCAGTGAAAACATTAACTGCAATATATACAAGTATTCTATATAATATCACTTTTGGTAGGTCATTGTATCATCTGGTAGATTTATTGTCTATCTTCAATGAAATAAATTGCTTTTGGTAGCTTTATCCTTGTTAGTAAACTTTGTGAACAATAACAGCAAAGAGTCTACAAACACTAATTGGAAATGGGATTAGGATGCCTCTGCTTGAGGCAGTAGAAGGCCAATAATTACATATAAAGTAATAGGCAATGAGAGACATAATGTGCTGGACTAACTCAGCCGGTCAGGCAGCATCTCCAAAAGTCATGGATTGGCGATGTTTTGGGCTGGGTTGTTGGCAAATGCTGGTGTCTACAATAGACAATAACGTTCTCAGTAAAACATTAGCCATGGCAGCAGTAGATGCAACTGACATGAGAGTGAGCCGGAGAAGTCTGATGGGTCATGGCCATTTTCCTTGCAGTGGAGGGGCTATTCCTGAGAATGAGTAATATTGTTGAGGCCTGAGAAGATGAGACAAAACCGGTGAAGCCAACCAGAGAATGGAAAAATGATATCAGTAAGGCCCTAGGCCCATATTCCCACCTGCCTCAAGTGCAAGGAAAGATTTAGAAACCTTGTTGGGGTTGCACATTTACACACTGGGTTCAGATTGTGATGAAAATCAGAAGCACTGCAGATGCTTGGAACCAGTGTGAATGTGTGATCGATGGTTTGTGTGAACTTGGTGGGCCGAAGAGCCTGGTTCCATACTGCATCTTTAAAAACAAGAAACTAAACTAAACTAAACATATTAGTCGTATCCGACCTCTCTGTCCTGGACCTCCTCCACGGCCAGAGTGAGCAACACCGCAAGTTGGAGGAACAGCGCCTCATATTCCACTTGGGGAATCTGCATCCTCTGGGCTTGAACACTGAATTTTCTCAATTCTGTTAACCCTTGCTGTCTCCTCCCCTTCCCACCTCTCCCTCAGCCCTCGGGCTCCTCCTCTTTTTTCCTTTCTTCTCCCCGCTCCCCCCACCTCCCATCAGTCTGAAGAAGGGTTTCGGCCCGAAACGTTGCTTATCTCCTTCGCTCCTTAGATGCTGCTGCACCCGCTGAGTTTCTCCAGCCTTTTGCGTACCCTCGATTTTCCAGCATCTGCAGTTCCTTCTTTAAAACTTCTTTAACATATTAGGTCACTGACTCATCAAATGCTGATGTGATGGGAGTGTGTATGTCTTGAAAAGGAGTGTGTTGTGACCAGACTGCTGTGTATCTCAGTTACTGAGTGGGCTGAATCAAGCAATTGAGTTGCGTGCCCTGATGAAGGATTGTTGTAAAACAGAGGTGATTTAAGAATTTGAAAGCTCCCATGAGTGATGTAACACTCATGGACTTAATTGGTGTCAGCTCAATGTAGGGTTGCCTAGGTGTTCCAAAAAATAATTTAAAAAACTTTGACCAAAATACAAGGATTGGATTTAATCCAGAGAGGACAAGTTGGAGGTAATGACTTAATTTAAAGGGACAGCTGAGAAGATAAACAATCCTGTGTTCATGGGAAGATAAAATTGAAACCAAGGTGAAGGCCAAGTGAGTGAGGGGAAATAAATTAAAATATGTTTTTCTTCAGGAATATATTGAAAAGTATGTATAACTTTAGCTGTTGTGTTAGTTACCAGATATTACTAGATTGTTTTACGTTTGCTGTCATAGAAAATATATTGTGCAAATTACATGCAGTTATGCAGAGTTAAGAAATTATACAATATGTGACGTTTGCTTGGAGTTTATGAGACTTATCTGTTGGGTTTACAGGGTAAATACGTAAACAGATGTTTGTGTGCGTGCTCATGTGTATGTGTGTCATTCTAAATAATTAATAGATCGTAAAATTTGACATGGGTAAGTAATAGTCTGCTAGGATTGCATACCAGGGGATTATAACCTCTGGTTTGAAAATCAGATGATTTAAATGAAAATATTCACTTACACTTTTAATTTTCAGCCAGTGAGCTATTTTACATGTCATTATAGAAACATAGAAAATAGGTGCAGGAGGAGGCCATTCGGCCCTTCTAGCCAGCACCGCCATTCATTGTGATCATGGCTGATCGTCCCCAATCAATAAACCGTGCCTGCCTTCTCCCCATATCCCTTGATTCCACTAGCCCCCAAGAGCTCTCTCTAACCCTCCCTTAAATCCATCCAGTGATTTGGCCTCCACTGCCCTCTGTGGCAGGGAATTCCACAAATTCACAACTCTCTGGTTGAAAATGTTTTTTCTCACCTCAGTCTTAAATGGCCTCTCCTTTATTCTAAGACTGTGGCCCCTGGTTCTGGACTCGCCCAACATTGGGAACATGTTTCCTGCATCTAGCTTGTCCAGTCCTTTTATAATTTTATATATTTCTAGAAGATCCCCCCTCATCCTTCTAAACTCCAGTGAATACAAGCCTTGTCTTTTCAATCTTTCCTCATATAACAGTCCCGCCATTCCAGGGATTAATCTTGTGAACCTACGCTGCACTGCCTCAATCACAAGGATGTCCTTCCTCAATTAAGAGACCAAAACAGTACACAATACGCCAGATGTGGTCTTATCAGAGCCCTATACAACTGTAGAAGAACCTCTTTACTCCGTTACTGAAATCCTCTTGTTATGAATATCTGGTAGTAAATGTATCACTGTTGTACTTCATATGACAAAGTAACGCCTCACAGAATGCGGATTATCTTTTTTTGCAGAATGTAGCTTCCACCAAGGCATTGCAGAGCAGATGCATTTCGTAGCTCGGGGGCAACTGATATTTGTAGAGGCAGCATCATTCCTGATTTGTATAAAGGCACGCGCTTATATTTCCATGAGCTTTAATATATGTGGTATCAGAGCAAAGCATGGGTTAAATGTGGGGAAAAATAAAGTGAGGATGGAAAATGGTAGGGCTAGTGTTTTCCTGATTGCTGTAAATGGGTACAGTTTCCTGAGATCAACCTAAGTGGGCAGCACAATACCACTCTTGGACACATGTTCTGATGAGGGAGCTTGTACCACTGCAAACTCAGCAAAATATCAGAAAACCTGATTGTAAGAACAGCTGAAATGTCCCCATATTCATCAATGGAGATAGACACACATTGCTGGAGTATCTCAGTGGGACAGGCAGCATCTCTGAGGAGAAGGAATGGGTGACGTTTCGGGTTGAGAACCTTCTTCAGACTGCCTATTCGTATTCATCAATACTGGCTTCTTCACCCAGATCCTGCCAGATGTGGGAAGTCAGGTTAACTGCTGGTATTCCTGATGACGTCTCGGAGTGGCTGCATGACACCCTCAAGGGGGAGGGGGAGCAGCCAGAAGTCGTTGTGCATGTTATCACAAATGATGTAGGTAAGAAAAGGAAGGAGGTTCTGCAATATGAGTATATGGAGTTAGGTAAAAGCCTAAAGAGCAGCACCCCTGGGGTAGTGATCTCGGGATTGCCTCTAGTGACACGAGCCAGAGAGGGTAGCAGAAGGATGATAGGGAAGATGAATGTGTGGCTGCGGAATTGGTGCAGGAGGCGTTGATTCAGATTTGTAGAACATTGGGATTTATTTGGGGGCAGAGGCAAGCAAAACAAAAGGGATGGATTGCACCTTAAATGGATGGGGGCCAATCACCTGCCAGGTAGGTTTGCTAGTGCTACATGGTAGATTTCAACTAGATTGGAGGGGGAGGGTGGGATCCTATACAGGACTGAGGCAGATGACAGGTTAGAAGTTGATATGCAAGGTGATGAGAGAAAGTTTAGAGGACAGAATAGGCAGGAGTAAGTGAGAGAGTGATGATGGAAATTTGGCTTAAACTGCATTTATTTTAATGCAAGAGGCCTCATGGGTAAGGCAGATGAGCTTAGGGCATGTCTGAAGGTCTCAACTAGAGATGCTGCGTGACCCACTGAGCGACTCCAGCATTTCATGTGTCTAGCTTAGGGCATGGATAGGTACGTGCGAGTGGGATGTTGTAGCCATTGCAGAAACCTGGTTCAGAGAGGGACAGGACTGGCAGCTCAATTTTCTGGGGTACATGAGCTTCAGGAGAGACAGGAGAGACATGAGGGTAAAAGAGGAGGGAGTGTTGCATTGTTGGTTAAGGAGGATGTCATGGCAGTGATCAGAGCTGACATTACAGATGGTTCGTCTAGTGAGTTTATACGGGTGGAGTTGAGGAACAAGAAAGGGATGACCACTTTTTTGGGTGGTGTACTACAGGCCCCAAATAGTCAATGGGAATTAGAAGAGCAAATATGCTAGAGACTGCAGGCAGCTGCACGTCTAATCAGGTTGTCGTAGTAGGGGATATTAACTTTCCCAATATTGACTGGGAATGTCATAATGTGAAAGGATTTGATAGGGTGGAATTTCTCAAATGTGTTCAAGAAAGTTTCCTCTGGCAACATGTAGAAGCCCCACAAGGGAAGGGGCAATGCTTGATTTTGTCATTGGAAATTATTAGGGAGAATTGGATGAACTGTTCATGGATTAGCCTTTCGGCCACCGAGCACTGGTCTGTGAGGTTTAAGATAGTTTTGGATAGAGACAGAGCAGACCCATGAGTTAAAATTCTAAATTGGGGCAAGGCCAACTTTGAGGGTTTGCGACAGGAACTTGCTCAAGTTGACTGGTGTATGTTGTTTGAAGGAAAAGGAATGCCAGGAAAGTGGGATGATTTTATAAGTGTGTTGACAAGACTCCAGGACAAACAAATCTCCTGGGCCTGATCGGATATATCTGAATACACTGCAGGAAGCTACAGAGGAAATTGCAGGAGCCCTGGCTGAGATTTATGAGTGGCCATTCAATATTAGAGAGGTGCCAGAAGACTGGAGGGTGACAAATGTTTTGCCTCTATTCAAGAAGAGCTGCAGGGAAAAGACAGGGAACAACAGGCCAGTGAGCTTAACATCTGTGGTCGGAAAATTACTAGAGAGTCTTCTGAAGAATAAGATGTACATGCATTTAAATGGACAAGGGCTGATTAGGGATAGTCAGCGCGGTTTGTATGTGGGAGGTCATGTTGCACAAATCTAATTGACTTTTTTGATGATGTGACCAAAAATGTTGATGAGGGCAGAGCTGTAGATATTGTATATATGGATTTTGCCAAAGCATTTGACAAGGTTCCGCATGGTAGGCTGCTCTGGAAGGTTAGAGCACATTAGATCCAAGGAAAGATACTGAATGGAGAGAAAATTGGCTTCATAGAAGGAAGCAGGTGATGGTGACTAGTGGTGTGCCTCAGGGTTTGATGCTGGGCCCATTGCTCTTCATCATCCATATCAATGATTTGGATGAGAATGTACATGGCATAATTTAAGTTTACAGATGACACAAAAGTTGGTGATATTGTAGATAGTGAAGAAAGTTGTCAAAAATTGCAGCAAGATATTGATCAGTTGGGCAGGTGGGCTGAGGAATGGTTGATGAATTTTAATATGGAGAAATGTGAGGTGTTGTATTTTGGGAAGTCTAACATGGGCAGACCTACACAGAGAATCGTATTGCTTTGGGTAGTGTTGAAGATCAGAGGGATCTAGGAGTGCAGGTACATAGTTCCTTGAAAGTGGTATCGCAGGTAGATAAGGTGGTCAAAAAGGCTTTTAGCACTTTGGCCTTCATCAGTCAGAGAATTCAGTGTAGAACTTAGGGGGTCATGTTGTAGTTGTATAAGATGTTGGTGAGGCTACATTTGAAGTATTGTGTTCAATTTTGGGCACCATGTTATAGGAAAAGTATTATCAAGCTGGATAGAGTACAGAGAACATTTATGAGTCTGTTGCCGGGACTCGAGGGCCCGAACTATATGGAGTGGTTGAACAGGCTTGGAATCTATTCCTTGAACTGCAGGAGGATAATGGCCCTGTCTCACTGTGCGACTTGACCCACGAGGTTGAGAGACTCGTGGTTGTGCACGATATCCCAAGTTGATGTTCAAGTGTTTGAACCGAGTTCCCACGGGTATGGTATACTGCGATGTTCCAAGTTCGTCTAGCTGACAGAAATGTGACACAGTGTTTCTAACAGGAGTGACTTGATACACACAAATAGACTGGATGGCAACAGGTCCAGTGTCATAATGAAAGATGAGGCATTCTGCGGTTCGTGTTCAATATCGGGGCCAGATTGTTGGGAGACGGACCTCAGGGTCGCCTCCTGAGCTGCTTTGGTGCCCAGGCGTAAGTTGAGGTGGAGGGTGGTTGGGGGTGGGGGGTGACAGACAAGGCTCTTGGGTGCTGGGATCATTCTCTGCGGGATGGTTAGCGCGGGAGACATGTGTAGGAGAGGAGTGCTGACTGCAGGCAGACACTTTGGTAGTGATTGCCCACCAGTCTCAAAAGCCGCTGTCCCTATGATAGCAGGGGGCATTCAAGCAGCACAATAGCCCCCTCCCCCTCCACGCCAACACAAAGGGCAACGATCCCAAGGCTTTAGGGGCAGAAACAGCGGACAGGCGACAATCACCCTCCATAACGCGAGAGAGATCATGCGCTATTGTAGGTCTTCTTTGCACGTCGGTGTTTCTGTATTTCTCCATCTCATTGTTGGCCCTGACTGTCACCAACCCCACCCCCACCCCTCTGCTTCCCGGCCATGTGTGTGACCCCTTCCCTCCCCTCTCCAGCTCCCCGTCCATTGCACCGGGCACGGGGGCTTCGCACCGTCTTCATGTTGGCGACGATCCCAAGGCTTTGGACGTGGCGTAACGCGGGCCAGGTAACATCTCTGGAGAAGGTGACGTTTTGGATAAGGGCTCGTCTTTGAAGAAGGATCTCGAGCCGAAAAGTCACCTATTCCTTCTCTCCAGAGTTGTTGCCTGACCCGCTGAGTTACTCCAGCTTTTTCGTTGAATGGGTGACGTTTCGGGTCGAGACCCTTCTTCGGACTGAAAATAAAACTTGCCTCGCTTGAAGCAGCTTGTAAATTAAAACATAAAATCAAGAAATATTAAAGGTCGACTCATTTATGTGCTGTATTCATTCACCTGGCCTATTGCTGTCCTCCCTCGTCCACCGTGAGCGCTGGACAACTCACCGGATGGAAACCTCCGCTGCATCCCGGGCGGAGGGCGATGATCACCGGACTGACCGGCAAGTAGAGGCGGCGGGTCGGCCAAGCCGGGCTCCCCGTCACCGGGATAGACACCAACTACTGGACTAAGCTCAGCGGGATCTCTGGAGAAGTCTGAAGTAAGGTCTCGACCCGAAATCTCACCCATCCCATCTCTCCAGAGATGCTGCCTGTCCCTCGGAGTTACTCCAGCATTGTGTGTGTCTATCTCCGGTGTGAACCAGCATCTGCAGTTCCTTCCCAATCCCACACTCTCGGCCCCGGGGGGTGGATGGAGCATCACACGTGGACACATCCCACCCACCACCCCAGACTTGCCCCTTCGGCAGCTCTTTACCGCGTCCTCATGAGACAGAGTGACGAATACGAAGCCACGGGGCAGGCGCCTCAGTAATAAAGGACGTGGCAGATCATCGCAGAAAGGCCGAAGATAGACACAAAATGCTGGAGTAACTTAGCAGGACAGGCCGCATCTCTGGAGAGAAGGAATGGGTGGCATTTCGGGTAAGTCTGAAGAAGGGTCTCGACTCTATTCCTTCTCTCCAGAGATGCTGCCTGGTCCGCTGAGTTACTCCAGCATTTTGTGTCTATCTTTGGTTCAGTCTTTACTCGAGCAAAAGAACAGATTATTAAAGTTCCCATGGTAGACTCACGAGACACTAAGATAAACGCACGGGCCACTACGTTATTACAACGAGAAATGTTTCCATTTTTAACTTGAACAGTTAATTTGACTCCGTGGAAAAAATCAAACATGTTTGATTTTTTTCACGAGTTAACAAGTTTCCCGAGTACCTGCCGTTAGCGCCACGAGTCGATAAGTTGCTCGTGCGAGTTCCGACGTTCCCACTACGTGATCACCACGAGTGAAAACTCGGGTCACTCGTGGGCCAACTCGCACAGTGAGACAGGGGTATAAGGGGTGATCTTAGGTCATAAAGAATAGGAGTAGAATTAGGCCAGATGGCCCATCAAGTTTACTCCACCATTCAATCATAGCTGATCTATCTCTCCCTCCTAACCCGTTCTCCTGCCTTCTCCCCATAACCTCTGACACCTGTATCTTATAGAAGTTCACAAAATAGTGAGAGTAATAGATCGGGTAAATGCACAGAGTCTCTTGCCCAGAGTAATGGAATTGAGAACCAGTGGACATAGGTTTAAGGTGAGGGGAGAAAGATTGAATAAGAAACAGAGGGGTAGCTTTTTTACACAAAGGGTGGTGGGTGTATGGAACGAGCTGCCGGAGGAGGTAGTTGAGGCTGGGACTATCGCAAATAAACATTTAGACAGGTACATGGATAGGATAGGATTAGAGGGATATGGAGCAAACGCAGGCAGGTGGGACTAGTGTAGATGGGACATGTGGGTCAGTGTGGTGTACGTTGGGCCGATGGGCCTGTTTCCACTCTGTATGCCTCTATGTCTCTGTATCAGCATGGGCAGTGCATTACAGCTGAGGCTGTCATGGGGAACTGCTGCTTTGCTTAATGATAGAACATTGCCAATTACCTCTGGTGATTTGATGTCAGCTTACAATAGGGAAATGAACACAATGTAGGACAAACGTAAATCTAAAGTAAATTTGCACACAACATGGCAATTGATATTCAAAAAGCAGTTAATAAGCAAAATAATGTTAACAGGTGACTTGTGCATTAATATTTATGGAAATATTCACTGCCAGGAGCAAGTCAGAATATATGAGGAGAAATGCTTAGCCATTTTACATCTCATAGGCCTGCTCTTAAGAACAAAGCAAAATAAATACGTGAGGGCTGCTTAATTCTTACTCCACTTGGATGTAACAGATTGCTTGGATGCATGACATTGTTGAAGGTTGATGAGGAGGATTAGTTGAGTGCAAGTTGCTTGAGTTTTTGTTCTATGTGCATAGGTAAGGCATCCTTGATGCCCAAGGAAAGGGAGAAAAATGGTTTCTAAAGTACTGTTCATGGAAGAATTGTTTACAGGTAGAAGTGACCTCAGGAAATCTGCTGTATCAGTTGACAGATGCATCCACAACTATAAAGTACATGCGACCACTGAGTTCTTATCCTCTGTTGGTTAATTGTATAATTTACAGAATGATACACGTGAGACACAATCCACTTCGAGAAGGTATGTGTAACCCTATTGATGGGCCCTTCAAAGACTGCTCGTGTGTACATTGTCACAGCCCAGAGAACATTAGTTACATGACACAGTCATTAAAGAAAGATCACCTGAAGCAATCATTAGTATTCATATACCTTTTTACATATAGTACTTAGCTTTCCTTTCACTAGGAAAAAAAAAGAAACTAATTTAAGGGCTGTCCCATTGCGGCGACCTAATCCGTGAGTTCAGAAGAGTTTGCCCTCGACTCATACTCGCAGCATAATCGACACAAAGTCCCAGGAGGTTTTTGTAACTCTTATTCATGCTCAAGAGTAGTCCCTGCGTACCCGAGGCCTCAGCTAGGTCGCGGCATATTTTTCAACATGCTGAAAACTGCCCTTGAGTAAAAAAAGGTCGCCATGGAAAAAAATTGATATTTTTTTTACTCGTAGGTTTTCATCAAGGTAGGCCATAGTAGGTCGGCATGTTATTCGTAGGTAATCGACAGTAGTCGAAGGTAATCGAAGGTAGTCAAAGGTATTCATAGATAGTCTTCAACATAGCCGAAGGGAGGTCGAAGGGAGTTCGAAGGAGATCGAAAGAGGTCATCTTCACTCTACACTATTCGCTGTCCAATTTTCCCGAAGCTAGTCGAAGCTGGTCTTCAACCTAGTCGAAGGAGGTCTTCCACATAGACGAAGGAGGTCTTCAACATGACACTTTTTCAAACTCTCCTAAACTCTTCTAAACTTGCCAATTAGGTCGCCGCAGTGGGACAGCCCCTTTAACCTGTAGGGTCCCAACCAGAAAGATCACCTATCCATGTTCTGCTGAGATTCTCGATGACCTGCAAAGTTACTCCAGCGGTTTGTGTCTTTTGTATTAATTAATTTAACATTTTTTAAAATGTGATAAATTTAACCAAGTTACAAACCTTCACTTGTTGGTGATCTTCACACCGGGGCTACTGCCAATTCCTAAAAACAAAGGAAACTGCAAATACTGGAAATCTGAAAAAAGAACTGACACCCCCCCTACCCCGCACCCCCCTCCCCCACAACCCCCCTCCCGCACACCAGCCCCCTCCCCCACACCCACCTCCCTCACCCACCCCCCTTACCCACACCCACACCGCCCCCTCCCCCACACCCCCCTTCCTGCTCATGAGGTGCACCAAAAATGCAGAATATGCATTGTGGGAGTGTTTCAAATTGACAAATGGCTTGTTGTCTAATTAGTGACATGCATGAATGGATGAATGAGATTCCCACTGTCCTATCGAATAAAACCACACGCAAGAGAATGGAAGAGAGCCCCGACCCTAAACATTGCCTATCCATTTCTCCACGGATGCTGCGTGATCCTCTGGGTTTCTCCAGCACTGTCTTTTGTTGAAGATTCCAGCATTTGCAGTTCCTTGTGTCTCTCTCCAATTGAGTTGGTTTCATGAGTTCATAGTTCATAAGTTATAGGAGTAGAATTAGGCCATTCAGCCAATCAAGCCTACTCCACCATTCAATCATCACTGATCTATATGTCCCTCTTAACCCCATTCTCCTGCCTTCTCCCCATAACTTTTGACACCTGTACTGATCAAGAATCAATCAATCTCCGCCTTAAAAATATCTATTGACTTGGCTTCCACAGCCTTCTATGGTTTGTTCATCTAATTGGCCATAGTCAGACAGCATGAAAACAGGCCCTTTGGCCCAACTTGCCCATGCCAGCCAAGATGCCCCATCTACAATAGTCCCACCTACCTGCCACTGTGATCAGTTGCCTTGACGTTTGCCTGGTATTCTCAAGGTCTCTGCAGTATAGCTTCTCAAATGCAACATTCTTCTTGCTGCAGAAATCTTGTTAAATTTCTAGACAAACATATCCCTACCCAGTATGGAGTACTGGTTAAATTGCTAGACAAACATACCCCTACCCAGTTGACTGTGTAAATATTTTTGCTGCCATAAAACTGACACAGTTATGCTGAGTGATTCTCATTGCAACAATAAGATGAGTTCACACCAGACCAGTTTCTCCTGCTACTCACACTCACACGTCCCAGACCATGTGTTGGATATCCACTACTGCTGCTACTAATGGTTCATACACCATGCTTACACACACATTCTATGTCAGGTAAAATTCCTTCGTATATTTGGAGGCATTTCCACAGACTTAGCCATCTTGACTGTCCGCTAGAATCATAAAACTTATCTGGATGTTCTCAAAAGTTAGTCCCTACATGAATTTGTCTTTAAGCAGCCTCAGAATACAATTCCCATCCTTGGTAAGCAGTGAAGTTTTAATTTTAGTTATAGAGATACAGCAGGGAAACAGGCCGTTCGACTCACAGAGTCCACACTGACTATCAGTCACCCATTCATACTAGTTCCGTATGATCTCACTTTTCATCTACTCATTAGTAAGGCAATTTGTTTTTTAAAGAGGCCAATTAACCTGCAAACTTGTATGTCTTTTGGATATGGGAGGAAAACGGGGCACTCGGAAAAAAGCCTCGTGATCACTGGGAGAATGTGCGAACAACACACAGACATGCATGAACAACACAGACATGCATGAACGGAGGGATATGCACCACTGTGTCACTACAAATCATTTAAATCAAAATTGTTATTCGTTATTTTGTGCTGATATCAGTAAAAGACAGCATGAAAATGGCTGGAATTGGTAAAAATCGGTCCAACCATAAAACAGTATCGCACAGGTACAGACCCTTCGATCCACAATGTCTGCATCAAACATGCTGCCAAGATAAGCTAATTTCATCGGTCTGCCATGATCCATATACCTCAACTCTCTGCTTCACTCATCTAACTTGATCCATTGTGTGGCTAACATTTAAGGGCCTGTCCCACTTAGGCGATTTTTCAGCAGACTGCCGGCGAGTGTCAAGCTTGCCTGAAAAACCAGCAACTGGCATGGGGAGAGTCAAGAGTGGAGCGAACACACACACACACACACACACACACGGTGCAAAGCCAAGGTGATACAGACACACACAGGAAGGTTAAGGCGGCTAGCTCAGTGTACGGTAAGTCATTTAAAAGAGCGGGGGGCGGGGAGAAGGGGGAGAAGGAGTGGAGGCACTTTTAAGAAGCCAGACCAACTTTTAATAAGCCAGAGATACACAGCTGTGAGGTTTGGCGGGCATTTAACATTACTGGTCGGTTTTCCTTGGTTCTGAAAACTCGTGGCAATTTTTGATTGCAGAAATTTTTTAAACATGTTGAAACATTTGCTGCGACCAAACTGAGGCCGTAACTAGTTCCCAGAATGCGGGAACTCCTTGCAACCATGAAGGAGACTCACCAGGGACCACCAGCGAACATGTGGCGACCATGTGGCGATCATGAGGCGAGCGCAGAGTCTCCTGCACTCGCCTAAATAGTTGCCTAAGTGGGACAGGCCCTTTACTGTTCTCAAATGTCAAATACCACCTCATGGCATCCATGTTCCACGAGAAAAAGAAATGAGTAAACAGGAAGGGTGATCAATCCATTGAACAATAAAATATATTTGTGTAGGAAGGAATTGCAGATGCTATATAAACTGAAGATAGACACAAAATGAGTAATTCAGTGGGACAGACAGCATCTCTGGAGAGAAGGTCCGGGTGATGCTGAAAAAGGGTCTCGACCCGAAACGTCACCCATTCCTTCTCTCCAGAGATGCAGCATGTCCCGCAAAGCTACTCCAGCATTTTGTGACTACCTTCCTTTTCCTTTTGCCTTCCCTTAAAGATGTACTTCCTTCCATTAATGTATGGCTTTACAGTCTAATGGCAGAGCCATGCGCAAGCCTGATCCTCACCCACTGTTTTAGATCCCATTAAGAGCAAGAGGTTCTGTAATTACTTCCTCCAATGTGGCATCAGTTAATTAAAGCTATCTTTCAATTAATGTTTTGAGATCAGCAAGGTTTAAGGAGTAAAAATTATTCAATTCAAAAAGATGAATTAAAGCAATGACAATGGCAGCATCTCTGGAGAGAAGGAATCAGTGACGTTTTGGGTCGAGACCCTTCTTCAGTCTGAGGAAGGGTCCCGACACAAAACCTCACCCAATAAAACATATTAATCGGTCTTCAATTTCAGCATTGGATTTGAAAAGATAAATGTGGAATTAAAGGTAAAGGATCGGCATATATGAAGCAAAGCTTGACATAATAACTGCTGCTGGATAATTTGCCTATTTTTCATTGTGTTGAATTTTGAAAACACAGGTTAAACCTTTAAAAAACAAAATGAATTATTTGCTTATATTTGTAAAAAATTCGAATGTATTTAAATTGCCACCGAACTGGGAAGAATTACCACATTCATCATCTGCTGTGTGTTACAAGCAAATGATATGCACATAAGGCTTAAAGCAGTGAAATTAAGCGTTGTTTAGCCAAATAGTGTGGCTTTGGTAGCACATCAAACCCAGTACATGAATACGTCTTGAAGCAGCACGGTGGATTCATGTTCAATTGGTTCTAACTGAATTACCACAACTGAAATAAATGTACTGTTAATTACCAGAGGCTCTGAGAAAAGATTGAAGGCATAGAGACAGGACAAATTTGAGCTAGTGGTGCCTATCCATATTTCATTGCATCAAATATTCCTTTGGAATTTCAGCAAATTGAAGCAAAAGTACAGGAGAAATCCATATGTTAGATATTGAAAATATTAAATATAGCGAGCTGAATCTAGTTAAAACAGTGCCTGAAGGCTCCATGTATTGAATCCCTATGCTGCACTTTTTCACATTTAGTTTAGTTTAGAGATACCATGTGGAAACAGGCTCTTTTGGCCCACCAAGTCTGAGCCAACCAGTGATTACCCATACACTAGTTCTATCCTACACACTGGGGCCAATTTTGCAGAAGCCAATTAACCTACAAACCTGCACATGCCGTTGGTATATGGTAGGAAACCAGAAAACCTGGAGAAAACCTATGTGGTCACAATGCAAACTTCATACAGACAGTACCTCCAGTCCGGTTTGAGCCTGTGCCCCGAAGCCCCTGTCCCACTTTCACGACCAAATTGGCAACCTCTGCCGAGTTTGCCCTTGGAAAAATGTCCACAAGTTAAAAAAATGTCGGCGTGGAAAAAATTGATACTTTTTACTCGTAGATAGGTCATAGTAGGTCGTGATGGTAATCGTAGGGAGTCGTAGATAGTTGTAGGTAGTCGTAGGTAGTCGTAGGTTGGTAACTGGCCCGAGAAAAAAAATGCAAACTTGACATCATTTTATCATGTGATCATTTTCCACTCGTAGCTAGTCGTAGTTGGTCTTAGGTGTGGAAGGCAGAGGGGGATCATAGGGGGTTGTAGACATAGTCGTAGGAGGTCGTAGACATAGTCGTAGGAGGTCGTATGAGGACTTTTACTTCGGCGAGTCAACACAAACTTGACATTTTTTTTCAACTCGTCTAGGGTCTTCTAAACTCGTGGATTAGGTCGTCCAAGTGGGACAGGCCCTTAAGGCAGCAATTCTAATGCTGCGCCACTATGCCACCCAATTTAGTTTAGTTTATTATTGTCACGTGCCAAGGTACAGTGAAAAGTTTTAGTGCGCATGTTATCCAGTCAAAGAAAATACGATACAGGAACACAACCAAGCCATCCACAGTGCACAGATAAAGGATAAAGGGTACAACATTCAATGCAAGATATAATATTGAAGTCCAATAAAGTCCAATTAAAGATAGTTTAAAGGTCTCAAATGAGGTAGATGAGAGGTTAGGACTCCCATCAGATTCATTCAGAACATCTCTTGCCCTGTACAATCGCCCACCCCACTGCCATGATCTATTCCCCGTTCGATGCCCCACTATCTTCACCATTTAAAAGATGAACATTCAGGGAAACTGAAAACCTGCAGCAAAAATTCAGCAGTGAAAAGAGTAGAATATGGGAGAAAAGTGATGGTCAGCAACTTTGACAACATACCTCTGCCTCTGTCTTGCATGATGTGCCTGCTGAGGTCAAACTCTGTCCCGAAGCGAACGAGCATCCAAGGCCTCCCTGTTTATCTTCTTGTCCATTGTGTGGGTAACCTCGGGCAAGACGGTTATTAATTCATTAATAGTGATCTGTAAAAACTCTGAGTCTTATTCCTACCGGATCATATAGTTTCCTTTAAAATTGTGGTCAGTGTCAAATGTAAAAAATATATATTTTATGTTCAATCACCAGGGAAACCTACCATCAGTGAAATTTCCTAATTAGTGTTGACATTTCTGGTAGACCTGTATAATTCAAAATGCAGTGTGATGTAACATCATTGCCCAGTGACATGAAGCTGTTAATCTCTTCAAGGCAGTAAATGGTCGCTTTGCTGCAAGTGCAAAACATTCACTTTGAAACGTGTTTTTTGCTTTGTAGGTGAAGTGATAAAAGTTAATTGGTGCTAGTTCTCAAAGTCAAAGGAATGCTTTTTAGGGAGAAGTTGTTTGAATCTGTATATTTCTTTTTCAGATAGCTATTTGGTTCAATATAATGAACCATCTTTCTTTTAAAAAAATGTGATGAACGAAATCGTCTTCTCTTTAAAATCCAATTACTTGAATTGCTTCCAATAATGCTTTCTGCTACTCATGGTCACGTCTGCTTGTTTCCTGATATACAATACTATGATAGTTTTCCCAACCATTGAAAACCAGCTATGCTGTAATCAGATGCCATCCTACAGCTTGCATCCAGATCCCAAGCTTAATTGGCTGGATTTCTTTGACATATTGTTCTCATTATCTCTGATTCTTGGCCAATAGGCTCCAATGGCTGCTGCAAAACTTAATCAGTAAATAACATGCAAACATATGGGCTGAATTCAGATCGCCAAATGGCATTGGTCTCTGTTTAGTCAATTCCCATCCTGTCTATACATTGATGAAGTCTATAGTCACTGTACTTTTATCCAATTACTGAACATTACAAGCATAATAAAGGATCATGATTACCTTAGCAATCCCTCCAAGCAGTGCCAAAATATCTATTTACTAGACCCAAAACACTATTTCTACTCTTCTGCCAGCTGCTTCACTTGATTTGAACCTGAATACTGTCTAACTGTGTCATCAGTTTCAGGGATCTATGTACTTGTACACCTGAATCTCTCTATTTTACAATAACTTCCAGGGTCCTGCTATTTACTGTATAAATCATTGCCCTTGTTTTTAAAGCTAACAGAATAGTAAGATTAAACGAGAACTTACCAGTTTGAAGTTTGATCTTTATTTTATGAGGAGTAACGATGAGGGATTACGTGAAGAAGGCCCGCCTGGCGCTGGAACGGCATACTTCAAAGCAGCGGCATGAAAAACACAGAACACAATAGCCGGAGTAAGATAGTAAGGCTCATCATAGATTTAGAACTACCAGATGATCATTTACTTTATGAGGGTGTGGAGTGGAGGGCACGTAATCCCTCATTGTTACTCCTCATAAAATAAAGATCAAACTTCGAACTGGTAAGTTCTCGTTTAATCTTACTATTTTACTTCGGAGTCACGTGAGTGACTACGTGAAGAGTTTGAAGCTTTCTGTGTTTTTCATGTCGTAGAATTTATTCCATATGACAGTCCGGCTCATTTAACACAGTAACGAGCGAATAACACATTTTTCCCCAAACATTGCCTCAAGTTATGTGATAAATTATTTCACATTATAAAGAATAAAAGTAATGCCCTTTCCATTGAAAGGCAAGTTTATCACAAACTACCAATTGATATATATATTTTGATGGAATGACAAAGCAACAATTATAGAGAACCCAACAGTCCGTGTCCAAACCTGACACCATGACTGGTTCCTTTTTACTTTAACATTAATTTACACCCTCCTGCGGCCTTGCATCTTTGCTCGAGTGGCTCATCCCGTGCCATTCCTGTGAATGTATCTACCTCATTAACAGAGTGATTTTCCACCTTTCAGTGTCTAGTTCCACTGAGTGTATCCAATTTCTAACCATCTAGAATACATTCCTCTAGAACCAACAGTTTTTTACTGAACCTAATGTGGTTTTTGTGTGTAATAAGCAGTCTCATTACCACAGAGACTCTTACCTACTGCAACATATTTCATCAATGTTCACACACACAACTTAAAGCCGACAGGATATGCTTATAGGTTTACCTTGGTTTCAGCTCCTCTTGGTGTGCTTTGTTTGGTAGATTCATAAACATATATGATAATGCAATCTGTATCCACATGCAATTATAACGTAACATTTGCAATGTTTGCTCTCTTATATTGATACTAAAGTCATCAGCATTATTATTTTCAATGTTTAACTTTTTGAATCATAGATAGAGTTAGAGTCCATTGCCTAAGGCAATTCAGGATTATTTATCTCCTGACTCTATATTTTTTACAATTTTGGACAGATTATATATATATATATATATATATATATATATATAAATATATATATATATATATATATATACATACACATATATATATATATATATTTATTAATATCTACATATATATCCCTTTCCATATTGGGATATTATGAATGCACCTGATAACTTCTTGGTTAATATATTGTCCGTTAATAGGACGGTAACACTCTGAGCCCTATTATTGGCTCTATCAATTAGATACTCAGAAAAATGCAATCCACAAGGAACTCACATATATCTAATATGATAAAATAACTTTACTGTATACACAGACTTCCAATTTCTTATAACAAAATATTGTTTTTTAGACTTATTTCTGCAAATTGCAGGTATAACACTTCTTTTATACATAATTATTTTATTGATATGTTGTTATATTAGTTAACATTCATAGACTTCTTTGACCATCAGCTGTTGTAATGGTCTGGTCAACCTGCAGATAGTCAAATTCATATTTTCATGTCATGGATGCTTTTGTACAACAATAAATTACTGCAGGGTTACACAAACCTGGAGATCCCAGCGGGTGCAGCAGCATCCAAAGAGCGAAAGGAGACAGGCAACGCCTCGGGTCGAGACCCTTCCTCAGACTTCAATAAATTGCTGCAACTATGAATCATCACAAGTAGTTCAACATCACACAATATTTATGAAACCATGAAGGATCCGTATTAGGCCACCAAAAATGCCTCTGGCAGTGTCCTGCTACATTTTCATCAGGCACTGCCCTATCAAACAAAATGAGGAACACACAAGAACATCCTTTCCTCATGTAATTGGGAGAAAAGCATCCACCTTCCCTGTTCTTGGTTTACCCACAAGAAACATTTGAAAGATCGGTGATTTAATCTATGCAACCAGATTAATCGTAAGTAATCTATATTAATGACAATATGTTTTTCTCCCAAATTTGTTGTCTCCGATACCATTGTCTCTTCCTTAGAGATAAACAGGTGGACTAAACTTTAAAATATGCCACATCTGTTTACTCAGATAATCCCATGATTGTCATTTGACTTATCTTGTGTGTTTTAACATATGCCACAGCCGTGGTATTGTTCATCTTGATACGACATGGACACTTCCATAATAAAACAATCGATATTTAATCCATAACTCCTTATACTTCAATAATTAATACAAATGTTTGGAAAATTTCTTAGGACAAACCATTTATGCTCACCTGGTATTATTGTCCGCAGTCCCAACAAGAGACGTATCAATTATTTTTATAAGAATAGATAATATTCTTATCTTTACCCAAACATTCACAGAAGCTGTACATCATCTGTAACACTTGCTTCAGTTTGCAACAGCTGTTAATCTTATAGTTGAAGCAGCTTGTGAACCTTTTTTACATTACTTTAATAATGATAACGTATCATTTGATATTTGCATAAGCCTCTTCACAAAGGCATACATATTCTTATAAGCTTCTGTATTCCTTCTTTTGGAACTTTATTTATTCTTTACCTAACCTAATGGAGGGACAAAGCATGTCAACAACAATGAGACATATTTGTATCATGGAACAATTTTTCCCCCCTCTTATGGTGCTGAATTACTTCTAAATTCAGAATAGTAATTTATGAATATTTTATTAATGCCTCAGCATACGCTTTATGTAATGTGTCAGGTCCTTGCCTGCCACCAGGTTTGTAATTGCAGCACTAATTTGCAGCTGACTCTTATACCTTCCAATTTAAATGTAATCAATATAACCCATGACCATGACCTCGTTAGTGCAAGTGCTGATCTTTTATCAGCATAATTGTTCCTTCAGTATTCTGTTTAACAGCCTTGAACTGGTTTAATCCTTTGGACAATGTTTTAACTTGCACAGCTTGACCCACTTTAATTAATTTCAAGCACCTGTAAATATTGATTAACACTTTGTTAATAGCAAATGTATTTCCATGTTCTAGATGTTTCCATTTTCTTACACTGTGAAAGTGTATATAAAATGATGTTTTGTATGGTTTATACCATCAAATCTTTACACTGAGGTAATTTTATAATATACATGTACGTACCCCTTCTTTATTGAAATAACTTTTGAGTGCAAACCTAAAATCAATTTTTAAGATTTTCTTATACAGGTGAACCAATCCTTCCTTAGTTATATTAAATTAATGATCATAATACACCTGTAATCCCCCACAATTGGAGATTTCATGAACTTATTTTGTAACCAGATGTTTGCACCTCTTCAACGTACTTCAAGCCTTCTTTTCCCAATTATATGGGTTTGGATAAGGCTATGTTGGATTATACCACTTCTGCCTTTGTTTTGATCCATTATCAAATCTTTCATTGGATCATAGTTTTTTTCCCCCCAAGTTTAAAGATCTTTGCCTTTGTTTTGATCCATTATCAAATCTTTCATTGGATCATAGTTTTTTCCCCCCAAAGTTTAAAGATCAGTAGTCTGTTCTTTTGTAATCAATATCTTTGATTTATCATAAGGCAGGTTTATTCCATAATAATCAGGAGTTTAACATAACCTGATTTGTATTGATCTGCGAATCTATAGTGCAGATTTGGTAAATTATATATATTTCTTCCCATTGAGCTCCACAAACTGATGGCAATTTATTTTATTTTAAAAGTATTAGTTATTTGCACAACGTTTTATTTTATTTTATTTTTCTTTTTGAATAGTAATGCCATGCACCATTTTGAAATACTTTGAAATTGTATTTCTTATATCTCATATAATTTGAGACATGGATATCATAAACGGATTCACCGTTGATATCTTTATAAAACATAAAAGTTTTATCGTATTCTGCTGTTTCAATCATTACAGCTTTGGTGAGGTTTTTTTCCCATGTTTATTTTTCATGGCCTCACTCATCATTAGTTCTGCTGTTTTAACCATAACAGCTTTTAGTGAGACCAACTTAATTTTTGGTTTCCATGGTAATTTTCCATGGCCTCACTTTTTATTCAGGTGTTGTGCATACACCTGTGTGTATATATATATATATATATATATATATATATTTTTTTTTTTGGTGCTGTGGTGGGTACTTCATGACCAGCCACCACTCTCAGTGCATTATTAGGGTCAGTTTTTGCATTTTATTTTTCACTGCCCTTGTTTCTCCTGAGTTTTTTCCCCCTCAAGGAGACTACCTTCAGAAAAATCTGAGGTAGATATTCGCACCATATTTCATCATATTTTTTTCCCTTTTTATATGTGAAACCCCCTTAGGGTATGTTAGGGAATATTTCCATTATTTTCCGTCTGAAGGCCTTTATTAACTTTTTTTTTTTTAAATTACGGCCTTTCTGACTTATTTAAAATTTCCCCCCCTGCAAAAAGTTTGTGGAGCATCTTAAACTCCCTACCGTATTTTTAACGGTCACCAGTATCGGAACCGGCCCCGTAATTAATCTCCCGTCCCGATCGCTGGGTATTCCCCCGGGACGTTCTTTTTCAAACTCCGTTGTTTTAACAGAGTATTTCTGTTCTATTTTAATCTTTTACTTTACTTTTGTTTTTAAATTCATTTTAAATCCTGGTTCAATACACCAGGCACGGAGTTTTCCAGACCCTAAAAGTTTTTCAACTGCACTTACCTGCCGATTCCGTACCTACCGCTGTAGAGGAGCTGCCTCTGCAGCTTGCTTCTAACAAATTCCTCCCCATCCGAGCTCTTAGAGTAATGGCAGTCCCATTTTTAGGATCCTCCATTGTCAGAGTGAGGCTAAATGCAAATTGGAGGAACAGCATCTCAAATTTTGCTTGGGCAGCTTGCAGCCTAGTGGTATAAATATTGATTTCACTCACTTCAGGTGGCCACGGCATTCCCTCTCTCTCTATCCCTTCCCCACCCAAGTCGCACTAGCTTCTCATTTTCACTCTGCACACAGCTTACAATGGCCTGTTTCCTTTATCAACATTACTTTTTAGCGTCTTTCATTCATTGTTCTTTATCTCTCCACATCACGGTCAACATCTCTCATTTCCCTTATCCCTAACCAGTCTGAAGAAGGGTCTCGACCCGAAACGTCACCCATTCCTTCTCTCCAGAGATGCTGCCTGTCCCGCTGAGTTACTCCAGCCTTTTGTGTCTTCCTACTATTATATCCCTATTGTTGTTATTGCAATCTGCAATTTTGCATCATTTTTGCTGCTCTAATTTCCACTGACTTCTGGAGGGGGTCCGTGGATAAATACCCTCAAAATGGCCACCCTCTTTTTATTTCTGATTGCCCCTCCACCATCTCTTGTTTCTTTATTTGTTCAACCTATTCTCTTCTCATTCAATCTCTCCTTCCTCGCAATCATACAAAGGTTCTCTATTATTGTGTTTTTGTTTCCCCCATTACATTCTATTACTATTCAAACTTTCTCCACTATTGTTTATTTGTCTTTCATTAGGTACAGTCTGACCTGCTGAGTGTGTCAGCATTTCCTGTCATTATTTTAGTTGTCCATTACCCACTGTACTTAACATGTAATTAAATCGTTAATCTGATTCTGGAGTTGCTAATTAAGGAATTCATTCTTGCCAGGTCATTTCTGCTTTTCTTCAGAGAGTTTTGTAGTGCCCTGGAAATGTGATAAATCTATACTTTATGCAATAGATTTTTATTATTATCTTTGTTCAGTGTGCAAGTTGTCCTGGATGTGTGCGCATGCATCTAAAGCATCTACATTCTTGCATATAGAATCTTTACATTCTTGCATATAAAATCTTTACAGTGTGCTTATTATTAGTGTTAAACCCTGACCTCTCTGACAATGTTTAGACACCCCTTCTTTCCAAAATCCGTAACACCCGGCAGTTTCCCACCATTATCGCCTGGCCGACTCCCTGGCCTTCTCTATCACTTGCCCAACCACACTAATTCCCCACAAAACTTTCTATCCTCACGTTACTCCCTTTCCCCTCTCAAATCTCACCCCTCCCACTAACCCCTTCTCAAATTCACTTTCCCCACAATGGTGGAAGCTCACAAGGGAATGGTGTTTGTATGATGTTCAGGATGTGAGTTGCCCTTCCTGACACCTCAGGCTTGTGCGCAGGGGAATTCAATCCCGATCTGTGTGGAGTTTACGCATTGTCTCCGTGCCTGGGTGCTTCCCTCTAGGTGTTCAGTGTGCGCGATTTGGACAGCTAGGCATGGACCTACTCTGCTACTTCACTTTAAAATGGATTGTAATTTTGAAGCCAGGATTTTTAAGAATCATCTGAACAGAATAATAGCCCAAAAGTCTCTGGCCACTGTAGATGCACCCAGTGTTTAGGTGAATGGTACAATAGGGCTGAAGGGAAAGTGGGGAGAATGCCAAAAAACAAATCAGGTTTGTATAGGATTAGTGTAAATGGGCAACATGTTGGTTGGCATGATCTCAGAGTGCTGCAGGGCCTGTGTCTGTGCTGTATTCTGTAGGACATTGTGATTGTCTATTATTCCAAAACTCCTGCCTGAAAATGTGCAGGGCATGTCCTACTGTACTGCTGAATCTTAAGATACATTGACATTTTTAGGCAAGTGTCTTTAGGAATCATCTGACAGAATAATAATCCAAAATCAGCTCTGTGCAGTCCTTTCTCAAATTTCCACACGTCTAAAACTAGATTATGCATGGATCTGATATGTATTGAACAGAATCATGAACGAGGAATTATTTTTCAGGAACCTGAGGAGCAACATTTTGGGGTCAATGTTTCCACACAGAGGGTGGTGAGTATATGGAACGAGCTGCCAGAGGGAGTAGTTGAGGCAGGTATTATAATAACATTTAGAACACATTTGGACAGTAACATGAATAGGAAAGGTTTAGAGCAAAATGGGCCAAACCTAGGCAGCTTAGACTAGTGCAGATGGGGCATCTTGGCCAGCATGGACATGTTGGGCTGAAGGACCTGTTCCCCTGCTGTATGACTCTGTGATTCACAGGTGAAAGTGCTACTACTAATAAAAGAAGATAGAAAGACATGCATTTTATTCCACTTTTCACACATTTTTCTTGGGACATTTAAAAGTATCTTACAGTTAATAAGACAAGTTTTAAAGTGTAGTCTTTTTTGTATAATAACATCAACTAGTATGTGCTGGCCCTCCATGCTGGTAGTTGCTTTGTTGACACGCCATCTCACTCAGAAAGGATTTATTTAAAAGATTCCTGTAGTTCCTTATATGTTTGTGCATATTTTGATGAGAGTTATTTGTATCCTACCTTTACAGGATCCCACTTTTTACTACATCTATTTTACTGAACTACCAAAAGCTTCTAAACCCATCTTCCTGATCGGGTAACTGTAGAGTACGGCTCATTTCTGTTGCTGCAGTGTTAATATTTGGAACTTTCCTGTTTAATTAAACTCAGATGTGTTTGGCGGTAAATATTCACATATCCTTTGGCCACTGTGAAGCAGGCAGCGAGTCAAACACAATTTATTTCATTTTTTGCTATCCTTTCTTCCTCTCTTTTGAGGGGACAATTCTAAATGCTTTGAGAAGGGAGAGGCATTGACTGCTATTTTTACTTCACATTCCAAGAGTCTCGTCACATCTGCATGCCAAGATGAACGATACTCAATTCCTTGTCCCATAAAGTACAGTCAGAGTTTAAATGCCATTAACAGCAGGGGTAAGCAATTTGCAGCTCCTTCTGAAGTTGAACGACAACTTAATTTTTGGAAGTTAATTTACTAAAACCTACCTTCTATGGTGGCTAAGTCTGGAACCATGGATTTAAATCTCTGCTTAAGCCTGACACATAGCATTTTTAGCAATGAATTACAGTGTCACAGTAGTGCAGCTGACAGAGTGGCTGCCTCACAGCGCCAGAGACCAGCGCCTGACCTCGGAGTGGAGTATATGTGGAGCTTGCACATATGTAATTCATTGGAGGGCCATGACCTGAAGATGCTGGAATCTGGAGCATATGAAACAAACTGCTGGTGGAACTCCATGGGTCAAGCAATATTTGTGGAGGATGATCAATGGGTTGGGACGAGAGCTCTGTGTCAGGATGGGGAGTGTCGATGGCAAGTATCCAGATTAAAGCAGTGAGAGCGAGGGATGAAGCGGGGACTAATAGGTGATAGATGGAACAAGGTGAAGTGAGGGATGGTGAGATACGGAGAGGGGAAAGTTGATCTCTCTCTCTTTTTCCATCTCAGAGGATAAAATATGCATCAATATCTCGGATAAATGCACAGACTGGCAAGTGGGATGCTTTTAAAAGAAAGATAGTGAGAGTTCAAATTTGCATGTTCCTGTTAGAGTGAAGGGCAAGGCAGGGATGAGCAGGGAACCCTGAATGACATAAGGTATTGAGGCTTATCAGAAGAAATAAGGAGGCCTGGGTCAGTCACAAGCAGCTGGGATCAAGCAAATCCCTGGAGGAGTGTAAGGGATGCAGGAGTAAACTTAATAAGGAAATTAAAAGGGTAAAAAGGGGACATGAGATAGCCTGTCTATTCACAGATATTTTATGTACAGTAGGGGAAAAAGGAAGCGAATTATGCCCCTCAAAGATCAACGTTAGCATCTGTGTGTGGAGCCTCAATGAATGTTTTTACCATGGAAAAAGAGATAAAGACTAGGGAATTTGGGAAAGTTAATTGGGAAGTCTTTGGGATAGTCCACATTACAGTGGTAAAGGAGGTGCCGGATGTCTTAAAATGCATGAAGTTGGATAAATATGTGGCAAATCAGGTACATTGAAGAACACCACAAGAAACAAGAAAGGGGGAGCTGCCTGACGTAGATGCATCATCATTAGATACAGGTAAGGTGCTGGGAGACTAAAGGGCATGAGCACAACATTTTGAATGGGAGGTCATGTGGGAGATCTCAGTCCTGGTGCAGGGAGTCAACACAAAATGTTGGCCATCCCTTTGCCTGCTCAGATGCTGCCTGACTTGCTGAGTTCCTCCAGCAGTTTGTTTTTTTGCTCACTGTAATTCATTTATTGTTATTTCTGAAGATAATTATTGTAATAGGAACACAACCACTGTTGCTGCGTAGTGCCCTAAGTGTCTTAATTTGCTAATCCTCGATCTTCCTTAATTTCCTTTTGTAGATGTTGGGGCATAGGGAAATTTGTATAAATGATGCTTGGCAGCATCCCTTTTAATTGGCAATATTACAAAGTAATTGTTCATGCTCCCAGATGAATGGAGAGCAGCCGGAGGCACCTATGAAATGTTCATGCAAGTGCTACATGAGAACGAATCCTGCTTCTCAGATGATTTTGTCCATTTGTTTCATTATAGGGACAAATACCTGCAGATCCTGAATAAAGATATTCAGCAGCTTTCAGCTTCTCGCTTCAGCCTATTTTAACTCAAAACAAATAATACATGTCCATCCTGTGACCATTGCCAGAAGGTGGTCTCTGAATTCATATTCTGATATTTGTTAATCATCAGCATTGTAAATATTATTTTTCATCCATTTTCCATTTGTTATAGCTCAGACCAATTAAATTATTCAGAAGACAAAAGTGCTGGAGAAACTCAGCGGGTGCAGCAGCATCTATGGAGCGAAAGAAATAGGCAACGTTTTGGGCCGAAACCCTCCTTCAGACCAGCATCTTAAACAAATTCTTCAGCAGTCTGAGCACATCCATAAAGAAATACCAGATCAAGCTGGAACCTGCAGCAAATATTTATTGTATGTGACCATGTAAATTATATTCAGGGTGAAAGAGGAAATTGTAAATACATGCAATGGCTGGTATTTCAATGTCCAAAAATAAATTTAGGAAGGAATGGCTAATATAAAAAAAGAAGAGTCCTGACCCGAAACGCCACCTATCCATGTTCTCCAGGGACACTCCCTGTCCTGCTGAGTTACTCCAGCACTTTGTAATTAAAAAAATAATAATGTCTGGAGAAATATGTCTTATTATTTTTGGGTTTAACCTTTCCAATGCCATTTCAAGATTTGGTGGTTAGCATTTTCAAAAGATCTGGCCTTATTTAAAAATATTTATTATGGAAGTATAAATGATCAATTAATGGAATAACTACATATTATTTCCATAAATATTTAATTTTTCTAGAAGAATGTTATATGCTAATTGGACGATATCCTAATATGAGGATATTATAATACCATGAGCAAAATCATGGACAGAATTCCAGGGATAGTTGGGTTAAAGTTTGAGGATTATTTGGTGGCTCTGGGCCTATGCTCGTTGGAGCTTAGAAGAAAGAGGGGGGATACCTACCATTGAAACCTACTGAATAATGAAAGGCCGAGATAGAATGGATGTGGAGAGGATGTTTCAAGTAATGGGAGAATTTAGGACCAGAGGACACAGCCTCCGAATAAAAGGACGTAACTTTAAAATAGAAATGAGGAGGAATTTCTTTAGCCAGAGGGTGATGAATCTATAGATTCATTTCCACAGTCAGCTGTGGAGGCCGTTATAATGTATTTTTAAAGCAGAGTTCTTGATTAGTAACGGGCCTGTCCCACTTAGGCGACTTTTTAGGTGACTGCAGGAGACTTTGCAGTCACCACATGGTCGCCACATGTTCGCGGGTGGTTGCCGGGGAGTCGCCTTCATGGTCGTGAGGAGTTCCCACATTTTGGGAACTAGTCGCGGCCTAGTTATGGTCGCCAAGAATTTTTCAACATGTTGAAAAATTAGCGGCGACTAGAATGAAGTCGTCATGGAGATTAGGGAGAATTCTCGAGCCGCAGGTGGGTCGCAAGGAAGTCCTGGTGGATTGCCAGGTTGGAGGTTCTCGTATGTTGGAGCCGGTGTTGACCAATCAATTTCATTGGCTCATTGGGGGGAAAAAAGTAAGCAGTAGTTTTCAGAATGTTAAATGTCGGCCGAACATCACAGCTGTATATCTCTAGCTTCTTAAAAGTTGTCTCTACTCCTTCTCCCTCCTTCTCCCCCCTCTTTTAAAGGACTTACCGTACGCTGTGTTTTAGCTGTCTTATGCCCCTGTCCCACTTAGGAAACCTGAACGGAAACCTCTGGTGACCTTGCGCCCCACCCCACAGGATCTTTGCTGAAAACTCCAATGAGCCAATCAAAATGGCCGATCAGCATTTTCCCTGTAAGTAAATGGCGACCCCACTCCGACCAAATGGCAACCTATTTTTAGTCAAGGCCATTTAAAAAAAAAATTTTTAAAAATAATTGCAGGAACATAGAAGAAGCCTCGACTACGCGGAAACCACTTTCCACCATTAGGGAGAGTGACCAAAACCTCTGGGAACCCCCGGGGACCTCACGGAAACCTTGGGTGGGGCGCAAGGTCTCCAGAAGTTTCCGTTCAGGTTTCCTAAGTGGGACAGGGGCATTAGTTACAGCACCAACCTTCCTGTTTTTCGTGGTGTGTGTCTGTATCACCTTGGCTTTGCACCGTGGGAATTTTTTAGACAGCACTCCCCCCCGCTTGCACTGGCCCCCGCCTTTGCGATGTGTTTGTGTGTGTGTGTTCCACTCTGACAGTCGCCGTTCCAGTTCCCGGTTTTTCAGGGGACTGCTGGCAACTTGACAGTTGCCTGGCAGTCCGCTGAAAAATCGCCTAAGTGGGACAGGCCCATAAGGGTGACAAAGGTTGCTGTGAGAAGGCTGGAGATTGGGGTTGATAGAGAAAAATAGATCGGCCATGATCTATTTTCTAGCGGAGCAGACTTGATTGGCCAAATGGCCTAATTCTGCTCCTGTGTCTTATGAACTTCTAAATTCTTAGGAAGTTTAACACAATAATCCCCTCCAAGCTGGTTACCAAACTTGCAGAACTGGGTCTCTGCGCATCCCTCTGCAATTGGATACTCAACTTCCTCATTCACAGACCACAGTCTGTTCTTATTGGTGGAAATGTATCAGACTCGATAACAATCAGCACGGGAGCACCTCAAGGCTGCGTGCTCAGCCCCCTGCTGTACTCACTCTATACTCATGACTGCGTAGCCGGTCACAGTGTGAACTCCATCATCAAGTTCGCTGACAACACCACTGTAGAGGGACGTATTACTGATGGGGATGAGTCGGAGTACAGAAGAGAAATCGAGCGACTGTCCATATGGTGCCAGCACAATAACCTGGCCCTCAATACCAGCAAAACCAAGGAACTGATTGTGGACTTTGGAAGGAGTAGGATGGGGACCCACAGTCCTGTTTATATCAACGGTTCGATGGTTGAAAGGGTCAAGAGCTTCAAATTCCTGGGCGTGCACATCTGTGAAGATCTTTCCTGGTCCGAGAACACAGATGCAATTATTAAGAAAGCTCAGCGCCTCTACTTCCTGAGAAGATTACGGAGAGTTGGTCTGTCAAGAAGGACTCTCTCTAACTTCTACAGGTGCACAGTAGAGAGCTTGCTGACTGGTTGCATCGTGGCTTGGTTCGGCAACTTGAGTGCCCTGGAGAGGAAAAGACTACAAAAAGTAGTAAACACTGCCCAGTCCATCATCGGCTCTGACCTTCCTTCCATCGAGGGGATCTACCACAGTCGCTGCCTCAAAAAGGCTGGCAGCATCATCAAGGACCCACACCATCCTGGCCACACACTCATCTCCCTGCTACCTTCGGGTAGAAGGTACAGGAGCCTGAGAACTGCAACAACCCGGTTCAGGGATAGCTACTTCCCCACAGCCATCAGGTTATTAAACGTGGGTCGGACAAAACTCTGAACATTAATACCCCTCCATCTGTTATTTGCACTTTATTAATTTATTAATCAATGTGTGTATTTAAGTATATAACTGTAGTCAATGCCTACTATGTTCTGTTGTGCTATGCAAAGAAAGAATTTCATTGTCCTGTCAGGGACACATGACAATAAAACTCTTTTGACTTGACTTTTTGAAGTTCCACGTTACAAGGAATAAAACGAGGGAATTGCTGTATCTCAGTGTGAACAGCTTGTAATACATGGCAAAATGATCAAGAGTTGAGAGAGCCGAAGGCAGTGAGAATGAATATCTTTATATGCTGATACTTCATAGTTTGGTGAGCCAGTGTGGAAAGCAGAGTCGAGGTAGATGTGACAAAGGACATTCAGTCAGCAATCTGCTGCTGTTACATCTGCCGAGTGTGGAGATTTAAGTCAGGTTTTACAGGAAAGTAATTACAGCACAGGTGGGGAGAGGAGGGAGACAACTCCTCATAGAAAAATCTTGTTTCTTGCACAGACTTATTATTTTTAGAAATCTTCTGTGTAATTTAGATATTTGTCTGAGTCTATGTGTCTCTGATGCTGCTGCAAGCAAACTTTTCATTGCACCTGTACTTCAACGTGTGAGATATGACAATAATTTGGAGTATTGTGTGGAGTTCTGGTCACCCCATTACAGGAAGAATGTGGAGATTTTGGTGAGGTGCAGTAAAGGTTTACCAGAGTGCTGCCTGGATTGAAGGGCATTAATTATCAGAACAAGTTGGTCAACTTGGAGTGTTTTCTTTGGTTGAGTGGAGTTTAAATAGAAGTATATCAAAATTATGGGAGGCATAGAGAGGATAGATAGTCAGAACATTTCTCCCAGCGCAGAAAGACGAGAGGGCTTTGGTTTAAGTGAGAGGGGCAAGGTTTAAAGGAAATGTGCATGGCAAGTTTTTTACACAGAAGGTGGTGGGTGTCTGAAATGCTCTGCTGCTGACAGTGATGGAAGCAGATATGACAGTGGGGTTTAATTTAGATCACATTTTATATTTAGATTTAATTTTAGATAGGCACATATATATGCAGGGAATGGAGGGGTGTGGATCATGCACAGGCAGATGAGATTAGTTTAGCTTGGTATCATTTTCAGCATGGACATTGTGGGCTGAAGGGTATTATCTGTGCCGTGATTTTCTAAGTTCTAATAAGCTTGACTTGGCTTGAATGGGGAAACAGTCCTGGGAATGGTCATTCCACTTTGCTGATACAGTCCTGCGGCAACGTGAGCACCTAGAGACGTGTGGGCTTGAGCTTCAGGAGCATGACACATCAGCAATGGTCACCAGGATAATCAGGCTTTGGGGTCAGATGGGGCTGGCTGGATGGGCAGGTCTAGCCTCAGTAGGGAGCATGGCCAACATTTATAGAAAGAGATATAGAGGTCAACTGGACACTTCAGCTGTGGCCTTGAGAGCATCAGCAGCAAAAGATAAAAGAGGACCAGTGTGAGTAGATTGACTCCTCAGAAGGCTCGGGTGCAGGCCATGCCAGGTCGGGCTCCTTTCTCTAATTCCGAAGCTGGTCCCAATTATCCCAATGAGTCCTTTAGCGAGACAGCTCACTCTGTTCAAGGCCTCATCTGACATCAAAATATGTCTTCCAGAGTACATTTAACAATCAGGTTTTATTTAAAATTCACTCAGGTAGCATACAAAAAAAAAGCTAAATGGGAGAGAATATTTGGTTTAATGAATCCTTAATGATTTTGTTGGACAAAATGTGTTTGTGGATTCAGAATTAGACTGAGTCTGGTCTGTCACATTTATTTTTATTGCCTACAAAATTAAGTAAGTTATTTTCCAGCTTTTATTCGTACCTCATGGTTAGCCACAAACACCATTTTTGTCTGTATCAACGTGCTGTCTGAAAACGTTTCAATAACACTGAAAAATTTCATACAATTGAATGAAAATGAGATGCTGGAAAAAGTGGACAACTCCTCATAAAAAAAAAAGTCATGCATAGAAAAGTAGTAGACAAAGCCAGATAGAGTCAATTTTGCAAACCATACTTATTTGCCGAAACAGGCTAAAGCATACACAAGTGATTGGCAGATATGCCTTAGACTTCTCAGAAAGTGTCACCCTGTTATCAATAATATCAAAATGTCTACAGATACTGGAATATAACTCTGACCTTCCATCTTATTTGAGTCTCCTGAAATAAAATCCATATTTAAATGGATAATTTTAGGGCATTCTTTGAAAGTAGTATTTAAGGCAATAGTTACTGTAGAGATAACAAACAACCATGATGGATGCTTCTCTTTTCATTGCGTTCCTCAAACCTTCAACCTGCCTGGTGCACAAGTAACACTTTTTGTGGCACTGATGCCCATTACTTTTACACAGCGGAAGTAGAAATCCTCCAGACGTTGATTCTTGGTGGATGAACTCCAGGTCAAGGTCAAAAGCCATGAACTGCCACATCCTTCAGATGATCTAGTCGTCGGTACATTGAGCTAATGGACCAACCTGATCCAAATCTGGGATAGCAGAATGTTTTACCAATGGTACAAAGTGGCCAGTGGGAACTCCACAGGCAAAAGTCGAGTTGGATCCGGCTCACACTTAGATTTTTGCAAGAGAAACACATCTTCACCAAAAGCTGACGGATCGGATGGTAGATTTGCAATTTATTGGTGCAATGTATGCATTAATAATGGCTTGGAATTACTGTTTTAAAAATAACAGAGAGAAAAAAAGTACCAGTAAAGTCTTCCTGAAATATGACAGAAACATATATTTACAAATAAGCGGTGGAATGAAAAAATGAATTTTCTTTGATTGTTAATAACTGTCAACGGATGTAAGAAAGGATAGTTAATCCATGTGCATGTGGAAAATGTGGTTGTACAATGCACATGTAAAGTATCTAGAACCGTTGTGCTGGTCTTGCTGATTGCTCACATTAGAGATTTTCATCAATGGTATCAACCAAACTATGCACGTTTCATTATCACAGTACCTTATCCATTAGCAACCTATGATAACCTCTGGATGGTTGCACTCAGATCAACATCTGCTGCTGGTTCAGCAACCATGCTTAAAACATTATGTAACTCGCTGTAGAAATCCAAGATCAATGATGCCAAAACCCAACTGGAGTTAGCAATGGATCGCATGGAATTTGTCTGTCACTGATTTGTTTGTATGTCTTCTGTTACTGAGAGAACTATCAAAATGTTAGTCGTTCTCCTTCTCCTTGATGCAACAATGAATCCAATTAATTAATCATCATGACTTGTAGATATTGAACATGTTTTTGGAAAATAAATCCTCCAGTTGTCAGCCCCAGGAAATATTCAGTTCTTTTTGACTGTGATCCTATTATTTCCAGGCATTGCTCGCAGTTATCACTGAGGCTCACGTGTTTTCCAGCAGGTCTATGCATTCACCAATAACAGGAATAATACAAACTGGCTTGTGAGGAAGAATAGCTGTCTAGAAATTGGGTTAACTGATGATGCCCAACCCACAGCTCAGGGACTACATTTGATCCTTTCAAAGTTCCTTCAGGGACTGGCAGGTTGTTGGGTGTCCAAGTGTGAATCCGTCCCTGCCCAGAAACATTCCTTGATTCTCTGCAGGCATGAGTTTTTCTGCCTCCTCCCTGTGTTTTCACAATGAAGAGGAGAATATCCTGCTTCACAGTTACACAATATCGATATAATGTTAGCCAAGTAATTTAATTTCTTGACTAGTACGGTGTTCTCAGAGGTTACAGGGCGGGGCATGAGAATGGGGGTTAGGAGGGAGAGATAGATCAGCCAAGATTGAATGGCAGAATAGACTTGATGGGCCGAATGGCCTAATTCTTCTCCTATCACTTATGAACTTATGATCTTATGTGACCTTATGATTCTATGATTTCCCCAATGCAGTGGATCTAAACGTTTTGAGTATGATTTTAAGAACATTGAATCTCAATGCAGGTGTGTGGGATTAACTCCAAACAGAGGGAAAGTGTTTATTCCACCAACAATAGATTCCGTTGCGTAATAATTCAGAACAAAGTTAAAAAAATGAATTGCGCTTTTCAGGAAATAGTATATATTCCACCCACAGGAATGGCCTGACAGCTGGGTGAACCACAGCCCCAAGTCAACAATCATTCTTTCCTGACCCCCTAATATCAGTCTGGTCCCCGACCCAAAACATTGCCTATCCATATACTCCAGGGATGCAAACTGACCCGCTGAGTTACTTCAACATTTTTTGTCTATCTTTGCCATCATTCAAAATTGGCACAGAAAACTTGTAGACAAGTCTAATAGTCACAGACTATGCACAGAATACTACAGGGTAATCATACTAGTAAGAAAAACAATTCATGTAATGCAATAACAAGAATTAAAACAGTAAAACACATATGAATATGAGTAACATATTCTTGGTCCAACTGAAATGTGGGCATCATCTAGTCTGGCTTAGGGGTCCCACTTGACCCTATAGATCTTGCTGCATTTGCTGCATGTGAAGGCCGTTGGCTGAGAGGCCCTGTCTACTCCACACTTTCCAGTTCTCCATGCCTCTTCCACTGCCTTCTTGAAGAGTTCCGCAGCTATCTTCCTGCTGTCCATGTCAAGATCTACCATTACATTTATACTTGTCGTAGATTTGTTTAGTCTGGGAAATTCTGACCCAGTGACCAGTTCAGCATAAAGAACATGCGATTAACATTGCCTATCCATCACAGTCTTTGCTGCAACAATCAGCACAAGAGCATGTAATCACTATTTATGTGTTGGAAACTGTTTCTGTAAAGTTCCTATAAATTAATATGCAGGGTCCCAATTTAGTGTGACTTAACGTTTCTGAACAAGAACACTTTTAGACAATGCACACCTCTGGAGCGAAAGGCAAAAGAAAAACAGGTCACCTGAATTGAAATTCTGATAGTGACTAGTTTTAGGTGGAGAGGAGTATGCTTACTTGAATACATGTTTAGAATTCTTGCCTGGTTCCTCTGGCCTTCTGGACCAGTTGTTATCTGACACTGACAGGCGATGTATGGGGGTCATAGAATTAGCATGGGCTGCTCTGTCCCTTGAATTACTACTGCTTCTCTCACAAGAAGATATATACTCCACCCACAGGAATGGTCTGATAGCTGGGTGAGCCACAGTCCCAAGCCCACAATCATTCTTTCCCAACCCTCTAATATCAGTCTGGGTCCCGACCCGAAACATCACCTATCCATATTCTCCAGCGATGCAACCTGACCCGCTGAATTACTCCAACATCTTTTGTCTATCTTTTCCATCATTCAAAATTGGCACGTCAGAAAGCTTGTATGCAACTCTAAAAGTCACAAATACTGGAAGACTATGCATGGAATACTACAGAGTAATCATACTATTAAGAAAAACAATTCATTTAATACAATAACAACAAATAAAACAGTAAAACACAGATGAATATGAGTAACATATTCATGGCCCAACTGAAATGTGGGTGTGGTCTTCCCCTCCTACATTTTATTTGGTGAACCTCGATTTATGATGCCCCCTAAAGCCAGCATGTTCAATGTTTCTCAAGATAACTATTATAGTGGCTCAATGTCTGGTCTTTTGTTGTCATGCTGTTTCTGCAACCCTTTTGACTGGCTCCAGCAATCCACATTGTGTTAGTAATTAAGCTGACATTGGCACCCTGGTATGTTCATGTTATGCCAACAGTTGCCACTCACCATTCTGGTTTGACATTTGACCCAAGTCGAGACTTCCTGGCTCCAAACCACATGGGATGCAGTCAGAAGGGAAAGAATTCCAAGAAACTTGCAACCAAATAGTTTTATCCTGATTCCAGCAACTTTGGAGAAACCACAAATTAATGTTATCTACTCTGCACCAGTACATTATAATTATTTGTTTTCTCAATATGTTATGTTTGCAGGTTCTGGCAGTCGTGTTTTCGCACATTTTAGAAAAGTGTGACAATCATTAATTAGAAAAGTAGTCAAATGGTGTGGAGTACGACACATCAGCTGACTCCTAAAGTTGAATCTTACACCTACATGCAATGATCTACCTGTTTCTGCTACATCTCATGTGGATAGCCATGTGAACAGTTCCTCCAGTTTTCTGTGCAAAAATGTGAAGAAGGATTAACTTTCAAAATCACTGCTGGAGCATGTTATTTTCTATCAAATCCCCAGGAAGGGGTTTCCTTCTCTCTGTTTTATGCTCCTGAGAGTTGGAGAGTGAATTACTTTCTTCGTAACATTTGTTATCTTTTCATTTGCTACTAGCTAACAAATGTTAAGAAGGAAACAAGGTAGAGCACGGCAGCTGGTGAAATAAACATCCATTTCTTTTTGGCTGTTCCTCAGGGTTCACCTCCTTTGATGGGTGGTATCCTGGGCCATGTTCTGTGTGCTCGTCTCAGCAAGTGGAATGCTACAATTAGTCTTAATGTGCTGGGCCAGGTAAGGAAATTTACACAAAGAACTATTACCGATCGCTGTACAGTCACTCATATGAGGTGGGACTCTTTAGTCTGCATCTTCTTGGTTATGATCCCTAAGCCATCCAAATGCAGGATCACAGAATCATTACGGAATGCATTTAATGGTGTCTCTGACACAATCCTGCCGACAGGAGTTGTGCTGCTGTTCTTTGCTGAACTGACCATTGCCTCATTGAGGTCAAATGCAGCTCCCAGCCTTGCCTCCCACTGGACTATGACCCCACCGCTGAACATCAACCCATTGTCTCTCAAGCAGACACTGATCTCATTTCCTCAGGAGATCCAGGTCTCCAGACCCAGAGTTCTCCAACTAATGCAAACAGCTGGAGGAACCCAGGCGCTATCTGTGGAGGGGAATGGGCCAATTACATCATCGGTTCATTTCCCTCCACAGATGCTGCCTGACCTGCTGAGTTCCTCCAGCAGTTTGTTTTTTCGCTCAAGATTCTAGCATTTGAAGACTCTTGTGTCTCCAAATCTCCAACTTTGCTCAACATGTTTCATATCCTCATCAAGAAGGATGGTCATTGGAAGAGCTATTTTCTCAGCTTGTTCTTGTTACAATTTAATTCTTGCTAGCAATGCCCTGTGCTTTCACCCTGTCCTGTCCCTTCACGCCAACATATGCGAGGCCTCTCATCCTCTCATCCTCTCCACCACTTTTATAGTTTGCAGTTTACTGGGCACACCAGGCTCATTTGCAGCAAGGACGTCTCATTTCACCACACCTCCATCCCACCCTTTTACCCTTTCTTGAACAGAAGCCCAACCTGTCACCCTCCACTCATTGTCCTCTTTCGCCTTGCTGGACGTTATTACTTTGAACTATAACTCGACTCACTTTCTTCAAATCAAAGGTGGAACGATTGGTCCAGATTTCCTTGTGGGAGCAATTCTTGTTTCATTTCTACTCAGACCATCCATCACACCTTGCCCTGGTGCATTGAGGCTGGGGTTGGTTCTTGCTCCATATACAACGTGGAAACTTCATCAACTTTGCTGCCGTCTTTGGCAACCTGGATTACCTTCCTACAGCACTTCCCATACAACCACGGGACATGCAACACTAGTCATTGCACCTGTACCTTCCAACCATCCAGAAACCCAAACACTCCATCCAGGTAAAGCAATGGTTTGCTTGCACTTCTCCCAAAAGCATGTGGTGTTCACAATACTGTCCACTCTATACTGGTAAAACTGAACAGAGATTAGATGATTACTTTGCAGTATCTCTCTCTTTGTGTTTAATTTGAAAGAATGAGCTAGAGCTTCCAGTTGCCTATTCCATTAATTCTCCAGCCCACTTATGCTCTGACTACATCTCTAGCCTTTGACACTTGTAGATGTATTTTCCAAAGCAACTCAGCTTGAGGAACATCTTATATTCATTCAAGGTCAGCATCAGCCCTGAGGATTCAATAATAATTTTAATTATTTAAGGTGTCAGCCTTTCCAGTTTATGTCAGATCTGGGACTTGCTGAAGATACACTCAAAATGCTGGAGTGACAGTGGGACTGGCAGCATCTCTGGAGAGAAGGAATGGGTGATGTTTTGGATCGAGACCTTCAGGGACTTGCTGAGTAGGGTAAGCTCAGCAAGTTGGCCAACGTCTAAGGGGAAGGAGGGCAGACTTCATGTTTTGGATTGTGCCTTTTCTTTTCTGTGGATGTGCAACATTAAACTGGGCCATTACTCTGCTCTTCTCCATGGATGCTGCCTGGCATGTTGAGTATTTCCTGAATTTTCAGATTTTATTTCAGATTTCCAACATCTATTGTTTTTTTGCAGTTTGGTCTGCAGCAGGTTTTGCTGTAACCCGGTTGTTATCTCTCCACAGAAGCTGATGACACTACCAGGTTTTCTCAATTTTCTCCTTTATTTCAGATTTCTCTCAACAGCCGTGCACTGAATCTTACAGTTCTAAATAAGTATTTGTTTTGTTTTCTCAGCCCACCCCTCTATTCACACCTCCTTCAGATACTTTAGCTGTCAACGACAAATCTTCACCACCTTTCTTTGATTATCACCATTCTGAGTCAATCATCTTCTCTTGGTCTCCACATATCACAGACAATCATGTAGGAAGGAACTGCAGATGCTGGATTAAACCAAGGATAGATACAAAAAGCTGGAGTAACTCAGCGGGACAAGTAGCATCTCTGGAAGGAAGGAATGGGCGATGTTTTGGGTCCGGACCCTTCTTCAGACTAGTGGTCTGAAGAAGAGTCTCGGCCCGAAACATCACCCATTCCTTCTCTCCAGACAACCCTTGTGTTCGCTCCATGCTTATCATTCTTTTCCCGTTTAAAAATGCCTGTTTTCTAAATGTTCCCAGTTGTGAAGAAAGATCATTAACCCAAATCCTTAATTTGGTTTCTTCTTCCACAGTCGGTCTGGTGGTGAAATAGTTAGTGATGCTGCCTCACGCCTCGAGGGATTTAGACATCCTCCTGAACTCAATTGCTGTCTCTGGAGTTTGCACCTTCTCTCCATGGCCCTGAAATTGTATTCTTTCCCTCAAGTATTTATCCAATTCTCTTTTGAAAATCTCCTCCAAGAATATGCGTACACTTTCAGCAGCATGGTAATTACATTCTGGGTTACTTCATTGATGCCAAATCATATTGGTCCCAGGAGTACGGGTGGTGCAAGAAATTACAAACCAGTGCTGGAAGTAATACTGTGGGATCAGGACTGTGAAGTATATGAGACATGGCCAAATCATTTTTATGAAGATATATACTTTCCCTTTTCTAATCTTAATTGTTTTTTTTTTCTTAATCTTTTTTATTGAGTCATTTTTGTTGCAGGGACTATGTGTCACACTTGCCATGAAGGTGCCCGATAAGACAGTGTGAAGGTGGCCTTGTTTTGCATTCATAGAACATAGAGCATAGTGCAGCAGAAAGACAGGCCCTTTAACCCACAGTGCTGTGCCAAACATGATACCAAATTAAACTAATCTCTGCCTGCACATTATCCATACCCATCCATTCCCTGCATATCCATGTGCCTATAAAATCCTCTACCATATCTACCTCCACCACCACCCCTGGCAGTGCATTCTGTGTTCCCATTACAGTCTGTGTAAAAATCTTGCCCCGCACATCTCCTTTAAACTTTATCCCTCTCATCATAAAGCTATGCTCTCTAGTCTTTGACATTTCCACCCTGGGAAAAAGATTATGGCTACCATATCTATACCTCTTATCATCTTATATATTTCTATCAGATTGAGAAGCTTCAGATTCAGAACAGTTAGTCCATGAAGGCAGAAGGCAGTGGAGTTGCTATTACTAAGGAGAAGGTGCTTGGAAAGCTGAAGGGTCTGAAGATGAGTAAGTCACATGGACCAGATGGACTACACCCCAGGGTTCTGAAAGAGGTAATCTGAGAGATTGTGGAGATTGTGGACGATATTGGTGATCTTTCAGGAATCACTAGAGTCAGGAGTGGTTCCAGACAATTGACAGATTGCAAATATTACCCCACTGTACAAGAAAGGAGCAAAGCAGAAGATACAGATTAGCCCGACCAGTGGTTGGTAAGATTTTAGTCCACTATAAAGGATGAGGTTACAGAGTACTTAGAGGCACATGATAAAATAGGCCAAAGTCAGCTTGGTTTTGTGAAGGGAAGATCTTGCCTGACAAATCTGATGGAATTCTTTGAGTAAATAGCAGGATAGACAAAGGAGAGTCAGTGGACATTGTTTACCTGGATTTTCAGAAGGCCTTTGCTAAGGTTCCGCCTGTGAGGCTGCTAAAGAAGATGAGAGCCCATGGCACCAGAGGGAAGAAACTAGCATGGATAGCAGGTTGTCTGGGTGGAAGAAGACAAAGAGGGAATAAATGCGGCTCTTTCTGTCAGTGACTAGTGTTGTTCCACAGGGGTCGTGCTGGGGCTGCTATTCTTCATTTTGTATATCAATGATTTGGATGAGGGAATTGACGGCTTTGTGGCCAAGTCTATGGATGATACAAAGAAAGTGAAGTAGCAGATTGTGCAGAGAAAGCTGGGACTGCAGAAGGACCTGGACAGGTTGAAATAATGGGTAAAGAAGTGGTAGATGGAAAACAGTATAGCCAAGTGTGCAGACATGCATTTTAGTAGGAATAAAGGTGTAGACTATTTTCTAAATAGGGAGAGGATTCCAAAATCAGAGGTGCAAAGGAACTTGGGAGGATTCCCAAAAGGTTAATTTGCAACATGAATTAGTAGTCAGGAAGGCAAATGTAATGTTAGCATTTATTTTGAGATGAGTAGAATATGAAAACAGGGATATATTGCTGAGGCTTTATAAAGCACTGATGAGACTGTCTTTGGAGTATTGTGAGCAATTTTGGGCCCCATATCTGAGGAAGAATGTGATAGCATTGGAAAGGGTCCAGGGGACTTTTAAGAGAATGATCACAGGAATGATTGGATCAATGTATGATGAGTGTTTAATGGCACTGGGTCTGTACGTGCTGGAGTTTGGAAGGCTGAGGGGGGACCACGTTGAAATTTAACAAATAGTGAAAGGCCTGGATAGAGATAATATGGAGAGGTATTTCCACGAATGGGAGAGTCTAGAACCAGAGAACGCAGCATCAGAATAAAAGGATGTACCCTTAGATAGGAGATGAGGAGGAATTCTTTAGTCACAGGGTGGTGAATCTGCAGAATTCATTGCCACATTCTTTGTGGCGGCCAAGTAGCGGCCATTCATTGTGGCGGCCAAGTCATTGGGTATTTTTAAGATGGAGATTGACGGATTCTTGATCAGTAAAGGTACTTAGAGTTCTGGCGAAAAGGCAGAAAAATGGGCTAAGAGGGAAAGATAGATTAGCCATGATTGAATGGTGGAGTAGACTCATTGGCCTAATTTACTCCAATGATTTATGAACTTATGAATGACATGCAAAATTAAGGCCGAGTAGTTTCCTTGATAACTTGGACAGCAGAAAATCAACCACTGGTGAACCAGCGGATCATGTAAAGATAAACACCAGATGAACACCAGGCAATTATCGGGGCTACCTCCTGCACCCGTGGACATTATTAACTTTACCATTAACTTCAACCCTGCTTTGAAATTCACCTGGACTATCTCTTACACCTCTCTCCCCTTTCTTTATCTCTCTGTCTCCATCACTGAAGATAAACTATTGACTGTATACTTCTGCTCCTATTACATGAATTTATGAGCTTATGACTAAAGTCTACTATAAACCTATCGATCCCGCAGTTATCTGGACTACACTTCTTCTCGCCCTGCCTCTTGCAAAAATGCTAAGTCCTGCTCTCAACGTCTCCGTCTCCACTGCACCTGCACCCAAGATGAGGTTTACCGTACAAGGACATCCGAGATGTCCTCATTCTTTTGTGAACATGGCTTTTCCCCTTCTGTAATAGAAGTGATCCTCATACACCTCTCCTCTGTGTCCAGTAGTTCTGCTCTCACTCCCCCTCCCCCCCCCCCCCACAGATGCAACAAGGACAGAGTTCTTCATATTTCAGCCCATCAGCCTCTGCGTCCAACACATTGTCCTCTGACGTTTCCGTCACCTCCAACATGATCCCGCCACTAATCACATCTACCCACTCCACCCCTTTCTGTCCTTTGCATAGACCGCTTCCTCTGCAAAGCTTTGGTTCACTCATGCCTTCCCACTCATCCACCCCCAGCGCAAACGCAGATGAAACACCTGCCCTTATACCTCCTCCCTTACCTCCGTCCAGGAACCCCTGCTGTTTATAAAGGTGAGAAAGAGGTCACCTGCATCTCCACTTATCTCATCTTCTGAAGCCGGTTTTCCTGATGTGGGCTCCCGTACATCGGCGAGAGCAAGCATTGATCGGCGATGGTTTCGTTGAACACTTCCACTCAATCCACCAAGACCTACTAGATCTCACAGTTGCTAACCACTTTAATTCCCCTTCCTTTTTTAGGTAATGTCTCCAAACTTCTCCTTTTAGGTAACCAGACATGGCTCTACTGTACACCTGTAGATGTTTAAGAGAGTATTTGTATGTTTATGAAATTATAAATCTCCTCAATCTTCTAAGGAAGTAGAGGGTGGATGGGATATCATAGTATCAATATGCTAGGTCCAAGACAGGTCTTCAGAGATATGCCTGTAGGGTAAACTATATTTATTTATTGCTAGAGGCTTAACAGGCAAGGCAGACAAACTTGGAATGTGGATTGGCTCAAGGGACTGGGATATTATAGCCATAACTAAAACATGGATGAGAGAAGGGCAGGACTGGCAGACCAATATGCCTATATGCTATAGGCAAGGTAGAGATGCAGGTATAAGGAGATGTTTTATTTTTTGAACAGAGAAGACATAACTACAGTGCTCAGAGATGTCCTCATTCTTGGGGGATTGTCCAGTGAGGCAATATAGGTAGAACTTGGAACTAGGAAGGGAACTATCACTGTTTGATAGGCCTTCCAATAGTCAGTGTGAATTAGAGGAGCAGGTGTGTAGGGAGATTGCAGATGACAGTATAAATAATAGGGTGGTATTAGTAGATTTCAATTTTCATTATATTGATTGGATCGCCTGTCGTGCAAATGGATTGGACAGGATGGAATTTGTTAAATGTGTCCAAATATGTTACCTTAATAAATATATAGAGGACCCAACTAGAAAAGGTGCACCAATGGACCTGCTCTTTGGGAATGATATAGGGCAATTGACTGGTGCCAGTGGGGGAGCACTTTGGGATCAGTGACCATATTCTTGTTTATCTTAAAGTAGTTATAGAGAAAGATAGGACTGGCCCACAAGTAAAGATCCTAAATTGGGGCAAGGCCGAATTTGGGGGCATTAGGTGGGAACTTGCAGACGTTGGTTGGGAGAGTCAGCTTGGGTAAGGGGACAGCTGGTGAGTGGGAGATTTTCAAAAGTGAGAAAGCAAAGAGAACAGGGGCAGCATGTTCCTATTAGGATGAAGGGCAAAACTGGCAAGTTCGTGGTACCCAAATTGACAAGAGATATTGAGGCCCTGGTCAGGGAAAAGACGGAGGCATACATCAGATTTAGGCAGATGGGATCAAGAGAATCTCTCTGTGAGTGTCAGAAGTGTAGGAGTACAAGTAATCAGGAGAGCAGAAAAGGTGCATGACATGGAGCTGGTAAAGACAAATCACAAGTGATTTTACAGGTATATGAAGAATGAAAGGGTGGCAAGGGAAAGAATACTTCCCCATTGCTGTCTATGTGCAGAACCACAAGCGATGGGGGAGATAGTAAATGCATACCTCACATCTGTTTTTACTGAAGAGATGATCATGCAAGCTAAGGAATTAAGGCCTAGGACATAAACAAATTACCAAAGAGGAAGTGCTGGTGGTTTAAAGCGCATTGAGGTGAATAAATCCCCATGGCCTGACCAAATACATCATATGACCTTGTGGGAAGCTAGAGAGGAAATTGCAGAGGCCCTTACAGAGATATTTGCATCATCTTTAGCCACAGGTCACTTTTAATTATTTTCCCTCTCAGTTTGACCTTTTTCCACTCAATGGGTAGTCTGTATCTAGAATGAGCTGCCAATTATAGATGCAGATACAATTATGACTTTTAAAATATATTTGGAAAGAAATATGGTTAGCAAGGGTTTAGAGTGCCATGGGCCAAATGCAGGCAAATAAGACTAGCCTAATATGCCAACTTGGTTGGAATGGACAAGGTGGACTGAACGGCCTGTTTCCGTGCTGTCTCGGTCTTTGACTGTGTACACACCTCCAAGGACTGAATCTATCACCTAATATGGTATTGAAATTATGTTGTACTAGATATTGCTGTTTTGCTTTGTGAAGGTAAGTTTTTCTGTTGCCCACTCTGTCTACCTTAATTCGTAAACAGGTGTGACTTAAATTTTAAATTTTATCCAGTTTCTCCTTCACTACAGGAAGACTGCAGATTAACCGAGAAGTTCCACAAAATCCCGAGTCTTGACATCACGGATGCTCGGGGAAACCCGACTGTGGATGGACGTTGCTTTTGTAGGTGTGTAATAGAACTTAGTTCCACCTGTTTCCACAAACTAAACACAAAATTAAGATAGACACAAAATGCTGGGGAATCTCGGCTGCAAAAATCAAACGGGATACCCGGCTCGGGGGGGGGGGGGCGGGGGGGGGGGGGGGGGGGGGGGAAAACCCGACCATCTCTTCAGGAAACCTGTCCAAATAGGTAAGACCTGGATGAGGAATCAAAGCTGTCCGGCTTATCAAGGTACCACGGCAACAACACACCCCACGCCTCTATCGACAGCAAGTGTTTCACTGAAGCTGGTGGCAGCTTCAAAGCTGGGCACAAGTCTTTCAGGCCAAGGCCCAAACCGGTCCTCAGGGAAAAATATGGGATCCATGCACCCCAGCAATCCTACTCTCCAAATCTGTGACAGAAATAGAAACCGCATCAGGGGCCTTTGGGCTTACCACAAGACCACCAATAACCATGTAGGTGGGTCTGGTTCTTTCCGAAATATGAGGTATGTGGACCATTTACGTTAGTAAAATTTACACTTGTTTTGTGCATATGATCTATTTATAAATTAAAAGATAACATGAGATCAGTTTTATACAGCACAGTATACGAGCAAGACAGACGCAGGAATTGGCCAGAGTTCTCGGAATATGGCTGGAATTGCCTTTCAGGACAGGGCCCGCAGTTGCGGCCTGCTCATTGTCATAACGGAAGATACCGGTTATACTCGCATGTGCAGTACAGACATTTCTGAATAGGAAACTTCATTACTGTCTAACAACTGAGGATCAGTTTCCACTCACAGGGCTCACCGGAGGTATGTGAAATTTAGCTGGATGGGGCAATGATACAGTTAAAAGCATTGCAAACTGGGCTAACTTCAGCTCCCAGGTTATTTACCAAATTACTAAAACCAGTGCTTCGGCTGCTCAGAGCTAAAAGCTATTGTTATGGCCTATCTGGATGATGTTCTAAACGCTGTATTTTGCTAAATTAGCGGTATCAGCCACAAAACTATATTTCAGAAATTGGGTTCTCATCCATCCAGTTAAATTTAAGTTGATACCAACTGAAATTATAGAGTATTGGGATTTACCTTTAACTCCATTAAATTGTCTGGGACTACGCCCTGAGGCAAGAGATTGGAACTAATTTAAGCCTGTAACAAACTAGTTGTTATCAAGCAGCCTTGTATTCAAGTGTAATTGGCAATATATTGGCTTTCAGCTGTGCTATTTGGGCCTTTGCATTATCAGAGCTATACAGCGTGCAAAGGAGTAAGCTCTCAAGTACCATGTAGGTCATTGCTACCAGACCTATGCTATTCCCAGCTGAAACTATCTCTATTGCTCATAAGGAGATGGGAAGTATTTTGTTTTATACTAATATTACATATAATTCGGCACAGATGACTGATGTCTTGAAGTTCAGTTCTATATGGGGTTTGACAATCATTAATTTAAAGTACCATTTACTGTGCCTAACGTGCTTTCTCATCATATTGGCTGCGGGGAGCAGAATCCACCTTGTCAGGCCTCACCTTCTGATATCTAGTTTATGAAGGGTATCTCCAACTCGAAACCTCCCAGGCCCAGGTACGCAGAGATATGGGATGTTTTAACCACCTGGAGATGGTCTGTAGTGATACCTTCTTGTGAGGCTTTATGTGACTAACAAACATTGCTAGTTCAGAGCCTCTAAGGCTCTAGTGACCTTAACATACTGGTGTAGATGTGTGTCCACACACAACCGAAGGTACATGGGATATGTCAATGTCTAGTTTGAGACCTGATGTCCCTGGTGTAATCTGCTTGACTAAGTCATAAACACAAATGTTATTTTGCCTGCAGATATAATCATCCTGTCCAGTCACAGCTTATGCAAAGACTGGACCCTTTGCGCTGAACTCAGCGCCATGAGCATAACCACTTTGTAAGTGAGTTTGACCAAGGACAGGGATGTTGAGGGGTTACGTGCCCTCCACTCCCAACCCCCTATCATAAAGGTCAGCTGGTATTCTATTTTCTCTAATCTTACTATATTCAGTTCAACTACTGTTTTCTGTGATTTCACAACGCTGCTTTGAAGATTGATGCGCATGCGGGCTGGCGGGGTCTTCACGTAATCCCTCAACGTAACTTCTCATAAAATAAAGATCAAACTTCAAACTGGTAAGTTCTCATTTAATCTTACTATTTTATATATACGTACTGGACGGTCCTAAACTAGCATTTTGCCAGCATTTGCTTAAACCTTTCTGGGCTGAGCAATCATTTACAATACAATTCCCGCTTTATCAGACTGATGACACCCGCGCATGTGATTTCATTATTGCAGCCGAGCATTATCCCAGACTATCGTTGTGCTGCAGGGTGAAATCCTGCATTTACCAGTGAAAGGCCATACACCAGGGTGGAATTTGCTGCACCTCACCATCCACTCATAATCTACCTTTGTCACATTCCTGAGACATCACAAAAGCTGAAGTGTCATCCTTAGTCTCAGCGATGCCCTTCCTCATTCTGGGTGATCTCCTGCAGGCTCCCCCTATCATCGTGATGCCTCTCTGAAACTTCATGTGATGTCTGGGTGAAGTTCACTGCAGTGCCTTCATATCCGTGCAGGGGTTGGGGCTGTCTGTCTACTCTTGCAGAAATCCCTCACTCTGATTGTGCGTTGGTTACACTGGACTGCACCAGACTGGCTTGTTGCTAAGTGCAGGATCATTGCTAGACTGTACACCTGTCAGAGAAGTGTGCAGCACTCTTCACGAGTCAAGAAATGCATCCCAAACATGTGTACACATGTCCACTCAAAGTAATGTTGGTCTGATCATCAGCAGTACTAATGCAGATGTAATTCAGCCGTGACACCCTCACTTGGAACGTCATGAGCTTGGAACTCTCACACTATGTGCAATCAGGTTGGTTTAGAGATACAGCATGGAAACAGGCCCTTCAGCCCACCGGGTCCATGCTGACCATTGGTCACCCATTCACATTAGTTCTGTGTGTTAAAGAAGGAACTGCAGATGCTGGAGAATCGAGGGTACACAAAAGGCTGGAGAAACTCAGTGGGTGCAGCAGCATCTAAGGAGCAAAGGAGATAGGCGACGTTTCGGGTCGAGACCCTTCTTCAGAATGGTCAGGGATCAGGGAAACGAGAGATATAGACGGGGATGTGGAGAGATAAAGAACAATGAATGAAAGATATGCAAAAAAGTATAGATGATAAAGGGAACAAGCTGTTTGTGGTGTGAAAATAAGAAGCTAGTGCGACTAGGGTGGGGGAGGGAGATAGAGATAGAGGAAATGCCAGGGCCCGAGGGCTGAGGGAGAGGTGGGAAGGGGAGGAGACAGCAAGGGTTAACAGAATTGAGAATATTCAATGTTCAAGCTAGAGGATGCAGACTCCCCAAGCAGAATATGAGGTGCTGTTCCTCCAACTTGCGGTGTTGCTCACTCTGGCCGAGGAGGAGGCCCAGGACCATTAGTTCTATGTTATCCCACTTTCTCAGTGGCTCCCTACACACTTGGTTCATTACACAATTTTACAGGAGCCAATGAACCTACAATTACGCACATCTTTGGGATGTGGGAGGAAACTGGAGCACCCGGAGGAAACACACACAGTCACAGGCAGAATGTGTAAACTCCACACAGACGACACCTAAGACTAGGATCGAACTTGGGTCTTTGGTGCTTTGAGGCAGCAGCTCTATCAGCTGCACCATTGTGCCTCACAGATGTGCAGTAGTTTAATTTCAATGCAACAACATTCGACTCTCAGAGATCCAGCAGACAGATGCATGTTGATAACTTTACAGTGCCACTGGATCCACAAGCAGATTCATCCAGATTTTCTTTCCTTGATTCTGGAGGGCAATGTCCAACCTGTCAGCTTCTCTCCAAACGAGAGTACAAAACCTTCCATGTGGTTTAATTATGGATTTTATGAAATCTTCATTCTGCATAACATCACCACATACAACAGCCATGCAGAGAATCCTTGTAAAATAATGATATTATCTAAATGCAAAACACAAACTGCTAAATGGACTCAACAGGTCAGACAGCATCAATGGAGGGAATGGACAGGCCACGACTCGGAGTTGAATCCTACTTCAGACTGATGAAAGCTCAGCCCAAAATGTCATCTGTCCATTTCCTCCACGTGTGCTGCCTGGCCCATTGAGTTCTTCCGGCACTTTGTGTATTGTTCAAAATTCCAGCATCTGCAGTTCCTCGTGTCTTGGTCTTGCTTAATTTATTTGTACCACTCCCAGTCCATCATTCCTTCTGCAGGTAACGGATGTCCCATTGCAACAAAAAGCATACAGGTAGCCTGTCAAGCAAAAGCAGACAAAAAGCGATCACCACATAACAATACTGAACCAATCGGAACAACTCAAAAGCTATCAGAGAGGCAAGATTAATGGGGAGGCAGTGAAAAACAGCGCAGCACTTTCCAAACTTAAAATTAATAGCACCATGTGTATGATAACAACACCAGCCCATTGAAAACTAGATTCAGTGATGCTGAGCAGAGAGATAGAACCCAGTGCGGATTGCAGATGTAAATGTACTGCCTGCAAAAATCACTCCAATTGCTGTATGATGAGCACATGGAGCAGTAATCGCACATCATAACCTAACGAGCAATTAACACGGATATGGGGACTGAAATGTGCTTCAAATGGAGCTCAATAAATGCTTCATAATGCCTAATGTTGTTAAAAATAGGTTAACATAGAAACAGCTCTGAATTACTGAAAACAATTTTTAAATGATCATACCAGCTAAATCCAAGACTGCAGTAAGGGGAGGGAGATGGACGTTGGTTTCCTTTGAGGGGCAGTCAGAGCAGGTGTCACAGGGCAGAGCATTGAGGGCATCAGCAACGGAGGCCAGTGGTGCAGTCTCCAGGTGGTCAAAATAATGTGGAGGGAGGCACGGGCAGAATGTAGGACATCAAGTCATTCAGTGATTCAGGATGGTCAATACTAACTTCAGCAAAACACAAAGTGCTGGAGTAACTCAGAGGGTCAGGCAGTATCTCCAGAGAACATGGATAGACGATGTTTTGGGTAGGGACCCTTCTTCAGGTATATTGCAGTGGGGGGGGGGGGGGGGGGGAGGGCTGGAAAGGAAGTGGGGGCAGGAAAGAGCTTGGCAAGTGATAGATTGGTACAGGTAAAGGGAGTTTTAATTGGCGGATGGATTGACAAAGGACAGAGATAAAAAGGAGCAAAAGGTTGTGAGATAGTGGGAAGTCAAAGGATTGGGTAACTTTCAAAGGACATCAGAAGGTAACAAAAAGGACAAAAGGGGTGAAAAGATGAAGTAGAAAGGTAAGCTCACCAAGAATATAAAGAAGAATAGTAAAAGCTTATTGAGGTATGTTAAGAAAAAAAGATTAGTAAATCAAATGTGGGTCCCTTGAAGGCAGAAACAGGTGAAATTATTACGGGGAACAAGGAAATGACAGAAGAGTTGGTCCTTTGGTTCACTAAGGAAGGCACAAACAATCTCCCAGATATGCTAAAGGACAGAGCATCTAGGGAGACAGAGGAACAGAAATACATTTACATTAGGCGAGAAATAGTATTGGGTAGACTGATGGGACTGAAGGCTGATAAATCCCCAAAGGCCTGATGGTCTGCATCCCAGGAGTGGCTCTAGAAATCATGGACGTATTGGTGATCATTTTCCAATGCTCTATAACCATATAACCATATAACAATTACAGCACGGAAACAGGCCCTCTTGGCCCTTCCAGTCCGTGCCGACCATTTGTTTTCCCCTAGTCCCATCTACCTGCACTCAGACCATACCCCTCCATTCCCTTCACGTCCATATACCTATCCACTTTACTCTTAAATGTTAAAATCGACCCTGCCTCCACCACTTCTGCTGGAAGCTCATTCCACACAGCCACCACCCTCTGAGTAAAGAAGTTCCCCCTCACATTACCCCGAAACCTCTGTCCCTTAATTCTCATGTCATGCCCTCTTGTTTGAATCTTCCCTACCCTCAATGGGAAAAACGTATCCACGTCAACTCTGTCTATCCCTTTCATCATTTTAAAGACCTCAATCAAGTCCCCCAAAGATTCAGGATAAGTTCCTGTGGATTGGAAGGTAGCTAATGTTATCCCACTTTTCAAGAAAGGAGCGAGAGAGAAAATGGGGAATTATAGACCAGTTAGCCTGATATCGGTGGTGGGGAATATGCAGGAGTCAATTATTAAAGAGGTAATAATGGCGCATTTGGATCGCAGTAAAAGGATTGGTCCATGTCAGCATGGATTTATGAAGGGGAAATCCTGCTTGCCCAAACTTCTGGATTTTTTTGAGGATGTGACAAGTAAAATGGATGAAGGAGAGCCAGTGGATGTAGTGTATCACACTTTCAGAAAGTCGTTGATAATGTCCCACACAGGAGATTAGTGGGCGAAATTAGTGCGCATGGTGTTGGGGGTAGGATATTGACATGGATAGAGAATTGGTTGGCTGACAGGAAACAAGGAGTAGGAATAAACTGGTCCCTGTCAGAATGGCAGACAGTGGTGAGTGGACTTCCGTCTGGCTTGATGCTGATCTGCAACTATTTACAACATATATTAATGATTTAGATGATGGAATTAAAAGTAATACTAGCAAATTTGCAGATGACACAAAGCTGGCTGGCAGTGTGAACTGCGAAGAGAATGCTAGGAGGTTGCAGGACGACTTGGACAGGTTGAGTGAGTGGGCAGGTGCATGGCAGATGTCGAAAATGTAGATAAATGTGAGGTTATCCAATTTGGCGGCAGGAATAAGGAGGCAGATTATTATCTCAATGGTATCAGATTGGGAAAAAGGGAAGTGCAACGAGACCTGGCTGGCCTTGTACACCAGTCACTGAAAGTAAACATGCAGGTACAGCAGGCAGTGAGGAAAGCTGATGGCATGTTGGCCTTCATAACAGGAGGATTTGAGTATAGGAGTAAATAGGTCATTCTGCAGTTGTAAAGGGCCCTGGTGAGACCACATCTGGAGTATTGTGTGCAGTTTTGGTCTCCTAATTTGAGGAAAGACATCCTTGCTATTGAGGGAGTGCAGCATAGGTTCACAAGGTTAATCCCCAGGATGGTGGGATTGTCATATGAGGAAAGATTGGAAAGACTGGGTTTGTATTCACTAGAATTTAGTAAGATGAGAGGGGATCTTTATAATATTATAAAAGGACTGGACAAGCTAGATGCAGGAAAACATTTCCAAATTTTGGTGGAGTCCAGAACCAGGTGCCACAGTCTAAGAGTAAAGGGGAGGCCATTTAAAACTGAGATGAGAAAAAAAAATTTCAGGCAGAGAGTTGTTAATTTGTGGAATTCTCTGCCACAGAAGGCAGCAGAGGCCAATTCACTGGATGAATTTAAAAGAGAGTTAGATAGAGCTCTTGGGGCTAGCAGAATCAAGGGGTATGGGGAGAAGGCAAGCACAGGTTACTGATTGCGGATGATCAGCCATGATCACAATGAATGCCGGTGCTGGCTCAAAAGGCTGAATGGCCTCCTCCTGCACCTATTTACAAGAAAATGTGAGGCCAGAGGAAGGGAAATGTGGAAGGTGACAGGGGGAAGGAGAAAGGGGGGCAGATAAGTGAAAAAATGGGTGCACACCCGGGTGGGGCACCAAGAAGAAAGGTGGGGAAAAAAAGGTGGGTTTTATTAGATGAAATTGGAGATTTCTATGTTCATATGTTGAGATGTAAACCACCCAAGTGGAATATAAAGTGTTGTTCCTCCAGTTTGTGTGTGGCCACACTCTGGCAGTGGGGGACAGAAAGGTCAGTATGTAGTTGGTGGCCCAATATGGCCTCCTTTACATCACTGAGACCAAGTATAGACTAGGTGAGTATTTAACTGAACTCGGTCTACCTCGGCCTGCTGGATCTCCAGGTTGCTACCCACTTTAACTCCCCTTCCCTTCCTTGGTGGAGCAGCACCTTATATTATGCTTGATAATTTAACTCAATGGTATGAACATTGAATTTTCCAACTTTAGATAACAACCACCCCCCCCTTCCCATTTTTCCCATCTATTATTGTACCGCCCCTCTTTCCACTTTCCCTCATCCCCTTCCGCCTACATCCCTTCCGAGGTCTTCCTCGAAAGACTAAAGCAGCCAAACAGATTAGTTTTAAGGAGAGTCTTGAAGGAAGAAAGAGAGGTGTTGAGATGAAAATGTTTAACAAAGATATCCAGAACCTAGGGTGGTAGCAACTGAAGACGAGTGTCAACTTCGGAAGGATTAAAATCAAGGACGATGAAGAAGCCGGAGGTGGAGAGCATGATATAATATTGGAAGATGCTACAGGGAGGGGGAAGGGAAAGAACAGAGAGGGATTTGAAAATAAAAATAATGTAAAAATCAAAACTTTGATTATCTGATGATCAATTCAGTTGTGATTATAGATGAAAGTGGCATACTGTCATTTTAAATGACATATACTGCAGTGTGCTGACCAGAGACACACAGAGTCAAAATTAGGAATAGTCAAAATTAGAGGCAGTGAAAACATATTGGAATTACAACTACAGCTGAGCTGATGTAGGGTGGGACTAGGTGATGTTAGCAAAGTTAAAGTAGGTGATCTTGGTGAGGGTGTGATAACAATCACAATATCAATCATAATCATAATCATCATAATAGTACTTCATCAGCCAAGTATGTTTAGCAACATTCGAGGAATTTGATTTGCCATACAGTCATACAGATAAAGAGCAACAAACACCTAAATACATTTTTCACATGAACTTCCACCACAGCGACTCCTCCACATTCCTCACTGTGATGGAAGGCAAAAAAAGTTCAATCTTCTTCCCTTCTTTGTCTCCTGCGGTCAGGGGCCTCGAGCCTTCCGTTGTCGGGGCGTTCTTGGCTCCCTTAGCCAGCGGTCGAGCCCTCCGCATCGGGGCGATCGAGCTCCCGCATTGGGGGGATGTCAGCTCCCCCGTGCCGGGCGATGGGACGCTGGGTCGGGGCTGGTCGAACCTCGTGTGACTTGGAGCTTCCCGACATTAGTCTCTACCCGGGACTGCGAGCTCCTCAATGTTGAAATCTGCAGGCTGCGGTTGGAGCGTCGATCCCAGCAAGGGATCTCAGGCTCTGATGGCAAGTCCACGGCTCCACGGTGGGGCTCAAAGTCAGTCTCGAGCAGGGCCTCCAGCACCATGATGTTAGGCCACAGAGCGACCGGAGTTACGATCCGGAAAACAATCGCATCTCCGGCAAGGTAAGAGTTTGAAAAAAGTTTCCCCCGACCTCCCCCAGCCCCCACATAAACCAAACCAGAGAACATTACACATACTTTTAAAACACACCAAAAATAACAAAAAAGACGAAAAGACAGCCAGACTGTTGGCGAGGCTGCCATCGCTGACGGTACCATCCGGTCTAACAATGGTCAGAGTTCACCATCTTGTACACAGTGGCACATTACATTTAGCTCTTTCTCATTTAATGTCTCAAACATTAAAGCACGGGGTTAAGCAAGTTGGCAATGTCCTCCTCAGACGGTTGGTCTCATTCCTTTCGATCATTTGACTTTGAAGGAACTCACTTTGTACTCAAGTAATAATATTTAATCCAGCTCCACTCATTCATTTTTCATCAGGAATGACTGACGATTGAATGTATACCAATGAAGCCAGCAATGTTGTCCTGGATGGTATTGAGCTTTTACTGGACATCTAGACAACTAGGCAATGTATCGGAATACATATTCCAATGTATTCCAATAATACTTTGGAATATTCCAATATAGGTTCGTAAGTTCATAAATTTTAGGAAACAGAATTGGGTCATTCGGCCCATCAGGTCTACTCCACCATTCAATCATGGCTGCTCTATCTTTTGTTCTCAACCCCATTCTCCTACCTTCTTCCCATAACCCCTGACGCCTGTACTAATCAAGGTGTTGGAATAAGTATTGGAATAAGTTCTAGGTATTGGAGTATTCCAATGTATTAGAGATATTTCATCTGAGGATGCTGAGTCTCTGACCTGTTCTTCTAGCCTCAGTAAATGTATTTCTAGTTCATTAAAGTTTCAAGTCAATGTGGTGATCCCAGAAAGTTGATTGCGGATAATTCAACAAAAGCAATGTAGTTGAATGTCAAGGCAGAATGGTTAAATTCTTTCTTACTGTGGCTGGTGATTGCCTGCTCATGAACCATGGATGAATTCTTCAGCATTTTACAGTTGTTTTTCCTTGTAAAATTAAAAGGCAATTATTGCACGAGGAAGCAGTAGAAACAAACGATGGTTGACCAGGAAACATCACAATGTCCTACTTTCATCAGGGGAGGAATGGTATTTCAAGTGCAACATGGTGATTAATATAATTAATGTAAGAGCAATGAATCTTGTCTGGGAATGTCTGAACAAAGATAATTCAAAGCACTTTGAATTTTCAATTGTGACAGATATGAGCCATGAGCGTTAACATTCAACATATAAGTGGTCCACCAAGGCACTAATTCAAGACACTAAAGGTTATGGACCTGAAACGTTAATAACTCTGCTTCTCTCTTCACAGATGGCGCCTGACCTGCAGAATTTCTGCTTTTGTTTTTGTTCTGCTTTTGTTTTGTTCCACTTGCTCATTGCCAGAGACTTGAAAGACCGTCACAAATCAAACCTCCATCCTCAACTGGTTTGTGCTTTTTGAATGACCTGAGGCAAATAGAACTAATCTATTTCAAAATCCTTTGAAGCAACTTAAAGGGGAAAAAAAAATGATATGCATTTATTATCATTCTCTCGTACTCAAAGCAAGAACATTTTTGTGCAATCATCATTGAATCTTTTAGAACTGAGACATTTCAAGTGGAACCCATGACCAGTTAAACAATGAAATATGTTGAGGCATCTCTGCCTGGGATGGGTCAATGGTTCTGATCAAAAATGCCAATAGTCAGCCAATTAATTTACAGTAAATGTCAAATGTTCACATACGAGAAGACACACAATGAGGAGGTTCAGCTGAAGATTGTGGATCAGATAAACAGCAGGGCGCTGCTAGGAGGGAACTAGGGGCCACAGTTCCAGGCCCATTGAATTCCCTGCATCTTGCTCAGAACTGGTTATTTATTAATGGGATAGATATCGTGCTCTGCCAGAAAAGGTGGTGGAGGTGGTTAGGGAATCAATCACCGTGTTTTCAGCAAATATTGCAGCTTGTCAGTTTTTGCCTGGAAGTGATGTTAGCTGAAGGAAGGTAACTACAGAAGAATCAAATACACAGGACTAGATGTTAAGAAGTCCCTTGTGCCAGTAGGTGGGGAGCATTTCACGACATTCATTGATTGCTGAGAGTGGTCGACGCTCAACATCAGGGGGGGGGGGGGGGGGGGGGGGGGGGGGGGGGGTACGTATACGTATATCTTGGCCTGGGTAACCTTCAGGACAGTTGGGCACAGGACACATCATCAGTAGTGTACCCTTGCATCACTGGGTGTTTCGGCCTTTTAACACTATACACCCTCCACAAGGTCGGCCCGCTGCAGGATGATCAGCCCTCAGCGCGTGTCCCGTGTCAAACTGCCTCAAAGATTCACCATGACGCATTTGGGGCCCAGCATGGGTCTTTCCGCTTGAGCCAAATCCAACAGCTGCTTCTTTCAGCCGCGTCTGAGAGTGATCTTATGGTCTTCCGCAGAGCCTGACCGTGGATTCCAAGCACCTTCAGCAGTCTGATGGTAGATGACGCAACAAATCCTCTGCATCCCACTTCAACTGGATAAACGTTGATGTTCCAGCCACGCTGCGTCTTGCCTCTGCTGCTAGCTCTGTGTAGCGCAGCTTCTTACGCTCATAGGCCTCCACAACAGAGTTCTCCCATGGAACTGTGAGCTCTATGATGTAAGCAGTTCTTCTGTGAAAGGGACCAGAACACCAAATCTGGCCTGAGGTTGGTTTGAAGCAATTTCAGGTGGAAAGATTAGTTGTCGCCGATGTCCGCCAGCATCCTCCAGTCACGGGCCCTGCATAGGTTTTCCTTCTTCTGATCTAGTGGAAGGATGTTTCGGTGTTTTTCTGTCCTTCTCGGACAAAGGTTGTTGCCCCTTAATGGGGAGGGGTTGCTTGCACTCGGACGCAGGGAGTTGGTCGCACACAGCCTGTTCTCAAGGGCTGTTTGCCAGGCTTTTTAATACCTGATTATGCCGCCACGTGTATCTCCCTTGCGTGAGGCTGGTCTTGCAGCCTACCACGATGTGTTTGAGGGTCGCTGGAGTTGGACAGAAGGGCACAGGTTGGATCCTCGCCGTACCACTGATTGAGGTTCTTTGGTGATGGAAGGACGTCGTATGTCGCTCTGATGATGAAGCTGATCTTGCTTGATTCCATTTCCCATAGTTCTTTCCAGCTGATCTTCCTCCGCTCCACACCTTCCCACTGCATCCATTGCCCCTGTTTGGCAAGAGAGACCGCCTTTGCACTTCTTGCGGCCTCCTCCTGTCGCCGCACCTCCTCAACCGCCAATGTCCTCCGCTCTGATGTTGTGGCCTTTCGCCAAGTTGGTTTACTTGTCGTAAGGCCAAAGCCTCCTCTTCCCTGCTGCACTTGCCCCACGACGTCTTTGTGCCTCAGGGCTGATGAAGCTTGCTGTACTGCATCAGATGGTGTCCACTTCCGGCCCGTTACTAGGGGCGGCGCAACAGCACTGACGGTCTTGTCTCTAGAGTCCCTCAGTGTCATCTGGAGTCTTACTTTGGAACACTTGTATTCCTCTGTTAGACTAGTGAGAGGTAGTTCCAGGACCCCTTTGCCATAGAGGCCGATGTTAGTTAGACATCGTGGGACACCGAGCCATTTCTTTGCGTATGAAGTTATGGTTCGCTCCATCTTCTCCACAGTTGTTATTGGAGCTTCATAAACGGTCAGTGGCCACATTGTCCGAGGAAGGAGTCCAAACTGTAGGCACCAGAGCTTCAGTTTCCCAGGCAGTAGGGTCTGATTGATGATCTCCAGGCCGTTGACAATTTCTTGCCTTAGTTGTTGCACCTGCTCTTTGTCCTTGAGACTTGCGTTGTACCATCTACCCAGGCTTTTTACTGGCTGCTCAGACACTGTTGGTATTAGGTCGTTCCCGATGCAGAACCTTGTGTCTCTAAGCACCCCCTTAACTATGGAGATGCTTCGAGACTTACTTGGTTTGATTTTCATTCGGGCCCACTTGATGTTCTCCTGCAGCTTTCCAAGTAGCCGCTTGGTGCATGCTGCAGTAGTGGTTATTGTTGTCATATCGTCCATGTATGCCCTGATGGGTGGCAGACGGAGCCCAGCACTGGTTCGTTCACCGCCCACCACCCATTTAGAGGCCCTGATGATGACTTCCATGGCCATTGTAAAGGCCAAGGGAGAAACTGTGCAGCTTGCCATGATGCCTAATTTATTTATACTAATGGTTAACATTATGTTACCATTCTTTAGAATCTCTTTTTCTTGGGTATGAACCAGTGATTTATGAAAATGATCAAGAATTCAAACACTTTGGATCAAAGTCTACTGCGGATGAACATTCCAGATTCCCCGAGTCACAAACTCACCAATACTGCTTTGGTTTGCTTTTGTTAATGTTTCAATTTTTCCTTTAACAGAGCCTCCTCAGAATAAATAGAAAGATCTAGTCAATATAATGACAAATTCTACTTAGCTTTGCCGTTGGCAAGCTACATTACCATTGTGAGACAAAAGATCATTATCAGAGGCCAAGGGCAATGTTTCAGTGGCTTGTTAGTGTGGGTATGTGAGACATTGGTTTCAGGGAATAGGTGCAGCTTGCCTATAAATAAATTAAACCGTGCTCTGAAATTTTTAATATGGAACGGGAAATATATATCACTGTCATTGAAGTCACTATTAGCATGAGCTGTGGCAATGCAAGATTACTGCCTGCTCGGTTTCATTTGCATGAGCAAGTGAGGTCAATTCCATAATTTAGTAGGCACTGACTCAGAGAAACTAAGGTGGTGTCACTTGGCATGAAACCGTCTGCATTGGGAAATGATGCTGGAAGCAGGCTGTGGAGGATGTGGCAAATGGAGGGGAAACATTGCGAGCTCTGCGACCTTGCCTCAGAGCAAAATGGAAACACAAGAGACTGCAAAGAGACTGTAGAAATAAACAATCTGCTGGAGAGACTCAGTGAGCCGAGCAACATCTGCCGGGGGAAAGGAATTGCAATTATAGTCATACAGCAGTACAGCACAGAAACAGGCACTTTGGCCCACCTTGTCCAAGCTGATCAAGTTGTCATATTGGGCTTTCCCATTTGCCTGCATTGAGTCCATATGCTTCTAAACCCTTCCTCTAGCAGCTCATTCCAGATACAGACTACCCTCTGAGTGAAAATATTGCCACTGAGGTCCCCCTTAAATCTTTTCCCTCTCACTTTAAGTCTATGCCCTCTTATTTTTGAATCCTCCACTCTGGGAAAAAAAACTGGCCTTTCACCTTGCCCATGCCCCTTTTGACCTTGTATATCTCAGTAAGATCACCCACTAGCCTCCCCCAAATAAAATTGCTGACATCTTGGTTCGAAACTCTGCATCCTCTGCTTTTTGATTTTCAACAAAATATTTACATTTATGATATATGAACCACTTTCCATAAACCTGAGACATCACAAAATGCTTTACAGCCTTTAATGTAATTTAAGTTTTACTCAACTTAATTTTCTTCTGCAAATAGATTATGGCCATCTAATTTGTGAATTAATACCGTTATATTTGGTATGATATTGGCCAGGCCTAGAGTGGCCTATTATTGACTCCTGCCTTATCTTACTGCACTGCAAGCATTATACAATAATTTAAGGGCAAGAGGAGGCCACCTGGCCCCTTGCAGTAAGCCTACCCTGCCAATGTATATGACCATTGCTGATTTGCCCAAGGGCTCAACTCTTCTTCTACATAAGTTTTACGTTGTTTCCAATTCTTCAATCATTGAAAAACTATCAACCTCCTTTTTAAATACCTATTTAAAAATGATTTAACCTCCATAACCCTGTGTGAAAGAAAATTCATATAAGAAAAGAAATAAAATGACTGACCCTTGTATGTATATTATAGCCACATAAAATCTGCTTCAAGTAAATGGCTCTGATTCTGCTGAGGAGGTGGCAAGATAACTGATGCAGTAGGATGCCAAGCTCATGGATGTCTGGGACATCAAAGATGCATTCACGGGCAACCTGTGTGGCTTAAAAAAAACTGGCACCTCTGCTGTCCATAGTGAATTGTACCTTCTCACATGTATGCCTCTGAAACACTAATCATGCATACATAATGTGAATTATTTTCCTCACTCTAAAATCTCAGCACCAAGGTTGATTTAATGTTCCTCTTGTTTGTAAACTTAAAGTCTCTCAAAATGTCCTGGGTGGTACCAAGTCCTATTCACTGCACAGCTTCCATGCTCCCTGATATACATTGCCTCTTGTTTAAAAATACTTCTAGATCATGACTGTCTTATGAAGAAAGACTGGATAGACTGTCATGAAGAAAGACTGGATAGACTCGGTTTATACTCTCTAGAATTTAGGAGATTGAGAGGGGATCTTATAGAAACTTACAAAATTCTTAAGGGGTTGGACAGGCTAGATGCAGGAAGATTGTTCCCGATGTTGGGGAAGTCCAGGACAAGGATTCACAGCTTAAGGATAAGGGGGAAATCCTTTAAGACCGAGATGATAAAGACTTTTTTCACACAGAGAGTGGTGAGTCTCTGGAACTCTCTGCCACAGAGGGTAGTTGAGGCCAGTTCATTGGCTATATTTAAGAGGGAGTTAGATGTGGCCCTTGTGGCTAAGGGGATCAGAGGGTATGGAGAGAAGGCAGGTACGGGATACTGAGTTGGATGATCAGCCATGATCATATTGAATGGCGGTGCAGGCTCGAAGGGCCGAATGGCCTACCCCTGCACCTAATTTCTATGTTTCTATGTTTCTATCTTCTTCTTTGTTTTCAGCTCCCTCCTTGGTCGTTGAACATAGTACATAAAACAGTACAGCATAAGAACAGGCCCTTCAGTCCATATTGTCTGTGATGAACATAATGCTGACTAAATCCTTTGTTTCTACATGTAATCCATTGGCCCCTATTCCCTGCATATCCATGTGCTTATACAAAAGTCTCTTAAATGCCAGTGTTGTATCTGCCTCAACCAGCACTTTCATCAAAATGTTCCAGGCACACATCACCCTCTGTGTAAATGCTCATGCTTTTTGCTTTCTCAGTGGCATTTGCAAGACATATGTCCAAAATATAGGCGTCCTCATTCTGGCTTCTTGACCATTTGCAAATGTAATTGGTCTACAATTGATGTTCCTACCTTCACCTCTTTAAACTCTCCATAAAAATTTCCCCACTCCCTCCTCTCTTTCTGCTTTTATGGATACTCTTAAAATCTATGCCTCTGACTACTCATATGGTCACCTACCTTAATGTCTCTTCATACAGCTTGGTGTCATCCTTGAGCACCTTGTGCGGTTTTATGACTTTTAAGATGCTGCATTATGCCATTGTTGTTGTATCGCCACACCTGGCAGCTCAGTCCCTCCTGGTTTATATTAGATAGCCAAGTAACATTCAATTCTGATAAAGGGTTTTTGACCTGAAAGTCAAAATCTGCTTCCTTTTTCACAGATGCAGACTGATGTGTTGAGAGTTTCCAGTTTTTTTTACTCTTTTGTCACCTTTCAGTTTACTGTTTTTCTATGTGGGTTATCAGTGTAGCAAATAACACTGATTTATAAGTGGCAGAATTAAAAGCATTATGTATAAAATATTTGTACAGTTACTAGACCAAGTGGGACCCGTTGGATCCCTGTCACATGCGAGCGATGGTCCCCGAACGCAATATTCCACCACTCACCCATAGCCCCCAACTCCGCATGCTTGGCAGAAGTTAAGTTAAAGTCCTCTCTCTTCCCTCTCTCCTCCTCCATTACCTTGCCACCCCTCCCTCTTCTTTCCTCTCTCCTCCTCCCCTCCTCCCCTCCTCCCTTCCTCCCCTCCCCCACTCCCTCCCTCGCCTACCCTCTTTCCTGTACACTCAGTCACTCCCCCTCCCTCCATAACCCCTCTCCCCTCCCTACTTCCCTTGACATCATTGTGAGGTGGAAGCTGCTGTGTTTTTTAAACAGAGTTTTTTTAATGTAAATGAGATCCCATTGTGATATCATTGTGGGGTGGAACACCTCCGACGGACAGTTTATGTAAATGAGAACCCATTGTGACGTCATATGCTGCTAACTGCTAGTGCAGATGGAAGAAAGACCAACGGACTGAAAAATTGCGAATTCACCAAGGAAAGATCACGACAATTACTGCTTAGTGGCATCCTTCTTTCATGATGGTGAAAGCTATAAGTCTACTCACCAAAACCTTTTTATAAAACAAAAAATAATAAAACAAAACAATTCAGAAGAAAAATCACGAGGGATCAGAATGAGGAGGCCTATATTTTGGATCCTTTTTGAATCCTCAGATTGTGAGGATTTATTGGCGAAATCTTAGAGCACAAATATTTTCTTATAATCTACCATCCTGCATGAGATATAAAATGGAAATAGAAGAGCATTTAATCCCCTTGGTGTCGCTTTGATCTTTTGGGGGAGGGTCAGGGCTGTCTGTGGAATGCAAACTAAAGCCCATCACTTAGAGCCTCGATACCTCCCCCCTGGATGGACAGTCAAAGCTCTGTGAACGCTGTTTTTTATTAACCACATGTCAACTGTGGATGTGGTGAATTCTTGTGGTTCCAATTCCTCAGCAAAAATGTTTTCAATCTGTTTTCTGAATTTACCTCTGTGTGAAAACAAGAGCAATGAAGAAGCACTGAAAGAAATGAGCCAATTTTCCAAATGTTTCCATTGAAAAAGTTGGAATGAAATAGTGGAACGTGGCTATCGTTACCCGGAAGTCCTTCAGGAGGCTACACGTGTTGAATATCTCCCGATGTGACAATCTGACCCTTCAGAATCAGTTCAGAGAAAACCTCACTGTGTGCAGACAGTGATTCATCCAACATGCGCCCCTTGGTTATAAACTCATGCTATTTTCCATTTCCCTGCCCAGCTCCTACATTGCTCTCCCTTCTGCTGCTTCCCTTCCTGCTGTGCTCTTGTAGATCTGTGAGCAGGTATTTTTGGGCACTTGGATTCAGTCTACGACAAGAGGATTGGCATCTATCCTGATTTGATGGTGCAAACCTCCAAAGCATAGAAAGTAACATATCAGCAAATGCTCTGTAAATAAACACTTTCCCCACAATCAGGAAAGATATGAATGCTGAATATTTACTGCCTTACTATGCCAAGGTCTTGCATTACTCTCAGTGCCAAGTCTCATTGTCCAGGAAATTATGAATCTGTTTTCAACTGAAGAATGTGTGTCAATCCAAACTAATTAAGTGATGCACGTGTAGATGTTGAAAGCACCTCTTCCCTAATCCCACCCTTCTAAAGTGAGTCAAGTGCAAGTAGCTTAGTCAGCTGGAGTGAAATGCAGAAAGCTGAGGCTTGGAGCCTGCTAACATAGTCTTTTAATTTTGCTGGTTTTAACTCCCACCCTCATTATTAAACACCCTCACCTCCCAAGATAAAAGTGAATTCCCTTGAACTTCCTGAGGTCGTCAATCAAGATTTCACAATCTATGCTGAAGCACAAAGTAATAACTGAAGTCATGACAGTTATATATTAAAAGCAAAAAATCAGAAAAAAATGCTAATGCTGTAAATCTGAAACAAAAACAGCAAATGCTGATAAACACTCAGTAGGTCAGGCACAATATGTGGAAAGAGAAACAGAGTTAACAATGGATCTCAAACCCGAGTGTTATTGCATTTCTCCTTCTGCAGAAGCTGCCTGACCTGCTTAGTTTTATATTACCTCTCTTCACCTTACACAGTCTCTTTGTACAGTAGATCAACAAATTGTTATTTTATTCACTGCCTCAAATCAATTTCCCAGGCTCATGAGACTGACCTCATTTGACTACACTTGTATCTACACACTGTACACGTTATCAGTCAGTGTTCACCAAGGATCTGTTCTCATCCTTGCCCACATGTTAACTCTTCTCAGCATTATTTGCTGCTTCCACATGGACCTGATGACACACAACTTCCATTCTCTACCACTTCTCATCAAGGACACCTTGGATCAATAGCAACTTCCTCCAGTTAAACATATGGAATAAAATAGCAGTGGCCCATTAGAAAAAAACATCAGTTCTTCAGGATACCACCTTGAAAAATTTAGTCATTCATCAGTCACAGCCTTCACTTAACAAATCTATGCTGACTGTCACTGTTTAATATGTTTTTTTAAAATAAAGGCGAATGACTTAGACCTGCCTGCCCTAATCAGAATCAGAATCAGAATCAGATTTTATTCGCCAAGTATTTTTTGCAACATATGAGGAATTTCACTGACAGGGACAGAGTGGTGTGACTGGAATTTCACGAACTATAGAATAATCAATTATTATTACTCTCCTGAGAATTAAAGTGTTTAGCAACCGGAAGATCAGGTAGGTCCAGGTGGACTGAGCAAAAGTGTTCAATGAAACGATCGCCCAGTCTACGTTTGGTCTCGCCGATGTATAAGAGTGCACATCTTGAACAACAGATACATTAGATGAGGTTGGAGGAGGCACAAGTAAACCTCTGCCTAACCTGAAAGGACTGTCGGGGTCCCTGGACAGAGTCAAGGGAGGAAGTATATGGACAGCTGTTGCATCTCCTGTGGTGACCCAAGATGCAGGAAGCCTGCTGGAGTTCTTGCATGATGCAGTCCATGCACTTCACAGGCCTGAGGTGCACTACCATGCCTCGATTTATCAGATTAGTTTCTGTATCAGATATAGGACCACACCATTTCTCTTCAATATATTCAGCTCTCCCCAGTTATTAGAGTCCAGAGTTTCAAACTCTGTAACAAACAATGCATTCCATTGGACTCTGTGGACCTACATTTTCTATACTGAGAGTCATTATTTGCTAGTTCTAAATAGTCACCTAACTCACCTAAACCACCATGTTACCACAAGAATCAGGGGGTAGTTACACTGTAACTGGTAAATGCTAGCTACAAAAGATAACAACATTTCAGCAAGAAATCAACTCTCAAACCACAACAACTCCCTTGCATAAAAAGTACTCTGTGGCACAAAACTCGTACTTCCTCATGCCACTCTGTCCCTGTCAGCCCTATTACTACATCTAAAATCTCTATTGTATGACTTCAACCTCTTATGAGCTCACTCTTCTTTATTTTCCCCCTGGCTTTTCATCACCAGGACACTCCAAAGCCATGTTGTTAAACAAGATTTTGATATTCCTGTCCATACATTCCTTGTTGACTTTGTGGATTGTTTAGTAATTATTTATCTGTCAAATGCTTGGAGTTGGAATTATTGTAATAATGTTATATAAATATGTGTTCTCCCAAATTAATGCAGGGACAATAATAATATTGGTACACAAAAGGCTGGTGAAACTCAGCGGGTGCAGCAGCATCTAAGGAGCGAAGGAGATAGGCGACGTTTCGGGTCGAGACCCTTCTTCAGACTGGTCAGGGATCAGGGAAACGAGAGATATAGACGGTGATGTGGAGAGATAAACAATAATGAATGAAAGATATGCAAAAAAGTATCGATGATAAAGGGAACAAGCCAATGTAAGCTGTTTGTGGTGTGAAAATGAGAAGCTAGTGCGACTAAGGTGGGGGAGGGAGCTAGAGAGAGAGGGAATGCCAGGGCCCGAGGGCTGAGGGAGAGGTGGGAAGGGGAGGAGACAGCAAGGGTTAACAGAATTGAGAAAATTCAATGTTCAAGCCCAGAGGATGCAGACTCCCCAAGCGGAATATGAGGTGCTGTTCCTCCAGCTTGCGGTGTTGCTCACTCTGGCCGTGGAGGAGGCCCAGGACCGAGAGGTCGGATACGGAATGGGAGGGGGAGTTGAAGTGCTGAGCCACCGGGAGGTCGGGTTGGTTATTGCGGACTGAGCGGAGGTGTTCGGCGAAACGATCACCAAGCCTCCGCTTGGTCTCACCGATATAGATCATCTGGCATCTGGAGCAGCGGATGCAGTAGATGAGGTTGGAGGAGGTGCAGGTGAACCTCTGTCGGACCTGGAAGGACTGCTTGGGTCCCTAAAAGGAATGGAGGGGGGAGGTGAAGGGACAAGTGTAGCATTGTGTAGACAAGTGTAGGCGACAGAGGTCCATCAATGGTAGGCCGCAGAGTGACCGGAGAAAGCGATCCGAAAATTAATCGCATCTCCGGCAAGGTAAGAATCTGAATAAAAAGTTTCTCCCGATCCCTCCCTCTCCTCCCACATAAATCAAACCGGAGAACATTTACACAAACTTTTAACACACACTGAAAATTAAAAAAAAGACAAAAAAGCAGACTGTTGGTGGGGCTGCCAATTGTAGGGCGCTCCTGATGATTTCTGTTAGTGATAATAAGATATTGGTGAGGTTCGCATTTGGAATATTGTGTTCCATGTTGGACATCCTGCTATCGGAAGGATGTTGTTAAGTTGGAACGAGTGCAGAGTGCAGTGCAAGGATATTGCCAGGACTCGAGGGCCTGAGTCATAGAGAGAGGTTGGGCAAGGTAGGACTTTATTCCTTGGAGCACAGGGGGATGAGGGGGTAATCTCACCGAGGTGTAAAGATCACACGGGGAATAGACAGGGTGAATGCACATAGTCTTATTCCCAGGATTGGCAAATCAAGAGGACATAGGTATAAGGTGAGAAGTGAAAGATTTAATAGGAACTAAGGGGCAACCTTTTCTCTCAAAGGATGGTGGTTATATGGAACCAGCTGACAGACGAGGCAGTTCAGAAGGTACTAGAACATTTAAAATACAATTGAACAGTTATACAGATAGGAAAGGTTTAAAGGAATATGGAACAAATGCAGGCAGACGGCATTAGTGTAAAGGTGCACCTTGGTCAGCATGGACATTGGGCTAAAGGGCCTGTTTCTGTGCTGTTTGACTCTATGACTAATATATTGATGTTGTACACATTTTGTTGTCTTATTTTTCACTCTCTTAGTTTTGTAACGGCAGCAAGACTATTTCTTTATTATACGTATGTGATCTGTACTATTTTATTTTAATCAGTGGCACAGCTGGTAGACATCTGTCTCACAGTTGCAATAACCTGTGTTCAATCTTGACCTCTGGGACCATCTGTGTGGAGTTTGTACATTTGCCTTGTGACTACGTGGGTTTCCTGCAGGTCCTCTGGTTTCCACCCACGTTGCAAAGATGTGGGTTAGCACACTAATTGGTTACAGTAAATTGCCTCTGTCGTGTAAGTGCTAGAAACTTGGGGGAATTGATGGGTATGTGGAGAGATTAACATGGGATCAGCGTAGTCACATAGATAGTGTTTGATGATAGGCATGGACTCAGTGGTCACAGGACCTACTGCTTGCAGGACTCGAAGACTCTGATACCTGTTGTCATTGCTTCCACTGAGAGGTCTGGATGTAACCGTATTAATGTACGACATCAGTGTACAAAATGTAAATGTCGCTATTTAAATTTCAATGAGAAATCACAATTTATATCTGTGGGACAATACTGCAATGATGAATTTTTCATATTTCCACACCATTATCTCTAGGCTCACTTACTGTATCCATTATACCTGCAAGAAGTAAGATATTTAAAGATTTACATTTACACGGTACTTTTCAAAAAAATCGGGAAATGCCAAAATGCTTTATTAATAATGAATAATATTAATAATAATAATTCTTGCTAGGAATTACTGCACTGGTGCTACCTCATGCACCCATGCAGAACTCCCACAATTTCACCACTTTCACCACTAACAGTTTCCATCCGGCACTCAAATTCACCTGGACCATTTCCGACATCTCCCTACCATTTCTAGACCTCACTATCTCCATTGCAGGTGACAGACTACTGACCAACATCTACTACAAACCCACTGACTCCCATGGCTATCTGGACTACACTTCTTCCCACCCTGCTTCCTGTAAGGATTCTATCCCCTACTCCCAATTCCTCATTCTATGCAGCATCTGCACCCAGGATGAAGTGTTCCAAACCTGGGCATCGGAGATGTCCTCATTCATTAGGGAACGGGGGTTCCCCTCTTCAACTATAGATGAGGCTCTCACCAGGGTCTCTTCTATATCCCGTAGCTCAGCTCTCACTCCCCATCCCCCCACTCGTAACAAGGGCAGAGTCCCCCTTTTCCACACCTTCCACCCTACCAGCCGTCACATACAACCGATATTCCTCCGCCATTTTTGCCACCTCCAACGGGATCCCACCACTGGCCACATCTTCCCATTTCCTCCCCTTTTGGCGTTCCACAGAGATCGTTCCCTCCGCAACTCCCTGGACAATTTGTCCCTTCCCACCCAAACCACACTCTCCCCTAATACTTTCCCTCACAATCGCAGGGAATGCTACACTTGTCGCTTTACCTGCCCCCTTGACTCCATCCAAGGACCCAAGCAGTCCAGGTGCGGCAGAGGTTCAATGAGGTTCACATCATCTATTGCATCCGCTGCTCTAGGTGTCAGCTTCTCTACATTGGTGAGACCAAGTGTAGGCTTGGTGATCATTTCGCCCAACAATAACCAACCTGATCTCCCGGTGGCTCAGCATTTCAACTCCCCCTCCCATTCTGTATCCGACCTTTCTATCCTGGGTCTCCTCCATGGCCAGAGTGAGTCCCACCACAAATTGGAGGAGCAGCACCTCATATTTCGCTTGGGTAGTTTATATTGGGTATTGTATGAACATTGACTTCTCCAATTTCAGGTAGTCCTTGCTTTCTCCCTCTTTCCCCTCCCCTTCCCAGCTCTCCCACAGCCCACTGTCTCCGCCTCTTCCTTTCTTCTTCCTGCCCCCTCCACCCCCACATCAGTCTGAAGAAGGGTCTCGACCTGAAACATCACCTATTCTTTCGCTCCATAGATGCTGCCTCACCCACTGAGTTTCTCCAGCATTTTTGCCTACCTTATTAATAATGAATGTATTTTTGAAATCACTGCCGATCTTATTGTGAAAAATGTGTACGAGTAAGACCACAACTGATTTCTGTCAAACAAACATGAAAATGCTTGCATTTAGTGGATGCCCTTTTGTGCATTATTTTCTCAATTTATTTTGTGGCTTCAGGAGTGGGGCTAATGCGAATGGAATAAACAAGGATAACTTTGTGAGTTTGTATCGCATCAGGAATTTCATTTAAATGTTGAGAAAATAACAAGCTGTTCATGCCGGAGCTTTTGATGTGAAATGTTGAGTGTTTTGTTCGTGGTAAATCCTTTTACTATTTTAAATCCATCGATATCAGGTCCAGGTGTAACATTAGATTTCATGTATATGCACAATATACATTATGAGAAAAGGACATAAAGTGCTGGGGTAACTCAGCGGGTCAGGTAGCATCTCGGTGAACATGGAACGTTACTTATCCATGTTCTCTGAGATGCCACCTGACCCGTTGAGTTACTCCAGCACTTTCTGTCCTTTTTTTTGTAAACCGGCATTTGCAGTTTCTTGTTTTTACATCACTTCATGAGGGCTAATGTATTAGGTGGGATTCAAGATAATTACTAACTAATCGAACATAGAACAGTACAACATTTGAACAGGTCCATCAACCCACAATATTTGTGCCAAACGTGAAGCCAAGTTAATCTCCTTTGCCTGCATGTGATCCATATCCCTCCATTCGCAGCATATCCATGTGCCTATCCAAAAGCCTCTTAAATGTCATGATCTTATTTGCCTCCACCGCCAACACCGGCAGCACGTTCTAGGCATCCACCACCTTTGTGTAAAAAAACTTTCCCCATACATCTTTAAACTTTGCCCCTCTCACCTTAAAGCTATGCCCTCCAATCTCTGACATTTCAAACCTGGGACAAGGTTCTGTATGCCCTATTTATGCCTCTCATAATTTTATATACTTCCATCAAGTCTCTCTCCTCAACCTCTGACACTCCAGAGAAAACAATCCAAGTGTGCCCAATCTCTCTTTATAGCTAACACACTCTAATTCAGGCAGTATTCTGGTAAACATCCTTTGCACCCTCTCCAAAGCCTCCACATCCTTCCTGTAATGGGGCAACCTGAATTGTACACATTGCTACAAATGCAGCCAAACCAAAGTCCTTTAAAGCTGCAACATGACTTCCTGACCCATACTCAATGCCCCGACCGATGAAAGCAAGCATACTAAACACTTTCTTTACCACTCTACTGTATCTACTCGTTTTGTAACTTCTAGAGACCTATCGACTTGGACCCCAAGATCCCTCTATATATAAATGCTGTTAAGGCTCTTGGTATTAAACATATAGTTTCCGCTTACTTTTTAACTCCCAAGTGCAACCCCTCATACATGTTCACATCCAGAAAATTAAAATGCATGAGATCCATGTGACTTGGTTGATTTGAATTCAGAACTGGCTTGTTCATAGAAAACAGAGTGCTGTGGTGACATTTCTCTACCCATTTCTGTAACTGATCGATATCCTGCTGTATACTTTGACACTGTCCGCAATTCCTGTGTTGTCTGAAAACTTACTAACCACTCAACTGCATTCACGTCTAACTTGGACGTAAATGTAAATGGGTCGGTTAGTAAGTATATCTATATATAACTAAAAGTCTCATTTTGACCACTTCCTGTCTGCGCTGTATATTGATTTTAGAAAAAATGCGAATCTATATCGCTATAATTTTTGGCCATCTTACTCACAGTCCTCCTCGGCTGAGGCAGCCCTGAGGACTTTTCCAATCGATGAAAAATAAAAATGTTATGAATGATTAAAAAATCTTGAGATCAGCTGATTGGCCCTCTCGCCTGTCAATCACAATGATGAGGGTTATGCCCCTTCTGGGGGGGACCAGGAGTATAAAGCCCATATGGTATGAAATTGCATTTGAATTTGGTGACCTGCACTCTACTTGAAATGGTATGAAATTGCATTTGAATTTGGTGGTCTGCACTCTGCTTGAAATGGTATGAAATGAATTTGATGGCCTTCACACTGCTTGAAATGGATTTTCAAGGAATAGCCATGAGCGAACTGCCAGCCTACCAGGCCTGAGTGACTGAGCTGCCAGCCTAAGAATTCATTAGGCCCTCTGTCCATATTAGCCCTCTGAAAACCAGTCCCTTTGGCCCACAACACACATACTAGCGCTGCAGTAAGCCAATATTGAAATTGGTGGAGAGGTGGAATATTGCATTGGGGGACCAGCCCTCCCATGTGAACATTGGACCCAACTGGTCCCACTTGGTCTAGTATACATATAAATATATAGATATCAACAGAGTCCCAGCATAGATCCTTGCAAAATTCTACTGGTCACTGACCACCAGCCAGAACACTTTTCCATACAACCTTATGACTTCTCTCAGTAAGCCAGTTCTGAATCCATATGACCACGTCACGTGGATCCCATGCATCTGAATTTTCTGATTCAGCCTACCTTGAGACACGTTATCAAATGCCTTACTAAAATCCTTATAGATAACATCCATTACCCTACCTTCAAGGAATACATTTGTCACCTCTTCAAAAAAACTCAATCAAACATGACCTGCTTTGGACAAAACCAGGCTTACTGTCGCTAATTAGCCCGTTTTCTTCCAAATCAGAGTAAATCCAGTCCTGAGGAATCCTGTCCATTAGCTTCCCAACCACTGACATGAGATTCACCAGCTTTAAATTTCCTACATTAACTGTATTAATATTTCCAAGATTGTATTCCACGAATTCTCGTGTTTTTAATTGGACTTGCTGATTCGTCATACTGAGTAAGACAAATCCCCACTTCTATTATATGGTCATATTTCAGGAATTTAACATTGGATTTCTTATTCATTTGCTAGCTTTTGGATGTGTGCCATGGTGTTGTGGTTATGGCACTAAACTGGAGGTAATGGAATTCATAGTCTGTATAATCTAATATCCCGCCTACCTGGAAAATAAACAAGCAAGTACAGAGTCTGGGCAGAAAGTGATTCAGTACAGCACTTTGCCAAAATTGTTCCCAAATATAGATCTGCCAAATAGTTCGACCTTCCCTCTCCTGAAAAACAAGCAGCTGCACTGATCTTCTTTAAACACCATTAAAATGTAAAAGTGGGCAAAATTCTGGCAACTGCTACAGTTTGTATAGTTGATAAGTAGAACAGAACAGGCACTCAGAGTTTACCAATGTATTTTGAAAACCTCTGTTTCAGCAAAGTGAGATTTTTATCTATTTTGAGGAGAGCACTTATCTCAGGAGATATTTTATTTCTGTTGTCAAAAGGAGATTATTACTGAAGGCCTGAAGCTGTGAATGCAGGTGGAAATAATTTTAAATAGTCAGCTTAGTCTCTTAAAGGAACATGCTCCCTTGGCATCTGTAAGAGCATACTAGTATGATTGGGGTCTTATCAATATTTAAATGTCATTGCGAGGCATGGGAGGTAGGAGGACAAAGGTGAAGATCTACTTCATGCTGCAAAGCAGAAAGAGAAGAAAAAAAATACTCTCGTGCAGCACAAATCTGCAACAATTTTCTGAAAATAGTGTTTGAGGAGATTCAGGAGTGGATGATTGCAACCTTCACGTGGTCCGCCCTGTTTCGACTAATGCAATCAACTCGACGTGCACAAACGGAAGATCAAATAGAACAAGTTGTCCAACAACTTTAGGCTGTGCACGCCACATGAAGGAAGAAGAAGGAGATTCAGATCCCTAAAACGTACTTTATGACAGATGCAAAATCGGACCAAACCTAAAGCAAGTTCCATGAATGACACGATCCAAGAAAAAAATATGTGGGTGTTAGCTGCGGGTTTATTTGGTACCACACTTGCCCCTGACCTTGGCACCATGCTTAATGTAGCCTGAATCTAGAATCTAGCCTGAATTCAGAATCTAGCCTGACCTTGGTACCATGCTTAATGTAGTGACATAGTGTGGAGATCCCGCCATTCAGATAAAAAAGTATACTGCGGTCTATCTTTGATTTAAACCAGCATCTGCAGTTCTTTCTTACATGTTCTTTCTGCCTTCTCAGGTGGATATAAAAGAGCCGAGATAACTAACTATTTTGAGGAAGATAAGAGCTCTCATTGTTATTCTGGCTGACTGACCTCTAAGCTCAACAGAAATGTTGCTGTGGAAAGAATATATTGAAGCAATAAAGGATGCTACAAAGACTCCCCTCTGAGACCACAACTCGAGGACAACCTGACAGGTCCCAGCTACCGAGTGTCCGCAGCAACTGGACTGCTGGAAATTTACTATAATTAGCTCATGCATGAAAACCTTGGCTGCTCTAGCAAGAAAAACCAGGGCTTCAGCAATGAGAATGATCAGAAGATCCACAAACTAATGAAGTGCATTCCTAGATTCGATCTCCAACTCAAGGGAAAAGAGATTGAAACCTGAAGGCCAAGGCACAGTAGAAAAGCAGAGCATAACTTTCTCACAATCAAGACATTTCTGGGTTCCTCAGTACTAACTAGGCTATCTATGGATCAAACACCCACATTTCTTCCCCATTGATAGCCATGCACTGAGATGAACTTATCAAGGACAGAGAGGTAGTCAGTGCCAGCTGGTAGAGAAGATTCAAAAACCTCTTCAGCCTCTTACATGAGAGCCCTTAGCTCTAAGGCCATGAATGAAACTTCAAGATATTGTACTATCTACCAGGTGTCGGGGTCAAGAATGTTTCTGAATGGGAACTGGACATTCTGAAATAAGAGAGTGAGCAGCCTGAGGTTGTGGTTCCTCTTGGTTTCAACCTCATGGCCAGGAAGAGAGATGAGGTCCTAAAGAGTGAATGTAGGTAGTTTGGCAGTATATTATAAAGTAAAACTTCTAGGTTGTAACGCCAGGTTACTCCATGTACCACATACATGGAAGACTAGGAATGGGAGTATAAAGCAAATTAATGCAGGGCTGAGAGCTGGTGCAACCAGAAGGGAACTTTGCAATTGCTTCCAGGGTGGAGGATCTGTGCAAGATCTGCTGCATCCCTGCAGGGAGATTTGCTAGTGGTACTTGAAAGGATTTAAATTAAACTGTCAGGAGGGCACAGGACACAAAGAAGTGGTGTAAAAGATGAGAAAGTTGACATCAAGACGGTACTTTCAGAGGATATCCTGGGGGGGCATCCAGCAAGAGCATGTAGATAGATCTTAGAAATAGGGAAAGGGTGATCACTTTGTGGGACCATACTACGGGACCTCCAATAGTCAGAGGAACAAACATGGAGATAAATCACAGATTAATAGGGTTACAATAACAGGTGACGTAATCTTTCCGAATGTTGACTGGGTCTCCCTTAATGGATTGGTTGGGACAGAATTTGTTAAGTGTGCCTAGGAAAGATTTCTTAAGAAATATGTGAATAGCCCCATGTGAGCGAGGGCTAGACTTGAATCCTCTTGAAAAATGAGGTTGGGCAAATGATTGATGTATCAGTAGCAGGGCACTTTGGAACGAGTGGCCATAAATCTATTGGTAGAAAGATAGTTACTGAAAAAGATAGGATAAATCTGCTGGTTAAAGTCCTAAATTATGGAAGCCTAATTTCAATTGTATCAGATAGGACTCTGACTAAAGAAATTCCTTCTCATCTCCTTTGGGGCACAAGTATATAGCTCCCTGAACGCGGCAACACATGATGACAGGGTGAAGACAGGGTGAAGCACATGGCAAGCTTGCCTTCATCAGCTGAACCACTGAGAATACATAGGACATCATGTTACATTTGTTCAAAACATTGGTTAGGCCATACCTGGAGTATTGTTTGCAGTTTCTGGACAGAACCTTCACGTTGAAAGGTATGGTCCTGGGAAGTGTTGTAGAACAGAAGGATCTAAGAGTAGAAATCCATAATTCCCCGAAAATAGCATTGTAGGTAGACAGTGATGAAGAATACTTTTAATTCACTGGCCTTCATGAGTCAGGGAACTGAGTATAGAAGTAGAGACATTATGTTACAGATATACAAGAAATTGGTGAGGTTTTACTTAGAGTATTGTGTTCAGTTTTGGTATCGGGGGTGGAAATTGACATGGGTAGAAAATTGGTTGGCAGACAGGAAACAAAGAGTAGGAATTAACGGGTCCCTTTCAGAATGGCAGGCCGTGACTAGTGGGGTGCCGCAAGGCTCAGTGCCGGGGTCACAACTATTTACAATATATATTAATGATTTTACTTCGGAGTCACGTGAGTGACTTTGTGAAGACCCCGCCAGCACGCATGCGCGATATATCGTCGAACGCATTGCGAAGAGACAGGCAGGAAGGAGGGTCGCTCTTCCACCGTAACGAACCTACAGGTAAGGATCAACTAACCTGAGGACGGTTTTTCAGGCACTCTGGTACAGAGTACCCCACCATGGAACGGGTCGTTTCGAGAGACTGACTGCGGAGGACCGCAGTAACATGGGCAGTCAGCAGCGGCCGACTTCTCCACAGCCGCTCGTTACAAGCGGCAGCCACGACTTAACGCCGCAAAAGCCCGCAGGAGCACCTCGGACTGGCAGCAAAGCTACTCAGAAGTTGGGCAAGCCCGTTGACTCGGCAGGGTCCGGGCTCGGAGACTCGCCATTCGCGGGTAGCGACGACAGTCGATAATCCCGCATGGAGCGGATGGTGGAGCACTTGCTCCAACGTGACCCACTCCAGGAGGATTCTGGTCACCCTTTACAGGGCTGCCAAATTTCTCACCCTCTTCGCAGGGGAGCATAAGGAGTCAGGTCTGGGCTGACTGAAGAGGGGGTGTTGGCAGAAGAATACAACATGCTAGGGGTGCAAGAAGAGGAGTTACTCAGGATGGCATCCAAGTTGCGATGCCCTCACAAAAGGGGCTACCGTTGTCAGCAGGCAGTCAGTATAAATTACTTAATAACTCATCTAGCTCCAGGAAACTGTATTTCCCCAATGTGCCTGCGGTAAATCCTCAAACTACTGGCTTCGGGTATTACAGCTTTGCCAGGTCAGTAGATGGAAGATATGTATGAATTTGAGATCAACTGTTTCAGGAAGAATGCCATCCGACCTACACTAAACCCCAAGTTCACAGGGTTGTGTGGAACCAGCAGTGCACAGCCGCCTACTGTGTTATTCGGGGCCAACCTGCCCAAACAGGTGAAAGATCTCGACAAAGAGGCAAAAGCCGTCGGCATGATTAAGTTGCTGGCCGCTACCAGGTCCTCATATATTTGGCGGCAGCACCCCTACGCATCCACCAGCAGGCTGCGTTTATCACACCGAAAGCAAAGCTGGTGAAAGCTCGAAGGCCGTACGACCTACACAAAGGTCTTTTTCAGGCCATGTCCCAGAACAGCCTTCCTGGAAGATGCACCAACCCCACACCACAACGCCTCCACCTCCCAGGAACCAAGGAAGGAGAAAACCAACACAGCACCACCGGTAACCATGGAGGTAGGTGGGTCTGGTTGCCTTCGGAACATAGCATGTGTAACTTCTTCACAGGTTAGGGGAAGGTTACACTTGTTCAGGGAATAACTTCTGATCTTTTCATACTGCACAGTATTCAGCTATACAAAATTGAATTTGTTGACAAACTCCTCCTTTCTGTTTCAACATGCACCTAGCCGAAAGTTTGTGCTTTCACAAAAAAGGGAAAGTGGAAGGTCATGCGGAACTGTTAAGACTATATACAAAAGGAGTAATAGAGGAAACCAAACATGAATCTCTTGAGTTTGTATCAAACATCTTCACCTAAAACGAAAAAGGATGGCGGATGCCGCATCATTTGATTTGACACAACTGAATACCTTTGTGCAGTACACCCACTTCAAAATGGAAATTTTTTGTTACTGCTAAAACAACTAGTTTCCAAGGGGTACTTCGTGGATTGCATCAATCTAAAAGATGCATACCACTCAGAACCAATAGACAAAGATCACCGCAGATATTTAAAAGTTATCTGGATGGGGTAGTTCTGGCAGTATAAAGCGCTGCTTAATAGATTAACATCAGCCCCAGACTGTTTACAAAGATATTGAAACCAGCTTTGGCGTTTCTTCGGAAACAAAAACATATTGCCATGGCGTATCGCGATGACATCTTATTGTGGGGATAACCTTGGAATTGGCTAAATTGGCTGTCTCAGCCACCAAGCTCCTATTTCAAAAATTGGGGTTTATTATCCATCCAGACAAATCCAAGTTAAATGCCTTCTGTGACTATGGATTATTTGGGATTCACGATTGATTCTGTTCATATGTCTGTCCCCTTGCCAAAGGACAAAACAACAGACTTGATAGAGGCAGATAACAATCTTGTTTGCGTCAGTAAACCATCTATTCGGCAAATTGCCAGGGTAATTGGGAAGCTCGTGGCTGCCCTTCCCAGCCACAATTTGGACCCTTACATTACCAAAATCTACAAAGGGCCAAAACAGCAGCACTCAAAGCACCATGCTGGCCATTTTGACAGACCAATGCAGTTACCAGCCAAAGCAAAATTGGAATTGCGATGGTGGATTAGCAATGTTCGACATTGCTCTAAATCCCATCACAGTCACAAACCCTTCGGTTATGTTACAAACTGACGCCAGTGCTCACGGCTGGGGAGCAACCAATACCACCTCCAGTTGCGGTGGTAGATGGAATACACATGCGTTAACCTTACTTCAGGCACTGGGTATCAATCATCTAAAGATGTTGGGAGCATTCACGGACTTCGGGCTTACTGTTTCAGACATGCAACATCTGCATGTTCACCTACAAATTGATAATACCACCATGGTAACATACATTAATCATATGGGTGGAATTGTCGATATCTTGTGATGAATTGATCAATACAATCTGGCACTGGTGCATAGAAAGAAACATTTGGATATCAACTACTTACCTTCCGGGTAAGCTCAATACAGTGGCGGACACCAGGTCACGCAAATTCAATGACAACACCAAATGGATGTTGGACCACCAGTTATTTACTGACATTATAGCTTGGTATGGAATGCTAGATATCGATTGTTTTGCATCAAGACTTAATCACCAGATACCAATGTATCTGGTGATTACCTATGGGCCACACCCTTGCATGGGAATCAGACACTGGGGCAGTAGCGATGGGCGCATCTCGCTACACTGGGGGGGGGGGGGGGGGGGATTGTTTTTTATATGCATTTTTCCCCCCTTCTGCCTCAAGTCGGTCGGGTCTTGCGAAAAATTCAACAAGACTCTCCGCATCAGGTATTTTGGGAGTACCCGATTGGTCTACTCAGCCATGGTACCCTATGGGACGCGACATGGTCAGAGCCATGGATTCTGATCTACAAACGCCCGAGTTTGCTGGTACACCCTGTTACGAGGGAGAGTCTTCCGTGCCATGACCGAATAAACACATTGGGTGCAAGATTTGGAAAAGACCTCCCCTGGAATTTGGGCTGTCGGACCGAACCATGAATATCATCGCGGCATCATGCAGAGAGTCCACCAGGAAACAGTAGCTCACCTCTATCAAAAAATGGGATGTATTTTGTGCCAGGACAGACATAACTTACAACACAGCCACCATCACGGATGTGCTGGAATTCCTGGCAAGTCTACACTTTGATGAAGGCTTGAGTTATAGTGCCATCAATTGCGCAAAAGTGCCCTATCCTCATACCTGGGACAGCAGCTAGAACACCATGGAGGAGCATCTCACCCTCTGCTGTCAAAACTCATGAGGTGTCAAAACTCATAACTCAAATTCCCCCAGGCCTCAATACCCTCAGACCTGGGATATTGGCATTGTCCTGACCTTTTCAGAGATTGGGAACCAGCCATGTCCCTCTCACTAACACCTATAAAATAGTGATGCTGATGACACTTGTAACAGTGCAGTGGGTCCAGCCTCTGCTCAAACCAGACTGGACTCCATGGTAACATCCCAAAATAAGGTAACCTTTCACATTTATGAGTTACCTTAACAAAACAGATAAGGTCATTGACCTCAAATTGGAGTTCCTGGCTTATCCCGTAGATCGATGCCTATGCATAGTGATCCACCTTCTATATTAACTGGAGGTCACCAAAAGTCTCAGGGGAACGGAAATGGCTCTATTGATAAGTTCAAACATCCTCATCACAGAGTACTGTGCAGACCATATCAAGATGGCTCAGGGTGGTGTTAGGTGCAGCAGGGGTGGACACTGATATTTTAAATCTCATTCTACCATGGCTGCAGCTACATCGTGCAGCGAGGATGATGGACGTTCCTATGGGCCACGCCCATGTTGGTCTAATGAAACAACTTCCAGCTGTTATAACAAACCTGTGGCCGTACCTGAGATATTTGCAGACACTATTTTAAGTTCTGTATTATAATTTTCCCCGAAGTTAGGGGTTATTATTATTATTGTTAAATAATACATTGTTGTTTTTCAGCACTATAAATACATGAACATACTTCATCCATTGGTTATTATGGCAGTGTGTGAGCATGGACTCGTTTCCAAGGCATGAAATCACAGAGCTTTGAAGTTTTCACGAAGTCACTCACGTGACTCCAAAGTAAAATATTAAGATTAAACGAGAACTTACCAGTTCGATGTTTGATCCTAATTTTATTAGGCATTACGATGAGGGATTTTGTGTCCTCCGCTCCCAACCCTCTATTATAAGGTCAACTGGTATGTTAGTTCTCTTATCTTACTATCTTCAGTCAACTCTACTATCTGTGATTTCACACCGCTGTTTTGAAGAATGTCGCGCATGCGTGCTGGCGGGGTCTTCACGAAATCCCTCATCGTGACTCCTCATAAAATAAGGATCAAACTTCAAACTGGTAAGTTCTCATTTAATCTTGCTATTTAGATGAAGGAATTAAAAGTAACATTAGCAAATTTGCAGATGACACAAAGCTGAGTGGCAGTGTGAACTGTGAAGTGGATGCTATGATGTAGGGTGACTTGGATAGGTTGGGTGAGTGGGCAAATGCATGGCAGATGCAGTATAATGTGGATAAATGTGAAGTTATTCACTTTGGTGGGAAGAACAAGAAGGCAGATTATTATCTGAATGGTGTCAGATTTGGAAAAAGGGAAGTGCAACGATACCTGGGTGTCCTTGTACATCAGTCACTGAAAGCAAGCATGCAGGTACTGCAGGCAGTGAAGAAAGCTAATGGCATGTTGGCCATCATAACGAGAGGATTTACGTATAGGAGCAAAGAGGACCTTCTGGATTGGACAGAGCCCCTGGAGTATGGTGTGCAGTTTTGGTCTCCTAATTTGAGGAAGGACATTCATGCTATTGAGGGAGTGCAGCGTAGATTCAGAAGGTTAATTCCCGGGATGGTGGGACTGTTATATGATGAAAAAATGGAACGACTGCGGATGATTCCTGTATTCACTGGAATTTAGAAGGATGAGAGGGGATCTTATAGACGCACATAAAATTATTAAGGGGCTGGACAAGCTAGATACAGGAAAAATGTTCCCGATGCTGGGGGAGTCTAGAACCAGGGCCACAGTTTAAGAATAAGGGCAAGACCATTTGGAACTGAGATGAGGAAAAACATTTTCACCCAGAGAGTTGTGAATTTGTGGAATTCTCTGCTTCGGAAGAGAATGGAGGCTAATTCACTGGATGCATTCAAAAGAGAGTTAGATAGAGCTCTTAGGGCTAGCGGAATCAAGGGATATGGGGAGAAGGCAGGAACGGGGTACTGATTGTGGATGATCAGCCATGATCACATTGAATGGCGGTGCTGGCCAAAGGGCCGAATGGCCTACTCTTGCACCTATTTTCTATGTTTTGATCACCATGCTATAGGTAAGATGTAATTAAGCTACAATGAGTTCAGTGAAGACTTACGAGACTGTTACCAGGATTCGAGGGCAGGCTAGAATGTTATTCCTAGGACCACAGCATCTGTGGAATTATCTTTTAAAATCATGTTGGGATTAACTAGGGTGAATGCACAGAGTATTTTTTCCTCAGGAAGGGAGATCAAGGACTAGAGGGCATAGGCTTAAGGTGGGAGGGGAAAGATTTAATAGGAATCCAAGGGGCAACTTTTCCATAAAAAGGGTGGTGGGTATATGGAATGACCTGCCAGACGAAGTGACTGAGGCAAGTATGATGGTGCAATTTAAAAAACATTTGGACAGATAGATGGACAGGAAAGGTTCTGAGGGATGATGGCCAATGGCAGGTAAATTAGATTATCTTAGATGAGGCACCTTGGTCGATATGGGATGTTGGGTCGAAGCGCCTGTGTCTGTGTTGTGATCAAGAGAGACAGATTATCATTATTAAAGTGGTATATTTGCTGGATCTGGCAAATTGACTGCTACATGCTTTATAACTGGACAAATAAAGTACACAAATTACTTCATTAGTTTTAAAGTGCTTTCGGATATTCTTAGCTTATGAAAACTTTATAGAAAAATAAGCAATTTCTTAACAGATCACATGACACTATTTAAAGAGCAAATTCTTCTAACCAATATAGAAACCTCAACCAGAAGCACCAAACAGATTTATTTACTCCAATGTTGCTTGTATAATTTTGCAGTTCCCAGTTGGCTGCATCTTTCTCCTATATATAAGTAAGTATATCAAAAATGGACCTCATTGATGGTGAATTGCATTGGGACACCCTGTAGCCATGAAACGGCTTGTGATTTAACCCTGGATCAACATATTGATTTTCCTCCCTTCTCATTGGGTGCATGGGATCTTCTCTCTGAGCAGAACATAGCAAACTCTAGAGAGAGGGCAATATTTTTATTTTACATTCCCCTGCAACATGAGCTGTAATGTATACTTTCTACAAAATACACTGGATTTATTTAACCCAAAATACACCTCCCACTTCCACGATCTTAGTGAATGTGGAGAAACGTCAACATTTGTGGTTTCCTGTCCAAATTACACGCCAACTTGACCTTGAAATATATCACTTTATTTCTTCCACACCACTGATTCTAAATGCCAGAACTCTTTCTTGGACAGTTTCAAGAAAATGACTGCAACTGTTCATCTCCCAGGTGAACAGAGGATACAGAGATTGGCCACACACACACATGGCTGCCTTTTCAAGACACGTGCAATAGATGCTGGCCTTGCTAGTGATGCTCATGTCTTGAAATATATCCTGCAATCTTCTGGTAGTTCCCTGCAATGCACTGCTGCTTGAGAAAATGTGCTTCAATGATCGGTGTGCCTTGTGAATCAAAGCAAGAAAATGGTGAAACAAAGCACACATACACAAAAAATCTATTCTCTGCACAGTCCTTAACAAACCTAATCCTTCAATAAATCTTTAGTAAGAAGACTCTGACAGTCTAATGTGAACTTCTAGAGCTTTCAATTATTTTTTTTGTTAAACCGATATAATTTTCCAACTTTTTGCCCATCAAGTGTTTTGCAGCAAAGCTTTCCAGCTTCACTCAATGTCTTTTGGACCTTGAAGTAAGCATGGTGTGTACCCTTCAGAGTTTAAAAAAACCTTGTTGTCCTCAGGTTCGCTTTGTAGGTCTTGAATTAATCTACTGGCACATGGCGAGCTTGTAACATTTATTGCTCAACTACATTTACAAGATCTCCCAAAAAAGTGCATCCACTGTTCTATGGTTGATATATATGTGATCTAAGAATGTTCTGTTGGAGGGCATCAAAGCAGTTAACAAATGCTGGAACCTGATCCTTTACTCTCCACCCTTCTTGTCTCTCCTTCCCAGATCGTCATTTCTTCTTGTTTAATCCGGAGCGGGATCGCTCGCCGGGGATCCCTGGAGAAGAGCTCCGACTGCTGGCCCGCGGTCTACAACATCTTGAAGCTGCGGTCTGCGGAGCTTCTAACCGCAGTGCGGCGGGGACTTAGATCTTTGACTGCCGGCTTACGGCCTACATTATCTTGAAGCAGCGGTCTCCGGTAGGGAAGCACCGATTCGGGACTTACCTTACCTGTACGTCTGGCCGCTCACAGCGGCGACTGCGGAGGTTTGTGGTCCCGACCACGAGGGAAAATGGAGGAGGACTGACTGATCTTTGTGCCTTCCACCACAGTGATGAATGCTGTGGTGGATGTTTGTGTTAAATTTTTATTGTGTATTTGCATTCTTTTTTTATTGTACCGCTGCTGGCAAGTTCATTTCACTGCACTTTATTGTGTATGTGACGAATAAATCTGACTATTGACTATTGACTATTGAGATTGGGGTAGACACAAAATGCTGCAGTAACTCAGCGGGAGAGGCAGCATCTCTGGAGAGAACGGGTGACATTTCGGGTCGAGACCCTTCTTCAGACGGTATCCTCACAAGGAAAACACCAAAACTGAAACTGTCGTGTACTAACGGAACCACACTCATTTGGTCTCTGTGGATGATCATCAGTGCACAGCAAAACTCTGATAATCAAGCATGCTTGGCACTTTGGTGCCTGGCTGTCAGGTTTTCCAGACTATTAGATGTTATGCTATTGTTTTATACGGTATACAGTATAATAATGAATTTTCCAGTAAAATAGCTATGTTTAAAGGGAGTGCGAGTCCCAGGGCCGCAGTGTGCGAGAAGGGAGTGTGAGAACCAGTATCCCGGTGAGTGAGAAGGGAGCATAACAACCTCGCAGTGAATCATCTACTGAATTATTAGGATTTCCAAAGAATCAGATAGTGGAATAAGGGCGTTTTACCACGTTATGTTCTGTTAAGGATTAGAGTGGGTCACATCCTTTGCACTAGTGACATTCATTTTGGACTCCGTATGATATTCATCTCTCGTTTATGGATTCCTACGTATTCTGTGTGGTCAATCGCTGTCTCCTCTGTTCATTTGGGAGATGAGACTGTGGATATTGAGGCATTCTCTGATATCTGCCTTCTTCATCCAGTTCTTTCTGAACCAACTATCTCCAAGTTCCACCACATGGCTTGCAGTTCTGGATCCCATTGCTCCAATAACTCCAGAATCAGCTACCATCTTCAGTTGAAAATGTTGTGCAGCATATCTTCATCATTTTTCATCACCAGGCTCATGCTGCAAGGTGCCCTTGGATGGAATCAGGCACAAACATTTGTTCAACTACTGTAGCTGAAGGATGCATTCAGGTTGGCCAGGATCCAACCCTCACTGCAGGTGGTATGGTCTTCATCAGGCTGTAAGAGTCATATATGGTTCCTGACTGTATGCCATTCACCATGAAGAACTTTGCTAATGGCCTGCATACTAACAAAGTTGAAAACCTTAATGTTCATAAAAAGTTATTAAGTAGAACCCTTATCACACTATTAAGGAAAATCGTACTGGTTGAATGAATGAGGGCAAGAGAGCAAATCACAATGCCTAAGATGTCATCTCTCCTTCACTAATATTAAATCTAGATTAAATCATTTCTTCACCTAATAGAGTGCTTGGGTGTCCTATCAGATGCAGCAATAGGCAACAAATTGGGAGAAATGGCAGAAATAATCTGCAGCTACGTGTAAAGGTCCTGTGTCCAGGAAACTCAGTGTGAAATTGATCTCCACAGGGAGAACCATCCAAAATGTTTTTGGGTGAGTCCTAGAACAAAATTTCCCTACAGAATGGTACATATCACAGCTTTGGAAAACCTTGAAAGAGACAACAGACTCAGTGGCCTTGTGTATGAATGTGTTTGCTATCTGCTAAGAGTTTGCTCATGAGCCCGAGACTTATAAACAGCTTATTCAAACATTATCACTGTGTAGTGTCCTCTTTTATGCAATGAGACACAACTTAATATCAAAAATCTTGCAAGCGCCTGCCAGGGGGCAAGTTGTGCTGGTATTGCAGAGATACAAATGCAACAAAAATGATTCTAGTATTTTAATCCCTCTGTCTGTTTCAAAAAGCTATCAAATTTAACCCCCGGCGCCTATAAGAAGAAAATTGTACAAATATTTGAGGTGGAAATCACAGGGGAGAGAGCAGACCAATGGATTTAGGATTTGATTGCGGGGCAAGGAGAAAGTACAAACAGGAATGACAAAAAGATGAAGTAGGCTGTAAACATACAGAGGGTAATCTTATGTCCTCCCTCCCCTATGACCAGTGTGATAAAATATTAATTGTTTCTGATGAAAGGTCTTCAACTTGAAATGTTATATCTGTTTGTCATTCCACTGGAACATTTTCAGTTGTTATTTCAGATTTCCATAATTTTCAGGTTTTTTTTCAGTTTAACAGTTGTTATAAAGCTCAGGAAACATAAGGCCAAGTATTTTTTACAGTGATCCTTGTAGGCTCATGAAGAAACATCGGCAGCAGACTGACCCAGAGCCTTTTCAGACCTGACCGTATGTTCCAGTTGCCCCCACAGCACACAAGCTCATCCCAGACTCTGCTGATCGTGTCTTTCCATCAGCAGTGTACTCGGGTTTACTGCAAAATTTCCAATGCCTTTGTAATTATAATAATTTACTCGATATCAAAAGTGCCATAATGGACTGGACACCCCATCTTTCAATATGAAATTGGCAGCCACATACACTATCAGTACAGAGCATGCTCTTTCCGAAATAAAACTGGAGTCAAACTGAATGACTCTTTGCCGGTATTAATTCCAGAGTCAGCTGACAGGCACATTTGCCAGGACTTTGTGGTCAGCAGTAGGTACCTTTGCCTTGCAATTCACATCCACAACACGTAAAAACATAACCTTTCACTGTGTTTCGGTACAATTGACAATAATAAACCAATACCGACATGGAAATCGTGGAATGGACCCACTATGGAAACATTCCTAGATAACACATACCCAATGGGGGACCACGTCAGTACCCCACATCCATAACCTAATTGGTTCTCTGTATTGCCAAGAACTGACATATAGCCACTGCTGCAGGAAACTGATGGAGGGAAGAGGGAGAGACTAGCATAGAGGGATGAAAACGCAGAAAAAAGGAGAGACTTGTGGGGGGGAGGATGCGGAAATATGGATTGGAGGGGGAGAAGTGAGAAGAGGAAAGGAAAAAGGTGAGAGGAAGGAAGGTGAGGAGGAAGATGGGAATCCCATATTGAAGGGTAAATGGCAGTCCTGTATTTTAATGAAGAACTGAGGCCTCATATGATCTCAGAACTGAACACTTTTTGCAAAACTGAGTATAAGAACATAGTAAACACCCAATCAGACCTTCAAAGTTGCCCTTTCATCATCATGATTGTGGTTGATATTCTACCCCAGCATCATTTTCCCACACCATATCTATAGATTTGTTTAATATCGAAAGATTTACTAATCTCCATTATGCATCAACAAAATGAGTGCTCTCAACTGCATCTAGTAGGTATGTTACAATACCTACCTTTAGCGGCGCTGCAGTTCTGCCGCTCCCCGTGTGCGTGACTTTGGCACCTTTTAGAGGGGGGCGGGTTTAAAATGCCGTTTTTCCCTAGACAGTCCAAATCGATCCATGTCGGGCGATTTCGTCGTTGAAGAGAAACCGCTTTGACATTTCATTCATGAAGCTAGCTAGATGAGTAGTTAAATGGCGCATAACGTATTTTTACATAAAAAAACGTGGTTCTTATTTCACAAATGTAAAACAACTGTGGGTTAAATTCAGGAATTAAACAGGAATTCCATTTGGCCTATAAATTCATGAAAATGAGATTTAAAAATCATGTTATATTGCAAATTATTGTGTGAATGTTATTTGGACACGTAGGCAATTTAAAAATGTTTATCTTTTCTTAAGAAATGGATAGATGTTTAAATCTAGTAATTGAATTTTGTAATTAGCTACAATTAGGTAACTAACTAATTATGTGCTTTAATTTCAGGTCACCCAAGTATGATTGTTTCATATTTGTTTCAGAATGCTTCAATTTATAATAACTGAAAATTTCATTCAGTTCTCTTAATTTTTAAGAATGTTATGGGCTTTTGACTGTCCTAGATCACAGCTTTTGAGTTAAGTCAATGGAAAGGCAATGGGCAACAAGATGCTAATTTCCGAGTATGAAAGTGGCCATAACTTTTTTAATACTGAAGATATGAAAGTGAATTAGGTGTCAAATTAAACTTATTTTTATGCTATATCTGATTGGATGAATTGCAGACTTGATTTTTTAAATCTCAAAATTTTGTAATATTGCTACATCTAGAATTGAAAATTCCCAACATCCAGCACCTTTCTCATGCCAGTGTATTCCTTATTCACATACTGTATCCTTTGGTCCAAGACTCCTCAATCAGGGATAACAAATTTCCTTCAATCAATCTGTCAAGTCTATATTTTTTCCTAGCTCCTAGATGAAGGAGCGCATCAAGTCTATGCCGGTTCTCAAAACATTCTCATTCCTCCACCTATTTCCCAAGAATGTACTTCCTTACACGTTAATTAACATCCTTCTGATCCTCTTTACACACATCCACGCTTGGGACAATTTATAGTAGCCAATTGAACCACCATCAAGTCTTTGGTATGTGGGAGCAAACTACAGATCTAGAGGAAACCCGTGACGTCTCTGGGAGAACATGCAAAATTCACACAGGCCCAACAGTGTTGGTTAACCATGATGAAACCCAGCACGATTTGCAGCACCACTGTGTGGCCCATTAATAATTTTGCATATTGTGATGAGATTTCCTCTTCTAAAATCCAGAGAATATAATCTGTCTACTCAATCGCCCCACATATGGCAAAACTGTAATCTCTGGAAACAGTCGAGGGAATCTTTGCAACTATCTATCTGTGGCAAGTAAAATCCTTTCTTTGGTAAAGAGACCATAAATGTGCACAATACTCCAAGTACAGCCTCACTAAAGCACATAAAATTGCATTATATATGTTCCTTAATCCTATATCCAAATCCATACAAAACCATTTAGCCTTCTAATCGATTGCTGCCCCTCCATTTGGGCCAGCTGTGGTCTGTGTACGTGTACACCTGTGAACACCAACATTACCACATTTTTTCACAATTAAGAATTCACTTTGTTGTAATGTGATACACCAAAGTGTAAAGACTCACATTTTTCCATATTGAACTCATCTGCTGAATTTTCACCACATCCAAGTCTGAAAACATCAAAACATCCATTGTTCCTCTTTATCTATTCTACTAGTCACATCAGGCTCTTAAATGCCACTATCACATCTACCTCCACCACCACCACTGCTGGCAATGTGTTCCAGGCACTTATCACCCTCTGTGTAAAAAACATGCACATTCCCTTTAAATTTGGCCCGTCTCACCTTAAATGGATTTTCCTTCCATAAATCCATGTGGACTCTGTCAGATCCTATTATTGTGTTTATGGTGGTAACTAATTCTCCCTACCACTTAAGTTAGGCTAACAGATTGATAGTTCTGTTTTCTTTTTCCCACGTTTCTAAAATTCCATGGTCATGTTTGCTACTTTTCAATGCACATGGACAATTCCAGACTCCATAGACCTGAGGAAGATGATAACCAGAGTGGCCATTATCTGAAAATTCACATCCTTCAAAACTTTGGGATTTAAATGAGCGGATTGTTTGGATTTATCATCTTTCATGCTCTTTATTTCTCTCATACTACTTGCTAATAGTATTCATTTTTTTATTTGTGCAAGATGCCTTCTTCCATGAAGACAAGGGTGAAGTGATTATTTAATTCCACTGCCATTTTCTTTACGGGGGTGGGAGTTGGCCTTCAAGTCAGGGAAAACAATTTACAACCAGCAATACCCACATCAGGTTCCCACCAACAAGCTATGCTAATTTATTTTATTTTTGAACCGTGTAGCAGGAAAATATAATTCCAGGCTATATTCTTGAGGCAAAAGCAGAAGCACTTCCCTCTGGTCGCCCAAATGAGTTTTCTTCCACTACAAACTATTAACATTTCTTCCATTCTACCATGTCTGTCTCCCTCCCTCCTGATTCCCAGTTTGACGCTCACAACTATCCCTTGATCCTCTGGATTACTGAGGATCATCCTCCATGATTCCTGCAGAGGCGTTCGACAACTATGTCTTCACTGTATTTTTTAATTATGGACTGGGCAGAAATGAAAGGAACCTACCAGCTGAAAGTGTCAAAGACCAAAAGCCCATAGGTTCATTCACTTACTTTTCTCTGAGGAACCTGCAGTGGGGGTCATCAAAGTGCTCACTTTCATATTCTTAGGACCGTCTTGAAATTTGCTTCCCCGTTATGTGTTAGAATGCTGTGACCATTCATTGGTGCCGGCTGAAGGCTGCTGAAATCCAACATTCTGCTTCCTTTAGATAGACACAAAATGTTGGAGTAACTCAGCAGGTCAAGCGTACGAAGGGTCTAGACCCAAAACATCATCCATTCCTTCTACGGAGATGCTACCTTTCCTGCTGAGTTACTCCAGCATTTCGTGCCTATCTTCAGTGTAAACCAGCATCTGCAGTATGTTCCTACACATTCTGCTCCCTTTCTCCACCCAGCTACCACCTCTTTAAATGTTGGCATTTGTTCCAGGTAAATTTGTTCTGCATAAATAATGTGATAACAGTTGTAAACCCCCAAATCTTTAAAAACAATTCTCAATGTCCTTGAAGAAGTGCTGGTGTAGGATTCATCTTCCTGAACTGCTGCAGAGGCATTGTCATTGTGTTAAGTGGTTTGATGTGCCTTATTGGCTTGCTAGGTCACATAAGATGGATATTTAAGCCCCTGTTCCACTGTACGGGATAATTCAAGAGTTCTCCCGAGTTTCCGCTGATTCGAACTCGGAGAATTACAGTAATGGCCGTTCGTGGGTACTCGGGGCTCTCGTGGAAATTCTTCACAATGTTGAAAAATCTTCACGAGTTTACCGCGTTTCCCGGGTACCTGCCATTAGCATTACAAGCCGCTAAGAGACGTCCCGAGCTCTGACGTTCCCGGTAAGTACATTCTGCGTAATTACCACGAGTCCGATTTTTTTTTAAACTCAGGAGAACTCTTGAATTACCTCGCACAGTAGGATAGGAGCTTAAGAGTTAACCCCAGTTCTTTGTTTCGAGAGTCACATGTAAGTCCACCTGGGGAATAATTTTAACTTCTCTGAAGTGCATCAGTGATTCAGATAGATTTCTAATGACAATATAGTAGTTGCAGATCATCATTAATCATGTTAATAGAAAGACTTAAACAGATAAATCATTAATGGTAGGAAAAAAACATGAGTTATTAATATCATGATGCTAACTTGCATACATGGCCATTGTTCTAAACTGGCCTGAGTGCGCGACGTATTGACGCGCATGCGGGATGGCAGGCTTCTTCACATAGTCACTCACGTGACTTTGAAATTAAATTCCAAATTAACTGAATCTAAGTTCCTCACCAGCTCTGGTTGGATATGAGCTCTTCTTCATGACCATTAATCCAGGTCAATAGATTACTAATTGAGTAGAATAAGCATAGTGCTGCTGTTGTGTTGCTGCGAATTTACTACTACTATAAGATTCCTTTGCATGCCCTTTTTGCGATGCCTTATAATGGCTTTGGCTTTAAAATCCTTTCTGCCTACTGCCCTGAATAACATTCTCTTTTGAGCTATTTTACCATTCTTCTTCACACTACATAGTACTGGATTAAAACTAGATTTCTAATCCCTTGCCAATTTTAACAAAGTGCCTGTAAAGCTGCTGCATGTAAGAATTTCTTTGTTCCGGTTCATATCCGGTGCATACAAAAAATAAACAATCTTGGCTCATGATTTATAGCATTCACTACAATTCTCTCTCCCCGGTGCTATCAAACCAGTCTAGTATTAGTAGTTTTTTCTGTTTTTACATTAGATTTACAACATTCGTTTTTGTTTATCAGCCACTGTACTGGCTGTTTTATTCCACAACCACTTGACTGTAGCTCTGGGACATTGTTTGCCTTTGAGTTCATTGCCAGCCTGCCGAATATACTTGATGACCCAGCTCAAGTGACACTGAGGCGCTGAGACTAACGCTGCTATGAGATCCAGGGAGAGTCAGCAACAATCAGTTGGAAAGTTAACTGAGTTTGTGGAAAACCAAACAGTCCTTGACAGACGGTTTTTGTGTGGTATTTTGGATTAAAGCATGGTCAAAATATAGGCGTGACAGGACCTATAAGAGGAAGACTTTATTGCCTTCCCTCACAGTGGGAAACATTGATTCCGCTGTGTGGGGATGTTTATGTTAAATTCTATCGTGTGTTGTGTTCTTTTTATTCGTATGGCTGTATGGTAACTCAAATGTCACTGCACCAATTGGTGCATGTGACAATAAATAGTAAGATTAAATGAGAACTTACCAGTTTGAAGTTTGATCTTTATTTTATGAGGAGTTACGATGAGGGATTACGTGAAGACCCCGCCAGCATGCATGCGCGACATTCCTCAAAGCAGTGGTGTTAAATCACAGATACCAGAGTTGACTAACATAGTAAGATAAGAGAACTAGCATACCAGTTGACCTTTATAATAGAGGGTTTGGGAGCGGAGGGCAGTGGATCCGGGTCTATCCTGTTTAAGTAACCCCTGTATAAGGAAGGTTATCTTGCCATTAGTGATATACATGGCGTCCATACTTAGTTTATGTAAGGACTGGACCCGTTGTGCTGTTACAAGTGCCATTAACATAACCATTTTATAGGTTAATTTATCCAGTGTGAGTCCCGATATAGGTGTCCATCTTCAAAGCATAGTCAACACTATGCCTATGTCCCATGTATGGATGTATCTGGGCCTGGGGGGATTAGAATTAAATATACCCCTCATCAGTTTAGATACCAGTGGGTGTGATCCCACAGCCAGGTGATCACACCCTCGCCCCAGATAATTGGATAGGGCACAATTAATGGCACTGTAGCTCAATCCCTCATCAAAATGAAGGGTAGCCAGGAACTCCAGCACTTCAGTGATGGTGGCTGTGTCGTATGAAGTGTTTGTTCTGGTGCAGAACACTTCCCATTTCTTCACATATGTTAGATATTGTCTTCTGGTGGACTTACTGCACGACGCTGTGATGACATTTATCGTCCTGTCGGAGAGTCCGTAGTCCAGAAATGGCCTGTGCAGAATCTGCAAACCAACAGGTTTATTCGGTCATAGCACGGATGACTTTCCCCTGTCACAGGGTGTACCAAAATGCTCGGACGTTTGTTGATCCGAATGTAGGGTTCTGCGGCCATATATTTTGGTACTGCTGGAAACCATGGTTGGGTAGGCCAGTCGGGAACAACCAAAATACCCATTGCGGAGTCTTGTTTGATTATTTATAAGACCCAACTGATGAGGCAGAAGGGGGGAAATGCATAGAAAAACAAATCCCCCCAAAGCAGCGAGAAAGCGTCCATCGCTGCTGCCCCAGGGTCTGGTTCCCAAGCAACATATGTTGGTAGTTGGTGATTTAACATGGATGCAAAAAGGTTGATATCTGGTGTCCCATACCGTTCTATAATATCGACAAACACTTTCCGATCCAGCATCCATTTGGTATTGTCATTGAATTTGCATGACTTGTTGTCCGCCACTGTATTTAGCTTACCTGGACGGTAAGTGGCTGAGATCCAAATATTCCTTTCCAGACACCAGTGCCAGATATTATTAACCAATTCATCACATGATATCGACTTTATTCAACCCATATGATTAATATAGGCCACCACAGTGGTATTATCAATCTGTAATCGTACATGCAAATGGTGCATGTCTGAGGCCCGGAGTCCATGAAATGCTCCCAGCATTTCTAGATAATTAATCCCTAGTGCTCCAAACAGGGTTAATTCTTGTGCACTCCATCTGCCACCACAACTAGAGGTGGTATTAGTTGCTCCCCAACCTTTTGCACTGGCATCAGTCTGTAATGTAACCGAGGGATGCATGATAGTAGTTCCATAGGCCTATCAAAATGGCCTGCATGAGTTTTAAGAGCTAATATTTTTGCTTTTTGTAGATTTTGGTAATGGAGTGGTCCAAATTGTGCTGCTGGAAATGCAGCCACTAGTTTCCCAATTACTCTGGCTACTTGCCGAATGGATGGTTTTCTGATGCTAGTGAGCCTTTTACATGCTTCCGTCAAGTCTGCCACTTTGATTGGTGGCAAGGTGATAGACATTTGAACAGAATCGATAGTGAACCCCAAATAATCCATGGTAGTGGAGGGTCTCAATTTTGATTTATCTGGATGAATGATAAATCCCAGCTTTTGAAAAAGATGCTTTGTGGCTGATACTGCCAATGTAGCCAACTCTAAATTTTCCCCTACAATGAGAATATCATCAAGGTAGGCCATAACAATATGGTTTTGTTTCCTCAAATATGCTAAAGCTGGTTTTAACAATTTGGTAAACAGCCTGGGTGCCGATGATAACCCATTGGGTAAGGCCTTATACTGCCAAAGCTGTCCCATCCAGACAAATGTCAGATATTTACGATGATCCTTGTGTATTGGTACTGAATAGTATGCATCCTTTAGGTCGATGCAAGCCGTGTAGTACCTGTCAGAGATTAGCTGTTTGGCTGTGACAAACGTGTCCATTTTGAAATGGGCATACTGAACGGAAGTATTCAGTTCGGTCAAATCTATAATGATGCGGCATCCGCTGTCTTTTTTGTTTTTGGTAAAAATGTTTGATACAAACTCTTGAGATTCTCTGTTTGTCTTCTCAATTACCCCTTTTGCATTTAATCTTAAAAGTTCAGCATGGCCTTCTGTTATCTCTTTTTGTGAAAGTATAAACTTCCAGCTAGGTGTATTCTGAACTGGGATGGGGAGTTCGTATACAAATTCAATTTTGTATTGCTGAATACTTCCGAGTATGTAAGGATCAGAGGTAAAAGTGCTCCACAAATGATGAAACAAGTGCAACCATCCCCCAACCCGTGATGAGTCTAGACATGCAATGTTTTCGAGGCAACCAGACCCACCTACCTCCAAGGTTACCGGCAGTGCTGTGTTGGTTGTTTCTGTCCTTGCTTCTTGTTCTGTTGTGTTGTTGCGGTGTGGGGATGGCACATTTTCCAAGAAGGCCGGGCTGGGCCATGGTCTAAAAAAGACCATTGTGCAAGTGGGCCGGCCTTCGAGCTTTCACCACCAGATGGTCTCTCGTTGTAACGGTGCCTGGTGGATGTGTAGGGGTGCTGCCGCCACTGATATGGGGTTTTGGAGGTGTTCGGCACCTTAATCATGCCGATTGCCTTGGCCTCCTCATCCAGCTCTTTTACCTGCTTTGGGAGGTTGTCCCCAAACAGCAATGTTGGCGGCTGTGCACTGCTGGGCCTGCATAATCCCGCAAACTTGGGATTGAGTGCAGGCTTTATGATGCTCTTCCTGTAGCTGTTAATTTCAAATAGTGTATTGCACAGGAGTGCTAGAGCATCTTGCAGCTCTTCAGGCATCTCAACCCCATCAACTGTTCTGGCTATTGCCGTAATCCCAGCAGCCAGTAGCTTGAGGATTCTTTGGAGTTTCACCTCCTGGCTCCTTATGGTCGGGCTCATGTTGCCCCAAATGGGGTTGTTGACAGCAGGCACATTTAGAGAAATACAATTCTCTGGCACAAGGTATTTTTCTGCTGTATTGTTTATTGATTGTTCCTGCAGCTGGTTTGTTGCCATGTAATTTATACTGGCTGCCAGCTTAGGATTCAATGGCAGCCCTTTTTGGGTCGCGCATGCGTGCTGGCAGGGTCTTCACATAGTCACACACTTGACTCCGAAGTAAAATGTAAACTTAAACAAACAATTACAAGTAAATGATGAGTAAATATCACAAATAGTGAGTATGCATTTATTTAGTGCTTTTATTCAGCATTTTTTAAACACTAATAACTCTTTTATTTTTCATCGATGGGAAAAATCCTCTTGTCCTGCGCAGCGGAGGGGGACTCTGAGTAAGATGGCCAAAATCACAGCCGTAAGTGGCAGCATTTTTTCTAAAATCAATATACAGAACAACAGGAAGTGGTCAAGATCAGATTTTTAGTAATATAGATGTTGTCAGTTAAAATGCCAATATCATTGAAAATACCAAATCAAGTACTGTCGAACACTGAGCCAGAAACCAAAGGATACTTTTTAAAGTCCTGAATGCTAACCTTGCACATTTCTATGTGAATGTAATAATTCTAGTTAAAGCAGGAGTCTGGCAAATCAGACTCATAGCATCTGTTTACCAGAGCTGAATGGTTCTGAAGCCGGCAATATGGTGGGCAAGAAGTGAGCTAGAAATGACCAAACATGTTGCAGAGGCAATGACAAACTGGCTCTTTCTGGAGAACTAGGCAGATGCAGCCTGATGGACAGTCTTTAAAGAGATCACTGCATTCAACAAACAACAGAGTGTTTAAAATATACAGCATCTCAACTCTCCTGACACTCTAAAGCTCTTCACTATTGGCATAAAAATAGCCTGATCTTTGAAACATCTATGATAGTGGCCTGCCTGTGAGTGCCTTCAGGATGTCTGTAACTTGATAGTTAATTGATCTTCGTGTCAAAGACCTTACATTTATCCCTGAAGCTTTTCTCCTGAGTTTCATCCAACAATGCACTAGGCATTGAGTTTTAAATACTGATCAATCCTGGAAAGTTGACAGCACTGCCTGCAGACAAAGTTGTAGTAGAGAATGTCAAACCATGGTAATTGGCAAAGAGACAAGGGGCTGTTCCAGGCTTAATGCCGTTACAAATCATGGGATTGCAGATGGCAATGTCAGTAATGTGTTGAGGATAGGTATTACCTGACATGCAGAGTTCAAAGTGCCATTGTATTTTCACACATGTTCTAAAATAGATATTGATAAACACAAGAGTAAAACCCACTGAGCTGCTCTGCTAGTCAATAAAGTAAGAGCTGAAATTCTAATTTGGACACTTTCAAGTCCTTTCCACAATTCATTTAGTGCTCTGAAACATGTTATTTGTATCTGAATACACTCAGTAACTGGAGCCCTCTGGAGTAATGAATCCAGATATTAATGAACCAGTGAGTGAAGATCTTTCTCTTCATTTCAATCTTAAATAGCCAACTAGAGGGTTGATATAGGGTAATTTGTAGAGGTAGTATATTTATATTTCCAAAAGGCATTTTACAAGGTGCCATGTAAAAGGATGGTGTAGACATTAATGCCCTTGTCCCACTTAGGAAACCTGGAGGCGCAAGGTCTCCAGAGGTTTCCGTTCAGGTTTCCTAAGTGGGACAGGTGCATAAGAGTCTAATATATTGCAGGAAGTATGTGGGCATTGATTGAAAATTGACTGTCGCATAGAAAAGACATTGAGGGATAGAGGGATTTCAGTCCAGAGGGATTTAACTACTGTTGTACCCCAGAGATTAGATCTTGTTCCTCAGTTGTTCACAGTTTACATTAATGACCTGGTGGAAGGAATGATAGTTTCCAAATCTGAACAATAATACAATAATAGGTGGAAGGACACATTGTGATTCTGCTACCGGATATTGATAGAATGAGCGAATGGGTGAAAACCTGGCAAATGGAGTTTAATGTGGGGAGGTATGAGGTTGTGTACTTCAGTCAGAGGAATTAAAAGGTAGTTTGTTATCAACCTGGACAGACTGCAAATTAAGTTCAGCTAGTGTACGTATTCTGGTGCATCCATCACAAAAGGCTAGCAAGCAGATCCAACAAGTAGTTAAGAAGGCAAACAGAACGTTGCCTTTTATTATGAAATGGATGGGGTTTACAAGTCGGGAGGTTTTGCTATAGTTCTACAGAGATGTGGTGAGGTTTGGATCATTTGGAATACTATGCAAAACCTTGGTTTATTTATCCAAAAAAATATACGTTGGAGTAGAGTAGATGCACAGGCTAATTCCCAGGATGAGTGGGTTGTCCAGTCTAGAGAGGCAATTTGGGTCTGTTCCCTGGAAAAGAATGAAGGCTAATCTTAATCAAACATATAAGTCTGCAGAAGAGTCTCAACCTGAAACGTCACCCATTCCTTCTTTCCAGAGATGCTGCCTGTCCCACTGAGTTACTCCAATATTTTGTGTCCACCTTTGATTTAAACCAGCATCTACAGTTCTTTCCTACATATAAGATCCTAAATGGGTTTGCTGTGTTAAGGGCCTGTCCCAGCAGTATGCAACTCCATGCGATGAGTGCGACCTAACGTGGTTGCTTGAACCATCCGGCGTCGCAGGGCCGGTCCCACTTCGATCGCCGGAGCCGCGTGGAGTTGTGCGGAGCTGGACCCGACATTGCGCGGAGCTCCGAAAAAACGACACTGTTTAAAAATTCCACGCGGCAAAATCCTGTCGGCCGCAGCCACATCGAGGACGCGAGTAACGTCTTGACGTCGTGCGTCTTCCGCGTGGCGTTGCGCGATGACGTCACTGCCTGACGCCATGCGACGCGCATTATTAGTCGTCCCGCCTTTACCGCGACACATAAAGAGCGCGCGCGTTTTGAAAAGAACCAACACTTATCGCGTTTCTTGTAACGGAGTTCTTCCCAGCTGCATCGAACTCCAGAGAACATGAGGAGAACAAAGAACCCCAGGATCATCAAGAAGAAAGCCATGCAGGATAAGGTGAAGCAGGTTATTATACAGAACATACAGACCCAGGAGGGTCCAGCCACTGCTTCTGACCATGCTGCTGTTCCTGACCCTGCTCATTATAAAGTCATGGGTCTTTGTCTTTATCGCAGATAACCTCACACACAACTTGATTATTAAACTTCAGTGTAAGCTTTTCGTGTAGTGGGAAAAGCAGTTGTTAATCATGGAGTTGATCTTTCGTATGGAAACCACGTCTAATAATGGAATGCATCTCACATATAAAATCCACGCTTTATTAGATAAATGAAACACACACAGGCATTGAACTGCATTGAATTGCAAAGAGTGTCATGAGACGGCATGTAAAGCAGACGAATGCATTTATCCGCTTTTAAAATTATGACATTTCAAAGAAAGTACAATGTGCGATGTGTGAGATATTATTATTATCATCACAGTATTACTCATTACTCATTTCACATACAAAAACCTCCCATTAACGTACATAGATCCTCCTTTTATTAGATCAGTTCCTGCAGTGGTGGTCCTCTGTGGTGTGGGATGTTTGCTTTTGATCCTCGCCACATATTGTTCTGCCAGGGTACACTGCCTCGCTCGGAGTTGTAGTAAGCACAGAGATGGTCCCTCTGCTCCTTTGCTCTTTCCTTGCAATGCACCCGGTGCCACCGTCGGTGCAGCCTGTCTTGCATCTCTCCAAGAACCTGGTGAGACGTTCCCTGTCTGTTTGTCCATCGTGTCACCCTCCACCATGGCTGCTGCTGCACCTCTGCTGCGGATCAGGTTGTGGAGGACGCATGCCGCGTAGACAATGGTCTGCACCTTCTCGGGCTCCTGCTCCATTGTAGTCAGCAGGAATCTGAATCTGCCAGCAAGGATACCAAAAGCGTTTTCCACGACCCTCCTAGCCCTGGACAGCCTGTAATTAAAGATCCTTTGCTCCCTAGACATCTGCCTGTGAGGGTATGGCTTCATCATCCATGTCCTGAGTGCGAAGGCATCATCACCAACCAATGCGTAGGGGATGTCAGGATTGTCTTCTCCCAGTAGAGGTACTGGATCAGGAAGGGCTGCTCTCCCTTCTTCCAGTGCTTGCCCAAGGGAGGTCTCTCTCCAGTTCCCTCCATCTGCGGCACTGCCAGGTGTGCCCACATTCACAGACAGGAAGTTGTAGTTTGCATCGACCACAGCTAACAGCACGATGGAATGGAACTTCTTGTAGTTAAAGTACTTAGAACCTCCCCTGGATGGACACCGGATAGCCACATGCTTCCTGTCAACTGCCCCACATGTGTGCAGGAAGTTCCATCTGGTTTGAAAGCCATTCGCCACTATCCTCCACTCGTCAGGCGTACTAGGGCAGTCAATCATTTCTCCATATGCATTGTTGATGGCATCACAGGTCTCTCGGACGACCTTGCTGATGGTGTTGTGAGCCACACGGAGGTTGTACAAGAGGCTCTTGTAGGAATCCCCTGACACAAGGTAGCGGAGGGTGATGGCCAGGCGCAGGCCTGGTTCCAGTGACTTCCGCATGACGGTGTCTCTTTTGTGCAGAAGAGGTCCGACTCGTGTCGTTAGCTCCTGAAACAGGTTAGGGGGTAACCTGGTGAAATTTCTAAAGGCCTCATCTTTCTGCTGCAGATCAGTCACCATGTTCTCATACTGGCCCAAAGTGGGTCTCATCCGGAACAAAGACCTCACCTACAAAGACCTCTTCCTGGGTTTCTTCATAGCCTTCCTTGTTAAACTCCTTGTTGAACGCCTGCCCAGCTGACCTGCCAGCATGAGGGCTGCTGCTAACAGAAGCCTCTCTTGCTGTTGCAGCAATGCAATCTGTATCTGTTTCTGTGTCTCTTCCATGATGATCATGGAATAGCAAGCAGCCTGCAGCCCCGTTCATATGAGGAAAAATGACGTCACGCGCAACCTTCCCGCGGACTTCGCACGAATTTCGCGTCAACTCGCTCGGTGATCACCCGACCTCCACGCGACCCCCGCTTCCGATTTTGTCGGGCTAGTCGCATGCAGTTGCATGCTGGTGAGACAGAGCCTTTAGATGTTGAGATGATTTCATTCATGGGAGAGTCCCTAACAATGGAACTGCAAATAAAGGCAATTCACATAAAATTAAGGGGCTTAGAAGTGTCTTTCCTTGGAGAGTAGTGAGTGTCTGTACTTCAGATCATTAGATATATTTAAGACCGAATCCAATGAATATTTGAAGGATCAATGAATTGAAGGTTACGGGAAATTGGCACAGAAAATGAATTGAGGAAAAAAGGAATAGATCAGCCATAATCATATTCAACGATGGAGCTTGCGAGGTCTGGTGGCCACTATTGCTTTTATTTTCTTGTGTCTTGTGATCATTAATCCCAGATGAATGGAACTAAAAGTTTACACAGTATTCCAGGTGTGACCACTCTTTCGAACTGAAACAAAACCTCCCTACACTTAAACTCCAACCCTTTTGCAATGAAGCCAAACAATTCCTTAATTACTGTTGGACCTGCCTACTAACCTTTGAGATTGAAGCTGCTCCCCAGGTTTAGACCCTTCAGTGGAGGACTCAATCTCACAGCCTTCAACCTGATCAACTCTGTATTCTCTACGTATTTGAGTATAGTCTGGTCCCTCAAGGTCAATTGGTCCAACAATGACAGAAAACTACATCCAGATATTTCATAGTTAGATCCAAACCATTTCACCTCTCTTTCTCTATTTGCTCATTTAGAATATTCCTCAAAAATCCCTTTAACCAAAGCATGGATCAATTGCTCTAATAACTTCTTATCTAGCATGGTATCACATTTTGTTTGACAGTGCATCATGAAGAACCTCAGCAAATTTTATATTGTTAAACATCTATATAAATACAAGAGACCTTGGTATGAATACAAGAGATCCTACCTATTAATGCAGCTAAAATTAGCATCATAGTGGCACTAATTGACAGGCCGTAACCAGGTTTGAAATTCTAAGGCATTATGGATAATATAATAAAATATACATTCCTAAACTCACACAAAACCCAAACTGTCATGATATCTGATGTGGAAAGTGGAGATAGCAGAGGGAATTACATGGGATCCAGGCCTACAATGGCTCTCCATCGATAAAGCATCAATTTCAAAATTCTCATCCTTGTTTATCAATCTCTCCACAGTGTCTCAGTCATGATCTCCAAAGTAATCAGCTGCTTCACAAATCTTCGAGATCTCTGCTCCATGAAATTGGACACAATTGCTTTAGACCCAAATTGCCATAAAAGGTGTTTTGAGCATATAATTTTGGGGGGACAGTAATGACCTTCATAGTCACCTCACATAAAATTAGGAACTCACCCTGCAGGATTCATGAATGCAACTAGACCTGTTGGGTCCCATGTTCACACGGGAGGGCTGGTCCCCCAACGCAATATTCCACCTCTACTCCAATTACAATATTTGTGGCCAGTGGGGATGGGGGTTTTCTGGAGCGCTAGTATGGGTGTTGTGGGCCGAAGGGACTGGTTTCCAGAGGGCTAGTATGGACATTGTGGGCCAAATGGATTCTTGGGCTGGCATCTCAGTCACTCAAGCCTGGTGGGCTGGCAGCTCAGTCACTCAGGACGGGTGGGCTGGCAGCTCAGTCACTCAGGCCTGGTGGACTGGCAGCTCCGAAACCGCCAGAAATTCTGCCCAAAACAGGTGAGAGACTCTGTGAGAGAGAAGGGAGAGAGGGTGGAGAATTTTAGACATTTTTCATCTTTTTCTGCAGATCACAGCAATGAAGGAGGAAAGTCTATCCTGGCCTGGATCACACAGGGAGCCAATGAAGGGAAGGATAAAAATACTGGGGTGAGGTTTAATACTTGCAGGGGGAATACTTACTGATGGGCTGAAGGGACTCCTCCTGGGCTAGTACAGCTCTGATGGGCCGTAGAGGCTCTTTAAAAAAATAATCTGCATGACATCTCAGTGAACGGCACTTTTTCTGGACTTTTCTTGGCCTGATACAGGCCTTTTGGGCCAAAATGCTCCTCCTGGGCTTATACAGGCATTTTGGGCAAAAGGGACTGGTTTCTCGGCAAATAGGGGTCTTGTAGGCCAAAATGAGTGGTTTCAGGCAGGCCAAACAACTCATTTTATTTCATTTTAATTTCAATTTCAAGCACAGGGCAGGTCAAACAGCTCATTGCATTTTCATTTCACTTCCATTGCCATTGCAGTTTCAAGCACAGGGCAGGAGGAACAGCTGATTGGATTTTCATTTCACTTCCATTGGCATTGCAGTTTCAAGCACAGGTCAGGCTGAACAGCTGATTGGATTTTCATTTCACCTTCATCGCCCATTGTGGCTTAAAACCGGCCACAGGATCTTCCATCGCCCGGCGGGGGCTTCAACATCGGGAGCCTCGATCGCCTCGACACAGCAATTTGACCGCGGGGCGATGGAAGATCCAACAGCCGATTTTAAGCCGCACCGGTCGATGAAAGGACCGCAAATGGGCCGATTCAAACTCTGCTCTGTGATCTTTGCTCCACCAGCACGTCTCCGTCCTCCAATCACGGCGCTCTATCCTCAATCCCATCCCCTTACTTCCGCTTCTGACGGACACCTCCCTCCGCCAATCATCACGCTAAATCATCCCCACTGCCTGCTGACCAATGTCTCTCTCGTCCAATCGATCATCAGTCCCCCCCACACTGTCTCACGGAAAGCTGAGTTTTTTAATAGAATTTTTTTTCACAAAATTTCAAAATCCGGATTACAAAACATAGGGGGGATTGTTCCCCACCTCTCAAAACATGGAGGGTATATGTCCCCCCTGTGCATCCCCCCATTTCCCTCCCCCCTGGATTTCTGCCCATGAGATAGAAACCATTGCAGTTTGACTCACCCTTTGAGTTTTACTGACCAGATGTGTTTTGGAGGTTTTGAGTTTAGATTTACGTTTAAGTTTATCATTTTCATGTGTACAATGGAGAACAAACTTTGCAGCATAAGTATTCTTTATTTAGCTTTCTGTTATCATCGATAATTACTTGTTAGCATATGTGAAAATTACCAACCCACAGGTAAGAGAGTGTAAATAGTTACATATAGCACAGTGGAACTAATTAACAGATTTTGTACACTACGGGGCATATTTTCATCTTTACTTCCTTGTGTAAACCATTGCTAAAATGTAGGACAAAGGAAATTTGGAAAGAATAGATCAAAAATTTGTAGCTGTGGCTGCTTGATACCAATATGACGAGGATGAGTTTGCAGAAGTATATTTGGCTTTTGTCAAATATTCAACTCAGCTAGAGCTTCTACAGTTTTCTGGCTATCTTAACTTACTTGCTGTCAGTTGTGGCCTATGGGCCTCTGTCCCTGGAAGCCTGGTTGTTTTGCTTTATGTCTGAGGCATGTGGGTCCACTTAAAACCCTTGCATCTGTGGATAGAAGGAATGGGTGACGTTTCAGGTCGAGACCCTTCTTCAGACTGAGAATCACGGGTGCCCTCTCCCCTGACTCTCAGTGTGAAGAAGAGTCTCGACCCGAAACATCACCATTCCTTTTATCCAGAGAAGCTGCCTGTCCTGTTGATGTAAACCTGATCATCGATGTAAACCAACATCTACAGTTCCTTCCTATACCCTTGTATCTGCAATTCTCTTAGTCCATCAAAGATCAGCACTTTGCCAGGAAGCATTCTAATGAATAATCATGCAAACTAATGAATTACCTTTGTTTAAACTTGGAGAAAACCATTGAGGGTTGTCTTTCTGTTATGACAATAATGTAAAATGAATGACACGATGTCCGTAATCCTCTAAATATCTCAAAATATTTATCTGTATTTAGATAGCTTTTACAGAAACCTGGCTTTTAAGCCTCAACTTCTCCATAGATTTGGAGAAACAAAGAACTGCAGGTGGTGGTTTACAAAAAAGGACAAAGTGCTGGAGTAACCTCAGTGCATCAGGCAACATCACTGGAGAATATGGATAGGTGACGTTTTGGGTCAGGACACTTCCTCAGACTGTTGACTATGGGCAATTGTACAATTTTGCTGACTAGGTGCAATTTTACAGAGGCCAATTAACCTACAAACCTGCACGTCCTTGAGATGTGAGAAGTAACAGGAGCAACCAGAGGAAACCTGGTGGGAGTTGTGTACAGGCCACCTAACAGTAGCAGTAGAGTTGGGGATGGCATCAAACAGGAAATTAGAAATGCGTGCAACAAAGGTAAAACAGTTATAATGGGTCACTTCAATCTACATATAGATTGAGTGACTCAAATTCGCAGGGGTGCTGAGGAAGAGGATTTCTTGGAATGTATGCGGGATAGTTTTCTAAACCAACATGTAGAGGAACCAATGAGAGAGCAGGCTATTCTAGACTGGGTATTGAGTAATGAGGAAGGGTTAGTTAGCAGTCTTGTTGTGCGTGGCCCATTGGGCAAGAGTGACCATAATATGGTTGAGTTCTTCATTAGGATGGAGAGTGACATAATTAATTCAGAAACAAGGGTTCTGAACTTAAAGAAAGGTAACTTTGAAGGTATGAGACGTGAATTGGCCAAAATAGACTGGCAATTGATTCTTAAAGGGTTGACAGTGGATGTGCAATGGAAGGCATTTAAAGACTGCATGGATGAACTACAACAATTGTTCATCCCAGTTTGTCAAAATAATAAATCAGGGAAGGTAGTGCATCCGTGGATAACAAGGGAAATCAGGGATAGTATCAAAACAAAAAATGAAGCATGCAAATTAGCCAGAAAAAGCAACCTACCGGAGGACTGGGAGAAATTCAGCAGAGGAGGACAAAGGGCTTAATTAGGAAAGGGAAAATAGATTATGAAAGAAAACTGGCAGGGAACATAAACACTGACTGCAAAAGTTTTTATAGATATGTGAAGAGAAAAAGATTTAATTAAGAGTTAAAACAAATGTAGGTCCCTTGCAGTCAGAAACAGGTGAATTGATCATGGGGAACAAGGACATGGCAGACCAATTGAATAACTACTTTGGTTCTGTCTTCACTAAGGAAGACATAAATAATCTGCCGGAAATAGCAGGGGACCGTGGGTCAAATAAGATGGAGGAACTGAGTGAAAGCCAGGTTAGCCGGGAAGTGGTGTTGGGTAATTTAATGAATTAAAGGCCGATAAATCCCCAGGGCCAGATAGGCTGCATCCCAGAGTACTCAAGGAAGTAGCCACAAAAATCGTGGATGCATTAGTGATAATTTTTCAAAACTCTTTAGATTCTGGAGTAGTTCCTGAGGATTGGAGGGTAGCTAATGTAACCCCACTTTTTAAAAAAGGAGGGAGAGAGAAAATGGGGAATTACAGACCAGTTAGTCTAACATCAGCAGTGGGGAAACTGCTAGAGTCAGTTATTAAAGATGGGATAGCAGCACATTTAGAAAGTGATGAAATTATTGGACAAAGTCAGCATGGATTTACGAAAGGTAAATCATGTCTGACGAATCTTATAGAATTTTTCGAGGATGTAACTAGTAGAGTGGATAAGGGAGAACCAGTGGATGTGTTATATCTGGACTTTCAGAAGACTTTCGACGAGGTCCCACATAAGAGATTAGTATACAAACTTAAAGCACACGGTATTGGGGGTTCAGTTTTGATGTGGATAGAAAACTGGCTGGCAGACAGGAAGCAAAGGGTAGGAGTAAACGGGTCCTTTTCAGAATGGCAGGCAGTGACTAGTGGGGTACCGCAAGGCTCAGTGCTGGGACCCCAGCTATTTACAATATATATTGATGATTTGGACGAAGGAATTGAATGCAACATCTCCAAGTTTGCGGATGACACAAAGCTGGGGGGCAGTGTTAGGTGTGAGGAGAATGCTAGGAGGCTGCAAGGTGACTTGGATAGGCTGGGTGAGTGGGCAAATGCATGGCAGATACAGTATAATGTGGATAAATGTGAGGTTATCCACTTTGGTGGCAAAAACAGGATGGTAGGCTATTATCTGAATGGTGGCTGATTAGGAAAAGGAGAGATGCAATGAGACCTGGGTGTCATGGTACACCAGTCATTGAAAGTAGGCATGCAGGTGCAGCAGGCAGTGAAGAAATCGAATGGTATGTTAGCATTCATAGCAAAAGGATTAGAGTATAGGAGCAGGAAGGTTCTACTGCAGTTGTACAGGGTTTTGGTGAGACCACACCTGGAGTATTGCATACAGTTTTGGTCTCGAAATCTGAGGAAAGACATTCTTGCCATAAAGGGGGTACAGAGAAGGTTCACCAGACTGTTTCCTGGGATGTCAGAACTTTCATATGAGGAAAGACTGGATGGACTCAGCTTGTTCTCGCTAGAATTTAGAAGATTGAGGGGAGATCTTATAGAAACGTACAAAATTCTTAAGGGGTTGGACAGGCTGGATGCAGGAAGATTGTTCCCGATATTGGGGAGGTCCAGAACAAGGGGTCACAGTTTAAGGATAAGGGAGAATTCCTTTAGGACCGAGATGAGGAAAACATTTTTCACACAGAGAGTGGTGAGTCTCTGGAATTCTCTGCCATGGAAGGTAGTTGAGGCCAGTTCATTGGCTATATTTAAGAGGGAGTTAGATGTGGTCCCTTGTGGCTAAAGGGATCAGGGGGTATTGAGAGAAGGCAGGTACAGGATTCTGAGTTGAATGATCAGCCACGATCATATTGAATGGCAGTGCAGGCTCGAAGGCAAGACTATAAAACCCTGGATGCCTGGACGTGAGTCAGTTACTCTGGAAGATCGTGAGGGAGAGGCCATAACTGTGATTCTGCTGTGAGCCAACTGAACTGTGAGTCTACTGAACTGCGAGTCTGTAATGTACTTGCAATAAATGATTTGTTAGCCCTTAATGAAAATGAGATGAGTTGTTTGGCCTGCTCTGTGCTCGAAACTGAAATGGCAATGGAAATTAAATGAAATGAAAATGAGATGTGTTGTTTGGTTTGCCCTGTGCTTGAACCCGAAATGGCAATGGAAATGAAATGAAAATGAGATGAGTTGTTTGGCCTGCCCTGTGCTTGAAACTGAAATGGCAATGTAAATGAACATGAGATGGGTCGTTTGGCCTGCCCTGTGCGTGAAACTGAAATGGCAATGGAAATTAAATGAAATGAAATTGAGATGAGTTGTTTGGCCTGCCCTGTGCTTGAAACCGAAATGGCAATGGAAATTAAATGAAATGAAAATGAGATCAGTTGTTTGGCCTGCCCTGTGCGTGAGACTGAAATGGCAATGGAAATGAAATGAAATGAAAATTAGATTAGTTGTTTGATCTGCCCTGTGCATTAAACTGAAATGGCAATGGAAATGAAATTAAATGAAAATGAGATGATTTGTTTGGCCTGCCCTGTGCTTGAAACTGAAATAGCAATGGAAATGAAATGAAAATGAGATGTTTGGCCTGCCCTGTGCTTGAAACTGAAATGTCAATGGAAATGAAATGAAATGAAATTGAGATGAGTTGTTTGCCCTGAGCTTGAAACTGAAATGGCAATGGAAATGAAATGAAATGAAAATGAGATGAGTTGTTTGGCCTTGCCCTCTGCTTGAATCTGAAATGGCAATGGCAATGGAAATGAAATTAGTTGTTTGGCCTGCCCTGTGTTTGAGACTTTCCTCCTTCATTCCTGTGATCTGCAGAAATAGATGAAAATTGTCTAAAATTGATTCTCCACCCTCTCCCCCTTCTCTCTCACAGAATCTCTCATCTGTTTTGGGCAGAATATCTGGCAGTTTCTGAGCTGCCAGCCCACCAGCCCTGAGTGACTGAGCTGCCAGCTCACCAGGCCTGAGTGACTGAGCTGCCAGCCCACCAGGCCTGAGTGACTGAGCTGCCAGCCCACCAGGGCTGAGTGACTGCGCTGCCAGCCCACCAGCGCTGAGTGACTGCGCTGCCAGCACAGCAGGCCGGAGTGACTGAGCTGCCAGCCCACCACGCCTGAGTGACTTAGCTGACAACCCAGCAGGCCCGAGTGACTGATCTGCCAGCCCAAGCATCCATTCGGCCCACAATGTCCATACTAGCCCTCTGGAAACCAGTCCCTACGGTCCACAACACCCATACTAGCATTCCAGAAAGCCCCCCCCCCCTCCCCCCCACTGGCCACCAATATTGCAATTAGTGGAGAGGTGGAATAATGCGTTGGGGGACCAGCCCTCCCGTGTGAACATGGGACCCCAACGGGTCCCACTTAGTCTAGTATCTCTTTATAAGGCTCTATACCTGTGCTCTCAGCAGAGACAAACATTTCTTTCTTTCCAGCATCATGAAAAGCATGAAGATCCAGTGATCTGTATAGCCATGCAGAACTACAGGTCCTCTAGGACTGTAGACTTCTCAAGAAAGGATGCTGATTGATCCTAATTTGGCAACAGCTGGGAAACAAGTAATTGAACACTTGCACCTGCCTCATTCCTTTTTATTAAACTGGTGTCCCAGAAACAAATAAAGTGATGCAGAGAGAAAATGATAACATACACATTCCCCATCCTGTCTCAGAGATTTCCACTGGAAAGAGGTACAAAAATCCTTATCCCAAATATATGAGAGCCATTGCTGAATTCTCAGGGCCTAGGTGCCTCACTTTTCTAATACTCATTATTTTCCAAATTGATCTTTCCTGTTGAACAGGTCATCACCAGTTGGCAAACATCCAACTTAAACATGGCCCCCATGCGCACTCCAGTGTTTGGACGACAGGCAGGATGAATCTGCTGGCCACAGTCATCTGTTCTTGAATTTTCTTGAAGCTAGAATTTTGCCTCTCTAAACCCAGGAAGAATATATTCTAATTTAAATGTTGGTGTCTATTTTGTGAATCCAATCTGGAGGCATGCCTTCCAGCCAGCAACAGGGTCCATTTTAAAATGTCAACGGCATTGAAAATCTTGCTTACAATAACAAAAATATTTTAAAATCAATAATAGACCATGATAGGCTCGGCCTAATTTTGTAAGTGTCAGCTTTATTATTTAGAATGGCAAAACAAGATTTAAAATATTTCTCCAAATTCTCTATTGTTATGGGACAACCCACCTCTGCCAGTATCTTCTACCTTGTGGGAACTTAGTTTGTGGTTGCAATTCCAATTTGCGATCTGTTTGGGTCCCGAACATTTTAATGGCTATAAAGATAAAATAATTTAATATTTATATTCATTACATGCTATCAGTTTGAGGTACGTCTGACTCCTATCATAAAATACATACATCCAGATTCTTTGCCATTTAATGTCCACAATATTACTGTGCAAACTGCTATGCAAGTTAGTTAACATTTGCTTCAAAAGCAATTTTTTTGCCACCAGGTCTTCATGAAAAGAACCAAAGATCTTATTTCCGGGAAGTAATTTCATCCAGACATGTGTCGTTTAATACGTAGTCTTCCAACGTATTCCTTGCAGCTTTCCGGATCTCGTTTCTTTGAGATATCGAATGGGCTACCAATTTACCAACAACTTCTATTTTGGCTTCCTGCAAGACCGGGTGTTCAGCCACTAAAAAGGCAAATATTAAATAGGTTAGATTTTACAGTCATATATTTCTATTAATAATATTACTTAATCTGACCAGGCAGCTACATTAATTTTTTGATAAATGCCCATTAGTGAATCAGTTGGTTAGAAGAGTGAATTAATTTATTATCCAAGATTTATTGTCTATTGATTTAAATGAATGATAACTTGGGCAGGTTCTATAATGTGTCTTGTCTTTCTGAGATCCACATGAAAAATGTAATTCTCCTATGCCACAGCCCTCCCCACAGCCATGTTGCACAATTTCCAGCCATGAAATCTTTCAGAATTTCTCCCTCATTAGAAATAGTTCCAGGTGGAGGTATTTTACCATTATACAATTTACCTCTTTGTCCATTGATTTATGTTGGTTTCAGACAAAGAATTGAGATCCTGTGCAGTTAAGGAATGGGAGTTGAAGTTCCCAGAGAGCAAACAGAAGGAGAAATGGTCAACAGGAGCTCAGCATCCCCTGCTTTACCAGATTTTCCTGGAACCACAATGCTTCCTCAAATTCCCTGTATTTCCATAAATATCAGGACCATTTCACCTGTGAGGTAATTTTCTAACTTTTCGCAACTGGTGGAGAATCTCAGCCACCAACAGTGTTTGCTGGTGATCCCCACCATACTTAATTGCAAGCTTATAAACGTTGCTCATATTGCATTGATGAATGAAGAATTTAGTGAAGTAATGCAAAATCTGAATATTGTTTCATTTTATTTTAAAATGCTCATTAAACATTACATGGCAACATATTCCCACTTATTACATAAAGTACTTAAATTACAAATAGTACTTAAATGAGAAAAAATAGTTGCATTCAATTTCTATTGAATAACAAAATTAATAGGTAAGAAGGCGGCTACATTTAAGGATTGGAATTTTCCTGCAAGAGCTTGGATGCAATTGTTTGGATACAACTATTAGAGGCCTGTTCTTGTCAAGATTTCCTTCCTCTCAAAACCAATAATGATGCTCTGTACTGGCTCAACTACCACAACTATTTACAGAAATTGGAAACCATGTTTTGCTGCCATTATCAAGCGCATTTTATCTCGTATTCTGGATTTGAAACCAGGTACCACCTGGCCAGTGCAAGAGATACAAAGAGGTTTAGGTTCTTCTGTATTTTTGACCCATGTGTCAAACTGTGAATGCTGGCCATCGCTGGTGAGTGGATATGGTTCAACTTATGCATTGATGAAATGTGAATTGAAGACTGCATTTCCCCAAGGAGAATGGCATTAAGAAGGTTGTAACTCAATGACTTCACTAGGAGGTACATACTATTTTAACCAGATATCTATTCAAGGACAATATAGTCTCCAACCAAATCTTCCCATCTGATGTCCACGTCAATGAGTTCAAATTTCACTTGTAAAACAATTCCTGAATAGACCTGTGGCCTTCCCCACAAAGCTATCAATGACATGTCCTGGCTAAACATACCAAAATGCTAAAAATGCAAAAAATGGCTCAACATTTTAGAAGCTAACATCTTTATCTTTAATAAGTTTGTCAGAGACCCAGAGTAAGTATCCATTATCACCACTATTGAATTTTGTGCCCATCCTGCTGGTGTTGATAGAAACATAGAAATAGGTGCAGGAGTAGGCCATTCGGCCCTTAGAGCCAGCACCGCCATTCAATATGATCATGGCTGATCATCCAAAACCAGTGTCCCGTTTCTGTTTTTTCCCATATCCTTTGATTTCCATTAGCCCTAAGAGCTAAATCTAACTCTCTCTTGAATACATCCAATGAATTGGCCTTCACTGCCTTCAGTGGCAGAGAATTCCACAGATTCACAACTCTCTGGGTGAAAAGGTTTTTCCTCATCTCAGTCCCAAATGGCCTACCCCTTATTCTTACACTGTGACCCCTGGTTCTGGACTCCCCCTACCCCTACACCGGGAAAATTTTTCCTGCATCTAGCCTGTGCAATCCCTTAAGAATTTTATATCTTTCTATAAGATATCCTCTCATCCTTCTAAATTTCAGTGAATACAAGCCCAGCCGACCCATTATTTCATCATTTGTCAGTCCTGCCATCTCGGGAATTAACCTGGTGAACCTATGTTGCATCAATAGTAAGAATGTCCTTCCTCAAATTAGCAGACCAAAACTGCACACAATACTCCAGATAAACATCCCAATACAGTCAAATTAATACCATATATTTACAATATTCTGTTAGGTGAGAATCCGTCGACGGAATCACATAGACAAGCATGGGAAAATGAATTAGCACAACCCAAAGCCTACAACATATACATCAATGTTCGTTAAACGCCAGACATTCTTTAATACAATTTAAAATATTACACAGATTGTATTATTCTAAAACAAAATTAAACAGAATTTTTCCTAATATCTCTCCTATCTGCGATAAATGTCAATACTCAGAGGCAAATTTAACCCATACTTTTGTAAATTGCATAAAAATTAAAACATTTTGGGTGGATATTTTTAAAATTATTTCCGTAGTGGTTAATATTTAACTGGATCCCGATCCTAAATTAATAATATTGGGCATATCTGAACAATACCTAAAACTAACAATAAACCAAAGAAATTTCCTGGATTATAGTATAATAACTGGGAAAAAACTAATGTTAAAATTTTGGAAAAACCCTGCATTCCCTACAACTAAAATGTGGATTATGGAGATGTCGGAGACCTTAAATCTGGAAAAAATTAGATTTGCTTTAACCGCCAAACCTGAATTATTTATTAGAATATGGTCCCCGTTCATAGATTATTTGAAGGAATAGAATGGGCCAGCGCTGAGGCTCGACGGAAGCTTGTACCTAGGACTAGACGAATAGTTTTGTTTTCTGTACCTACGGACCTATCTCCTAAGTTGTATTATAAAATTTAAAAATAAAAATAATATATTCAAAAAAAATAAAAAAAAATACTCCAGGTGTGGTCTCACCAGGGCCCTGCACAACTGCAGTAGGACCACCTTGCTCCTATACTCAAATCCTCTCGCTATGAAAGCCAACATGCCATTTGCTTTCTGCACTGCTTGCTGTGCCTGTATGCTTACTTTCTGAAGAAGGGTCTCGACCCGAAACGTCGCCGATCTCCTTCGCTCCTTAGATGCTGCTGCACCCGCTGAGTTTCTCCAGCCTTTTGTGTAACCCCTGCTTACTTTCAGTGACTGATGTTCAAGGACATCATTGCACCTCCCCTTTTCCTAATCTGATACCATTCAGGTGATAATATGCCTTCTTGTTCTTGCCACCAAAGTGGATAACCTCACATTTATTCATATTATACTGCATCTGCCATGCATCTGACCATCTCCCAACCTATCCAAGTCACCCTGCAGCCTCATAGCATCCTCTTTGCAGCTCACACTGCCACCCAGCTTTGTGACATCTGAAAACTTGGAGATGTTACATTTAATTCCGTTGTCTAAATCGTTAAAATATATTGTAAATAACTGGCATCTCAGCACTGAGTCTTGCGGCACCCCACTAGTTACTGCCTGCCATTCTGAAATGGACTTGTTAATTCATACTCTTTGCTTCCTGTCTGCCAACCAGTTATCTATCCATGTCATTACCCTACCCCCAATACCATGTGCTCTAATTTTGCCCACTAATCTCTTGTGTGGGACCCTGTCAACAGTTTTTTGAAAGTCCAGATACTCCACATCCACAGGCTCTTCCTTATCCATTCTACTTGTCATATCCTCAAAAAATCCCAAAAAATTTCCCCTTCATAAATCCATGCTGACTTTGACCGATCCTGTCACTGCTTTTCAAATGCACTGTTACTGCGTACTGCGCATGTTGTTCCATTGTTTAAAAAGGGTTCAAAGAATAAACCTAGTAATTATAGACCTATTAGTTTGACGACAGTGGTGGGCAAATTAATGGAAAGGATACTTAGAGATAATATATATAAGCATCTGGATAAACAGGGTCTGATCAGGAACAGTCAACATGGATTTGTGCCTGGAAGGTCATGTTTGACAAACCTTCTTGAATTTTTTGAAGCGGTAACTAGGGAAATTGATGAGGGTAAAGCAGTGGATGTTGTCTTTATGGATTTCAGTAAGGCCTTTGACAAGGTTCCCCATGGAAGGTTGGTTAAGAAGGTTCAATCTTTGGGTGTTAATGGCGGAGTAGCAAGATGGATTCAACAGTGGCTGAATGGGAGATGTCAGAGAGTAATGGTGGGTGGCTGTTTGCCAGGTTGGAAGCCGGTGACCAGTGGGGTGCCTCAGGGATCTGTGTTGGGTCCACTGTTGTTTGTCATGTACATCAATGATCTGGATGATGGGGTGGAAAATTGGATAAGTAAGTATGCAGATGATACTAAGATAAGTGGTGTTGTGGATAATGAAGTAGATTTTCAAAGTCTACAGAGAGATTTGGGCCATTTGGAAAAGTGGCCTGAAAGATGGCAGATGGAGTTTAATGCTGTTAAGTGTGAAGTGCTACATCTTGGCAGGACAAATCAAAATAGGACGTACATGGTAAATGGTAGGGAATTGAGGAATGCTGTGGAACAGAGGGATCTAGGAATAACTGTGCATAGTTCCCTGAAGGTGGAATCGCATGTAGATAGGGTGGTAAAGAAAGCCTTTGGTGTGCTGGCCTTTATAAATCAGAGCATTGAATATAGGAGTAGGGAAGTAATGTTAAAATTGTACAAGGCATTGGTAAGACCAATCCTGGAGTATGGTGTACTATTTTGGTCGCCTAATTATAGGAAGGATGTCAACAAAATAGAGAGAGTACAGAGGAGATTTACTAGAATGTTGCCAGGGTTCCAGCAACTATGTTACAGAGAAAGGTTGAACAAGTTAGGTCTTTATTCTTTGGAGCGCAGAAGGTTAAGGGGGGACTTGATTGAGGTCTTTAAAATGATGAAAGGGATAGACAGAGTTGACGTGGATAAGTTTTTCCCATTGAGGGTAGGGAAGATTCAAACGAGGGCATGACATGAGAATTAAGGGACAGAAGGGACAGGGTAACGTGAGGGGGAACTTCTTTACTCAGAGGGTGGTGGCTGTGTGGAATGAGCTTCCAGCAGAAGTGATGGAGGCAGGATCGATTTTAACATTTAAAAGTAAAGTGGATAGGTATATGGACGTGAAGGGAATGGAGGGGTATGGTCTGAGTGCAGGTAGATGGGACTAGGGGAAAACAAATGGTCGGCATGGACTGGAAGGGCCGAGAGGGCCTGTTTCCATGCTGTAATTGTTATATGGTTATATGGTTATATGGCTAATAATCGACTCAAGCATCTTCCCACTACTGATGTAAAGCTAACTGGTCTATAATTCCCCATTTTTTCTCACTCCCTCCTTTCTTAAAAAGTGGGGTTACATTGGCTACCCTCCAGTCCACAGGAACTGAATCGGTGTCTGTAGAACATTGGAAAATGATCACCAATGCATGCACGATTTCTAGGGCCACCTCCATGAGTAATTTGGGATGCAGACCATCAGACCCTGGGAATTTATCTGCCTTCAGTCCCAACAGTTTACCTTACACCATTTCCTGATTAATGTGGATACCCTTCAGTTCCTCCCTCCCACTAGATCCTCAGTCCCCTAGTATTTCTGATGTTGTGAAAAACTAAGAAGACTAGGAGCGCTTCTTACTCCCACTCCACCTGGACAGAGCAAGGCTGAAGTTCCCAAAGTCTCATCTTCCACACTTCCAGCCTCCTCATTCAATGGATCATCCTTCATAATTCCCACCACCTTTAAGGAGATTCCAAAATATGAGAATATAAAATACAGTACAAAGAAAAGTTAGCCATTTTAATTTCCCTTTCCATTCCTATGTTGACCTTCTCTATTACCAGAGTGAGGCCACAAGATTTCTGGAGGAACAGCACCTCATATTCCGCTGGGGTAGCTTACAATCAAACAGTGTGAACATTGAATTCTCCAATTTTAGGTAACTAATCTACAACCCCCCCCCCGCGCCCCCCCCCTTTTACCTCCCTCTCTCACCTGGATGCACCGTCTCCTTTTCCCCTTTTCCCCTTTGCCCTTCCACCCATGTTTCTTCCTCTGGTTTTCCATTTCAGGCCTCTTCTATCCTATCTCACATTTTTTATCTTTTCATCTCTGGCCTTTGTCCAGACTTCTGCCAATCAAAAGCACTGCTCACCTGTATCCACCTATCAGTTGCCAGACTTTGTCTTTCACTCACTTCTCCTCCAGCTGTCTCCCCACCTTCTACAATCATTTGCGGAAGGATCTCAACCTGAAATGTTGGCTATTCTTCAGAGATCCTGCATGATCTGTTGAATTATTCCTTTGTGTCCTATATTTGCCGACCGGTGTCTGTGGTTCCTTGTGTCCATAGAAAAGTACAGCACAGGTACTGGCCCTTTGGCCCAAAATGTCTGTGCTGAACATGATACCAGATAATCTAATCTCATCTGCCTGCATATAATCCATATCCCTCCATTTCCTGCATATCTATGTGCCTATCTAAAAGCCTCTTAAATGCCACTATCATATCTGCCTAAACCTCCACCCCTGGCAGTACGTTACAGGCACCCAATACCTTCTGTGTAAAAAAACTTGCCCTGTCTTTTTCCACTAAACTATGCTTCCTGACCTTTAGGAATAAAGGTAATAATCCTCATCCTCTAGCTTCCACCATCAATCACATTACCTTGCTTACAGTTTTCCCTTGAGGAGTTAAGAACCAGAGGACATAGGTTTAAGGTGAGGGGGGAGAGATTTAATAGGATCTTGAGGGGTAACTTATTCACACAAAGGGTGGTGGGTGTGTGGAACGAGCTGCCAGAAGAGGTAGTTGAGGAATGATTAAGAAACATTTAGACAAGCATATGGATAGGGTAGGTTTAGAGGGATATGGGCCAGATGGGATGTGTAGATGGGACAAATTGGGTCGAAGGGCCTGTTTCCATGCTGTGTGACTATGAGACACTGGCCTCTCCCTATCAGAAATACTCCATTTGTCCTATTCATCCCTCCTTACTGTCCCATCAGCTGTATCCCTATTTATTTTTTCTCTTTCCCATTTTTAACAAAGGATCTTTGACCTGATATGTCAACTATTCCTCTTTCCATAGATGCTGCAGCACTTGTAAAGTATTTCCAGCATTGTTTATAATATAGCTGTTTCAAAGAGTCAGTATATGGACAATGTACTGCAAAAAACGAATGAATTGTTGTATCCTGAGGAAATTTACATTTAAAATATAAAGTTGACAAGTTGATGGTTTCTCTCATCAATAATGCTGCTGAGGCATTGGCAGGAAGCATGTGAAAAAAACCTTACAGTCTCATGTTAAATTGCTGTGAATAAACCTGAGAAGAACAAGTAATTAGTGAGAATAAAGCTCTTCAGGAAACTATCTACGGAATGTGCAAAAGAACTTCCTTCAGTCAATTAATAATTGTTAATTGAAAGAAGAATACATCAACCTATTATTTGAAACAATGGATTCAGGCTAATTCTAATTTAAACAATAAGTAATCATATCCAGAGAGACACAAGAACTGCAGATACAGGAATCTTGAGCAAAACACAAAGTGCTGGAGGAACCCAGTGCATTAGATAGCATTTATAGAGGGAAAATACAGATGAGAGATCCAAGCAGGACAAAGCTTGGTAAGTGATAAGTATAGACACAAAAATCTGGAGTAACTCAGCAGGCCAGACAGCATCTCTGGAGAAAGGGAACAGGTGATGTTTCGGGTTGACCTGCTGAGTTACTCCGGCATTTTGTGTCTATCTTCGGTTTAAACCAGCACCTGCAGTTCCGTCCTACACATGATATGTGGATGCAGCTGAGGATGGTTTTGATTGATAAATGGGTGGAGTAAGTGATAAAGAGAAGTGATGAGTGATTAGAAAGTGAAAAGGAGATAAAAAGATGTCCTGCTCCAATCTCTCGTTCCCACATTCCTGATGCTCCCTACTCCAATCAGTCTGCAGAAGCGTCCCAACCTAAAACATCATCTGTCTTTGTCCAGTAGTTGGTATGAGGTGGTGCCTGCGAGCTGGCCTGGCCTCAGTACTATTAGGGTCAGATTGCAAAAGGTACCTCCCTTGTCAGTGGCATTGATGGTTATATTAAGATTGTTACAGAGTGAACGGAGTGAACATGTTCAGAGAGGGTGATATTGGAGTGGGTAAAAGGAGTGGAGAAGGTCACAATGGTTGATGTCGACCAGCAGTGCTAAATGGAAAGATCCAGAGAGGGTAGAAGGCCGGTAGGGGAAGTCCAGGAGTGGGAGGACTGTTGGAGGCTGGAAAAAGGCTTGTCACTGGGGGAATGAGGACTCGATGTCAGTTTTAAATCAGAACAGCCACTTGATGATGTGTTATATCAATTTAATTATTTTAGCCCTCAGAAATGACCAAGAATGTATTGGTATTCCACAAGCTAAGACATGATTTTTCAATTAAAAAATAAAAATGAAAAGTTGAGGATATCGTAAAAAAAAACTATATTTAAATCCCACAAATAACTATTGCAGTTATAGGTTAGATTAAACAAATTTAAGTACATCATAGATATCTGCAGAAAATCCAACCATATGTCCTATTTTCATAATTAAACATCACATTCTTAAATGATTTTGTTGCTTGGGCTGGAAGCCAGACTTCATCAAAAGGACATTATTCAAAGTTTGCAATATAAAGTCAACAATGTCTCCCGATCCTAACCACAAAATGTTCTCCATTCATTATTGGAACAAAACCACATGATATTCTTGGCCTATTTTATTCACAGATATTTACAGAGATTGATTCTAATGATAAGAGAGTTGTTCTAAGAGGAGAGAGAATTTATATTCAATGGAAGTTAGAAGACTTACAGATTAGTGAACTGTACACGATTCTGAGGTGTATGGATACGTTGGAGTCTGAAAGGTTGTTTTCTTTGGCCAGTGAATACAGAAGTGTTCGAAAAAGGATCAATAATTTAGGACTGAAATGGGTAGAAATGTCTTCAACGCAGCAGGCTATGAATCATTGAAACTTTTCATGACAGAGGGCTGTGGATGCTCAGTCATTCCAATATTCAAGACTAGATTGATAAATTGCCAGCTACCATATTTCTACTGTTCTTCCCAGGCAACAGCAACAAAAGTGTAACAGTAACTCATAGGATGATGCTGTAAAACTCAACAACACTTCTGATAGAAAGAGAGATCATAAAAAAATTGATCTAGTCTCGTCTGTGCTCCACTTAACATTTAGGCAATTCCCTCAGCACCCTGACATAGTTGGAAGGTTTGGTCCTGTTTTCAATGGCAGTCGCATTGCATTACAGCTCAAGTAGCAGGTAGCAGGGTTTGGATCCAGCAAGATATGACCCATTATTGGAAAAACCTTCCTACTGACTGGCAGTCAAGTTTCACCAGTCTCAGTACACATGATGCTTTGGTCTTTCAAACTGAACAGATATACAACAACTCTGATCTGCTCCTTTGATGCCTTCACATTTGGCACAAAGAAATCAAGACTAATGCAAAGGACACCATCCAAAACAATTTCTTATTTATAAGAGCAGCAAAAGTGAAATTAATATTCAAATATATCACCCAGTTGGTTATCCGGGCCAATGTCCTGATCCATACTTGGACATTCCTGGATGCGTCAGTATCAATGGAAATTGTGCAGGTCCCATCAATCAAACCTTGTTAAAGGGTGGAAAGTAAGCACTGAGACTGATGGACTTTATGGCCGTCCTACCTCCTGCCAAAAGCTAGGTGTGGATTCTCTTCTGGGTGCAATCCTGGATTTGCCTTGTTCCAGTTGATAATGTTCTGCATCTCATACATGATTTATTCTCTACCTCATGGTGTCATAGCCCCTGAGCAATTTCAGGCTCAAACTTCCCATTTAGTGAAATCAAATTTTGACACTTGATTTTTCAGTTCAGTGACAGTCCTGTTTCGTCAATTGGAAGCTTTAAGTATCATAAACAAGCCAAGAGGAATATTTGTGATAAATTAAATCTGAGCCTTAAACATTATTTTCCATGGAGCGTATCATGCAGTTGAGGTGAAAATCAGTAGTGATTTTTCCAGAATCTGTAAATTGATGACCAATTTTCTGATGGGACTCTCAGTCTCACAGGGGGATGAGAACCCAAGCAGGGTGATGATGAAGAGTGAAGCAAGGCATAAATGGAAGAAAAAGGCATGAGGCATCAATAAGATAATTAAAAATGGCTTAAAGTCAAGCGTAAAGCCTTTGTATCTTAATGCACGAATCATTATTAGCAAGGTGAACAACACAAATAGGTTAATGTGTCGGATCTAACAGACATTGCTAAGACATCTCTGCAAGGAGATCAAATCTGAAAACAATATTTAGGGATAACTGACATTTGGGAAGGATAGGCTAGGTGGAAAAATTGGTGAGATAGCACTGTTGGTTAGAAGTGAATTAAATTCAGTTGCAAGTGATGATCTGGCCTTGGAAGATGTTGATTTGATTTGGGTGGAAGTGCAAAATGACACGGAAAAGAAGACACGGGGAAGAATAGTGCATATCCATAAAGGAGTCACACAACAGGAAGGGTCATGGCCTCCCTACACCTGAAGGTCTGAAGAATATAAATCAACGTACGATGGGGTTGCTCACCCTTCTATGAATGCTTCATGCATTAAGACACAAAGAATCTAGGAAAATCACTACTGAAAGAAAAGATTTAGAGGAAGATGCACCAAATGCAGGCAAATGGGTCAAGCGCAGGTAGACAACTTGACTGGCATGGGCGAGTTGGGCCGAAAGGACTGTTTTATGCTGTATAACAGTGACTCTATGACTCTAAGTGCAGGGTAGCCAAGTTTGCCTATGTAACAAATATAGATGGGACAGTGATTGCAAGAATAATACAAATAATTTTAAAATAATACAAAATATTAGAAAATGGAGTATAATGTGACAAAATATGATGTGATTTACTTTAGAAGGATGAACAATGGAACAGTGTTATTTAAATGGACAAAACTGCAGCAATTAGGATATCCTAGTGAACAGGAAAATAGAAAGCTAGCACAACTCCACAGTTGAGGATAGCCATTATATAAACATAGTACATATTAAGTTAGTTATAAAACAGTTATGGCTAGTTAAATTATAGTTATTTTTCATACTTACAAATATATTTGTAACCTTCTTCTTCATCCACGACTGGTCTCAACCATGTCGACCGGTAAACTGACCGATCACCCAACCCTGCACCTGAAGGTGGATATATTGTAAAAGCCAATTCCACTACTTGTCTCTTTTGTTGTGTGTCAGGCAGGTTATACGATCCTAAAATATAAAAAGACAAATATTAAACAATATTTTCACTTTTTATTTAACATCAATTAAACCAAATAAATACCCAGTGCCCCCACCTTTCTAATAACAACTCTTCTCCCTCAGGACAATCCAGTTTCCCATCATTATTTTCAATACAGAATGACAGATATCTTCAGTTCTCCTCCTGAATGAACAGGGAAATAAGCCCCCAATCTCCTATGAAACAACCGTTCTACTTAAAACAGCCAAGCAAAGAATAAAATGATTCTTTCAAATGAGCCACAAATGGTCTATTAGCCATCAATTTTCTGACAGAGACTGCTTAAGACCGTCTATATTAGTTTAGATTCAGGTTTAATATTGTCACGTGTACCAAGGGACAGTGAAAAATTTAGATTTGTATGCTGTACAATCAGATCGGATAATACTGGAGTAACTCAGCAGGACTGGCAGCATCACTGGAGAGAAGGAATGGGTGATTTCGGGTCGAGACCCTTCTTCAGACACAGAACACAGAACAGACATAGACGGGTCTGAAGAAGGGTCTCGACCCGTAACGTCACCCATTCCTTCTCTGCAGAGATGCTGCCTGTCCCTCTGAGTTACTCTAGTATTTTGTGTCTATTTTCGGTTTAAACCAGCATCTGCAGTTCCCTCATACACAAAACAGATAATACTATAGATAGATACAATGAAGTCAAACGCAAGTACAATAGGTAGAACAAATGAGAAGATACAGAGTGCAGAATGTAGTTCTCTGCATTGTAGTACATCAATTCCATAGACAGTCAATATCCAATATCTGCAATGGGTAGAGGTGAATTGGACAGTACTTTAACTATGGAAGGACTGTTCAGAAGCCAGATAACAAAGGGGAAGAAGCTGTTCCTGAGATTGGTGGTGCGATGCTTTCAAGCTTCTGTACCTTCTGCTGGGTGGGACCAAGAGAGGAAGGAATGACCAGGGCAGATCAAGTCTTTGATTATGTTGGAAGTGTAGATGGGATCAATGGTGGGATGTCTGATCTGTGTGATGGACTGGGCTACATCTACTATTCTCTGCAATTTCTTGCAATCTTGGCAGAGCTGTTTCCAAACCAAGCTGTGATGCAACCCAACATTATGCTTTCTATTTTGCATCTGCAGAAGTTTGTAACAGTCATTGGACACGTGCCGGATTTCCTCAGTCTCCTAAGAATATAGATTCGTTGGTGTGCCTTTTTGGTTGTTGCATCAATGTGTTTGGTCCACGATTTATTAGTGGTAATATAAATGCCAAGGAACATGATGCTCTCAACTATTTCCACTCCTGCACCATTGCTGCTGGTTGGGGCATGTACTCGCCCAGGCTTCCTGAATTTGATAACTGGCTCTTTCATCTTGCTGACATTGAGGGAAAGGTTATTGTTCTGACAATATGTTGCTATGTTTTCTGTCTCCTTCTTGTACTCTGTCTCCTCATTGTTCGTGATCTGACCACTGCAGTGGTGGTATCTGTAAACTTGTAGATGAAGTTATATCAACTACTACATTGGATGTAAAGGACTTGAATTGCTATTTAATTGGATAGATGGAAAAAACTGCTTATAGAAAATCTCAGCAAACTTTTATATCTTTTAACTGCAACTTCTACTGAAGTGTGGATGGCCGTTGGCTTACTAGGAGCTCATCCGCCTTTTGGCAGGTCTTGTTTTTGGTCCTGCTGGGGGTCCACAGCCCCCTCCTCAACCAGGTGGGGGAGACAGTTTAGTCGCCGCCTATCCGACCATGGAGCAGGTAGCACAGGATTACATGGTACCCTTGGCGGGGGGAACTCGCCCCAACTTGACAAGAATAAGACCATCGCCCGAAAGCTCCTTTTTAAGGAGGGCTGGTTGATTTGACAGCTGGTGATACGAAACTGTTGGATTGTCATCCACTGCCCTGGTCCAGCACCACATTAATTCAATCTTACCACACTACCTGCACTGTATAACAAATAGAACTTTAGCACTGAAGGCTAGGGGTCTGATAAATGGTAGATGTAAAGTGGGATGCTTTGGAGAAATAAGATTCAAAATGTATTTACTAATCTGTGGAAACATTTAAAATAACCAAGCAGGCATAATTAAATCTTTTGATGTGTATCTGTAGAACAAATAACTGATTATTTGGGCTAAATTTTCCTTATTTGTTAAATTTAAATGGGTGAATAGATAACAAAGGGGAAATGTATTAATATTGATTGACTTGTAATCTGTAAATCCCTGTTTTTAAAACAAATCAAGCAACATTATTTGGAGATTAGATGGTTTGGGTTTATTGTCACTGGAATGGAGGACTCCATAATGCTATGACCAAGAAAACACACTGTTGCCTCTCCTTCCTAGGAAATTTGCCAAGTTTTCAATGACTTACAAATTTTCATGGAGGCACCGTAGGAAGCGTCCTATCAGATGTATCTCAACTTGTTTTGACAACTTCTCTGTACAAGACCACAATACATTGCAGAGTTGTGGACACAGTCCGGTCCATCACACAAACCAGCCTCCTCCACCATCCCCCCTCTGGCACCTAGGAAGCAGGCAACATAATCAAGGACCACTCACACTTGCATCTCCTCACCAGTCAGGTAGAAGATAGAAAAGCTTCGAGGAAAGCACTGCCACCTTCAAGAACAGTTTCTTCCACACTTATGAATCTCTTGAACAGATCTCTCGTTTGCTCATGGTGCATTTTCAATCTCTCGACTTGCCTCGTTGCATCCCATGCACTTGTTTTTAATCTGAATTTTCCCTGCAGCTGTAACACTACATTCTGCACTGTTTTCTTTCTTTTTGTAGGACCTGTTGTACTCATGAATGGTATGATTATACTCATGTATGCTATGATTGGCCTGGATAGCATGCAAAACAAAGTTTTTCACTGTATCTTGCTACATGTGACAACAATAAACCAATATCGATACCAATACCAGTAGGAAGCTGGAGATAGTCCGTACATAAGCTTATTAAATTATGACAGGCAGTGCCTGTAAATGCCCTTAAGAAGGAACTGCAGATGCTGGAAAATTGAAGGTAGACAAAAGTGCTGGAGAAACTCAGCGGGTGCAGCAGCATCTATGGAGTGAAGGAAATAGGCAACGTTTCGGGCCGAAAACCTTCTTCAGACTGAAGCTATTACAAAATATTGATAAAAAATTTGGGCAGCCCTTGATGTTTGTTCGAGAATTATGCATTTTATTTCAGTACCGACTTTTATTTAGTGTAGTTTTTAACGAGGACAAGAAAAAAATAATTAATATTAAAGATGGGGCAGGTTTCTTATAGAGGATGATGCAAAGTTAAAGACAAAATATTATACAAATGAAAACAAGAACATATGAGAATTGTTGGCATGTTTAGTTTAGTTTAGTTTAGAGATACAGTGCGGAAACAGGCACTTCGGCCCATCGAGTCCGCACCGACCGGTGATCTCTGCACACTAACGCTATCCTGCACACACATTGGGACAATTTACAATTATACCAATTAACCTATAGTTATTTGAGAACCTAGACTTACAGAAAGCCTCTGGTCTATCTACCTGTCTTCCTTTTCACCCAAGTCATGAGCTACCCACAGCAGGCATATCAGTGCATTGGAAAGATACTGCCAATGCAATGTCCTTAGAATTCTCCAAATCCACCAGCAAAATAAGCATGATGACATCTAGATCATAGAAAATAGCACAAGAATAGGCTATTTAGCCCACAATGTCTGTACCAAACATGTTGCCAAGACCAACTCTTATCTCACTGCACATTGGCCATATCTCTCCAATCCCAGCATATTCATGTGTCTGCCCTAAAGTCCCATAAATTCCACTATCGTATCTGCCTCCACCACCACCCCTGGCAGCTCATTCTGGACACGCTTATGTAAAAGATATGCCCTGCACATCTCCTTTAAACTTTGCTCACCTGACAAAGTATTTGATATTTCCATCCTGGGGAGAAAAATTCTGATTGTATATCCTATCTTTGCCTTTCATAATTTTATTGTAATCTTTGAATTTATTAACCAACTCATCTATGTTTACATCCAAGTCTTTCACATATACTTACTTAGTATACATGCCTTACTAAAATTCATGTAGACAACATCCACCGCCCTACACTCACAGATCACCTTAGTCACATCCTACAACACTCAATCAAGTTAGTAAGACACGACCTGCTACATAAAGTCATGTGACTGTCCTTAATTAACCCATTCTCTTCAAAATAGGAGTCAATCCTATGAAAAATCCTCTCCAATAGTGTCCCTACCAGTGAGGCTCTCCAGCCTATAATTCCCTGGGTTCTCTATACTTCCCTTTTAAACAATGAAACAACACTAGCTACTCTCTGGTCTAGGACCTTGCTTGTGGCCAAGATTTTTGTCAAGGTTCCCACAATCTCTTGCCTCTTAATAACATGGGATAATCTCATCAGGCTCTGGAGATTCATCCACTTTAACGCTCTTCAAGAGCCCCAACACCTCCACCTTCTTAATCTCAACTGCCCTTGTATATTAGTATTCTCCACACAGATATCACTGTCTTCCAAGTTCTTCTCCTTGGTGAAAACAGGTGCCAAGTATTCATTTGGTACCTCACCTACATCCCCTGATTCCCAACACAAATTCTCTCCTTTATCCATAAGCAGTCCTACCTTTTGTTTTTAATACGGGTATAAGAAGCATTGAGATTTTCTTTAATCAGGATATGCTTAAGCAATTTTGTGGACCCCTTTTGGCTCTTCTAATTGCCCGCTTGAGATCTTTCGTTCTTGCTTTATATTCCTCAAAGACTTTGTCTGATTTCATCTTCTTAAACTTTACATATGCTTCCTTTTTCTTTTTGTCCAAATATACGACCTCTTTCGTCATTCAAGATTCCCTTACTTTGCCATACTTATCCCTCTTCCTTACTAGAATATGCCAGTCCTGATCAACTGGCCATTAAATGAATCTCACATGGACCAGATGCGGACTTACCTAATAACAACTTGTCCCGGTGTGCACTTCCAAGCTCCAGCCTAATAACGTTGTAATTTGCCTTACTCCAATTTAGTACATGTCCACAAGGTCTAGACCTATCCCTATTCAAAATAATCTGAAAACATATGGACTTGTGATCACTATCTCCAAAATGCTCTTCCACTGAAACCCAGTCACCTGGTCAGGCTCATTCCCCATTACAATGTCCAGTTCTCTTCTCGTGTTGGACTATCCGCTTACTGTTTCAAGAAACTCTCTTGGATACACCTCACATATTCTGCTCTGTCTCAGCCTTTAGCACTGAACAACGCCCAGTCAATATGGGGAAGTTAAGGTCAACCACTAAGACAACCCGTTTGCTTTGATATCATTTGGTAATCTGTCTAGATATCTGTTCCTCCATTTCCCTCTTGCTTTTGGGGTCTATAGTACAATCCCATTAGACTGCTTGCATTCTTCTTAATTTTATGCTCTACCCATGTCGCCTCAGCAGGCATATATCCTCCAGTTCGTCCTCTCCGAGTGCCACCATGACAGTCTCCCTGATTAGTAGAGCAACTACTCCACATCTTTTCCTTCCCTCTCTATGACTTCTGCAGCATCAAAATATCGGCATGTTGAGCTGCCAATTGTGTGCATCTAGCAACCACGATTCCGCAATGGCCACAACATCATAGTCCAGGCTCGAAGTACATCTGCTTTCCCCACAATATTTCTTGCTTTGAAATAAATACACTCAGATTTTTTCTTCACATCTGCCTGCCTGTCCTTCCTTTGAGACTTAATGGTCCTAAACTCAGTCTTCCCATCTCTCCTTACAAATTCTGACCTACTACTCTTAGTCCCATCCCCTTACCTCCCTAGTTTAAACCCTCCCAAGCACAAACCTCCTTGCAAGGATATTGTCCCCCTCCAGTTCAGATAAAACCTGTCCCTATTGTACAGGTCACCTATGCCACAGAAAAAATATGAATCCCTGTCCATTGCACCAACTCCTGAGCATGCATTTATCTGTCCTATCTTCCTATTCTACCCTCACCAGCACAAGGGGTAATCCAGAGATTATTACCTCAGGGACCTGTTTTTTAACCTTTTGCCAAACTCCCTATATTCACTCTGCAGGACCTCATCCCTTGTCTTATCTATGTCATTTGTGCCAACGTGCCAATGATTTCCAGCTGCTCCCCCTCCCCCTCGAGAATGTTCTGCAGCTGCTCAGAGACATCCTGAATCCTGGCACTAGGGAGGCAACCTGGAGTCTTGTTTACTGCTACATAATCTGCTGTTTGTCCTAACTAACAAGTCTCCTTTCACTATGATCCTGTCTGACTTTTTCTCACCCGCTATGTATCAGATCCAAGTCCGACGCAACAAACATGACCATTACTGCTGCTGGAAACTAGAAATCCCACTGACTTCCAATATCCAGCATGAGCAGCTTTCCATTATGTGACATCCAGTACCAGATAGTAGGTATGTCAATATTGCAGCTCAAATCAAGGAAACTACTGTGTGAGAATCCCAATGATATATATCATTTAATAGCAAAGCATGATGGAGCTCATCAACATTCCCAAGAAAATCTCATCACTGACCCTATGACACCAGTAACTGGATAAGACCTTTCACACAATGTATCGAAAACCCCAGACCAATGCAAATGGACAAGCAAACGTGGCCATCTGTTACACTGTTGGAAACTCAAATCATGTGGCAGATCCACCCGCTGCAATGGAAGAAAAACAATGGATTACTTCCGTGGAGAACGCCCCCCTCTAATCTTTCCCTGAGAACATAGCCAACATCATGAGGCCACAGCGGTTGCCATAACCTGGCTGCAAAACCTAAACGTGAATATATCAAATGATCCACCGGTGCAGAAGCATATTGATCATGTGCACAAGATATTTGCAGTAGAAATTAAACTCCAATGATGCTGGACAGTATAAATTAACAAGTGCTTATAATAAAGCTGGCTGATAACTGTTAACACTGTTGATTAGTGATTTGAGAAATGCATGACTTTAAATATTATTTTTCTTTCCCTATTGCCAGTGAAAACATCTGTAAAAGCAACTGTGACAAAAGCAATTAGGGGACAGGAAGAGCCTAATGGGTAAAACAGGATTTTTGAATTTGACACTGCGCCACATACACTCTGCAGCTGCAATAATGAACTCTGACATTTACAGTAATTCTCATTGGCAGTTTGACAACTAAAGGATCATTTCCGTAGTTATTTGGTAGTGAGTTGCTTTGCCTATTTCTCCTAAAAATATTGTATTCCTCCTAATCATGCAGATTTCAAAAGGTACAAGTTCCCAAACCTCTATTAACGAATTAAATTAAAACCAAAAGCAAATTATTATATGAATAAGCTAAGACATTTCCTCTACAACTTTGCATTCATGAGCTGTTAAGAAAATTAGTTTCAAAACTATGAGTTTCAAACTGTGTTCATATTCAGAAGCCCCAGAAAGTAGATGGTAAAACATAAACAAATAACTTTAAAGCTACCCCAGCAGTATTGAGCACCTGTCTTTTGATATCATGAAAAGCAGAAGAAGATTGTTAAAATAAGCAAATCTGCTCTTGGAATGGTGCACAAACTTTCCATCTACACTACATATGACGTTATATTTATTAAATCACAGCAGGAAATCTGCAATGCTGTGGCATCTCCATCATAAAGCAGCTTCAAACTGAACCTTTTCTCCAAGCTCTTAAAACATTAATTTAGGGCTGAAAAGCAAAGCAATTTCCTGATGAGCTTTATGTGTCCCTGGTGCTCAATTTAACAGACTTAAGGGCCTGTCCCACTTGGCTGTCATTTTCGCGACAGGCTGGTAGTGACTGTTGCTCGCGTCATCATTCGTCTGGAGTGCGTGACGTTATTTGAACACCCAGTTTATGATATTTACCCAGTTTATGATATTTATGGTGATTTTTTTCTAAAATGTTCCAGTTTCTTGAGTGGCGCTAGCAATTGTAAAAACTGTAGATGTAATGCCCCTATTCAAAAAAAGAGGTGAATGAAAAGCAGCAAGCTGCAGAAAAAAATTAATCTGTGGGAAGGACCTGCAGATGTTGGTTTAAATTGAAGATAGACACAAAATGCAGGAGTAACTCAGCGGGACCGGCAGCATCTCTGGAGAGAGGGAATGGATGATGTTTCAGTCTGAAGAAGGGTCTCGACCCGAAACGTCACCCATTCGACCCGAAACGTCACCCTGTCTTACTTGGCCGTCATTTACGCGACAGGCCGGTGGAACACAAAGATTTCGTATGGGACGAAATCTGGGCGCGCTGCGCGATACCGTGTGCAACTCCACACTCCTCCACGCCACTCCATGCGCCCGTCCCACGCTACCCACACGTTACCCACACGCTACCAGGTTGCGTAAATGGCGTGCAAATGACGGCCAAGTGGGACAGGCCCTTTAGCAGTTCACTGCAAACACACTGACACCAAAATGAGATGTATCCTTAGTTCAACTCTGATTCCATAGCAGAGATACTTCAGTGCCACAACAACAGATAGCCAATTACAGTACATACTTCAGTACAATCTAAAACTGTATTTCTGTTTTTTTGGAAACATGTACCATCTTCTCCTTCAGATTTTCTTCATTTTACAAGTCTTGCTTTGGGATATCTGGTTGGGTGGAAGAGAGACTAGTACATTTCCTAGCTCATAACTCAGGCCACGATTAAGGCTTTGAGCAGTTGTTCCTGCTGCCACCTAGGCAAGACCACTGCTCTGTCTAGACAGCCACTGACTGCCATCTCTGTGTAGGCTGGACTGATGGCCAGCAAAGGTTGTGTAGGAAAAACAGATGGGCTGCAGATCTCTCACAATCACCTCAATCAAATTGCTCAGAAGTAAAAATCCTGCCTAATATCATCTGAGGATATCATGCGGCAATTTCTTAGTTAGCGCTGTTGAAAACTGCATTGCCTAGCACACAACTTCATGTTTACGTCCTGTACAGAATGCTGCAACCAATAGGTTTTGCACCTCGTGAGATCTGTGAGGATCCACAGTTAGCTGATTCTTTTAAGTGGGAAACAAACCAATCAATACAGCAACCCTATAGGTTGGCATCCAGTATTAGTTTTCCTTCAGTTATTGCCTATAGTATTTTAATAAACAGGCAGCACAGTGGCGCATTTGGTAACGCGGCGGCCTCACAGCACCAGATACGCGTGTTCGATCCTGATCTCAGATGTTGTTTACGTGGAGTTTGCATGTAACCACATGGGTTTCCTCCGGGGGGCTCCAGTTACCTCCCACATCCCAAAGACGTGTGAGTTTGTAGGCTAGTAGGCCTCTGTAAATTGCCCCTAGTTTGGTGGGAGTGGAGGAGAAAGTGGAATAACATAGAACTAGAGTCAATGATTGGTGTGGACTTGGTGGACCGAAGGGCCTGTTTCCATGCCGTAGCTTTAAATCAATCCAATAAACCCCATTCTAAACAACCAGATTGTACAAATCCCAGATATGCTTTGTCGCTGTAAGGCATTCCATCATTGACAGCAACTAAAGTTATAGCTTTCTTGTCCACGTGGTGTAGTCACACTTTGTCAGCAAACAACAACAGTGCAGTTATCTATTTAAACAATATATCATCTATTTAAAGAATAATAGTCACGCAGGCTAGGTGATGATGCTATAAAAGCAGCAGGCTTTATCACTGAAGAAAATTGAACATGAATATTATCAAAAGAAAAAAATTGCAAATATTGTTAATGCTTTGCTGACTGATCATTTTAAATCTACAGATCTCACTTCATGCCTTAACACATTCAAGCTAAAAACATTCTTCTCATGGTCACGTTACCAATTTTACAAATATTAAGTCAATCAATAATTCCTTCTGTGTCTAAGCAGTTTGGGCCATACAATATTTAATTAAGTGCTACAAAGTAGAATATTTCCATCTAATAGTTTGCTCTCTTCCGCTTTGGTACGAAGAAGCTGACTCATTCTGGGATATGGGTCCACAAATGATAACCTGCTTAAAGTATCAAGACTATGAATATGGACAGGATACTAAACTGTGAGAGAGAATAACATCATGATGATTCATCCATTACTAGGCATCTATGTGACTACTTTATAGCTGGAGTCAATGAACAGAGCGCAGAATGAATTTCCTCTCTCTTGGACAGTACAATCCAGAAATTAATTATTTCCAAGCGGACATTAACTAATTCAGCATTGCAAATGTCACACATAACTATTCTTCCATGGCTATAAAACTAATCAATTAAATATAACAACACGGCTATTAAGATGATTTCTTCATCAGGCATTATAGAATGTGTTCCAGGGACATTGATTTCCTCCAATACTGACACACAGAGCCTGCAGTGTGGACCATCTATAAAAAGCACTACATTCACTTGCTCTGACAAAATTCTCTTAAAGCCAGTACATCTACCACCAAAAAGAGCAGCAGGTGAAGAGGAACACCATAACTTGCAGATTTCCCTTGAAGTCACACATCACCCCAACTTGTTGTGGGTATTGTGGTCAATATCTTTGAATTTCCCATTCAACAGCATTGTGGGAGGACTATGACCAAAAACACTACAGTGGCTTAAGGCAGTGGCTCTGCACTGTATTCTCAAGGAAAATCTTGAAAACTTAATCAGAGAAAAAAAGCTTTCTTATCTATATTACTAAAGGTCTGATCTTGACCACTTCCTGTTGTCCTGTATATTGATTTTAGAAAAAAACGCTGCCACGTATGGCTGTGATTTTTGACCATCTTACTCAGAGTCCCCCTCCACTGTGCAGGACAAGAGGATTTTTCCCATCAATTAAAAATAAAAGAGTTATTTGTGTTTAAAAAATGTTGGGATTCTCTCCCCTGAAGGCCACGCCCCTTCCGGGGGGACTATAAAACCAGGAAGTATTGAGTGCCTCAGTCAGTCTCTGCAAGATGGGGGGGAGTGAGAGGGTCACGACTCTCAGTCTGAGCTGTGAATAACACTGAACACATGTTGACCAAACTGTGAGTGGTTTTACTGACCTGTCAGTGTGGGTTGAATGTGGTCAGTGTGGTACTTAATGTGGTTTGAAAATATAGTTTGGAAATGTTAAAGCTGTGTTGCCTTTGGTTTGGAAATGCTAAAGCTGTGTTGCCTTTGGTTTGGAAATGCTAAAGCTGTGTTGCCTATGGTTTGGAAATGCTAAATCTGTGTTGCCTAATTAAAGTTGCCTTGCCTAATTAAAGTTGCCTTGCCTTCTATATAATTAAAAGTCTAATCTTGACCACTTCCTGTTTGTACTTTAGATTGATTTTAGAATGGCTGTGATTTTTGGCCATCTTACTCAGAGACCCCTCCGCTCATCAGGTGCCGAGGACTTTTCCCATCGATGAAAAATAAAAGAGTTATTAGTGTTTAAAAAATGTTGAGATTCTCTCTCCTGTCAATCATGCCATGAAGGCCATGCCTCTTCTGGTAGGAGGGGGGGGAGGGACTATAAAATCCAGAAGTGTGGGCATGGCACAGTCTCTGCAATAGTGAGGAAGGAGAGGTCATGACTCTTTAGTGGCTTTGCACCCTGCTTGAAATGGTATGAAACTGCACTTGAATTTGGTGGCCTTGCACCCTGGTTGAAGTGGTAAGAAACTGCACTTGAATTTGGTGGCCTTGCACCCTGCTTGAAATGGAATTTCAAGGAATAGCCGCGTGTCAACTGCCAGCCCACCAACCGTGAGTGAGCTGCCAGCGCAACAGGCTTGAGTGACTGAGCCGCCAGCCCAAGAATCCATTCGGCCCACAATGTCTATACTAGCCCCCCCACTGGCCACCAATATTCGAATCGGTGGAGAGGTGGAATATTGAGTTGGGGAACCCATGTGATGCTGGGACCCAACGGGTCACCCTCAGTCTAGCAATCTTATATATTTCAATGAGACCAATCATTTGTTCAAATGTTAGTGAGCATAGATAGACCTAATTTCTTAATCTTAAATAAAGAGATATAAAGTAAAAAGAGAATTTCTGAGTTTCTGACTAGGATGGTGGCAGATATTTTTTTTACTAAAGTTGGAATGATTGGTAATGTGTGACACTAGAGGAGGATGAACACAACATTTTCAATGGATATGTTAAAGACAACTGTGATTTTAAAATCAAAGAGGAGAATTAGTGAGATTTTCAGAGCCAGCAAGCAAACTGAGATAAACAGTTTCAAAACAAATCGATCTATTTAGCCAACCAATATCATTGTTTAAGTTCCACTCAAACAATGTCCGTATTGGAGAACATGATGTGTGATAAATGCCAATTTAAGTGGACTGTCTATTAATTGCCAAACTACACTTTAGAGGGATTGTGTACTGTAGAGCAACAGAATCTAGAAGATAGTACTTGAACTGGGAGACATTCATGAATCACACAATAACAATCACATGTTCTCTACAAGACCGTGTGGGTTTCCTCGGCATGCTCCGTTTCCTCCCACATCCAAAGGCTCATGCTGGTTTATAGGTTGATTGGTTTATAGTTAATTGCACCTAGTGGTATAGAGAGTAAATGCAAAAATGGGAGAGCAGAGAACTAGTGTGCATGGATGATCAATGGTCAGTGTGGACTTGATTAACCAAATGGCCTGTTTCCATTCTGTATCTCCAAAGTAAACTAAACAATGTAGGAGAGAATGGATGCATGCTTTTCTAACTGCACTATAAGTTTTGGTACAAGCAATAGAAATGAGAAGCATCCCATATACTGAAGGGTTCATAAGCCAGTCAAGGCACACATATAAAGAGCAATGGTGGTTAGTGCCTTTGGAGGTCTGGCGTAGTGTTTCAAGTGGTTCAATAATCACAATAATGGGATTATGATCAGTGAATGGTGAACTTCAATGTCATATTCCATCAATTGTACCATCAGTTATTAACAATGTCCGATGCACTGTATCATCACTCCCTCCATCACAATCTCTTTAGTCAGGACTAATTGACAACATTCAAATCTCCATATGCTCACAGACACAGCACTGCTGAAGGTTTCACATCCATATTTCTATATTTGCAGATGATGTCAACTATTCAACCAGGATGAGTACAGAATTATAGGGCACTCACTGACAAGTTTTCTTCCCCTTTGCAGGACAAAGTAGTACAGAACCAAAGGAAGTAGCAACTAATTGGCAGGGAACAAGCACAGCTGATTCATTATGCACACATGGAGGAGATGTTCGCTGTCTTAGGTGAGTTACTGATTCTGTAGCCAGTAAGCCTGAACCCGTAGAAGACAATAGTATCCTCATACCGATCGCATTCAATTTACTCCTTATTCCACACTCTTGTTGGATTTACAACTTACAGGTGGTGAACCTATGCATCCCTTACTTGCCCCTCTCCATTCACCAAAGAACTACAGTTCCCTCCATAATGTTTGGGTCAAAGACCTATAATTTATTTATTTGCCTCTGTACTCCACAATTTGAGATCAGTAATAGAAAAAATTACATGTGGTTAAAGTGCACATTGTCAGATTTTTAAAAAGGCCATTTTTATACATTTTGGTTTCACCATCCATAAATTCCTGCGCCATTTCAGGGCACCATAATGTTTGGGACAGTGGTCATTGATGAATCCACACATTACTCCAAAAGAGCGTTTCTGATCTGTCGGACAGGTGCTTGGGGATTTTTCTTTATTATAGAGATAATTCTTCTATCATCAGCTGTGGAGGTCTTTCTTGGCCTGCCGGTCCCTTTGCGATTAGTCAGCTCACCAGTGCTCTCTTTCTTCTTAATAATGTTCCAAGCAGTTGATTTTGGTAATCCTAAGGTTCGGCTGATGTTACTAACAGTTTTATTCTTGTTTCTCAGTCTCGTAATGGCTTTTTTGACTTTCATTGGCACAACTTTGGTCCTCATGTTAACAGTAATAAAAATTTCCAAAGGTGATGGAAAGACTAGGTGCTGAGAGCTCTCTTATACCTTCATTAAGGAGGCAATTAAACACACCTGAGCAATTACCAAGGCCTGTGAAGCCATGTGTCCCAAACATTATGGTGCCATGAAATGGGGGGACTATGTATAAACACTGCTGTAATTTCTACATGGTGAAACCAAAATGTATAAAAATGGCCTTTAATAAAATCTGACAATGTGTACTTTAACCACATGTGATTTTTTTTCTGTTACAAATCTCAAATTGTGGAGTACAGAGACAAATAAATAAATGATGGGTCTTTGTCCCACACATTGTGGAGGGCACTGCACTTTCTGCTTTTTTTGTTATCAGAAACTCAAGACCTTAATCCAACCCAGTGGAAGTTAGAAGGTAGAAGTACCGCACCATGCTGCATTTGGTAAAGTTGCTGCCTGAGCCAGTACTGCATGTGGGGAGTTTTCACATTATCCTTGTGACTGCATGGGTTTTCTCCCTTGCTCTGGTTTCTTCACAGAAAACAAAGACATGTAGGTTTGCAGGTTAAGTGGCCTTTGTAAATTGTCCCTGTGTGTAAGGAGTGGATGAGAAAGAACTAATGTGAACAGTGATTGATGGTTGGTGTGGACTCAGTGCGCCAAAGGGCTTGTTTCATGCCGTATCTCTAACACTAAAACTAAAAAAAGCGTGGAAATAGAGTCAAGACAAAGACACACCATCCTTCAATTTTTAAGTATCCATCCACCAGATCAGAATTAGATACAGTGGTTAATTTACAGATAGCTTGGAAGTGAAATCAGCATGCATTATTCTACATCTGAATATTCTGAAACAAGATTTGTAAATAACCTGGCAATAGAGACAACTGGCAACCATGCAAATCCTTCCTCAATGCTCTAAATGCAGATAATTAATATGTGCCACTTTTCACACAAATGTGTTGGAGTACACTCAGATGAAGTCACATTAGGCACCAGATACCACCAGGGGCGCAAATGATTGGCAGCCCCGCCAGCAGTCTGTTTGTTTTTTTGTCTTTTTAAAACATTTTTGTGCTTATTAAAGTCTGTGTAAATGTTCTTGGGTTTGTTTTATGTGGGGGGGGGGGGGGGGGTCGGGGAAACAACCGCGGCCTGCGGACTTTACATCGGGAGCTCACAGTCTTGGGAGAGGCCGTAGATGTTGGGATGTCGGAAGGTTCGACCAGCCCCGATGCGGGGTTTGATCATCTGGTGCTGGGGAACTGACCGCCTCAATGCGGATAGTCCACTGCTGGCTATGGGAGTCAAGATTATCTCGTCAACAGAGGGCTTGAGGCCCCAGAACGCAGGAGAGCAAAGGGAAGAGATTGAACTTATTTTTGCCTTCCATCACAGTGAGGAATGTGGAGGACTTACTGTGATGGGTGTTTATGTTAAAATGTGTTTTGTGTGTTCCATTGCTTTTTATTTGAATGACTGACTTGGCAAATGAAATTTCCCGTATGTTTCAAAACATACTTGGCTAATAAAGTATTATTGTGATTGTGATTGATTGTGATATTAGGCAGGCAGTTCTAGTTTGTTTGACTACACTTTGGCTATCCTTACTACAGTTTACATCCCACTCCATGTGGACATAAACTTGCACAGGATGAACTGCTTGGGATGGCAGGACTTCCATATGATGAAAGACTGGATAGACTCGGCTTGTACTCGCTGGAATTTAGAAGATTGAGGGGGGATCTTTAGAGACTTACAAAATTCTTAAGGGGTTGGACAGGCTAGATGCAGGAAGATTGTTCCCGATGTTGGGGAACTCCAGAACAAGGGGGTCACAGTTTAAGGATAAGGGGGAAGTCTTTTAGGACCGAGATGAGAAAATCATTTTTCACACAGAGAATGGTGAATCTGTGGAATTCTCTGCCACAGAAGGTAGTTGAGGCCAGTTCATTGGCTATATTTAAGAGGGAGTTAGATGTGGCCCTTGTGGCTAAAGGGATCAGGGGGTATGGAGAGAAGGCAGGTACAGGATACTGAGTTGGATGATCAGCCATGATCATATTGAATGGCGGTGCAGCTTCGAAGGGCCGAATGGCCTACTCCTGCACCTATTTTCTATGTTTCTAACTAAACATTGTTGCAAACATCCATGAAACAAGTACCTGGAAGCCTTGTTCGTTCATAGCCAATCAAAATACTATCAGCATGCCTCCTATCCTACCAGAAACTCTGCACTGCAAGTGGAGATAATCTGAACTTCGTTTGAATTTGTGAATATCAGTAACAATGTATCCTGGTCCAACCACATTGACATTACAGCCAAGAAAGCACTGCAAATCATTTATTTCCTCAGAAGATCAAAGAAATTCAGCATGTATTCTATACCAAATAGACTCATACTATTTTCTGCAGTTGCACCATAGAAGGCATCCTGTCCGAATACATTACAACTTGGCATAGTATATGCACCACACAAAACTGAAAGAGATTACAGAGCGTTGTGAACACAGTCCAGTGCATCACTCGAAGTAAACTCCCCCCATTGACTCCATCTATTCTTCAAAGACTCTACTCAGAAAAGCAGCCGACATAATCGGGGACCTCACACTCCAGCCTCTCGTTGGGCCGGAATTACAAACGCTTGAAAACAATGTGCCATTAGATTCAAGTACAGCTTCTTCTCTGCTGTTACCAGTCTTGAACATCCCTCTCCTTGGCTAAAGATGTATTTCCGACCTCCTGATCAACCTCATTGTGGGCTTTGCACTTAAAAAAAATGAATTTACTCTGTAGTCGTAACACCATATTCTGCACACAGTTTCATTTTCTCTTTTGCACTACCCTAATGTACTCACGCAAGGTATGATCTGCCTAGATAGTATACAAAAGTTTTTCAATGTATCTCAGTACATGTTACAATAGTAAACCACATAAATACTGATACCAACAATATGAGAACTTGAATATAAAACTAAAGATAGCTTTCTGCAATCATAGAGGATCCTGGTGAGAATATATCTGGAATATTGTGTACACGTTTGGTTTTCATGCTTAAAGAAAGATATGCCAGAATGACAGGAATGCAATGAAGGTTCAAGTCTGATTCCTGTGATTAAGGATTTATTTTGTGAGGGGGGGGTTAAACTGAATGGGTCTCTGTTCCCTAGCATTTAGAAAAAGGTGAGGTCATCTAATTCAAAAATGTGAGATTCTTAGAGTTTGATGAGATGGTTGTAGGGAAGATGTGGCTCTAGTGTCTATAAGCAAAGATTAGAGTCCCAAAATAAGACATTGGCCATTCAAGATTGAGATGAGATTAAATTTCATCACTCACAGGCTGTGAATCTCTAGAATTCTTTGTGTAAGAGGACTATAAAAGTTCAGTTGCTGGATATTCTAAAGGCAAGTATTGACAGGTTTCTAGATATCGTGAGTCATGGAATATAAACACAATAAAGCCTCTTAGAGGACAGAGATTAACCTTAATCTTATTTAATGACAAAAGCAAATGGCCTACTCCTGCTTTTATCTCCTATGATTATATGTGCATTTGATAAAAGTAGTGAAGTAATGGGGAGTGTAAAGAGTCAGAAATACAGCTCAGGTTCAAATATAATGCTTGTGTTGGGAATAGTTGGCTCAAAGCTCAGATAAGTGTCAGGCAGGAGCAATCTAAGATTGCAGTAAAATGTTTGTTATGGTGGGTTTGGCCTTCCTGATGTTTAACCATAAGGTTCAGAAGCCCACCCAGACGTAGACATTAGACAAACAAGATGCATGGCAGTGAAGGATGAGTGTGTAGGATAAGATTAAAGATAAGATAACAGATTGTTAGTTGGAGCGGACTCAATGGGCCGAAGGGCCTGTTTCCACGCTGTATCTCTAAACTAAAGTTTTTAATTCAATTGAGAATATTCAATAGTATGTCATTCTTTTACATATCACACCACCATTTAAAAGTTTTAAATTCAATTGATAATATTCAATATGGTTTTTATTTTGACAAATGGTATTTGGCAACTGGAGCAAATTATGAACTTTGTGCTTACAATGGAAGTGAGTAATCATATGCCCAGTGGAATCTTCCATCAGTCATGTCATCAAAGGCGTATGTGAAATGAACAAATTAACTGGAAATATGGTGCAAACCCTGCTTATTACTCTGCAAAAGACAATAAAAACTCAGGTTTAATGCCAAATACAAACTTAAATAAAAAATAGTGACTCTAAAGACAAGGTTGTCATGACCTTTCTAGCATGCCAAGGCAGAAAGCAATGTATGCCCTATCCATCAAGTTGCAGGTGCTGATTATTAAAATATTCCACGTGTATGCATTATTCTGAAGCTTTCTACTTCTGATGACAACCACAAACTCTTTCTTCGCCATATATCCTTCTAATGCATATTAAAAAATTTAGGCCACCATTGTTTGTCAGCATTTAAGTCGCCAATTTTACCAAAACATATAGTGTGGGAGTGCTGAATGGGAAACAAAGAGCAGTTTACTAAGTTAGAACATTTAATGTTTATTCAAAAGGGTTCCAATGTGTCTCAAGGGAAGATAAAATGTTTTTCTACTTTACATTGGGCCTCCCTGTAGCAGGGGAGGAAACATAGAAACATAGAAAATAGGTGCAGGAGTAGGCCATTCAGCCCTTCGAGCCAGCACCGCCATTCAATATGATCATGGCTGATCATCCAAAATCAGTACCCTGTTCCTGCTTTTTCTCCATATATATTGATTCCTTTAGCCCTGAGAGCTAGATCTAACTCTCTTTTGAAGGAAACAGATCGGAATGGGAGTTGGATTGAGAATCAAAGTGGCATGTATCATGAAGCTTGGGCTTGTCTCACTTAGGTGACTTTTTAGGGGACTGCAGGAGACTATGCAGTGGCCACATGGTCGCCACATGTTCGCGGGTGGTTGCCGGGGAGTCGCCTTCATGGTCGTGAGGAGTTCCCGCATTCTGGGAACTAGTTGTGGCCTCGTTATGGTCGCCGCAAATTTTTCAATCTGTTGAAAAATTAGCAGCGACTAGAATGAAGGCGCCATGGAGAGTAGCGAGAATTCCCGAGCCGTAGGTGCGTCGCCAGGAGGTCCTAGTGGGGTGCCAGGAGGTCGAAGGTTCTCGTAGGTTCTTGTACGTTGTAGCCGGTGTTGACGGTGAATTTCATTGGCTCATTGGGGAAAGAAAACGTAAGTAGTAGTTATCAGAACCAAGGATAACCGACCAGTAATGTTAAATGTTCACCGAGCTTCACAGCCATGTATCTCTGACTTCTTAAAAGTTGTCTCCACTCCTTCTCCCTTCTTCTTCCTCCTCTCATTTAAAGGACTTACCGCACAATGTGCTTTAGCCGTCTTAATTACAGCGCCAACCTTCCTGTTCATCGAGGAGTGTGTCCGTTTCACCTTGGGCTTTGCAACGTGTGAATTTCAGACAGTGCTCCCCCCGCTTACCCTGTCCCCTGCCTGTTTGTGTGTTCCACTCTGACCGTCGTCATTCCAGTTGCCGGTTTTTCAGGCGACTGCCGGCAACTTGACAGTCGCCTGAAAAATCGACGAATTGGGACAGGCCCATAAGGGTGCCCCTGCAGGCTGAGTACACATGCTTCACAATGCAAACACACAATCTGTGTTTTGTTTCTCTAATGTAGAGGAGACCACATTATGAATGGATTGGATCACATATAAGTGAATTGCTGGTTCACCAAAGATTGTTCACCTGGATAATGGGAAGGGAAGAGGTGAATGACAGGTAATGTATCTCCTCAGTTGCATGGGAAGGTGCCATGGGATGGGGACTGGAGAGTAGGTGATGAAAGAACTAACCACAATATTCACAAAGTGGACAGTTCTTGCAAAACGCAGAAAGGGAAGAAGAGGGACACATACAAATGGCGGTGGGTCATGTTAGAGTTGGTGCAAATTGCAAGGAATATTGACTATAAAATGGAATTTGTATAGGAGTACAAATCAGTGTAAATATGTGCTTGATGCTCAAGCCAAATTGATGGGCTGAAGGGTCTGTTTTTGTGCTGTATATCAGGATTCAGTCTAGAAAACTTTCTCTTACTTGTTTTCAATGCATTGATGTTCTTAATCATGACGATCAATGCAATTTGTAGTGTGGCATATGAACAACATGGCTTGTCCGTTGAAGGTGACCAATTGTTATTTGGGCCTCAGTGCTGGAGACCTTGCCTGGAAGAGTATACAAACTATTTTTCTCAACCTGCAAATGGATTTGAAGGATTTTACAGAGGCCATATTGGTGATACTTCTCCAGTGCGTTGAGGTATCAATTACAGGTAGTCCATCTTTGAGCACATGGGAGGACAGGGATCACTGGCATCAGTGCACCATGAGCTTTGTGCCTGATGTGTAGCTGGACCTGGGAAAGGGAGACACTGAAGAGGAAAGGGGACACATACTAAACCTTTATACTATAGCACTCTGCACCTCGCAACTATACCTCATTATAATGCATTAAAACAGCTCAGCTCATTATAATGATAAAAGTGGAATTCATCACTCACTCTCCAGATGTTTTCAAGAGAGAGTTAGATCTAGCTCATAAGGCTAAAGGAATCAAGGGATGTGGCAGAAAAGCAGGAACGAGGTACTGATTTTAGTTAATCAGCGATGATCATATTGAATGGCGGTGCTGGCTCAAAGGGCCGAATGGCCTACTCCTACACCTCTTTTTCTATGTTCTACGTTTCCTGATATGTCAGCAACCATCAATCCTCCCCCTAACTCTTGTTGCCCTTCATTCCTTTGCTTCCTGGGTCAATCACACACATCGTCCCCATGATCTCATCACCTCTGTTCCTCCACAAAATCGTGACCTCCAATTCCCTGATGATCTAAATCTCATCTTCTGGTTGTTACCCCATTCTCCTCTGCCATCCCTCACATCAATATGCCAGTGCCTGCTCCCGATGGCCCATCCACCTCAACAACATGATTCATCCTGATCCCAATTGGCCCCACCCCAGCGCTAATGCTAACCCTCAAACCCACTCCCCCTCCCCTCACAGTACATCAATGGCCAGTACAGATACTGCTCCACCTCCACTCAATCTCAGCATTATAAGGGATATCCTGTGCTCCTCAATCATAGGCCTAACTAATGCTATGACCAACTCTCTGAATCCAGCAATGGGAGGGGATGACCAGTTGGCAAATTTTCACATGCAAAAAAATGTTCAGTTCCTGGACTGCTGTGGCCAGTGCCTTAGGAGACAGTGCAGTGGTCAATGATCAATATGGTTGACATAAAATGCTGGAGAAACTCAGCGGGTGAGGCAGCATCTATGGAGAGAAGGAATGGGTGACGTTTCGGGTCGAGACCCTTCTTCAGACTGATGTCGGGGGGTAGGCAGGGCGGAGGGCAGTAAAAAGATAGAAAATGGATGGAGATGGTAGGACTTGTAGGAGAACTGGGAAGGGGGAGGGAAAAGGAGGAAGAAAGCAAGGGCTATCTGAAATTTGAGAAATCAATGTTCATACTGCTGGGGTGCAATATGGTTATTAGTAAACTGTGTCTGACCCATTCCAGCATAAGCTGTTGGCTGCACTAATATTCTTAGGCAGTGATCCCTGATCCAAATTCCAGGTTTTCCAATTCTTACAAATCTAGGTCACAGAACTGAAACTCAGCCAGCCGTGATTTGTACATCTCAGATAGAGCAGTCATGTTAAAAGTTAACTGTTGATGTACTGGCATAAGATTGAATAAGTTGACAATGGATCTGTGGTGATTACACAGGTTTTGGAGAGTGGATGTAGGATAATGCCTCACCACGTATCCTCTCTCTAAACCCTGTCCCTTGACCCAATACCAAGATATTTGGCTCACATTGCTCCTAAATTTTAATTGCAGTGAAAACGTTGAGCATTACCTGTAACAACATTAATGTTCTTATGTTTTCTTAGAAATTGCTAAAATAAATGTATGAATGGATTTTGGAGCTTTAAATCCAGATTTGAAATTACTGCCAAAAAAGCACAGCAAGCCTCTACTTCCTCAGGAGACTACGAAATTCAGCATGTCTACAAAGACTTGCCAACTTTGACAGATGCACTGTATATAGCATGGTATTGGGTTGCATTACAGCTTGGTTTGGGAGCAGCTCTGCCCAAGACAGCAAGAAATAGCAGAGGTGGCTGTAGCCTAGTCCATCACACAGACCGGACTTCCCACCAATGATTCCATCTACACTTCACTCTGCCTCGAGAATTGGGAGGGAGCAGCCAATATGGTCAAGGACCTTTCTCATCTCAGTCATTCCCTCTCCACTAGTTTCTGTCAGGCAGATATACAAAAGCTTGAAAGCACATACTATCAGACACAGAAACAGCTTCTACCCCTCTGTTATCAGACTTTTGATTGTATTTGTGTATATTATTATCTGAATCTATGATTGCACACAAACAAAAGCTTAATACTGTATCTCAGTACATGTGACAATAATAAACCTATGCCAATCCCAATTTAAGTTGAGGGCTCAACACAACATGTATGTGTCTCTGCTTGTGAACAAAAGTGTTGTTTTGTAAATATGTAATCATAAATATAATGCTCTAAAGAGACTATATAATATGTTAAATGCTTGTTTGTCATATGCACTGTAGAAATAAATGCTACTGTTCTTCACCATGTATCAAGTACTCACAATATTGCTTTAGGCACGAATGACAACACTAAAAATTCCCATTTTTCCAATTTTCCAATTTGTAGTATCCCATATGTGGAAGGGAAATGCATATCCAGTTGAAATGTTAGCAGCTAGTCTCCATGCAAGTGTTGTTCTTAAATTAAGAGAAACAGTGAAGCACCAAGTACAGATGCCATGATAAATTGTTTTTGCAGCTCTTAGTATTTTACAGTTGACATTCAGACTTGCTATTTGCAAGTCTCTTCTCTCTTTGCTAATATTCCTCAAAAGAAAATGAATGATTGCAATATAATTCAAAGAATCCATGTGATATATTTCACTTTATCCAGATTGCACAGAAAATGTAGTCAAATTGTTCCAACAACAATTTAGTTAAAAATGAAGGAGACAAATATCAGAGCTTCCCCCCACATAATTTGTGCAATTTCCTCAAATTGCAGTGAGTGAAGGACAGTTTCAAAGTTACCTAAAAATAGTAAGATTAAACGAGAACTCACCTGTTCGAAGTTTGATCGTTATTTTACGAGGAGTTACGATGAGGGATTACGTGAAGAAGAGCCCGCCTCACGCTGGTAACGGCATACTTCAAAGCAACGGCATGAAAAACACAGAACACCAAAGCCGGAGTAACATAGTAAGGCTCATAAAAAGACTTAGAACCACCATTTGATCATTTATTTTACGAGGGTGGGAGTGGAGGGCACGTAATCCCTCATCGTAACTCCTCGTAAAATAACGATCAAACTTCGAACAGGTGAGTTCTCGTTTAATCTTACTATTTTACTTCGGAGTCACGTGAGTGACCTACGTGAAGAGTTTTAAAGCTTTCTGTGTTTTTTTATGTCGTAGAATTAATCCGTACGACAGTCCGGCTAAGTAAACACATACATGAGAAAACACACAAATGTTAGATCTTTTCACAATTAAGTTTTTTTTTTTTTTTTAATGGCTGAAAAACCATATAATACCCTCCTTATATTTGAGGGAAAAATGATTACAAGTGACAAAAGATATCAGTGACTACACAACTGATTATAGCAATTAATAGCAAACAAAGCAGGTGATTATAGTGCTCCCAACACCGCGTGTCCAAAGCTTGTCATAGTGTGAACAGGTTTGTTGTAGAACTTTGAAAAAGTTTCTTCTTTACTCCACCCTGCGATTTTTAAAAATATGCTCGAGAGGTACGTCCCGCCCCTTCGCCGCGGACGTAGCTGCCGCCCTGGTGGAGTGAGATTTGAAGACATCAGTGTCTACTCCCGCTAAAACAACACCTGTTTCAACATTTTGAGATAGTTTGAACTGAAGCTTTTGTGTGTGGCTTTTTGTGCGTAAGCAGCAATGTCTTTTCGTTTCCTCGAAAAGTGTCCGTCACTTTATACATTGGTTCAAATGTCTAACCACACACAAAGCAAGCTCAATATGAAAAGCTTGAAAGGTTACCTTTGTTCCAGATCTCCTGGTCTACTTTGTTTGATCAGATCGTAAACATAGAATACAACGTTATCTGTAGTCACATGCATACAGTCTAAACGCAACATTTGTAAAGTTTGCACTCTTTGGGCTGAGACCAGTGACATTAACATGACCAATTTCAATGTTAACCTATCCAATGACAACCCTTCAATTGGCGTCCATTCTCTAAGTAGAGCAAGTACTAATGCTCACATCCCAAATCTCTGTATATCTAGGTTTTGGCGGATTCATGTGAAAAATTCCTTTCATGAATCGTGATATTAATGGATGCGACCCAATTGATTTCTCACCAGTCATAAGTCCTAAATAGGACGACAAGGCACTGCGTGCAGTGTTAATGGCACTGTACTTAAATGTTGGCCAAAGCGCAAATTGGCAAGGAATTCCAAAACATGAGTAACATTCACATAATCATCAGAAATATTTTGACTGTGTGCAAAATTCTTCCCATTTCTTAATATGTGTTCATATATTGTTTCTGTGTGCTATCTCGCCATGATGTGCCAATAACTGTCAAGTTTGGTCCGACAATCCCAGTTCCTGTAGTGGTCTGGTCAAAACCTGCAGATTAACAAATTCATATATGCATATAATGGGTAATCTTCATTTGTTACTGGATTAGTCAAGATATCACTACAGTTAAGAATCTGCATATACGGTTCTTTAATCATATTCGCATAACTGGGAACCAAGGTTGAGTGGCCAATTTGGCACTACCAACAATCCGGAAGCTGAATCTTGCTCTATTTTCTTCAAGCATCTCTGGATCAGAGCAAATGGTGGAAAAGCATAAAAGAACATTTTTCCCCAGTGTAATAAAAATGCATCTACTGCAACTGCGTCCGGATCGTGTTCCCAAGACACATTAATGAGGCAAGTGATGATTAAGCCTGGATGCAAACAAATCAATTTCTGGCAACCCAAATCGTCGAACAAATATTCTTAAATATTGCTGGCTTAAACATCCATTTGTCGTTATTATCTTTAAAATCCTGGACCTTTCATCTGCTACCACATTGTCTTTACCTGGAGTATAGCTTACTGCAATCCATATCTGCCGACCAATACACCATTGCCATATCTCATTGACCAGACAATCACATGATACTGATCCAACTCTCCCCATGTGATTAATGTAAACCACAGCTGTTTTATTGTGTAATTGTATTTAACACATGCAGACCTTGTTTAGCACAACAATATGCTTTAAGCCCATAAAAGGCCCCCAATAACTCCCAATAGTTAATACCATACTCTTGAAGAAACACTTGTTCTTCAGTTTTCCATCTACCTCCACAAACTGGAGGATAAATCTGTGGCCCCCATCCGAGAGCACTAGCATCTGTATGTAAAACCATTTCAGGCTGTTTAATCATAATATTTATTAGCAGCTTGTGGGACATTTTCCTTTTTTAACCCACCATTGTAAATTCCAATACAGCTTCTTTTGTTAATTACATAGGCCTGTCAAATGGCCTGCCTTCTCTTTGAGAGCTTGTATCTTGTACCTTCGAGATATCAATAAATGTAATGAACCAAATTCTACTGCAGGAAATGCTGCTAGCAGTTCACCAATGGTTGTCACCATTTCTCGGATGGAAGGATAAGGTTTTGAATGAGATAATGACAAGTTACCAAATATCATCGACTTTATCTGTTGGTAAAGGTATTAACATAGTCACTGAGTTAATTACAAACCCCAAAAGTAAATTGTTTGTGCTGGCTGCAGCTGGGGCTTAATTAGATGAATTAAGAACCTTAGCTTCCACAAAGCTTTAGTAACTGAAAACTGAGTCCTCAGCTGACTCCTGATAATCACTAATGACCAGAATGTCATTGAGATAAGCCATAATGATGTGCATTTTGTGCTCTAATTGGGCTAAACTGGTTTCAACAGTTTCGTTAAAGAGTAAAAAGCTGAACTCAGTCCATTTGGCAAAGCTTAACTGCCATAATTGTCACAACCAATTAAAATTTAAGTACCACCGAAACCTGATGCTAGGTACAGAATAATAGGCGTCTTTTCATCAATCTTAGCCATATAACAACCTGCTGAATTAGATATTTTGCAGTATTCAATGTCTCCATTTGAACATGTTTGTATTCTACAAACTTATTTAGACCTGTAAGGTCCAGAATACTTCTGCAACCATCATCTGTAATGCCTTCTAACATTAAAGACAAATTTATGCTCGTGTTCAAAATCTTTTCCATTACCTCTTTTCCAGATAATTAGGCAATGTGAACATAAATCTCTGCTTTTTCAATTGCAGAAAACACGAAAACATAAGCAGGTTTATTCTGTACAGGAGGATTAACCTCTTTTTTTAAAAAAAGTAATAGTAGTTAATGAAACTGCTCGTAATATACTGATCAAAAATAATAGTAAGCCAGTCTTAATAAACTTTTTGTAATCTCCCTCTAACTGGAGATTAATCCGCAGTTTCTTTAAGCAGAGAACAAGTCTTTAATTCCTCTGCATATGAGCGTGGTGGTCTCCTTATCCCCTGAATTCGGGTAAGTATTTGGTTGTGCAATACAATAAAACTTCCTTGACATATTTCTGCCTCTATTTCCAATATCAAATCCCCTTCTGGGCGAAAATACCTTTTCGTCCAAAGACGAAGGTTTCATGCAGCTAAAATATTTAGCTTTTCATCCAATTTCAATAAGTTAGGCAGATTACTCCAAACAGATAACCAAGAGCTTAAACACCACTTGCTCGACACAGGTATGCAACCTTGGGTGAAAAATGGGCCAAATAGCCATTTATATTATATAAAAATTTCATAGAAAGAATTGCACAATAGCGTCTTTATTTTATGTTTTCCTTTCATCTGCCCAAAAGCCATAATAGCAGCAGAATAATTTGTGAGGATTTTTAAACCTCACTATTTGACGCTCTCATATTTGGAGTCATGGATGCCCATATTAACGGATAAACCGTAGGCTCTTCCAATGAGGCACAATTTCCTGTGCTGTGCAATTTTAATATTTCAATCATCACAGAATCATGAAGTTGGTGAGATACCATATATATATGTTGGCAGCTAGGATTTCTTCCATAGCCTCACCACTTCCTTCATATATAGCAAAACCTTTTGCTATTCCAGGCATCTTTGGCCTCTTTTCATATTTTTTCATTTTATTTTTATTTTTATTTTGTGGTGTGCTTTCAAAATGCAAATCACCATCAACAGGGTCTGCCTTCTGCAGCCCTAAATCAATTGGGATTTCATCCCATGAGACTTCTTCCGGCCCAAATCCTGGGTCCGGAGTTCCAACTTCCAATTAGGCCCATGGCCATATTCAGAATAATTAAACCCCTCAGGGCTAATCTTAGGAACCTTCAGGGTACTTTGACCCTAGTCTCATAATAATTTGGAGAACTTTCTCCATATGCTCCATAATCAGTTCCACATAGTTTACTTATCTGGAGGACTTTTCAATGTCAGAGTCATCAGAACCACGGGCCTCTCAGATTTTTTTATTTTATTTTATTTTCCATTTTTCATATTCGGGAGCATTTCTCTCCGTGGTTATCATTTTGTAAACTAATTCGCTAACGGGTAATATCTGCGGCCACCGGTATCGGAACCGGCTCCGCACTAGCTTTCCCGTATATTTATTTTTCACCCCAGGAAGCATTTAACCCGCGAATATAAGTTTACTTCATCATCTGTGCTTATCCAGCACTAATATGACTCTGACCTGATTTAATATATTTCCTATACTGCTGGACCTACCCAGCGCCCGCTAAGAAATCCCAACTTTACTGTTCTTACCTGCGGGCCGTTCCGACCGCTGCGAGGAGCTGCTCCTTACTGCAGCTCCACCTTCTGCCGTCAGCGTCGACGTCATGCCGTTACCAGCGTGAGGCGGGCTCTTCTTCACGTAGTCACTCACGTGACTCCGAAGTAAAATTAATCTCAATTGCTTTCAGTAATATAGGCATCAGGCTTCATTGACAAGGATATTAGAAAATCATTTATATCCTGATCTGTTGACATTTTTAATGTATTTTCTTCTGGGAAACTCCCAACAAAAATACAGGAAGAAAATTTGATCTTTTTTTATCCAATTATAATTTAATTATTATTGGAGAAAAGAAAACCTTGGTTATGCTTCCTGGGTTTATCACCATTGATATACATTAGTGGACCTCATGCCCTGAGTAACCAAGGTGTTTTTCTACATGCCCAATAGTGACACTCAGTGGCCAAACAGAACTTTTGCTGATGTATTCTTATTGCATTATGTAACTTTTAAAGTTTGAGATGTACAGGAAATGTTTTTGATATAACACATGAAATGTCCTTGACAAAGCACACCAAAATTAATTCAATGCATCCAAAGCACTACTCATATATATAAAATATATGTTCTTTAAACTGGATCTTCCTCCTTTTGGTCAGTTCCCTGAGATTCAAGATGGCTTGCTATCACTCTGGTTCCATGGGGTCTGAGACCACTCCTGAAGCTTGGTAGGAACCTCAGAAATGTCAACAAATGGGGGGGGGGGGGGGGGGGGGGGGGGGGGGGGGGGGGGGGGGGGGGGATAATATGTTTAATGGGGCAGGCAGGCAGGCAGGTGTGATTCAAATGAAATATAACACAATAAAAATGCATGATTCATCAGATTACCAGGGAAGTATCTGTCTACACACCAAGGACAGTGAGGAGAAATTCTCCCATTTTCTAGTGAGCTGGCCATGCAAGATAAAGTAGAACTGAAGTATAAAATCATATTATATATGATTGGTCACAACTGTGGTACCTTTCCATGAAGCCTTAATGGAAACCTTGAAAAATGGTGTAGGAAGCAGATGCTAGTTTACGCCAAAGATAGACACAAAATGGTGGAGTAACTCAGCAGGTCAGGCAGCATCGCTGGAGAAAAGGAATAGGTGACATTTTGACCCTTCTTCAGACTGAGAGTCAGAGGAGAGGGAAACCAGAGGTATGAACAGGTACAGAACAAATCATAGTTGGCACTGATGACCCAGAAAAGGTGGAGCCCACAATGGTCCATTGTTGGCTGTGAACGAGGTGATAATGAAGGTACACGGACAGTGAATCTAGCAGGACAACCAGGGTCGGGTTGGGACGGGGAGAGAAGAAATGCAAGGGTTACTTGAAATTAGAGAAATCAATATTCATACCTCTGATTTGTAAGCTTGCATGCAAATTGGAGGAACAGCATCTCATATTTCATTTGGGCAGCTTATAACCTAGTGGTATCAATATTGATTTCTCTAATTTCAGCTCTGTTTTATCCTGTACCTTTTCATACCTTTAGTTTCCCTCTCCCCTGACTCTCAGCCTGAAGAACGGTTTTGACCCGAAACGTCACCTATTCCTTTTCTCCAGAGATGCTGCCTGACCCACTGGGTTACTCCACCATTTTGTGTCTAACCTTGAAGAATGGATTTGATGAATTAAAAGCACAGTGCACTCTGCCTGAAAATGAAATATTTGAATATTGCCAATTCTTTTACTTGTAACTATGAGTAGGATAATCATTTAATATTTTCGTGAAGGAGCTCAGACAATTGGATGATAAGAGCAGTTTTGCAGATTTGAAGTAATTGTTTATCTGATATCAGGTTAATTGTAGAACCTGGAAGTCCAGTTCAATGGGGCAGCTTTTACAGGAGATCGAGACACTTCCAGAAAATAAAATACATGGATATGGAGAGCTGGAGAGCTGTCCAAAGTCAGGCTAGAAATACCAGATGGTCATGAAAAGGAAATACATGCAGAGAAACACGTAACAAAAGGCAGAACAGGAAAGGGTAGCCACGTGGCAGAGATGTTTTAAACATTGCAGAGATTAACATGAGCAGCTGAGAGAGAAATGTACTATGTATGGGAAGGCCATGCATGATATGGGCGGGTAAGTTATTTTTATAAACAGTGTACAGTCAAAAAATCATTAAATGCCAACAGAATGGATGAGATAAGTTATGCAGAGGCAGAGACAGGAACAGGGTCAGATTCAGCATACCATTTAAGCACAATGTTGAGAGAACACAAACTAAATATATCTAGTCAAAGATGTTGTTGAAAGGGAATGTGTGACATTTCCAATATAAAAGCAGAATCATAGGAAATGCTCTGCAGCTCAGGCAACAACTGGGAAGCGAGTAAAATATGCATTAAATGCATTATGCTGAAATATTTACCCAGCTTCTTTCTCCACAGGTTTTGGTTGATCACCCAAGTACATTCAGCATTCTGTGTTTTAATTTTAGAATTCCAGCATCTGCAGATATTTGATTTTTAGTGACATTTCAGCTTGATTCACATTTCAGTGTAATGTGTAACATTCTCCTTAAGCAAGCCTTTAATCTTGAAATACTAATTTAGAACCAATGAGGCATGTAACATCAATTTTACAACAAGATGCTGCTAACGCTATCAAGGAGCTGCTCTCTAAAGTTGGTGCACCCAAAGGATTGAGGATATATAATCTGGAGATCATCATACTTCTTGGAAGTAGTATGGGACCGATAGAAATAAACAAAGACAGGATCTTGTTAGTGACCAAAAGAAGAAAGGCACACAATTACCACAAAGGCACTAATGATTTATCATCTCTAAGAACAGGATACACCATGAAAATGAAAGTGACATCATACTGACAGCAGAGGTAGCAGAAAGCACACACTCTCTAAATCAAACCAACACATGCCAGAACGACTCAGACTGGAGAAATAGGCATAGGGCCAAATCCATCAGCCCAAGTACCTGGATGGTGAGTCAAAGAAAAGTGTACTAAAAATGGACAGTTATTTTGTACCTTTGAATTTTTACTTTGTTTATCATTATTCAAGGAAGGTGCCATATGTGTTATGCCCTTTAAGAATCTTTACCCTGTGAATAGTAGCACCCTAGATGTACATTACTACATTATACATGTTGCGTGCGCTAAAGCAAAGCACAAAGTGGTGGAGAAACTTAGTGAGTCAGGCAGCATCTGTGGAGAGAATGGACGGGTGATGATTCGGATTGGAACCCTTCTTTACAAGAATTGTAGGGGACAGAAAGCTGGAAAAGACAGGTGGGGGCGGGACAAAGTCTGGCAAGTGTGATAGGTGGATCCAGGTTGGGGGGGGGGGGGGGGGGATAACTGACAAGGGCCAGGTGTAAAATGGAGACAAAAGGTGTCAAATAAGCAGAGAAGATAAATGAGATATAAAGCTGGAGGGAGGGATAAGAGTGAAAGGGAACAGGGGGGAGGGGGAAATGAGTAGCAATAAAAGGAAACATAGAACATCGAAAACATAGAAAAATAGGTGCAGGAGTAGGTCATTCAGCCCTTTGAGCCAGCACTGCTATTCAATATGATCATGGCTGATCATCTAAAATCAGTACCCTGTTCCTGCATTTTCCCCATATCCCTTAATTCCTTTAGCCCTGAGAGGTAAATCTAACTCTCCCTTGAAAATAGGGGACTCGGACAAGTGAGTTGAGTGAGAAGGTGGGGGGGGGGGGGGTGACAAGATGCAGACACAAATAATTGCAGAAGCTGTTAGGGGGGGAGGGGGAGAGGGGGTGGGGGGTTGTATTTCTTGAAATTGTAGAATTCCTTTTTTATAGTTTTGGGTTGTAAGCTACCATGGGCTACATCCAGTTGGCCTGACTGGTACTAGACACACAGAAATAAATGGTTTCTCGCTCCATAATTTATTTTGTTTAATAAAGATAATTAATATTAACTTTATTATTATCCAGCTTCAAAGGGAACAAATGCATAGATGATAGAATCTGGAAAAGAGAGCAAGCATCTTGAGGAACTCAGCAGATCAGACAGCATCTGTGGAGGGATATGGACGGTTGACGTTTCAGGAATCCAAATGAAGGATCTCAACCTAAAATACCAAACGAAGCATCTCCGTTTCCCTCCACATATACTGCCTGACCTGCTGAGTTTCCCCATTATAGTGAATGATATTGATACAGTGTCACAGTTGGCTTTAATTTGTTCAGAGGCAGTGGCACCCAGTCATCCCAGTGAGCTGTTAAACCTATGTAAAAAATCTTCTGGGAATGGAAGCCTTCCCATGGGAGATAGGGGAGGGAAATGGTCTTCGTCTTCTCACATTAATTTAGACTTTGATTGTTTGGCAGTCAGTTGAGATCAGAGCAACTGAGCGCAAAACAAGCTGCACCTCTGCTGGCGCAGATAACACTTTTTCTACCTGACTGCCAGACAAAAGGAACTGCCAATATTCCCTGATTCGAAGCAATTATTTTCAAATGCCCGATAGCAGAATGACTATGGGAATGGATTTTGAATACGTTCTGTAAAACGAGATACAATATTTGAAAAAATTAAATGCAAAACTAAGCTTTCATTTAAAGGAAATGCTGTAGAATCAGTCTGACCCAGTGGTTATTAGATCCTGAGCACATACACACCATTTTACAGAAAGGTAGGAAAGATTGAGCAGAAAATCTAATTCATAAATAGGTACCCAAATTTCATATCTATTGATCCCATAAAAGTAATGGAAACTCTGGTATTTCTGAAATTACACCCATGGTAAACAGCCACAGTGCATGAATGTATCACCAGCTGCAAAAAATGGAAAAAAAATCAATGAAAGGTTGAAGAGATTTCCTTATTCCTAGCAAATAAATTGTTGGGTATTCTTGATATTTGTTCAAGATTTCACATTATAGGTAGTGATTCCTATCTGACTGTCACATTACGAAGATTTTCAGGAGTAATGGTCACAATGTTACAATGTTACAATGGGTGGTAAGCTTGATTAGTAAGTTTGCAGATGACACTGAAGTAGATGACACCGTAGACAGTGATCCCATTGTAATTCTTCAGAACAATCTTCACTGTCTACGATACCACCTACTTTAGTGTCATCTGCAAACTTACTAATCAAATCTTGTATCTTCTCTTCCATATCAGATGACAAACAGCAATATCTCTGATCCCTGAGGCGCAGCACTAGTAGTAGTACCATTACTTATTGATGGAAGCATCAACATGGATGCTCGAGGACAAATCGTTGGTGATATTTCCACCTAGGAACTTGTAGCTCTCAACCATTTTCACTTCTGCACTATTGACAGACTGTGGCAACATCACCCCACTTTTTGAAGTCAATGACTAGTTTCTTCATTTTGTTGATATTGAAGGAGAGGTTGTTATCTTGATACCATGTTACTAAGCCCTCTATCTTGTTCCTGTACTCCATCTTGTCATTGTTTGAGATCTGGGTCACTATAGTGGAATCATTTGTAAACTTGTACAGTGGCTTGCAAAAGTTTTCATACCCCTTGAACGTTTCCACATTTTGTCACGTTACAACCACAAATGTAAATGTATTTTATTGGGATTTTATGTGATAGACCAACACAAAGTGACACATAATTGTGAAGTGGAAGGAAAATGATACATGGTTTTCAAATTTGTTTACAAATAAAAAACTGAAAAGTGTGGCGTGCAAAAGTATTCAGCCCCCTTTACTCTGATACCCCTAAATAAAATCAAGTGCAACCAATTGCCTTCAGAAGTCACCTAACTAGTAAATAGAGTCCACTGGTGTGTAATCTAATCTCAGTATAAATACAGCTGTTCTGTGAAGGCCTCGGAGGTTTGTTAGAGAACATTAGTGAACAAACAGCATCATGAAGCCCAAGGAACACACCAGACAGTTCAGGGATAAAGTTGTGGAGAAGTTTAAAGCAGGGTTAGGTTATAAAAAAATATCCCAAGCTTTGAACATCTCACGGAGTACTGTTCAATCCATCATCTGAAAATGGAAAGAGTATGGCACAACTGCAAACCTACCAAGACATGGCCGTCCACCTAAACTGACAGGCTGGGCAAGGAGAACATTGATCTGAGAAGCAGCCAAGAGGCCCATGGTAACTCTGGAAGAGCTGCAGAGATCCACAGCTCAGGTGGCAGAATCAGTCCACAGGACAACTATTAGTCGTGCACTCCACAAATCGGGCCTTTATGGAAGAGTGGCAAGAAGAAAGCCATTGTTGAAACAAAGCCATAAGAAGTCCCATTTGCCGTTTGCCACAAGCCATGTGGGGGACACAGCAAACATGTGGAGGAAGGTGCTCTGGTCTGATGAGACCAAAATTGAAGTTTTTGGCCTAATTGCAAAACGCTATGTGTGGTGGAAAACTAACACTGCACATCACCCTGAACACACCATCCCCACTGTGAAACATGGTGGTGGCAGCATCATGCTGTGGGGATGTTTTTCTTCAGCAGGGACAGGGAAGCTGGTCAGAGTTGATGGGAAGATGGATGGAGCCAAATACAGGGCAATCTTGGAAGAAAACCTGTTAGAGTCTGCAAAAGGCTTGAGACTGGGGCGGAGGTTCACCTTCCAGCAGGACAACGACCCTAAACATACAGCCAGAGCTACAATGGAATGATTTAGATCAAAGCATATTCATGTGTTAGAATGGCCCAGTCAAAGTCCAGACCTAAATCCAATTGAGAATCTCTGGCAAGACTTGAAAATTGCTGTTCACAGATGCTCTCCATCCAATCTGACTGAGCTTGAGCTATTTTGCAAAGAAGAATGGGCAAAAATTTCAGTCTCTAGATGTGCAAAACTGGTAGAGACATACCCGAAAAGACTTGCAGCTGTAATTCTACAAAGTATTGACTCAGGGGGGCTGAATACTCTTGCATGCCACACTTTTCAGTTTTTTATTTGTAATAAAATTTGGAAACCATGTATCATTTTCCTTCCACTTCACAATTATGCACCACTTGGTCTATCACATAAAATGTGTTGGTCTATCACATAAAATTCCAATAAAATACATTTACGTTTGTGGTTGTAACATGACAAAATGTGGAAAAGTTCAAGGGGTATGAAAACTTTTGCAAGCCACTGTAAATGGAGTTGGAGCAGAATGTGGCCACTCAGTTGTGAGTGTATTGGGAGTATAGTAAGGGGCTGAGAATGCATCCCCGTGGGGCACCTTTGCTTAGAATTATCATGAATGGTAATTCTATGATCAACATGGTACCATTCTTTCCCTTCTGCAACAAATAACAATGCAGTAATGGCTTCACTTAGAATGGTGTACAGTGCCAAATTAAGGTGTCATCATGGATCTCAATTGCAGCATTCCGCTGGGGTGAAAACTACCCAAACAAAATATGAGGTGATGTTCCTCCAATTTGCGCTGGGCCAGCTAGTCACATGCTACCGTCCACATGAGTACCACTGGCAAGAGCAGCTTTCTTCCTATGCAAAGCTGGTGTAAAAAATATTTTTAAAACTGTCGTTTCTGGAAATCTAAAACAAAAATAGAAAATGCTGGAAATACTCAGCAGGCTAACCGCAAGCAATGCAACACTTGTCTTCTCCCTTCTTAACTCTTCTTCCAGGGAGCCAACTGTCTTTCCATATGCCGCTGTAATTTATATGAACTTTTTCTAAGCTAGTGTACTGCATTTAGTGTTCACAATGTAGTCTCCTCTACATTGGAGAAACCAAACGCAGATTGGATGATAGCTTTGCGGAGCACCTGTGTTCAATCCACAAAATCAACACTGTGCCTCCCTTTACCTGCCACATGAATTCCCCTCCCTCTCCAAGCTATCGGTCTGTGGCTTCCTGCTTTTTTATCTAGGCACTTAGCAGCCTTTTGCATTCAGTATTGAATTCTATAATTTCAGGTAACTTGATTACTTGGTCTGTACTGGTCATCCAGCTGTAGTATTAGCTCAGGTGATCTATTTTTCCCTTCCTTTTCTGGGAGGGATTGATGGTCATGTCCCAACCTAATCTGTTTGTCTAGTTTCCCATCTCCACATTTCTCAACCCACATTCTTTTGTCCAGGTTTTTTTATCTACCGTGTCCTCCATAATGTTTTGGACAAAGACCCATCATATATTTATTTGCCTCTGTACTCCACAATTTGAGATTTGTAATAGAAAAAAATCATGTGGTTAAAGTGCACGTTGTCAGATTTTATTAAAGGCCATTTTTATACATTTTGGTTTCACCATGCAGAAATTACAGCTGTGTTTATACATAGTCCCCCCATTTCAGGACACCATAATATTTGGGACACATGGCTTCACAGGCATTTGTAATAGCTCAGGTGTGCTTAATTGTCTCCTTAATGCAGGTATATGAGAGCTCTCAGCACCTAGCCTTTCCTCCAGTCTTCCCATCACCTTTGGAAACTTTTATTGCTGTTTATTAATAGGAGGACCAAAGTTGTGCCAATGAAAGTCAAATAAGCTATTATGAGACTGAGAAACAAGAATAAAACTGTTAGAGACATCAGCCAAACCTTAGGCTTACCAAAATCACATGTTTGGAACATCATTAAGAAGAAAGAGAGCACTGGTGAGCTTACTAATCGAAAAGGGACTGGCAGGCCAAGGAAGACCTCCACAGCTGATGACAGAAGAATTCTCTCTATAATAAAGAAAACCCCCCAAACACCCGTCCGAGAGATCAGAAACACTCTTCAGGTGTGGATTTGTCAACGAACAGAAATACAGAGGCTACACTGCAAGATGCAAACCACTGGTTAGCCGCAAAAATAGGATGGCCGGGTTACAAAGTTACAGTACATAAAAGAGCAACCAGTTCTGGAAAAATGTCTTGTGGAAGATGATATGAAGATTAACATATCAGAGTGATGGCAAGAACAAAGTATGAAGGAGAGAAAGAAGTGCCCAAGATCCATAGCATACCACCTCATCTGTGAAACACGATGGTGGGGGTGTTATGGCCTGGGCATGTATGGCTGCTGAAGGTACTGGCTCATTTATCTTCATAATATAACACTGCTGATAGTAGTAGCATAATGAATTCTGAAGTGTATAGACACATCCTATCTGCTCAAGTTCAAACAAATGCCTCAAAACTCATTAGCCGGCAGTTCATTCTAAAGCAAGACAATGATTCCAGACATACTGCTAAAGCAACAAAGGAGTTTTTCAAAGCCAAAAAATGGTCAATTCTTGAGTGGCCAAGTCAATCACCCGAACTGAACCCAATTGAACATGCCTTTTATATGCTGAGGAGAAAACTGAATGGGACTTGCCCCCTAAACAAGCATAATCTAAAGATGGCTGCAATACAGGCTTGGCAGAGCATCACCAGAGAAGACACCCAGCAACTGGTGATGTCCATGAATTGCAGACTTCAAGCAGTCCTTCATGCAAAGGATATGCAACAAAATACTAAACATGACTACTTTCATTTACATGACGTTGCTGTGTCCCAAACATTATGGTGCCCGGAAATGGGGGGACTATGTATAAACACTGCTGTAATGTTTACATGGTGAAACCAAAATGTATAAAAATGGCCTTTATTAAAATCTGACAATGTGCACTTTAACCACATGAGATTTTTTTCTATTACAAATATCAAATTGTGGTGTCCAGAGGCAAATAAATAAATGATGGGTCTTTGTCCCAAACATTATGGAGGGCACTGTATGTTCTCGTATCAAAGCTATCCGATTCACCCTTTGAACAGTTCAGGGCCTGTCCCACTGTACGAGGTAATTCAAGACTTCTCCCGCGTTTTCCCCTGATTTGAACTCGGAGAATGTCCGTAGCGGGTCTGTAGGAGTTCGTGGATGTCTCGTAGCGGCTCGTACGAGTAAAAAGTAACCATTTTTATCATCACGATTAGTTTTTTACTCGTGGACATTTTTTACAGTGTTGAAAAACTTCACGAGTTTACCGGATTTCCCGAGTACCTACCGTTACTCGTACGAGCTGCTACCGTTACTCGTCCGAGTTCGAATCAGGGGAAAATACGGGAGAATTCTTGAATTACCTCGTAGTGGGACAGGCCCTATAATAAGAGGACCGACTGAATTCCCCCAGCTGCTCTACTTTTTTTGCTGCAGATTCCGACATTTTCATCTCTCATGTGACCAAATAACCTTATTTACATCTTCTCTCCATAGTCACACGGTTTTATTCGAGCAGGCACATCCCCTCCCTCATTCTACAAGCTTCTTTTTTCTTTTAGTCAATTCTGAAGAAGTGTCTCTGACCTGAAATGTTGATTTTTTTTTCAGCCTGACCTGGTGAATTTTTCCAATATTTTCTGTTTTTGTTCAAGCTGGGATAAAAAACAGCTAAATTCTAGTGCTCCTACGTACAGCGAACGGCTATGCAGCATGGTTGCATCTATTGCTTGTTAACCACATCCAAATGAAAACTGATTCCCATTTATGCCAACGTGGACAACAACTATTGGCTGCCCTTCCTTCCTTTTGTTCTGCAGCCCTTCCGAGACATCCTGGACCCTGGCACCAGGGAAACAACACACCTTTTGTGGAGTCTCATTTGCGGCCACAGAATCTGCTAGTCCGCCTAACTATGGAACCCCCCATCACAATTGCCATGTCTGCCTTCACCCTTCCCTACCGTGCCTCAGAGGCTGACTGCTGCTGCTGCTGCTCACCTTCAAATGGTCATCTCCCCAAAAGTATCCAAAAGGGTATACTTGTTTTAGAGGGTTCTGGCTACAGGGGTTTCTTGCCAAATCTGCCTACTCCCTTTTTTGGTGGCCACCCACCTACTCTCTGCTTGTTCCTTAGGTGTGACCACCTCATAACTTCTATCTATTACTGCTCTTACTGGCATTTTCACTATACCACCACTAGAGGAACACGTGAAAGAAAATTCCTCAACTTATTTCACCCTTAACCTCCTTGCCAACGCCTCCCTAGCCAAAGCCTCAGCACTTACTTTCAAACACAACACCTGCCCTGAACATGCAACTGGTCCCAAATTAATGTGATTTGTTTCCTTGAAATGGTTATTTATTCAATATAAAATTCCTGGAATTAAAAAGAGCTGGAGCAAACACAATTGACTTTCAAAAATCTGCTTATTGTGCAAAGAGATTTTCCACTTTCCAATCAGCACAGCACTGTAATTTTGATGAGAAGGGACATATCAAGTGAGTGAGAGTAAGAGTAAAGGGCACCCTGGCTTTGCAAGAATGGATGTATCAAGTATCATAGTAAAGGTGAGGTGCCATGCAGTTGGGACAGATCATATAATGAGGAATATATTTATCCAGAGTTGGCAAACCCAATATAGACAGTCTAATGAAGCTGCTTAATTCTTACATGCTTAAAGTTGGGAAATTAACAATCTCCACAACAGCAAATCATAAGCAAACAATCATCAATATTTTAAAATTATGCAAAGAAAGAAGTCTATTATTTTTCCTGTTGGTGTCATAAAATATGAAATAGTCACCAGCAGATGTTCCGGAGAAAATTCCAACAACAAGTTCAAACATCTGTGGTCTGTTTTTTTAGACCAATACATGTACATTAATAAACACTGCATATGCACATTTATGACTTACAAAAGTAGGGGCTAAGCTTTGCAGCCATCGGTGAAAAGTCAGAAAATTCCTAGTTGTTTGGGTATAGAATCACAATTAATGGTGGTTTATAAGCAAAATATTCTTGGTGGATTGATTTACATATGCTTCACGTGATGCAGTTACAAAATAATAAATTATATGACCTATTTTCTCAAATTGGAGATTATTTTAAATAAGGTAAAACAATATAAACATTGAAAACTCAGATTAGAAAATACATTTTGTAACAGATGAATGCATTTCAGAAATCAATATTTAACAAAAATATCATAAATAATGGAGGCCCAGTGATGAAAAGCAAAATCGCAGCAAGTATTCTCTCCTGTGGCAAGAGTCTGTTGAGCATGATTCTGCATTCAATCTGATTAATTACCGGAAGTGTGAATTATGTAAATCAAATATGTGACAACCATCCTGGGACCACTGAAAAATCAGATAAATATTGAGAGTGCTTTATAGGCTCAGTATAATTCTTGCTACTAAAGCAGTGTTCTGTCTCAGCACATCAGTGGCTGAATTGTAAGTTGTAGAACTATATGAGTTTGCAAGAGAAAGGAGGGTTACGTCCAGCAAACTTGGCAACACATTAAGATGCTGATTCCGAATCTCCAACTTCCGCATTTAACGCCAGCCTATAAACCCATCTTTGAGCAAGTCCCATGGGTAGAGACTGGTTTTCAATAAGATAAAGGATCAATTAAAGTAACATTAACAGCATTTTTTAGTGCGTCCATGGACATACCTTTACTGAACTTGCCAAGAAACAGGGTGAAAAGACAGCAACACTGAAGGAGGCTGAAGAATTGACAGACTACTTTCTTGACAGTTTCTAAGAAAAACATTGTTCACAACTATTGTGAGAGGAAATATGTACTGTAGTTAATCTGCAAATTAATTAGATTATAGCATATGGTCTTCAGTGTTAGTCCTGATCTATCTTGTTAGAATGGGTGCTGCCTTAACTCCTGTATTTTGGAAATGATTTGAAGACTAAGATGAACAGTAGAAGAATAAGCTAGAACATTATATATAACATAGCTCCACAGCAGTGATGGTTTGGAAAGCTGTAACCCACAGGAAACCACTCATGCAAGCAAATGCACAGGTAGGAGATGAGTTTGACCTTACTGACCTTTCTGTCCTGGGCCTCCTCCATTGCCTGAGTGAGGCCACATGTAAAATGGAGTTACAACATCTAGTATTCCGCTTGAGTAGCTGAAAACCCAATGGTATGAACATTTAATTCTCCAATTTTAGGTAACTATATAACTCTCCCCCCCCTCCTCATCCCTGTGTCCCACCTGGACTCGTACCTATTTCTCCCCTCTCCCTCCCCATCCACCTACATTTCTTTCTAAAGATTAAAAATTGAAGTAAAGGTGTAGCTTAAACCGAGATCCAATGTAGGTCAGCACATACAGGTGATGATTTATCAGGAATGTATGCAAGTTAGGACAATAACAGCACGGTTTTAAAGCACTATCATCAGAATGATTAAAAAAAAGTGAAGGCACATGGTAACCAGCAAGATTAAAGATTAAAGTTTAGACAACATGGAGAATAGCCAATAGCCAGTAAACAGGCCAAAGCAGGGTGGGATCTGACAATGTTATGGAAATGGAAATTGATTATTTTTATGTTCTGGGCACATGGTAGGAAGCTCATCTCAGGCTCAAATATTAGGCCAATGTTACAGTCTTTTGATAATTGTCTAGATAAATGGATAGTTGGCATCTAGGAAATGGAATAGAAATTGGAGACAGTGAAGGGGTTGGCAAATAAGATAATGAGGTAGAGCTGAGACCATAGCATACCATTGAACATTCATGAATACAAGCTGATTTACAAATATAGGCACAAAAATACTGGAGTAACTCTGCAGCTTAGGCAAGATCTCCGGAGAACATAAACTGGTGAAGTTTCAGGTCTGGACCTGACTTTAGACACTTCTTGGAAAATGATGCTGTTTTCAGATAGTGTTGCCAAAATCTGAAAACATGCACACGTAGGGGTAGAGATGGTTATTTTTCAGAGTTGCAAACAATGTATTTTGTTACGTTGAATAACAAGAGCACATATTTTTCTGAATCGGGAATATTGGAGGAAGCTGCTTCTGCATGTGTTTGTGTGTCTTTAAAATGTTTCCTTAAGATTCCCTCGTGCTTTAAGGTTTTCAAATGAGCCGTTCACTATGGCCCCGTTAATAGAAGGCCTTTCAGGCTAAATCATGATGGCTTAGCCCTTATGCTGGAATCATTTTTAAATGTTCCACCGGAGTTTGCATTTACTTGGGCCAGATGTCAGACCTTGCTGGTCCTCTAGATTTGGGGTCCAGCTGGACATTGACAGGGCTTTGCGTGGTGTAGACAGATGGCTCAGCCTTGTAAATGTCATTGACGGCCTTTGATACCCAGCTGGAAGTAGAGCTTGCTTAAACACTCTGGTATTCAAAGGGCCACAAAAACAATTAAGCTTAAATAGGCACTTTTAATATTACCTTAATATACACATAAAATAGTAAATAATTTTAAAAATTGATGTTCTTTTAGACAATAACTTGCCTTTTCCTCTCGTTCCTAGTTTTTGCCCTAGCATCTCAAGTAAAACCAATAAGGTGTTTGTTCCCATTGATTCTCTCATGTAATAGTTAGGGAATCCTAGGAAGACTACAATCAGTCACTTGACTCCAAATGGAGCCACGTTATGAACTTCAGTGGTTCAAATCACAGGATATTCAGGAATGTCTTTGTTTTCTGTTCATGTGTGCATGGGCACCTGGATGTGTCCAAATGTGATGGTGGTAGGCATGGCTAACTTATGTATTTTTATGTGCGGATATATTTCCTAAACATGTATATGTGCTTGAATGTGGCTTTATGTATGGGCATGTGCATGATAATGGGAGTTTGCAACATGTGTGCAGCTTTGTCTGTGTGTATCTGCCTGGGGTTGGTGTGAGTATTGATGACACTAAAAATCCCAGATGAGACCTTGTAACTGCTCCTCATATCTGAGGAACCACCACTCAACAAATGCAGACACAGGGAAATAAATTCATCCTCACCTTCCCTGCATCACCATTTGAAGTATGCCAACACTAAGACCTCAAACCCATAATTGACTACATAAATTATAGACAGTAGTGATCCCCTCCCCCCTGCATGGTGGATTACTTACAGCTCACACTTCAGAGCAGATTCCACCAACGTTGTCTGCAAAATCTCCAAATTCACTAACAAGATAATTAATTGCCCCGATATCCCTAATGTTGAGACCATAATGTAATATAGTAATTATGAAATACTTTAATCTACATGTAGATTGAATAAATTAAAATTGTTGTAACAAAATGGATGATTAATTCATGGCATGTATTTGTGAATATATTTGTCTAGATCAATAAGTTGAAGAACTAGCTAGGGAACAGATTATTTTGATCTTATTTTGTTTAATAAGATGGGGTTAATTGATAATATCATTATAAAGAGGCCTTTTGGGGGAGAATAGCCATAATATGATAGAATTTAAATTGGGTATGAAGCTGAAATCACACATAACTGTGTCTTAAATCTAAACAGAGGAAATTATTAAAGTATGAGAGTTGACTGTGGTTGATTGAGAGAATACATTAAAAGGCACAATAATGTACATGTAATGTCTGCTAGCATTTCAAAAATAATGCAGATATAACAAAAATAAATCCCGTAGGGTACAAAAAGGATTTATCTATGGCTTATCATAGAACATTAAATATTATTTATGCAAAAATGAGGCTTATAAAGTTACCTAATGTAAGAATCATCCTGAGGATAGGGTGCACTCAGCAAGGAAGGTCTAAGGAATTGATTTAAAAAACCCCAAGGTAAAATATGAGCAGACTGGCTGTAAATATGAAAAACAATCAAGACTTTTATAGGTATATATACTGGTTGCGGGGTGTGGGGGGGTATGGCGTCACACACACTAACCACACACTAACCACCCCCCCCCCCACACACACACACACACACACACACGCGCGCGCGCACACACACACACACACCAACCCCCCCTTGATATAATATTATTAATTTGCTCCTTTTCCCCATCCCCCTGCGCTATCCACACGCATAGAGGGGAGAGGGGGAGGGGGAGAGAGGGGGGAATGAGAGAGAGAGTGAGGGGGGGGAGAGAGACATAGACAGAGACAGAGAGCGAGACAGAGAGAGACAGAGAGAGAGTACAGGGCCCGACTCTCTGCATCTCTCGGGAAACCCGAAGCGGGAGGGAGCAGGGGTGGGGAGCAGGATAGGAGCGGTTAGCAGCGGGAGGAAGGGGGCGGGGAGGGGCGTAACTTTATTCGCTGTGTAGGCCGCGAGGAGAAAGTTCTTCAAAAGCAAGCCAGGAAGCTTGGTGAGAGCCGGTGACCTTGAAAAATCTGCGCAGCTGGCCGCAAAGTGAAGAGGCATTGTGATGTCATCAGCCGGTTAGCTTCAGCTACAGTTAGCTTTAGCTTCAAATTGCATTGTGATGTCATAAGCCCGTTAGCTTCAGCTTATGTTAGCTTTAGCTTCAGATTTGTGAAGAATTTGAAGAAATAACTAAAGAAATAATTAACCAATTTTTCAGATGAGGGGATTTTTGAAATCATGAGGTAAATATCTACCGGAGTATGTAAAAATGTAACCTTTGCTGCGTTGGGTTTTCGAGGAGATGTGATTCACAAGCAACCAAACGTAATAACGATCAGAGTTTTATAAGTTACTAGACCAAGGGGACCGTTGGGTCCCGACCCCTCAACACGTTGTGGGGGGAGGGGGCGGCCTGCGGCATCACACACACACTAACCAACGCCTCACACACACAAACCACCCCCATTGATACTATATTAATATTATTCATTGACTTCTTTTACCCATCCCCGGCCCTATCCACTCACGCATAGCACCTAACTCGCAGGCATGGCTAGAGAGGGAGGGAGGATAGAGAGAGAGGAACACAGAGGCACAGAGCGGGACAAAAAGGGACACAGAGAGGGACACAGAGGCACAGAGAGGGACACAGAAGAACAGAGAGGTGCACAGAGAGAGACACAGAGGCACACAGAGGGGGACACAGAGGGGGACACACAGAGGTACACACAGAGGGACACACAGAGAATGACACAGAGAATGACAGAGAGAATGACACAAAGAATGACACAGAGAATGACACCGCCGACTGAGAACAGTTGAGATCGGGACCACCAGTGAAGAAAAAGCTTCACGGTTCACCGTGTCCCTGCGATCACCGGAGGAATCGCAGGTCTCCATATACAGCCTCTCACAGAGGGAGTAATGGCCACCAGGGCCACCTTCCCATCGCGCTGTCCTGCACCCACGCGACAATAACAGCCGCCGCAATGTTCTAGAAGCCGAGCCGAAGCTCGAGCGAACTTCTTTTTTAGCGGTTGGGCTGTGGGCGGGGCTGGGTGCTGCGGGAGCTGAGGCGCGAGCATACTTACTGTTGAGCCACTCGGCTGTTGGTGGGGCTTGGCGCTGCACTGTGGACAGCCAGGCGAACGCTAGTCGACAGCACAGCGGGAGGTGAAAAATGGCACAGCCAGGAAAAAATTGCGAGTGGACTGTGAGTAGGTTGTCAACTGCTTTAATCCAGAGGGGGAGGGGGGCCATTGTAATGGCATGCAGCTGATTAAAAAAAGATGTTAGATTGTAAAGTCGGGGAGGGGGTAGGCTAACATAACTTTAATGCAGAGTGGGGCGGGGGAGTTGCGGCTGGGCCACGAGCAAAGGCATTGTGGCGTCATACAGCTGGGCAGCGGTTATATTTAAAAACACAGTCAGATAGGTGAACAATCTTAGTACAAATCTCGGGAAATAATTAACCAAATTTACAGAGGAGCGAATCATACGGTCAATCTCTTCTGAAATATGTAAAGATTTCGCCGTTTCGGCGTCTTGTCATCGAGATGTGTTTCAAAGGCGAAATCACACACACACACACACACACACACACACACACACACACACACACACACAGAGTTTTATATAATACTAGAACAAGGGGGACCCGTTGGGTCCCGTCCCCTCAACACACGGTTGCGGGGGGTGGGGGGTTGGGGGGGGGGGGCATGCGTCATCACACACACTCACCACCCCTACACACACACTTGCACACTTGCTAACTACCCCCCTTGATATTATGTTAATATTATTCATTTTCTCCTTTTACCCCATAACTGTCCTATCCACTGATGCATAGCCCCCAACTCGCAGGCAGGTCTAGCGAGGGAAGGGGGGTAGAAAGTGAGGGCAGGCACAGGGAGAGAGGGGCAGAGACAGAGTGGAGGGGGTGGAGGAGAGGAAGGGTGGGTGAGGGGGGAGGAGAGGAGAGAGGTGGGAGAGAGAGAGAGAGAGGGGGGGGGCTGAGAGGGGGGAGGGAGGAGGGGGAGGGGAGGGGGAGAGGAGGGAAGTGAAGGATAGAGGTGGTGGGTAGGGAGGGGAGGGGGGGAGAGGGAGGGTGGGGGAGGGGGTGGAGGGGATGGGGAGGGCTGGAGGAAAGGAGGGAGGGTCAGGGAAGGGAATAAGTGGAGGGCAAGGGGGTGAGGGGGTGGAGGGGAGGGTGGAAGGTGGTTTAGGGGAGGGGGTGGAGGGGAGGGGGGTGGGGGAGGGGGGAGAGAGAGAGCGAGGGTGGCGAGAGAGGGAGAGGAGGGAGGAGAGAGAGAGGAGGGGGAGAGAGAGGGGGAGAGAGAGAGAGAGAGGTGGGGGTGAGGGAGAGGAATGGAGCAGGGCGGCAGCTTGCGGGGGCCCCGAGCGAGGCCCGGAACAATCTGAGGACCAAATATCACTATAGGCATGCGGCGTCACACACACTAACCAAACCCACACACACACTAACTACCTCCCCCCCACCGCACACACGCTAACTATCCCCCTTGATATTATATTAATATTATTAATTTGCTCCTTTTACCTCATAACCACCCTATCCACTAACGCGTAGCCCCTAACTCGCAGGCGCGTCTAGAGAGGGAGGAGGGGTTAGCGATTGAGGGAAAAGTGAGAAGGGGCAGAGACAGAGAGAGAGGGAGGGGCAGAGACAGTGATAGAGGGACAGAGAGAGAGAGAGGGGCAGAGACAGAGGGAGAGGGGGGTCGAGGGGAGGGGGGTGGAGGAGAGGGAGGGGGGGGTAGGAGGGGGAGAGAGCGGGAGAGAGGGGAGGAGAGAGAGGGGAGGAGAGAGAGGGGGAGGAGAGGGCTGGTTCTTGAACGGAATAATCACTCGCTGCAAGAAGACAGCGTGGTTTTTTTAAAAGGTCTTCCGAGTGACTTCTTCAAAAGCAAGCTGGTGACCTCCGGTGAACTCTGGTGAGCTGCAAAAGTGGAGAAAGAGAGGGGACAGGGCCTGGAGTGCTTAGCAGCTGGAGGGAGGGGGCGGGGAGGACCGTGGCTTCACAAGCTGCACTGGCCGCAAGGAGAAAGTTCTTCAGCGAGTGGGCGCCGCTGACCTCGGCATCTGCAGAACTTTCTTGTTATTTCTGCACCTTTTGAAGAACAGGGGGGGGGGGGGAAGGGTGGTAATGTAACTCGTGGGAAACTGCGCATGCACGTTGATAGCAGCTACATTAATCCAGAGCGGTGCGGGGGGGAGGGCCGCGAGCGAGGTGGGCCACGAGCAAAGGCATTATGAGGTCAGCAGCTGGGCAGCAGTTATTTTTTTTTTTTAATGTTAGTTTGGTGATGAATTTTAGTAAATAACTTGTGAAATAATTAACCAAATTTACAGAGGAGTGGATTTTTGAAATTATAAGGTAAATTTCTACCAGAAGATGTAAACATGTCACCGTTATTGTAATGTCAGCAACTGGGCAGCAGTCAGATTTGAAAAAAAACCTAGAGGAGGGGAGAGAGAGATGGGAGGAGAGAGAGGGGAGGAGAGAGAGGTGGAGAGGGGGTCTGAGAGGGGGGGGAAGGGAAGGGGGGAGATGGAGTGAGAAGGGGGGAGAGGTGGGGGGAAGGGAGGGGGAGGGGGTGGAGGGAATGGGTGGAGGGGGGTGTGGAGGGGGGGTGTGGTGAGGGGAAGGGGGTTTAGGGAGCACGGGGGGGTAGGGGTGAGGAAGGGGAGAGAGAGAGGGAGGGGAGAGGGGAGGGGGGGAGGAGAGAAAGGGGAGAGAGAGAGCATAGTGAGAGAGAGGGGAGGAAGAGGTGGGGGGGAGAGAGGGAGGGGGGAGAGGGGGAGGGGAGGAGTGGGGAGAAAGAGAGGGGGGGAGAGAGAGAGAGAGAGGGGGGAGGGAGGGGGGGAGAGAGAGAGAGAGAGGGGTGAGGGAGATAGAGAGAGGGGGGAGGGAGAGAGAGAGAGGGGAGGGTGAGTGGGAGAGAGAGAGGGGGGGGAGAAATAGACGGGGAGAGAGAGAGAGGGGGGAGAGAGTGAGAGAGAGAGAGAGGGGGGAGGGAGAGAGAGAGGAGGGGAGGGAGAGGGGGAGGGGGAGGGAGAGAGAGAGGGGGATGGAGAGGGAGAGAGGGAGAGAGAGAGCGGTATGGAGAGAGAGAGAGGGGAGGGGGGTCACAAGGTTTATTTCAAAGCTCGCTTGCCTGCTCATAAGATTTATTCAAATGAGTTTGGTTTGCAGCTGTGAGCGAGCGGCGGCTGTGAGGGAGCAATGGCTGTGAACGGTCACCTCCGGATCTGCAGAACGCTCGTTCTTTCCAAAGAGGGGGGAAGAAGGGAGGGAGGAGGGAGGGGGGAAGAAGGGAGGGAGGAGAGGGGCGCAGCAGCCGTCAGGTACGGGGAGGGGGGGAGCAGCCGATCTGTGCCTTCCGCCAGCGTGACAGAGCCGATCGGGGGGGGGGGGGGGGGGGCAGTGGGGGAGAGCCGTGCGGGAACAGGCGGTACCGTCACGCGGGGTGCGGGCGAGTCCAGCTGCGGGAGGCGCGGTGCATGTGTAGTTGGAGGGGGGGGGGGGGTGGAGGAGAGCCGGGCTGCCAAATGAAGAGAGAGAGAGAAGCGGCTTGGATTGGTCGGCATGTGGGATTGTGACGTCAGCAGCTGGTGAGTCCCGTTTAGATTTTAAAATGAGTGAGTGAGGGAAGGATTTTATTAAAAAATGTGTACATAAAAATGTCTAAATGTAATGAGGAGTGGATTAGTGAATGTAAAAGTGAAATCGCTAGCAAAATGGAAAAAATCTTGGAGTTTTAGCATGTGGTTTTGGTGGACTAATGAATCAAAGGCCAAAAATCTGACACAAATAAACACACACACACAAAGTATATAGATATAGATATGATATGATGATATGATAGACTAAAAGGTTAAATTAGCATATACCTTTCCATAGAGACAGGAGAATTTATAATGGAAAATATTGAAATGAATTAAGCAAATATTTTGTGTCTGTCATCAAGGATGGAGATACGTAAAAACTGCCCTTGATATAGCAAAATCAAGTATTTGGTAAGAATGAAGAACCAAAGAAACTATAATCAAATATTAGTTCTAGAGACGTTGGTGAGCTTGAATGCTGTCATGGACTTGACATTCAATTTTGGAAGAAATTACTTTATAGAGTGCGTGGATGTGTAGATATCGTCTTCCATACTAAAGATTTTAGAATTGTTCAAGATTCATCGGTTGGCGCCACGCGCGGCAGCCTCGCCAGCAGTCAGTCCGTCCTTTCACCCTTTTTGTTATTTTTAGTCTGTTTAAAAGTATGTTTTTGGAGGTTTCTAAGTCTTTTTTTATGTGGGGGAGGTGGGGAGGGGAAGAGGGAAACCTTCCAGTCACTTCCTGGTCGAGGATGCGTCTTTTCACCGAGTCGCATCTTCGCCCCCCCCCCAACGGCCTACCAACTGGATTGGCGCGGCCTTTCCTGCCGGAGACCGGCCAGACCTTCATTAGCACTGAATTACCATCGCGGAGTGGGCAATGGCTTGCCCGGGATCACCATGTTGAGGCTCTGGAGTGTTGGGCCAGCTGCTTTAACATTGTGGTTTGTGGTTTGCGGAGCTTCTAGCCGCGGGCAGCGCTGACTGTAACATTGTGGAGTCCTGGGACTCCTTGCCGGGGGTCGCCAGTTTTGAAGCTCCGCCCAGCTCGGCCTGTGGACTCCGGGAGCTGCGGTCTCCGATAGAAAGCGGCCGATTTGGAAACCAAGCCGCTGAGAGTGTTCTTCTGTTCCGACGTCGGAGTTCCGATCATCCCGGCGAGAGGGCCTGAACATTGGGCCGTCGTAGTGGCGACTGCGGAGGGCTCAAAGGCCCCGACCACGGGTGAACAAGAGGAAGATGACTGAACTTTATTGCCTTCCCTCACAGTGGGAACGTTGATTCCGCTGTGTGGGATTGTTTATGTTAAACTTTATCATGTATTGTGTTCTTTTTATTCGTATGGATGTATGGTAACTCAAATCTCACTGTACCAATTGGTGTATGTGACACTAAATGTAACTTGAACTTGAACTTGGATAGGAAGATAGCAAACTGACCACAGTATTTAAAGAAGGAGAGGAAGAAGCAAGTTTATAAATCATATAATTTAGGAAGCATCTAATTGAGTTCCACCACAAAGTTGTGCTTCCCTGAAACTTCGTCTGGAGCCCGACATACCCTTAACCAGCCCACCCTTTTGCTGATTAGCCAGTTACTCTTTTAGGTTTGTTTTCATAGAGTGGGAAGTACAGTTAGGATCATTGCTCTTGCACCATTTAAAATGTACACTAGAATGTTTTTTTAATACTCCAAATATCAATGAACTTACTGTTAGAAGTATGTCAAGCTGACCCGAAAATAGTGGAACAATGACTGCGCCCATTGTTGGACGACAGACATCTCATTTCAATACAATTCCTACAGAGATCACAGAAAAACTATGCCTGTAACTTTTTATGTGGAATTTTAACTGGGCCAACATTGGCAAACTCAAATTTATATCTCTTTATAGGAAGTTTTTTTTTAAATGTCTTTGTCCATATCTGTCTGCTTTGAGACCTCAGCACAATCTGAACTTTTACAACCATGCTATAAAGTTTTTTTAAAAACTCTCTTTGGAATAAAAGGAGATAGAGTAAATCAAGTTAATGAGTATGGCAGCCAGAAGCAATGAACTATTCAGTCAAAAGAATTAACAAAAATCACTAAGTGCCGGAGGAACTCAGCGGGTCTGGAGGACATGAATAGAATTGTCGCCTACTCGTTTCCTCCAGAGATGTTGCCTGACCCACTGAGTTACTCCAGTTTTTTGCTCAAGATTCCAGCATTTGTAGTACCCTGTATCTACAGTTCACAATCTGCCACAGGCAATGATGGTCCAATTCTACACGGCCATCGTAGAGTCTGTTCTCACCTTCTCCATCATGGTCTGCTTTGGCTCAGCCACCAAGCACGACACCTGGAGGCTGCAGCGAATTGTCCGATCAGCAGAGAAAATTATTGGCTGCAACCTTCCCTCCATTGATGAACTGTACACTGCAGGGGCCAGGAAGGGAGCGGGCAAGATCATCTCTGACCCCTCTCACCCTGGCCACAAACTCTTTGAATCACTTCCCTCTGGAAGGCGACTCCGGACTGTCAAAGCTGCCACAGCCAGACATAAAAACAGTTTTTATCCACGAGTAGTTGCTCTACTCAATAGCCAAAAATCTGGAGCCTCCCTTTGATCTGGTATTTTGTTGGTTCACATGCTTGATCAATGGTGTTTTATCATTAATGATGTATTATTATTAATGTTTAGTGTTTTCTGAGTCATTCGTAACTGTCACTGTATGTCATGTTGTTACTTGCGGGCGGAGCACCGACAAATTCCTTGTATGTGAATACTTGGCCAATAAACTTACTTAAAAAAAATCTAATCTGAACAGTGTTTTCTTTTCTTCATAATAATGTAATCTAATTATGATACAATTCTTCCCACATGCAGGAAGCCATTTTTCAATTCAATTCAAATTTAATGTCATTGTACAGATACAGGTATGGGTACAACGAAATGCAGTTTAGTGTCAGTACGTAGTGATAGCAATGTTTAGATAAGTACAGATAAATAAATACAGAAAAATAAATACAGATGTGGGAATCTATCGGCGGGACTCCGAGTTCAGCAGTGCGATGGTGTTATTGTAGAAGCTACTTCTCATCCTGCTGGTGCGGGACCTGAGGCTCCTGTACCGCCTCCCCGATGGTAGGAGGGCAAACAGTCCATGGTTAGGGTGGGAGGGGTCCTTGATGATCTTCCCAGCCCGTCTCAGACACCGTTTTCGGTGGAGGGCATCCAAGGCAGGGAGCGGGGCACCGATGATGTACTGGGCGGTTTTCACCACCCGTTGTAGTGCCTTCCTGTCTACAACGGTGCAACTGCTGTACCATACCGTAAAGCAGGTGGTCAGGATGCTTTCAACGGTACAGCGGTAAAAGTTGGTCAGGATCTGGGGAGACAGTTGGGCTTTTTTGAGCCTCCTCAAGAAGTAAAGGCGCTGCTGCGCCTTTTTGATCAGCTTGGAGGTGTTGAGGGACCAGGACAGATTCTCCGAGATGTGTACCCCGAGGAATTTGTAGTTGGAGACACGCTCCACCTCAGTCCCGTTTATATGGATGGGGGTGTGTCTGCCCCCTCTGTTTTTTCTGAAGTCGACAATGATTTCCTTCGTCTTCTGGGAGTTGAGGACGAGGTTGTTATTGGCACACCAGGTTGTCAGGTGCTGGACCTCCTCCCTGTAGGCTGACTCGTCGTTATCGCTGATCAGTCCTACCACCGTGGTGTCGTCGGCAAATTTTATGATGGCGTTGGAGCTAAACTTAGGGATGCAGTCATGGGTGAAGAGAGAGTAGAGGAGAGGACTGAGCACACAGCCCTGTGGCATGCCAGTGTTCAGTGTTATAGTGGAGGAGGTGAGGTTGTTGATCCTAACAGACTGAGGTCTGTTAGTGAGGAAATCCATCTGGACTAGTTATGTCTGAGAGGTAGCCCTGAGACTTTCAATTCTATCAGGTTCATCTTACTGTCAGGAAATGCAATGTGAATAAAATCACAATGTATCCTGGAAAGATTTCACAAAATAAATCAAAGTTAAGGGCTCTGAACATGGGCATTTGTTTTCTGAAAATCTACTAAACGTGTCTGTTTTGCCCCTCAAGCATACTCTGCCACTCAGTAAATTCTGCACTATAACCCTCATATACATTGAGAGTAAACAACTGTCAAGTTCAAATATATTCAATGATTCAGTCTGGTCAATCTTTTTTGTGGACAAATCCAAACTGTTACAAATCTCTAAGCAATGAAATTCTCCCTAATCAGAATGATCAGATTATTTCTCTTCTCCAAGAACCACAAGCCAAACTGTCCAAGTGATCTCATAGTAGCAGTCTGCTCCGGCCTCACCAATTTTTTTTCTAGCTTTTCTCCCTTGGTTCAGTTCTCTTCCCTTTTATATTCTTAATATTTCAGACATCCTTTTTTCAATTTCCTAGTCTCAACATACCCCTCTTTACCATGGACATATAATCTCTCAGCACATCCCAGTGAAATTACAGTAAGACCCCAATACTTTTATACTGCATCATGTTTGCAATAAAGATACATTCTTGCCTTCCTAATTACTTGCTAATTGCATACTAATATTCCGTGTTCCATGTACAAAAACATCCAGATCCTTCTGTCCATGTTCTCTCTCTTCATTTAAATCTTCTGCTTTTCTATTCTTACCAAAGGAGATAATCTCACATTTCCTAACATTTTCTACCACTTTTTGGCAGAATGATCCTTGTTGCATTTTTCCAGTGGGCATTGACTTTGTCACTGCTCTTCACATTTTAGCCTGCAGCCAAGTGGTGGAAGAGATGTCTTGCAGGATGGAGATAATGGTGAAATGCAACAAATGCAACAACTATCTTCTGCATTATTTGAAGTCAACTGTAAATTTCAAAATTCTGCATTGTGGACCCACATGCAATTAAAATATCTCATGAATCGCTGTGGTGTCAGTGTGTGATTAATGTATGGATTTTTTTTCTAGGTCAGTGAATATATTTCAGACATTTTTTGAGATTTAGATATTAACGGAATCAAGGCACATGAGTTGATACAGCAAAATGATGTTGAGATATTTTTTAAATTCCTGCTTTTATGGAATAGCCTACTCCAGTTTCTATTTTTCATATTCTTACTGAATTTTGGGAAATACCATGGCAGAATTCCCTGAATTCTGTGAAACATAGAACATAGTCACAAATATATCCAATGGGGAACTGAAGGAATGTTTGGAACATAAATTTCTACCATCCTTTTCCAAGAAGTGGTTCCTGTGTGACTTGGGCCTGATTTTACAATATCTGCTTGTCCACAACATAGAAATGTCCCTCACTGCATACCTTTCTATAAAACTCAATCAAATTGACAATTAAATTTATCTACTCGCTGGAAAATAAAGCTAGTTTATATGGAAGATTATAAAACTTAAGTTTCCTTTAATAAACTGCTGAATTTGTACTGTGCTCCTTCCAAGACCAACATATACTATCAAAGGTGCAGCACACTGATTGCATATTTTTCCCTACACTGTCTAAACAGGATTATATATAGTTACAGGAAAATGTCTATCTCCCTGATCTAACCCTCTAGATATAAAGACAACAATTCCATTACCACTCAATTACATTTTAATAATCAATGCAAATTGTTCCTCAATATCTTTGGACACCATTTTTTAACACTGTTTGCACTGTATCTCCAAACTAAACTAAACTTTTCACAATTTGTAAAAATGTCTGATGTATCCTGAATCAAATCATAATAGATAATCTCATATTTATCTGCATTGAAATGCATCTGCCGTATGTTCACCCCTCACTTAATCTAGCATTGTTTCTTTGTAATTTAATGCTCCTATATGTATTAATTACTATGCTATTAATTGCTTACATTAATTGCAAACTTGAATATGATTGTCAATTGTGTTATGGTAGACATTAATATATATAGTGAATAAGTGAGCAGCTAAATCATGTGGAACATGCCATATTAATTTGTGTACATAGTCATTAACCATAATCTCCATCTTCCACTGAACTGCTTATTCTTTAATCAGGCCAATAATTTGACCTCAATTACATAATTGAGGTCTCTTATACTTATCAAATGCTTTTGAGAAGCCTTGATAACTTAGCCGGGATAACTCAACCTTAATAACAGGAACGTACCCTGTCCATTACTTTGAACACTTCTTCAAAGCATTCATTTATGACATACGTTTTGCAAATCCATGTTGGCTCTCGGTGATCAGTTAACATTTCTGTCATTGCCCAGTCACCCTGTCCTTAAATATAGATTCCACGAACTTCCACACAACAGATGTTATATTAACAGGTGTATAATTTTGTGGTTTCTCTTTCTCACTTTTCTTAAATAATGGCATTACACTTGTTTCAATTGATTTGTTAGTTATGAAACTTGCTTGCAATTTGTGTGTGAAAATACCATTGGCACATTACACAGGAATGGTCACCCTGCAGCTGAATGACGTTTTTTGATCACACCTCTCGTTATTGCAGCTAGGAGATTATATTATTACACGTTTGATCTCTCAGTTGTTATGCTTGTTGCTGTTTACACAGTACAAATTTTCTCCATTTCGAAGTTCAGATCACACCTTTTCTTTCCTTCCCACGATATTTTGGCTATTAGTTTTCATACATTTCACCTGCAAAGGCTTGAGAAATGCCAACACACGTCATATGAATGTATTAGCATAAATTACCCACCTTAAGACTGCTTCTTCTAATCGACTTGATTTTAAGAATTCTATCGCTTTTAGTTTAAAATAGCGGATGTGAAAAACATAATTTTCTCCCATCATATCATAAACAGTTTATTTGCACTTGATAACTGCTGGAATCTGCAAGAATAAAGACTGTTTCTGAAGTTTTTGCTTTAACCACTCAACTTATTAACATTGGTTACAACCAAGAAAGGACATTTATGAAACCAGGAGGAAAATGGTGCAAATAACAAGTGCCACCAGAACATCATTTATCCAAACACTAAGAAATAAAGCGTAACAATGTGAGAACAGATTTACAAGGAAGGAGAATGCAAGGATGTAAGTTAGCAAGCATGTAGCAAGGTAAAAGGGCAGTGCATCTGCAATAGTTTACTAATTTCTCCAATACTTTGTTATTCTCACAGCAAAAAAAGTGGTATCAATTAAGAATTAATCCTCCTTATAGATGATACGAGTAGGGTGGCTTTGCACCAATACACATCCCTTAACTATGCACATATTTCACATGAAACTATTGAGTCTTCATGTTTTGCTACTGTTGAAGCAGAAAGATTAAAAAGGAATTTTCAAGTGTCGAGAGACGAAAGGAATATGAGGAAACACGCAGAATCTCGAAGAAATTTATTTCAGAAGAAATGGGTCATGGAAAAGAAACAAGGGGGAAGCTTAATGGCCAAAATGGCCTGCATCCATGCTGGGTTGTTTTTAATGAAAAACTAGAAATTCTGAACAATTTTAATTTGAGTTCATCATACACGATGAAAATATAGTTACTTTAAACATTTTGAATAGCATTCAAGAACAATATGGAAAAAAGCTATTGCAATACTGAGGAATATTAAGGAATATATAAGCTACAAAGGATTATAGTGTGTCAAAAATTTAGTATAAAATAAATAGTAACAAACATTTTGTTAAGCGATGGTTACACTTAGATGACATGATATTCATATGCACAAATGACTATTGAATTGAAATGATAATAGAGATGAACAGTATTTTAAGTAGAAATAAAGAACTAAATTTCCCAATGGCACCTCAGCCTGCACAGAACACATATTGAATCCTGGTGCTTGTCAAGTTTTCAAATATCCACAAATCTTTAGTTTACCTGATACAACTAAGGTCTTTCTTTGTTTTTGAATAATGATTTAAGGATCTGTCATTACTTACACAACAATATTTACTTTATTCTCCCACCATCTCCCAAACCCCGCCTTTCCCTTGGTCACTCTGCTCCACACCCCTTCTGTCTACCCCTATCCCCCAGCCCCCCATTTCCCTACATCACACTTTCCCCCTCCCTACTTCCTCTTCTACCCACATCTCTCTCAATGGTTTTACATTTCACTCCCCCACTCCTTTCCTTATCTGACAACCTATTGTCTCATTTTCACCTCTAACCTTATCAGTTACGCCACCAATCAACCACTTCCCTCTTCTCATCTGTATCAGCTATCATTTGCCAGGCTTTGTCCTACCCCTACTGCTCTTTTTCCGCTTTCTCCTCCCTACCCCTATCAGTTTGAAGAAAGGTACCAACCCAAAACACATCTGTTCATTCCGTTGCCAGATGCTACGTGACATGCCAAGTTCCTCCAGCACTTTGTGTTTTGCTCAAGATTGCAGCATCTGCATTTTCTAGTACTTTTAATGTTTATCTTATTGCGTGCAAATGGACTTCAAGAGATAAATGGACTCTAAGTTATCAGACAGAACCAGATTCCCTGTTTGAATTGTCTGCAGAAATGCCAATGAGTCACATTAAATATCCAAACCAAGGAATCTCTTTCTGAATCTGAAGAACATGTGCTGAAAATTACCCTTTAAGGGAAAATCGTACTATCTTGTGAGCATGACTTAATGCAGATATTGTCCGGTGGTAGGAAGTCTGCTCAAGTAAAAGCAGCAAGAAAATCATTTAATTTCTTTTTGAAAAACCTTTCAAGAGATCTTTAACCAGCAGCACTCCAATCTTCATGCTCAAAGCTTTAAAGTGAACAACAATCAGAACCAATACTTTTGCATAAAATTGAGCAAGCTAAAGAAAGGGGTGATGGCAGCTAATTCATGGCAGTTGTGCAATTAGTTATATTTCATTAGGTATGATTTAAAAAAAAAAGAACATTTAATATCTATAACATTTAGTGAAAAACATATAAAAATATGCTTGGTGAATTAGCACTTTTTAACTTTCACTTTCTACTGGGCTCACATGGTGGATTCCACTTGCTCTTGTGTTGAAGTAAAAATGGCCGCAAGCCACTGCATCACACCTCTTCTACCACCCGGCTGCAGGCCAGAAATGGGAAGAGCAGCGACACAGTTAGTGCCTGCTGGAAATATGCAATGTGGATAGATCATTCTGCTAACATTCATTTGACACCATCACTGCTGTTATGAAGCTCCAGTTCAATTTATGCCTTTTCTTAATCCTACCAACTAAATATATGTTTAGCAACAGCAATGATCACACCTCCATCACCACTCCAATCTGCACAATTTAATGAGATTATCAACTACCCGCATGCAGATAACAGCTGACTGTACTGGAAGTTGTTTTAACTCTAATATTGTTTTAACAATGCTCAAATCTACAGAAAGTACATTACCATGTATGGAAGGATGTGGCCTTAACCTTTGCTTCTGGATGTGGGTGTAATGTTGCAGGTGCCAAACTTCATTATTGATGATTTTGCTGAAATACACATCCTGATAAACCAAAACCCTAACCTCAAAGTTAGACAAGGACATCTTTCTCTGTCAATATCACTGTGTTGCCAGCTGTAAGATTAAATAATGTGGAACAGGAGGCAGAAGGAATCCGGATGGTGGGAACTTAGATAGCCCCTTTATGGCTTGCTGCCTGTTCCCATTCACAACTTTTCATTGTATTCGTCAGTAAAAATATCGAAAATAAAAGTCAATACAAAGTAAGCAATCCAAGCTAACTTTACAAATTAAACCATTTCAAACTCCAACGGTACTTCCCAAACTATAACCTCTAGTACCAGGAAGAACAAGGAGAGCATTCACAGAGGAATGACAGTCATCTGCAGCTTCCCCTCAAATCACAGATGGACATGGAAATATATTGCATTTGTTTTATTCCCCTGAAATTCCCTCACAACAACACTGTGGGAATACTTTCACCAGAAGGACTGTATCCACCATATATTCAAAAGCAATGAAGAATGGGCAATTAATGCTGACCTTGCCAGAATCATGTAATAAATCAACCTGTGAATCTTCTCAGTGTCAGTCTTGGATATGGCTTTGGTTGACTTAGAGATCCTGCTCAGAGCTACCCCACTGGCTGTCATGCGGTGATGAAAGACAGCTGTTTTTAGGTAGCTAAAGGGAGGATGATCTGGACCTAGAGTGCCTGACCTATCTGTACTTTCTCAGCAAATGTGACAGCACACTAGGCTGGCTGGTTCAGTTTAGAAAGGAGCTGCAGATGCTGGTTTAAACCAAAGATGGGCACAACGTTCTGGAGTAACTCAGCAGGACAGTCAGCATATCTGGAGAGAAGGAATGGGTGACGTGTCGGGTTGAGACCCTTTTTCAGACCCGCCTATGTCTCTTCTGTGTTCAGTGTCTGAAGAAGGGTCTTGACCCAAAACGTCACCCATTCCTTCTCTCCAGAGATGCTGCCTGTCCCACTGATTTACTCCAGCATTTTGTGTCTATGGTTCACTTTAGTTTTAGTTTAGTTTAGAGATTCAGCGTGGCAACAGGCCTTTTGGCCCATTGAGACCACATGGACCATTGATCACTGTATACTTGTTCTATGTTATCACACTTTTGTATCCTACACACGAGGGGCAATTTACAGAAACCAATTAACATACAAACCTGCATGTCTTTGGAATGTGGGAGGAAACTGGAGCACCTGGAGAAAACCCACATGGTCACAGAGAGATCAAAAGACAAAAGACAATAGACAATAGGTGCTGGATTAGGCCATTTGGCCCTTCGAGCCAGCACCGCCATTCAATGTGATCATGGCTGATCATCCCCAATCAGTACCCCATTCCTGCCTTCTCCCCATATCCCCTGACTACGCTATTTTTAAGAGTCCTACTATCTATCTCTCCCTTGAAAGCATCCAGAGAACCTGCCTCCACCGCCCTCTGAGGCAGAGAATTCCACAGACTCACCACTCTCTGTGAGAAAAAGTGTTTCCTCGTCTCTGTTCTAAATGGCTTACTCCTTATTCTTAAACTGTGGCCCCTGGTTCTGGACTCCCCCAACATCGGGAACGTGTTTTCTGCCTCTAGCGTGTCCAAATCCTTAACAATCTTATATGTTTCAATGAGATGCCCTCTCATCCTTCTAAACTCCAGAGTGTTCAAGCCCAGCTGCTCCATTCTCTCAGCATATGACAGTCCTGCCATCCCGGGAATTAACCTTGTAAACCTATGCTGCACTCCCTCAATAGCAAGCATGTCCTTCCTCAAATTAGGGGACCAAAACTGCACATAATACTCCAGGTGTGATCTCTCTAGGACTCTGTACAACTGCAGAAGGACCTCTTTGTTCCTATATTATATTCCTCTTGTTTTAAAGGCCAACATGGCATTCGCTTTCTTCACTGCCTGCTGTATCTGCATGCTTACTTTCATAGACTGATGAACAAGGACCCCCAGATCCCGTTGTACTTCCCCTTTTCCGAACTTGACGCCATTTAGATAGTAATCTGCCTTCCTGTTTTAGTTATCAAAGTGGATAACCTCACATTTATCCGCATTAAACTTCATCTGCCATGCATCTGCCCACTCCCCCAACCTGTCCAAGTCACCCTGCATTCTCATAGCATCCTCCTCACAGTTCACACTGCCACCTAGCTTTGTGTCATCTGCAATTTTGCTAATGTTAATTTGAATCCCTCCATCCAAATCATTGGTGTTTATTGTAAATAGCTGCGGTCCCAACATCGGGCCTTGCGGTACCCCACTAGTCACTGCCTGCCATTCTGAAAGGGACCCGTTAATCCCTACTCTTTGTTTCCTGTCTGCCAACCACTTCTCTATCCATGTCAGCACTCTACCCCCAATACCATGTGCCCTAATTTTGCCCTCTAATCTCCTATGTGGGACCTTATCAAATGCTTTCTGAAAGTCCAGGTACACTACATCCACTGGCACTCCCTTGTCCAACATGCAAACTCCACACAGTTCTACCACTGGTTGATAGGTATCAGAAAAAGTTTTGGCATCGGTAAGATCATAAATGGTGTAATCCTGGAAGTGAAAACCAGATGCACTCTCAGCACTTAGCAATCCCAGCCATCTATTGAAGGTCCAGACAACTTAGGGGCGGTCACGGTGGCGCAGCGGTAGAGTCGCTGCCTTACAGCGAATTGGGTGTTGGAGACCCAGGTTCGATCCTGACTACGGGTACTGTCTGTACGGAGTTTGTACGTTCTCCCCATGATCTGCGTGGATTTTCTCTGAGATCTTCCTCCCACACTCCAAAGACGTACAGGTTTGTAGCTTAATTGGCTTGGTAAATGTAAAAATTGTCCCTAGTGGGTGTAGGATAGTGTTAATGTGCGGGGATCGCTTGTCGGCATGGACCCGGTGGGCTGAAGGGCCTGTTTCCAAGTCTATCACCGGCCCAGCCTGTTTGGACACTAAGGACAACAGTCATTTTAAATCAAGTCAAATGTTTTCAGGAAATTGTCGACAAGATCTTTGCTGGAAATGTTTTGCTCCAAGCTCCATGAACACCCTGAAGACAATGGCTACAAGACTCCTCTGTGTTCTACGACAAGATCATTGTATGGTAGGTGGGGTTGTTAGATTTCAATGCAGTTTGTATTCCCTGATGCTATAAGGCTACATGAAAATAGATGGATGATTGTTGTGTAGATAGCAATAGCATGCATGTAGCTCCTTAAAGATAGCAGAACATTCAATAAGGTAAATAAAAGGTCACACAGGATGCTTGTCTGTATTAACTAAGGCAAAGAAGGTAAGAGAGGAAGATTATGCTGAAGATATAAATAAGATTAATCTATTCCCCTTAGCGGAGTGGGGGATGGTGCGTAATTTAAAGTAATTGTTAGAAGGATTGGAAGGTAGATGAGGAAAAATGTTTTCACCAAGAGTGTAACGTGATCTGGAATTTACCGCCTTAGTGGGCAGTGCTCGTAAGAGTCAAGAGTGCTTATTTGTCACATTGGGTATGAACAGGAACACATTTGAACAATATTTAGACGTATTCTTGAAGAGCCATGGCTTATAGTACTATATAACCATTCTTGGAAAATGTGATGTTGGACCAGTACCGACAAGTCTTCTGTGTCATAAAGATATTATGTTCAATGATTTTTTGCAGTCTCTCTGGCAAATCTGTCCGTGTAACCAGAGTGCTCAAGCCCCTTCACTTGAAGAAGGGTCCGGACCCGAAACATCACCTATGCCTGTCCTTAGAGATGCTGCTTGACCACTGAGTTGCTTCAGCACTTTGCATCTTTTTTCCCCTCTGTCTGAATACTCTGATTAAAAGTGCAATCTTGCCTTTCGGGAGCCAAGATCTGTGCTATTTACTTTTTACTGTCCCGATGGCAGGCTATCATTGCTGACAACTCAAAACTGTTTCTAAGCTACCTCCACATTTTGCACGGTGGCAGCTTGTGAGCCAATGCTCTGAAGTGGCTAGGGTTATCATCATCATGTACTTCTTTCTACTGCATGACCAGTTCATGACTATTTGAAAGAAGGAATGCTAAAAGGTGAGATTGTTGTCAGGTAGGAGGGACCATTTGCCACCTCTAAACCAAAATGACTATGGAATGAGGAGGAAGTATAATGTGAGGAATAGGATTAGATATAAAGATGGTTCTCATAGGGTGGATTTTAACTTCACGATATGGACTGGGATTGCCTTCAATCAAGGGACTTAGCTGGGGGCAGAATTTGTTGAATGTGTCCTGGAATGTTTCTCTCAGCAATATGCAGACTGTTCCAGTTGGCAGTACTCAACAATGAAACTGGGCAAGTGGTGGAGGTGTTGTTGGGGGAACACTTCAAAAACTGTGACCATTGTTCTATAATTTTTGTATTTACAGAATGGGATAACGTTGGTCCTTGAGTTAAGGTCTTATATTGACCGTTTAGCGGAGTCGAGACGGTAGGTTGATTTATCAACAAACTTTATTGTGAAAGTTAAACAAAAACGAGCGTCTATAGACGGCTAAATAACGATATGTCGCTACCACAAGGGTGGTGATCAGAATGAATGGGCTTGCCCAAATGTGCGCGAAAAACCCCTCCACGCGGCCACGTGACTGAGGTAGCCAATCTGAGGGTTCGACAACCCCAAGGCACCAGCATTTCATTAGAATAAATTAGGATGGCATTTCATTAGAATAAAAGAGAACCTCACATAAGCAGACTGGGAGTTGTTTGTGGTAAAATGACAGCTGGCAAATAAGAGTCTTTTAAAAGAGAGTTAGTAAGAGTCTAGGGCCAGCATGTTATGGTAAGAGTGGATGGCAAAGCTGGGTCCAATGCCAGCTTATACGCCAATGAATGATGCAATCTGCACTATCTTCACAAGAAAAATATGATATGCAGACACCATGAACCTTGTGTAGTACATCACATTGTAACGGGTACAGGGTATTCATGAGTTGTCTCTTGTTTTCAGGGGGTGACTAACAGCCCCATTTATATTTCCTCCAGGCATTTAATCGGAAAGCATGTCCCATCTTAAATGGCTCTGAAGCTCCTTGTGCAGTTGGCTGTTTTTAGTACAATTATGCATTCTTTTATGAGGAAATGTAATACTTCTTCCTAAAACTAGGAGAAAACTGACAAGGAAGTTACATAAGGAACTAAGGATGTTGAAATCTTTAGCAAATCTTCAGAATTTCACTTACCAAGGTTGATCAAACGCAAGGTTTCATCGATCTCATACAGGGAAGGATAGTGGTCGCAGTCCTTGAAGAAATTTGGTAACTCGATCCTATTAATCTCTCTCCAGAACTCTCTCTTTGCAAACATTACTTCATATTCTGCAAGAAACAACTTAACCTGCATGATTTGCATTCAGATTTAGAGATTTTCATAAACTACCATTAATCTATGAGATCATAGATCATTCAAGAGGGATGTAAAATTACTTCCAGAGAAATGATAAACTTTGGATTAACGTAATGAATATGATAAAACCCGAGTGACTTAAAATTCTTTGCAAATATATTTATAAAGCATTGCTACAATTGTACAGGAATGAGCATCTATAGGTGGATACAAAGTCCAATGAAAATTTCACCTATCCGTGTTCTCCAGAGATGGTGCCTGACCTGTTTAATTATTCTAGTATGTTGTGTCTTTTAATGTAAACCAGCATGTGTAGTTCATTGCTTTTTGATCTATAAACAGATGTTGTACAAGAGCAACATTCTGCTACCTCAGATGTTCCTCTTGTCACTCTCATCCCTTCATTGAATTGCCACTTAGCTCCGGAAATATTCTGTATTCAAATGGTTATAAAATATGTAGGAGAGGAAGCATATAGCATCCTGTTGAATAGGCTCACTCTCCTTAATTTGGGAGGTCTTCCTGTCGACTTAACGGAAAATCGTATGAATAGATGTTCACCAAAAGATACAAATGAAATCAATGAGGCTGAATGTGGAAAAAATGAAATGATGTTAAAGGATCAGTTCGGGGAATATTTGAGTTCAATAGAACTAAATGCTTGACAGAGCAATACATTACCACGCAGCATCTCCAATGCGACAATTGCAATTATGTAAATATGCTTGATATGTTCTTTTTTTTAAATGCAGAAAGTCAAGGGGTAGAAGTATTGGAAAAAGATGAATTCTGTCCTTCCCATAAATAATATTGTAATATAATTTTATTTATTTAGCCAGAGGGATTGCATATTAACTTTTAATGGGATGATAGTTTGCATCAGTTAATTTACGCCAAATACTTACAACTAGCATCCACTGGCAGAATTGAAAGCTCACCCAGTGTTAGTTATAAGAATTTTAAGTTGTATTTATATTGCGGAACTGCAGAAAATAAGCTTGCATTATTTCAACAATGTTCTTGAATGTTTGTTCATGGCACAAAATGATTAGTGCTGGGCACAAGTTCTACTTATACTGACAACTTTATTTAATTATTAAGAAGGGCTAGCACAAGAAATGCCAATGACGTGCACAGCCAGCTTGCTTGAAGCTCGCACAGGATATAGAGAATTTTACTAAGCATTTACTTTGAAATTATTTTATTGGGCAATGACAAAAGTCTCAATAAAAAAGCTTCATCTAGCAATGCAGACCCACCATAAAATTATTCCAAATTATTATAGAAAATGTGTTCAATGGTGTTTTTAAAACTGTTAACAGCACAAAGAAATAAAGCAACAATTATGGGAATGTTTAACAAAATGCCAATTCTATATCTAGCATCACTTAGTTATAAGTTAGTTACTAATATCTTTAATTTGTTTATGTCCTTCATTTCTGAAGGTATGTCAGACAGTTATAAGGAGAGGTTGGACAAACTTGGTTTGTTTTTGTGGAGTGTTGGAGGCTGAGAGGTTTAGATAGGGGAGAAAGTCTGAGTCTTTTTTCCATGGTGGAGGGAAACTAAAAGAAGATTGGTGAGGCAATTTGTTTTACACTGACTGATTGGTGCCTGAAACTGCGGGGAGGTGGTCGAAATTAAGATGACCTTAATCAAAATTTCATGTTGCGAAACGGTGATTTATTCCCCATATGAACTGGCAGTATTTTTCCTGCCGATATGGGGTTTAAATTCACCGCAACCGCAACGTTCCAATCCATCGCGTTCTATAAAATCCTACTCGCAAGCTGATTTAAATGACCATTAATTTATGGGCATTAAACACTAAATTCCTTCAATTTGGCCTATAAATTAATTACAATGAGATTTTAAAATCCTGTTATATTGCGAATTCTTGTGTGAATGTTATTTGGACACTTAAGCTTTTTAAAAAATGTTAATATTTTCTTAAGAAATGGATAGATGTTTAGATCTAGTAATTGAATTTTGTAATTAGCTACAATTGGGTAACTAACTAATTATATGCTTTAATTTCAGGTCATCCAAGTAAGATTGTTTCATATTTGTTTCAGAATGCTTCAATCTATAATTACTGAACATTTCTTTCAGTTCTCTTAATTTTTAAAAATGTTATGGACTTTTGACTGTCCTCGATCACAACTTTTGTGTTAAGTCAATGGAAAAGCAATAGGGAACAAGATGCTAATTTCCGAGTATGAAAATGGCCATAACTTTTTAATACTGAAGATATGAAAGTGAATTAGGTGTCAAATTAAACTTCATTTTATGCTTTATCTGATGGGATAAATTGCAGACTTGATTTTTAAAATCTCAAAATGTTGTAACATTGCTACCATGTACAGGCAGATGGGATTCGTTAAACTGACATCACGAATGGCACTGACATGGTGGCCAAAGGGCCTTTTCCTGGGCTGGGGTGTTTTGTCCTATATTCTATATTCTAACTGTGGCTGTTGGAATGCTGGACAGGTGTCATTGATAACCCTTGTGATAGTCTTGCTCTGGATGGGCCAGTCTCGGACTGCTGCCGTGGCTAAATGGGGGAGAAATCTGAGATAGTTGGGTGTGCTGCAAAGCTAAGCCTGCGGACTGAGAGACAAGGCCGGAAGGTGTCTTGGTGCCTTTGTGAGGAAGCATTCTGCACATGCAACTACAATCATGGTGACATTGTGTGGGACTGGGTAGAGGATGATGCAATGATGATTCGATGGGCCAAATGGGCTAATTTTGCTCCTATGTCTTTTGGTCTTCTGCTGGCATTTAGCCTGGTCCATCACTGCTTCATTCTCTATTCTTGTCTCCATGAAGGCAAGCATATCAATACCTGTTTCACTAACCTTCAGCCATGTCATCACTTTCACCAAACTATGGACTTGCACACCAAGGTCAGTCAGTATATCAATGTTCTAAAGGCCCCTGCCGTTTACGTTATATATCTTACAAGAATTTGACTCCCAGAGTATATTATCTCAAACTTGTTTGGATTACAATCGATCTGCCACTGCTTCAACCACGTTCCAACTCTGTGTCCCACTGTATCCATAGATAATTTTCTTCATTATCTACTATTTCAGTCATTTTCATGTCATCTTCAAACTTACATATCAAACTGTTATTTGTATATATTTTAAATACTGCATTGAGATCATCAAATAATCTGAATTTGGGGGAATGCAAACCTTGTTGATGCAACCTAATTTGATAGCATCTTCTTCAAAATCAATATATCTTTCCTGTGACATGGAACAGAGAATTTAATGCCCTACCCCAGAGGAGAGTAATCTGAGCTTTTAATTTCTTGCCGTTTAAAGATAAAGGGAAAGTATCTATTATCATTTTTACTCTGTATTGTTATATTAGTCCATTGTTATTTATGGTCAATTCTTCTTTTGGGACTCCTAAATTTCTACAAGTTCACAGTTCCAGCTTCTTTCCATTTTGAAAATTCTGTTTAATATTTCTTGTGTCCTAAATTAATTACCTCAAACATTCATACAAGGAGCACCATCTATTAGCTCTCACCCACTAATCTATCAACTCCTTTGTAACTTTTTATTTCCAGCTACGTTATTTTCTGTGCAATGCAACATGATGTTGTTAGCACTTTCACATGCAAAGACCTGATCTTATAATGTTTAGTGCTTATTTGTACTAATTAATCTGTGGTAGCTGATTTTTCGTCCACATATTTCTTTCTGCAGCCTGATTCAAGAAACCTTTTAAGATTACTGAGAGATTTATTCACAGTTTGAACAGAACATCAGACCTTTAAAAACCTTTAGCACTATTCACCTTTATAGCACCACACGAGTAATGCACTATCATCTAAAGTCAGTTAAATACGTTAAAAATGGGCAACATCAGTTGTTGATCTTGCATAAATAATGTTTGAGCACGGAAATTAACTTTGAATATTATTTGCATTAATAAACCTCTTACTTTTCTTCCTGTCAAGCCACTCTTCAAACTCTGAATACACCAACGGTATTGGTTCCCAGTGAGCACCAAACCGTCTTCGCAGGCGGGTCATCATCTGTCGATAGTTTCTTACAACACTTGCTAGTGACTTTCCATGGCCTGAAGCCTGTAGTCAAAGAGATAAGCATTATAATGTATAGGAAAGAACTGCAGATACTGGCTAATATCAAAGATAGACACAAAATACTGGAGTAACTCAGGCTGTCTCGCTGAGTTACTCTAGCATTTTGTGTCTATCTAAGCATAATAATAATGTATGTATTAATAGTTTCCATTTAACTACTGCACAACAAACAAGTTCGCTATCTAGTCTGATTGTTATATTCTCAAATAACTCAAATAAATCGCTCAAACATGATTTGCTTTTCATGAAGCCATGCTAACCAGGTTTGGTTATACACTGTTTTTAGGAATTCACAGATAACTGCACATTTTTGAGTTATGTTATCAATAAAGAATTTCCCTTACCGAATTTATGTGGAACAAAAATGAATAAATAAGCATAAAATGTATAGAAAGAACTGAGCATTGTTTACCAAAGGCAATGATCTGAAGAATGCCACTTCACATTGAGTAACTCAGCGGGACAGGCAGCATCTCTGGAGAGAAGGAATGGGTGACATTTCCGGTCGAGACGCTTCGTCAGACTGAAACGTTACCCATTCCTTCTCTCCAGAGATGCTGCCTGTTCCGCTGAGTTACTCCAGCATTTTGTGTCTACCTTCGATTTAAACCAGCATCTGCAGTTCTTTCCTACTACTTCACATTGAGTGGTCACGAAATAGATTTGCTTTGGAAACGAACACCTATTGAAATTTATTCAACAATATAACATCAAGCATATCTATTTCTAAATAATTAAAATGATTCCTTTCTCTTCTGCCTATAATAAACAATAGATAATAGGTGCATACGGCCCTTCAATCCAGCACCATTCAACATTATCATGGCTGTTCATCCACAATCAGTACCCCATTCCTGCCTTCACGCCATATCCCCAAGAGCCCTACCAACTCTCTCTTGAAAGTTTCCAGAGAACCGGCCTCCACTGCCCTCAGAGGCAGAGAATTCCTCAGACTCACAACTCTCTGTGTGCAAAAAGTGTTTCCTCATTTCCATTCTAAATGGCTTGCCTCTTAATCTTAAACTGTGGCCCATGGTTTTGGACTCCCCCAACATCGGGAACATGTTTCTTGTTCTAGCGTGTCCAAACCCTTAATAATCTTATATGTTTCAATAAGATCCCCTTCATTCTTCCAAATTCCAGAGTATACAAGCCCAGCTGCTCCATTCTCTCAGCCCCATTCCATTACAGTCCCACCATCCCGGGAATTAACCTTGTGAACCTACGTCGCACTCCCTCAATAGCAAGAATATCCTTCCTCAAATTTGGAGACTTCTTCTTCTTTCGTGTGGCATGCACAGCCTAAAGTTGTAGGACACCTTGTTCTATTTGATCTTCTGTGTGTGCACGTCGAGTTGATTGCATTAGTCGAAACAGGGCAGACCACATGAAGGTTGCAATCTTCCACCCCATATTTGGAGACCAAAACTGCACACAATGCTTACTTTCATTGACTGATGAAGAAGGACCCCCAAATCCCGTTGTGCTTCCCCTTTTCCCAACTTGACGCCATTCTTCCTATTTTTGCTATCAAGTGGATAACCTCACATTTATCCACATTAAACTGCATCTGCCATGCATCTGCCCACTCACCCAAACTGTCCAAGTCAACCTGCATTCTCATAGCATCCTCCTCACAGGTCACACTGCCACCCAGCTTTGTGTCATCTGCAAATTAGCTAATGTTACTTGCAATCCCTTCATCTAAATCATGAATATATATTGTAAATAGCTGTGCTCCCTGCACCAAGCCTTGCTGTACCCCAATAGTCACTGCCTGCCATTCTCAAAGGGACTTGTTAATCCCTACTCTTTGTTTCCTGTCTGCCAACCAATTTTCTATCCATGTCAGCACTACCCCCAATACCATGTGCCCTAATTTTGCTCACTAATCTCCTATGTGGGACCTTATCAAATGCTTTCTGAAAGCCCAGGTACACTACATCCACTGGCTCTCCCTTGTCCATTTTCCTAGTCACATCCTCAAAAGATTCCAGAAGATTAGTCAAGCATGAGTTCCCCTTCGTAAATAATACAATCAGAATTCCCTTGCCTACAGATCACACGCCACTGGCGGCATTGTTGAGAAAATAACTTCATGTGGGAACATGGCTCCACTTTTAACAGGGGATTCAAAGGGGTAAAAGGGATTGCCTTATGGAAAATCAGAATATGTGTGATTTTCTATGCGCTGTCCCCTGTAATAAAAAAAGCCAAAAGACACATTTTGCCCAAAAAACACTACCACAAAGGCCGTACATGTAAAGTATGAATTGGCTTGTTTCTGTAATTGATCAAACTGATTCCCTGATTTTGAATCACTGTGGGGAAAAACAACCTTGGCTGTTGTTTCTGGTCCAAAGAAAGGAAGATAAAACTTGACTAGTTTCAACTACTGCTCATATTCATTGTAAAGTTAACAGTCAGTGAAAATCAACAAAAAAAAAACGTAGATGCTAGAAATCTGAAATGAAAATTAAAAAAATTCTGGAAACACTCTCTTACAGAATTTATCAAGCACCATCTGTGGAAACAAAACAGAAGTGAAACAAAGGATAAGGTCATCAACTTGGGGTGGAAGATTGCAACCATCACGTGGTCCGTCCTGTTTCGACAAATGCAATCAACTCGACGTCCACAAACGGAAGATCAAATAGAACAAGTTATCCAACAACTTTAGGCTGTGCACAGCACACAAAAGAAGAAGAAGAAGGTCATCAACTTGAAATATTAACTCAATTTCTCTTCACACAGATGCTGCCTGACCAGGTGAATATTTCAAGCATTTTCTATTTTCTACTTTTATCTCAAAGGCAGGGAATGTTCACAGAGCTCTACTTCAACATTCCAGTCCAGGAGAATTTGTTTCAAATATTTCAAGACATTAATCTGCTCATTCTTTTGTGGTAGTTTTTAAAAATCTTCCCAAAATGAGACGACCAGTAATGCAATATGTGAAATTCCCTTGCACAGGAATCTTTAATCTCATTCATCATAAATTGACAATTCCAGTTTACTTATGGAACAACCAGGCTTTACTAACCCTACTTCCCTGAAACAATGTTCTGCAAAACACACAAACTATGTTTTTCTTTGACCCCAAATATCTGTGTCCAACTATGACCACAAATACAGCCCCACATGTATCATGACTTCTTTGCTGTGGAGGTTCACTCTCATCTTCCCAGCCTCAGGGTCATTCCAGGATGTTGCTGCAGAACTTTGCCACATCTCAGCTCCCTGCCCAACACTGCGTACTCAAACTTGATACTCAAGGTGAGAAGACTTCAGTAGCAGTCAGGGCTGCCTAAGGCATTTATGTGCTCTGCAGGTTACCCTAAAGCAGAACTATTCTTTTTGATATATTTACTTGCAGAGACCTCCCTGGTAACTTCCTGAGAGAAGTTGCAGGGAGGTCTCACACTATAGCCCTGAAAGGCCTTTGCAGTCTAACTGCAAAAAGGGAATACTGTCTGTTGGCTCTATTCATTCTCAGTCAATCCTAGTCTTCTTGGAACACAACACTCACCCGCCCCCCTCCCATCAGTGCCACACCCATTTATTCAATAACAACATTAACTTAAACTGGAAGAGTGTGGAGTATTCATTTGATAGCCAATTGCAAAGATTGAAAACATGCAATGCATTCATGGGGAAAGCATATAATGAAACTAATATGTTCATTTCAGTGTGGCAATATGCAGGGGAACCAGAATATGCTTTTCTGTAATCCTTATAGTTACTCACTATTTAGCTCAATTTCAGTGTTATAGTGAACAAGACCACGTACAAAAGTACCAAAAAAAAAGGTATGCAACAATTTCTAGGTCCAGAACTGTCAAATTCAATGACACTGGCTCCAGTCCAGGAAACCACAGAATAATATATTGGCTAGGTCCATGTAAAAAGATTTTAATTTGTCTTGCAAATGGGCGCATTTGAAAACTAATGAGAGTCAATCAGTAGGTGTAAAAGGACCGTAAAATTGAAGGCAAAAGATGCTATCGTGACACACAAAAACAACTTTAGCAATGATTTGAGTATTATAAAGAACTCATTCAAGGGGTACTTGAGGCTTAGCGACCATTCTTCAGTTTCCAATAACACACGAGCTGCACCAATCATCAATAATGTGGAAAACCCTATCAAAGAAATTAATAAAACGCAATAACCAGAAAACAACAAAACTACGATAGTCAATTAGAATAAAAGCCTATGAGAATCTTATGCACATTTCCTGTGATGACCCAAAAATCCATGATCTAAAGGATGCAAACTCATTTATTCCAAACAAATGAATTGGTACAGAAAAGACTGCAAAAGTACTGCAGGTGATATTTCTGTTCAGCTGGTAAATAACTTGTAAAAAGACAGGACAGGCAGATGAGGGTTGATTTTGGCAATGTTCTGCACAGACATCGTGGGCTGAAGGGCTTGTTGCTGTGCTGTATTAGTCTCCTTCATCCTGGACATTCAAGTTGCAAAAACAGGCTGTAATGCAACTGGTTGACATGCTCTTCACATCGATAAAGAAAGGTTTCTGAATCCCTGGCCTTCTCTTCCTGAAGTCAAGACTCATCTAGCCTTAAAAGCGTTGGAATCACAGCAGTTAAATATCTTGTGCAGATTTACCTCAAGCTATACTCTTGACATTGCACATAGGCCTTTTGGAGAGTACTCGTTTCAATTTATTTTTTGTTTCTTGTTAAAATGTCTCTTTAGAGTCATCAATTTTTACGGTTGAAGTTTATGGAGTTGATTGTCACAAGTTTTGCATTTGCCAGCGAAGAGCAATTTTATTGCTTCTTGAACTGCTTCCAAGACTTAAATACTAATTTATATCATGGTAACTAGTACAATATGAGGTTCTCCTCCAATATCAACTTGACCGGGATACTGCACAAAGTTATCATAACCTCTGTAGTTGTCAACACAATTTATTTTGGCAGTGACACAATAAGCCATTGTGGTGGAGCAGGGAATGAAACCTATACTAAGTTCCCTGTTTGCCAAGAGGAAGGTTTTACAGCATTGAATGTAACTGATCCTGTATTTGGGTGGTCATATATTGAATTTGAATAATATGCTTTAAATAGATTTTATATATCTAATCCCCAGCGATTGAAATCAATTAAATTTCAGTAAATAACCTAGGCAAACATATCTTTTGAACGTGAAGTGGAGAGGAGAGTACAGAAACTGGTGTGCATTGTGGCACATTATGAACATAAAACATATGGCCAGTGTAATGTATTCATACATATTCATGTGTATGTTAATAAGTTGGCGTTCAATATAAGCAGGGATTGCTGGGTAATAAACCTCTCTCTTGTGATCCAGGCAACTAGTATGTAAGTCTTGTTCTTCATTCTGCCGTCCGAATATAACAAAATTGGCCACGTGGATGGGATAGAGTTTGTGAACTCATCCTTTAAATACAGTGCAGGACTGTTTTGCAATATGCAGTATTGTTTAATATTTTAAACAGAAGTACGGAGCTGTGTCGCAGTTGTTTGCGAACTGGACACGATAGGCTACAGATCCTTCTATGCATGGGACTGTAGTTTAAAACAGCAGCTGTACAAATCGTCGAGCGTTTGTCAGGCTATCTCTTATGTTGTGTCTACGTGGCAAGATGGCGTCCTTGGGATTGTATAAGATTTTAGAACGAGTTCTTTTTTGTCGAGTTCCTCAAGCTGGTATAACCTTTGTACAGATAGGTTTTAGGTGCATTGAACAGACAGGAAATCAGGGTTTTTGAACGGACTTAAAGAAAAAGAGAATGACACGATAGCGGTGTCCATGGGCTACATCGGAAACCTTGGCACTTTCGGCAAGAGTAGAGAGCTGTTCAGCTCCTATATGGAGAGAGCGAACATGTTTTTCACGGCAAACAATATAATGGAGATTAGCAGTGAAGGAGAGGTAGTGACTGAAACAAATAAGGCCGTTTGTGAAAGCATGAAACGATTCTGCTCACGGAGATCGGTCCTGAAGTGTACGGCACACTCGTGAATCTCCTTGCTCCCATAAAGGCAAAAGACGTGCCATTCAATGACATTCTGAAGAAGTTGGAGGAGCACTTCAACCCAAAGCCTCTGGAAATTGCAGAAAGCTATAAATTTGCCACTAGAAACCAGAAGCAGAATGAGACAATCAATGAGTACATTGTTGCCTTGAAAAACATAACTTTGCAATGTAACTTTGGAACCTTTCTCAGAAGCGCACCATGCAACAGATTTGAGTGGATGAATGAATTCAGTCCAAAGTCATGAACACTCCAGAACTTACATTCGAGAAAGCATGCAAGATTGCTACCACAACTGCCAGAAGAAAGGTCATATCGCCTCAGCATGTCGGGCCAAGCTTAAAACAGGAGACCAACAACCTGCGGGAAACAAGCGTCAACACCAGAAAGGAGTTCACAACTTGGAGATGAACCCAGATGGAAATGAACATGGGTTGTACACCATTTATGCAACCAACATCGATAAGCCTACAACCAGCCAATGCAAGGACTTTCAAACTAAACTATTGATTAATGAACAGTTAAACAATATGTGTATTGACACGGCAGCAGATTGTTCAGTCATGAGCAGAGACCTGTATGAAACAAAGTTCCCACAGACACCATTATTTGAGAGTAAGGTCAAGCTGGGAACCTACTCGTGCGAAGTTTTAGAGACATGCGGACAAATGAACTGTAAAGTTCATTATAAGGGTCAGTCAGGAACACTGCCCATCATAGTAGCCAGCTACAGAAATAAACCAACCCCCCCTTGGAAAGGATTGGCTGAGTAGAATAGAGTTAGAATGGAAGAACATTTTCAGCGTCAATTTGTCCAAATCATCTTTTGCATGCAGAAATATTTGCCGACAGTTACACGGAAATAACAGAGTACTCTGCACATTCAACTTTTATTTAAGAATAAGGGGTAAGCCATTTAGAACGGTGTTGAGGAAACACTTTTTCACACAGAGTTGTGAGTCTGTGGAATTCTCTGCCTCAGAGGGTGGTGGAGGCCGGTTCTCTGGATACTTTCAAGAGAGAGCTAGATAGCGGATAGAGAGAAGATAGCGGAGTCAGAGGATATAGGGAGAAGGCAGGAACGGGGTACTGATTGTGGATGATCAACCATGATTACATTGAATGGCGGTGCTGGCTCGAAGGGCCGAATAGCCTACTCCTGCACCTATTGTCTATTGACTTAAGCAAGATGTGAAACCTGTGTATAGTCGACCAAGACCTGCACTAAAGCAACAAGTAGAGGAAAAACTTGACAGGTTAGAGCGGAATGGAGTACTCCTGAAAACAGACCAGAGTAACTGGGCAACGCTAATTGTTGCCGTACCCAAGGTCAACAAAACTGTTCGACTACGCGGTGCCTACAAAGTCACAATCAACCAAGCCGTGACGACGAACAATATCCGTTACCAACCTCGCAAGATCTGTACACAGAACCTAGAGGAACAAGAGTCTTCACTAAACTGGATTTGCCTCACACTTACGCCCAACTCCATGTCGATAAGGAAAATCAGCGATACTTGACTATCAACACACATCAGGGGTTGTATTCATATACAAAGCTGCCCTATGTTGTGAAATCCTCCCCGGAAATCTTCCAGTCTGTCATGGACAAATTGCTACAAGGCATTCCGCACTGTGTGCGCAACCAGGATGACCTATTGATATTCACAGAGGGCATGGTAGAATATCTGGAAATCCTCGAGCCAGTTCTCACACGACTGAACTGCAACAATGTCAAACTACGATATAGTAAATGTGCATTTGCGCAGTCAGAGGTGGTCTATCTTGGACTCAAAGTAGACGCCAACAGACTGCGCCCTGTGAAGGCGGAAGTTGAAGCAATAGTGAATGCTCCAAAACCCAACAATGTGTCAGAGCTACAATCATTCCTTGGGATGGTGCAGTTCTATGCATGATTCTTTCCAGAGTTAGCAACTGTGCTAAATCCACTACATCATCTGCACAGAACCACACAGCACCAAATGGACATGTGGAAAGGAACAGCAACGTGTATAAGACATTTGCAAAGAAAACTGGACAAGTGACAAACTCCTTGTTCACTACGACACGGCACGCGAGATGAAATTTGCGTAAGATGGTGTAAGTGCAGTGAACTCCCACGTAATGAGTGACGGACAGGAAAAGCCTATTGCTTTTGCATCCCGCACCCTATCACTGAGTGAGTGTAATTATGCACAGATAGAAAAGGAAGCACTCAGCATCGTGTTCAGAATCAAGAAATTCCATCAGTTTCGTCTCGGCAGACCATTCATCCCAGTGACTGATCACAAGCCACTACTAGTGATACTTGGTTCCAAGTCAGCTATATCTTCCACGGCGGCACCAAGGATGCAGCGCTGGGCAATTCTGCTGTCCCAGTATGACTACAAAGTTGAGTACATATGCTCCAAGTGCAACGCAGTTGCAGATGCGTTGTCCCGGTTGCCCCATGGGAACACTGACGTGGAAAGTGAGAACTCAATCTACACACTGCAAGTTGTAGATGAAGACTTTCCAGTGACTGCAATAGAAATTGCAGCAGAAACAGAGAAAGACACTGCTGAAGTGGGTCTATGAACAGACATTGAACGGTTGGACTGAAATCGATAGTGGATTGAACTCAGTTCTGAACTCAGGGCTGAAGCCTTTCCATAATCGACGCCATGAATTATCATGTGAGCAGGGATGCATTAAGTGGTGTTACAGAGTGGTTATACCAGTGTCTTTGAAAAACAAAATTATGAATGAACTTCATGCCGAACATCGGGGTGGAAGATTGCAACCTTCACGCGATCCGCCCTGTTTCGACTAATGTAATCAACTTAACGTGCACAAACAGAAGATCAAATAGAACAAGTTGTTCTACAACTTTAGGCTGTGCACGCCATACGAAAGGAGAAGAAGATGCCGAACATCCTGGCATAGTAAGCATGAAGTCAATTGCCAGAGGTTTTGTGTATTGGCCTGGTATTGACAGTGACATTGAGTCACTGGTGAGTAAATGTAGCGTCTGCCAAAATTGCCATAGTAAACCACCAAAAACACCACTGCAACCCTGGTCATGGACAAGTAGACCTTTCCAGAGAGTTCGTGAAGATTTTTGTGAAAAGGGTAATGATTACTTTCTGGTACTAGTAGTCAATCCAAATGGATTGAGGTTAAGCATATGGGGTCAAGCAATACTACTAAGTGTACCATAGATGAGTTGAAATCAAATGTTCCATGTCATGGTTTACCAGAATAATTTGTTTCTGATAAAGGGCCACTGTTTCGTTCAGAACGGTTCAAAGAGTTCATGCAGCAGAATGGTGTAAACCACACACTTGTTCCCCCCATACCATCCAGCCTCCAACTGGAAAAGTCTGTTAGAGTTGTCAAACGTGCTCTCAAGAAACAGGTTTTGCAGGATAGTTCAAAGCTCAGCATGAAACATTGTTTAGGTAGTTTCTTGCTGAAGTACAGAACCACACAACACACTACAACGGGTTACTCACCTGCAGAACTGTTGATGAAGAGAGGCTAAGAATATGCCTAAGTTTAGTTCAATGCAATTTGGCCTTGAGAGTTGAGCAAAAACAGTTAAGTCAAAAACAACATTTTGACTCCCACGAAAAGGAGAGGAACTTCAAGCCAGATGAGCTGGTTCGTGTTCCCAGTCCTCCCAACAAGTCCAGTCGAGACAAATGGTATGTTTGGAAAATGGTGGAAGTGTGTGGAACAAAAGGATATGTAGTTAAAGTTAGAGATAGGATCAAAAGTGTTCGTTGATCAAATGATTCTAGCCAAAGATGAACCAAAAACTGAGCATGAAGTCATAATCCCTGAGTTTTTATCTGAAAGTGGAAGAGACCACTGTGATTGAAACACAAAGTTCAGTTAGTACAGGCAGAGAAACAGGTTTCTCTGGTCAAAGTCAGGGTACTAAAACAGAGCCAAACAAGCCTGCAGTTGAGTCAACACCTAAACCTGTTATACCTGTTACTGTTAGACGATCAGGCAGGATCCATAAACCAGAAGTCACGTTAGGTTTGTAAGTTAAATAACTCACTGCACAAGTAAAACAAAAATGTGTAGATATGTAAAATAAATACTGGTTTAAATCAAGTATCACAACAACAAAATTGTAACTGCGTACTTAGATTTAATAAAAAAAAAGGAGAGCAGTGTAATGTATTCATACATATTCATGTATATGTTTATGAGTTGGTGTTCAATATAAGCAGGGAATGCTGGGTAATAAACCTCTCTCTCGTGATCCAGGCGACCAGTGTGTAAGTCTTGTTCTTCATTCCGCCGTCCGGAATATAACAGCAAATATTCCCTGAGAAGCTAAAAAAAATGCTGGTGTTGCTGGAAATCTGAAATAATAGTAAAAAATGTTCGGCATAATCAACAGGTAGGAAATAACTGTGAGAAGCCTAACTCCACAAATGTAAGGTAACTCAGCGGGTCAAGCAGCATTTCTTGAGAACATGGAGGACATGTCAGGTCAGGACCCTTCTTTGATCCCCACCCAAAATATCACCAATCCTGCAGAGATATCTTCCAGAGATGCTGCCTGACCGATTGAGTCACTCCAGCGCTTTTGCAGTTCCTTATGTCTCCACAAATGCCAGCTGGCCTACTAATGATTTGCAGCATTTTCTCAGCATATCTACTCAGCAGTGAGATCAATGTCTGTGCAGATTGACTGTGCAAAATTGATGGAGCTCTTGATGAGGGGTGTAATATGTAGATGCCTGAATAGGTCTTTAGCAAGCAAAGTAGGTATTTATAGTTTGCTGAAAGATCTCAATCACAGGTTAGGAGGTGGCCTTGCCTTTAGCTGTTGGCCGCAGACCTCTAAGACAATAGACAATAGGTGCAGAAGTAGGCCATTCGGCCCTTCAAGCCAGCACCCCCATTCAATGTGATCATGGCTGATCATGCACGATCTGCCTCTTTGAGCAACCCTTTGGCCATCTGTTATTTTGTGTTAAGTTCAATTGATATGTACATGGGGCATATTATGTTGAATGGTAAATACAAATGTGAGTTGGATATTTCTGAACCAGTAGTCCTGCCCTGTTCCTATAACTAGTGTACTAGTTACCTGTTCACCTCTGTCGTCACATCATCCACAATCATCACTAGTTGACACAAAATAATTTACTGTAATTGACTTTTAAAGGGTTAAATAGCCCATATTATTGGGCACTCAATGACTTTACTCCACTGAATTATCTTTTGTTTGATTCATTTGGTCCTACCATACCATTGGGCATGGCACCATTTATCAAGCCTTTACAAAAACAACTGCTTCTCCAGTCCTAAGACCATCCTTAAACTCAATGTTTTTTCACCCAATTTGTTGATTATCCCTCCAGGTTTATTCTCTGCATATTCCCATGAAGTTCCAGAAACAGTACTTCTAATGGACTGAATTAGTTCGTTATTTTTAATGTCAGCAATATCATTGCTGCGGAGATCATTAGAGCTATTATTCAAAGATTATGAAAAAATGTACTTAAGTACCAAATTAGAATGAAGAAGAAAGAATGGAAAGGAAGTTGAAACACTCACCTTGACTTTAATCCTGAAATGTGTTTTACGCACTAGCCACCCTCGGACAAACTTCTGAATAAAGATAGCTGCTTTTTTTTTGCGATATGGACTTGGACCAATCCTCTTAGGATAGGAAGCTTCCATAAGTTCAACATGTGGCATGGAATTTTCCAGTCTTCGACTGCGCACAGCATTGAACGTGTGTAGGCTGCAAAGGATTAGATTCAAAATTAACATCGGGATAATTTCATGTTGAGACAAGTAAATGTGCTTGACACATTGAGGTGGTCATGACCTGGAATTTAATATGATGGTTAGGTTATTTCCTGATTTTCGCATTGCCCACAACAGTTGTAGCAGGACAAAAAAAAAATCCTTAATGGAAAATTAACAGTGTTGATTAATTAAAAGACTGACTAATTGTTTAAAATATTTATATTGGATATTTAATGTCATGATTTTTATGTATCTCCCTTTCTTGGCTGGACCAGAAACCCCTTTATATATATTCTTCACATTATGTGTTATATCAGTTCCCATGGAAGAAATCTTGTCCAGCCAGCTACAAGAGAAATATAGAACAATTAAAATTTGTTGCACTTTGTAGATCAAGAAAGTCACTAAAAAATGTTAACCAACTACTGAGACCAACATAAAGGACTGTGAAGGCATTATGACTTGTTTTAGTCATTGCTATGGCAGACTTCCAGGCTCACTATAGCATCATCTGGTTACATAGTACTGGAATAACAAACCAATTCAACCAGATTTACATTTAGAAGACAAAGAAAACAGGCTGATATATATCCATTGTGAACAATGAAGCATTATCTCATCGGAAGTGTAAGGTCTAGACTTTTCCCACGAGAATTAAAACTGTTTGGCATAATGTTCTGCAATTTAGAGCTGAAAAGTTTAATAAAGACAAAAAACTGCAGTATTCAGCTTCTTCCACAGATGATGTGCAATGTATTTAATTTTGTACTCATCATATCAGTTAATCTGCAAAGAAAAGCCTCAAAATATATCTGTTTTTTAAGGAATAAAGTTCTAAAATGACTCCCAGAACTTACAGATTTCTGTTAGTAGATTTGTGGGCTCAACAGCTCGGAAGCCTCTGAGGAGTGTTTTTATTGTAATCCTAAAGGGCTTGTCCCACTTACGAGATTTTTTTGGTGACTTGCCGGCAGCAAGAACCAAGAACCAAGATTAAGTCGGTGCCGGCAAGTCGCCGGAAAAATTGCATAAGTGGGACAGGCCCTTAACATACCCATTTCCAACCAAGTTTAAGACCTGATTACTTTTTAAGGATGCTTGTCTTTGATATAATAATACCTTTAAATGCCGTTAAAGGCATTTGATATAATGCCTTTAATTATGGGAATTCAAGAATAATTCAATACTGTACTAAAGGATGCAAGTTAAACTCTTCTAAATCAAATTTGACAGCATGTTTAAGCTATTTAAATATGTTGTGTTTTTCGGAAATGCCACAGAATAATCAACTTAACAAAGTTATCTCTAGAATAGATGGATTGCATACAATGAAGAATAAAAGCATGTCCACGAAATGTAGGTAATATAAGGTCACAAGAAAATAACAGCAGGAATAGCCTTACCAGACCCCACAAGCCTGCCCCTTAATTTAAGATGATCATGCTTGAAGACATTTTTACACACCTCAGTTTCAAATAATCAAGATATAGCCCTTATTTTGTAGCTATGCCCTCTTGTTTGTGACTCTCCCACTGGTCAAAACACTCATCATCTAACCAGTCACGCCCCCTTAGGACATGATAAATTTGAATAAAGTCAACCCTCACTCTTCTAAACTCCAAGCAATCTATATAATTAAAAGTCTGAACTTGACCACTTCCTGTTTGCACTGTATATTGATTTTAAAACAAACTCTATCATTTCTGGCTGTGATATTTGGCCATCTTACTCAGAGTTCCCCTCCAGCTGTCAGGGCCAGAGGATTTTTCCCACCGATGGAAAATAAAAGACTTATTAGTTTAAAAAATGTTGAGATTCTCTCTCCTATCAGTCACGCCACAAAGGCCACGCCCCTTGCAGTGGGAGGGGAGAGGGACTATAAAACCCACAAGTGTGGACGTGCCTCAATCTCTGCAAGATGGGGGAGCGAGAGGTCACGACTCTCAGTCTGAGCTGTGAATAAAACTGAATACATGACTACTTAACTGTGAGTGTAGTTTTACTGATCTGTGAGTCCCCTTAATGTGATTTGAAAATGAAATTTGAAAAATAAAATGTGGTTTGAAAATGAAGTTTGAAAATGAAAATGTGGTTTGAAAATGAAGTTTGGAAACGAAAATGTGGTTTGACAATGATGTTTGAAAATGAAAATGTGGTTGGTTTGAAAATGAAAATGTGGTTGGTTTGAAAATGAAAACATGGATGGTTTGAAATTGAAAATGTGGTTGGTTTGAAAATGAAAATGTGGTTGGTTTGAAAATGTGGTTGGTTTGAAAATGTGGTTGATTTGAAAATGTGGTTGGTTTGAAAATGAAAATGTGGTTGATTTGAAAATGAAAACATGGTTGGTTTGAAATTGAAAATGTGGTTGGTTTGAAAATGAAAATGTGGTTTGAAAATCTATATAATTAAAAATCTAATCTTGACCACTTCCTGTTTGCACTATATATTGATTTTAGAAAAAACGCTACCAAGTACGGCTGGGATTTTTGGCCCTTACTCAGATTTCCGCTCCGCTCATCAGGTGCCAATGATTCTTCCCATCAATGAAAAATAAGAGTTATTAATGTTTAAAAAATGTTGAGATTCTCTCTCCTGTCAATCACGCTATGAAGGCCACGCCCCTTCTGGTGGAAGGGGCGAGGCACTATAAAACCCGGAAGTGTGGCATGGCTCAGTCTCTGCAAGATGGGGGAGGGTGAGGTCATGACTCTCTGTCTTTCGTGGCCTTGCTCCCTGCTTGAAATGGCATGAAACTGCATTTGAATTTGGTGGCCTTGCACCCTCTCGAAATGGTATGAAACTGCATTTGAATTTGTTGGCCTTGCACCTTGCTTGAAATGGTATGAAACTGCACTTGAATTTGGTGGCCTTGCACCCTACTTGAAATGGTATAAAACTGCACTTGAATTTGGTGGCCTTGCACCCTGCTTTAAGAGGTATGAAACATTGCTTGAATTTGGTGGTCTTATACCCTGCTTGAAGTATGCAACTGCACTTGAATTTGGTGGCCTTGCACCCTGCTTGAAGAGTTATGAAACGGTATTTGAATTTTGTGGCCTTGCACCTTGCTTGAAGTGGTTTGAAACAGCTTTTGAATTAGGTGGCCTTGCACCCTGCTTGAAGTGGTAGGAAACTACACTTGAATTTAGTGGCCTTGCACCCTGCTTGGAGTGATATGAAACTACACTTGAATTTGGTGGTCTTGCACCCTGCTTGAGGTGGTATGAAACTGTAATTGAATTTGGTGGCCTTCCACCCTGCTTCAGGTGGTATGAAACTGCATTTGAATTTGGTGGCCTTGCACCCTGCTTGAGGTGGTATGAAACTGCACTTGAATTTGGTGGCCTTTCACCCTGCTTGAGGTGGTATGAAACTGCACTTAAATTTTGTGGCCTTGCACCCTGATTAAAGTACTATGAAACTGCACTTGAATTTGGTGGCCTTGCACCCTGTTTGAAGAGGTAGGAAACTGCACTTGAACTGGTGGCCTTGCACCCTGCTTGAAGTGGTAGGAAACTGCACTTGAACCTTGTGGCCTTGCACCCTGCTTGAAGTGGGAGGAAACTGCACTTGAATTTGGTGGCCTTGCACCCTGCTTGAAGTAGGAGGAACTGCACTTGAATTTGGTGGCCTTGTACCCTGCTTGAAGTGGAATTTTGAGGAATAGCTGTGAGTCAACTGCCAGCCCACCAGCCGTGGGTGAGTGAGCTGCCAGCACACCAGGCTTGAGTGACTGAGCTGGCAGCCCAAGAATCCATTCGGCCCACAATGTGCATACTAGCCCTCTGGAAACCAGTCCAGCCCACAACACCCATATTAGCGCTCCAGAAAGCCCCCCCCCCCCCCCCACCCCACTGGCCACCAATATTGGAATTGGTGGAGAGGTGGAATATTGTGTTCAGGGATCAGCACTCCCGTGTGAACATGGGACCCAATGGGTCTAGTTGATTCCCACTTAGTCTAGTATATACCAAAACTCTCCCAACATTAGAATTAGTCTGGTGAATCATCCTTGGACTGCCACCAAGGATATGGTTATCTATTTTAGGTAAGGAAATCAAATATTGTGCAATATTCCAAGTATGGCTTCAAGTATACAGTACAACTATAACCAAACCTCCCTAAACTGTAGGTAGACAAAAATGCTGGAGAAACTCAGCGGGTGAGGCAGCATCTATGGAGAGAAGGATTTCGGGTCGAGACCCTTCTTCAGACTGATGTCGAGGGGCGGGGGCGGGATAAAGGAAAGGAAGAGGCAGAGACAGTAGGCTTGTGGGAGAGCTGGGAAGGGGAGGGGAAGGAGGGAGAAAGCAAGGACTACCTGAAATTGGAGAAGTCAATGTTCATACCGCTGGGGTGTAAACTACCCAAGCGAAATATGAGCTGCTGTTCCTCAAATTGCGCTGGGCCTCACTCCGGCAATGGCGGAGGCCCAGAATTCTTAAACTGGAACCTCTTTGCAACAAGAGCCAACATATTATTTTCCTTCTTAACCACTTGTTAGATCAACCAGCTACCTTGTTTGTGCTTCATGCACTGGAACACCTGGATCCTAGATACCTCTGAACTTCAATCATTTGCAGTCTTTCTCTATTTAGATCATAATCTGTCTTTTGATTCCTTGTATGGAAGTGCAGGACCCCACACTTAAACTCCATTGGCCAGGTTTACACCCATTCACTCAATCTATTTTTTTATATTTCAAAATATACTTTATTCAAATGATAAATACATACAATACATTAACCTTGCGGAAAATCCATCCGACATTTTCGGAGGCTGTACAATAGATCAATACAGTTTAGACATTTCTTTCCCCCAAATTTCCACAAATCAGTCCCCCACTCGTGCCACAGTGGCATGGGATACCTTCCCTTATATTGAGGGGCGTCTCCACCATACCGTACCCCCCATGTCCAGCAGCGGAAGGGCCTTAGACTGTGGCCCTCCCCCACCGAGCCTTGGCGTTGGCTGCACCGAGCTTCAGTGCGTCCCTCAGCACGTACTCCTGCAGTCTGCAGCGGGCCAGTCGGCAACATTCCCTGACGGACATCTCGCTCTGCTGGGTGGTGAACAATGCTCGGGCAGACCAAAGGGCGTCTTTTACCGAGTTGATGACCCTCCAGCAGCACTCGATGTCAGCCTCTGAATGTGTCCCTGGGAACAGTCCGTAAATAATCACCGAGTATACTGTGATGGAGCTGTTCGGGATAAAGCGTACCAGGGACCCTTGCATTTTTCTCCAGACTCTTTTAGCAAACCCACACTCTGTGAAGAGGTGGGCAACCGTCTCCTCGCCATAGCAGCCATCCCGAGGGCAGCATGCGCTGGCAGTGAGGTTCCGACGGTGCAGGAAGGATCTGACTGGGAGGGCTCCCCTCACCGCCAGCCAAGCCAGGTCTTGGTGCTTGTTGGTGAGTTCTGGCGATGAGGCATTTTGCCAGACAAGCTGGGCAGTGCCTGCAGGACATTCAGGGAACCACGCCACCGGGTCCATAGAGTCCTTTCCCTGCAGTGCCTGCAGGACATTCTGTGCTGACCACTGCCCGATGGACATGTGGTCAAAGGTGTTGGTCCGGAAGAACCCTTCCACCGACGACAGATGGGGCGGCAATGTCCAGCTGACTGGCACATTGCGTGGCACCTGCGCCAGGCCCATCCTTCTCAACACCGGGGACAGGTAGAACCTTAGCAGGTAGTGACACTTGGTGCCCAAGTGCCTTGGCTCTACACTCTGCCTGATGCAGCCACACACGAAGGTGGCCATCAGAATGAGGGCGACGTTGGGCACGCTTTTACCCCCGTTGTCTGCCAGCTTGTACATTGTGGCCCGTCGCACCCGGTCCATCCTCGACCCCCAGATGAACTGGAAGATGGCCCGGGTGATCCCTGTGGCGTATGAGGGAGGGACAGGCCACACTTGTGCCAAGTACAGCAGCCCTGAGAGCACCTCACACCTGATGACCAAATTCTTCCCCGTTATGGAGAGGGAGCGTTGCCTCCACAGCTCCAGCTTCCTCCCCACCCTGGCTATCCACTCCAGCCAATTTTTGTTACATGACTCAGCCCCCCCGAACCAGATCCCCCGCACCTTCAAGAAGTCAGGCTTGATGGTGAAGGGGACGGAAGATCTGTTGGGCCAGTTGCCAAAGAGCATGGCCTCGCTCTTCCTGCGGTTCACCCTGCCTCCCGTGGCCGACTCAAACTGGTCGCAGATACTAATCAGTCTGCGAACCGACCCTGGATCTGAGCAGAAGACAGCGACATCGTCCATGTATAGGGAGGTCTTTACTTGAATGCCCCCACTGCCTGGCAATGTCACTCCTCTTATGCCCGCATCCTTCCTGATGGATTCAGCAAAAGGTTCAATACAGCAGACAAACAAGACAGGAGAGAGAGGGCATAAGATCCTGCCTAACTCCAGACCTTACAGGGAAACTGTCTGATTCCCACCCATTGATTTGGACTGCACTACGGATGTTGGTGTAGAGCAGTTTGATCCAATTTCTGATTCCCTCCCCAAAACCCATTTTGGAGAGCACGTCCCTCATGTACGTGTGCGAAATCCTGTCGAAGGCCTTCTCCTGGTCCAAGCTGACTAGGCAGGCATCCACCCGTCTGTCCTGCACGTAGGCGATGGTATCTCTCAGCAGCGCTAGGCGGTCTGAGATTTTCCTGCCAGGTACAGCACAGGTTTGGTCCGGGTGGATCACCTGTCCCAGAGCAGACTTGACCCGGTTGGCGATGGCCTTAGACAGGATCTTGTAGTCTACATTCAAGAGTGTTATGGGTCTCCAATTCTTTGTGTCCTTCATCTCCCCCTTCTGCTTGTAGATTAGGGTGATGTTGCCCTTCCTCATGGAGTCTGACATGCTACCAGCTAGAAGCATGTCGTTGTACTCAATCTACCTATATTTTTTCAGTATCACAATGTCCTCATCACCTACAGTATCTTCGTATTGTCAACAAAGTTGGAAACTTATACTCACCTCTGGGTCATTAATGCAAATATTAAACAGTTTAGGGCCAAATCCGATCCCTGGGGTACTCTATTATTCACACCTCCCATGATTGAAAATAACCTGTTCATTCCAACACTTTGTTTTCTGTGTGACAAGCAGTTTTCAATCCATCCCAAAATACCTTGAGATATTAATTTATGAGCAAACACTAATGTGACACCTTGCCAGATGCCTTTTAAGAAACCAAGCACACAACATCTACAAGTTCCTCTCTATCAACCTTCCCTGTTACATCCTCAAGGAATTCGTGAAAATTTGTCAAACATCATTTAAATTTAATAAAACCATTTTGACTACGATCCATTATTTTCAACTTTAATCAATGTAGCAATGTTACAACATTTTGAGATTTAAAAAATCAAGTCTGCAATTTATCCCATCAGATAAAGCATAAAAAGAAGTTTACTTTGACACCTAATTCACTTTCATATCTTCAGTACTAAAAAAGTTATGGCCATTGTCATACTCAGAAATTAGCATCTTGTTCCCTATTGCTTTTCCATTGACATAACACAAAAGCTGTGATCAAGGACAGTCAAAAGCCCGTAACTTTCTTAAAAATTAAGAGAACTGAATGAAATTTTCAGTTATTATAAATTGAATCAAATGTGAAACAATCTTACTAGGATGACCTGAAATTAAAGCATATATTTAGTTAGTTACCTAATTGTAGCTAATTACAAAATTCAATTGCTAGATCTCAACATCTATCCATTTCTTAAGAAAAGGTTAACATTTTTAAAAAGCCTAAGTGTCCAAATAACATTCACACAAGAATTCACAATATAACATGATTTTTAAATCTCATTGTCATGAATTTATAGGCCAGATTGAAGGAATTTAGAGTTTAATTCCCGTACATTAAAGGCCAATTAAATCAACTTGCGAGTGAGTTTTTGTGGAATGCGATCGTTTGGAACATTGCGGTTTGCGGTGAATTTAACCCCCAGTCGGCAGGAAAAATACTGCTGGTTCGTATACTTTTTTAGTCACCTTTTGGCAATATGAAATTTTGATTAAAGGCTTCCTAAGAAGCACGTTTTTATGTAAAAATAAACTGTGTACCTTCTTTTGTCCCCTACGTAAGATCCGTCCCGTTGTCGGCGTTCACGGCTTTAGAAGATGATTTTTAAATTACTCATGCTAATACATTATCCAGTGTAGTTTAAAAAGTACCTTCATAAAACAAATGTCGGAGCGATTTCTCTTTGCAACGAAATCCCGAGATGAATCGATTTGAATGGTGTGGAGTAAACCGCATTTTAAACCCGTCTCCCTCTCAAAGGCGCATCGCTGCTAAAGGTAAGTTTTGTAACATACCTACTGAATGATGTTATTTTCTATTTGAATATTGACTCTAGCATCTTGTCAACAGGAAATATTAAACTAACTGGCCTATAGTTCGCTATCTTCTGCGCTAATACCTTCATGAACAATGCAGTCAAATTAGCTGTTTCAAATCCTCTGGAACTCTCCTGAAATGTAGTCTGTTTTGAACATTTTCAATGAGTCTGCTATCTCAGCAGTCACTTCCTTTAAAACACTTTGGTGCAGACCATCAGGTCCGGGCAAACAGTCTGCCTTTAGCCCCATAAGTTTTTCTAATACTCCACCCCTTGTGATAGAGATTTTTACAAGTTATTTGAAATCAGACCCTCTGTTATCATAGGGTTATTTGCAGTCGCCTCCATGGTGATTTAACATTTATGCACTTTCTTTGTTTATTTTTATTAATTCAGCAGCCTCATTCTCTCGAGGCCTTACCTTAGCTAAATCTTCCTATTTAGATATTTATAGAAACTCTTACTGTTTGTTTAGATAATGCAGACGGTACAGTTAAAAAATATTTGCACCAAAACTAGAGCTTTAGACCAGCTACTGTTTGCTTATCAAGCTGGCGCTGATTTCAAAAGTTGCTTAGGGATCACAATCTTCAACTGTAGTGACATGCAAAAAGTCATACTGATTTATGGTTTTGCTATTTCTTAACCACACAGAAGTAATTTGGGGACTCCACCTTTGAAGGAATTCATTCAATACACATGCACGTACATACACAATATCTCAGACAAAGGTAGATTAGTATGAAAAAAGTAGGTAGTATTGGAGACACTAATGTGTATCGAAGCTCAGGGTATAAATGTACTTCTAAATAAATACCTTGTGATTGTCTTCACGGAAAAAGTTGATACACACATCACAATTCAAGGCTAAATACTGGAAATTGTAAATATATACAGAGGACACATCTATCATTTTTAATAATGAATAAATTGTCAAGATCATTTAAAATATATCTCGGGCTCGAATATATATGTACTTCATCATTTCAGCTTTTTTGGGTAACTAGACTAAATGGGACCCATTGGGTCCCATGTTCACATGGGAGGGCTGGTCCCCCAACGCAATATTCCACCTCTCCACCAATTCCGATATTGGTGGCCGGGGGGGGGGGTGGGCAATCTGGAGCGCTAGTTTTGGTGTGTTGGGCCAAAGGGACTGGTTTTCAGAGGGCTAGTATGGGCAATGTGGGCCAAATGGATTCTTGGGCTGGCAGGTCAGTCACTCAGGCCTGGTGCGCTGGCAGCTCAGTCACTCAGGCCTAGTGGGCTGGCAGCTCAGTCACTCAGCCTGGTGGGCTGGCAGCTCAGTCACGCAGGGCTGGTGGGCTGGCAGCTCACTCACTCAGGCATGGTGGGCTGGCAGCTCATGCACTCAGGCCTGGTGGGCTGGCAGCTCAGTCACTCAGGCCTGGTGGGCTGGCAGCTCAGTCACTCAAGCCTGGTGGGCTGGCAGCTCAGTCACTCAGGCCTGGTGGGCTGGCTGCTCAGTCACTCAGGCCTGGTGGGCTGGCAGCTCAGTCACTCCGGCCTGGTGGGCTGGCTGCTCAGTCACTCAGGCCTGGTGGGCTGGCAGCTCAGTCACTCCGGCCTGATGGGCTGGCAGCTCAGTCACTCAGGCCAGGTGGGCTGGCAGCTCTGAAACTGCCAGAAATTCTGCCCAAAACAGGTGAGAGACTGTGAGAGAGAAGGGGGAGAGGGTGGAGATCAATTTTAGACATTTTTTATCTTTTTGTGCAGATCACAGCAATGAAGGAGGAAAGTGTATCCTGGCTCGGATCTCACAGGGAGAAAAATAATGGGGTGAGGTTTAATACTTGCAGGGAGAATACTTACCGATTGGCCGAAAGGGACACCTCCTGGGCTAGTACAGGCCTGATGGGTCAAAGGGAATCTTTAAAAAAAAATCTGATTGAAATCTCAGTGAAAGGCAATTTTTCTGGACTTTTCCTGGCCTGGCACGGGACATTTGGGCCAAAATGCTCCTCCTGGGCAAATACAGGCATTTTGGGCAAAAGGGACTGGTTTCTCGGCTAATAGGGCCGAAATTAGTAGTTTCATGCAGGCCAAACAACTCATTTCATTTCATTTCCATTTCAATTTCAAGCAGAGGGCAAGCTGAAAAGCTCATTGCATTTTCACTTCATTTCCATTGTCATTGACGTTTCAAGCACAGGGCAGGCCTAGCAGCTCATTGCATTTTCATTTCTGGGAGTGGCGGCGCTGCCCTGGCAGCAGCGGCTCGCCTGCAGTCCGTCTGTTTTTCTTTTTTTGTTGTTGTTTTCTTGTCTTGTTTTAGCGTTAATTTGAGTTATTATGTAGTGTATGTGTGTGGGAGGGGTGGGAGAAACGTTTTTAGTCTCTTCCTTTTGGGGGGGACGCGACTTTTCTTGTCGTATCCCCCGTCTCTGTCTCCGTCTGCGCTGAGGCCTAATGGCAGAGCTGACAGCCTCCAACTGCGACCGACCTCGAGGCTCCGGAGGTAGAGCCAGCCAGGACTTACCAGCGCGGGGCTGGCCGACTTTGGGGCTGTAGCGGGTTCAGGCGTTCCGGCGGCCCAATTCGGAGCTGTGGCGGCTTTCCGGTGGCGGTGGTGGCGGCGGCGACTTCGGAGGTTCGGGCCACGGGCCCAGTGGACGACATCATCGGGAGCTCGCAGGTCACAGGTTGGTGACCTGTTTTTCCGGAGCTCCCGCGGCAACAGCTGCGTCCACTGGACTGGACTGGAGGGCGGCTGCTTCGACCGCCCCGGGCCGCGGAGTTGAACCGGCCCGCTCGCGGAGCGCAATTCACCCGCGGGACTTATTTACATCACACGGTGCGGTCACAACATCGGAGGCCCGGGTCGCCTCAGCGCAGAGGAAGAGGAAGAACAAGAAGGGAAGAGACAAAGACAAGATTTTTGCCTTCCATCACAGTGAGGAGGTGTCTGGTGAACTCACTGTGGTGGATGTTAAATATGTGTTTATTGTGTGTTTTGTTATTTACTATATGTATGACTGCAGGCAACGAAATTTCGTTCAGACCGCAAGGTCTGAATGACAATAAAGTTTTCCATGATTCCATGATTCCATGAATAGCCTGCTCTCTCGTTGGTTCCTCTGCATGTTGGTTTAGAAAACTATCCCGCATACATTCCAAGAAATCCTCTTCCGCAGCAGCCCTGTCAATTTGATTCACCCAATCTATGTGTAGATTGAAGTCACTCATTATAACTCTGAAATTGCTTCAACCAACCTCAGGCCAGATTTGGTGTTCTGGTCCCTTTCACAGAAGACTGCTTACATCATAGAGCTCACAGTTCCATGGGAGAACTCTGTTGTGGAGGCCTATGAGCGTAAGAAGCTGCGCTACACAGAGCTTGCAGCAGAGTCAACGCAGCGTGGCTGGAACATCAACGTTTATCCAGTTGAAGTGGGATGCAGAGGATTTGTTGCGTCATCTACCATCAGACTGCTGAAGGAGCTTGGAATCCACGGTCAGGCTCTGCGGAAGACCATAAGATCACTCTCAGACGCGGCTGAAAGAAGCAGCTGTTGGATTTGGCTCAAGCGGAAAGACCCATGCTGGGCCCCAAATACATCATGGTGAATCTTTGAGGCAGTTTGACACGGGACACGCGCTGAGGGCTGATCATCCTGCAGCGGGCCGCCCTTGTGGAGGGTGTATAGTGTTAAAAGGCCGAAACACCCAGTGATGCAAGGGTACACTACTGATGATGTGTCCTGTGCCCAACTGTCCTGAAGGTTACCCAGGCCAAGATATACGTATAACGTACCCCCCCCCCCCCCCCGCCCCCCCCGATGTTGAGCGTCGACCACTCTCAGCAATCAAATGAATGTCGTGAAATGCTCCCCACCTACTGGCACAAGGGACTTCTTAACATCTAGTCCTGTGTATTTGATTCTGAAAATCTGGACTTATCCAGTGACTGCTGTGAAAGGACAGCTGACAACATGGGAAAGTCCATGTGACAGCTTGGAGAGACAGCTGACAGGAGGGAACAGACCCCAATGGGGCCGTCATGGGCTAGCTCCCCATGACAGCAGTCCCCAACGCTGTTTCAGCTAGTTGGAGACACCCGCTAAATGCTACAAAAAGTAAATTAAAGGAAATACCCCTAAGAGCCTACGAGAGCGGGGGCGCAAGATGGCTCACCGATTGATAACACGGTTACAGACCCAGGAACGGAAACGACCACGGACAAAGAGAGCATGGCACATGAGACATCCACAACAGCTGCGGGACACAAACTTCAGGTGTGCATCTGTGGTTGGGAGAAAAGAACATCAATGATGGGCTTGAAGATCCACCAAGGGAGGAAAAAGTGCTTGAGAGAGCAGAGACATGGGCCTCGCATTGACCAGTACTTCTTACGAAGCAACCAGTCAAATCAGTCGAATGAAGCACAGCGACGGGACACAAACCAAAGTTCGCAGAGCATCAGCACCCATGTCACTGAAGAGGGTGATACAAGCACAGAAATGCCGGTGGAGGAGCCCACGCAACAACTACAAAGACCTCCATTGGAGGGAAAGATCAAAGGGCACAAACCTGGAGTGAAGTGGCCCAAAGCTGTTGAAAAGAACGAGTGGGAGACGGTCAACAGTGACCTTATACATATCTTGGAGCAACTAGTGGGCACAGCAGTGGAAAAGCTTGAAAGGATGGGCAACATAATCTACAGCTATGGAGAAGAACGGTTTGGGGTGAGTAAAGGGAGAGGTGGAAAGAAGTTACCAACACCAATCAAGTCCAGGAGGCAGCAGGAGATAGTGAGGCTAATCAGAGAGAGGAGACAGTTGAAAAAGCAATGGAAAAAAGCAACTGACGCAGAGAGAGAAGGTCTCATGCTACTCCAAGAGGACATCAAGAGCCGATTGGCAACCTTGCGAAATGCAGAGAACATGAGGAAACTTCGCAAGAATAAAGAACACACAAGAACACGGTTCTACAAAGACCCTTTCAAGTTCATCAAAGACCCACAGGAGCCGTTGGAAGTGAAGGAGGGGGAGGAGCGACACCCGACCGGTAAGGATAAAAATCGAGTGCGGGGCTTGTTTTTTCAGAGGCCCACAGGAGCCGTTGGAAGTGAAGGAGGGGGAGGAGCGACACCCGACCGGTAAGGATAAAAATCGAGTGCGGGGCTTGTTTTTTCAGAGGCCCACAGGAGCCGTTGGAAGTGAAGGAGGGGGAGGAGCGACACCCGACCGGTAAGGATAAAAATCGAGCGCGGGGCTTGTTTTTTCAGAGGCTTACCAAAATCCATAACATTCCATTTGGAGAAGTGGGTTTTTTTTTTTTTTTTTTTTTTGAGGAAGCCGCTGATTGGTGGAAGAGGACCCGAGGAAGCAGCTGATTGGGTGCAACCCCGGGTTTACTATTTTACATTTCTGCCTTCTGGGAGTTAGGGATTCTGGGAGTTAGGGATTCAGTATTTAGTAGTAAAGTTTAAAGGATAAGTTTTTGTGTATTTTTAAAAAAAAATATTTTATACAGAGTAATTTGGGAGTAAGGTATGGCAGTAGAGATTGGCCCCGTGGTTTGTTCAGCCTGCAACATGTGGGAGATCAGGGAGATGGTCGGTGTCCCTGGTGACTACGTTTGCAGGAAGTGTGTCCAGCTGCAGCTCCTGGCAGACCGCATTGAACGATTGGAACTGCGGCTGGATTCATACTGGAGCATCCACGATGCGGAGAAAGTCGTGGATAGCACGTACAGTGAGTTGGTCACACCGCAGGCAAAAGGTAGGAGGACAAGAAGGGAACGGGTGGCCAATAGCCAGCAAAGCCATAGGCAGGTAGTGCAGGAGTCCCCTGCGGTCATCTCCCTCCTAAACAGGTATACCATTTTGGATACTGTTGAGGGAGATGGCTCATCAGGGGAATGCAGCAGCAGCCAGGTTCATGGCACCATGGGTGGCTCTGCAGCACATGAGGGGGGAAAAAAGATGGGAAGGGCAATAGTAATAGGGGATTCAATTGTCAGGGGAATAGATAGGCGTTTTCTGCGGCCGCAAACGAGACTCCAGGATGGTATGTTTGCCTCCCTGGTGCAAAGGTCAGGGATGTCACTGAACGGCTGCAGAACATTCTGGAGGGGGAGGGTGAACAGCCAGTTGTCGTGGTGCATGTTGGCACCAACGATATAGGTAAAAAAAGGGATGAGGTCCTACAAGGTGAATTTAGGGAGCTAGGAGATAAACTTAAAAGTAGGACCTCAAAGGTAGTAATCTCCCGGATTACTACCAGTACCATGGCCAGTCAGAGTAGAAATAGGAGGATAATGCAAATGAATACGTGGCTTGAAAAGTGGTGCAAGGGGGAGGGATTCAAATTTTTAGGGCACTGGGACCAGTTCTGGGGAGGTGGGACCGGTACAAACAGGACGGTTTGCACCTGGAATGGAATGGAACCAATGTTCTTGGGGGAGTGTTTGCTAGTGCTGTCGGGGAGGATTTAAACTAATGTGGCAGGGGGGTGGGTACAAGAGCAGAGAGGCAGGAGGGTGTAAAATGAGGGTAGAAGCATTAGGTAGCAAGGTGAAAGGTAAAAGTGGCAGGCAGACAAACCCAGGGCAAAAATCAAAAAGGGCCACTTTTCAGCAAAATTGTATAAGGGGTAAATGCGTTGTAAAGACAAGCCTGAAGGCTTTGTGTCTCAATGCAAGGAGTATTCGTAATAAGGTGGACGAGTTGAACGTGCAGATAGATATTAATGATTATGATATAGTTGGGATCACGGAGACATGGCTCCAGGGTGACGTAGGCTGGGAGCTGAACATCCAGGGATATTCAATATTCAGGAGGGATAGAGAGAAAGGAAAAGGAGGTGGGGTAGCGTTGCTGGTTAGAGAGGAGATTAAAGCAATGGAAAGGAAGGACATTAGCTTGGAGGATGTGGAATCGGTATGGGTAGAGCTACAAAACACTAAGGGGCAGAAAACGCTGGTGGGTGTTGTGTACAGGCCACCTAACAGTAGCAGAGAAGTTGGGGATGGTATCAAACAGGAAATTAGAAATGCGTGCGACAAAGGCAAAACAGTTATAATGGGTGACTTCAATCTACATATAGATTGGGTTAATCAAATTGGCAGGGGTGCTGAGGAAGAGGATTTTTTGGAATGTATGCGGGATAGTTATCTAAATCAACATGTAGAGGAACCAACGAGAGAGCAGGCTATTTTAGACTGGGTTTTGAGTAATGAGGAAGGGGTAATTAGCCGTCTTGTTGTACGTGCCCCCTTGGGCAAGAGTGACCATAATATGGTTGAGTTCTTCATTAGGATGGAGAGTGACATTGTTAATTCAGAAACAATGGTTCTGAACTTAAAGAAAGGTAACTTTGAGGGTATGAGACGTGAATTGGCCAAGATTGACTGGCAATTAATTCTAAAAGGGTTGACGGTGGATATACAATGGAAGACATTTAAAGACTGCATGGATGAACTACAAAAATTGTTCATCCCAGTTTGGGCAAAAGAATAAATCGGGGAAGGTAGTGCATCCGTGGATAACAAGGGAAATCAGGGATAGTATCAAAGCAAAGGATGATGCGTACAAAGTAGCCAGAAAAAGCAGCATACCAGAGGACTGGGAGAAATTCAGAGACCAGCAGAGGAGGACAAAGGGCTTAATTAGGAAAGGAAAAATAGATTATGAAAGAAAACTGGCAGGGAACATAAAAACTGACTGCAAAAGTTTTTATAGATATGTGAAGAGAAAAAGGTTAGTTAAAACAAATGTAGGTCCCTTGCAGTCAGAAACAGGTGAGTTGATCATGGGGAACAAGGATATGGCGGACCAATTGAATAACTACTTTGGTTCCGTCTTCACTAAGGAAGACATAAATAATCTGCCTGAAATAGCAGGGGACTGTGGGTCAAAGGAGGAATTGAGTGAAATCCAGGTCAGTCGGGAAGTGGTGTTGGGTAAATTGAATAGATTAAAGGCCGATAAATCCCCAGGGCCAGATAGGCTGCATCCCAGAGTACTTAAGGAAGTAGCTCAGGAAATAGTGGATGCATTAGTGATAATCTTTCAAAACTCTTTAGATTCTGGAGTAGTTCCTGAGGATTGGCGGGTAGCAAATGTAACCCCTCTTTTTAAGAAGGGAGGGAGAGAGAAAACGGGGAATTACAGACCAGTTAGTCTAACATCGGTAGTGGGGAAACTGCTAGAGTCAGTTATTAAAGATGGGATAGCAGCACATTTGGAAAGTGGTGAAATCATTGGACAAAGTCAGCATGGATTTACAAAAGGTAAATCATGTCTGACGAATCTTGTGGAATTTTTTCGAGGATGTAACTAGTAGCGTGGATAAGGGAGAACCAGTGGATGTGGTATATCTGGACTTCCAGAAGGCTTTCGACAAGGTCCCACATAAGAGATTAGTATACAAACTTAAAGCATACGGTATTAGGGGTTCAGTATTGATGTGGATAGAGAACTGGCTGGCAAACAGGAAGCAAAGAGTAGGAGTAAACGGGTCCTTTTCACAATGGCAGGCAGTAACTAGTGGGGTACCGCAGGGCTCAGTGCTGGGACCCCAGCTATTTACAATATATATTAATGATCTGGATGAGGGAATTGAAGGCAATATCTCCAAGTTTGCGGATGACACTAAGCTGGGGGGCAGTGTTCGCTGTGAGGAGGATGCTAGGAGACTGCAAGGTGACTTGGATAGGCTGGGTGAGTGGGCAAATGTTTGGCAGATGCAGTATAATGTGGATAAATGTGAGGTTATCCACTTTGGTGGCAAAAACAGGAAAGCAGACTATTATTTAAATGGTGGCCGATTAGGAAAAGGGGAGATGCAGCGAGACCTGGGTGTCATGGTACACCAGTCATTGAAAGTAGGCATGCAGGTGCAGCAGGCAGTGAAAAAAGCGAATGGTATGTTAGCTTTCATAGCAAAAGGATTTGAGTACAGGAGCAGGGAGGTTCTACTTCAGTTGTACAGGGTCTTGGTGAGACCACACCTGGAGTATTGCGTGCAGTTTTGGTCTCCAAATCTGAGGAAGGACATTATTGCCATAGAGGGAGTGCAGAGAAGGTTCACCAGACTGATTCCTGGGATGTCAGGACTGTCTTATGAAGAAAGACTGGATAGACTCGGTTTATACTCTCTGGAATTTAGGAGATTAAGAGGGGATCTTATAGAAACTTACAAAATTCTTAAGGGGTTGGACAGGCTAGATGCAGGAAGATTGTTCCCGATGTTGGGGAAGTCCAGGACAAGGGGTCACAGCTTAAGGATAAGGGGGAAATCCTTTAAGACCGAGATGAGAAAGACTTTTTCACACAGAGAGTGGTGAGTCTCTGGAACTCTCTGCCACAGAGGGTAGTTGAGGCCAGTTCATTGGCTATATTTAAGAGTGAGTTGGATGTGGCCCTTGTGGCTAAGGGGATCAGAGGGTATGGAGAGAAGGCAGGTACGGGATACTGAGTTGGATGATCAGCCATGATCATATTGAATGGCGGTGCAGGCTCGAAGGGCTGAATGGCCTACTCCTGCACCTAATTTCTATGTTTCTATGTTTCTTCGCAAAGGAAAAAAGTGGAACTTTGAAAACATCAAAACAAGAATTGGAGGAACACCTGGAAAAGGCCCACCAAGACACGAAAAGGCATGAGCAGTTAGTCATCCCACATGACATCCCGCCTATTCAACCACCTGAATTCAACCTGGACACCAGCCCTCCGAAGGAAAAGAGGTAGAGAACACTGTCCGGCGAGCAAGAGCAGCATCAGCTCCGGGGCCAAACGGAGTACCATACAAGCTCTACAAGAATGCACCGGATGTGTTACGCTTTCTATGGAAGCTCATGAGGGTGGTGTGGAAGAAGCAAACAATACCTAAGGTGTGGCGAAGGGCCGGCGGCGTACTAATACCTAAAGAAAAGGATGCATCAGACATCAGCCAATTCCGGCCAATATGTCTCCTCAACGTCGAGGGAAAAATCTTTTTCAGCATTGTATCACAAAGGCTATCCACCTATCTGGTAACAAACAAGTACATTGATACATCTGTACAGAAAGCAGGAATACCAGGATTTTCGGGCTGCTTGGAGCATACAAGCATGATCTGGCACCAGATCCAAGCAGCTAAGAAGGAAAAGAGAGACCTACATGTGATCTTCCTCGATCTGGCCAATGCATTTGGTTCAGTGCCACATGAACACCTTTGGGAATCTTTTGCCTTTTTCCATGTACCAGAGCTCATCACCACACTGGTCAAGAACTATTTCCAAGACCTGCAGCTGTGCTTCACAACAGCTGAACTCAGTACAACATGGCAGCGCTTGGAAGTAGGCATCATGGCAGGCTGCACAGTCTCACCCTTGGCCTTTACAATGGCCATGGAAGTCATCATCAGGGCCTCAAAATGGGTGGTGGGCGGTGAACGAACCAGTGCTGGGCTCCGTCTGCCACCCATCAGGGCATACATGGACGATATGACAACAATAACCACTACTGCAGCATGCACCAAGCGGCTACTTGGAAAGCTGCAGGAGAACATCAAGTGGGCCCAAATGAAAATCAAACCAAGTAAGTCTCGAAGCATCTCCATAGTTAAGGGGGTGCTTAGAGACACAAGGTTCTGCATCGGGAACGACCTAATACCAACAGTGTCTGAGCAGCCAGTAAAAATCCTGGGCAGATGGTACAACGCAAGTCTCAAGGACAAAGAGCAGGTGCAACAACTAGGGCAAGAAATTGTCAACGGCCTGGAGATCATCAATCAGACCCTACTGCCTGGGAAACTGAAGCTCTGGTGCCTACAGTTTGGACTCCTTCCTCGGACAATGTGGCCACTGACCGTTTATGAAGCTCCAATAACAACTGTGGAGAAGATGGAGCGAACCATAACTTCATACGCGAAGAAATGGCTCGGTGTCCCACGATGTCTAACTAACATCGGCCTCTATGGCAAAGGGGTCCTGGAACTACCTCTCACTAGTCTAACAGAGGAATACAAGTGTTCCAAAGTAAGACTTCAGATGACACTGAGGGACTCTAGAGACAAGACCATCAGTGCTGTTGCGCCGCCCCTAGTAACGGGCCAGAAGTGGACACCATCTGATGCAGTACAGCAAGCTTCATCAGCCCTGAGGCACAAAGACGTCGTGGGGCAAGTGCAGCAGGGAAGAGGAGGCTTTGGCCTTACGACAAGTAAACCAACTTGGCGAAAGGCCACAACATCAGAGCGAAAGACATTGGTGGTTGAGGAGGTGCGGCGACAGGAGGAGGCCGCAAGAAGTGCAAAGGCGGTCTCTCTTGCCAAACAGGGGCAATGGATGCAGTGGGAAGGTGTGGAGCGGAGGAAGATCAGCTGAAAAGAACTATGGGAAATGGAATCAAGCCAGATCAGCTTCATCATCAGAGCGACATACGACGTCCTTCCATCACCAAAGAACCTCAATCAGTGGTACGGCGAGGATCCAACCTGTGCCCTCTGCCCAACTCAAGCGACCCTCAAACACATCATGGTAGGCTGCAAGACCAGCCTCACGCAAGGGAGATACACGTGGCGGCATAATCAGGTATTAAAAAGCCTGGCAACAGCCCTTGAGAACAGGCTGTGTGCGACCAACTCCTTGCCTCCGAGAGCAAGCAACCCCTCCCACTTAATGGCGACAACCTTTGTCCAAGAAGGACAGAAAACACCTAAACATCCTTCCACTAGATCAGAAGAAGGAAACCTATGCAGGGCCCGTGACTGGAAGATGCTGGCGGACATCGGCCGACAACTAATCTTTCCACCTGAAATTGCTTCAACCAACCTCAGGCCAGATTTGGTGTTCTGGTCCCTTTCACAGAAGACTGCTTACATCATAGAGCTCACAGTTCCATGGGAGAACTCTGTTGTGGAGGCCTATGAGCGTAAGAAGCTGCGCTACACAGAGCTTGCAGCAGAGGCAACGCAGCGTGGCTGGAACATCAACGTTTATCCAGTTGAAGTGGGATGCAGAGGATTTGTTGCGTCATCTAACATCAGACTGCTGAAGGAGCTTGGAATCCACGGTCAGGCTCTGCGGAAGACCATAAGATCACTCTCAGACGCGGCTGAAAGAAGCAGCTGTTGGATTTGGCTCAAGCGGAAAGACCCATGCTGGGCCCCAAATACATCATGGTGAATCTTTGAGGCAGTTTGACACGGGACACGCGCTGAGGGCTGATCATCCTGCAGCGGGCCGCCCTTGTGGAGGGTGTATAGTATTAAAAGGCCGAAACACCCAGTGATGCAAGGGTACACTACTGATGATGTGTCCTGTGCCCAACTGTCCTGAAGGTTACCCAGGCCAAGATATACGTATACGTACCCCCCCCCCCCCCCCCCCCCGATGTTGAGCGTCGACCACTCTCAGCAATCAATGAATGTCGTGAAATGCTCCCCACCTACTGGCACAAGGGACTTCTTAACATCTAGTCCTGTGTATTTGATTCTGCTCTTATAATACTCTTATGAGAATTCTCTGGCCTTTGACACCTAACAGCATCATGTAAATTAACTTATATGTCCTAGGGATAGAAACAGAAACAGGAAAATAGGTGCAGGAGTAGGCCATTCGGCCCTTTGAGGCAGCACCACCATTCAATGTGATCATGGCTGATCATCCAGAATCAGTACCCCGTTCCTGTATTTTCCCCATGTCTCTTTATTCCTTTAGCTCTAACAGCTATATCCAACTATCTCTTGAATACATCCAGTAAATTGGCCTCCACTGCCTTCTGTGGCAGGGATGCTGAGGCAATCCTGGACAATTGACATTTGAAGGACAAATTCACAAAATTAATCCCAAATTTCCTAGCTAAAGACCTGCATCTCGTTGGGGGAAAAAAGTAAAAGATTCCATACAAAGTTTTGAAAGAAAGACTCCAACCAAACTATCGGTGCATTTTTAAATTACTGTGGTGAGAAATTAGTGTTCACAAACAGATGGTGAGAGAAAGAAACTCAGTTAGCAGCATCGCAAAAAACTGTTATTAACAACAGGTTTCATGTAAAATTCCTCGGCAAAAAAATCAAATAGCTCTTAACCTAATGATTATTTTATTAATTTGTAGGATCTAGATGTCGCTGGCAGTCAGCTTCTATTGCCTATTGCTAATTGTTCTTAAGAAGATAGTGGTCAGCTACCTTCCCGAACCCTAGCAAACCTTCACTTGAAAATAGACACAAATGCTGGAGTAACTCAGCAGGACAGGCAGCATCTCTGGAGAGAAGGAATGGGTGATGTTTGACGTCAGAAGAATGGTCCTGACCCAAAACATCACCCATTCCTTCTCTCCAGAGATGCTGCCTGAACCGTTGCTTCAGGATTTTGTGTCTATCTTCGGTGTAAACCAGCATCTGCAGTTCCTTCCTACACAATCCTTCTGGTGAAGGTACACTGATGGTGCTGTTGGGGAGGGAGTTCCAGGATTTAAACTCAGTGATAAAGGAAGGACCAACAATTTATTCCTGAATCAGCATATAGTTGTAGCTAGGAGTGGAACCTGCCGGTGACTGTGTTCTCTTACGCCTGCTGTCTTTAATCCTTCTTGTGGGGGAGACTGCAGGTTTGGGACATGATGACAGAGAAGCTTGTTGAATTAACTGGACTGCATCTGGTAGATGGTACCCACTAACACTATAGTGGAATCAGGAGCATTGGAATCAGGAGCAAAAAAATAAACTACTGGAAGAACTCAGTGGAGCAAGCAGCTTTTATGGAGGTGAGGTGAAGGCCAACGGTTTAGGGTAACAAATTACATAATTCCCATTTCTGATCATAAGATAGGAGGAAGGTCATTAATGAAGCACTAGAAGGTAGTTGGGTCTAAGATACTTACCTGAGGTACTTCTACAGTGATAACGGCAGGGGGTGGGATGAAATGGTCTCCAACAACTACAAGCATCTTCTTTTGTGTCAGATGCCATGCCTGGTAATCTCTATACCTTTAGAAACACTTTCAGTCCCTACATTCACAACTCTAAATATAACTATCTGTATGTTTTTCAAAATAAGGGCATTGTTCAATCAATATTTATTCCATGTCATTTGAACCTCAGTGAGGCTCAAACGAAATTCCATTTCCACAGCCATATAAATAAAACAATTCCTACAAGACACACAAACAATTCAATTCACACAAACATCCATCTCCTCCTCACTGTGAACCTCCTCCTCAGGAATCTCCTTAAGTCCCACGGCCATTTAAGTCCGCGCCGGGAGATGTACGGCCCTGCTCCAGGTCTAAATGTCACAAAGTTGGAGCCCCCGGCGGGCGCTGGATTGTCCCGCGGCCATTAAAGCCGCGCGGGGCGAGGTATGGCCCCGCTCCGGGACGTTCCAACCCCACGACACGGGCTGGAGAAGTTGCGTTGCGGGAGCTCCGAAAAGTGGTCTCCCACCCTGGACCCATGAGCTCCCGATGTCACAGTCCACCGGCCTGCAGCTGGAGCCTCCGAGCTCCGGAGTCGTGCCACAGCAGCGAGCCACGACCGCTCCCCATGCTCCGAGGCCGACCAGCCCCACGATGGTGAGCAGTCCGCAGCTCCGCAGGCTCCGCGACTGGAGCCCCCAGGTCGTTCCGGTTGGAGGCCGCTCCACGGTGCTAGGCTCCAACGACAACGGAGACCCGACAGGGAAAAAGTCAGGTCTCCCATGCAGGGAAGAGATTTTAAAAGTTTCCGCCGCCCCCCGCATATACACAGTTAAAAACAGTATAAAAAAAACACGAACAACTGCATTTAACTAGACAAAAAAAAACCAGACAGGCTGTAGGTGCCGCTGCAACGTGAGTCGCACTGCCAACTCTCTGTGTAATTGTGGTATCTAATCAAAGGACATCGGTTTAAACTTTAATCTCCAACAGATGAAAATCTGATGTTGCTGAGTATTTCCAGCATGTCTTAAAATATACTAAATATAAAGTAATCCTGTAATTCTTAAAAGGGTCAACCTCATCTCAACAGCAAACATGTCATCCCACTGTAGATCCTTAAGGATATAATTTGGTGTGACACTATAGAGGAAGCATAGTGTTGTATAGTGGAAGCGCGGTATTGGAAGTGACACATTTTTTAAGGTAGGATGCTAAACCGAGGACCCATTCCTCTAAATGCTTTTGTGGTGCTAGGTGAAGATGACTTTTCCTGATGTCCCAAACAATACTTGTACCTCAACCAACAACACTATTGGTGATAATCTAATCATCTAATACTCCAGTGAGACCACACCTGGAGTATTGTGTGCAGTGCTGGTCTCCAAATTTGAGGAAGGACATTCTTGTTATTGAGGGAGTGCAGCCTTGGTTCATAATGTTAATTCCCAGGATGGCGGGACTGTCATATGCTGAGATAATGGAGCGGCTGGGCTTGTATACTCCGGAATTTAGAAGGATGAGAAGGGATCTTATTGAAACATATAAGATTATGAAGGGTTTGGACAGGCTAGAGGCAGAAAACATGTTCCCGATGTTGGGGGAGTCCAGAACCGGGGGCCACAGTTTAAGAATAAGTTTAGAACGGAGATGAGGAAACAAATTTTCACACAGAGAATTGTGAGTCTGTAGAATTCTCTGCCTCAGAGGGCAGTGAAGGGCAGTTCTCTGGATACTTTCAAAGAGATAGCTAAATAGGGCTCTTGAAGATAGCAGAGTCAGGGGATATGGGGAGATGGCAGGAACGGGGTACTGATTTTGGATGATCAGCAATGATCACATTGAATGGCGGTGTTGGCTTGAAGGGCCGAATGGCCCACTCCTGCACCTATTGTCTATTGACTATTATCAAATTGTTTTTTTGGTGGGAGTTTGCTGTATATAATACTACCAACATTTCACAGAGAACTAAATCAGAAGCATATAACTGCAAGAAGGCACTTCAGAACCTTTTGCCCTTGGAGAGTTAGTTGAGTTGTCAACACCAGCAGCACAATTTCTGTGGTATAAATAATTAGATCATTTAATGCAAAACTTATCCAGATAGGAAAATTCAGAGCATTTTCTTTATCTGTCAATGTAACTCAGTGAGGCATAAAATGGCACTTCTGTCCATCACAGCTCTTTGAATTTTAAACTCCCTCTTTGTACACACTTTTCCTCAAACCATAATGTGACATGCACATTATCCCCCTCTGCTTACAATCACACTCAACACCTGCTCGTGACTGCCCTCAGAACTGCTGCCAACTGGTGACTACTGGAAAGCATTTCACTGTTCTGCTAACAGTTTTCTCACTTCATATGAAAGTTATACTTCTTTATATGCAAACCACCTCCTCCTCTTCCTCACAACTTGCTGCTTCTCCATCTCAACATGCACACTATCTAAAGCTACCTCCTACATCTAAATAACCTGATTAAGGTCCACTGACTTATTTCACTCCCACTCTTCTTCCACAACAAGCTGGTGAGCAAAAATCAAACCTGAGGAAGCCGAAACTCATTTTATAAGCCCCCCTCCTGTATAAAGAGCTAAATAAATAATATTAGAGGGTAGGTTCAACTTTATAATTGTGCAGGTGAAATATTGAATATACATTTCAGATTCAAGTTAGTTTATTGTCATATTCAACAGAATGCAATGAAATTCCTTGTTCACATACAGTTTCTAGAATAAACAGTATGTATGATAAAGATACATCTATAGCTTCAGTATTTACCACTATGTGCAGGAACAGAGTCTGAATGCAAAATTCTAATTGAGGCCTAACTGAGTAAAGTGGCATAACTTGTTTTTTGCAGCATTGTACAGTCAGTACAATATAGAGTCCTCCTAATGTAAAATATAGTTTTGTAGCTTTAAACATCAATCTTTGATGAACAATCATATACTTACTAAAACTCTCCTGTTCGAACGTTCATTAACATTCTAATTTTCAAATATTCGTTTAAGGTGTATGTGGATCTCCTACTCCAAAATCTGCCGTAACAGACATTTTTACATATTCCTGTAGGGTTTTTCCTTCTCCATGTTTTGAAAATGAGAAAATTTGGTTGATTATTTCCCCGCTTTTTTAGTAAAAAGCATCAAAAATTAAAAAAAAAAAACTGCTGCATGAGTCACAGTGCCATCTCACAGATGTTCAATCACAATGGATCTCATGTACATATGACATCACAATGGGACAGGGGTGGGAGATTGCAACCTTCACAAAGTAAGTAAGTTTATTGGCCAAGTATTCACATACAAGGAATTTGCCTTGATGCTCCGCCCACAAGTAACAACATGACATACAGTGACAGTTACAAATGACTTAGAAAACACTAAACATTAATAATAATAAAACATTAATGATAAAACACCATTGATCAAGCATGTGAATCAACAAAATACCAGATCAAAGGGAGGCTACAGATGTTTGTCTGTTGAGTAGAGCAACTACTCGTGGATAAAAACTGTTTTTATGTCTGGCTGCGGCAGCTTTGACAGTCCGGAGTCGCCTTCCAGAGGGCAGTGATTCAAAGAGTTTGTGGCCAGGGTGAGAGGGGTCAGAGATGATCTTGCCCGCTCGCTTCCTTGCAGTGTACAGTTCATCAATGGAGGGAAGGTTGCAGCCAATAATTTTCTCTGCTGATCGGACGATTCGCTGCAGCATCCAGGTGTCGTGCTTGGTGGCTGAGCCAAACCAGACCATGATGGAGAAGGTGAGAACAGACTCTACGATGGCCGTGTAGAATTAGACCATCATTGCCTGTGGCAGATTGTGCTTCCTCACCTGCCGCAGGAAGTACATCCTCTGTTGTGCTTTTTTGACTGTGGAGTCGATGGTAGCCCCCCCCCCCCCACTTAAGGTCCTTGGAGATGATGGTTCCCAGGAACTTAAAAAAACTCCACAGATGTGACTGTGGTGTTGTTGATGGGTGAGTGGGGTGAGGGGAGGGGGAGCTCTCCTAAAGTCTACAATCAATTCCACTGTCTTAAGAGCATTGAGCTCTAGGTTGTTGCTACGGCACCAGGACGCCAGCTGTAACACCTCCTGTCTGTAGGCAGATTCCTCCCCATCCTGGATCAGTCCAATCAGGGTTGTGTCGTCCACAAACATGAGATGCTTGACAGAGGTGTCTGTGGAGGTGCAGTCATTGGTGTAGAGAGAGTAGAGGAGAGGAGTGAGTATGCAGCCTTGCGGTGCTCCTATGCTGAGTGTTTGCGGGTCCGAGATGTGCTTTCCCAGCCGCGCATGCTGCTTCCTGTCTGTCAGGAAGTTGGTGATCCACTGACAGAGGGGTTCAGGCACAGTCAACTCGGAAAGTTTGGAGGGTAGTAGCTCTGGCACAATGGTGTTGAATGCAGAGCTAAAATCAACAAACAGGATCCTCGCATAGGTCCCCTGGCGGTAGGATGAAGTGCAGGCCCAGGTTGACTGCATCATTCACAGATCTATTGGCCTGATATGCAAACTGCAGAGGTTTGTGATATTTTTCAGCATGGCCAGCACAAGCCTTTCGAGTGTCTTCATGACTACAGAGGTCAGTGCAACAGGCCTGTAGTCATTAAGACAAGTAATCATTGCCTTTTTGGGTACTGGGATAATAGTGGAAACTTTGAAGCAGGCAGGGACAGTCAATGTTTGCAGGGAGCCAATGAATAATCTTAATATATCAAAGGGGTAATTAGTGTGTGTGTGTGTGTGGGGGGGGGGGGGGGGGGGTTAGTGTGTGTGTGTGTGTGTGTGTGTGTGGGGGGGTGTGGTTAGTGTGTGTGGGGGAGGGGGTGGTTAGTGTGTGTGACGCTGCAGGCCCCCTCCACCCCCGCAACGGCCCCCCCTCTCAGCCCCCCACCCTCTCTGCCCCCTCCCTCTGAAGGGAATGCCCTACTTCCCATCCCCCCCCACTCCCCCTTCTTCCTCCCCCTCCCCCTCCTGCCCTCTGCTCCTCCCATTACCCTCCTCCACCCACCCTCTCCCCTCCTTCACCCCCTCTCTACTACACCCTCCTCGCCTCCTATACCCCCCTCCCCTCCTCCACCCCCTCCCTCCACCAATCCCTCTCTCCCCTCCTACAACCCCCCTCTCCCCTCCTCCAACCCCCTCCCCCTTCTCTCCCCACTCCCCCCTCCTCTCTCTCCCCCTCCTCTTCCCCCCTCCTCTCTCTCCCCACCTCCTCTCTCCCCCTCTACTCTCTGTACCCCCTCCCCTTCTCTCCCCTCCTCTCTCTCCCCCCCCCCTGTGTATGTGGGGGGTGGTTAGTGTGCGTGTGAAGCTGCAGCACCCCCCCTCCACAAACGTGCTTTGGGGAAACAGACCCAGCGGGTCTGCACTTGGTCTAGTACACTATAAATTCCAAACATCTCTTTCAAGACTGGCATAATTCATTTCTTGCAATGTATGTGCAATGCTCATCCCGAGACAACTGGATTCCCGACTTCCTCATCAGCAGACCGCAATCAGTACAAATTGGCAACAACAATTCCTGCTCGATAACAGTGAGTGACTACGTGAAGAACCCCGCCTGGCGCTGGAAACGTCATTACGTCGACGCTGACGGCAGAAGCAGGAGCTGCACAGACAGCTCCTCGACAGCGGTAGGTTCGGAACCGGCAGGTAAGTGCTGTTGAAAAAAATTTTTAGGACTGGAAAACTCCGTGCCTGGTGGAAACCAGGATTTTAAAGGTTTTTAAAAACAAACTAAAAGTTTAAATTGAACAGATATACTCTGTTAAAATAACGGAGTTTTAAAAAGAACGTCCCAGGGGAATACCCAGCGATCCGGACGAGAGATTAATTACGGGGCCGGTTCCGATACTGATACCGTTAAAAATACGGTAGAGAGGTAAAAATGCTCCACAATCTTTTGGCAGGGAATTTTAAAAGACAGAAAGGCTGTACTTTAAAAAAGTTAATAAAAATCGCGATATGGAGAAAGTACTCCAAAATATAAAAAGAGACAAGGGTCACAGTACCCAAACAGCCCAAAAAAGACCCTGAGGGGCTTGAATATACAAAATATGGCTATGTGCCAAATTGAGAATTGAACCCTGGTTTAAGGGTGGAGGAAGTCTCTTTGGATATAATTCCAAGTGGATCAGGGCTGCAAAAGACAGACCCTGCAAGTGGTGATGTGAATTATGAATGCACACCACAAATAAAAAAAGTGAGGCCAGATGTGCCTGAGATAGCAAAAGATTTTGCTATATCTAAAGGAAGTGGTGAGGCTATGGAAGAAAACCTAGCTGCCAACATTAATTATATGGTATCTCACCAACTTCAAGAATACGATAAAACTTTTATGTTTTATTAAAATATCAACGGTAAATACGTTTATAAATATCCATGTCTCAAATAATATGAGATATAAGAAATACAATTTCAAAGTATTTCAAAATGGTGCAAATAAGTAATACTTTCAAAATAAAATAAATTGCCATCAGTTGTGGAGCTCAATAGTAAGAAATATATATAATTTACCGAATCTGCACTATAGGTTTGCAGATCAATACAAATCAGGATATTAAACTCCTGATTATTATAGAATAAACCTGCCTTATGATAAATCAAAGATATTAATTACAAAAGAACAGACTACTGATCTTTAAACTTTGGGGAGAAAAACTATGATCCAATGAAACATTTTGATAATGGATCGAAACAAAGGCAAAGATCTTTTAACTTGCGGTGAAAAAACTATGATCCAATGAAAGATTTGATAATGGATCAAAACAAAGGCAGAAGTGGTATAACCAAACATAGCCTTATCTAAACCTATATAATTGGGGAAAGAAGGCTTGATGTACGTTGAAAAGGTGCAAACATCTGGTTACAAAATAAGTTCATGAAATCTCCAATTATGGGGAATTACAGGTGTATTATGATTGTTAACCAATATAACTAAGGAAGGATTGGTTCACCTGTATAAGAAAACTTTAAAAATTGATTTCAGGTTTGCACTCAAAAGTAATTTTAATAAGAAGGGGTACATACATGTATATTATAAAATTACCTCAGTGTAAAGATTTCATGGTATAAACCATACAAAACATCATTATATTTACACTTCCACAGTGTAAGAAAAGGAAACATCTAGAACATGGAAAAACTGTTGTGATTAACAAAGTGTTAATCAATATTACAGGTGCTTGAAATTAATTAAAGTGGGTCAAGCTGTACAAGTTAAAACATTGTCCAAACAATCAATCAGTTCAAGGCTGTTAAACCGAATACTGAAGGAACAATTATACTGATAAAAGATCAGCACTTGCACTAATGAGGTCATGGTCATGGGTTATCTCGATTACATTTAAATTGGAAGAGATAAGAGCAGCTGCAAATTAGTGCCTGCCACTACAAACCTGGTGGTAGGTAAGGACCTGACCCATTACATAAAGCATATGCTCAGGCATTAATAAAATATTTATAAATTCTGACATACTTTGTCCCTCCATTAGGATTAGGTACAAAAATAAATAAAGTTCCAAAAGAAGGAATACAGAAGCTTATAAGAATATGTATGCCTTGTGAAGAGGCTTATGCAAAATATCAAATGATATGTTATCATTATTAAAGTAATGTAAAAAAGGTTCATAAGCTGCTTCAATTATAAGATTAACAGCTGTTGCAAACTGAAGCAAGTGTTACAGATGATGTACAGCTTCTGTGAATGTTTGGGTAAAGATAAGAATATTATCTATTCTTATAACAATAATTGATATGTCTCTTGTTCGGACTGCAGACAATAATACCAGGCGAACATAAATGGTTTGTCCTAAGAAATTTTCCAAACATTCGTATTAATTGTTGAAGTATAAGGAGTTATGGATTAAAAGATCAATTGTTTTATTATGGAACTGTCCATGTCGTATCAAGATGAACAATACCACGGCTGTGGCATATGTTAACAATGGTCAAATTTGGGAGGAAAACATATTGTCATTATTTTGCATTACTTACGATTAAGCTGGTTGTGTACAGATTAAATCACTGATCTTTCAAATGTTTCTTGTGGTTCACAAGATAAGTCAAATAACAATCATGGGATTATCTAAGTAAACAGATGTGGCATATTTTAAAGTTTAGTCCACCTGTTTATCTCTAAGGAAGAGACAATGGTATCGGAAGATAACAAATTTGGGAGAAAAAACATATTGTCATTAATATGGATTACTTACGATTAATCTGATTGCATACAGATTAAATCACCGATCTTTCGAATATTTCTTGTGGGTAAACCAAGAGCAGTGAAGGTGGATGCTTTTCTCCCAATTACATGAGGAAAAGATTTCTTTGTGTTCCTCATTTTTTGTTAATAGGGCAGTGTCTGATGAAAATGTAGCGGGACACTGCCAGAGGCATTTTTGGTGGCCTAATACGGGTCCTTTATGGTTTCATAAATATTGTGTGATTTTGAACTGCTAGTGATGATTCATAGTGGCAGCAATTTATTGAAGTCAAAAAAGGGGTCTCCCTTCGCTCTTTGGATACTGCTGCACCCACTGGGATCTCCAGGTTTGAGAAACCCTGCAGTAATTTATTGTTGTACAAAAAACCTCCATGACATGAAAATATGAATTTGACTATCTACAGGTTGACCAGACCATCACAACAGCTGATGGTCAAAGAAGTCTATGAATGTTAACCAATATAACAATATATCAATAAAATAATTATGTATAAAGAAGTGTTATACCTGCAATTTGCAGAAATAAGTCTAAAAAACAATATTTTGTTATAAGAAATTGGAGGTCTGTATATACAGTAAAGTTATTTTATCATATTAGATATATGTGAATTCCTTGTGGATTGCATTTTCTAAGTATCTAATTGATAGAGCCAATAATAGGGCTCAGAGTGTTACCGTCTTATAAACGGACAATATATTAACCAAGAAGTTATCAGATGCATTCATAATATCCCAATATGGAAAGGGATATATATGTAAATGTTAATAAATATATATATATATATATGTGTGTGTGTATATATATATATATATATATATATATATATATATATATGATATATATATATATATATATATGTGTATATGTATATATAATCTGTCCAAAATTGTAAAAAATATAAAGGCAGGAGATAAATAATCTTGAAATGCCTTAACAAATGGACTCTAACGCTATCTATGATTCAAAAAACTTAAACATTGAAAATAATAATTCTGATAACTTTAGTATCAATATAAGAGTGCAAACATTGCAAATGTTACGTTATAATTGCATGTGGATACAAATTGCATTATCATATATGTTTATGAATCTACCAAACAAAGCACACCAAGAAGACCTGAAACGAAGGTAAACCTATAAGCATATCCTGCCGGCTTTAAGTTGTGTGTGTGTGTGTGTGAACATTGATGAAAATGTTGCAGTAGGTAAGAGTCTCTGTGTCAATGAGACTGCTTATTACACACAAAAACCACGTTGGGTTCAGTAAAAACTGATGGTTATAGAGGAATGTATTTCTAGATGGTTAAAAATTGGATACATTCAGTAGGAACTAGACACTGAAAGGTGGAAAATCACTCTGTTAATGAGGAAAATACATTCACAGGAATGGCACAGGATGAGCCACTCGAGCAAAGATGCAAGGCCGCAGGAGGCTGTAGATTACTGTTAAAGTAAAAAGGAACCAGTCATGGTGTCAGATTTAGACACGCAATGTTCGGTTCTCTATAATTGTTGCTTTGTCATGCCATAAAAATATATATATCAATTGGTATTTGTGATAAACTTGCCTTTCAATGGAAAGGGCATTATTTTCATTTTTTATAATGTGAAATAATTTATCACATAACTTGAGGCAATGTTTGGGGAAAATGTATTCGCTCGTTATTGTGTTAAATGAGCCGTACTGTCGTATGGAATAAATTCTACGACACGAAAAACACAGAAATCTTCAAACTCTTCACGTAGTCACTCACGTGACTCCGAAGTAAAATAGTAAGATTAAACGAGAACTTACCAGTTCGAAGTTTGATCGTTATTTTTTGAGGAGTAACGATGAGGGATTACGTGCCCTCCACTCCCCACCCTCATAAAATAAATGATCATCTGGTAGTTCTAAATCTATGATGAGCCTTACTATCTTACTCCGGCTATTTGTGTTCTGTGTTTTTCATGCCGCTGCTTTGAAGTATGCCGTTTCCAGCGCCAGGCGGGGTTCTTCATGTAATCCCTCATCGTTACTCCTCATAAAATAACGATCAAACTTCGAACTGGTAAGTTCTCGTTTAATCTTACTATTATACTTCATTTCACATCACTGTATTTTATGATTTTGATAATCCTAATCAGAAATGATTACCTGCTACTGCAGTGCATCAAGCCATTAATGGATGTTCTTCTGGGGTGGTTTTAATTCTATAGATTGTTTTACAATTCTCATTGATTTCAGACAAGTTGCAAAATAAGTGTAGGAAGGAACTGTAGATGTTGGTTTATACCGAAGATAAATACAAAGTGCTGGAGTAACTCCAGCATCTCTGACAAAAAGGATTGGTGATGTTATGAAGGTTGGAACCGGTGAAGGTCGGAACCTTCTTGAGACTGAATGTAGAGGTGTGTGTGGGGGGGGAGAGAGAGACTGGAGGTAGGAGAAATCTAGAACAAATCAGGGCTGGTGACAGATAACCAAGGAAGGGTGGAGCCCACAATGGCCCATTGTTGGCTGGGGAAGAGGTGATAACAAAGGGATACAGGGATGCAAAAAGTGGAACTGGTAGGATGACTAGGGTGGAGGAAGGGTGGGGAGAGAGGGAATGCAGGGGTTACTTGAAATTAAAGAAATCAACGTTTTATACTGCTGGGTTGTAAACTGCCCAAGCAAACTATGAGAAGCTGCCCCTCCAATCAGCATGTGGCCTCACTCTGACATTGGAAGAGGCCTAGGACAGAAAGGTCAGTATGGGAATGGGAGTTAAAATGTATAGCAAGCGGGAGATCGTGTAACCCAAGGCTAACTGAGTGTAAGTGTTCAGCGAAACAATTGCCCAGTCTGGGCTTGGTCTCACCGACATACAGGAGCCTACACCGGGAACAATGGATACAACAGATAAGTGTATGAGGAGGTGCAAGTAGATCAGGTTGGAGGAGGTGCAAGTGAACCTCTGTCTCACCTGAAAGGACTGTCGGGGTCCCTGGATGGAGGAGGACAGGTGTTGCATCTCCTGCAGTTGCAGGGGAAAGTTCCTGGGGAGCAGTCTCTGCGGAAAGCAGAAAGGGGTGGAGATGAGAAGATGTGACTAGTGGTGGGATCCCGTTGGAAGTGCAAAAATGTCAGAGCATGATGTGTTGTAAGCGACAGCTGATGGGGTGAAAGGTGAGCACTCTGTCCGTGCTATGGCTGGGGGGAGGGGGGAGCAAGAGCTGAATTACAAGATACAGAGGAGACACATGTGAGGGCCTTATCTGTGATAGAAGAGGGGAATCCCGATTCCTTAAAGAATAAATACATCGTGGATGTCCTCGAACAGAAAACCTCATCTTGGCAGCTGATGCAGCGAAGATGGAGGAATTGGGAGTAGGGGATAGAGTCTTTACAGGAGGTAGGGTGGGGAAAGTATAGTCCAGATAGCATTGGGAGTCGGTAGGTTTGCAATACATGTCAGTTGATATTCTATCTCCTGTGATGGAGGTGGTGAATTCAAGAAAGGGAGTGGGAGGTGTCGGAGATTGTCCAGGTGAATTTCAGTGCCGGGTGGAAGTTAGTAGTGAAGTTAATAAAGTCCATGAGTTTGCATGGGTGCAGGATGTTGCCCCGATGCAGTCATCAAAATAGCGGAGATACGTCTGAAGAAGGGTCTTGACCCGAAACATCACCCATTCCTTCTTTTCAGAGATGCTGCCTCACCCGCTGAGTTCAACATTTTGTGTCTACCTAGCAAAGATAGAGTTCAGGGATAGGACCTGTATACACCTGGAACAGGGATTGTTCGATGTACTCAATAAGGAAGTGGGAAGAGTTGATGGAGAAGTTCTTATGGGTGAGGACCAGCTCCGATAGGCAGGGAGAGTGTTCATACAGGGAAATTGGCTAGGTCTGCGGTCGAGGGAGAAGCGGAGGGCTTTAAGGCCTTCCTGGTGGGGGTTGGAGGCATAGAGCTACTGAATGTCCATTGTAAGGATGAGGAAATGGGGGCCTAGAAACCAAAAGTCATTAAAGAGTCATGTACATAGCTCCTCAGTGGAGAGCCATAATATTAGCTATATAGGACAACACAACATTGTAATTTTATGACTGTGATAGTGCTTGACCTTCCAACTTGTGTGTAAGGCAAGTTAATAAAGTGACCTGACTTTTGGTCTCGGGATGGTGGCTGAGGGAGGGACACTGGGGTAGAATTTTAAAACATTTAAACATGTGAATCTGGGCATAGAATGTAATCCTGAGAAAATGCAAGCATGTGCAAAGTGGCATCAATCCACTAGCACAGGACAAGTGGTGGCCAGTTTTAATATAACAGTGATTCATCACAACGGACTTACCAGTAGTTTTGCAATTTAAGTTTGGTTTAATAAATTTCCTGCAATTCCTGGCAGTAAAAGCAAAGCAAGAGATCCCAGCAATTCAGAGGGTAAAGCCAGTTAAGGGAAATATGCCAATTAATACTGAATTCTCACAACTGTTGTTTTTCCTTGTGAGAAAGGAGATATTAATAGAAGTAGTGTTGTGAGGTTTGTTTGCGGAGATGGGAGTCTAAATACTTAGTTTTGTGGTGCAATTTCTGAGGTGGCATCTACATTTTGGGGAGGTACAGTGGACCAGCTACTGGAGCTGCTGCATTCCACATAATTTCAGATTCAATCCTGATCTTGGGGACTATCTGTGTGCAGTTTGCCATTCTCCTTTCCATCATTGCCTCTCAAAGATGTGCAGATCTATAGATTAGTAGGGTGAATAAAAGTGGGGTCAGAGTAAATGTGTATTTGATGGTTGGCGCAGTCCCTGTGTCAAAGGTCCTGTTCGCATGCGGTGTGACTTTGTGACTTTGAAGCTCTGATTAGCATGAGTGCAAACTTTGCTGGCTCTCAGATGTGTACCAAAATGACGGGCACCAGAGGCAATAGGTATATCCATGGCATCTTCAGCCTCAGAAGAAGTTTAATTGGATGAGTAACAGCCTGCAGGTAGGATATCAGCAAAGTGATAGAGCTGGCAGAAGGCCACATCCCTCACACAGCATCTCAGGCAGAGGATAAGATTCACTTTAGTGTCTTTCAGACCTCATATCAGGTTTTGGCAAACATTGCAGCATTCCGCAAGCTGTGTTCCTACTAACTGGACCTGGTGGCTGCACTTTATCAGTGCCCTCAACCATCTTGGCTGTGGATCCTTTCAAGGCTCTGCTGAAAGCAATTGCAGGATTTCCTACCTGGCTTCACAAAATACATAAAACTAGTAGATTATGTTATTTTTTTACACTACAGGCAATTAACTTCATTTTGGCTGTGATGATGCCAAGGAAATTGAGAAAGCAGTTTGTTTTGTTTCTCTCTTTGACACTCCACAGGTTCCTGTGCCATTTACTGCATTCACATGGCATTTAAAACATCCATTCATACGCAAGAATACTTTAATTTCACCTACTTATGAAAAATCTAATATAATATCAGAGAGTCGCATTTCAATTGTTGTTATCATCAGGAAAATATGTTTGGTATTTATTTCTACCACAGGGAAGCTGGAAGGCCTCTATCTCCCACCTCTGGTAGCCGAGTACACAGATACCCAGTCTGAAGAACGGCCTCGACCCAAACGTCACACATTCCTTTTCTCCAGAGATGCTGCCTGTCCCGCTGAGTTACTCCAGCTTTTTGTATCTATCTTCGGTTTAAACCAGCATCTGCAGTTCCTTCCCTCGCAGATACTCAAGTTGTGCCAGTGTGGGGCCCCTCCTCCTCTTCCTACTCTTCCCCTGTTTTATGTTTGGTTCTCTTTTCTGCAGGTTAGAGTGATGTGTTGAATGGTGTTCATTGACTGATGGTAAAAATGATAGTGTAAAGATGAATGTGGATGATAGGTGATGCTGGATCCATAGATGGGCTTCTAAAAAGCACACAAACAATGGGCCCGCTGCAGCTAGTGCAACGGGTAAGTTAGTGCCAGGTGTAACATGTTGCACTGTAATGCCCCTGTCCCACTTAGGAAACCCGAACGGAAACCTCTGGAGATTTTGCGTCCCACCCAAGGTTTCCCTGCGGTTCCCGGAGGTTTTGTCAGGTTCCCGGAGGTTTTTTCAATTTTTTGAAATAATTCGCTGGAACATAGAAGAAACGGAAACCACTTTTGACCATTAGGGAGACTGACAAAAACCTCCGGGAACCGCACGGAAACCTTGGGTGGGGTGCAAAGTCTCCAGAGGTTTCTGTTCAGGTTTCCTAAGTGGGACAGGGCCTTAACAATCCGCTTCAATCACAAAACAGTAAAACAAAACTAATGTTGTAGTTAAACAGGAAGAGTTTAAAATATTGGGTGAATTAGACATAGTAAGATGAAGTTTAAGGGGTTCAACACTTTTGAACTTGAATCAGCTGTGGGAGACACATAGAAATTGTTTATTACATAGAACATTGAACAGTACAGCACTGGAACAGTTCCTTCGGCCCACAATGCCTGTGCCAAACATGATGCCTTGCTGAACTAATCTCATCTGCCTGCAAATGATCCATTCCCTGCAAATCTAAAAGCTTATCTAAAAGCTTCTTAAATGCTGCTGTCGTATCTGCCTCCACCGCCATCCCTGACAATGCGTTCCAGGAGGCCCCCACCACCCTCTGTGGAAAAAACTTGTCCCACACATCTCCATTATATTTTCTCCCTCTAACCATACAGCTACCTGTATGTTCATTAGTGTTGGATATTTCCACTGGGTAAATGATTATGACTGCCTATCCTATCTATGCCTCTCAAAATGTTTTATAGACTTCTATCACGTATCCCTCCAACCTCCGATGTTCCAGAGAAAACAATCCAAGTCTATCCAACCTCTCGCTGCAGCTGAAACCCCCAAAACAGGCAGCATTCTGGTAAATTCTTATAGTCTTTACTGACTAAAAGAGTAGTGGCAGAGGACTAGTTATTTAAAAAAAAAATGGATGGGATAAATTAATTAATTGCACACCAGTCTGTTTAACTTTCAAGCCTCTTCCTTTTTAGTCAAAGTCTCTCTGTGTCTTGACGATTGCATGGTACTTTATCGAGCACCTTTTGGAAATCTACAAATATTGCATCGATTATATTTCTATCATCAATCCTTTCATTACCTTCATCAAAAAACACCATAAAGTTTCTTAAACATAGTTTGCCAAACCTTTGTTAAGTTAGTTAAACACAATTTGCCTTTAATAAACCCATTCTAGCTTTCTCAGTCCATGACTGCTAATTCTTTTTATTGTTACTATAATTTTTCCCACCATCAAAGATAAACTGACATGTATAGAATTATTGGGTTGTAACATTAATAATTTTCCAGTCATCGGGCTAAACTATTAATGTTTAGGAGATTAAGGCAAGGGCCTTAATATGATCCTTCACTTCCATCATCTACTCAGAATGCACAACATCTGAACCAGGTTAATTATCTACCTAAAAGCAGCCAGTCTTTCCACTATTTCTCTCAATCAATTTTTGGAGTTTCAGAACCTTGTTACCTTTTCTTTTGCTTATTCTCCAGCACTGGCACCTTCCTTCTTGGTGAAAAATTATGTAAAATATTCACTGAATATCTCAGCCATATTTTCAGCCTCCGTGAGTGGTGCTGCAATATAGCTGCTGTCTTACAGCACCAGAGACCCAGGTTCAATCCTGACTATGGGTGCTGTATGAATGGAGTTTGTATGTTCTCCCTGTGACTGCATAGGTTTTCTCCAAATGTTCCAGTTTCCTCCTACATTCCAAAGACATGCAGGTTTGTTCGTTAATTGGCTTTTGTAAATTGGCCCAAGTGTGTCTAGGATAGAATTAGTGTACAGGTGATCGTTGTCTGGCATGGATTCAGTGGGCCGAAGGGCCTCCTTCCATGCCGTCTCTCTATGACTAAAACTAAATGAGTACATTTACTTGTTTGATCAGTCTGACTTCTCCTTTCCAATCTGCTGCAATGGTTTCTCATGTTCTCTTTTTCTCAATAATTTAATTTTGCTTCCCTCTGTAATCAGTCTGATTCTAATTTGCATTAACAACTTGGCAATTGTCAAATACTCTCATTTCATCCTCTTTCTACCCTCTTTCTTTCAGGTTTTTAAAAGCTCTAGTTTTAATTTCCCTTTACTTTTTGCTCATAGGAATATTACCAGAGTGTAATTGAAACATTTCTATTTTAAGGCCCTCTATTGTTCATTTATAGAATTGTTTGCCAACATTTGATTCCAATTCAGAGTTATATCTTTTTTTTTTGTAAAATATTTTTATTAGAAGTAAATACATATTAAGAAGGAATAACATAACATCAAAAAAGAAAAACATATTATTCGTCACATACATTCTTAATATTTTTAAAGTTTACAGTAGTTCTTATTTATACTTCTATATTTTTTATTATTTTATAACAGAAATAAAATAGTAAAGAGAAATAATAAAAAAGAAATAAAATAGAAGTAGAAAATCAATAAAATGAGTGGAGTATAAAGCAAGATATTCTTCATTAGAGATATATGCGTGGTCTATTGTATATAGTTCTTCATCTATTCCTTCATTCAGGCTTCAGTCAGGCCCTCGCACCGGACCTCCTTGACCCTTTAAGTATTCAATAAATGGAGACCATATTCCTCTGAATTGATCTAGCTTGTCCAAAAGGACAAGTCTTAGTCTTTCCAGGTGAAATGTCTCCGACATTTCTGTAATCCACATTTTGATTGTGCGGGATGTAGGACCTTTCCAAAATCTTAGTATTAGTTTTTTACCAATTATTAAACTATAACCAATAAAAAATATTTGCTGTGTTGTTAGTAGATGATCCGTTTCTATTATTCCTAATATGATAAATTTTGAGTCTGGAGTCAGATTTGCATTAACTACTTTCGAGATTATGTTAAAAATTTCTATCGAAAAATTAGTAATTTTTATACATTTTGTGAATGAATGCGATAGATTAGCTTCTAAATGCTGACATTTATCACATATAGCAGAAACATTTGAAAACATTCTGTTTAATTTGGATTTCGAAAAGTGTAATCTATGTAAAACTTTAAATTGTATCAGGGAGTGAGTGAGCAGTGGTGTATATGTTGTAAACTTTCATTCCATACTTCTACACTAATTGTTTGTCCTAATTTGTTTTCCCATGCTATATTTCCAAGTTTGGTAAATCATTTTCCAGTAAAATATTATAAATATATGATATTAATTTTTCAGTATTCGGATATTTATTTAGACATTCATCTAAAATTTCTGTCTTTCTATTTCTAAAATCCTGTGTGTTTGATTTAACATAGTCTCTAATTTGTAAATATCTAAAGTATTCTTTTGAGTGTAATCCATAATTTTGTTGTAATTCCTGAAATGAAAGGAATAAACTTTCCCTGTAGAGATCATCCATCTTATTTATTCCATAGTTCTTCCATTTAAAAAAACATTTATCCATCATTGAAGGTTTAAAAGTGATGTTATTTGCAATGGGAAGAGCCAGTGGTATACTTTCTAATTTTAATGTTTTCTTTAATTGTTTCCAAATACGTATGTCACTTTCTATTATTGGATTTCCTCTATAAATTTTTTAATGTATTTTAGTATTAGCAAATAAAATCGCGCTAATTTCAAAAGGTGAACAATCTTCCTTTTCCATTTTTAACCAGTTTGGTTGTTTATCTACTTCTTCCAACCAAAATTCATATTTTTAGTATTAACTGCCCAATAATAAAACATAAAATTAGGCAATGCAAAACCTCCATTCTTTTTTGATTTACATAGATATTTTTTATTTATTCTATGGCTCTTATAATCCCAAATAAAGTTGGTAACTATAGAGTCCACTTTCTTACAAATTTTTTTAGGAAGATATATCGGGATCAGTTGAAACAGGTATAATAATTGCGGAAGAAAAATCATTTTTATCGCATTAATTCTACCTAGCATTGAAATAGGTAATGTTTTCCAATATAGGATATTTTAAAGTAGTTTATTCAATAGGGGTGGGAAATTAGATTTAAATAAAGAATCGTATCTTTTTGTTCCATGAATTCCAAGATACTTGATTTTTTCATTTGCTATCTTAAAAGGATATTGTTGTAATATATGTGAGTTATTTCCCATTATTGGCATAAGTTCACTTTTATTCCAATTAATTCTATATCCTGAAATCAATCCAAATTGAGTTATTAAATCTAATAAGTTAGGAATACTAATTTCCGGCTTTGTAATATAAAGTAATACATCATCTGCATATAAAGAGATTTTATTTTCAGTTTCTTTGGTTTCATACCCGTATATTTCAAAACTCTCGGCTATCTAAATTTGGTTTCATACCCGTATATTCAAAACTCTCGGCTATCTTGATTCTTTTCTCTCCCTTCTCGAATACCCACGATCCTTAGGTTCTGTCTTCTCTGGCGTCCTTCCAACTAGGTACATTTATCAGTAATTTTGCCCAGTAAGTCAGATAAACGTTGATTTTCTTTGAGAAGTGTTTTCGTAGTCTGAGTACTTGTTTCGACTAGTTCTTCAAGGTTCTTTATGGCTGTCGACTGTTCCTTGATTTCTTCCACTACAGGTTCCATTTCTATTTCCACCTTATTTTCGATTTTTTCATTCATCTCTTCCACTATACTTGCAGATTGATCCGTCAATATTTCTGCAATTTCCTTTCGGAGTTTGTCAGATATTTCGTGGCCGAGGTATTAATTTCAGACTTTAACTTTTTCAAATCCTCCTTGATTTTTTCTATTTCTTCCTTAATATTCATTTTTGCCAATTCAGTCTTTAATTCCAACTTTAACTCAGCCATTTCTTCTACAAAAAAAACTTTAAGCATGGAACATGATCCTCTGCTCAACTCACCCAGGCTGACTAAGGTGTCCATCTATGCTAGCCTCATTTGCCTGCATTTGATCCATAATCCTCTAAAACTTTTCTATCAATGTACCTATCCAAATGTACAGTATTTTAAATGCCCGTATAGTACCTGCCTAGATGATTTCCTCTGGCAGCTCTTTCCAAATACCCACCACGCTCTGCATGAAAAAAAGTTGCCTCTCAATTTCCTAATAAGTCTTTCCCTACTCACCTTAAACCTATGTCCTTGAATTCTTGATTGCACTATCCTGGTAAAAGACTGTGTTCATTCACTCTAACTAGGCTGCTCGATTTTATATAAATCTATGTCTCCTATATTTCAAAGAATAAAGTCTCAGTCTGCCCAACCTTTCCCTATAACAGTCCCTCGAGTCCTGGTCACTTTTAAATACAGATCAGAAAATGTTAGCAAAGACAGCAAGAAGATTGAGTAAATATATTAGTAAATTGATAAATCCTGATCAAACAGGATTTATACCCAAAAGACATTCATTTAATAATTTGAGATGCCTGTTTAATATAATGTACTCAGATAAAACGGAGGAAGAAGATATATCAATTGTTTCTCTGGAAGCAGAGAAAGCATTTGATCAGCTAGGGTGGCAGTATTTATATAAAGTATTGCAAAAATTTAATATGGGAGAGAATTTTATTATATGGGTAAAATTATTATATGATAAACCGACGGCAAGAATATTAACCAATAATATGTTATCTCCAAAATTTCAATTATCGAGGGGCAATAGGCAGGGGTGTGCTTTATCACCTCTGCTATTTGCCCTTATGATAGAGCCCCTGGCTGAAAGTATAAGAATTCATCCGAATATTCAGGGATATAATACAAGGGACTCAAATAATAAAATTTCATTATATGCAGACGATATACTTTTATACATTACAAATTCACAAACGAGCATACCAAACTGATTAAATTTAATAGAGGAATTTGGTTCTTTTTCTGGATATAGAATAAATTGGAATAAAAGTGAAATCATGACTTTAAAACCTCAAGAATCTACACACTTATTAAAATTCCCCTTTAAAATTGCAACAGAAAAATTTAAGTATGTGGGTATTCAAATTACCAGAAAATACAAAGCATTATTTAATGCTAATTTTATGCCTTTAAACACAACGCGTTGATTAAATTCTGGAAAACATTTCCGTTATCATTAATAGGCAGAATAAACGCTATAAAAATGATCTTTTTACCACAAATATTATACCTATTTCAATTCATACCATTATATATACCAAAAAACATTTTTTTAAACTAGACTCTATATTACCAAATTTATCTGCGACTATAGATCACACAGAATTCAAAGAAAACACTTGTGCAAACCAAAAGACGTTGGGGAACTTTCAGTTCCGAGCTTTTTGTATTACTATTGGGCAGTGCATATTAATAATATAATTTACTGGCTGGACAGTTCTACCCAACAGACAGAATGGATAAGAATGGAGAAAGAGGACTGTTCTCCTTGTAACATAGGAGCGACCCTCTTCTCCCCGATAAAACAGAACATCATATATAAGAATAACCCAATAATACATGATACAATAAGAATTTGGATACAAATAAAATTAACCTTAAAATTAAGAAACCTATCATTGTTAATGCCAATAGTGAATAATCCTTCATTTAAACCATCTCTTATTGATAAATCATATAATCAATGGGAAAGAATGGGAATTAAAAGGACTGGTGATATGTATGAAATGAGAAATCTGTTATCATTCCAACAATTACAATTAAAATTTAAACTGAAATATAACCAATATTTTAAATATCTTCAGATCTGCGATTTCATGAAAAAATACATACAAAGATATCAAGACATATCTTTAGATCCACTGGAAGAAACAATGAATATTAAGGCTGACTCACAGAAATTAATATCATATTTATATAATAGTATTTTAAATATAGACTTACCATCAACAGAGGCACTTAGAGAAGAGTGGGTTCGAGAATTAATGATAAAAATTACAAACATGGGAAAAGTATTTGATATATATACACAAATGTTCGCTTAATGTAAGACATAATTTAATTCAATTTAAAATTTTACATAGATTAAATTATTCAAAAACTAGATTGAATAAATTCTATCCAAATACTTCCCCCATTTGTATTTAATGTCTATCCCAAAATGCAACTATAACACACTCTTTTGTCTCCTGCATAAAACTTTATAAATTCTGGAGTGATATTTTTGAAATATTTACAAAATTATTCAAGATAAAAATGGAACCAAATACTGAAATGATTATATTTGGAGTAATGGAAGATTGAACTCATCTCAAAATTTATTTTTTAATTATGGGTTAATAACGGCAAAAAAACCTTTGGAAAAATACATCCATACCAACGCTTAAAATGTGGATTTCAAACATGTTGGACACCGCACATCTTGAGAAAATGCGATTCCTCCTAATAGATAAATCAGCCCAATGCTTAACGAGTTGGTCTCCATTTGTCGATTTTTTTAAAGCATATGGTACAACAAAACCGTAGAAGCTAACTGTTTCAGGATTGGGTGAGGGATGGTCAAGAATATAGATAATCTCCTTAATCTCCTACTTTCTACTCTTTTTCTTTGTTTTTTTTCAATTTTCTTCTTTCACACTTTTTTCCTTTTCACACAATATATATCACATGTTTCTCTATCTTTTCCTTTTTCATTATTAAAACAATAAAAATAAATAATAAGTCCTGGTAAATCTTTTCTGCACTTTTCGATCTTAATGACAACTTTCATATAGTGGTGACCAAAGCTGAACACAATACGCAAAGTATGAGCTCATCAACATCTTTTACAACTGTGACATAATACCCCAACTTCTATATTCAATGTCCACACTACTGAAATCCAGCTCATCAAAAACCTTCATGTCCACTTTTGAAGCGAAATTCAGGAAATGATATACTACCGAGGTTCCTCTGTTCTGCAACAATCTCTGAATTCCCACCCTTGGTTTGACTTCCCAAACTGCAATGTATTGCACTTACCTGAATTAAATTCAATTTTCCATTCCTTGGACCAACTTACACAGCCGATTGTGATCTTGCTGTCATTCTTTATAACCTTCTTCATTGTCCATTGTACCAACCATTTTAGTATCATCTGGAAATTTACTAAACATGCCTAGAAGGTGATCTTTCCCTCAATGTCAGCAAGACAAAGGAGATAGTGATCGGCATCAGGAAGCGAAGCGGTACACATGCGTTTGTGTATGCATTGACAGCGCCGAAATAGAGATGGTTAAAAGCTTCAATTTCCATGGAGTAAATATCACCAACCACTTGTCCTGGACCACCCATATTGAAGCAATGGCCAAGAAAGCACAACAATACCTTTACTTCCTTAGAAGGCTTAGGAGGTTCAGCATGTCCCCAACATCTCTTATTAACTTCTACAGATGCGCCATGGAAAGCATTTTTACCAGGATGCATCACAGCATAATTTGGGACCAGTTCCATCTAAGACCACAAGAGATTGCAAAGAATTGTGGATGCAGACCATTACACAAACCAATCTCCCTTCCAAAGACTTCAGACCTCCTGAAACTGTTGTCAAGGCAAGAGCAGCTTACATTTGCAAACCACCAAGAAGAATGAATTGTACTCTTAAAAATACAACTCTTAGACTGAACAGAATCCAATTTTAAGGGATTAACAGAAGTGCCTTGCTGTAGTGCTTCTTAACTTTACTCAATGAAAGCCTCGCATGTTCACATAGAATAATGCATGTCCCTTCCCCACATGCATAAACCTCCACATTGCATGCCACCTCAATTAAGAAGCTGGGGCTGTCCCAATTAGTTCCAGCCAATGCTGCAATCCAATGAACCAAGTAGATGTTAGTAGATACTAGACCAAGTGGGACCTGTTGGGCCCCGTTCCCCCAAGACAATATTCTATTACTCACCCGTTCCCCCAACGCAACCCATTCTCCCAACGCAATATTCCACCACTCACCCAAGGCCCCCAACTGCACAGCGCCGCTCATTTGCTCTCATCCCCCAACACTCCCTCCCACTCCTCTTCACTCTCCCTCTTCCCTCTCCCCTCTTCCCTGTCCCATCCTCCATCCCCCTCTCCCCCGCTCCCCCACCTCTCCCCAATCGCACTACTCCACCAAACACATTGTTTAAATAACAATTCTCCTCCTCCTCCCCTCCCCCACTTCCTCCCTCTCCTTACATTAATGTAACAAATTTCTCATTGCACTGGGTGGAACACTGTTGATGGGCAGTTTATGTAAATGAAATCCCATTGTGATATCATTGTCGGGTGGAGGACTGTTTACGGGCAGTTTATGTAAATGAGATCCCATTGTGACGTCATAGCCGTAACTGCCAGCAATTGCCACTGCTGTGTTCAAATCATTCTTTCTCAAACTGGATTTTGTAAAGTTGAAAATGTGAATAACTTGCAAAATATAACATAAATCTGAACAAAACATGATAAAAAACACACCAGACAATTGTGAGTAAGGTGGTGCAGATTTATAGTGCTATCATGTACCGTTTTGGTGTGTTTTCAGGATCACATCCACACACACACGTCATCCCCATACTACCTGCAGACGTTTAACCCAGGTTGAAACCACACATCTAGAACTCTCAGCCACATTTAATAATTTGCAAAGGAAAATAAAAATGTACACTGGATATAGCAATTGTGAACTTGATAAAACAATGATTTCTCTATATTTCAGAATTTTCAGTTAATCTTCTAATATGACTGTAAACTCTAAAGAGAGACCACTGGTTTCTATGAAAAGTGATGTGATGGTGAGTTTAGGCTACTCTCCTTATCCTCATGTGACTGAGTGAAAAGTGATATTGACCAGGCTTTGGGCATCATTGTTTTTAAAACAAAGAATGTTCCCCGCATAAGGAAACATTCTTGAAGAGAAGGTAATAGAAGATAGGTTTAATATACTTACATACGTTGATATGAATCAACTTGTGCTTTTTTGTGAATCTCATGTTGGCGTCTCTTTTTTAGCAGAAATTTACTTCGTGTCAACATTTCACTATAATTTGGTTTTCTGTAAATGGTCTTGATTCTCTCAGTAAATTTTTTCTGTTGCCTGTTGTGGAAAGGACCAAAAAAAATCAGAATTAAATGGATGTGGGGAATAGCAATTAAGAGGCAAAAAAGTACAATTCAGAAAATGCAATTGTTGGAAAGAAAAAAATTACTTAAGGTTTAGATATAGCCATACCACAAAATATTGTTTATGTGGTATCATTCATTATATAGTACTTGCAGAATGGAATTATACTATTTAGTTCATTAATTCATGCAGAATTTGTACAAAACATAAGGCTTTTCTCACCCTTATTCAATCAAACCTGCTAACATCTTTATTTTTCTTTCTCCTCCAAGTTTTTCTCTAAAATCTTCTTACAACCACTTTTACAATTTGTCTCGGCTGCTCCTTGTACTAACTAGATCACATTATAACCATTTCCTGAATAGAGAGGTTCTTCCTGAATTCCCCAATGGATTTACATGTAATTAATGTATGTCCATGGCCTGCCGCTCCGACCTCAACTTCATGTGGAAATAGTTTAGAAACGAAATCATCTTGAACAGTGGTGCTAAACCTGTACCATGCAGAAATCTCTGCCATTCTGATGGTCACATAGCATATTCAGACTCAATGTGCCTTTTAACATGCAACATTTCCTTTCCTATGGAGGTACACACTTTTCCCCTTGATTAGTTGCTCAATCCTGAACAATACTTTCATCAAGACTCCAGCCCTTAAAGGGCATCTGTTTTTCCCCCACTGATACTGAAAATTGTGTAGGCGCAGCAGAAGAGTCGATGTCTTACAGTGGCAGAAACTCGCGTTCGATCCTGACTATGAGTGCATACTGTACAGAGTTTGTACATTCTCCCCATGGCTGCAGTGTTTTCTCCGGATGCACTGTTTTCCACCCACATTCCAAAGATGTGCAGGTTTGCACGTTAATTGGCTTATGTAAATTGTTCCTAGTGTGTAGGATGAGAAACTAGAATAACATAGAACTAGTGTACGAGTGATTGCTGATCAGCGTGAACTCAGTGGACTGTAAAAACAATTTCCATGCCGTATCTCTGAGCTAAACTATTTGCTGCTTTAGAATCATGGGTTACATAGCATGGAAACAGGCCCTTACGCTCAGCTCATCCATGAGACTCAAGATGCTCACCCCTACCCTGGTTCCATTTGCTTGCATCTGGCCAACGTTTTGATTTACCATGTGCCTGCATAAATGTCTTTTTGACAATAGGTGCAGGGGTAGGCCATTCGGCCGTTCGAACCAGCATTGCCATTCAATGTAATCATGGCTGATCATCCACAATCATTACCCCGTTCCTGCCTTCTCCCCATATCTCCGACCACTATCTTTAAGAGCCCTATCTAGCTCTCTCTTGAAATTATCCAGAGAACAGGCCTCCATCGCCCTCTGAAGCAGAGAATTCCATAGACTCACGACTCTCTGTGTGAAAAAGTGTTTCCTCGCCTCTGTTCTAAATGGCTTACCCCTTATTCTTAACCTGTGGCCCCTTGTTCTGGACTCCCCCAACATCGGGAACATGTTTCCTGCCTCGAGCGTGTCCAATCCTTGATAATCTTATATGTTTCAATAAGATCCCCTCTCATCCTTCTAAATTCCAGAGTGTGCAAGCCCAGCCGCTCCATTCTCTCGGCATATGACAGTCCCGCCATCCCGGGAATTAACCTTGTGAACCTACGCTGCACTCCTCTCAATAGCAAGAATGTCCTTACTCAAATCTGGAGACCAAAACTGCACACAATACTCCAGGTGTGGTCTCACTAGGGCCCTGTCCAACTGTAGAAGGACCTCTTTGGTCCTCTACTCAACTCCTCTTGTTATGAAGGCCAACATGCCATTCGCTTTCTTCACTGCCTGATGTACCTGCATGCTTACTTTCATTGACTGATGAACAAGGACCCCCAGATCCCATTGTACTTCCCCTTTTCCCAACTTGACACTATTTAGATAATAATCTGCTTTCCTGTTTTTCCTACCAAAGTGGATAACCTCACATTTATCCACATTAAACTGCATCTGCCATGCATCTGCCAACTCACCCAGCCTGCCCAAGTTACCCTGCATTCTCATAGCATCCTCCTCACAGTTCACACTGCCACCCAGCTTTGTGTCATCTGCAAATTTGCTAATGTTACTTGTAATCCCTGCATCTAAATCATTAATATATATTGTAAATAGCTGTGGTCCCAGCACTGAGCCTTGCAGTACCCCACTAGTCACTGCCTGCCATTCTGAAAGGGACCCGTTAATCCCTACTCTTTGTTTTCTGTCTGCCAACCAATTTTCTATCCATATCAGCACGCTACCCCCAATACCATGTGGCCTAATTGTGCCCACTAATCTCCTATGTGGGACCGTATCGAATGTTTTCTGAAAGTCGAGGCACATTACATCCACTGGCTCTCCCTTGTCCATTTTCCTAGTTACATCCTCAAAAAATTCCAAAAGATTAGTCAAGCATGATTTCCCCTTCGTAAATCCATGCTGAACTATTGAACTATTGTATCACCGTCAGAAATGATTCACTCCATACTCTGCAAATATGAATAGTACATTGGAGGATTCTATGGTCTCAGCCAACTTGTTAAAAAATAGCAAATGACCCTTAGAATGGTAACTAAAAACAGATATGGCTGCAACTCACAAACACATGCAAAAAACAAACACAGATACAAAAACATCTAAACACACACATACAGCATTGTGTTAAAGAAGGAACTGCAGATGCTGGAGAATCGAGGGTACACAAAAGGCTGGAGAAACTCAGCGGGTGCAGCAGCATCTAAGGAGCCAAGGAGATAGGCGACGTTTCGGGTCGAGACCCTTCTTCAGACTGGTCAGGGATCAGGGAAACGAGAGATGTAGACGGTGATGTGGAGAGATAAAGAACAATGAATGAAAGATATGCAAAAAAGTATCGAAGATAAAGGGAACAAGCCATTGTAAGCTGTTTGTGGTGTGAAAATGAGAAGCTGGTGCGACTAGGGTGGGGGAGGGAGATAGAGAGAGAGGGAATGCCAGGGCCCGAGGGCTGAGGGAGAGGTGGGAAGGGGAGGAGACAGCAAGGGTTAACAGAATTGAGAAAATTCAATGTTCAAGCCCAAAGAATGCAGACTCCCCAAGCGGAATATGAGGTGCTGTTCCTCCGACTTGCGGTGTTGCTCACTCTGGCTGTGGAGGAGGCCCAGGACCGAGAAGTCGGATATGGAATGGGAGGGGGAGTTGAAGTGTTGAGCCACCGGGAGGTCGGGTTGGTTAATGCGGGCCGAGCGGAGGTGTTCGGCGAAACGATCGCCAAGCCTCCGCTTGGTCTACCGACATAGATCATCTGGCATCTGGACCGTATCCGACCTCTCGGTCCTGGGCCTCCTCCACGAAAGCCATTGTTGAAACAAAGCCATAAGTAGTCTTGTTTGCAGTTTGCCACAAGCCATGTGGGGGACACAGCAAACATGTGGAGGAAGGTGCTCTGGTCTGATGAGACCAAAATTGAAGTTTTTGACCTAAATGCAAAACGCTATGTGTGGCAGAAAACTAACATTGCACATCACCCTGAACACACCATCCCCACTGTGTAACATGGTGGTGGCAGCATCATGCTGTGGGGAAGCTTTTCTTCAGCAGGGACAGGGAAGCTCGTCAGAGTTCTTGGGAAGATGGATGGAGCCAAATACTGGGCAATCTTGGAAGAAAACCTGTTAGAGTCTGCAAAAGACTTGAGACTGGGGCGGAGGTTCACCTTCCAGCAGGACAACGACCCTAAACATACAGCCAGAGCTACAATGGAATGGTTTAGATCAAAGCATATTCACGTGTTAGAATGGCCCAGTCAAAGTCCAGACCTAAATCCAATTGAGAATCTCAGGCAAGACTTGTAAATTGCTGTTCACAGACGCTCTCCATCCAATCTGACTGAGCTTGAGCTATTTTGCAAAGAACAATGGGCAAAAATGTCAGTCTCTAGATGTGCAAAGCTGGTGGAGACATACCCCTAAAGACTTGCAGCTGTAATTGCAGCGAAAGGTGGTTCTACAAAGTATTGACTCAGGGGGGCTGAATACTTTTGCACGCCACACTTTTCAGTTTTTTATTTGTAATAAAATTTGGAAACCATGTATAATTTTCCTTCCACTTCACAATTATGCACCACTTTGTGTTGGTATATCTCATAAAATCCCAATAAAATACATTTACGTTTATGGTTGTAACGTGACGAAATTTGGAAAAGTTCAAGGGGTATGAATACTTTTGCAAGCCACCGTATGCACAGACCTCCCCCCTATCCACACTATGGCACCCTTTTTTCAAGTCATATTCCTCCTGAGCCAAAACGTCACCTACCCATGTCTTCTGAAGATGCTGCCTGTCTCACTGAGTTACTCTAGCACTTAGTGTGTTCTTTGTAAACCAGCATCTGCAGTTTCTTATGTCGACATTCCTATATTATTCATTGTGGTTTTTAATCAATGCCTTTAAAGTCCTAACATTTATTTAGTCACATAAATTAAACTGAAACAATCATGTTGACAGAGTACCTCGAGATTAAATTTCTCCTATTTTACACAGGACAGGGCAGACTACAGCAGGCACCTTTCCCAAGAAACCAGAGGGAGAGCCTTGTAGCCAAGGCTCACCCAACTGGTAAAGATGATTTGCTGTGGGTGTCAGAATCACACATGTCAGCACTAATACTGGAGCTGAGGATGTCACATGTTAATAAGATGTGACATCTTATGTGACATCAAGGGTGTCAGGGGTTACAGGGAGAAGGCAGGATAATGGGGTTAGGAGTTAGATATAGATCAGCCATGATTGAATAGCAGAGTAAACTTGATGGGCCGAATGGCTGCTCATATCATTTGGCTAATTACCTAATTCTGCTCTTATCACTTATGACCTTATGATATACAAGGATCTACAGGATTTTTGTCATATCTCTTTCCCTAAACCAATATATGATTGTTGGGCATGCCTCATAACAATGGTATGAACTTAGCATCACCAATTCTCGTGTTCTAGCTTTCATCATTACACTCTCAGGAAATACCAACTTCAGAATATTCACCAAATTTTCCAGATTCCCAATCCTGGCCTGGGCAGGACCACCTTCCATGGACATGGAAGGAAAGTGGGTCTTTATGCCTGACATTGTGCGGGATTGTACCACAGTGAGGATGAGCAGGTTACTTTAGAGACGTGAACTTCACTTTTAAAGTCACTTGACATATGTGGTTGTGGAGGGTTAGGAAAGGGAAATATGCTAGATCCAGAGGGAAAGGTTGCAAATCAGTTCTATCATGCAGCACAAAGATAAGGGCTACAGTGAAAGAACAAACATTAGGAGAGAATACTTGATAATGTTGCTGCAGAAAATACAAGAGAACTTCAGCTGACCTGCCCGAGATGCTATAAAAGATGTTTAAAACACGGGCAAGTCCACTTCTGACCTCTTGCAAGGCTTATGTGGAACTAAGAGTGTATTCTTTCCAGTCTGGAAGTCTTAATGCCAGACAGTGTGAATACCCACAGTGCAGCAATTGATCATCAAATATCTTCTTGCCTCAGTGGTCTGAAGTTGTTCCAATCAGAACCCTGCTTGCTGCTACTGTGAAGTGGACTACTCATCTTCATGACCCAAGAAAGGTTAATTGTCATCAGTAGGCATAAATCTGCAACACAATTGGCCATATGTGTTTGGTACAGATGCGGAGGTTTTGACAGAATCCATGCGGTCTAGGCCACACTAACCGCACAGCTTGTTAGAGAAGCCCGATTCTGTACAGGTGACAATGTGGAGCGAAAATGCCGTCACATCTTGCAATGTCAGCATCTCTCCTCTTACAACTAGTCTTTTTTTAGCACAGTATTCACAGCAAAGTGAATTTAAATTATTGCTTTAAATCATTCTAGACTAACAGATGAAGCATGCAAAAACATTGGCAAAGTAGATAGAGCATGATGCAATGGTCTTTTTCTTCTGGTAATCTAGATCTTTCATTTATTATATGTGTATGATATACACTAGATCTTTCATTCATTATATGTGTATGATATATACATCGTGGAGATGACCATCTTGTTCATGGTGTGCAAATGTTCAAATAATGCCAATAATGAAATGGAGCTGGTACACGAGTGAAGTGAGATTTCTGACCAATGTGTGCATGGTGGTCCTGGACAGAAGGATTTAACTTTGCCAGTGACAACTCACATGATCTCATTATCTGAGTTAATAAATGTTCTGGGGAAATGTGCTCAGTACTATCAAAGAGCATGCATGCTTGGAAAGTCAAATATAGTCAATAAAGAAACACGGGAGAGATTTTGTGGCAGCAAGGTAATCAGCTGGAACTGGTATGTGGATTTGAGGCATCTGGATGATTGGGAAATGTAAAAGTACACATCGTTAGAATATCTCCATAGATGGTGACCTTCTGAGTTACTTTGGCACTTTGTTTTTTTCTTTTGTAAACCAAGTAACTGCAGTTCCTTGCTTCCACACTTTAAAATGTCTTCCCATTTAAGTAATAACTGTTCATGCTGGTCAGAGGTTAAATCATTGTAAATAATCCTTCAACTGGAGTGGGACCTTTTTAATGCAATGTCCACTTCCACACAACAATATGAACACAAGAAAGTTCCATAGATTACTCTGCATCCAGAAAAAAGGCACCAAATGTATCTGAAGCTATCCAGCCATTTTTTCCAGTTCTTTCACTGAAGATTAAAAATCTGCCACTCTGACTGGGTATTTAACACAGTTACAAGGTCAAAGATTAGCACAATCCCACATCCTTCCTAGTCCCATTGTTAAAATATTCTTCCAGTTTAGTACTGCAACGCATTACCCAGACAAATGGCAGAAAACATAACTCCTGAGTTTATTGCGAGTTAGCTGAAAGAGTCATCGATGTATAGGCTCGCAGGCTTAAACCAGCATTAAGATGTGCAATTACGTAGATTGTAGTCGGTAGAAGCAATGTCTTCGCAAATCATTCAGGTGAAGGAAAATTGCTTTTTGATAAGCAAGGGTGAAAGGGGGACAGGAATTCAGGGTTGAGGTTGTAATTAGATCAGCCACGATCTTACTAAAACATGGTAGAGCAGGCTAGAGAGGAGCAAGCAGCTGAATCCTACTCCCAATATGTTTTCATGCACTTACAGTACATACGATAGTAAACGGGATATAAATGTTTGATGATAGGTGTAGCAAATGAGATTTGTAAATGATTTGTGCAAGGCATAAACATTGGCAGTGATTTGTTGTATCAGATGCCCTGTTTACATGCTATAAAAATTCAATATAAAAATTGCAGAATGTGTGCAAGTTAAAATTCCTTTTCCATTACAAATTAGACATACATCTATAATATGACCATAGAATGTTCCTAATTTAATTAGCGGTACCTAGGACTATCATTTTCATTTGATCTGTTAACTATGTCCTCAGATATAAGAAAAGCAACACAAAATTCTGACTGGTGGATACATATATAGAGGACTCCAACTTTAGAGTAAGCTAAATCCCACCATTCTTCCTCTCTTCACCAAAAATCTGTATGTGATGATAAGTAATGAGAAATGTCATATCAGAAGGAAGAAAGACACAGTTGACACGTGCACCCGAGCACAGATATTCACTCTGATTAATAGGCTGGGATTCTCCACGCTCCCATCAGTATATCTTCAAAAGTTGTGAAAATCCCATTTGCATCTTCATTTCAAATAGAATTTCATTTACATAGAAACATAGAAAAATAGGTGCATGAGTAGGCCATTTGGCCCTTAGAGCCAGATTCACCATGACCATGGCTGATCATCTAAAATCAGTACCCTGTTCCTGCTTTTTCCCCATATCCCTTGACTCCCTTAGCCTTAAGAGCTAAATCTAACTCTCTCTTGAAAACATCCAGTGAATTGGCCTCCACTGCCTTCTGTGGCAGAGAATTCCACAGATTCACAACTCTGGGTGAAAACGTTTTTCCTCATCTCAGTCCTACTCCTTATTCTTAAACTGTGAACCCTGGTTCTGGACTCACATCGGGAACAATTTCCTGCATTTAGCTTGTCCAATCCTTTAAGAATTGTATATGTTTCTATTAGATCCCCTCTCGTTCTTCTAAATTCTAGTGAAATCAAGCCCAGTCGACCGGAGAGATGATACACAGACACCTTTAGGTCTTCACTACTTTATTAATCATACATCATGTAGCCCTAGCTGTACGTGGTCTGTCACGATCACCAGAGAGAGAGCTAGGGGCGTGTGGGTTACAATTATACTAACTGGTGGGGGAGTGGTTAGCATGGACATCGTCACTATCAATTAAAGGTGTATATACATATCATCTACATCCTTCCTCTACCAAAACAAACAGTGAGTGACAGGGCGACCACGTCTCATGCGCTAGGGTAAATGCAAACAGTAAGTCGCGGGAATACAGAATCACACGTAATTGCCGTAACGCACCGGCGGCCGGACCAGGCGACCAGACCTGGTCCGCACCTTGCCATCACCTCCTTCCCCGACGGGAACTAGTGGGGACGACGCCGGGGCATGGTGGGGGCTACGGACAGGAGAATCCCTGGGCGACGAAGGCATCGTGGGGGACGGCGAAGAGAAGGGCGAGGAAGCCAGAGAAAGCAGGACCGCAGCCGGGAGACAGGAGAAGGACGAGGGGGGGTTGGCCCCAGAGGAATGGGCAAAGCACTGGGCCGCGAAAGTGGCAGCGGGGGTGCATACGGAGCCGCCGGGGGAGGGAGAGGCTCGTTCACGAGCCGGAAATGCTGGCGAGACCGGCGGTACACCCTGCCATCGTGGTTGACAAGGTACGAACGAGGGGAACCGGCAGAACCGACGACCACGGCCAGCTTGGAGCGGCCAGAAGTGGACCTCATACGGACGACCTGGCCGGGAAGAAGAACTTCTGATGTCATGTAGAGATGATACACAGACACCTTTAGGTCTTCAATACTTTATTAATCATACATCATGTAGCCCTAGCTGTACGTGGTCTGTCACGATCACCACAGAGAGAGAGCTAGGGGCATGTGGGTTACAATTATACTAACTGGTGGGGGAGTGGTTAGCATGGACATCTTCACTATCAATTAAAGGTGTATACACATATCATCTACATCGACCTTCTTTCATCATATGTCAGTTACGCCATCCCGGGAATTAACCTGGTGAACCTATGTTGCATTCCCTCAATAGCACAAATGTCCTTCCTCAAAATGCACACAATACTCCAGGTGTGGTCTCACCAGGACCCTGTACAATTGCAGTAGGACCTCCTTGCTCTGAAACTCAAATTCTCAAGCAATGAAGGCCAACATGCCATTAGCTTTCTTCACTTCTTGCTGTACCTGCATGCTTAGTTTCAGTGACTGAAGTACAAGCACACCCAGGTCTCGTCGCATCTCTCATTTTCTTAATCTGACACCATTCAGATAATAATCTGCCTTCCTGTTCTTGCCACCAAAGTGGATAACCTGACATTTATCCACATTATACTTCATCTGCCATGCATCTGCCCACTCACCCAACCTATCCATTGCAAAATGAATGAAATTTCACATATCAAAGTCTACCCTACATTAATGGAACTTACATCTGTAACTCAAATATTAAGGTGAAAGGCCACTGTCAATGTTTGTTTTAAATCATCAGATCAGCATCCTTAAAAGTGCAGCAATGACATCAGATTAGTTACATACATCAGGTGGACATATCTACTTTGACCTTGAAATACAAAATTAAAATTTTCAAAATGGCTGAGTGGAGATTTCCTTGCTTCATTTTGGAAATGTTCCATCAGCATCTTTTACTGAAATAGCTTGCCAATATATCATTACCATTTTAAAATCGAAATTATGTATCATTAAAATACAAAGCAATATTATAACTATAACCAAATTACATTTGCCTGCCTTGCCCTTCACTCTAACTGGGACCTGCATATCCTGAGCTTTTGTCAGCACATTTTTAAAAACATGCCCCATGGCTGGTATTCCTTTCCCCTCAAATAACCTGCTCCAATCAACTTGAGTTAGACCTTCTCTCATACCCTCAAATTTGGCCTTACCCCAATTGAGCATTTTAACACGTGGACCCTCTCCGTCCCATAACTATCTTTAACCTAATTGAACAATGGTAACTGGTCCCAAAATGCTCCTCCACAAACACTTCATTCACTTGCCCTTCCAAATTTCCCAAGACTAGATCAAGTATTGCCCTCTCACTTGTGGGGGCCTCTAAATATTGCTGAAGAAAACTCTCCTGAACACTTTTGAGGAATTGCACCCCATCTAAACCTTTCACACTATGATTTTCCCAGTCAATATTGGGAAAGTTAAATCCCCTACTACAACATCCTTATTAGACCTGCAGTTGTCTGCAATCTCCTGGCATATTTGTTCTTCTAATTCTCATTGACTATTAGGGGGTCTGTAGTGCACCCCCAACAAGGTGAACATCCCTTTCTTGTTCCTCAGCTCCACCCATATAGCCTCCTTAACCAATAACGCACCCCCTTCCCCTCCTCTTTTACCCTCAGCCGTCTCCCCTGAAGAACCTGTACTCCGGTCCTGCTCCTCTCTTAACCAGGTTTCAGTAATGGCTACAATGTCCCAATCGCATGTACCTATGCATGTCCTAAGCTCGTCTGCCTTACCCATCAAGCCCCTTGCAATAAAATACGTGCAGTTTAAACCAACCTTTCTTCCTCACACTCTGCCTTTCTCACATCTATTCTGTCCACTAAACTTTCTCTCACTACCCTCCATACCAAGTTCTAACCCCTAACCTGCCTCAGTCCTTTATGAGATCCAACCCACCTATCAATTTAGTTTAAACCCACCCATGTGGCAGTAGCAAACCTGCCTGCCTGCAAATTGGTACCTCTCCCGTTAAGGTGCAACCCATCCCTTTTGTACAGGTCACCTCTGCCCCAGAAGAGATCCCAATGATCCAGAAATCTGAATCCCTGCCCCCTGCACCAACACCTCAGCCACACATTCCTGTTCTTACCCTCACTAGCACAAGGTACTGGAAGTAAACCAGACGTAACTACCCTGGAGGTCGTGCTTTTCAGCCTTTCACATAATTCCCTTTTACTTAATTAATGTGTCAGAACCTCATTCCTCTTCCTACCTATATAATTTGTACCAATATACACAACAACTCCCTGCACCTCCCCCTCCCTCTTGAGGATGTCATGCAGCCGCTCCGAGATGTCCTGGACCCTGGCAAAAGAGAAGCAGTATACCATTCTGGAGTCTCGACTGCTGCCGCAGAATCTCCTGTCCACACCCCTAACAATCGAGTTACCCACTACGGCTCTGCCTGACGTCGGCCTTCCCTGTTGGACCACAGCGTCATGGTTGAAGTCAAAGCCTTGCCAGCTACTCAAACTTGAAGTGCCACCCCGATAGCTCCAAAGAGGGTGTAGCTGTTTTGTAAAGGTACAGCCATTGGGGTGTCCCTCATTCCACGTTTAATTCCCTTCCTCGTTGTCACCCACCTTCGATCTTCCTGTATCTTTGGTGTGACGACCTTGCTATAGGTCTTAAAGAAGGAACTGCAGATGCTGGAGAATTGAGGGTACACAAAAGGCTGGAGAAACTCAGCGGGTGCAGCAGCATCTAAGGAGCGAAGGAGAGAGGCGACGTTTCGGGTCGAGACCTTTCTTCAGACTGGTCAGGGATCAGGGAAACGAGAGATATAGACGGTGATGTGGAGAGATAAAGAACAATGAATGAAAGATATGCAAAAAAGTATCAATGATAAAGGGAACAAGCCATTGTAAAAAATGAGAAGCATAGGGTGGGGGAGGGAGATAGAGCGAGAGGGAATGCCAGGGCCCGAGGGCTGAGGGATAGGTGGGAAGGGGAGGAGACAGCAAGGGTTAACAGAATTGAGAAAATTCAATGTTCAAGCCCAAAGGATGCAGACTCCCCAAGCGGAATATGAGGTGCTGTTCCTCCAACTTGCGGTGTTGCTCACTCTGGCCGTGGAGGAGGCCCAGGACCGAGAGGTCGGATACGGAATGGGAGGGGGAGTTGAAGTGCTGAGCCACCGGGAGGTCGGGTTGGTTAATGCGGACCGAGCGGAGGTGTTCGGCGAAACGATCGCCAAGCCTCCACTTGGTCTCACCGATATAGATCATCTGGCATCTGGAGCAGCAGATGCAGCAGATGAGGTTGGAGGAGGTGCAGGTGGATGAGGTTGGAGGAGGTGCAGGTGTGAGTGGAGTTGAGTGGAGTAGCGGAGTTGGTCCTTACCCTCAATAACTTCTCTTTTGACTCCTCCCATTTCCTCCAAACACAAGGCGTAGCTATGGGCACACGCATGGGCCCCAGCTACGCTTGCCTCTTTGTCGGGTACGTCGAACAATCCTTGTTCTCGACGTACCAGGGCCCCATCCCCGACCTCTACCTCCGTTACATCGATGACTGCTTTGGTGTCACCTCCTGCACCCACACACAACTGACTGACTTCGTCCATTTCACCACCAACTTCCATCCGGCACTCAAATACACTTGGACCATTTCCGACATTTCCCTACCATTCCTTGACATCACTATCTCTATTGCAGGTGATACACTCCTGACCGACATCCACTACAAACCAACTGACTCCCACAGCTACCTGGACTACTCTTCCTCCCACCCTGCTTCCTGTAAGGACTCTATCCCCTATTCCCAATTCCTCCGTCTACGCCGCATCTGCTCCCAGGATGAGGTGTTCCACACCAGGTCATCACTAATGGCCTCATTCTTCAGAGAACGGGGATTCCCCTCCCCCACTATAGATGAGGCTCACACCAGGGTCTCCTCCATACCCCGCAACACTGCCCTCTCTCCCCATTACCCCATTCGCAAACAGGGCAGAGTCCTCCTGGTCCTCACCTTTCACCCCACCAGCCGGCAAATACAACACATAGTCCTCCGCCAGTTTCGCCACCTCCAACGCGACCCCTCCACTCGCCACATCTTCCCATCTCCCCCACTGTCTGCCTTCCGCAAAGACCGCTCCCTCCGCAACTCCCTTGTCAATTCTTCCCTTCCCTCCCGCACTACCCCTTCCCCGGGCACTTTCCCTTGCAACCGTAAGAAATGCTACACTTGTCCCTTCACCTCCCCCCTCCACTCCTTTCAGGGACCCAAGCAGTCCTTCCAGGTCCGACAGAGGTTCACCTGCACCTCCTCCAACCTCATGTACTGCATCCGCTGCTCCAGATGCCAGATGATCTATATCGGTGAGACCAAGCGGTGGCTTGGCGATCGTTTCACCGAACACCTCCGCTCGGTCCGCATTAACCAACCCGACCTCCCGGTGGCTCAGCACTTCAACTCCCCCTCCCATTCTGTATCCGACCTCTCGGTCCTGGGCCCCCTCCACGGCCAGAATGAGCAACACCGCAAGTTGGAGGAACAGCACCTCATATTCCGCTTGGGGAGTCTGCATCCTTTGGTCTTGAACATTGAATTTTCTCAATTCTGTTAACCCTTGCTGTCTCCTCCCCTTCCCACCTCTCCCTCAGCCCTCGGGCCCTGGCATTCCCTCTCTCTCTATCTTCCCCTCCCCACCCTAGTTGCACCAGCTTCTCATTTTCACACCATAAACAGCTTACAATGGCTTGTTCCCTTTATCATCAATGCTTTTTTGCATATCTTACATTCATTGTTCTTTACCTCTCCACATCACCGTCTGTATCTCTCGTTTTCCTGATCCCTGACCAGTCCGAAGAAGGGTCTCGTCCCGAAACGTCGCCTATCTCCTTCGCTCCTTAGATGCTGCTGCACCCGCTGAGTTTCTCCAGCCTTTTGTGTACCCTTGCTATAGGTCTTGTCCAGAAAGCTCTCCCTTTCCAGCGGTGGTCCTGAGGAAATCCAGCTGCTGCTCTAGTTTCCTAATACGGTCCTTCAGGAGTGGCACCTGGACACAATTCCCACAGATGGAGTGGTCAGAGGCACCAGCAGTGTCCCTGACTTCCCACATCCTGCAAGGGACACACTACAACAACTTGCTGCCATTGCCACAGCCAATCACAAATTAAATAACAAGACATACTCATAGAGCTGATGGAAACTTATCCCCCTATCTGCTGTTGATAGCCTCCTTGCCGAAGACTCCTTGCCGAAGACCCAAACTTGACCTCTCCACAACACTTACCCTCAACACAGCCTTGCTCCAAATAGGCCACAACGCCACACCTAGCCTTACTTTTATTTGCTATTCAATCAACTAATTTGGATGTCCCAGCCAATCCACTTATTCGCTGCTCAGACTGCAGCTCCTCTGCCGACCTTCGCGTTAATTGTTGAAGGCTGTCCCTGGGCGGGCTGTTTAAAGTTCCCGCACTGAAACTCACCTGGGATTCCCTTCTTCTAGCCAATCCACTAATTCGCTGCTCAGACTGCCGCCCCTCTGCCGACCTTCGCTTCAATCTTCTGGTTTTCTTATTCCACTTGGATCCCAGTGCAGCACCAGTTAAAGGTTATGCCATATTGCAACTACATGGTCTGCTTTTGTTTTCTTCTTTCTTCTCAAACCACTCCATCAACCCCTCTCCTATTCCTCTGTTTGTCTCATGCTTTCTGTCACTCTTTTCTCCATCTGTCCCTTCTTCATTCCTTCCCCAATATCATCTTGTCCCTGCTATCCAGTAATATAATACACTGTTTCAACTACATTTAGTATTGACAGCTGTACAAAGAAAGCGAAACGTGCAAATCCATTGCCGTGAACATAATTGAAAGCATATGAAAGAAAGTATTTTAGGGTTACAGAATATTTTTGAAGTGTAGTTCAAGCACTTGGATGTTACGTAGGATAAATATCTTTATCCTATTACACCAGTTAAACCTGGTTTTTATAATTGAGCTCGCAGGTTTGGCAGCAAAAGTAATAAACAAGCAATCCTTTGGAATGTGCTCTTCAACAAGATCACAGATTGTATCAGATAGACACAAAATGCTGGAGTAACTGAGCAGGACAGGCAACATCTCTGGCGAGAAGGAATGGGTGATGTTTTGGGTCAAGACCCTTCTTCTCTCCAGAGATGCTGCCTGTACCGCTGTGTTACTCCAGCAATTTGTGTCTACCTTCGATTTAAAACAGCATCTGCAGTCCTTTCCTACACAGATTGTAGCAGTCTTTATAGTTACATCCATGATACATAGGAAACACGTAATTGTGTAACTAGATGTGCAGGTAATGAGATAGAAATCGGTTTGAGAAAATAAGAATACAACGTAGGCTGTAAATCAGACTGTAAGAATTACATTTTGTTCAAACCTTGTCTGTTTGAATGACAATAAAAGGCATTCTATTCTATTCTATTCTAAGCTTGTTCCTCAAGCAATAAAGCTCTGCTAGAATGGAGAAAGGAGTGATGTGTCTATGAACATAAATTGTCAGCAGCAGAATTGTCACCACTAATAACAGACCTGTTACGAACAGTACAAATGTCCTTGGGAGCGTTTGGTCAATGTAATATTTTCTTATTTTATAATGGTTGGTCAAGAAATCATAACTAAATGTACATTGGTTAAGAAAACCCTCATCAATAACGTGCAGCATTAGAATTGGTCACATGAAACTATGATTAGGATAAAATAATAACTGCATGCATTGTGTTGTTTAAATCTTTCTGCAGTTCTATATTTGGATGGCATCCTTGCCTATACTCAAAGAAACAGACTAAGAAAGGAACTCAAATCTTGACTGATTATTGTAGGAGTATAAACCAATTGAGACCCACAACAGGAATGAAGCAGAACTTAAAGTCAAATAGGCAGATGCTGGGAAACTGAAAGAAAAAGAGAAAATGTTAAGAACATTCGGCAAGTCAAGCAGCATCTGTGATAAGAAAATCTCTAATTTTCTTTTCACAAATGCAGCCAGACCAAACTGCTCTTTCATCACTGAAGTTGACTGAATAATTAATACAACAATTTACTAGTCATGTTATAAGAACGTGGCAAATAGCTTTACAAATAAGATTCTCCAAAATTACAGCTGTGATGTCACGGTAGGTATTCATTTGCTTTTTTCAGTAGTAGTAACTTATTTAAACAGGCATTACCAGCTGCAATAAGGCAAATAACACAGGAAAGTCAAATCTCCAATGTGCTAATTATATTACTTTCCTAATGTCAATAAATGTTGTTACTTAAGATAATTACATTATATCTTGCCTCAAATGATTTGAGGTGTAAATGTTCTTGTAGTTAGATTGCTGCAAGACTGTATTAGCAAGTGTCAATATAATAGATCAACTAGAAAGTGGACAAAGGACTGGGAAATGGAATTTAACTCGGACAAGTGCAAAGTGATGCATTTTGGGATGATAAACCAGTGCAGGATTTACAGAGTGTGTGGCAGGGCCTGGGAAGTGTTGTAGAACAGGGAGATCTAGGAGTAGAAGCATATAGTTCCCTGAAAGTGGCAACACAGTTAGGCAGGCTGATGAAGAATGCTTTTCTTCATCAGTTGGGGCATTGAGTACAAAAGTTAAGCCATTATGTTACTGGTGCACACACTGTTCACGAGGCCACACCTGGATTATTGCGTGCGGTTCTGGTCACCATACTATAAGAAGGATGTAATTAAGCCAGAAAAAAAATCAGAAACATTTTTCCGGGACTAGAAATCTTGAGTTGAAGGAGAAGCTGGATAAACTGGGACTGTTTTCTCTGGAGTGAAGGATGCCGAGGTGAACTTATAGAAGTTAACAAATCGTGAGGGCCATAAATAAGTGCATGGTCACAGTCTTTATCGGTCGAAACTTGTCCATGCTTTGCTGCATTCAGGCATAAGAGTGGGATTGTGGCCTCACAGCTCCAGTGACTTGGGCTCTATCCTGAGCTTTGGTGGAGTGCGTGTAGAGTTTTTACAATCTCCCTGTGATCACATGGGTTTTCCAGCATGCTTTGTTTACACTCATATCCTAAAGACATGTGGGTGATAGGTTAATTGGTCACTGCAAATTGTCCCTGGTATGGGTGAGTGGTGGAATGCAGGGCGAGTTGACGTTTCAAAACAAGAGGATTTCAGTATAGGGATAAAGAGGTTCTTCTGCAGTTGTATAGGGCTCTGGTGAAACCACATCTGGAGTATTGTGTACAGTTTTTGTCTCCTAATTTGAGGAAGGACATCCTTGTGATTGAGGCAGTGCAGCATAGGTTGACGAGATTGATCCCTGGGATGGCAGGACTGTCATATGAGGAAAGATTGAAAAGACTAGGCTTGTATTCACTGGAGTTTAGAAGGATGAGGGGGTATCTTATAGAAAAATATAAAATTATAAAAGGACTGGACAAGCTAGATGCAGGAAAATTGTTCCCAATGTTGGGCGAGTCCAGAACCAGGGGCCACAATCTTAGAATAAAGGGGAGGTAATTTAAGACTGAGGTGAGAAAAAACTTTTTCACCCAGAGAGTTGTAAATCTATGGAATTCCCTTCCACAGATGGCAGTGGAGGCCAAGTCACTGGATGGATTTGAGAGCGAGTTAGATAGAGCTCTAGGAGCTAATGGAGTCAAGGGATATGTGGAGAAGGCAGGCACGGGTTATTGATAGGGGACGATCAGCCATGATCACAATGAATGGCGGAACTGGCTCAAAGGGCTGAATGGCCTCCTCCTGCACCTATTTTCTATGTTTCTATGTTTCTATGAATGTCGGGGAATAAATTGGGATCACCATAGGATTGACCACAACAGACGCTGGATGACATGCAAGTGCTCAGCAAAACACAAGGTCTGTACGGTGCTGTATCACTGAGTATCGTGTAGATAGACAGATGGAATTGCACACTTTTCAATCAGCAACAAATATTATTATTTCTGATCTTATGAAAGAGGAAAGACAATTGAAACATCTGATAGACACAAAATGCTGGAGTAACACAGCGCAGGCAGCATCTCTGGAGAGAAGGAATGAGTGACGTTCAGGTCGAGACCTTGTTCATACTGTGAAGCAACTGATCATGGTTTGGCCTAGGACTCTGCCCTGAGGATCTAATGCAATATTACATTGAGGCCAAAGCTGTCACTAATTCTCTTCCCTATCAATACTTCACAACAAATCACAAGAAATGTCTCCCATAGGAAAAGATGTGCATACCTCTTCAGTTCTAAATATTCATTGTGCTTCCGAATCTTTTCGTCTAGTATTGAGTCAGCGTCCGATTCATATTCTTTACTGACATATGTTGTGATTATGTCATGGCTATCCACTGTAGCATTCACATTCTTCTGACGTTCAGCGGCTTTTTCTATTTCAGCCTAGAATACAAATGTTATATGAATAAATTGTAAGATTAAATGAGAACTTACCAGTTTGAAGTTTGATATTGATTTTATGAGGAGTTACGATGAGCGATTACGTGAAGAAGGCCATCAGTCCGCTTGCGCGTCAATCTTCAAAGCAGCAGTGTGAAATCACAGATAAGAGAAGTTGACCTGTACATAGTAAGATTTGGAGAACTAGAACTACCAGATGACCTGATAATATGAGGGTTGGGAGCGGTGGGCACATAATCGCTCATCGTAACCCCTCATAAAATCAAGATCAAACTTCAAACTGGTACGTTCTCGTTTAATCTTGCTATTTTACTTCGGAGTCAAGTGAGTGACTACGTGAAGATTTCAAAGCTCTGTGATTTCACGCCGGTTCGAGTCCAGGCGTCACACATTGAATGGATTGACCATGGATGAGTGAGAAAAAATTAATGCATTCAGACATAACGTAGTCAGGTAACAATACTAATGCTTTAATATGAAAACACAAATAATAGTGACCCCGCCCAACCTTGGGGGAAACTATAAAACAGAATCTAAAATGGTACGTGCAAACACCTCCAGCCCGGCAATAGGTTTATTATAAAACCTGCGGAACATCCGTTCATTGCCCCATCCTGCAGCCGCTAGGATGTTGTCGAGGGGGACGTCCATTGCCCTCGCTGCCGACGTAGATGTAGCCCTGGTGGAGTGAGATTTGTAAGTATCAGTATTCACTCCTGCACCCGCCAGTACCTCCTTTAACCATCTGGAAATGATTTGTGTTGATACCCTGTGGTGTGGTTTCTTGTGGCTGATCAGGACAGCTAACTCGGAGCCTCTGAGGCTCCTAGTGACTTTTATGTACTGTTGTAAATGCGACACTACACATAATCGTGGATCCTCGGGGTATGCCAGGAACTCAAGCCTGGGCCATGGTACCCCCGGCCTGCTCTGTTTGATTAAGTCGTTAATGATGAAGGTTATGGTGTTTACATTGGTGGTCATGTTGTCCAGTCGTAGCCTATGCAACGTCTGGACTGATTGCGCCGCTACCAGCGCCATCAGCATGACCACCTTGAGGGTGAGTTTGACTAAGGATAAGGAGGTGGCTGGCGCCCACTGGCGAAGCAGTGTTAGCACCATGCTCACATCCCAAATGTCTGTATACCGTGGCCTGGGTGGTATTGAGTTGTATATTCCCTTCATGAACCTGGTGATTAAGGGGTCTGTTCTTACAGGTTGTTGCACCGTTCTCAGCACTAAATATGAGGATAGTGCACTCCTGGCATTGTTGATGGCACTGTAGCCTAATTTATGGTCATAGTATAAAGTTGATAGGAACTCCAGAACATCCGTGATGCATACTGTATCATATGATATGTTGGAGACATGACCCACATCTCCCACTTCTTGATGTGAGAGAAGTACTGCCTTTGTGTACTGTCCCTCCAGGCCGCTGTTATGACATCCACTGTCCGGTCAGCCAGTCCGAGTCCCAGGTATGGTCTCCTCAGAATCTGCAAATCAATAAATTGATTCGGTCATGTAGTGGGTGGTTGCCCCCCGTTCCTGGGTGTACCAGCAGATCCCTGTTTTTGGGGACAGCCATGAGAGGCTGTGTCATCATTCCAAGGACTAGTGGGAACCAGGCCAGTCTGGCACTACCAAAATGCCTCTGGCATTGTCTTGCTTTATTTTTACTAAGCATCGGCTGATGAGGCAAAATGGAGGAAAAGCGTACAACATTCCTCCCCAATGCAGTGTGAATGCATCTACTGCCACTGCCCCCTGGTCTGGCTCCCATGACACATATTTGGGTAACTGGTGATTCAATCTGGATGCAAACAAGTCAATATCCGGCACGCCATACCGGGTGACAATGTCGTTAAACACGTCATGATTCAACATCCATTCTGTGTTATCATTGAATTTCCGTGATCTAATGTCTGCTACCATGTTGTATCTACCTGGTAGGTAGATTGCTGTGACCGAAATGTCCCTTGCAATACACCAAAAGAAGGCTTGCCAATTTGTCACTAGATACAGACTTTCTTGTGTTGATTCCACCCATGTGATTGACATACGCCACCACCGTGGTGTTGTTAATCTGTAGTTGAACATGCACATGATGCATACTGCTGCAATAAACCTTTAGTCCATTGAGTGCTCCAAACAACTCTAAGTAGTTAATACCATGTTGCTGAAGAATTAAGGACTCCTGCACATTCCGTCTACCTCCGCAGATGGAGATGGTATCTGTTGCTCCCCAGCCCAGGCCACTTGCATCGGTTTGTAAGATTACCGATGGTGTATCAATTAGAATTTTCTTAAAGCTGTGATGTATATTCGTTGCCCACCAGTGTAATTCAGCAATGACCTCTGCTGGCAATTGCATGGGTCTTCCGAATTGGCCTGCGTGGGATTTGAGTGCCTGTTCCTTTGCACGTTGTAAATTTTGATAGTGCAAAGGTCCGAAGCGTACAGCTGGAAAAGCTGCCACAAGCTTGCCAATTACACTTGCTGCTTGTCTGATTGTTGGCTGCTGTTTAACAATTAGCAGGCTTTCATTAACTCTAATTGCTTGCCACTTGCCAAATAAGCCATAACTATGTGATTCTGAGCTCGTAGTAGCCCTAGAACTGGTTTTAGTAATTTTGTAAATAGTCTGGGAGCTGAAGTCAGCCCATTAGGCAATGCTTTGCATTGCCACAGTTGCCCCATCCAGTTAAATTTCAAATATCTCCTGTGCTCCCAGTGAATGGATACAGAGTAGTATGCATCTTATAGATCAATGCATGCCATATAACATCCTTTAGAAACCAATTGGATGGCTGTGCCAAAGTTATCCATTTTAAAATGTATATATCGCACATAGGTATTGAGTTCCGTCAAGTCTAGGATGATACGACATCCTCCATCCCTTTTCTGCTTGGTGAATATGCTGGATACAAATTGGTGTGATTCCTGTTGCGACCCCTGAATCACTCCTTTTGCATGTAAAGCCTGAATTTCAGATTGTACCTCGAATCTTTCCTGTTGTGAGAACACAAACGTGCGGTTTGGTAAATTTTGTGTGGGTGGTGATGAATCAAGAAGGAACTCAATTTTGAAACCTTGTATACTGTGCAGTATGAACGGGTCTACTCCTACCTTAGACATTACTGGCAGTGTACTACTGGTTTCCGTCCTCGTGGCTTGGGAAGGGGGGCTGATGGCAGGTGCTCCCAGCGCATCCGAGCCGTAGGCCGGCTGGGGCCTACCCCTAAAAAAGACCTCGGTGCCTCCAGCTCGAGTCTTCCTCCAGTCCCGGAGCCCCTAGGCTGGTTTCGCCTGGTGTTAAAGGAGGCATAGGGGTGTGCCCAGTGTGATGAGCCCCAGGGTGTTGTTTGGGCTTGGCTCATGAGGCGAATGGTCTTGGCCTCATCATCCAGCTCACGGACCTGCTTTGGCAGGTCTGCCCCAAATAGATAATTAGCCGGCTGGACATTACTGGCCTTGCACAGCACAGCAAATTTTGGATTGAGTGCCGGCTGTATTGTGTTTTTACGCAGACAATTTATTTCGAAATGGGCGTTACACAGAAGCCCCACTGCGTCCTGCTGTGTCTCCGTCAGCAGCCCCCCATCTACGGACCTCGCAAAGGCCATTATGCCCGAGGCCAATAATATAAAACATTTTTGAAGCTTGACTTCCTGGGCTCTTACACCCGCTCCAATATGACCCCAGATGGAGTGGTTGACGGCCGGCACATTGAGGGAGGCACAGTTGGCAGGAGTATGATATCTGTTGGAGGTCTCCTCCATAGCCAGGTCTTTGAGCTGATGAGATGCCAGATAGTTTATCGTGGTGGCCAGCCCTTTGTCCAGGGGTGCTCCTGTTGGTGTAGGGATGGCAAATTTGGATGCCAGAAGAGGCACTTCGGCCCCATGCCCCCAGGAGTGTTCACCTGCTGTGCCTCCATGCTCTGAGTCAGGAAAATACTGACTGTGTACTCCCCTCTCCAGAGAGGGAGACACTTCGCAGCCCTGTAAACGGTGCTGCTGGCGCAGGCTCCCGTGGAGACCCGAGCTGATACTGCTCCCTCCTCTGGAGCATATCGGTCTGGAGCCACCTCTCCAATAGGTGCTCCATCTGGGAAAGTCGTTCGTAGATGCTTCCCAGTGAAGGAGATGATCCCTCCGGCCCGGACACGTCTGAGTCTACGGGCCTGGCAGACTTGTGAGTGGCCTTGCGCCCCGGCGCGATTCTCATGGTGCTATCCTCAGGCACCAAGTCTGCTGTCGCTGGTTTCACCGCCAGCATCATGGAAGGCGATTCAGACTGTCGCCCGCAACCCGCCTCTCCGCGGTCTTCTGTAGCCGGCTTCCCCACAGACCGTATCCTCACCTTCGACATGGTTGGGTTCTACTTGCTAGAAAACAAGAAATAACAAACCCACCAACACAACAGAGTAGTTTTTGAAAACACTTAGCTGAGTTTTTTTCACTTACCGCTGGAAGGACGTGACGCACCTACCAGTCAGTCGTTGACGTCCTTCTTCACGTAGTCACTCACGTGACTCCAAAGTGAAATCAATGATTAGCGTAGATAGGTGACAAAACATCCTTGATGATAATTCTCAACACCAGTGCCCCACAAAAATGCATTCTCAGCCTTATTATAATCCTTCTACACTCCCGACTGACTGTGTGACCAAATTCTGCTCTGACTTCATTACAAGTTAGCAGATGGAGTGGGCTGTATCGTGAACAATGACAAGTCAAAGTGAAGGAAGGAGATAGAGAGCCTCGTAACATGGGTAAAGACAACTTCTCCCTCATGTCAGCAAGATGAAGGAGCTAATTATTAACTTCTGGAAGTGAGGTGGTGCATGCACCAATCAGCATCAATAGTGCAAACGTGGAAATGCTTTGGAGCCATGTTCTGAGGGGTAAATATCACCAACAATTTGTCTTGGTCCAATCACATTGAAGATGCAGCCAAGAAAACCATAACCACCTCTACTTCCTCGGATCAGGGAAGTACAGCATGTCTCCAACCACTCATACCAACTGCTACAGAAGCACTGTAGAAAGCATCCTATTGGGATGTGTGGTTTTGCCACAGCTCTGCCCAAGACCACAAGAAATAGTAGTGTTGTGGATGTAGGCCAGCTCATCACACAATGCAACCTCCTCCCCACCAATTCTATCCACACTTAATGCTGCCTCAGGAAATCAGCCAACATATATTTATAATATTCTGTTAGATAGCGAGAATCCGTCGACGGAATCACATAGACAAGCATGGGAAAATGAATTAGTTCAACCCATAACGAAAGATATTTGGGATGAAAGTCTACAACATATACATCAATGTTCGTTAAACGCCAGACATTCTTTAATACAATTTAAAATTACACAGATTGCATTATTCGAAAACAAAATAAAATAGAATTTTTCCTAATATCTCTCCTATCTGCGTTAAATGTCAATACTCTGAAGCTAATTTAACCCATACCTTTGTAAATTGCATAAAAATTAAAACATTCTGGGTAGATATTTTTTTAATTATTTCCGTAGTGATTAATATTCAACTGGATCCCGATCCTAAATTAATAATATTGGGCATATCTGAACAATACCTAAAACTGACAATAAACCAAATAAATTTCCTGGATTATAGTATAATAACTGGGAAAAAACTAATATTAACATTTTGGAAAAATCCTGCATCCCCTACAATTAAAATGTGGATTACGGAGATGTCGGAGACCTTAAATCTGGAAAAAATTAGATTTGTCTTAATTGACAAATCTGAATTATTTATTAGAATATGGTCGCTGTTCATAGATTATTTGAAGGGATAGAATGGGCCAGCGCTGAGGCTTGACGGAAGCTTGAACCCAGGACTAGACGAATAGTTTTGTTTTCTTACCTACGGACCTATCTCCTAAGTTGTATTATGGATAGTTTATTTTATGTTTCTCAGTGTCTTTTTATTCTTTATTTTTTCTATCTATTAAAAAAATAATAATAATTAGAGTCAATGTTAATATGTAACCGATAAATGTAGACTCCTGCTACATTGGTAGTGGAGTCCTTGGAATCCTGAATATTTAATATGTAACCGTTTAACAAAGTTTGTAATGGTTTGGACTAGGATATGTACATGCCTCCAATAAAAGTTAACTATAAAAACAAAAAAAAACAAAAAAAAAAACAAACAAAAAAAAAATCAGCCAACATAACAGTGACTGCTTATACCCCAGTCATTCCCTCTCTTGTGGGTAGAAGGTACAAAATCTTGAAAGCATGTACGGTGATTCGGGAACAGCTTCTTCCCTGTTGTTATCAGACTATTGAATGTTCCTCATAAGCTAAGAATGCATCCCGATATCCCAGCCTACCTCATTATGGTCATTGCAGTTTTTTAATCTGTCATTGTAGCATTATAATACTGTACCACCATATTCTGCACTCTGGTATTTTGTTCTTTGCTCTACCTCATGTACTTGGGTAATGGCTTGATTATTGTCAAGTATGGTATCATTTGACTGAACAGCGGGCAAATAAACGTTTTCACCATTTCTCATTACCTGTAACGACAATAAACCATTACTCATACCAAGTGATTGGACTGGGCAGGATTGACATGAAAGGAAATCATGTTTGACAACCCTTTTGAATTTTTTTGCAATTATAACCAGCAAAATAGATAAGAATGAATCAGTTGATGTGTCGTATTTGAATCTATAGAAGACATTCAATAATATGCCAAGACGAGAATGCATGTTATTGGGGATAATATACTAATGTGGATTGAGGACCGGTTAACAAACTCATCTGATCACTGCACGAAAAGTCTATCATCTTGGCAAACCTGTCTCCTGGCTCTTTTGCTAATCACTTTAACTCTATATCTAATTCTCAACGCTCCAAACAGAGAAGCATTTCTCTTTATATACTATGACCAGACTCTTATTGATATTAATTATTTTTTGGAGGGATCTTGGAGTCCAGGTGCACAGCTCTCTGCAAGGGCATTACAAGTAGATATAGTAGTAAAAAATATGTATGGTGTGCTTGTCTTTATTGTTTAGGGCAATGAGTATAAGAATCAGGAATTTGTGATGCAGCTCTATAAGACTTTGATAAGGGTGCATTTGAAATATTGTATGTGATTCTGATCACCCCATTACAGGAAGTGGAGCCTGTAGAGGGAAACAAACTTGGATTGTTTTACTCTGGAATACTAGAAGTGTAGGGGAGACCTGATATAAATATATAAAATTATGAGAGGCTTGACAGGGTAGGCAGTCAGAACGTATTTCTCCGCATGGAAATGTCAAAGGCTAGGGGGGCATAGCTTTACGGTGAGAAGAACAAAGTTTAAAGAAGATGTGCAGGTCAAGTTCACGATGAGGGATTACGTGAAGAAGCCACGCCAGGCGCATGCTCGGCATACTTCAAAGCAGCGGTGTGAAAAACACAGAACCAATAGCCGGAGTAAGATAGTAAGGCTCACAAAGACTAGAACTACCAGATGATCATTTAGATTATGAGGGTCAGGAGCGGAGGGCACGTAATCCCTCATCGTAACTCCTCATAAAATAAAGATCAAACTTCGAACAGGTAAGTTCTCGTTTAATCTTACTATTTTACTTCTGAGTCACGTGAGTGACTACGTGAAGATTTTCATGCCGTAGATCATTCCATATGACACACTGCTTCAGTTTACGCAGTAGTGAGTAAATAATATATATTGCTTGAGATTATGCAATAAATATTTTAATAATAATAGAATATATATTTTTATTAGAGTATTTAGACAGTGATTTAGCAAACATATGTTATGATAGCAATATTTCATGTTCAACAAGCATACATTATTAATATTATCAAGTGTATCATTTTGACTCTAATAGTTTTTTTTTAATAAAGAGAGAACAGTACGAAAAATAAAATAAAAATCAACATCGAAAAAGAAAATCATAAAGAAAGGAATAATGTACTATTAATACATCGTAGGAGATAAGATCAAGAAATATAAAATATAACTTTTCATCTATTCCTAAATCCAAGTTTCAGTTAGGGTTCCCTGCCGAACATTCTACCCTTTTAAGTAATCAATGAAAGAAGACCATATTCTAACAAAAACTTCTTGTTTGTCCATTAAGGCAAATCTGATTCTTTCCGGGTGTAGGGTCTCCGACATTTCCATAATCCACATTTTAATTGTGGGGGATATAGGGCCTTTCCAAAATGTTAATATTAATTTCTTCCCAATTATTATACTATAATCTAGGAAATTTCTTTGACTTGTTGTAAGAGTTAAACTTTGTTCTGATGTTCCAAGTATTATTAATTTTGGTTCCGGATCCAGTTTAGTATTAATAACTTCAGAAGTTAAAAGGGTGTTGTAAATATAAGTTATTAATTTTTCTGTATTAGGATGCTTATTCAGACATTCATCTAGGATTTCTGGTTCCCTATTCCTATAATCTTGTGTATTTGACCTAACATAATCTCTAAGTTGTAGGTATCGAAAAAAATTATTTGAGTGTAATCTATAAATCTGTTGCAGTTCCTGAAATGAGAGATAAGTGCCTTTCTTGTAAAGGTGTTCCACCCTTTTGATTCCATTGTATAAAGCCTTTATCTAGCATATATTATCCAGTTTTAGAGCCTTTTTAAGTTGTTTCCAGATTTGTGTACCACTATATATTATAGGGTTTTCCCCATAAGTTTTTTTGTGCAATTTTGTCGGTGCAAATATAATCGAACTGATTTCAAAAGGTAGACAATCCTCCTTTTCCATCCTTAACCATTCTGGTTGTTGATCCATTTCTTCCAGCCAAAAATTCATGTTTTTAATATAAACTGCCCAGAAATAAAACAAAAAGTTTGGTAGAGCTAAACCTCCATTAATCTTTGATTTACATAAATGTTTTTTATTTATTCTATGATTCTTGTAGTCCCAGATGAAACTTGTAACAGTAGAGTCTACTTTAAAAAAAAAAGATTTTTGGAATATATATCGGGATTAATTGAAGTAGGTACAATAATTGCGGTAGAAAAATCATTTTTATAGCATTAATTCTACCGAACATTGAAATAGGAAGTGTTTTCCAGTATTGAATATTCTTATTTAGTTTATTCATTAAAGGTGGAAAATTTGATTTAAATAAAGAACTATACCCCTTAGTTACATAAATACCTAGATATTTAAATTTTTCGTCAACTATTTTAAAAGGTGATTGTTGTAGTATATGTATATTATGATCCGTTATTGACATGATTTCGCTTTTATTCCAATTAATTCTATATCCTGAGAAATGACCGAATTGAGTTATTAAATTTAATAAATTTGGAATACTAATTTCTGGCTTTGTAATATATATTAGTACATCATCTGCATATAGAGAAATTTTATTCATTGTATCTTTAGTATTGTACCCATGTATTTCTGGATTAGATCTGACATTTTCTGCAAGTGGTTCAATTGCTAAAGCGAATAATAATGGAGATAACGAACATCCTTGTCTACGACCTCTGGAAAGATTAAATTTAGTTGATAACATTTGATTTGTTAGTATTCTAGCTGTTGGGTTAGAATATAACAATTTAACCCATGCACAGTACTTCTCTCCCAATTGAAATTTTTCCATCACTGAAAATAAATATGACCATTCTACTTGATCGAAGGCTTTTTCAGCATCTAGCGATATAATTGCTAGGTCTGCATTAGCAATTCTATTTGAATATATAATATTAAACAATCGTCTAAGATTATAAAATTAATGACGTTTTGGGATAAAACCTGTTTCATCAGGGTGTATTAATTTGTTAATTACTAAGCTCAATCTATTAGAAAAGATTTTAGTTAATATTTTCTGATCAGTATTTAATAGAGCTATTGCTCTATATGAGGCTGGGTCTTCTAGATCCTTATCAATTTTAGGTATAAGTATTATTGTAGATTCATTTAAAGTTTCCGGGAGTTGCTGTTGAGTATAAACATGTTTATACAATGTTTGTAAGCGTGGATAAATCAGATCATAACATTTTTTATAGAATTCAGAACTTAGGCCATCAGGGCCGGCGGCCTTTCCATTTTTTAAAGATCTAATTGACTCTTCAATATCTTTGGTCGTTATTTCAGCTCCTAATAATTCTTGTTCTTGCAGATCTAAACCTTTAAGGTTGCATTTCTGTAAAAATGCTTCCATTCCTATTGATTGTTGTGTCACTTTAGTTGAATAAAGATCTTGATAGTATTGTAAAAATCTGTCAAAATGTCAGTATTTGGGGAATGTCAGTATTTTTCCCTTTTCTGATCTAATCTTATGAATCATTTTTTCTCCATCCAGTTTTCGAAGCTGGCGTGCCAATAATTTATGTGGTTTATCACCAAATTCAAAATTTAATTGTTTTGTATGTTGATAAAGTTTTATTATTTGGTCAGAGTATATTTTATTTAACATATTTCAGTGCAGCTATTTTATTATGTTTTACCAATGAAGGTGCTCTTGCATTTTCTATGTCTAATTGTCTTATTTCCATTTCCAATGTCTGTTGTTTAGCTCTATTCTCTTTGTTAAGAAATGCCTGAGAGGAGATTAATACCCCTTGTGTAAATGCTTTGAATGTTTCCCAGAGAAGGGAAGCAGAGATTTCGGGTTGGTCGTTGACCTCGAAGAACATATTAATCTGTTTTACAAGATATTCACAACATACCTGTTCTTTTAAAATTTGAGGATTAAGTCTCCATTGTGTCTGTTTCTTGTCCATTCCATTTAGTTTAATCATAAACGTTAATGGGGCATGATCCGAAATTATAATATTATGATATTGTGATTTATAAGTAAATGGGATTAGTTTAGAGTCTACTAAGAAATAATCTATCCTTGAATATGTTTTATGCATAGATGAGTAAAATGAGTATTCTCTTCCGGATGGGTTTTCAATTCTCCAGATATCCTTAATATTGGTATTATTTATATATGTTTAAAAATTCACTTGACAGATATTTTGACTTTCTCTGCGTTGATGATCTGTCTAAATATGGATCCAGTGTACAATTTAAATCTCCACCAATTATTAAATTATTTTGTGTACATTCCGGAATAATATTCAGTATTCTCTTGAAAAACAGTGGACTATCAAAATTGGGTCCATATATATTAAGGAGAGTCACTTTTTTTGAATATAATTTGTCTACTACTATGATATATCTACCATCAGTATCTTCTGTAGTTGATATATGTTTAAAAGGTATACCTTTACGAATTAGAATTGCAACTCCTCTAGATTTATGTGTGAATGAGGAATGATACGTTTGGGCAATCCATTTTGTTTTCAATCTGTATTGCGCTTCCTTTTTAAGGTGAGTCTCTTGGAGGAAAATTATGTCTGTTTTGAGCGATTTTAGGTGAGTTAATACTTTGCCTCTCTAAATGGGTTCATTAATTCCCTTAACATTCCAACTGCAAAATGTAATTCCTTCGCCCCCAGTGTTCACTTTTACGTCTTGCATCGTGATTAGGGTGGTCTATAATGGAGTAGATGATTCAGCATGTTAAACCATACCTTACACCTGGATCTCAGATAGATGCATTTCAGAACTTGTAGGTTTTCTTCTCGGTCATATCTCCTTGAATGACAATTATAATTCCATTCTAAATAAAAATTATACTGATTATAACATACTACAAAATAGAAAAAATAAGTGGTTATTATGTTAGTGAAGAGTGAAAGAAAGAAAAATACTACATCTATAGTTAGTGTAGTTAGTGATAGCCACCCTAATGTGGCTAGGCATCTAAAGACTTCCGTAGCTTTTGGTAAAAAAAATGTTACTAGCTCCGTTCTTTCCTTGAAGGAAAAAATTCAAATTCAGTAAAGAAAAACATTATGCGGGGGGGGGGGGGGGGGGGTACTGGATATATTCCAATAATGGAATAATTGTTAATCTCAAAGTTAATAAAATATTAGTTTCATATAACTAAAGTATTAGTCCATGATTAGTCTAAATAGTATCAATATCTAGGGTTAAACCTTCATCTTCTATTTTAATCATCTTATGGTTCATCCTTTTAATTCTGAATTAATCCAATTAACTATAATTGATAATGATTAATTATTATGATTAATAATGGTTAGTAAATGTTAATACAATAATATAAAATATTATATAACGATGTTCAATTTAATTCTAAATTCATAACAATCCTGAAGTATAGTAATTTAAAGTTCATTTTCTTCTCAATAAGGTACCGAATCCAATATCATCGCATATATTTAGTGTTAAGTATTAATCCTCATTGTCCTCTTTTTCACTCTCGTCCTCGCTAATTTCAATCTTTTCAGTGGCCTCAATCTTCTTTGCAAATTTAAAAGCTTCTGTGTGGTTAGTAAAGAAGTATCCTTTGTGGTCGTAGGTGATTCTCAATGTTGCAGGGTACATCAGTCCATATCTCAGGTTATTAATGTTCTTAAGTATTCTTCTTGTGTCTTTATACAATGCTCTTTTCTTGGCAACCTCCGCCGGGTAGTCTCGAAATATGCTGGTCTTGTCTCCTTCAAAATCAAGATTTCTGCTGCGAACAATTTTCTTCATTATGTCATCCAAGACATGGTCATATTGCACCTTCACTATAAGTTGTCTTGGAGGGGCTTGTATACTTCAGGATTGTTATGAATTTAGAATGAAATTTATAATATAAATTTATTATATTTTAATAATAATAATAAAAAGAAAAGTAATAACCCCTCTATCCCAGGGGAAATAACAACAAATGATATGCAACAAAGCAAACAATTTGAACAGAACCCAACACAGCATGTGCAACCCTGGCACTGTAACAACAGGTTTATCATAAAATCTAGAAAAGTTTCTTCTTTAGACCATCCTGCGGTCTCCAGAATTTGGTCGAGCGGAACGTCCTGCACCTTCGCCGCTGACATTGATACCGCCCTTGTGGAGTGAGATTTAAACACATCAGTGCCTACTCCAGATAATCCAGAACCTGTTTATCCATCTAGAAATAGTTTGTATGGTCACTTTTTTATATGTTTCTTGTGGGTAATGAACATTGGTGTCTCACAATCTCGGAGACTCTTAATTCAATAAATATTAAGTCAGATGCTTAACCACACACAATGTTTAGTTGACAGAGTATGTCTTAAAGATTACATTGGTTCCAGCCTTTCTTGGCTTGCTTTGCTTGCTTAGATCATTGATATAAAACGTTATTTTATCTACAGACAACTGCATACAATCTAACCGCAACATTTGTAATGTTTGTACTCATTGTGCTGATATTAATGGCATGAGCATAACCACTTTAAATATTAATTTCTGAAAAGACAGTGACGTAATTGGAGTCCATTGCCGAAGCAATGTGAGAACTATACTGACATCCGAGATTTCTGTATATCTGGGTTTGGTAAGATTTTATTAAAATTCCTCTCATAAATCGGGATATTAACGGATGAGACCCGATAAATTGTCGTTCTGAAAACTGTCCTAAATAGGAGGACAAAGCACTCTGAGCTCCATTAATGGTAATATAACTCAGGTGCAACATAGCAAGGAACTCCAATACATCCGATATGTTTGCAGTATGATAAAATATATCTGACTGTATACAAAAGATTTCCCATTCCTTATATGAAACATATATTGTTTCTTAGTGCTATCTCGCCAAGCTGCAGTTATGACATCCATGGTCCTATCCGACATTCCATCAGAATCTGCAGGTTAACAATTAATACGGTCATGTAATGGATGACTTCTGCTGTTACTGGATGTACCAACAATTACTGCACCTGGGATTTTTCATGATTGTCTGAATCATCATTCTGAGCACCAATGGGAACAATGGCTGTGTAGTAATGGTCCCTAGATAAGGGACGTATCAGATATTAACTGATAAGAACAGATACTACACTTGATCTTAGCCAAAAGGCGAGAAGCAATACCAGTTTGGAACCACCAAACCCTTCGGCGGAGACTTGCTCTATTTTGGTGACACATTGCCTGATCAGGCAAAATGGGGAAAACATAAAAGACTATACTTCCCCAATGTAGCGAGAATGCATCCACCGCTAATGCTCCTGGGTCTGGCTCCCATGAGACACATTTAGACCACTGGAGATTTAATCCAGACACAACAGATCAATATTTGGTACTCATACTGTCTGCCAATCTTTTTGAAATTTTTTGAATTTTAACATTCATTCTGTATTGTCATTGAACTTTCATGATCTGTTGTCTTACCACAATATTGTCTTCTCCCACAGCTGTGGTATTGTCTACTCGTAATTGAACATGTAAGTTCTTTATTGTAGAACAAACAGCTATCAATGCATAAAACGCCCCCAATAACTCCAAATAATTCATACCATGTGTTTGGATAATTAAATCGTCTTGGACAGTCCATCGACCACCACCACTGGTGTCGCTGTCCTTGGCTCCCCATCCGAGAGCACTCCCATCAGTCTGTAATACCACTGAAGACTGCTGAACAAGCACATTTTTACATTTCTAGTAACTTGTGCAACATTGAGAATCCATCATTGCAATAATTTTTAGTTGGTAACGATCTAATCAATGACCTGCACACTTTTACGCTTATTCTCTGGTCTTTGCAGACTTTGATCATGCAGAGGTCCCAATTCGACAGCAGGAATGCTGCTATCACTTTACCAGTAACCGTAGCTACTTCTTGAATGGTGGGATAATGTTTTATTTTTAATTTTTTTACCTAGACAAGTACAGGCATTTGTAACATCCCCAACCTTAATTGTTGGTAAAGTTACTGACGTATCAACTGTATTAATGACAAACCCCAAATAATCAATTGTTTGGGATGCCTGTAACTTACATGTTGTTTGGATGTACAGAACCTTAGCCTTTCAATAGGCTTATGGTTGCTGAACCCAGTTCTTCAGCTGTCTCCCATTTACAATTAACATATCCTCTAGATAAGTCATCACAATGTGATTCTGAGCCCTCATTAACACCAGTGCTGGTTTCAATAATTGTGTGAGCAATCTGAGGGCTGAATTTAACCCATTAGGTAATTCCTTCCTATCCAATTAATTTAAGTACCTGAATAATAAGGCTTTTTAAATTTTATTTTTAGGTCTAATAATAGCCATATAGCAGCCTTGTGATAACATTTCCTTAAAATGTTGAAGTGTACTTTTTTAAATGCCTATACTGAACTATAAACTTAAGTTTGTGAGTCCCAGAATGACTCTGCAACCCCCATACTTGTGTCTGGGATATATTATCTCTACCTGACGAGTTCCTGGTACATTCAAACACCAAGCCGATCAGATTTATGCAGAATTACAAAACAATTGTAATCTTACAACCAACCAGAGGTTGTTTCCCAGAAATTCCATGTGTGATGGAATGACGTTTCTGTACTTCCATAAATTAACCAGAAGATCCCTTCTCTTAATATAGGGGTTCGTATTCAACCTGTTTGTTTCTCAAAGCAGGGATGAGAAGTTTTATAAGGCAAATAACCTTAATTGTTTGGGCAGTTTTTAATCAATAATAAATCTGGTTATAGCTTGCCCGCATAATCCTGCATTTTTTTTTTGGGTATAATGTTAGCCAAATGGCAATTTTCATCATACAATTGGGTTTGAATATGCATTGCAGAGTAATGCAAGCATGTCTTAAAAGTATTGGACATTATCGACCCATGTATGTCTTTCCCAAATGCAGTGATGCCAACTGAATATCAGCTAGAGGACATGCCGGAACACATTTCTTGTCCTCGCATCGTTACACTCATAGGTCCCCAATTACTGAGTTACTGTTGGCACCCTGAGCGAGGCACAATAGACGGGTGTTTTATATATTTTTATATATTTTTTACTGTTTCAGTCATAACAGTTTCTTGGAGTAGGTGAGGAACCAAATAATGTTGGCCGCCAGGTTCATCCATAGCCTCACCAGTCCATACCGATATAGCAAAACTTGGTGCTACATCGGGAACACCCGGAGCATTTCTATTGTGCTCTGGTGTATACACATAAGTAGGGACACCAGCTTCAGGGTCAGTTTCATCCTGCCCTGGTACTCCCGAGTCTTGCTCTAGGGAGACTTCATCCAGACCTATGCAAGGCACTGGTGAATGAGATTCTCATTCTTCATAGGCACCATACTCAGTGTATGGAAACTCCTTCGGAGCCTGCCTTAGAATCTCATGGATCTTTAGAACCCATGACTGATTAGAGTTTGGAGCATTTTATCTTGCTCTAGGGACCTCATCCAGACCTAACCAAGGTACTGGAGAATCAGAATCCCATTTTCATAGGCACCATACTAAGCGTATGGAAACTCCTTCGGAGCCTGCCTTACAGGAAGACATACATGGGTATTAGAACCCTTGACTAAGTCAAGTGTGGAGCATTTTCTCCATTTCCAGCATCCCCCACATTCTTGTCCTCCCTTGGAGGAGAGTTACTTCTTTACTGTTTTGTATTTGTGCATAACCCATATATGTTTAAAATTGTAATTCTGACAGGCACATTCTGCTTGCAGAATATTTGTATTAACCTCAGTATCACACAGGGTTATATACATTTCCATAAAGAAATCTGCATCTGGTAACATATACTCAGAACAGACATTATTTTACAATTAGTGGGTATTTGGAGCCGGCATTTAGTGCAGCCGTTATCTCCAAACCCGATCTAAATAGCGGTAAATAGCGGGAGCTGGCTTTTAAAGCAGCCCTTATCTCCCGATCCGATCTAAATCGGAAACTGCGGCTCCAGCGCGTTCTATTCAATTACCGCAGTTTAAAATACTTTCACTCTAGCTGGCACCATATTTCGAGCCAGAGTTACAGAGTTTTTAATTTTTTTTCAAAATACATCAGCACTCTAGCTGGCTCTGCAGACTTACAGAGTTTAAAAACACTAGCAAGAAAGTTCAATAGTGACTTACCTGCGGGTTAAACTTACCACTGGTGGGAGCTGCGCTCTCCACCCTGTCGGTGTCACATGCGTCGACGTAATGCCGAGCATGCGCCTGGCAGGGCTTCTTCATGTAGTCACTCACGTGACTCCGAAGTAAAATGGACATTATTGTGGCACAAAAGTCACTGATGTAAGTATGGCCAGCAAAGATGCAGGCTAACTCAGGCAGATTTAGGACTACAGAAGGCAATCTGTTTGAGTAGCATCCAGTGCATTGTGTCTGATCACTGGCTACAAGTTGGTATCCTTTTAAGAAGTATATTTTCCTTGCTAGCATTGTCAATCAGGGCTACCCCATAACTACCACTTTCTCAGGAAACATTTGTTTGCCAGTTGCATATATACATAATGTATTTTCACAATGGTGACATTTTTTTATGTTTTTTTCACAAAGTTCATCACTTTGCATGTGTCATCAAAATGCTTCCATGGACTTTCTCCCTGTTAACCTTATTTTCAAACAAGTATTCTGTGAATTTGTGGTAAATAATACAACTAAAACAGTAATGTGTGTTTACATAATAGGGGAAATAAACAATTGAATTATTGGCAAAACAATAGTCCTTACTCTGTTTTCAGGCTGAAAATGGGAACAAATTGGTTGTCCTGCCTTGGATGGCTCCATCTGAATATCAGCTGGCCTTTTTACAATGTCTTTTTCCAATTCAGAATATTCTTCTGCTTTCACTTTTAATAAACCTTGTTGACCTATGTGTTGACCAATAATGGTCAAGTGAAAGGCTTGCACTGTTTGTTGGTAATCAAAAGTGCTGCTAGAATATTTTTGGAAATCAATTGGCTTGAGCACACTTAAATGCACTTGTTGATCTTGACCAAGTTTGACTAATAAGTGGCCTGTTTTGGTTATAAGTGGTAAGAAATCTTCATCACCAGAAGTCCTTGGAATGTTGTCCGCAAATTCCTCACTGATTTGACTTGCTTCAAGTGTCTTTTCATCTACAAGAGGTGAAGTACAAAGTGCATCTCTCTTCATTTTTTCATGATGTTCTCCTTTGCTTCTAGTTGTGAGTCCAAATGTACCATCATGCTCTTGAAATTCTGCACCAACATCCAGTGTTTTGTTCATTTCATGTTTGTCAAAAGAACTTTCAGAGGTTGATATGTGCTGTCTATTTGCGACTGATAAGTCTTCAGATTGGTCAGTAAGCTCAATAGGCGTGATTTTGATCTTTTTACAATTGCAAAGTGATTGCTCAGCCTTTTCAGACACATTTCCTTCTGCCCCTATGCTGTCAAATTGTTGCTGATTCAGCACCATGTTTGCATCTTGAGACTGATTAATACGCAAATCGGGAAGATTTGCTGAGTAGACCCCTCGCATTTTGCTGTATCTTTCCAGGCAGAGAGCACAGTTATTTCTACGTTGAAGCTTTACTTGACAATTATGGCAAAAGAAACGAGACAGATCACCGGTAGATTTGTCAATTTGTTCAGGCTGTGATCTCTGTAAACTACAAAGAATTCTTTGATTAAAAAATGATAATAACAACAGATGGTGTCATAATAATCAATGTAGCTGTTTGGTGAAGAAAATGTGACAAATCTAATTTAGTTTGTTTCCAGCTATATTTAAAAAATGTGCTTATAATGTTACAATGGCCTAAATCTTGCTGGAATATAATAACAGATTAATAGTGCTTTCTTTATTGACACGCAAGCTGAACAACAGACATCTATATTTGTTGTTTAATATTGCTCCAACATTTATCAAATTCACACATTAACCTGCTCTTAACCTCTTCTCTGAACTTCTACATTATAGGTGTTAATATTGAGGCAAAAAGTTAGAGCTGATACCTAACCTTGGGAATGTTCTTTTAACAATATGGAAGTTTACAATGCAACCCCAGTCATTCCTTCTGCTCTGTTAAGAAATGTCTATTTTTTAAGTCTCATTCATGAATGGTGTAAATTCTTCTTAAAGGGCCTGTCCCACTGTACGAGGTAATTCAAGAGTTCTCCCGAGTTCTCCCCTGATTCGAGCTTGTGTAATGTATGTAGCGGGTACGTAGGGGCTCGTACATGTTAGACGTAGAGAGGGCCTGTTCCAGAAGGAATGATCCAGGTGGCTCTTTTCACTCAGTTCAACATTTAGGAATGCTGGCATTGCTAGAGATGCCAAGATCGCCAGAGGAAAAAAATCAAACAAATGACTTAAGTCCCACAACCTATTTCACTCATCAAGAACACATTCCATCGCTATCCCTGAAGCACCCTATTTACAAACAATGCTGGTCCTGATCCCCAATGGAGCAAACAATGTTAGATCCAATCTCCTAACCAGATAACATATAAAGGCAGTCCCAAAACCCACTGCAAATAAACAATGCTGGTCTTACTGCCCAGTCTATCCATCAAACAGTTCAGTTTCCAAAACTCGATCCTTGAAAACAATGCCAGATCCAGTCCTGCCCGTTAAACAAATGGTGCCAGTCCAAATCATCATAACTAACTTCAAACAAGCAAAGCAGGTCCTATTCCCTGATTTCGTTTAGGCAGTTTACAACCCAGTGGTGTGGATGTTGATTTTTCTAACTTCAAGTAACCCCTTCATCCTCTCTCTCCTTCCCAACCCCACCCAAGTTGTTCTACCAGCTTCAAGGTTGTCTTGTTGAGTATCATTGTCGTTTTCACCTAGGCCACAGCTAACAATGGCCTGTTCCTTTTATCATTGTAACTGTTTTGAATATCTTTCATTCATTTGTTCTATATCTCTCTATATCACCGCCCATATCTCTCATTTCTATTTCCCCTGCCTCTCAGTCTAAAGAAGGGTCTCGACCCGAAACATCACCTATTCCTTTTCTCTGGAGATGCCTTCTGACCCACTGAGTTACTCCAGCATTTTGTGTCTGATTTCTACTGTCTACCAAACAATGGCATCCTGATGTTATTGGTCCGATTTCAATCCCTTGAGCTACTCAGTAGTTGATACTGAAAATAATTAAAATAATTACACAAAATAATTGTCCTGCTTTGAGATGGAACTTCTTGTTGTAATGTCTTCAAATGTGAACAAATAGTTTGACATTATCACTCAAAATAAAACAATCAATTTTAACAATGTGATGCTTTAAGGCCACAGAAAGGAAATTACCTCTGACTCTGTGTGTTTTCCACTGCAGCATTTCTCCATGCACTTGTTTCAGATTCATCTTCGTCCTCTGATTCCTGAAACTAATTAGCAGCATGAAAAATAAGTTATATTATGAATTCAGAAACTTGAATTCAATAATTGATATCTATAGTTCAGTAATATTTACAACAGTTTTTAATGCAGCACTGTTTTCCAGTTTTTTTTAATTTAAGTATGGTTGATCGCCAGTGTCAATTAATGATTGTAATGTTAAGTGCTGGATCAATAGAAGGAACAAACTTATTGGTCGCTGTGCAGGATGTTTCCTTTTGAGTGGAAATCACAAACTAGCATGCATGGTTTCATAACATGGGGTTGCCTATTTAAGAGGTGAGGAAGACCAAACTCAAGGTTGTGATTGATAAATGTCCAGTTTATAGAGGAGTCAAGGGTTATGAGGAACACACAAGAAAATGGACTTGATGATAAAATCACCAATGATCTTAGTGAATAGCAGATCAGTTTGGCAACATAATAAATCAGGGAAGGTAGTGCATCCGTGGTTAACAAGAAAAATCAGGGATAGTATCAAAACAAAAGATGAAGCATGCAAATTAAACGAGAAAAAGCAGCCTACCAGAGGACTGGGAGAAATTCAGAGTCCAGCAGAGGAGGACAGAGGGCTTAATTAGGAAAGAGAAAATAGATTATGAAAGAAAACTGGCAGGAAACATAAAAACTGACTGCAAAAGTTTTTAAAGATATGTGAAGAGAAAAAGGTTACTTAAATCAAATGTAGGTCCCTTGCAGTCAGAAACTGGTGAATTGATCATGGGGAACAAGGACATGGCAGACCAATTGAATAACTACTTTGGTTCTGTCTTCACTAAGGAAGACATAAATAACCTGCCGGAAATAGCAGGGGACTGGGGGTCAAATGAGATGGAGGAACTGAGTGAAATCCAGGTTAGCTGCTAAGTGGTGTTAGGTAAATTGAATGGATTAAAGGCCGATAAATCCCCAGGGCCAGATAGGCTGCATCCCAGAGTACTTAAGGGAGTAGCCCCAGAAATAGTGGATGCATTAGTGATAATTTTTCAAAACTCTTTAGATTCTGGAGTAGTTCCTGAGGATTGGAGGGTAGCTAATGTAACCCCACTTTTTAAAAAGGGAGGGAGAGACAAAATGGGGAATTACAGACCAGTAAGTCTAACATCGGTAGTGGGGGAAAATGCAGGAGTCAGTTATTAAAGATGGGATAGCAGCACATTTGGAAAGTGGTGAAATCATTGGACAAAGTCAGCATGGATTTATGAAAGGTAAATCATGTCTGACGAATCTTATAGAATTTTTCGAGGATGTAACTAGTAGAGTGGATAAGGGAGAACCTGTGGATGTGTTACTGTATATCTGGACTTTCAAAAGGCTTTCGACAAGGTCCCACATAAGAGATCAGTATACAACCTTAAAGCACACGGTATTGGGGGTTCAGTATTGATGTGGATAGAGAACTGGCTGGCAGACAGGAAGCAAAGAGAAGGAGTAAACGGGTCCTTTTCAGAATGGCAGGCGGTGATTAGTGGGGTACCGCAAGGCTCAGTGCTGGGACCCCAGCTATTTACAATATATATTAATGATCTGGATGAAGGAATTGAATGCAACATCTCCAAGTTTGCGGATGACACAAAGCTGGGGGGCGGTGTTAGCTGCGAGGAGGGTGCTAGGAGGCTGCAAGGTGACGTGGATAGGTTGGGTGAGTGGGCAAATGCATGGCAGATGCAGTATAATGTGGATAAATGTGAGGTTATCCACTTTGGTGGCAAAAACTGGAAGTAGGCTATTATCTGAATGGTGGCCGATTAGGAAAAGGGGAGATGCAACGAGACCTGGGTGTCATGGTACACCAGTCATTGAAAGTAGGCATGCAGGTGCAGCAGGCAGTGAAGAAAGCGAATGGTATGTTGGCATTCATAGCAAAAGAATTTGAGTACAAGAGCAGGGAGGTTCTACTGCAGTTGTACAGGGTCTTGGTGAGGCCACACCTGGAGTATTGCGTACAGTTTTGGTCTCCTAATCTGAGGAAAGACATTCTTGCCATAGAGGGAGTACAGAGAAGGTTCACCAGACTGATTCCTGGGGTGGTAGGACTTCCATATGAAGAAAGACTGGATAGACTTGGCTTGTACTCGCTGGAATTTAGAAGATTGAGGGGGGATCTTATAGAAACTTACAACATTCTTAAGGGGTTGGACAGGCTAGATGCAGGAAGATTGTTCCCGATGTTGGGGAAGTCCAGAACAAGGGGTCAGTTTAAGGATAAGGGGGAAGTCTTTTAGGACTGAGATGAAAACATCTTTTTTCACACAGAGAGTGGTGAATCTGTGGAATTCTCTGCCTCAGAAGGTAGTTGAGGCCAGTTAATTGGCTATATTTAAGAGTGAGTTAGATGTGGCCCTTGTGGCTAAAGGGATCAGGGGGTATGGAGAGAATACAGGTACAGAATACCGAGTTGGATGATCAGCCATGATCATATTGAATGGCGGTGCAGGCTCGAAGGGCCGAATGGCCTAATCCTGCACCTATTTTCTATGTTTCTATGTTTCTGTGTCAGGCCGGATGGCCCATGGAACTTGCTTTTTATTTTCCCGTGGAAAGTATAAGATGATAATAGAAAATTGTCTGTTTCAGAACATTTCCAACATAGCTTGATGTTCATTTCTCATAAATAACATAGCCAAACCTCAATAAATGATGCAGTGTTTTTATTACGTTTTGAGCTTATAAACAGTTTTGCAAAAATATCCAGAATAACTATGCATAAAAGCTGGGAAACTACAAATTCCTATTGAGGTAATGTTGTGACTCAAAAGAGGAGCGACAATTAAAATGGAAAAAAAGATAAGATTTGAAGGCAACTAACTATTCAAGAAACATTAAAGTCAAGTTTGAAAGGTAGAAAATTAGGCCTTTTCAAATGTATTGGAATTTTATTAAGTTACTTTTATATTAAGAATGATTAAAATGGGAATGTCTCGTAGATTAATAAATAGGTGGAGAAATATACACCTGTTCAGGACAGTTAATTGATAAACATAGTGTGATAGATTGATTAGAATTAAAATCTGGACACTGACTTCTATTAGCCAAGCAGACACCCAAGCAAAAATTCACGATTCAATATTTCCTTTACAATCCCACACAACATAACTTAGATAATATATCACGTTCTTATCCCATATATTGCATGCACATAATCCAGCATCAATATGTTTAAGACGGGCGTTGTCAGCATGCATGGATTTGCATCCTATTCCTATGCAAATATCATAGTACAACAGCCAAGGATATTAATGGCACACCGTACAGAACACAAAGCGCCTAAGACTTCTTCACTATATTTTATAAACCAGCATAAGGTTGCTGCATAGCCTCCTTTGCTCAGGGCAAACAGCCTATCCAGCCTCTTTTTATAACTCAAGGCCTCCGATCCTGGCAATATCCTCAAGATTCAAGATTCTCTTGAGGTTATTGTCATGTGTCCCTGATAGGACAATGAAATTCTTGCTTTGCTTCAGCACAACAGAACATAGTAGGCATGACAACAGAACAGATCAATGTGTCCATATACTATTATATAAATATATACACACATAAATAAATAAACTGATAAAGTGCAAATAAACGGATAATGGGCTATTAATGTTCAGAGTTTTGTCCGAGCCAAGTTGATGGCTGTGGAGAAGTAGCTATTCCTGAACCTGGTAGCTGCAGTCTTCAGGCTCCTGTGCCTTCTACCTGAAGGTAGCGGGGAGATGAGTGTGTGGCCAGGATGGTGTGGGTCCTTGATGATACTGCCAGCCTTTTTGAGGCAGCGACTGCGATAGATCCCCTCGATTGAAGGGAGGTCGGAGCCGATGATGGACTGGGCAGTGTTTACTACATTTTGTAGTCTTTTCCGCTCCAGGGCGCTCAAGTTGCCGAACCAAGCCACGACGGGAACCGGTCAGCATGCTCTTTACTGTGCACCTGTAGAAGTTAGAGAGAGTCCTCCTTGACAAACCGACTCTCCGTAATCTTCTCAGGAAGTAGAGACGCTGATGTGCTTTCTTGATAATTGCATCAGTGTTCTCGGATCAGGAAAGATCTTCAGAGATGTGCACGCCCAGGAATTTGAAGCTCTTGACCCTTTCCTTTAAACGGGACTGTGAGACTGTCCCCATCCTACTCCTTCCAAAGTCCACATTCAGTTCCTTTTTTTTTGCTGGTGTTGAGGGCCAGGTTATTGTGCTGGCACCATATGGACAGTCGCTCGATCTCTCTTCTATACTCTCTCATCCCCATCAGTCATACGTCCCACAAGAGTGGTGTCGTCAGCGAACTTAATGATGGAGTTCACACTATGACCGGCTACGCAGTCATGAGTATAGAGTGAGTACAGCAGGGGGCTGAGCACGCAGCCTTGAGGTGCTCCCGTGCTGATTGTTATCGAGGCTGACACATTTCCACCAATACGAACAGACTGTGGTCTGTGAATGAGGAAGTCGAGGATCCAATTGCAGAGGGATGCGCAGAGACCCAGTTCTGCGAGTTGGTAACCAGCTTGGAGGGGATGATTGTGTTAAATGCCGAGCTGTAATCAATGAATAACAACCTGACATATGAGTATTTGTTGTCCAAGTGGTCCAGAGCGGAGTAGAGAGCCAGCGAGATCGCATCCACCGTTGATCTGTTGTGGTGGTAAGTGAACTGCAGTGGGTCCAGGTTTTTGTCGAGGCAGGAGTTGATTTGTGCCATGATCAACCTCTCAAAGCATTTCATCATCACAGGCGTTAGTGCCACTGGTCGATAGTCATTGAGGCATGTCACCTTGCTCTTCTTGGGCACTGTTATAATTGATGCCTTTTTGAAGCAGGTGGGAACCTGAGACCTCAGAAGTGAGAGGTTGAAAATGTCCGTAAAAACTCCAGCCAGTTGGTCCACACAGGTTTTTAGAACACGACCGGGTATACCATCAGGTCCAGGCGCTTTTCGAGGGTTCTCCTCTCTGAAGGATTTCCTGACGTCGGCCTCTGTGACTGAGCTTGAAATACCATCACAGCGAATGGGGGCTCGGGAAGGCTCATCGTTGTTCTCCCTATCAAAGCGTGCGTAAAACGCATTGAGCTCATCAGGGAGTGATGTTTCGCCGACATTCGAACTGCCTCCTGGTTTCCCCTTGTCGGAGGTGATTGCATTCAGGCCCCGCCAAAGCTGCCGAACATCTGTCTCATCCTCCAGTTTGGAGCAGAACTCCCTTTTGGCCTTTTTGATGTCCTTACCAAGGTCGTATCTGGACTTCTTGTAGATTGTATCATCAGATATGAATGCCCGATGTCTGGTCTTCAGAAGAGTGCGGATCTCAAAGTTCATCCAATTGGGAAACACTCAGAAGGTTTTTCTAGGGATGCAGTCCTCCAGACATTTCTTTTTTGAAGTCTGTAATGACTGTGGTGTATTTGTTTAAGTCCATTGCCGAGTCCTTGAATATTGCCCAGTCTACAGACAGTCCTGTAGTTGTTCCTCTGCCCCCCCCCCCCCCCCCCCCACCGACCACCCCGACCAGCTCTGTACTGTCCTCACCTCTGGGGGTGCGCTCTTTAATTGCTGCCTGTAGGCAGGAAGAAGCAGCACCGCGGTATGGTCGGATTTACCGAAGTGAGGGCGAGGGATAGAGCGATAGGCATTCTTGATGGTGGTGTAGCAGTGGTCGAGGGTGTTTGGTCCTCTGGTGCAGCAGGAGACATGTTGGTGGAAGTTAGGGAGTGATTTCTTGAGGTTTGCCTTATTGAAGTCCCCAACAATGGTGGTAAATGCCTCGGGGTAAGACATCTGGTGTTTGTTGACCACGGCGTGCAGTTCCTCCAGTGCCAGACGGACATCTGCCTGGGGTGGGATGTAGACCGCGGTCAGGATGATGGAGGTGAGTTCCCTTGGGAGGTAGAAGGGACGGCACTTCACCGCCAGATGTTCGAGGTGTGGAGCGCAGGAGTTGGACAGGACTGCCACGTCTGAGCACCACGCAGAGTTGACCATGAGGCAGACGCCCCCTCCTCTCCCAGATGCCAGTGTACAGTCCATACGGTGGATGGAGAACCCTTCAGGCTGGACTGCTGAATCTGGGGAGCTGGGGGTGAGCCATGTCTCTGTGAAACAGAACACAGAGCATCCCCTCAGCTCCCTTTGATACAGCCTTACCCTTAAGTCCTCCACTTTATTTTCAAGGGATTGTACATTGGCCAGTAGGATAGTAGGGAGAGGGGGCCGAAGTCCCCTGCACTTCAGTCTGACCTGAAGTCCTACCCGTCGGCCACGTTTCCGGACACAATGGAGGCCTCCCCTTTGTTTCCAGGTACTGTGCTTACTGTACCTGCTGTTTCTGCGAGCCTGCGCTGGAACGGGGATTCCTTCACAGACGGCAGCTCCAGCTCCGTAACGAATGGGGGTTCCCTCAAAGTCGGCAGCGCCAGCTCCGTTGTTCCTGGAAGATCCAGCTCGTCGGCTCTGGAGGTCATCCCGGAGTTTCCAGGTACAGTACCTGCATTCCTCCGTCGGGTCGGAGTTTTACAGCCAGCGTGGGAAAGTTTAAAGTCCGGAGCCTTCAGGTGCCCAAGCAGCTTGTCCGAAACCGCAACGATTTCTGCCATTTCCCTGATGCGGGTAAGTTGTTGGAAGTTGTAGGTGAACCTTTTATGTTCTAGTGCTTTGCAAAAGTCGCCGCAGGCACTTGTAAACCTTTTCCAAATTACAACCTTACAAGTTTCCTTGTAAACCTTTTCCAAATCCTCTCCAGCTTAATCACATCCATCCTCTGGTACAGCTACCAGGACTACATACAAAAGTCTTGATGCGCTCTCACCAACATCTTGTAAAGCTGGAACATGACATTCTAGCTCTTCTACTTAATGCCCCAAGTGACATGCTTTATACTTTTTTCAACACCCTGTCTATTCAATTTGCTGCTTCTGATTTGTCATCTGAAAAGCAACCCTCCATTAGTACAATATGGCTCCTTCCACCAATCCAATTGTATATCCAATTGGCCAACTCAATCTGAATCCCATGTGATCTTACCATCCGGCACTTCACCGCCAGATATTCGAGGTGTTTAGTCTACCATGAGGCAAAAACGTGACACTCTTGTGTCATTTGTACCTGATGCCTAATGGGCCTGTCACACTTAGGTGTTTTTTTGGGTGACTACAGGCAACTGCCGCAAAAGTTTCAACATGTTGAAAATTTTTCGGCGACAGTGGCAACAATTTTTGCTGTCATAGGTTGGCACTAGGTGTCATAGGCGAATTCCATTAATACTAGTCCCTGGCAGTCGCCTAAAGAGTCGCCTAAGTGGGACAGGCCCTTAAGGGCTAGTGAAATCAAGAGTAGATTGATTTCTGAATAGCCAGTATTTTTAAGATTTTAAATATCCAACAGTGTATTTGACTCTGAATATTCCTGACTGGACCACTTGATGGCCGTGAATGCAGCGTTAATGTGATTGGCTCTTTAAACAGTTTCTTAGTTATCCGTGTGATTAAAGGCTGTTTCAGTAAATTAACAATGTCTGATACTTTTCACACCAATGCTATTTAATTTCTTGCTAATATCAAATTTCAGGAATCGCTACACCTGCTTTGTCATTTTGGAGTGCTTCTAAGCAGCAAAATGTCCTCGGAAACATGAAGATCTTGCTAAAAAATAAGAGGGGAATATTACCAACAGGCAAAAAATGCACTGCATTCCTCTACTCTATGGGAAAGTGATTTTCAAGAGTACAACTCTCATTTTTCACAGATATGTAAATGTTTATGTCCATTGGGAATAATTTCAGAAAAATATATATGCAACTGTATTCACTCAGGTCAAATATGATCAAGAGCAGCATATATTTACATAAAAGTTGGTATCTCAGAAAACTGTCTCCATTGTAAGTTTGCCCAAGCCTTGAAAAAAAACCTTCTTAGCTGATACAAACCCCTTGGTAGATTCATGTTACAATGGTTCTGTAACCAGGCACTGATTTTTAGGTCTATGAAAATATTCCTGGTTGGGATGATCAAGAAGGAATGATGGGACTTTGAGGTTCGGCATCAGAGAGTAGAATGCTTTATGTGAGCCCAGTAAATGTGTGCAGGTAACACAAAACCAACCTGAGAATGTGCAATAATTGATCAATGAACAATGGGTGCAGAATATCTGAATCGACAGAATACTAAATTGTTAAGATAAATACATATTTGAGAACTATTTCATATTGAAAATTCTTTATACATAAATGGTGGCAGATTATTTCCCAATATCATAATCATTTTGAGTTTATTGTCATGTGCATAAACACAGTGACATAATAGTACAATGAAAATCTTGCTTGCAGCAGCATCAGTCACAAACACTGAGAAATATAAAAAACATAAATTGTACATAAATTAAGCATAAATTCTACAAAAAAGGAAAAGAATAATACTGTGCAAAAAGCAAGACATTAGTATGAAGAAAAGAGAAAACAAGTCCATGATAGTTCAAGAGGTGGTCCATAGTTTTCGATGGCTGAGGTAGGATTTGGGTTGTGCAGAAAGCTGTACCTGAATTCAGTGGTGTGAGACTTTAGGCTCCTGCCCAATGGTAACAGCCAGATAATGGTAAAGCTTGGATGGTGAGATTCCTTAATGATAAATGCAACCTACCTGAGGCGGTGTCTCATGTAGATGCTTTCAATGGTGGAGAGGGCTGTTCCCACAAAGGTCCGGGATGACCCTCTACAGCCCCTTTCATTCCTGTGCATTGGAATTGCCAAATCAGGCCATGATGGCATGATCAGGGCAGGATTCCTTATACAGTGCATCTGTATAAGTTTGTTAGAGTCTATGGTGACATGCCAAATTTCTTTAAACGTCTAAGAAGGTTGAGGCACTCGTGCATCTTTTTCATGATTGCTTTTATGTGCTAGGCCCAAAACAAATCATGATCACCAACCCACCATTGAAAATTGGTACGTAATCTCCAGACTTCCCCTTTCTGATGTCAACAATTAATTCCTTTGTTTATCACTGAGTTTGAGGTTGCGTTTGTGACACCACTCAAACATGTATTTTTTTTCACCCCTGTAGGATGACTCATCACCACCCCTTGATTTGGCCAACAACAGCGGAGTCAATGACAAATTTATAGATAGCATCAGAGCTGTGTTTAGCCAAACAGTGTTGGATGTAAAAGGAGCAGAGCAAGGGACTACTCATGCAGCTCTGAAGTGCATCTGTGTGATGACCAGTGAGCATGAGAGGTTGTCACTGATCTGCATTGATTGAGATTACCAACGAAGACATTTAGGATCCACCTGCAACAGGAGGGCCCAGGTCTTGGAGTTTGGTGATGAATTAGGAGGGAATAATTGTGAACAACTGTAGTTAATGGACAGCAGCCTGACTTATCTGTTCTGAATATGCAGATGGTCCAGAGCAGAGTGGAGAGGAAGTGAGAGCATCTGTTGTTGACCTGTTGTGGTGATAGGTAAATCAAAACAATTCCAGATATTTTCTAAGGCAGGAGTTGATTGTGCTATAACCATCCTCTCGAAGTACTTAATTAGGGTGGATCTAAGTGCTACTGGATGATAGTCATTGGGGAAAATCACCATGTTCTTCTTGACGTTTTGAAGAAGGCAGGTACCACAGACGGCAGAGCGAGATGTCTTGAATATTTCAGACAGTTCACTTGCACAGGTCTTCAGCACTCGGTGTCTGGGCTGGACACTTAGCATGGATTCACTCTCTTGAAGGACATTGGCCTCTGAGATGGAGATCACATGGTTGTGGTGGCACATGGGAGCTCGTGTAAGGAGGGGCTCATGTAAGTTTGTCATTGCTCTTTCTTTCAAAGTGTGCATAAAGACAATGAGCTCATCTAGAAGATTTTTGTCGTTGCCACTTACGTAACCCAGTTTTGATATGTAGAAAGCCACAGCAGGCAAGCATTGCCACAACATCTGCCTGTGACTGAAGCTTTGTCCAAAATTGTGGCTTCACCCTCACGATGGCCTTCAGATCATACCTAGACTTCTTGTATGACTCTGGATTGCCTGTCCTAAATGCCACAGATCTAGTCCACAGCAGATTACAAATCTCCTGTTTTATGTAGGGTTGGGGGAGACTTGGAATGTTTTTGTAAGTACTCACTATCACACATTATTTTGTGATGTCAGCAACAGCTTGCCATATTCATTAATCTCCAGACAAATCTGTGAGCATGGCTCAGTCTATCGCTTCAAAGCAGTTCCATAACCATTCCTCTGCCCTGACCAGCACTTTGTATTTATTTTCACGACTGCTGTGCTTTTCAATCTCTGTCTGTAGGCAGGAAGAAGCAAAGCCAAGTGGTCAGACTTTCAAAAGTGTGGATGAAGGATGGAGCAGATGGTAGTATAGCAGTTGTCAAATGCATTGGATCATCTGGTGTAGAAGATGATGGTATTTTGGCAGATACTTCTTCAAACTAGCCTGGGTGAATTCCCCGGCGATGACGAGGAAGGTTTCAGGATACACCCGATTCTGCTTGTTGATTGTGGCGCTCAGTTCCTTTGACTTAATGTCTACCTGAGGTGGGATGCAACTGCAGTCAAGATGATGGTGGCGAACACTCTCAGTCAGCGGAACCGTCAGCACAAAACCACCACATGTTATAGGTCGGGGGAGCAGAAATAGGACAAGACTGCCACGTCCAAGTACATGTCGAGTTTATCACAAGCAGTTGTCACTGGCTCTTCCATTCCCTGACAATGCCATTCGGTCCATGTGGTGCATGGGAAATCCCTTGGGCTACAGCGCTGTATCTGGAGAGTTGGAGATGAGCCATGTCTCCGTGAAACATGTCTCTGTGACCAGAATGAAGGAATTTCTCAATTAATGTAAAATCTCACACATATATGCATACTTTACAAATAGGTTGTTAAATCTATACATGTTGCCCAAGATACTGTAAATTAATGACACCAGAAATGAAAAACATGCAGAGTGGTCAGTCAATATAACAGCAGCTGAGAAGTATCAGCAAATGAATTGAAGCTAAAATAACTGTTCAAATTTCTGGTTATCTGAAAGGACACTGTTTGCAGCATACTTTAAAAAAATCTGCTCATAAAGGCCAGATAGGCTCTGTTGCATTTCCCTTTCTCTATGTGAGCTGCTGTCAGGCATGTTCTGGAATGGATATGTGTCCGGCAATTATGATAATTTTATGCTGCTGAGCAGATTAGAGAATTCTTACAACAGCAAATTAACTAAAGTACTCCAGTTTTTACAGAATAAAATAAACAATCAAATACTTTTCTCATATTCCCACAATTTCTTATCTGAAACGACCCAAGGTAACTGTATAGCTATCTTTAATGAATACAGAAAGATATTGCTCTTTTACTCATACCCTCAGGACTTTACTTTTCCTTAATAGGTTGCCGAGAGCTTTTTGTACATTGCTTTGTGGTACCAGCTTCTGTCTACTGTTTCTCAAGATCATCGTTTGTAACATTGTTCTTTGAAACTCGACAACAGGTCCCGAGGATTCTGCTGTTACGAGACCTCTCCAATCATGGTAAATTGTTCCTGGTGAAAAGAAAAATATTTATTTAATTTGCACAAAATTAAAAGTAGCATTTTGGTTCCAATCATTCTTTTAATCTTTGCATTACTTCAATTGTTAAGTCTATATTTTGCATTACTGTCTTTTAGTTACACACAAAGACAAACTGATATTAGCAGAAAAAAATTGGGGCGGCACAGTGGTGCAGCAGGTGGAGATTCTGCCTTACAGCATGAGAGACTCCGGTTCAATCTGTCTACAGGTGCTGCCTGTACGGAGTTTGTACGTTCTTCCTGTGATGGCATCGTTTTTCTCTGGGTGCTCCGGTTTCTTCCCACATTCCAAAGATGTTGTGATTCTGCTGTTGGAATAACCAAAGTCTCACACCGTGATTGAGGCCCAAGGAATTTATTAACCTTACAGCATAGGCAACTTCATACTAGCACGTTGCTCTAAAAGTGTGAGAACAAGGCAGGGAAGCTTTCTGTTAAACTAGTGGGCATAGCTACACAGTATAACTTATACCATGAGAGACACTGATCTACATCCTACCTCTTAAAGAATTAAACATCAATACAAAACCAATAACTAAGTAAGACATGCATAGGAATTGATAATCAACTAGAGGAAAGTCAAACATAGCCCGGGTACTTCACAACCGGCTGGCAAATCAGCCATTGCAGATGTGGGTTGTTGTGCTGGTATAGGCGGATTAATGCCGCTGGACACAAACGGAAGTACACTTGTACGGTCTGGATAATACGGAGGTGTAACTGGCTCGTTCACAGGCAGGATATGATGTCTTTTACGCCTATAGGTGCTGCCATCGGCACTGACCAGATATGAGTGTGGTTCAGAAGCAATTCCAGAAATTACACCAATGGCCTTTGTCAGTCTGAAAACGAACCACCTGCTCCTTGGTGGCAGTGGCCTATTTGTTTTGTCATACCATTGTTTTTGAATGTCACGCTTTTGTTGTAACCTGGACTGGACTACCGATGGTGGAATCCCCTGAGGGATCAATGCCTGATCCACCAGAATAAACGTTGAGCAGGTGAACTCAAAATGGGGTTCACGGGAGATGTTGCGTAAGTTGAGTAGATCCAGGAACACGTTGGAATTAGCTCTGTGCGAACGTTCCATGAGCTGTTTGGCACTCTTGACAGCCCGCTCAGCCAGTCCATTCGACTGTGGATATTCAGGGCTGCTGGTAATGTGGCAAATATTCAAGCGTGCAGCAAATTCCTTGAAGTGTTGGCTGGTAAATTGACTGCCGTTATCAAATAACAGTATACCCGGATATCCGTGAGAAGTGGGGCTGCTAAGAACATCAATGTCAAACCATCCTGAATATGAATCGACGAGTACCAGGTACTGCTTGCCATGCCACTCAAATATGTCAGTTGCCACTGTAGACCATGGGAGTGCAGGAACCCATATGAAAGAAGTGGTTGCTTTTGTTGGTGAGGTGCCAATCTTTTGCACACTGCACAGGACGCCGCATTCTCGGTGAATTATTCGGCCATGCCAGGCCAGTAAAACATGTTTCTTGCCCGTAAGAAAGTAGCTTCAGTGCCTGGGTGCCCTGCTTGGACAGTGCTAAAATACTTGCTGTGCAGCAAAGCAGGGACCACAGCCTTGTGTCCTTTTAAAATAATGCCATCCTGGCTCATCACGGACTTCAAAGAAAGGCCGGACTGGCAGCCGAACTTTGTAGTGTTTGTCTGGCCAGCCGCGCTTAATGACGGAGGCAAGCGACCGTAGAGTACTGTCAGCAGCAATGTGGGCAACCAGGTCCTCCATACAGGACGAGGGATTAAAAGACACAGTCATTACGATAAAGTCATCATCCGGGGTCTCACTGGTCTTCTGGGGTGCATGTGAGAGAGTGTCAGCCAGGTGCATATCCTTACCACGTTTGTGGATCAGAACAATGTCATACAGCAACATCCGCTGTAGGTGCGCTGGAGAGGCATGGATCGGTTTGTTAAAGATGCTGATGGGAGATATGTATGAAATGGGAAAACCTTTATCATTCCAACAATTACAACTAAAATATAATTTGAAAAGTAATCAATATTTCAAATACCTTCAAATTCAAGATTATTTGAAAAAGTATATACAAGGATATCAAACTTTAACCCCAGATTTACTGGAGGAAGGAATGAATAGAAAGGCAGAATCAAGCAATTTAATATCTTACTTATATAATATAATTCTAAATATAGAAACACCAACGACAGAAGCAATTAGAAGAGACTGGGAACAAGAGTTATTGATAAAAATTCCGAACGATAGATGGGATAAAAATTTATTATATGTAAACAAATGTTCAATGAATGTAAGACATAACCTAATTCAATTAAAAATTTTACATAGATTATATTATTCGAAAACAAGACTGAATAAAATATTTTCAAATGTTTCCCCCATCTGTGACAAATGTCTAACTCAAAATGCCACTATAGCACATTCCTTTATCTCTTGTACAAAACTGTATACATTTTGGAATGAAATTTTTGGAATTTTTACAAAACTATTTAACACAAAATTGAACCCCAACACCGAATTGATTATCTTTGGATCAATGGAAGAGGGAAGTAAACTAACTATATTCCAAGAAGCTTTTCTTAATTATGGTCTAATAACAGCGAAAAAACTTATACTTAAATTTTGGAAAAACGCACCTATGCCAACATTCAAAATGTGGATCTCAAACATGTCTGAAACGCTACATCTTGAAGAAATGAGATTCCTCTTACTAGGCAAAGTAGACCAATTCTTAAAGATTTGGTCTCCGTTTATCAACTTTATACAAGCATATGGTGCAACATAACATAACCTTAGAAATTAAATGGTTTAGAACTGGGTGACGGATGGGCAAAAATATGAGATAGGTAGATCTCTCCTAATCTCTCTTTTTTTTACTTTTTCCTTTTCTTTCAATCTTTTAACTTCTCACCTCTGTCCTTTATTTTTTTTTGTTTTCTGTTTCTACTCGCTTGTCTATCTATTCCAACACTCTTTATTTCTTTTTTCTCTCACTGTTCTTTTATTATTAAACCAAAAGTATGAAGTTGTACAAGAATGATAATATGTATTTATGTATTAGGTACTTAAGTACCAGACTACTATACTTACTTCTAACAAAAATAAACAAAAACAAAAAAACAAGATGCTGATCAGAGGTTTGTAGTCAGTTTCAATCGTGACCGTGTGTCCAAAGATAAAGTCGTTAAATTTCTTGCAGGCGAAAACAACCGCCAACAGCTCTTTCTCAATTTGGGCATATCGTTGTTCTGTGTCAGTCATAGTGCATGAGGCATAGGCACCAGGCTTATTGCCGTTACCATCATTTTGAAGACATGCTGCGCCCAGTCCGTATTGTGAGGTGTCACAAGTCAGTGTGACTGGTCGTTTAGGATCAAAGTAAGTGAGAGTAGGAGCACAAGACATCTGCTGCTTAAGAGTGTTGAACGCCCTCTGCTGTTGCTCGTGCCAGGTCCAAGCAGTGTCTTTGTGTGTAAGCTGGTGCAACGGGGCTGATATTTCGCTAAACCCGAAATGAATTTGCTCAAGTAGTTAACCATGCCAAGAAATCTCTGCAAAGTTAGTACATCTGCGGGTGCTGGGAGCTCGTTGATAGCACTGGTCCGCCAGATCCGTTTTTAGGCCGTCTTTAGTAAACACATGGCCTATGTTTTCTAACCACCTCATTTACCCTGAATTTGCATTTTTGAGGGTTCAGCTTGAGGTTGATGGCCTTGGCGCTATCCAGGACCTTTGTCAGATTAGCATTGTGTTTTTCAACAGTTCGGCCCGCAACGAGGATGTCATCCACTACAATGGAGCATGGGTAGCCTGCAAACGACTGCTCCATAGCTTGTTGAAATACTTCACCTAATTTTCACTTATGCAGGGGTAACAGACAAAGATGCGCCCTTTCACCAATGTAATTTGTCCTTAGCCATAGAACCTCTCGCAGAGAGTATTAGGGTACATTCGGGTATTCACGGATATATAACACTAAATATACCAATAACAAGATTTTATTATATGCAGACGATGTACTTTTATACATTACTAACTCCCAAGTTAGTATCCCAAATGTATTAAACCTTATACAACAATTTAGTGCCATTTCAGGTTATAGAATAAATTGGAATAAAAGTGAAATTATGCCAATAAAAGCTCAAGATCCTTCTCAACTCCAAAAATTTCCCTTCAGAATTGTTACTGAAAAATTTAGATACCTCGGAGTTTACGTGACTAGAAAATACACCTATTTAAAACAAATTTCCCACCACTAATTACTAAACTAAATGCCCACATTCAATTCTGGAAAACACTCCCTATTTCCCTTATAGGTAGAGTAAATACCATAAAGATGATCTTCCTTCCACAACTCCTATATTTATTTCAATCAATACCGATATATCTCCCCAAAAATTATTTGAAAAAAATTTACTCTATTATTACAAACTTCATCTGGGATTACAAAACCCACAGAATACACAAAAGACATTTGGAGGATTAGCTCTTCCTAACTTTCTTTTCTACTATGGGGTGACTAACATCAAAAATATAATCTTCTGGATGGATGATACATGTCAACAGGTAAATTGGTTAAAAATGGAGAGGGAAGATTGTTTGCCTTTTAACATAGGCACGATTCTTCTTTCTCCAATACATCTGAATAAATCAATGTATGTGCAAAATCCGATAATACACAGTATCCTACGTATCTGAAAACAGTTGAAATTAAGTCTCAAACTGAGAAATTTGTCTCTCCTTCAAAATACAATTCAAAATACTGCATAGGCTATACTATTCAAAGGCTAAATTGAAAAAGATTTTCCCAACTGTCTCCCCTATCTGTGATAAATGCCACCTCCAACAAACGACCCTAACCCATTCCTTTGCATCCTGTTTAAAGATACAAAACTTCTGGATGGGAACATTCGATATCTTCTCTAAAACACTTAAAATTAAACTGGAATCAGATACAAAACTAATAACATTAGCTATCTCAGAGGCCTGTTCTAAGTTAACAATATTTCAAAGATGCTTCCTTGACTACGGTCTAATAACTGCGAAAAAACATACTTAAATTCTGGAAAAAGACAACAGTTCCCACAGTGAAGATGTCGATTACTGACATGTCCGAGACACTGCATTTAGAAAACATTAGGCTTGTTTTGGCTGAAAAAGAAGACTAATTCTTTAAAACATGCTCACCTTTCACTGAATTTCTTCAACAACAGAATGGTTGAACATAAATTTAAAACCAATGCTAGGGATAGGTGAGTGGGGGGGAGGGGGGGGGAGGGACAGTGTGGCATATCTCCATCTTTTTTATAATTTCTCGTTTTTCTTCTCGCACTTCTTTGGTAGTTCAGAGGTCTTTCTTCTCTCTCTTTTGCATTTTTCTTCACGCTTTCCTTTTTTCCCTTTTTTTTGGATTTATGTATTAATGTAATTAAAATAAAAGAAAAAAAAAGAAATACTTCACCAGCAGAGCTTATTCCAAAAGGCATGCAAAGAAATCTGTAACGCCCGAATGGAGTGCTGAAAGTGGTTAACTTGGAGGAGTTCCAGTGAAATCTGCCAGAATGAACTCTTGGCATCTAACACTGTGAATACAGTTGCCTCAGCCATCTGCGCTGCGATCTCGTCAACAGTGCGCATGGGATAGTGAGGTCGTTTAATTGTTGTGTTTAAGTCCTTGGGGTTGATGCAAATCTGTATCTCGTCTTTATTCTTCTTCGTAGCCACGACCCAATCCGAGGGGTCAGTGACGGGAGCAATCACATCTAGAGACACCATTCTATTAAGTTCACTTTGAATGCAGTCCCGCATAGCATGGGCAATCTTATGAGCTGGACGAACAACTGGAATTGCCTCAGGGTCAATGGTAATCGTGTACCTGGCAGGCAAGCTGCCCAGCTTATTGTCAAACAAAATCTTGTATTTTGTCAGGATTTGTTTGCTAAAGTCACAGGCTGTAGTCAGATGACAAACAGAAGGGCTGAAAGAGATAAGACCCATGTCTTGACATGCGTTGACACCCAATAGAGACGGCACATTTTCATGAACCGCATAGAAACTCAGGTTGTGGACAGCGGCATAACTCAACTTGACCGATAGGGTGCACTGGATCTCCTGCAAATGGGTCAAGGGAGGCAGCCGTTGGAGTAACAATCTCTGTTTTTCGTAACTTTTGAAACACAGCTAGGCACATGACATTGCACCTGGCGCCAGAATCAACCTTCAGATAAAAGGTCTTGCCATTAAAGAGCAAAGCGACCTTGGGGTCTAGTTGTTTATGCATTAAATCAGTAAATCAACATCAAAACATTCGCCGGCAGCCTGTAAATCCATGGGAGCTGGTTGAGAGCATTCTGAGAGCAAGTTTTCACGGCCAAACGAATTAACAGATTGTCTTGTTTGAACTATGTTGCTACGTGAACGACATCATTTAAAGTAATTATTTATTTTGTTGCAAAATTGACATAATTTTCCATACGCAGGGCAACGGTCACAAACAGCAACAGTTAAAGCAATTGTCTATTAGTCTCAACTTGATAGAGGTATCAGCCACTTGAGGAAAACGGGGAGTGATTTGATAAGACATACCGGCAACTTTAATTTCATGACCAGCAGAGTGTCCCAAGACTTTTGAGTGAGCGTCAACCATTTCAGCAATGCGACAGCAGTTTTCAGCAGTCTCTAGAGTAAGGTAAGCATCCCGCAATAACTCGTCGCATAATTTATCATTGCGGATGCCATAAACCAGACAGTCACGGACAAAGCTATCACATATATCCCTGAAATTGCATCGTTTGGCAATGTGCTTCAGTGCACTGACATATATCTCCACAGGTTCTCCCAGTCTTTGGCTTTGGGAAAAGAACAAATGCCGCTCCATGACTAAGTTGGTACGTAACTCACATAACTGTCGGAATTTGCGTAGTAAGCAGTCAGGGTCTCGAATAGATTCAGCAGGAGCGATCTGGACACCAGCTTGGTCAAATCTAGCCGGTTCATAGCGAAATCTTCTAGCAAGACGAGCAGCTTCTGTGCCTGCCAGATTTAGAAGAGTTGATGCTCGAACAGTAGGGTGAGCTGCTTCAATGTAGATTGAGAAATCCGCTTCAAATACACGCACCATTCTGAAAGTATCCAGAGAACTGGCCTCCGAGGCAGATAATAACACAGACTCACAACTCTCTGTGTGAAAAAGTGTTTACTCATCTCCGTTCTAAATGGCTTACCCTTATTCTTAAACTGTGGCCCCTGGTTCTGGACTGCCCCAACATCGGGAACATGCTTCCTGCCTCTAGCGTGTCCAAACCCTTAATAATCTTATATGTTTCAATAAGATCCCCTCCCATCATTCTAAATTCCAGAGTATACAAGCCCAGCTGCTCCATTCTCTCAACATATGACAGTCCTGCTATCCCGGGAATTAACCTTGTGAACCTAGGCTGCACTACCTCAATAGCACGAATGTCCTTCCTTGAATTTGGAGATCAAAACTGCAACAATACTCTAGGTGCGGTCTCACTAGGCCCTGTACAACTGCAGAAGGACCTCTTTACTCCTATACTCAACTCCTCTTGTTATAAAGCCCAACATGCCATTCACTTTCTTCACTGCCTGCTGCACCTGCATGCTACTTTCATTGAAGGATGAACAAGGACCCCCAGATCCCGTTGTACTTCTCCTTTTCCCAACTTGGCACCATTTACATAATAATCTTCCTTCCTGTTTTTGCTAATAACCTCACATTTATCCACATTAAACTGCATCTGCCATGCATCTGCCCACTCACCCAACCAGTCCAAGTCACCCTGCATTCTCATAGCATCCTCCTCACAGTTCACTGCATAAAAATTGAGGGAGAGGAGGGGATAGGGAGGTAGAGGAAAATGTGGGAGGTGAGGAGAGAGATTGGGGAAGGAGGTGTCATAGAGGAAGAGGAGGGGGCTTTGAGAGGGGAGAGGGGTTGTGGAGGGAAGGAGGATCGGGAAAATGAGAGGAAGGGAGAAGAGAGGGAGTGAGTGGAGGGGGGGAGGAGGACAGGGGAAAGAAGAATGAGGGTGAAGAGGAGGGGTGGGTGTGCAGGAGGATGAGGGGGAATGGAGGAAGATAGGGGTAGGAAGAGGGATGGCGAGGCACAGTTGGGGGAGGGTTGCCACAACGGGGATATCTGGTGTCACAACAGGAACCCCTCACTTGGTCTAGTATATTACTAAACCTCTCATCTTGTTTGCTTCTATGTGGGTGATTTGGTCTGCGTGTGTGTGTGTGTGTGGATGTCTGCGTATGTGATTTTGAAATTACGCCAAAACGGTACTCGATAGCGCTACAATTTTTGGACCACCTTACTCACAATTGTTCTGTGGTGTGGCGAATCAAGTTTCATTCAGATTGATGGTATTACAAGTTATTCACATTGTTAACTTAACAAAATCCAGCTTGAGAAGTTGCAGTGTAAGTTAGCAGCTATGACGTCACAATAGGATTACATGAACTGCCGACTTGCTGATCCTGCCCCTTACAATGTTGCAAATTACAGGACACTGAGTACTTGCAGCAAGTGCAATTGGATTTTTCTAAGTGAAAAGTCAATTTTTAAAAGTTTAAAAAGAGGGAGAGTGAAGAGGGGGAGGGAGTGCCGGGGTATAAGGGGAAATGAGCTGCCCCTGCGCAGTTGGGAACAATGGGTGAGTGGTGGAATATGCGTGGGAGGAATGGCTTGCATTGCAGGAACGGGTGAGAGGTGGAATATTGCGTTGGGTAACGGGTTGTGTTGGGGGACGAGGCCTTCCGTGGGGGCTATGGGTGAGTGGTGGAATATTATGATAGCTGAACGGGTTGCGTTGGGGGAACCAGGCCTTCCATGTGACAGGGACCCAATGGGTCCCAATTGGTCTAGTATATTACTAAAATTCTCATCTTGTTTCTTATTACGTCTGAGTGGGTGTGAGCCTGTTCCTGAAATTATGCCAAAACAGTATATGATAGCACTACAATTTTTGGCCCACCTTACTCACCATTGTCCTGTTGTGTGGTGTATCAAAGTTTTGTTCAGAAAGACAAAAATCTTTCATCTGCACTGTGATATCACAATGGGATCTCATTTACATAAACTGCCCATCAGCAGTGTTCCACCCCACAATGACATCACAATGGGATCTCATTTACATAAAAATAAACCCAGTTTTCAAACACACAGCAGCGTTCCACCATGACATCACAATGGGTTCTCATTTACATAAAATAAAAAACACAGCAGCTTCCATCGCACAATGACGTCATGAGGGCGTAGGGAGGGGAGAGGGGTTATGGAGGGGGGGATGTAGCAGGCACGTGCCGTCAGGGTAGGCAAGGTAGGCACTGCCTACCCTGACTAAAATTATGAAATGGCAATCATTAAATAGTAAAGACATGGGAGAATTATGCCTATCTAAGAGATCGATCTCTTTGGTAGGTATAATTCTCTGTGCCTTTCAACCATGGCACTTGTAACCCTTGAAGGTCTGTGCAGCGCACGTGCCGTCAGCGCTGCTTCAAGCCATCAATTTAAAGCGGGGCTGAAGGCAGCTGAAATTCTGCCTATGCAGTACTGCGTATGCACAGCAGTCATCTGTGCATGCGCTGCGCAAGTTTCTTGGCGGGTTTTTAAAATATGGATTGTCATTATTTTAAGTGTATCTTAGGAAACAAAGAGTGAAGAATAGAGTTTGTGTACCAATGACGTGGTAAGTACATTTCTTAGTGTTTGATGTTTTTAAATACCATATTTCCCGGAGTGGGTGGGGGAGAGTTCCTTTCACAGTGTTTGGGGAGTCTGGCCCGGAGTAAAGTTGCGGGGAGGGCAGGAGCTTTGTGAAGGAGGGGATCTGGGCCAGTAACCCACTTGCGACGCTCCGGGCAAGGAGACACCGCATTGTGGTCGGAGAGTGAATTAGCTCGGGTGGCTGCCGCAGTGCTCCGGGCACTGACAGCAAAACTGCCCACCACTTCCGAGGAAGGAAGCAGTTCAGGTGACTGCGAGCAGCCGCCGGGACCCAACAGCAGAACCGGCTGCCACTTTGGCCCCTTCTGCTGGTCCCCGCTCACCTCTGGCAGTGCTCTCCATCTGAACACTTCTCTCCTGCTGCTCGTCGGCCGACTTCCTGCAAATCCTTAAATTCCAACAGCACGCTCAAGGGACCAATTGAGGTTACTCGGCTGTGGGAATTTAAGGATTTGCGGGAAGCGGTTGACATGTGAAGCAGGCGAGCAGCAGGTGAGAGGTGTTCAGATGGAGAGCACTGCCAGATGTGAGCGGGCCGGCAGAAGGCGCTGACGTGGCAGCCGGTTCTGCTGATGGGTCCCGGCGGCCAATCGCAGTCACCCAAGCTGCTTCCCTCCCCGGAAGTGGCGGCCAGTTCTGCTGTCCGTGCCCGGAGCGCTGTGGCAGCGGTGAGTGAGTCTGACATGATCTCCGACCCTCTCCTTCTCAACACTCCTGCCCTCCCCACAACTTTAACCACTGGCACAGACTCTCCATACGCCGTGAAAGGAACTCTCCCTCCAATTGGACCCTTGAATTAGTTTTGTCATTCAATAAGATGACAACTGATTCAACATCCCGGTGTGGTCCCGCTTTTCCCACCATCTCTTCACCTTCCTTAATCCTCCATCCCCCACCCATTCAGTAATTAAAAAATGAAGGAGATTTAGAAGCCTTGGGAAAATTGCATTGTTACTTACTTTTATTTTTAACGGAGAGAACAATCTGCGCATGCGCGGTTTAAGATTTATTTTTAAAAGCCAACTGACTGCCTACCTTGAGTAATTACTCACGGCATGTGCCTGGGATGGAGTGACTGAGGGTAGGATAAAGTGGAGGGAGGGAGAGGTGAGGGAGGGAGTGGGGGAGAGTAGGAGGAGAGGGGAAAGAAGAGGGAAGGTGAAGAGGAGGGGAGGGAGTGCTGGGGGATGAGGGGAAATGAGCCGCACCTGCATAGTTGTGGGCTATGAGTGAGTGGTGGAATATTACGTTGGGGAACGGGTTACATTGGGGGCACATTTTAAACTTTACAAAACCCCACTTTGACAAAATTCACTTGCATGCACTGACAGTTAGCAGCTTATGACATCACAATGGGATTACAAATCTCATTTACATAAAAGATTGCTCTTTACAAAAAAATTCAGTTACATTGTTAACAAAGACAAGACTCCCAGTGCAATGAGAGATTTGTTACATTGTTGTAAGGAGAGAGGGAGTGGGGGAGGGGACGAGGAGAGGATCGTTGTTTAATGTTATTTAAACAGATAGAGGGAGAGGAGGAGGGTTGTGAGGGGAGAGGGGTTATGGAGGGAGGGAGGAAGTGACTGAGGGTAGGGGAAAGGAGATGGAGGGAGAGGTGAGGGAGTGGGGGATGGGAGGAGGCGAGGGGAAAGAGGCAGAGTGAAGAGGAGGGGGAGAGAGTGCTGGGGGATGAGGGGAAATGAGCCATGCCTGCGCAGTTGGGGGCTATGGGTTAGTGGAGGAATATTGCGTTGGGGAATGGGTTGCGTTGGGGGAACGGGAGAGTGGTGGAATATTGTGTTGGAGGAACGGGGCCCAATGGGTCCCACTTGGTTTAGTCTCTAAACTTGAACTAAAATCCTGGACATTAAACCTAGTTAGCCATTTCCTTTCTTATATTTTTTATGCTGCTTCAAAAATTTAATATCCAATATCATGGGACATGGAAGCATCAGTTAGAATCTTGCTTTCAGCTCCAAAGTTGAAACCTATCAATATCTTGTGGAGGCAACTGAGACACTAGGAAATAAAAGTTTTTATTCAATGTAAAGCAGGGGACATTATCCACAGCTTGGGGTCAGATTTTTTTCCCATGGCTTCAGTTGCCAGAAGGAGTAGATTTAAGAGATGAATTAAAGCAAGTTATATTACAATAGATCTCTGATTGGAAAAATAATAAAATTCTAAGAAACCTGGAAAAATGATTCAGCCAATTTATTTTTCATGTGAAGTACCCAATTGTTTCAACTTAATTTCTGATGATTTAAATTTGTGAAAAGATTTAATCACTTACATACGCTGAACAACCATGGCAGCCATGGAGCGTGTATTTAAGTAATCAAATTCAAATAATGAATTGGCAGAGACACTCTTGTCAATATAATAGTAGGCAACCAACATTCACACTTTTTTACACACAAATGATACAGCAATTTCAGGAGAGGCAATTTCAGAGAGTGCAAGTATACTGAAAAATATGTTTTTATTTTTATTCGTTCCTGACATGTGGCAGTAGAGTTGTGATCCTCAACTAACTAAGTCAAGCATATCAGTAGGTTTGCAGTCACATATAGGCTCAATTGAATAAAGATGGCAGATATCCTTCTCTGAAGGACAGTCATGAACAGATGGGTTTTTTAGATGATACAATGATTTCAAGTTAACATTTATTGAACTAGCCTAACAAAAATCAATGTTATTTATTTAATTTAAATTCCCCAACTGCCACACAAGAATTCAAAAGTCTAGACAGTAGTGACTACTGTCACTACTGACAGTAGTGTTACCATTGCACCACCATTAGCTGAGGTGCATCGCACTGCCGCTTCATGAAACCATCTTGCAGTTTGACATGAGGTTCCTGTACTTGCAAGGTAGATAAAAGCTAAATTTGATGTCAATTTCAGTCAAAGTACTTCTTTTAGTGTCATAGTAATGTTGACTGTTACCACACAATCTCTCTGACATGAGAAACATGTCATTCGAAGTGTGGAATCTCATTCCTTCAGCTTCTAATTGTTGTGGGAAACCATTTAATTTTTCTTAATGTACGGTTTATTTTGTTTCTCTCTCTCTTAATCCAATCTTTCACTCTTTACATTTGTTTCTTTAATAATCATTCAACTGGATCGATTAAAGAGATATCAGGTTGTCTTCCCGGGAACGGTGCTGCGCTATTCCCATTCACAATGCACACCAACTTTCAGCGCAAGATTTAATGAAAATTAAATGGACGTGGGCTGGGGTCATTGGTGACATGCTGCACTAAATTCCGCACCGCTGTTGCATAGATATTTATTGCTCAACGGTTTGAAATGAACCTTCCAGCATTGGTATCAAAATAGGCTTGTTATGGGCCTGTCCCACAGCGGTGACCAGAACAATGTACGACTCTTTGGGTGACTACTCACGACCATACAGGATGTTTATGGTCGTGAGTAGTCTCCTCAGTCGCCCAAAGAGTCGTAGTGTCTTTCTGGTCGCTGCTAGATTTTTAACATGTTGAATATTTTCGGCGACCTGCAACAACCTATGACGGGTGCTGGCAGTTGCTGAAAAAATCACGTAAGTGGGACAGGCTCATTACAAGCCCTTGGACTGTTTGGGTAGTAATGACATTCTTTGTCTAGGAGTGCATTCAGGGTGGAATTGGTTAAATCAGTGTAAAAGATCAGAAAGTTTTAAATATATTTTAAATGCAACACAAAACTACTTACTTTGTTATCTTCCATGTCAGTTTAAGATTTAATTTGTCAAGATCAGAAATAGGCCACATCCCTGACTCAAAATTAGAAGATTGCCCCCAAATTCACTGGTTAAGAAAAAGTCTTCAATTGAGCTCAGTTCAACCCTCAAGTACATAGGTACAATTATGATACGATAGAACTTTATTTATCCCAGGAGGGAAATTGATCTTCCAACAGTCATAAAAACACAAAATATACGAAACATGCAATTAAAGTGATGAGTGGAAAGGATTGGGTATGTGCAAAGAATGGGGAGGGGGGGAGGCGGGAAGTCAGTCTCCCCCAAGACAGAAGGGGGAGGAGTTGGACAGTTTCATAGCCACAGGGAGGAAGGATCTCCGGTGGCATTCTGATGATAGAAACATAGATCATAGAAAATAGAAAATAGGTGCAGGAGTAGGCCATTCGGCCCTTCGAGCCTGCACTGCCATTCAATATGATTATGGCTGATCATCCAACTCAGTATCCTGTACCTGCCTTCTCTCCATACCCCCTGATCCCTTTAGCCACATCTAACCGAGTTGGATGATCAGCCATGATCTAACTCCCTCTTAAATATAGCCAATGAACTGGCCTAAACTACCTTCTGTGGCAGAGAATTCCACAGATTCACCACTCTCTGTGTGAAAAAAGATCATGACAACCAGGTCTCGTTGCATGTCCCCTTTTCCTAATCGGCCACCATTCAGATAATAGTCTACTTTCCTGTTTTTGCCACCAAAGTGGATAACCTCACATTTATCCACATTATATTGAATCTGTCATGCATTTGCCCACTCACCCAACCTATCCGTCACCTTGCATCCTCCTCACAGCTAACACTGCCCCCCAGCTTCGTGTTATCCGCAAACTTGGAGATGTTGCATTCAATTCCCACATCCAGATCATAAATATATATTGTAAATAGCTGGGCTCCCAGCACTGAGCCTTGCAGTACCCCACTAGTCACTGCCTGCCATTCTGAAAAGGACCTGTTTACTCCTACTCTTTGCTTCCTGTCTGCCAGCCAGTTCTCTATCCACATCAATACTGAACCCCCAATACCGTGTGCTTTAAGTTTGCATACTAATCTCTTATATAGGACCTTGTCAAAAGCCTTCTGAAAGTCCAAATATAACGCATCCACTGGTTCTCCCTTATTCACTCTACTAGTTACATCCTCAAAAAATTCTATAAGATTCTATAAGATTCGTCAGACATGATTTATCTTTAATAAATCCATGCTGACTTTGTCCAATGATTTCACCACTTTCCAAATGTGCTGCTATCCCATCTTAAATAACTATCTCTAGCATTTTCCCCACTACCGATGTTAGACTAACTGGTCTGTAATTCCTCGTTTTCTCTCTCCCTCCCTTTTTAAAAAGTGGGGTTACATTAGTTACCCTCCAATCCCCAGGAACTACTCCAGAATCTAAAGAGTTTTGAAAAATTATCACTAGTGCATCCACTATTTCTGGGGCTACTTCCTTAAGTACTCTGGGATGCAGCCTATCTGGCCCCGGGGATTTATCAGCCTTTAATCCATTCAATTAACCCAACACCACTTCCTGGCTAACCTGGATTTCAATCAGTTCCTCCATCTCTGATCCCCGGTCCCCTGCTATTTCCAGCAGATTATTTATGTCTTTCTTAGTGAAGACAGAACCAAAGTAGTTATTCAATTAGTCTGCCAAGTCCTTGTTCCCCATGATCAATTCACCTGTTTCTGACTGGAAGGGACCTACGTTTGTTTTAACTAACCTTTTTCTCTTCACATATCTATAAAAACTTTTGCAGTCTGTTTATATGTTCCCTGCCAGTTTTCTTTCATAATCTTTCCCTTTCCTAATTAAGCCCTTTGTCCTCCTCTGCTGGACTGAAATTCTCGCAGTACTCTGGTAGGCTGCTTTTTCTGGCTAATTTGTATGATGCATCTATTGTAACCTATTTTGAAAGATGAAAGGCAAAAAAAACAGGTGATGGAAACCTGAAATAAAATTTTCCAGTTGTTGAATTCAATGTTGAGTCCTGAGAGCGATAATGCTGCATGTCTCAAACTCAGTGTAAGAGACTAAAGATAGAGGCCAGAATGGGAATTACAAGGAAATTTAAAGTGGCCATTAACTGAGAGCTCAGGGCTGCTTCTGCAGACTGTAAGCGGGTGTTCCATAAATCAAAACACAACTTGTTTGTTTCCAATGTTGAGTGGAACACATAGCGAGCAATAGATACAAAACAATAAATAGTTCAAGGTACATGTGTATTGTTTCTTCACGTGGAATTGAATTATTTGGATTCTTGGATGGTAGAAATGGAAGAGGTAAAATTATAAATATTGCATCTCCTTTTATTCAATTAATATATGTAATTTACTGAATCCATGAAAAACTATTGAAAGGTTTAAAATAAATTTTAAAGTGTATCAGCCAAGAAATTGATTCTGAGAGATAACATTTACACCTTTATTGACATGGGACCAGCTCGTCCTGTTTTAAATCACCCTTGCACTTGTCTTTTCCCTTTAAATATCATGTTATAATTATGACATCTGAATGCAACAGGCACTTTCTAACTTATTGATAAGGGTGGAGGGTGTATGGACCACGCTGCCAGAGGAGGTAGTTGAGGCTGGGGCTATCCCAACACTGAAGACAACTGTTAGACAGGTACATATATAGGACAGGTTTGGAGGGATATGGACCAAACGCAGGCAGGTGGCCAAGTTGGCCAGTGTGGGCAATTTGGGCCAAAGGGCCTGTTTCCAAACGGTATCACACTATGATTTTATGATAATCAGATCAAGCTCCTGACGTTATCTTGTTTTATTATGACTGAAAAACAAAGGTCGAATCAGGAACCATATGTGATATATAGGTCCTACTGGGATATCAACTTTATCACCACTTCGCATATTTTCGCATGTTGCCATTTTACATTCTGGCAGCACTGATAACTAATCTGGGCATTTTAGATCAAGGATCTGCCACCTGGTCCTCAATTATACCTCCATAGAGTGAAGGAGGGGAGGAGCTCCATAGAGTGAAGGCACTCCATAGAGTGGAGGGGACTCCATTGTAGTATTTAATCAAAAGTGTAGCATAAAAGCACCATATCAGGTCATCATTGTTAAATACATCAAACCATATTTTTAGCAGGAAAATTAAAAGGATTGTATTACATTCTTTAAAAGAGCTTGTTCAAAGACTTCATGTTGCTGATTATACAAAATAACTTCATTGGAGACTTGAATAGTAACTAACTAGGTAAATTGGGGGTGGAATAGAGAATGCATTTAAATGGAAAGTAAAATAAGTGATTAGAGTAATGTTAGGTAACCATTAATATGTTAATAGTTAGATTATGGAGTTATGCATTAGTTGTCAGGTGAAAGCTAGAGAGGTTGAGATATTCACTCCTTGAATAAATTAGCTACATCGCCATGGTCAAGATATTATGGTCAGATCAAAAGCCACATGGGGAAAGAGAAAACCAGAATAATGTTGAGACAACATTAATAAAGTTAACAATTTTCAAACATATTTTATAGTACAGCTTCAAAAGGTGATTTAAATGCCTCCACAGATCAGAAAAGAGCTAGGATACCTTCCTCTGATATGAGATTAATGTATCTTGCCAGCTGGAATGCAGATAAAAATGTGAATATCCTGCCATCAATATTTTTAGAAGAAGAAAGCTGTTAATTATTTTGGTGCCATCAGAGTAGTCTTCATTGCATACGTTATCTAAAGAAGATACGTATACTAAGACGAGGTGAGTAAGGCCAGACATAGGAAGGCCTTTGACTACATCACTTAAATAAGGAAGAATTGGATGTGATACTGGTTATTCAGAATTGGTTTAGTAATGGGGTGAGGTAGTTTGGATAAAGATGGACGGAAAACCTTTATGAACCTCCCCCCACCCTTCACCATCACACCACAAAGTGGAATATTTAAGCTTCTGCATTAGTGATAAAAAGCAGGCAGCTGATCTGCAATTCTTCCAGACAGATCCACCCTACTATTACCTCAAAATCTTGGATTAATACCGTGACAGACCAGGGAAGACTAAAATCACAAAGAAAACCAAGCAGCTGCCTGGTGTTGGATATGGCCAGCACTGAACCATCTTACTGCTCATTGTTTCACTGGCCAATCCAAAGCAAATCATCACTTCTGTTGCAGGTTATATCTCTGTTTTATGACATTATAACATATAATCAGAATCTGTTATCATTGTATACGGTGATAAAATTCTACTAGTCTTTGTCTATTTGGATAGTCTGTGATCCATAATAACTTTAGATATTTGCACTGGTTATTACACACACTATGTAATTTTACTTGTTTGGTTTTAATGGACTGCAAGGTTTTTTTTGGGGGGGAGAGGTATGTGTGGGTGTTGTGGTGGAAAGTGGATGATTAGCCTACCATCCTGAACTTTATCAAAGTCTGGAAAAGAGGTGTCCAAGAATTCGTGGGCATAAATTCAGACTAAAAACAGAATAAATTCAGAATAGAATTAATACAGTATTTGTCCAAACTTTTTTAAATTGTTGCTATTGAACCAGCATCAATTACTTCATCTGGTAGCTTATTCCATATACCAACGCCCTTTTGGTGATAAAATTGCTCTGGGGTTCTTATTAAACCTAACCTATTTCACCTTAAACCTATCTGTGATCCTACTTTCAGGGAACTATCTAATGATACTCCAAGATCCCCCTTCGTTATAACACCCCTCAGGGCCTTTCCATTTACTGAAAGTCCAGCCCTAGTTTGACTGTCCAAAATGCAGAACCTCACACTTATCCGAATTAAATTCCATCTGCCATCCCAAATCATTGATATACATGAGAAACACCAATAGATCCAGCATCGATCGCCGGGGCACACCAGTAGTTAGAGGCATCCAGTCCAAGAAACAACCTTCCACCACCACTCTCTGTTACGTACCATTTAGCCAATTCTGCATCCAATTAGCTAGCTCTCCCTGGACACCAGACAATCTAATCTTCCAGAGTAGCCTATCATGCGGAACCATATCAAAGGCCTTCTGCTTCCATATAGTTATTTCTTTAAAAAACTCAAATTCGTGAGACACAATCTCCCACGGACAAAATAATGCTGGCTATTCCTGTCTATCCAAATGCATGTTTATCTTCTGCAAAATCCTCTCCGGTAACTCTCCTACCACAAATGTATAGATAGTTGATAACTTTCCAGGAAGATTAAGAAACTATTGGGTGTTGAGAAAAAGGAATCTTGGAATCTTGGAGATCTCTCAGAGTGGATTAGTGAAAATGGCTGAATAACATCCCTCATTTGTGACTCCCGTTGTTTTATGACATCACTCAACAAAACATATGCATCTGTGATGCAACAGAGCTTTCTCATGTGGCCCTACTCACCATATACTTGGTAAATCTTCAAAGAGGATTTGGTGAACACCTTTCAAAGATCCTTGATAAATATCACAATGATATACTTCAACTCAAAGGGACTGCTGGAGTCCTTCGTTCAATGCATTAATTTTTACAATTGTTTCTTTATTATCTGGAATTGTTAGTGAACTGCCTCTTGCTGAAGGACTTTAAATTGACGTTTCATTAATGGTAGCAGTTAGGTAAGTGTTAAACAGTTCAAAAACCTTTTGTTTCTCCTTTCTATTTCTGGTCCTGTGGCTGAGATAAGGGATAAAATAATTTCCATTTTAACCAGGTATTTTCTTCTCAGTGAATTTGTGGATTAGAAATGCAGAGTTAATAATGTTAGCCCGAAGAAAACAGATACTAACCAGCCAAAGGAAGTGAACAAGGACAGGTACCAGTGCATCGCTCTCCCCACCTTCAAAGCAAAGGGGGATTCCAGGTGTCAGATGGTGGCCACATCCACTTTGCAGCCTTGGGTACAGCATGTGATGACACTCAGGGTTCTGAGAATGTTGGAAGAAGTGAACAGTGAAGACCTACCATCCAGCTGCATAACGGTGTTTGATGGAGCGTTCTGGTAACAAGATATTTTGCCAAATGATATAGATCATCAAGTCGGGGACATGTTCAGTTGGGTCCACCCTCTCCTCTCTTTTCTGGAACCTAAGCATGCATTCCAGGCCAACCATTGCCCAATGATCTGTAAGGAACAAGGCCCCTTCAGGATCTTCTCCATCCATGAGAGGTGGGGGTCCTTTGCCGTCTTGTCCTGTATAGTCAGATTCACATTTCGCAGAGTGGACTAATAGAAAATAAGAAAAGGATTATAATGGCAATTTTAGTAACGTTCTCAAGGTCCAAACTTTATAGCCATAACTTCTCATAGGATGTAGTGGTGATATAGTTCATGCATTCACCGAGCTCCAGAGATAGTAAGAATAAGTCTTCCAGTCGTTGAATCTTGATTAATTGTTTTTTATTGAAGTAATACAAAACAATGATATAGTCCATCACTTTACATTCTTCATAGCTGTTCCAATCATATCATAAACTTGCTCTAAAACCGTAATCATGTCCATGACTCATACTCTCGGCTCAGCTCATGGCGAAAACTGTTATTCATACAATCCCACGAGGTAAACTGAAACTAAATTAACGAGCCTGCGCTAGCCTCTTCAGATATAGACCCCTCTCTCTATGTATTAAATCCCACCTATAAGCATTAATACAGATAGGAATTAAAATATTAAAAATGTTAAACATGGCTATAATATACTGACAAGCTTAATGACTCCTACAAGGATAATGGAAACAGAATAGGAAATATAAATAATGATGAAAATGAATGTGGGGGTGAAGAGTTGGTTCCGGTGAATAGGCTTTAATTATCTGAAGTATGTAGTTCAGTATTGAATAAAATGGGATTGTTGTAAATGGATGCTTCCAGGTCAGCGTGATAAATATTACCATGTCAGTTCCTTATTCCCCATTCAAATGTTTTATATATCTGTAAGAGGCCCACACTTTTCACTGCCAGTCTTTTCCATTTTACACAGTCACATAAGCACTTACAATCCTCTTTGAAGTCTATTGATATCTGCTCTTATATCACATTGTATTAGAATCATACCACACCAAAGCAGGCCCTTCAATGCACTGAGTCCACACTGATGGGGGGAATAAAGAAGTGGCAGGGGAATTAAACAAATGTATGTATCTGTGGAAGAAGACATACCAATCCTGCCAGATATATTAGAGGATCATGCGCCTAACGAGAATAAGGAATAGAAGGAACTAACTATTAGTCAAAAAATAGTACCACAGAGAGTTGATACATTTCATGGACTGATAATTTTCATCCTAGAATTTTGAGAGGCACCTTTGGGGATGGCAGATGATATTTCAAAGTTATATAGGTTCTAGAATTTATTCCTGTGGATTGGAAGTTCATAGATATGATAGCCAATATTTTCCAAAGGAGGGATAGCAAATACAAAGAACAATCAAACTGTTAGCCAAAGCAGAATCTATGATGAAGAATACATTAAAAGAACACCTTGAGAAGAATACAATTATCGAGCAGACCTAACATGGTGCTGTGAAATAAAAAGAATGTTTGGCCTTCTCTGTTGGAGTTCATTGAGGATGTGACCAATCGAAAACAAGGGTATCAGTGAATGCGGTATATTCGGATCTTTCAATAAGGTCCCACACAACGATGGGATTTTCATCACATTACCAGCAGTCCCGAATACCCTCAATCGAATGGGCTGGCCGAACGGGCAGTCCGAAGTGCCAAATAGCTGATGGAAAGATCTCATCTGGCAAAGTCCGATGTTTACCTGGACGTACTTAACTTGAGAAACATTGCTTGCGACCCAGTGCTAGGGTCTACTGCCCCACGCCTTATGTCAAGGAAAACCCGTACCACGCAGCCCGTACCCAAGGAACTGTTACAACCACAGGTTCTTAAGCCATCAGCAATTCAAGCACAACTTCAGCATAAGCGTGAGATTCAAAAACACTCGTACGACAGAACAAGCAGACCACTTGAGCCGCTGGCAATCGGTCAGGTTGTGAGGCTTCAAACGACAAAGGTCACGGACGCCTTGGTACAATTTGCAGCCCGGCTGCACCAGAACCACGCTCGTACATGATCGACTCTAATGGAGGGACTTACCGGCGAAACCGTCAACACCTTCTACCGGTGAAGGAACCGCACCTACAATCTCGTATCCAGATGTTCCTGGAGTGCGTCACTGCATGACTAATACTCTCCCTCTCTCCCCCGACTCCATTGTCCATGCCCAGCATGCATCCTGCCTTCTCGCCACCGCCATCACCATCGGTGTCCCACCCTCCAGTCACCTCTCACCCGTCTTCTGGGCCTCCGATGCTCCACCAGCCTGCCAGTGAAGGATGAAGTTGCGAACCTGTATCATACGAGCGCGGGTCGCATTTATAAACCAACCCCTAAGATACGGGTACTGGGCTTAACCTGCACCAGTGTTGTTTTTTATCAGACGCCAGTTTAACCCGATTAATTATATTCACATATATGTATTCAGTTACATTATTTTCTCAAGAGGAAAGATGTAGATCTGCTGTACCAAATACTAACGCACATACGTTATACACCTCACGTTCCATAATCCAGTCCGGTTCTTACCTTACAGTCACCATATATTACTAAAGTTTTTGGCCACCAGTCGTTAGTCGGGATGTAGTCACGGTGGTGACTACTTGTAGTGTATGCTAATAAACTATTAACTACTATATGCTAATAAACTTGTTGCAACATTACTTGGTGTGTTCTTTATTAGCTCTACAAGGACTTTATCAAATGTCTTATTAAAATCCATGTAAACTTCCACTAAACATCCATGGCCCTACCCCCATCGATCACATTTGTCACTAAATCAAAATCTCAATCAAATTAGTAAGAACATGGCCTTCCATACACAAAGCCAGCTGGCATCTGCAATTAAGCCATTCTCTTTCAAATGGGATTGATTCCTACCCGAAGAATCCTCTTCAATAGCTTCACTACCACTGATGTGAGGCTCACTGGCCTATAAATCCCTGGATTCTCCCTACTTCCCTTCTTAAACATAGAGACAATATTAGCTAGTCTCCAGTCCTCTGAGATCTCACCTGTGGCTAGAGAAGACGTTATCAAGGCTCCTGCAGTCTCCTCTCTTGCCTTTTTCAAAAACTTCGTATAGATTCCATCAGGCCCCCTGACTTCATCTACCTTAATGCCACCTCCTTAATCTCAAACTGCCCTTGCATGTAAGTATTCTCCACACTAATCTCACTATATTCTTCCCCTTGGTGAAAACAGATGCAAAGTACTTGTATAGTACCTCACCTACATCCCCTGACTCCAAGCATAAAATCTCTCCTTTATCCTTGAGTCATCCTACCATCTCTCTGGTCACCCTCTTCTTTTTGATGTTGGTATAAAAAGATTTGGGATTTGTTTTAATCCAACTCACCTAAGCCATTTTGTGGCGCCTTTTAGCCTTGGTAATTGCCCGTTTGAGTCATTTCCTCCTTTGTTTATATTTTTCATAGGCCCTGTCTAATTCCACCCTCTTAAGCCTTACACGTGCTTTCTTTATCTTCTCTTTTTTCTGAGAGAAAAACCTTTGTGCATAAGTTATCAATTCCTTTCAAGATCTATCAATTAAATGATCCCTCAATCTTCTAAGTCAAAGAATAAAAAAATGTTTATTTAATCATTCCTAAACTTATCATTCTTATAGCCTCAGTAATACTGTAACTCAAGAGAGAAAGATGCAGTACACACAATACAGCAGAAATGGTCTAAACAGCATTTTGTATAGGTTTAGCAAAGCCTCTTTATTTATTTTCTTGACACTAGACCTGGAGATTGAAATATTATTAACTTCTTTGATCATTTTTAAACCATGTTACTATCTATTAGTAATCCATATATTTGGAAATTACATTTCGCTGAATCTGCACAGCAATAAGTAATCATCAATAAAATACTTGTGTACAAATATTTGCCCCAAAATTTATGACTTACGTTTGTGGAAATATATTTGAAACATCTTGCTCAGTCAGTTAATCCACAAATATACCTTTGCAATGTTATCCCTCCATTTCCAGAGCTTATCATGCCAGCAAGCATTGTGACATCAGACAACTGGATATATATATTTTGTAATTTTAATTTCAAAACTGTTACTATAGAGAAAACTGGAAGATACAACGTTTGTGTGATACTACAAGTCACTTCCTTCCCGAGTACAAAACTATCATCCACGTTGGCTGTTCTCACTGATCTGACATAATTTGTCCTCATTTTCTTGATTAGCACGGATGTCAGGGGTTATGGGGGAGAAGGCAGTAGAATGGGGTTGAGAGGGAGAGATTGATCAGCCATGATTGAATGGCGGATTATCTTGATGGGCTGAATTGCCTAAATCTGCTCCTATCACTTATGAACTTGATGAACGATTAATTTTAACTGTTTAGTAGGTTGAACTTGACTACATTTATTTTTCATTGTCCATGTATAGTCCATTCACTATTACTCCCTGGATTTCAAGTTTAATTACACATTACATCTTTGAGCAGGCAGGATGTTGTGCTTTCTCAACATGCTAACCAGGATCCCATGACGATAGCATCAGAAGACATTAATTAACTTTTTTTTCACTTTTTTATAAAGCCAGGAAAAGACAGATACTCCAGACCAATAAGAAAATTATCAGCCTTTCTGCCTCAGACCTGTGCCATAATTTACAATGTCATCAGTCACAAGACATCAGCAAAGCCCACTTCCACCTCCAACCTTCAGACAGAAAAAAGGCCAATAGGTTGTGAAACCTTCCTATTATTTCAAGCTAATTCTAAATCCATTTAGTTATGCAGCCAGTCTTGGGAAATAAATGCAATCCAGTTGTTGATATTGGCTAATTTTCACGCTGCAATATGTCTTCGGATTTATCTTATCACTGTAGTTTCTTGCTGAAAGCAGGTTAGCAATTAAAATCCAGACCTTGGTTATTATTTGCCCTATGTAATGTCATGGGAGATTAACCATTAATGATTAATCTTCTGAAAATTAAATTGTTTTTATAAATATGTCTGCAATCTCTTCCGTATCTGATAAAATACATCTGAGTGAATCTCAATATACAAAAGCAACAACAATGGATGATTTGCACATCATTGGACACTTGCACTTATGCAGGGAATGACTCCTGCTTTCTGGAATATGCTTTTCTGTTGCCATAAAATAATGGTTAACCAATGCAGAACTTCGAATTTAAGGAAAAATTACTTTTGGTAATATTTGAAATAAAATAAAACAACAAAGAAATACCAGTTATTCGGATAAATAGAGGTGGATAGGAATGTTATTTGATGCAGAAACATACACAATTAAACACTCAGGATTTCTGTGTATTCATGTGTAGTTCTACCTGAGAACAAGATATTGAATTTTCTTTAAGTTTTACCAATTGTGATACAGGATTCAGTTCATACTTATGGTTCAATATTTTAACTACATTCATCAAAGAGAAGAATACATAGTGTTTAAGAAGGAACTGCAGATGCTGGAAAATCGAAGGTAGACAAAAGTGCTGGAGAAACTCAGCTGGTGCGGCAGCATCTATGGAGTGAACGAAATAGGAAACGTTTTGGGCCGAAACCCTTCTTCAAAGTCTGTTATGTTTGGTATTTGAATTTGAGTTGCCATTTTTGCTTATTACTATATTGTAATGGACTTTTTCCATAATATTTTTACATCTCAGTTGTACCTTAGGCGTGTTAACTCTTTCTTCCAGGTTCCTTTTAGGTTTTTGATGCAGCCTGCAATTCGGAAATATTCCCATTGGATAGGTAAGAATGAACTTGGTCGTATTCTTGGCAGAGATAAGGTAGAATGTCAGGGAGAGATGAACAGGAGTGAACCATACTGTACTCCAGCAAAGGAGTCAAAAGGCTATTTTTACATTTGATAATTCAAGTGAACTGTTTTGCCTACAAATTAGTATGGAGAATACAAATAGCCTGGGGTAGTTTGAGAGGAGGTGATGCTGAGGCTCTTGAAGAAAATTAACGTGGATAATTCCCCAGGGCCTGATGATATCTATCCCAGGTTACTGTTATTGTTATAACCAGGTTATCCCAGGTTATATACCATCAGGTGGCGCTACGCTGGCATCCTCGCCTACAGTATGTCTGTCTGTCCCTTTCCTCTTTTTTATTGTTATTTTTAATGTGTTTAAAAAGTTTGTGTTAAGTTTCTCTGGTTTGTTTTATGTGGGGAGTGGGCGGGGGGGGGGGGCAGGGGAAACGTTTTTTCAATCTCTTACCTTGCCGAGAAGCATTTGTTTTCCAGGTCGTATCTCCGGTCGCTCTATGGCCTAACATCGTGGAGCTGAAGTCCTTGCTTGGGACTGACCTTGAGCCCCACCGCGGGGGCGTAGACTTAAAATAGGAGACGATTCCTTGCCTGGGATCGACATTCCAACCCTGGCCTGTGGACTTAAACATCAAGGAGCTTGTAGTCTCAGGTAAGAGACCGATGTCGGGGGGCTCCAAAACCACACGACGTTCGACTAGCCCCGACCCAGGGTAGATCGCCCGGCGTGGGGGTGCTGAGAGTTCCCCCCGATGCAGGGGCTTGATCCCCCCGACATGGAGGCCCACCACCGGCTACAGGAGTAAGATAGTCCCATCAACGGAAGGTTAGAGGCCTCCGACCACTGGAGGACAAAGAAGGGAAGAGATTGAACTTTTTTTTGCATTCCACCCCAGTGAGGAATGTGGAGGAGTCACTGTAGTGGATGTCTATGTTAAAATGTAATTTATATGTTCTGTTGCTTTTTATTAGTATGACTGTATGGCAAATTCCTCATATGTTGCAAAACATACTTGGCTAATAAAGTATGATTATGATTATTGAGCCCAAAGAAGAGATTGAGGCCTTGTTGAGGATCTTTGTTTCTTCTCTAGCAACAGGCGAAGTGCCGGAGTACTGGAGAGTGGCCAGTGTTGTTCCTTGGTTTAAGAAAGGAAGTAGAGAATCCAGGGAACTATAGACTGGTGAGCCTCATGCCAGTGGTAAGGAAACTATTGGAGACAATTCTTTGAGAAAGGATTTACACCCATTTGGAAGAGAATGGGGTTAATAGGGATAGCCATCAGGGCTATTAAAGCAGCAGGTCATGCCCCACTAAAATTTTGAGGAGGTGACAAAGGAGATTGACGAGGATAGGGTGGTAGGTGGTGTACACATAGAATTTAATAAGGCTTTTGATAAAGTCTCTCATGGTAGGCTGATCCAGAAGATTGAGATGTATAGGATTCACGATGACTTGGTTGTATGGATTCAGAACTGGCTTATTCATAGAAGACAGAGAGTTGTGGCGGAAGGTAAATATTCTGACTATAGTTCTGTGACCAGTGGAGTTCTGCAGGGATCTGTGCTGGAACCTCTGCTGTTTATGATATAAATAAATGACCTAAATGTGAATGTAGAGGGTTGGTGAATAAGTTGTAGAAACTGGAGGAACAGCACCTCATATTCCGCTTAGGTGCTTGAAACCCAATTGTATGAACGTTGAATTGTCCAGTTTTAGGTAACCTCTAACTAACCCCCCACCCCCTTCCCTCCCCTGGTCCTCACCTGAACTCCCATCTATTCTTCCCCTCCACAGCGCCCCCTGCTACTTTCCCCTCCTGGCCTCACAATCCACCACTCTTTAAAACTGCTTATACCTATTGCTCTTATTTCTGGCCTTTGTTTCAACCATCTGCCTGTCAAAAAACAGGAAAAGCAGTCACTTTATATACCTTATCGCAGTGTGAGCTGCAAGGAGGATACTATGCTGCAGGGTGACTTGGATAGGTTGGGTGAGTGGGCAGATGCATGGCAGATGCAGTATAATGTAGATAAATATGAGGTTAACTACTTTAGTGGCAAGAACAAGAAGGTAGATTATTATCTGAATGGTGTCAGATTAGGAAAAGGGGAGGTGCAATGAGACTTGGGTGTCCTTGTACATCTATAAGCATGCAGGTACAGCAGGCAGTGAAGAAAGCAAATGGCATGTTGGCCTTCATAGCGAGAGGATTTGAGTATAGGAGCAAGGAGGTCCTATTGCCGTTGACCATGGCACTGTGAGACAACAGTGAAGAGTATTGTGTGCAGTTTTGGTCTCCTAATTTGAAGAAGGACATTCTTGCTATTGAACATAGACATAAATGCTGTAGAAACTCATTGGGTGAGGCAGCATCTATGGAGAGAAAATGGGCGACGTTTTGAGATCCTTCTTCAGACTGATGTTGGGGTGGGGGGTGGGAAAAAGAAAGGAAGAGGAGGAGATAGCGGGCTTGTGGGAAACTGGGAAAGGGGAGGGGAAGGAGGGAGAAAGCAAGGACTATCTGAAATAAGAGAAGTCAAAGTTCATAGCTGGGGTGTAAACTACCCAAGCGAAATATGAGGTGCTGTTCCAATTTGCGCTGGGCCTCACTCTGGCAATGGAGGAGGCCCAGGACAGAAAGGTCAGATTCGGAATGGGTGGGGGAGTTGAAGTGCTGAGCCACCAGGAGATCAGGTTAGTTTGTGCGAACTGAGTGGAGTTGTTGGGCGAAGCGATCGCCAAGCCTATGCTTGGTCTTGGATGTAGAGACGTTGACACCTGGAACAGCGGATGCAGTAGATGATGATGGAGGAGGTGCAGGTGAACCTCCGCCTCACCTGGAAAGACTGCTTGGGTCCTTGGATGGAGTCGAGGGGGGAGGTAAAGTGACTAGTGTAGCATTTCCTGCGGTTGCAAGGGAAAGTACCCGGGGAGGGGGTGGTTGGGTGGGAAGGGACAAATTGACCAGGGAGTTACAAAGGGAACGGTCTCTGCAGAAAGCAGAAAGGAGAGGAGATGGGACAATGTGGCCAGTGGTGGGTTCCCGTTGGAGGTGGCTAAAATGTCGGAAGATTATACGTTGTCTTCGACGGCTAATGGGGTGGAAGGTGAGGACAAGGGGAACTCTGTCCTTGTTATGAGTAGGGGGCTGGGGGGATGGGGAGTAAGAGTGGAGCTGCGGAATACAGAGGAGACCCTAGTAAGAGCATCATCTATAGTAGAAGAGGGGAAGCCTTGTTCCCTAAAGAATGAGGACATCTCTGATGACCTGGTCTGGAACACCTCATCCTGGGTGCAGATGCGATGTAGGCGGAGGAATTGGGAGGAGGGGATAGAGTCCTTGCAGGAAGCAGGTTGGGAAGAAGTGTAGTCCAGATAGCTATGAGAGTCAGTGGGTTTGTAGTAGATGTCGGTCAGTAATCTGTTGCCTGCGATGGAGATGGTGAGATCTAGAAACGGTCGGGAGAAGTCGGAAATGGTCCAGGTGAATTTGAGATCGGAAGGAAATTAGTGGTGAAATGGATGAAGTCAGTGAGTTCTACATGAGTGCAGGAGGTTTCTTGCTATTGAGGGAGTGCAGCGGAGGTCCACCAGGTTAATTCCCGGGATGGTGGGACTGACATATGATGAATGAATGGATCGACTGGGCTTATATTCACTGATATTTAGAAGGATGAGAGGGAATCTTATAGAAACAAATAAACTTCTTAAGGGATTGTACAGGCTAAATGCAGGAAAAATGTTCCCGATGTTGGGCGAGTCCCACAGTGAAAGAATAAGGGGTAAGCCATTTAAGACTGAGATGAGGAAAAACATTTTGCTCACTGACTGGAATGCGTTTGCAGCTCAGGCCACCCTTGACTCCCATACGGACATTGACTCTTATACATCCTCCATTTTGGACTTTATCAACTCCACCATCAACAGTGTCACCTCCCTCAAAAAGATTACCACATTCCCGAATCAGAAGCCATGGATGAACAGAGAGGTCAGGCTACTGCTGAAGGCACGTGACACCACTTTCAGGTCAGGTGATGCTCGACCCTACAGTTCATCCAGGGCTAACCTGAAGAGGGGCATCAAGAAGGCCAAGCACAGCTACAAGCTTAGGATTGAGGAGCACTTCAAGAACAACTCCGATCACCGACGCATGTGGCAAGGCATCCAGGCCATCACGGACTATAAATCCACCAACACCACCCCCACATCCAGCGAACCCTCCTTCATTGAGGAGCTTAACCACTTTTATGGCCACTTTGACAGGGACAATCAAGAGATGGCCATCAAGGCTGTGCTCCCTGCTGATCACCAGCCCCTCACACTCACCCCCATCGACGTGTATGCAGCACTGAGCAGGATTAATGCACAAAAGGCTGCTGGCCCTGACGACATCCCCGGGTGCGTCCTCAGGGTCTGTGCTGCGCAGCGGAGAGACGTCTGGACTGACATCTTCAACCTGTCACGTGCTCAAGCAGTTGTCCCCACATGCGTTAAAACCACCTCCATCGTGCCGGTGCCAAAACACTCCACTGCGGCGAGCCCCAACAACTTCAGTCCAGTTGCACTTACTCCCATCATCACTAAGTGCTTCGAGAGGCTGGTCCTGGCACACCTCAAAGGCTGCCTACCTCCCACACTGGACCCCTATCAGTTCGCCTACCGCAAGAACAGGAGTACGGAGGATGCCATCTCAACGGCACTTCACTCCACCCTCTCCCACCTCGACAACAGAGACACCTATGTGAGAATGCTGTTCATCGACTATAGCTCAGCATTTAACACCATTATTCGCTCAAAACTGATCAGCAAACTCATCAACCTGGGCATCAACATCTCCCTTTCCAACTGGATACTGGACTTTCTAACTAACAGACCCCAGTCTGTTAGGTTAGACAACCACACCTCTTCAACCCTCACCCTGAACACCGGCGTTCCACAGGGCTGTGTACTGAGCCTCCTCCTCTACTCCCTCTTCACCTATGACTGCGCACCTGTACATGGTACTAACACCATCATCAAGTATGCAGATGATACAACGGTGATTGGCCTCATCAGCGACAACGATGAGTCGGCCTGTAGGGAGGAGGTGAGCTCCTAGCAGCATGGTGCGCTGACAACAACCAGGCCCTTAACTCCAAGAAGACCAAGGAGCTCATTGTGGACTACAGAAGGTCTAGGGGTGGCACGCACACCCCCATCCATATTAACGGGGCGGAGGTGGAGCGTGCTTCCAGCTTCAGGTTTCTGGGGGTCAACATCTCTCTTGGACCCACAATACCTCAAAACTGGTCAAGAAAGCACACCAGCGTCTCTTCTTCCCGAAGAGACGAAAAAAGGTCCATCTGTCTCCCCAGATTCTGGTGAACTTCTACCGCTGCACCATCGACAGCATCCTTCCTAACTGTATCACAGTACGGTATGGCAACTGCTCTGTCTCCGACTGGAAAGCACTGCAGAGGGTAGTGAAAACTGCCCAATCCCCTCCATTGAGTCTGTCCAGAGCAAGCGATGTCTGCGAAGGGCGCGCAGCATCGTCAAGAACTGTTCTCACCCCAACCACAGACTGTTTACCCTCCTCTCATCCGGGAGGTGCTACAGGTCTCTCCGTTGCCGTACCAGCAGGTTCAGGATGTTTTCAATAGAGTTAGATATAGCTTTTGGGGCTAATAGAATCAAGAGATATGGGGAGAAAGCAGGAATAGGGTAATGATTTCGGATGATCAGCCATGATCACATTGAATGGTGGTGCTGGCTCGAAGGGCCGAATGGCCTACTCCTGCACACATTTTCTATGTTTCTATGTTTCTATGATTGGAGTTTTCATCCAAGTCTACATACTCTTAACAACAGCTTCCAAAATCAATACATCTTTAATCAGTAACTCAGCTTGAGAAAGCAATAGCTGGTGTTTTTGTATTCGCCCATACCACACAAAATGTAAAGGTTTCAGCTAAATGCATTCTCCATTCAGCTAGCAACTTTAATTCCAAAACTTTTGGCATCATGATAAGTCTGCTTTTTGAGTAATCAATTAAAACAACCTTTTTGGGAAACAAACACATTTCACCACAATGAGTGTTTTATGTAACAGATGGCTGTGGACACATTATAAAAGGCCACTGCTATAACACTCTTGCTGGGAATCAGCCACACATCATGCTGTAGTGAGAGGTATTGCAAGAATTGTGAACTGTACCAGCAAAGTTTGTTAAGAGTTGTAGCAAGTGACAAATCTTCAAAGAGGTGTGATCTTAAATTTATAATGCAAATTTTGTTCCATAAATATCAAAATAATTCTCAACTTTATTTATTGAAGACCTTTACTTTAGAAGTCTGTCCTTGTATTTCCATACGTTGTTATCATCAATACATAAAGTGCTGAAGTAATTCAGCAGCTCTCAGTCTCTCCATAAATGCTGCCTGACCTGCTGAATTCCTCCAATACTTTATGATTAGTTGCAAATTCGAGCATCTACAATTCCTTGTATCCTGGTGTTGTTATAGTGCCCCATCACAATTTTGAGAGAAGAATAATATATGGTACAAGCACAGGGAAATAATCTATAAATTCCAGCCACAAATACAGCTGGCAACCAGTTTCAAGTAATGAACAGAGTTTCACAGTTGGGAGACATGGCTGTTGAAACTCCTTGGTTCTTTGATACAATTAGAGGACCTGCAAAACCAAAATCAAGGGAATTTTGACCACTGCCAGTATAGCAGGATCTTGAAAACTAATTTGTAGGCATATACTTCTGTCAATGGAGCTGGTACAAAGAACCAACGCCGTATCAGTTGGCTCAACTGAGTAAAAATAAGTAAAAACACATACAAAATGTGCCTGAGAGTTTTCTAGCAATGGTCTTTATAGAGTTTCCGCTGCTTAAATCCTGTTCTGATTTTAATTTTCTTACAGTAGAAAACCAAGGAGTAATTAAAATAAAATAAAAACAAAAATTGCTGTAAATACTTAGCTGGTCAAGCAAAGAGTTAGCTTCTTATATCGATGATATAAATCAGAACTGGGAATAATTAAAGATAAACAGGTTTTACAATGCAGAGAAAATTGTGCATTGTGTGCATTCAGGGGTGGGGACATCTGAAGTGGATGGTGGAGAGGAGTAGTGGAAAGATCTGTGACAAAGTGGAAGTAAATATTATTTCTGGAAAACTGGTTTGCAGTGGAACTATATCTTATAACTGTCTTCCAAAATCAAGGTCTGAGTTAAAATGATCTTACTGCTCATTCACCTATTAAGTAGATTTGATTAGATTTTCATTGCATGAAAAATATCTTCAAGATTATTAACAGCGTCACCTAATTAATTCAGCATTGATTTTTACTCATGAAAATCTCTGATCAAATGAATATTGATTAATTGTTTCTATACATACCAAAATGTTTTAAAAGTCCAATTCAAGTGACTTAGACTTGTCATATCATAATCACATCAAAATTTGTTTGACTTTCTGACAACGTTTTCTGCCATTTCCGTATCATACTTTGATATGGTTATCACCTGAAATTTGTAATAAGACTAAGAAACAATTGGAGAGGAGCAAAAAGGCTGTTTGGTGACATATAGATTGCCTTTAAACTAAGAAACATAACTAAATCAGTGCCATCAACCTTCAGTTTTCCCTCTAAACTAGCTTAACCCCGAAGTGTACTTGTTATCTTAGGCCAAAGACAGGGTTTTAAGTTGTTACTAAATGATTGGATAGAATATTTCATTTATTTCATTCTTTGAAAAGACTCATTGAGAAGAGATGAAATTGCGCCAATTTGGTAGACTGTTTCATTGCCTGATAATACCAAATTAAAGGGGTTATCTTCAGAGTACAATGTAATATTTTTTGGGGAGCACACTTCATTAGCACATTGCTAACCACTCTAAACATTCCAAACCAGTGCTTGCGATGTGTACTATCTACACAATGCACTGAAGTTACTTGCCCTGGCTACCCCAACCACACCGCCCAAACCCACAGTCATTACCCTCAAGAAGATAACAGTAATAGATGTCTGGAAACACCACCACAAGCAAGTTTTCTCCAAAACCACACTTTACCTACCTGGAAAAATTTCACTGCTCTCATTGCGAAAATAGGTGGAGGGGCAAGCAGTGTAGATAAAGCAGGGACTCCATAGAAGGACTTGGATAGGTTGGGAGAGTGGGCAGAGAAGTGGCAGTTGGAATATAGTGTATCAAAGTGTGGAATAATGCAATTTGGGAGTAGGAATAAAGGCGTAGACTATTTTCTAAATGGAGAGAAAATCCAGAAATCAGTTGCAAAGGGACTTGAGAGTGTTGGTGCAGGAGTCCCAAAATGTTAATCTGCAAGTCGAATCTGTAGAAAAGCAAGCAAATGTAATGCTAGCATTTATTTTGAAAGGCTTGTATACCAAAACAAGAATGTAATGCTGAGGCTCTATAAGGCACTAGTCATGCTGCATTTGGAATATTGTGAGCCATTTTGGACACCATATCTGAGGAATGATGTGCTGACTCTGGAGAGGGGAAAAGAGGAGCTTTACAAGAATGATCCCAGAATTGAGTAGGTTAACATGATGAGTGTTTGATGGCATGGACCTGTACTCGCTGGAGTTTAGAAGAATGAGGGGAATAATTGAAAGAACAAAATTGTGAAAGGCTTTGATTGAGTGGATATGGAGAGGATGTTTCCACTAGTGGGAGAGTCTATCACTAGAGGTCATAACCTCAGAATTAAAGGACGTTCTTTTAGGAAGATGAGGCGGAATTTCTTTCGTCAGAGGGTGATGAATCTGTGGAATTCTTTGCCACAGAAGGCTGTGGATGCCATCAGTGGATATATTTAAGGTAGAGATAGATAGACTCTTGATTGGTACGGGTGTCAGAGGTTATGCGGAGAAGGCAGAAGAATGGGGTTAGGAGAGAGAGATAAATCAGCCATGATTGAATGGCGGAGTGGACTTGATGGGCCGAATGGCCTAATTCTGCATCTATCACTAATGATCTTATGATTACCTCTAGTTTAAAGCCTGGAACTCTCTCCCCAGCAGCTCTGTGGGAATAGCTTCTCTGAAAAAACGGCAATAATTCAAGGAGGTAGACAGGGGAAATTACTTTGGGGGATAAGTGAATAACAGTGAAACTAAATAGATATTTTGCAACTATCTTCATGGAAGAAGAACAGGAAATGGTGGAAGACCATAACTTCAGAGAATGAGTTGAATGAAATTTGAGGTAGGTAAAAAAACTGTATTTGAGAATTTAAGTAGTTAATATCCCAGGTTCCAATGAGTTGTATGAGCTCTTATTTTCCAAAATATATTAATTCTGATATGGTTTTGACAGACTGCAAGGTAGCAAATCTAATTCTACTACTTAAAAATTACGAGAGAGTGAAAATATGAGATAAGTCCCATCTGGCATTAGAGGTGGGGAAACGCTGTGATTTAAGGAAGTGGTAACAGGGCACTTAGGATATAAGAATAGGATTGGGAAGTAGCAACGAGGAATTATGAAAGAGAAATCATGTTTGTGGAATTTGTTAGCTTTTGGAGTGGAAACTAGCAGAATAGAGAACGGTGAACTAGTTGACAGGGTGTCATTTGGACTTGCAGAGGACCTTCAATAATGTGCTCTGCAATTGATTATTAAACAAAATTAGAGAATACCATATTGGGGGTAATATGGAGACCTAATATTTAGGATTGAATATTGGTTAATGGACTGAAAACGGAGATTAGGAATTATCAGAACATTTTCAGGTTGAAAGACTCTGAATGATGGTACATTGCAAACATTGGCCTCAGCTGGTCACAGTTTTAAATCAATGATTTGGATGAAGGAATCAGGGTAATGTATACAAGTTTCCTGATATCAAGTAGCTTGTTCACCTCCACTTTGTACACAATGGCTATCCTGGGCTCCCTGATGCATGCAATTTTAATTACCCTTCCCCATTCCCGTTGATGTCCATCCTTGGCTTTCACTATTGCCAGGGTGAGGCACAAAGCAAAGAGTGACATATTCTGCCTGGATAGTCCACAGCCCAATGATATGAAAAATATTTTTTGAATTATAGGTAAACCTCACCTCGTGTGTTTTCCCCTTCTTTCTGACTCCTGATACGTCACCTTTCCTCCCTTTTTTGTCCTCAGACCACCCCTCCAACCTCCAATCACTCCTTTTTTTGTTGTACCCCCCCCCTCCACTATCACACATTTCACCTACCCAGCTCTTCCCTGCCTGCACCTGGTTCTAGTTCCACTTGTCCTTCACCTCTCTCCTAATGGTTCATATGATCATTTTCCTTTCTTATGAGATTCCACTGCCACCAGCCTTTATATTCCTGATTATCACCCACCCACTGTAGCTGTCACTAACTTCACACTCCCCTCCATCTACTTGTGTCCATCTCATGTTTTTGTCTATTTCCATCAATCATCTCCCTCCCAACTCCACTGCTCCCCTTTCCTTACCTGGCTTGACCTGATCGTCATTCTTCACCGCACCTCGGTCCACCAATCACCCCTCGGCCTCTCCTCTTTATACTGGCTATCTTCCTTCTTCACTCCCAGTCATGATGGAGGTTCGACCCAAAACCTTCACAATTCCTCCCCCCACCCCACCATTGCTCATTCCATTTTTTGGTCAATATAGATGCATCTTTCTCTTTAACCTCCAAAAAATACCACTATATTTAACTACAGGACTAGTGCCTATATAGGCTCCTCCTCCATCTAATGTCAGTACATCAGATTTGTGATACCTATGCTTTCGAAAGGGTTTGCATATATTTACTGTACACCATCAAGAAATTCTTCCTCATCATTATGTTTTAGAATATCTTCAGTCCACTCCAGCTTCAATCACCATGAGCCCAAATATTTCAAGTAGAGACATTCTTGTAAATATGAAATAATTGGACAATATTGTTGTCTGCAAACTACCATCTCCTGCAATGTTTTTAGCTTTTATTTATTTATTTGCTGTTGGCAGTAATTGCATTCCAGATTTTAAAAATTACACCAAATAGGTGCATGTAACTCAGTTTTTACATTCGTAATCACACTTGCTCTTTGTTTATTTTCCAATTGATTTAATTAATTAAAATTATTAGATTACATTTGTAAAGTTTGACACTTACCTCAAAATCTTCAGGTTCTGAATTTCATGGGTTTTAGACATTAAAAGTTCAAGGTCTGTTAAAGATTTGCTTTATTATTCAATCTCAAAGTCAAGCCACATTCTTTGATTAAAAATCAGGATGAAAAAAACAATTAGCATAAGAGATTGTAGTTTCATTATCCCCCGGACAAAACTGATTTCAGTGTTCACTTTCAAGTGACAATGCAACATCAAAATAAAATGATGAAAATAATTTAAAATAAGAACAAGTAAGCTAACACTACAGCCTACACTTTGCAGTGAAATGCAAGCAGTTCCAAGCAGAACTGCTGACATTTCCCCATGTAATTGCAAGCGAATTTGTGATTTCCTCAAAAGTGCATGGAAGTAGTCTCAAACCTGCTGGCAGCTGTTCACCAGCATTTGGTTGAATGCTTTATGCTGTTTGGACACAAATTCCAGCAGCAGGGAGGAAAGTTGTGACAATTCTCCAGTGTTTACTCAGGGGAGTTTGTCTGAATCAATTAATTTCACTGAGGAGAGACAACTGTAAATTAATTTTATTTTTATATTACACTTTTCTTTATATTTATTTTCTCACTTCTTTAAACAATTTCAATTTTCAACTATTTCATTAAAAAAATATATTTTTAAACTAAAATGTTTCAGCTGTATTATTATTTTGGCCCTTTTATATATTGCTGTGCAGCGCCTTGCCAAGAATGATTGGGTTCACTTTATCCCATTTGCAAATCCACCAAAAGGAAGTGACTTGGTATTGAGGTCAGTGCTAATACAGATAGCTCAGGTTATGCATTAAGATTGGCCACAGAGGAAACAGAAATAAAAGGCTCAAATTTTATGAAGCCACAAGAGCAAATTGTCCATAGTTTATTGTTATTATTTGCTTTCATAAATCATGTTGAAATATTGCTAGTGCTTGAATACAGTTCGCTTACCGCCACAACAGGGCAATGGTGGATGCGATCTCACTGGCTCTCCACTCCATTCTGGACCACTTGGACAAAAAAAACTCATATGTCAGGCTGTTGTTCATTGACTACAGCTCGGCGTTTAAAACCATCATCCCATCCAAGCTGGTTACCAAGCTCACGGATCTGGGTCTCTGCGCATCGCTCTGCAATTGGATCCTCGACTTCCTCATCCACAGACCACAGTCTGTCCGTATTGGTGGAAACGTGTCATCCTCGATAACAATCAGCACGGGAGCACCTCAAGGCTACGTGCTCAGCCCCCTGCTGCACTCACTCTATACTCATGACTGCATAGTGCGAACTCCAGCATCAAGTTCGCTGACGACACCACTGATGGTGATGAGTCAGAGTATAGAAGTGAGATTGACCGATTGACCAAATAGTGCCAGCACAACAATCTGGCTCTCAACACCAGCAAAACCAAGGGACTGATTCTGGACTTTAGAAGGGGTAGGATAGGGATCCACAATCCCATTTATATCAACGGGATGATGGTGGAAAGGGTCAAAAGCGTCAAATTCCTGGGCGTGCATGTTTCCGAAGATCTTTCCTGGTCCCAGCACACTGATGCAATTATAAAGAAGGCACATCAGTGCCTCTACTTCCTGAGAGGATTACAGAGAGTTAGTATTTCAAGGAGGACTCTCTCGAAATTCTACAGGTGCACAGTAGAGAGCATACTGACTGGCTGCATTGTGGCTTGGTTCGGCAAGTTGAACGTCCAGGAGCGGAACAAAAATGCAGAAAGTTGTGAGCACTGCCCAGTCCATCATCGGCTCTGACCTCCCCACCATCAAAGGGATCTATCGCAGTCGCTGCCTCAAAAAAGCTGCCAACAGCATCAAAGACCCACACCATCCTGGCCACACATTCATCTCACCGTTGCCATTGGGAAGAAGGTACAGGAGCTTGAAATCTGGAACATCCAGGTTCAGGAACAGCTTCTTTCCCACAGCCATCAGGCTATTAAACACAACAAGCTCTGAACAAGGGTACACAAAAGGCTGGAGAAACTCAGCTGGTGCAGCAGCATCTAAGGAGCGAAGGAGATAGGCGACGTTTCGGGTCGAGACCCTTCAGAGTCAGTCCCCTTGAAATTTCCACATTTTGTCACGTTACAACCATAAACGTTAATGTATTTTATTAAGATTTTATGTGATAGACCAACACAAAGTGGCGCATAATTGTGAAGTGGAAGGAAAACGATACATGGTTTTCAAATCTTTTTACAAATAAAAAACTGAAAAGTGTGGCGTGCAAAAGTATTCAGCCCCCTTTACTCTGATACCCCTAAATACAATCCAGTGCAACTAATTGCCTTCAGAAGTCACCTAATTAGTAAATAGAGTCCACTTGTGTGTAACCTAATCTCAGTATAAATACAGCTGTTCTGTGAAGGCCTCAGAGGTTTGTTAGAGAAAATTAGTGAACAAACAATGTTCCTTGGGCATCATGAAGCCCAAGGAACACACCAGACAGGTCAGGTATAAGGTTGTGGAGAAGTGTAAAGCAGGGTTAGGTTATAAAAAAATATCCCAAGCTTTGATCATCTCACGGAGCACTGTTCAATCCATCATCCGAAAATGGAAAGAGTATGGCACAACTGCAAACCTACCAAGACATGGCCGTCCACCTAAACTGACAGGCCGGGCAAGGAGAGCATTGATCAGGGAAGCAGCCAAGAGGCCCATGGTAACTCTGGAAGAGCTGCAGAGATCCACAGCTCAGGTGGATCTCTGCAGCTGTGGGAGATTCTGTCCACAGGACAACTATTAGTCGTGCACTCCACAAATCGGGTCTTTATGGAAGAGTGGCAAGAAGAAAGCCATTGTTTAAACAAAGCCATAAGAAGTTCTGTTTGCAGTTTGCCACAAGCCATGTGGGGGACACAGCAAACATGTGGAGGAAGGTGCTCTGGTCTGATGAGACCAAAATTGAAGTTTTTGGCATAAATGCAAAACGCTATGTGTGGTGGAAAACTAACACTGTACATCACCCTGAACACACCATCCCCACTGTGAAACATGGTGGTGGCAGCATCATGCTGTGGGGATGCTTTTCTTCAGCAGGGACAGGGAAGCTGGTCAGAGTTGATGGGAAGATGGATGGAGCCAAATATAGGGCAATCTTGGAAGAAAACCTGTTAGAGTCTGCAAAAGACTTGAAACAGGGGCGGAGGTTCACCTTCCAGCAGGACAACAACCCTAAACATACAGCCAGAGCTACAATGGAATGGTTTAGATCAAAGCACATTCATTTGTTAGAATGGCCCAGTCAAAGTCCAGACCTAAATCCAATTGAGAATCTCTGGCAAGACTTGACAATTGCTGTTCACAGACGCTCTCCATCCAATCCGACTGAGCTTGAGCTATTTTGCAAAGAAAAATGGGCAAAAATTTCAGTCTCTACATGTGCAAAGCTGGTAGAGACATACCCCAAAAGACTTGCAGCTGTAATTGCAGCGAAAGGTGGTTCTACAAAGTATTGACTCAGGGGGGCTGAATACTTTTGCACGCCACACTTTTCAGTTTTTTATTTGTAATAAAATTTGGAACCCATGTATCATTTTCCTTCCACTTCACAATTATGCACCACTTTGTGTTGGTCTATCACATAAAATCCCAATAAAATACATTTATGTTTGTGGTTGTAACGTGACAAAATGTGGAAAAGTTCAAGGGGTATGAATACATTTGCAAGCCACTGTATATGGTTTCTGTTATACAGACACACTGAACTTTTATCTCCTGTTCTGTATTATATTTACATATTCTGTTGTGCTGCAGCAAGCAAGAATTTCATTGTCCTATCTGGGACACGTGACAATAAAACTTTCTTGACTCTTGATGATTGAACAAAAGAGTGAAAAATCAGGGAATTGTGGTCCATGTGGGAATGGTATAGAAGGGGAGTGAGGTCTGGGGCAGAGCAGCCATGATTAACCTGAATTACAGGATTGGCATCATTGCCCAAACAGCTCACTCCTGCTCTTATTTCATTACGTTATTATGGTGCAAGTTAAAAGGCGTAGAAACTTCATGAATCTCGAGGCTCAGTTAGAAATTGACACGTATGATGTTGTGGGTAAACATGGCTGCAAAAGGACCAGGACTAGGAACTGAATATTCAAGGGCATACATCCAATCAAAAAGACAGACAGGTGGGCAGAGGGGGTGGAGTAGTTCTATTGGTGAGGAATGAAATTCAGTCCCTTGCAAGGTGTGACATACAATCAGAAGATGTGAAGTTAGAATGGATAGAACTGAGAAATTGTAGGGGTAAAAAGACCCTAATGGGAGTTATCTACAGGCCCCCAAATCAGTAGCCTGGATATAGGATGCAAGTTGAATCAAGAGTTAAAATTGCCATGTCGTAAAGGTAATGCTCCGGTTGTTATGGGAGATTTCAACATGCAGGTAGACTGGGAAAATCAGGTTACTACTGGATCCCAAGAAAGGGAGTTTGTGGAGTGCCTCCGTGATGGATTCTTAGAGCAGTTTGTACTCGAGCCTACCAGAGAGAAGGCAATTTTGGAATGAGTGTTGTGTATTGAACCACATTTGATAAGGGAACTTGAGGTAAAGGAGCCATTAGGATGTAGTGACCATAATATGATGTTTTAATCTACAATTTGAGAGGGAGAAGGGTATTTCGGAGGTGTCAGTATTTCAGTTCAACAGCGGGGACAATGGAGCCATGAGGGAGAAACTGGCCAAAGTTGACTGGAAAGGTATCCTAGCAAGGATGACAGTGGAACAACAATGACAGGTATTTCTGGGAATAATACAGAAAGTGCAGGATCAGTTCATTCCAAAGTGGAAGAAAGATTCAATGGGGAGTAAGGGGCGACCGTGGCTGACAAGGGAAGTTAGGGACAGTATAAAAATAAAAGAGAACAAGTATAACATAGCAAAGATGAACGGGAAGCCAGAGGATTGGCTAACATTTAAAGAGCAACAGAAGATAACTAAAAAGGCAATACAGGGGGAAAGGATGAGGTACGAAGGTAAGCTAGCCAAGAATATAAAGGAGGATAGTAAAACCTTCTTTAGGTATGTGAAGAGGAAAGTATTAGTTAAGACCAAAATTCGACCCTTGAAGACTGAAAATGGCGAATTTATTATGGGGAACAAGGAAATGGCAGACGAGATGAACAGCTACTTTGGATCCGTCATCACTAAGGAGAACACAATCTCCCTGATATACTAGTGGCCAGAGGATCTGGAGTGATGGAGGAACTGAAGGAAATTCACATTAAGCAGGAAATCGTGTTGGGTAGACTTATGGGACTGAAAGCTGATAAATCCCCAGGGCCTGATGGTTTGCATCCCAGGGTACTTAAGGAGGGGGCTCTAGAAATCATGGATGCATTAGTGATCATTTTCTAATGTTCTATAGATTCAGGATCAGTTCCTGTGGATTGGAGAGTAGATAATGTTATCCCACTTTTTAAGAAAGGCGGGAGAGAGAAAACAGGGAATTATCGACCAGTTAGCCCGACATCGGTGGTGGGGAAGATGCTGGAGTCAATTATAAAAGATGAAATAGCCGCACATTTGGATAGCAGTAGCAGGATCGGTCCGAGTCTGCATGGATTTACGAAGGGAAATCATGCTTGAGTAATCTTCTGGAATTTTTTGAGGATGTAACTAGGAAAATGGACAAGGTAGAGCCAGTGGACTTTCAGAAAGCATTTGATAAGGTCCCACATAAGAGATTAGTGGGCAAAATTAGAGCACAGGGTATTGGAGGTAAAGTGCTGACATGGATAGAAAATTGGTTGCCAGACAGGAAACAAGAGTAGGGATTAACGGGTCCCTTTCAGAATGGTAGGAGGTGACTAGTGGGGTACCGCAAACCTCGGTGCTGGGACCGCAGCTATTTATAATATATATTAATGATTTAGATGAAGGGATTAAAACTAACATGAACAAATTTGCAGATGACACAAAGCTGGATGGCAGTGTGAACTGTGAGGCGGATGTTACGAGGATGCAGGGTGACTTGGACATAGAAACATAGAAATTAAGTTGGGCCCTTCGAGCCTGCACCGCCATGGGCTGATCATCCAACTCAGTATCACCTGCGGATTCCAGCAATGCATGGCAGATGCAGTTTAATGTGGATATAATTGAGGATATCCACTTTGGTAGCAAAAACAGGAAGGCAGATTATTATCTAAATGGTGTCAAGTTGGGAAAAGGGGAAGCACAACGGGATCTGGGGTCCTTGTTCATCAGTCACTGAAGGTAAGCATACAGGTACAAAAGGCAGTGAAGAAATAGAATGGCATGTTGGCCTTCATAAAAAGAGGAGTTGAGTATAGGAGCAAAGAGGTCCTTCTGCAGTTGTACAGGGCCCTAGTGAGACCACACCTGGATTATTGTGTGCAGTTTTGGTCTCCAAATTTGAGAAAGGACATTCTTGCTATTGAAGGAGTGTAGCGTAGGTTCACAAAGTTAATTCCCAGGATGGCGGGACTGGCATATGTTGATAGAATGGAGCGGCTGGCTTGTGTACTCTGGAATTTAGAAGGATGAGAGGTGATCTTATTGAAACATATAAGATTATTAAGGGTTTGGACACGCTAGAGGCAGGAAACATGTTCCCGATGTTGGAGGAGTCCAGAACCAGGGGCCACAGTTTAAGAATACGGGGTAAGCCATTTCGAACAGAGATGAGGAAATACTTTTTCACACAGAGAGTTGTGGAATTCTCTGCCTCTGAGGGTGGTGGAGGCTAGTTCTCTGTATACTTTCAAGAGAGAGCTAGATAGGGCTCTTAAAGATAGCGGAGTCAGGGGATATGGGGAGAAGGGAGGAACAGGGTACTGATTGTGGATGATCAGCCATGATCACATTGAATGGTGGTGCTGGCTCAAAGGGCCGAATGGCCTACTCTATTGTCTATTGTCTATTTATGGAAAATCTGTCACAGAGAAATCTCCCATGGGCTCGGAATCTAATGGAAAAAAAAAAGTATGCTGATTACAATCTAGTTTAGGCCGTTCCTCTGCCTAGTGTAGATGGATTAGCCCAACTCTAAGCATCAGCCTAGACCTCCACCAATTGCACTGAATATTTCAGTTGTACTACATTATCAACATCTGATATTAGAAAACAGGAAAGCACCTAATAGACACTTTAGGTACTTCGACTTACATTGAATTCCCCTTGAACTGTCCTGGAAACCGGATAACATTTTGGATTGGGAGAATTATTAAGGGAAATAATTTGTTCAGGGTCAAAGATTCACGCAGAACGAAGGTATGATGCAAGCCACGATCTTGCTGATCTCTCTGATGACCCTCAGATTATCCTTGATCGGACTTTGCTGGCTTTTCCTTGCACTAAATGTCATCCCTTATCATGTATCGAAAACTGCAAATGGATCAGTTGTAATCATGTATTATCTTTCTGCTGACTGGTTAGCACGCAACAAAAGCTTTTCACTGTACCTTTTCACATGACAATAAACCAAACTGATAAACTGATCCATCTGCCCTTTGTCTCTGTGGTGTAGAAAATATATCAAGATATCACGATAAGCGTCACAGTTAATGTGGAAGAAATACAAGGAAATATCAATCAAGTGACTGCAAGGAAAGTGACACTATATTTATATTGGGGAACTATTGCTTTAAAAAGGATTAATTTGTTTACTTTTACTTATTCATTTACAGATTCTTGGCATCATTGCTAAATGGAAGTAGGTGTTGATTACGCAATGGCTAAAGATGTGGTCTGAAGGGTCTCAAAGTCAATTAATTGCACCAGTTAGCATGAATGGCAAATAAGAACAAGATGAATAAATAATTGTTGTTTTCATAATTGTGCAAGTTAAATGTTTGCCAGCATAGTTAAACCTCCTATATTTTTCCAATTAATTCAATTTCTAGCATTTAACCAGTAACTCATGGGCTGCGGAAACTTTGAATGTGACATCCTGTTTGGGATCTGTCCATTTGCCTTGCCAAAAGGTTTCCATCATATTTAATTTTAATTGTACTGCTGGCTGGATTTCACATCACTTCCAAACCAACAGGGAAGTCAAAACATTCAATCACATAGGGCAAAGTTTTAATACCATACAATAGAATTTTATCAGGAACCTGATTACCAACCATATTTTTGTTTCAAGTCTTCCATGCATGTGGCACACATAAAAGACATAATGTTCGGGAGTAACTCAGCGGGTCAGGAAGCATCCCTAGAGCACATGATTAGGTGACTGTTTAGGTTGGGATCTTTCTTGGGCTGGATGGCCTCTTTGCTGTATTTTTCAGCGATTCAAAGTTTAGAACTGGTACTTCATGTAACACTTCAGGGACTCCAGTAATGACTGGATTTCCTTCCTGGAAAAAGATGGACTTATTGGGCTCCATGATGTAGTCCAAGTATGATCAGGCTCTTAAATGATCCCAGCACTTTAAACGTAATCACCAACCCTTTCTGAAAGCACTGTGATTGACACGGTATCACCAGCACAATATAATTTTAAGTAAATTACATTAAAACAAGCATTAATCTGAAGTCAGTGTGCATGTCTAGTGATTTCCACAAAGATGTGAGCCACATGTAGTTATAAGAAATTCAATTCAATTTAATTCAATTCAATTCAATTCAAATTTAATGTCATTGCACAGATACAAGTATGGGTACAACGAAATGCAGTTTAGTGTCAGTACGTAGTGATAGCAATGTTTAGATAAATGCAGATAAATAAATACAGATGTGGGAATCTATCGGCGGGACTCCGAGTTCAGCAGTGCGATCGTCTACTCCTCATCCTGCTTGCTGAGGCTCTCCCCGATCAAACAGTTCTTCCCAGCCAGTCTCAGACACCGTTTTCCGGTGGAGGGCATCCAAAGCAGGGAGCGGGCACCGATGATGTGCTGGCGGTTTTCACCACCCGTTGTAGTGCACAACTGCTGTACCATATAAAATGCAGATGCAGGTTTACAAAAAAAGAAATTTGCCCTAGGAGCTCCAAGGAATAGTCCTAGGCTGCTCAACCTCTCCCTATAGCTCAGGCTCTTGAGTCCTGTCAACATCCTCGTAAATCTTCTCTGCACCCTTTCCAGCAACAACTTCTTTACTATAACAGGGTGACCAAAAATAGACACAAAACTCTAAATGTGACCTCGCCAATGTCTTGTAAAGCATGTAAGACGGACTCCCAACGTCCATACTCAGTATTCTGATTGATGAATGCCAATGACCACCCTATCTACCTGTGGCACCAGTTTCAGGGAACTATGCACCTGTACTTCTAGATCCCTCTGATCTACAACACCCCCAGAGCCCTGCCTTTCACTGTGTAGGTCCTGCCCTGGTTCGACTTCCCAAAATGCAACACCTCACACTTCTCTGTATTAGAGCGAGGTGGACCGGTGAGAGCGAGGTGAACAGTCAAGAGCATAGGTGGACCATCAAGAGCAAGATGCACCATCAAGAGTGAAAATGGGACTTGATGGTCCACCTTGAGCGCCGCCAAGAGCGAGGTGGGCCGCCGAGAGTACCACTGAAAACGAAGGGAAGTCTGCCTAGGTGATGTCTGCTTTTAGATATTACTGGATGCAAAGTAAAGCATTTCACTGTACCTAGGTACATGTGACAATAAAGTATCATTGAAATTAAACTCCGTTAACCATTCATCAGAACACCTGCCCAACCAATCAAGATCCTGCTGCAAATTTTGACAATCATCTTTGCGATCTACAATACCATCCACTTTTGTCATCTGCAGACTAATCATGCCTTGTGCATCCTCATCCAAATCGTTGATATAGATAACAAACAGCAAGGAGCACAGTACCGGACCCTGAGGAACACCACTAGTTGCCTCCTCCAGTCCAAAAAACAACCCTCCATAGTCATTATGAGAGTCCGTACTATGTGAAGTACCAGCTCTAAACATTGAATCACAGAAAAAAAGCAGCAAAGGGGTAATTCAGCCCATCTGCATGCTAGCCAATAATAGACTTTGGATAACTTTTGCATCTCAGTTCTTGATATGAGGTGCAATTAATATTCAATGACAGTTTAAATGCAGCTGATTCACTCCACAGAAAGGAAATATCATGGCTCTGACAAAGTTGTGCAGCAGTGGAAATCATCCAGCAATTTATAACAAATAAAAATTCATTCTTTTTTGCACCACAATCCACTGGAGATTTTCTTAACATTGCAATAATGGGACCAGGAATGCACAATTAGTTTTACAGGAATATCTGAACTATCTCAGTTCAATCATTGGTTCAATCTATACCTCCAAATATTACTCTGAGATATTAAAAACTTCAGAAAAAACAAACAAACATATTTGACCTTTTGAATTTTTTTAATGTCTCCCTTTGCTTCCTGATCCATTGTTCTCTTCAGGGTGTTGGTGAACTTGGGAGGATGTAGATACAGATCACAATGATCTTGCAGACTCAAGGTCCCCTCAGTTACTCATTTTAGTTTGTTGCTTCATCATTGCGAGGCATCAAAAGCATGGCTGCAGTTTCGTAAACTGAGATACTCCGTGCTTATGTGACATTTTCGATTTTGTCAAAAGCCAAAAAAAATGTTAAAGAAAAGAAATGAAACATCCTTTAAATTTCAAATATACAGGTGTTACAGCAAGGTTGCACTCCTAGAAAATAGTCCGTATCGCAATGTAGCACAACACAAAGCCAAGTCATCTACACGTATCCAAGAAATATGAGTTGAAAGAAAAGTACTGTGTTTATTTGCTTTTTTAACATGAATTCCATGAAAGCAACCTTTAATTTGTATCTCAAATACTTGGATCGCGATTTGTGAATTTTGTTATTGCGAATTTCCACGCTTAAATGTGGGGATGGCCTGTATGTATGATTTTAGATGGCTTGGCACAAAGCATGACGCAAATAAAACAAAAATACAATGTTGTATTAAAAGGTCAGTAATATCAGAGTAACTTGCATTTAATTAATATTCCTCCTGGGATAAGTAAAGTTTGACCGTATCGTATCATATTTAAATAGTCCCTTTAACAAGGAGCCATCCCAGGTTTTATGGAAGTGCAATCCAAAAAATCAATGCTGAACCAAAGAAGGAGTTATTGGAAAAGTTTGATCAAAGAGACAGAGTTTAAGGAAGAGGTGGAAAGGCAGAAAGGAGGGATCTCAGAAGCTAAAGGGCAAAAGTAAAGTGGGTGTACACAGGGAATCAGATTTGGAGGAATACTGAGATTTTGAAGACTGGTAGGGTTGGAAATAGTGAACAAGAAGGGCAGTATTTCAAAGTTGAGGCACTGGTGACAACTGTGAGCAACCTCTGATATTGTGGATGAACTTGTACCTAAGGGAGGAAGGGTAGTATAGCATTGTAAAACATCTGAAAGAAATGTGGTTAAAATTAGTGGCAGTAGAACTTCTGATTTAGGAACAGAGATGGGCAACATTATGCCACGGATATGGAACTTGAAGCAAAGCTCACAATGAAAGACACCAAACAATCCTTCCACATGTGAAAGGACAAAGAAAAATCCAGGTCCTTCAGTCTTTCCAGTGTCAGCTCTACTATTAATAACTTGGTCAGAGGTGCAGCTAATTCTGGAGCATGTCTTTAGCTCTACAGTTGAGTGCAGTGAGAACTCACTGCCTCGTAGAGAAGATAATTGTTCTGAAAATACCTTATCAAAGCTACATAAGATGTGAAATGCTAAGATGAAAGGCAAAACTACAGGACAGTCAGCCTTTGGAAATGCAAGTTTATAAATGATTGCCTGAACTTCTTCATACAAAGGGAAACTATCATTTGACATGGCTCTCTAGATTAAATAATGGACCAAAGATCTTATCAGGTGCAATTGGATGACATGGTGCAGCTGTGTTTGAACTACCTTTCTTGGTTGTATTATTTTATGATATCAAATAGAATTATTCCTTATTTTGCCTCCCTCTTTCTTAATTAAATCAAAGCTTTGAAAACTTTATATATAGAAACATTTGTTTTTACCTTTAACAGAACGAGGTACACCTTCTTCTTCCGGAGTATTTACTTCTCTATTCGTTGATACAGTTCGAAACTGGTGAACAGGCACGCTTAATAACGTAAAAATAACATCTCAATTAGTGGAATAAAACATTGGATACAAACTTTTTGTTCCATTTATTCAGTTTTGTCTTAATACATATTTAGGTAATCAAAACATACCATTGTCAAAGACCATAATGTATTCACATTATGTATTAACAGTTTTAACAAATGGAAGTAACACGAAGAAAAGAAGAATAGAAAGTCATTTATTTTACACCTAACTAATCTGTTCCATTTTGGGGAGAAAACAACCCCATAATTTTTTGCAACCCTCACCCTGAGTTTGAAACAAATGAAACAATATGTTGATATTTACCTCTGCGCTCTCTTTCTTGCTGCCATTTGGATTGGTGCAGTGATGGTATTTATCACATCAGTTAAGTTTAGAGTAGCTGCAAAGAAAGATGGAGCCATTTTGAAATAAAAGGTTATGGACACTATTCATTATATCAAGACTGATTTTGATTGCTTTATCAAGGTCAAAAAGCAAAGCAAAAAGTTAAGCAGTGTGCTCTAAAGAAAAAATGTAAACATTAAAAGTACCAAACTCATTTCCATTAAAAAACACCAAAACCTTTTCCATACACACACATTAGTATCAAGAACAAATGTTCATGGCTTCAGGAGTGAATCTATAAATCATTGGTTATAGATATAAAAATAGGTAGCTCTTTCCTTTTTAAATTGTGACCTGTCCATTATATTTAGTATTATTTAATGTAACAAAAATCCAATACGTAGTTATTGACATTATATTCAAAAAAAAATCCAGCAATTTGTTTATATCACCGCTATGGACATAATTTTGCTAAATTTGAAACTGTTTCAAGGCTTTCCATGCATACATACTTCTTTCCTTCCTGTAAAATATTGCAAATTATATTTACATCATAAAAAAAGTAAGCATATCTAAAAGTGTTTGAACAAAGTTATCAATTGCACATGTTTTAGAGTTACATAGTCATAGAGAGTGATAGAGTCATACAAGTTGGAAACAAGCCCTTCGGCACAACTTGCCCTCGACAACCAACATGCCCCATCTACACAAGTCCCACCTGCCTGCATTTGGCCCATATCCCTTTAAACCTCTTCTATCCATGTACCTGTCTAAATGTTTCTTAAACATTGTGATAGTACGTCAGCTACCTCCTCTGGCAGCTCGTTCTATACACCTAGTAAAAAGTTACCCCTTAGGTTCCTATTAAATGTTTCCCCTCTCACCTTAAACCTATTGTATGTCCTCTGGTTCATGATTACACTACTTGGATAAAAGACAGTGTATTTACCTGATCTATCGCTCCCATGATTTTGTACACCTCTACAAGATCACCCTTCATCCTCCTGTCCTCCGAGGAATAAAGTCTTAGCATGTTCAACCTCTCCCTTTGGCTCGGATCCTCGGGTCCTGGTATTATCCTCATAAATCTTCTTTGCACCATTTCTAGCTTGACAACATGTTTCCTATAACATGGTGACCAAAACTGAACACTATAATCTAAATGTGGCCTCACCAATGTCTTATACAAATGTAACATGGCCTTCCAACTTTTGTTTTGTGACGCAGCAGCTCTCAGTCTTAAATCTATCATTGTTCTTTGTCACCTGATAAAAAATGATCTGATGGAAAGTTACTTTAAAATTATCAGCATAGGTAGTTAATTCAAATCAGAGGATTTCACATTGCCAAGTGTTTATTAATATTTTGTTCATCTTGTTATAGATGATATGCAGAGCCCAGTAGACCATTCTGTATGGGGTTAAGCCTCTGCTGCATCTGAAGCAGTGTTAATTCAATAAATCGTGATAACCTGTAATTTGAATGGGAAGTAACCTTGATATTTAGTTTTCAGCTGGCGAGTGCTTAGTGTCACTAAATGGAACAACTAAGAATGAATGGCACGACATTAATTGTTAAGGTCTTCTGTACCATAATCAGGCTCCAAGAAGTGCATGAACCACTTCAATAACAAAATCTGCTGGAATTTCTAGGTCATCTTGACACAATTAAGTTCTTGGCAAGTCAGCAGTCACTGATCAAAAGTGGAAAGCTCTTTCTGCCAACCCACCTAAAATCAGCTTACAGCAGAGATTGATATCGCTCAATGTGATGAAGTAACCAGCGGGAACATATTTTCATTTAACTAAAAAAATTGTGAGTGCAGTAAACACAATAATGCAGTTGCAAACCTCTAACCATATTCATAAGCTACGCGTCACCCACAAACACTATTAATTTATGTATGTTTATTAATGTTTGCTTGGAATATAGAAGTGTAAAAGTAAATATCATATTTTGCCATTTAAATATCATTATTAAGGAATGTTCTAATAAATTAATGAGCATTCAAATTACAGAGATATGAACTGAATATCTTACCTTTTCTTTTAAAAAATGAATCATGTGGGATTTTGTGCTGTGATGTTACTTCAGTATGAAAGGTCCTTTCGATTAGTGGCTGAATACTCTCTTTTCGTTCATGTTCAGTAGGGGTGTGTTGCTCAGTTACCTTATAAAATGTATTCAGATATTTAATGTTTCCTAAAACAAAATTAATTCTGCCTTCCTCTAAATTCCAACATTCAAGTACATGAATACTTTTGCTCTCTACCTGACATTACAATAGACCGAGATACCAATAGACATCTACCTACAATAGACAATAGACAATAGGTGCAGGAGTAGGCCATTTGGCCCTTAAAGCCAGCACTGCCATTCAATGTGATCATGGCTGACCCCATTCCTGCCTTCCCCCCCATCAAGGCAGACCCCATTCCTGCCTTCTCCCCATATCCCCTGACTCCGCTATCTTTAAGAGCCATATCTAGCTCTCTCTTGAAAGCATCCAGAGAACCTGCCGCCACCGCCCTCTGTGAGATAAAGTGTTTCCTCATCTCAGTTCTAAATGGCTTACTCCTTATTCTTAAACTGTAGCCCCTGGTCTGGACTCCCCCAACATCGGGAACATGTTTCTTGCCTCTAGCGTGTCCAAGCCCATAACAATCTTATATGTTTCGAATGAGATCCTTCTAAACTCCAGAGTGCAAAGGCCCAGCTGCTCCATTCTCTCAGCATATGACAGTCTCACCATCCCGGGAATTAACCTTTTAAACCTACGCTGCACTCTCTCAATAGCAAGAATGTCCTTCCTCAAATTAGGGGACCAAAACGGCACACAATACTCCAGGTGTGGTCTCACTGGAGGCTCTGTACAACTGCAGAAGGACCTCTTTGCTCCTATATACGATTCTTCTTGTTATAAAGACTCGTACCGTGGGACAGGGCCATTAGTTGGTGGTTCTACCACACAAGCAACAAGAATCCAGCGACACTGGGAGGGCCAAATGACCTAAATCCTTCAACAGTCAGATCTCTTTCGATATAGAATGTACTGTGAAGGAAAATGACCTGAATGCTATCCCAGGCAGGAACTGGTCTGAAGAGTCTGAAAAAGGGTCTAGACCCCAAACTTCACCTATCCATGTCTTTCAGAGATGCTGCCCGACCAGCTGAGTTACTCCAGCACTTTGTGTTCTACAGGAAAAGTTTGCAACACCTACAAAGTCTGAGAGTGATGGAATAATTAAAAAATGGCAAATTTAAATGTTGAATTATTTTATGAAATCTGGGGATTCCACCATTCTCATTCATGACTCACAAATATATCAGCTGCTGGCACATGGAATTCTGTGATTAATTCCCCCATTACCATTTCTGCAACTTGCTTTAATGGTGAAAGTACTGTCAATGTTAACACGTCATTCAAATACTCTCTTAATACTCCAGTATCATCAGTTCAGACTGAGAGACTGGATGTATCTGAAAAACGTTATTTGTGGTATCTAATATCAGGGGTTAACAATTCCTAACAATATCAGGGGTTAACAGTTCCTAACAAAATGATACTGTACAAAATGACATTCCAGATAAATTACTTTCAACTGATTTCTCTTGAGCTATAAAAAAGAAAAAATGAACATTATTATGTTAATTTTGCTGTATTCAAATGGGGAACCAGCTCCAATTGCAGGACCTCTTGGTGAAGTTTACATTATGTACATTTTGACTAGCTTTTATAGTAACCTAACCTGCATTCATGGTTGCAAAACTGGGAAAGTGCTTTTAGAATTTGTATTAGGAACAACCTGAACAAGGGTGTAAAAAGTGCAACATATATTTAGCTTCATACTTCATTGTGCTGAGCATCCGATGCCTGTTTTCAGCAGAGTTATGAATGTAACATGTATGTGGAATGCAATAATGTTTATGGCATGGTTGCTTCAAAGTTTTCATAAAATAGAAAATGAGGTCAACATTCAGCACTACTCAATGTATCAAACATTTTGATGAAATTGCCTTTAATGAGCCTCATTGATGTTGAGGCCACTTTCAACATCTATACCCCTCAACAGAAATCAGCCGACATAACACACACCAAGGAACAAGATGTGGCTTCTAGTCTCTACAATTCTATGGTATACATTGACATTGCCAAAGTAGAGATTATTGAAAGCTTCAAGTTGTTAAGTTTGAATATCACCAGCAACTTGTCCTGGACCAGCCATATCAAAGCAATAGCTAAGAAAGCACACCAACACTTCTATTTCTTTAGAAGGTGTGGGAAGTTCAGTATGTCTCCAAAAACTCTCGCACAATTTCCACAGATGCGCCATAGAAAGTATTTTATAACCGCATAAAGGCACGGTTTGGGAACAGCTCCATCCAAGACCGCAAAAAGTGTGGACAAAGTGTGGACCAATCTCCGTTCCACTGACTCCATCTACTCTTCACATTGCCTCGGCAAGGGCACCAGCATAATCAAGGATGAGTCTCACCCCAGACACTCCTTCTTCTCCCCTCTCCCATCAGGCAACAGGTGCAGTAGTGTGAAATCGCACACCACCAGATTTAGGGACAGTTTCTTCTCTGCTGTTATCATACAACTGAACCATCCTGTTACCAACTATAGAGTGGTCCTGACCTACCATCTACCTCATTGGAGACACTTGAAATATCTTTAATCTGTCTTTACTGGACTTTATCTTGCACTAGACATTATTCCCTTTATCGTGTATCTGTACACTGTGGACAACTTGATTTTAATCATATATAGTCTTTTCACTGACTACATGGCACTCAACTAAAAAGCTTTTTGCTGTACCTCAGTACACGTGACAACGATAATAAAAAACAAAACTAAACAATTCAGCTCTTCGGTTTAAATACGCTATCTTTTTCAAATGGGGTGAGAATTCAGAAATCGGAGGTGCAAAGGGACTTGGGTGTGCTGGTGCAGGATTCCCAAAAAGTTAATTTGCGAGTCGAATCAGTATTAAGGAAGGCAAATGCGAACGTAGCATTTATTTCAAGAGGGCTAGAATACAAAAATGAGGATGTAATGCTGAGGCTTTATGAGGCTGGTCAAGCTGCATTAGAAATAGTGTGAGCAATTTTGGGTACCATCCCTGAGGTACCGGCTCCAGAGAGGGTCCAGAGGAGGTTTACAAGAATTTATTCCATGAAAGACTGGATTAATATATGATGGGCCTGTACTTGCTGGTTTTTAAAAGGATGAGGGGGAACTTCATTGAAATCTACCGAATAGCGAAAGGCTTGGATGGAGTGGATGTGGAGAGTATGTTTCAACTAGTGGGAGAGTCTAGGACTAGAGGTCATAGCCTCAGAATTAAAGGACGTTCCTTTACGAAGGAGATGAGGAGGAATTTCTTTAGTATAAGGGTGGTTGGGAATCTGTGGAATTCTTTGCCACAGAATTGTATTTTTAAGGCAGAGATAGATATGCTGCCTATCCCGCTGAGTTACTCCAGCATTTTGTGTCTATCTTCTATTATAGATCATTTCTTGATTAGTACGAGTGTTGGCTTATGGGGAGAAGGCAAGAGAATGGGGTAGGAGGAAGAGATAGATCAGCCATTATTGAATGGCGGAGTAGAAGATGGGCCGAACGGCCTAATTCTGCTCCTATCACTTCACTCTGTGAAGCCAAGTCCAATAATATCATAATGAGTTTTTCACTAATGTTGACTATCCCTTTAATTTTTTTTTTGCCAGATTGGTCGTTATAATAGGAGAATAGAACCTGCCATATGTTGAAGGTGTTCATGTAGGTGAATGTGTGTATGTTGGGCGAGAAAGTGTATATTTTTGTGTGATAGTCAAAGCAGGTTTCATCATCTGCAACCATCTGAAACTATTATAGCAAATTTTATAAGGAAGAAATAAGTTGGTGTTATAGTCACGCAATAACAAACTTGACTATCAACACACACACTGGCAAAGTGTTGTTCCAACATAGAAAGCATGCAGCTAGTTCTATTTTCATGCTGCTATCAAAGTATACTTTTGGCATTGAGCTCTTTAGTTTCTTACTCACTAAAATATATATTTATCAATTCACATTACTTATCCTTGGTCTATTTAACAAAGCCTGCATGTATCATACATATTACTTATTGTGATTACCTTTTTTGTATGCACCTAAATAATGATAAGTATAATGTATGAATGTTTAATCAAAATATTTTCAAAACATTCTTGCATAAACTTCTTCAATAGAAAAATCTCACAGGTAACCTTTGAGGCAAAATTGCTTTTAGACTTCATCTCTTAAGCATCAAACATAATAAACATTGTTCCTGTTGCAATTAAGTTAGATTTTCCTCATGAATATATAACATTATTCTAAGTCCAAAGACAGCTTTTCTTTACAAATGCTAGTCTCAACTGGTGACACCCAGTATATAAGTTCAAAGTTCTAGGAGCAGAATTAGGCCATTCAATCATTCACTCCGCCATTCAATCGTGGCTGATCTATCTTTCCCTCTCAACCACATTCTCCCCATAACCCCGGACACCCATACTCAATCAAAGATCTGTTCATCTCCACCTCAGAAATATCCATTAAATAGCCACAACCATCTGTGGCAATGAATTGCACTTATTCCACTTAACTCGTTATTTTTCCATTGACCAATACAGTGCACACTGCATACATGCTTATTAGATATATGCATGGCAATTTTCAAAATATGTATATTTTTTGTATATTTCTGAGTAAACTTGTATTTTGTGTAATTGACAAATAAAGACTCACATGAGAGAACATAGACCTGGAACTTGACTGTGGCCTAATTGGTGACCTTTAATATTGTTACATAGCATTACTACAACCTTTCCCCCTTATGGACCTGCCATTGCAAGTTTTGGTTGTGCCTGAGGTCCAAAACCCAAGTCTGATTCTGAAGGTTGGGGCAAAAGTAGGCAGAGGACAGGGGTGTGACAGGGGCCTGGAAAAGTCTTGTCTTTCTAGAGATTGGCACGGATGAATGGGTGCCTTGATCAAGAGAGGGACAGAGATATATTAGGGAGTGGGGGTAAGAGTGGGGGATCTGTTCATGGGACATATAGTTTATGGGTAATTAGATACCATGTTGATGGGACAGAGGGCAAAGGGACTGAATACATCAGAACGGATAAGTAATATGATTTGGCCGAGTGGAGTCCTTGCTAAGAATAGTGGTGTGATAACACAATTGTCCGAGGTCACTGTGTACCAACATGTTACATTCCATGTTACATTCCATCTGCAATGTTTTGTTTAGTCAAGTAGCTTGTCTCTTTGTTGTGAAACCTTATACATTCCTCTGCCCGACATACAATCCCACCTATTTTTCATATTTCTTGGAAATATGACTTTTGGGCCTCTCAATGGTATTATTAATATAGATTGTGAATAGTTGAGGCCCAAGCAGTGACCCCTGCGGTATCCCAAACCTCACAACCTGCTAAATTGAGAAAGTTTCACTTATTTCCACACTTGGCTTTTAGTCTTGCAACCAATTTCCAATCCATATGCTCTGATCTCATTCCATCAACCTGTTGTTGGCGACATTTAATGTCTTCTGAAATTCTGAATACACCATATCCATTGATTTTGCCTCATTCTCAAAGAACTCTAATAGGTTAGTCAAACATGATTCCCCTTTAATAAATACATGCTGACTCTCTCAATCCTGGTATTATTTTTTGAGTGTTCTATTATAACATCTAGCATTGCTCCTTTCTCATGATGCTAGATTGCAAGTCATCGTTTCCTCCTTGCTCTTTTCTTTCTTTCTTAAATAGTGGGTCGGAATCTATGGCATTTTGAAAGATATTGCTCATTCCCCAATATTTACATAGTCATCTCTTTCAAAACTCTGGGATGTCGATCATCAGATCTTTGGAACTTATTGGTTTCGCTATCACCATCTTTTCTCCTATTTTTGTCGGTACTACTTTCCCTTAGTTCCTCTTTCCCACTACACCCTTTGCTCCGATAATTCTTGCAATTATTTGTGTCTTCTGCAAAAACAGGTCAAAGTATTAATTTATCTCACACTCATTGTTCCCTATTATATATTCTCCTACAGTACAGTTCCACTTGCATGGCTTACAACCCAATGGTATTAACACTGAATTCTCCAATTTTAAATTATAACTTCCTTCTCTCCCAATTTTCATCACTTCATATATTTTCAAGACTACCTGCTCTGATTCCTCCCTTATCACCTGCACATAGCACTTTGATCACAATGGGCACAGGGAAGGGATGGGAGAAATGGGTGCAGATATAGGGACAGGTGTATCTTCTCCGGTTGGGGATATGGATGGGAATCACATTGAAGGTGGTAGAAATTTCAGAGGATTATATGTTGGATGCGGACGGAGGCTGGTGGGGCGAAAGATGAGGACCAGGGGAACTCTATCATTGTTCTGTTTGGAGAGAGGAAGCGAGAGCAGAACTACAGGTTCAGAGGAGACTTGGGTGAGGGATTCATCTATTACAGCCCTGTGATGGAGATAGAGAGATCAAGAAAGGGGAGAAAGGTGTTAGAGATAGTCCAAGTAAATCTAAAACTAGGGTGGATGTTAGTGGTAAAGTTAATGAAATCAAACAGTACTTCATAGGTGCAGGATGCTGCTTCAATGCAGTCATCGATGTAGTGGAGAAAGAGCTGGTGAATGGTGCAGGTGTACATGTGGAACAAGGATTGTTCAATATATTCAACTGGAAGTAAATGAGAGCGTCAAACGAAGATTGCCAGGTAGTAGAGGGAAACTGTTTGGGTCTCTATCCAAGGAAGAACCAGAGGGACTTGAGATCTTCCTAGTGGGGGCTGGACATCCATGGTTATGATGAGTAGTAAGCCATGGTAAGGCTTAGAAATTCAAAGTTATTGAATAATTGAAATGTGTGTGAAGTGTCTCAGATGTTGGTAGGGCAGAACAGGACCAGTGGGTGATAGGATGGAATCAAGACATTTGGAGATGAGTTCTGTGGGGCAGGAGTAGGCAGAGACAATGGGTCTGCCAGGGTATTCCCGATTGTGGACTTTTGGAAGGAGATAGAAGCGGGCAGTGCAGGGCTCGGAAACTATAAGATTGGAGGCTGTGAATGGGGATGGTGATGATTTAAATAAATAAATAACCAAATAAATATAATTAATATACTATTCCAACAAAATGACTATCCAGAAACTCAGAAGGAGAACTAAATCTCAGAACAAATAAACATATTGAAATTAGCACTAAAATCCAAACATTAAAAATGAAAGCATAATGGAAATAGAGTTTTCCTATAATACATCAAAATGTTAAAATCTTGACACAGAAAGTATGCTATCAGAAATGCATGTTAAAGCAACATTTGTAAGCATTATAGTTTCCATAATAAGCATGATGATAGATAATTACATTTCTTGATTCCGTGAAGTCCGTTAACGTTACAAGTTCAGGTGTTGTGACTGCTTTTGACAGAGTGGCTGCAAAAATAATGTACAAATCTGCAGTGATTTTTTCTGGATTTAGATACTGTTTGGTACTAAAACTTTGAAGACATAAAAACAGCTTTTTTCCATGAGCAGTAGCTGTACTTAATAACCAAAAGTCTGTAGCTTCATTTTTCTCTGGTATTTTATTTCATTCACATGTTTAAACTATAATGTTTTATTCTTAATGTTTAATGTTTTATGTGTTATTCTTAATGATTTACTGTATGCCATGTTGTTACTTGCGAGCGGAGCACCAAGGCAAATGTTTTTGTATGTGTACATACTTGGCCAATTAACTTATTAATTCATTCAGATTCCCCTAACAGTACAATATTTAAAAAAAATAGAAAGTAGGTAGCTGAAATGGTGACATGGTTCTCAAAACATATTTATCCCCGATGCATTAATTTATTCACATGCATGCACTCACTCATTCTCTGCTACACTATCAAATGACCCATAAGCATTCAGGGTAACATATTGAAAGCTTTGAAAAAACAAATATAGAAAATAATTGGTTTTATATGATTTAAAATAATCCATTGGCGTTACCATTTCAAATGACTGATTAGGTAATTGGAGCATCCAACATGTCCTAGATTTGACCCCTAAGGCAAACTGGTCATTTCATTCAAAATATGAATTTTAACCATATCAAATCCCTGATGATGGTTTCTATCAGCTGATGGGCTCAGAGTTTAAGAACCTTCTGAGCCCACCCTTCCTCCATGCTGCTCCAAGATGTATACTGTAAAGTTATTGGAGTAACACTCAGCATATTCAGGCAAATCAAAGATCAAAGCACGAGTTGATGTCAGTTTTTCAATGATGTCTCATTTTCCAACTTTATCTCCATAATAATGACAGTTAAAAGGTTGTACTTTGAAAACTGCCTTAGAATCTGTTTCTCAATCCATTCTAATTTATTCCCGTGCTTGACAATTCTCTTTCTGGTATGAATTCTCCTTGATGAAAATTGCCCCCTTTTCCCCTCCTTTTTTTAAATATACCTCTGAATAATCTACCAAAACTTAATTTTGTGTCTATTTCCAATGTATTTATTTCACATTCTCGGCTCAAAGGAAAACAATCCCAACTTCCTCTATGTCTTCACATAACTGAAGTTATCGGAATTGAATATTGGATGCAGAGTAAACTACTACAGCTCCACCACCGATTTTCCGGCACCCTTGTTTCCAGAGCCTTGATGTATTATCCGTTTTACAGGACCAACAGAGGTCACGGCCTATGGAGCCAAGCCACCAGCCCAAAAAGTTGACTGCGGAAGTCAGTTATAGGAACGGATCTGCCAGCTCCGGCTGGGCTGGAGTTCCAGAGAATTGGCCGCAGGCAGCAAATTCAACCTGCGGATCAGCCGTGGAAGTCACCTATGGGACCGGATCTGGCAAATTCGACCCGCCGATCAGCGCAGCTGATGTAGAGCTCGGCAGCCTCACCTGTTCTAGGCGCGACATTTTCAAAGGAGACTTCCATAGGGGAAATATAGTGCACTCTCATAATTTTGTCCAGATTAAAGAAGGTGCCGGACCAGCAGTTGCCAGAATCAGTGGTGGACCTATATTGAATTGTTCGCAACCAAAAACACATTTCTCACACAAATTCAACTATTTATATCATGGCATTGCAATTGGAAGTCTGTTGGTTGGGAATTTTCACCTTTGATTTCATAACTGCTTATATATAACAATGTTATCATTGTTATAATGATGATGTTCTCCCACCAATACTTAATTTGTCTTAAATCATTTTTTTAGAAAAAAAGAAGCAAACATTTCTATCTCATTGGATTAGAAATATAATGATTACGAAACCTTTAGGAGGATGGGAAAAATTGAAGAAACATCGCACTTCAAGTCATTGCTTCAAGTCATTGCTTACTTATTTATTTGAAAAAAAAACCTCAATGTTGAACTGGGTATAATAGAGAAAATGAATTCTACACAGTTACTGATGAAAAGTTTAATTTCCTAATGAATTGAGAGTTGTGGCAGGTAAGAAATCCAATATATATCTTGGAGCAGCAGGGTGGATGGGGCTTGAAGGTTCAAAATCTCAGAACCAATCAGCTAAAAGCACCATTATCAGGAATCCTGAGTACTGAGTGTTCAACCTATGCTGAAACAATGGCAGCATATCACTTATGAGCAGTAGAAGAGAAAAAGTAATAATTTGTAAAGCTACATGGATTTGCATTGGTGTTTTAGAAATGGTCGGTACTAAGTTTCTCTAACTTGAACTCACATAACTGGGGCAAACGTTGTCATATGGTTGGTGACAGCAGAATAACTTCCTACCTGTTTTCAAGATACCTCCAAGAAGGCAATGGCAACAGGCATATGGGATCCTACCAGACTCCTTCAAGTCACACAAAATGCTGGAGCAACTTAGAGGGACAGGCAGCATATCTGGATAGAAGAAATGGGTGATGTTTCGGGTCGAGACCCTTCTTCAGACTGAAGAAGAGCCTAGTCCCAAAACATCACCTATTCCTTCTATCCAGAGATGCTGCCTGTCCTGGTGAGTTACTCTACCATTTTGTGTCTATCTTTGGAGTATATCAGCATCTGCAGTTCCCTCCTACACATCCTTCATGTCACATATCATCTTAATTTGGAAATACATTGCCTTTGATCATCATTGCTGGTCTAAATTGGGGAACCCTCTAAAAAACTGCACTTTGAGAATAATTTCCCAAGAAGAACAGCCTTTTATTGCCATTTCATCACCACCTTAAGAGAAGTTAAGGTCAGTTTCATAAATGTTGGCTTTACTAGTGAAGTCGACATCTTGTAACGTGGATTTAAAAAATTGGTCCTATGATTACTGTAAACAATGTGATTGGATAGTGTGCTATTAGAGGAGTTTTGAACTAGATTCCCTCTGCAGCAGCTTCCCTGCACCTTGCAGTTATTACCATATTACATTCATATCATGCAGCTCCTCCAACACATGTTGCATTTTCTCTTAATCTGCCTCTACTTGATGCTTTCTTAGTTTCCAAAGCATCAGACCATCACCAATTTTCTATGATGTGGTTGATGTTCAAGGCAGCTCTCTCAAATAGGGCATCTCTTATCTCACTACTTTATTTATGAGTGGCTGACTGAGAAATTATGAAGATGTCTCCTACAGAACCTTGGAATGATCATAAAACAAATGGTAATTAGTACTTTAACACTGATCGATTTAGCAGGAGCAGGTCGTATTTAAGGAGACTGCACAGACCTACCATCATCTGGTGTAATGCCATGAGTTCCCTTGAATACCATTAGACATGTTAAGACAACTCAACCTCTGTCTCTGGACTCTGTGCACAAGTATTGCATTTTGCCAACTGCAACCCCATATCAAGCCTCTCTTTGTTATATTGCTCCACAGAGAGGCTCAAGGCAGAGAAGCCAAGAAATTTCTTAAAGTCCCACAGTATTGCCAAAGACCTTCAAGTCTTGGTAGTGTGTTAGAAACTGTGATAAGCAAACAGGGAGGTTCAAAGTGTGGATACTGAACAAAACCATTAGCAATATTTCTCCCAAACGTTTTTCTAAAGATCGCCAACCACCAAACCAACCCAATTTCTGTGAAGAAAGCATTTGTTCATATTAATATAGAAAACCTTAAGAATGTGAGTCCCGCAAAAATCCCAATCACGCCATCATGGGCGTGTCTTAGTTTTCAGAAAGTTAAATGTGCAGAATCAGAAGGTATGGATGGAATTGATCTCTCAGAAACACTGAAGATTAATGCAGCTATTTAACTGAATGTTGAAGGTTATGGACTGAAAACCTGCTGGTTTTAATCAATATTATTTGGCGAGTATGTTAATCAGGAAACAGAAGGAAACAATTTATCTTATAATTGTCATGGCTGTTGATCTGGGAACAATATGTTGTGTTGCCCAAGGCCAGTAATGAGGAACACATTTTTTTGTGGATTGCTATGTTTTGATACAGCTAAATGATCTGCTAATAATTCGTATGATCACCAATTAGATAAAATGTTGTTTCTTGGGCATTTTATTTTTGTGTATATGTATAATTTTACATCCTCGACCAAGCTAATCATTTCATATTATTTTCCAACAGATTAATGTTTGCGTTCATTTAAATAAGTTCTACATTTTTGTAATTGATTTGGAACCAAAGTCTTTCCAATGTGCACTTACATTTAAACGTAGTTACAGAAGAACAGATACCATCTTCATCAGTGCATACATGGTCAAGTGGTTGCATTCTGGTGCTCTTTCCAAGAATACTTTTCTGACTGATTGGACGCACCTGGAAAATGTCCAAATGTAACTTCAACAAAACCTATTCCCATGAATGTAGATTTATTAACCAAAATGTTAGTTATTGTAACAAAAAATTAGGTCAAAACAAAAATTAAATAAAGATAATTCTTTTATCTGGAAAAAAATACATTTCCATTTGTATATCATTCACCATTTCACAACATCCCAAAGTGCTTTGCAACCAAGTAAGTGTCGTTGAATATTTTAAATTATTATAATGTGGGAAACAAGAAAACAATTTATAAAATTGTCATAGAACTCAATATGACAATATGTTTAATTTAGTTTAGTTTAGTGATACAACAAGAAAACAGGCCCTTCGACCCACTGAGTCCACGCCGACCAGCGATCCCTGCACATTAACACTATCCTACACACACTGATGACAATTTACACATACACCAAGCCAATTAACCTATAAACCTGTATGTCTTTGGAGTGTGGGAGGAAACCGAAGGTTTCGGAGAACACCCATGCAGGTCACGGGGAGAACGTACAAACTCCGTACAGACAGCACCCGCAGTCGGGGTCGAAACCGGGTCTCTGCCGCTGTAAGGCAGCAACTCTACCGCTGCGCAACTGTGGCCGTCCACGTCTCACTGATGAAAACTGTGCTTTTAGTTTAATTTAATTTAGGGATAGAGCATGGAAACAGGCCCTTTGACTCATCTAGTCCATGCTGACCATCAATCATCTGTTCACATCAGTTCTATGTTATCCCACTTTCTCATCCATTCCCTACACAGTACTGGCAACTTTCAGAGGCTAATTAGCTACAAACCAGCAAATCTTTGGGTTGTGGGAGAAAACTAGAGCATGGAAAACCACATAGTCACAGGGAGAATGTGCAAATTCCACAGAGACAATACACCATCAAACCCAGGTTGTCTGGCACTGAAGCAGCACTTCTATCAACTGCACCACTGCACTACCCTGATTTTCTGATGATCAGCCATGATCACAGTGAATGGCGGTGCTGGCTCGAAGGGCCGAATGGCCTACTCCTGCACCCATTGTCTATTGTCTATTATTGACTGATGAAGAATAATGAAACGTAGGCAAATGGGGCTAGCTCAAGTAGGCATCTTGGTCGACATGGACAGTTTTCATAAGCTGGGCTGAAGGGCCTGTTTCTATATGTAGCTTCAACTCTCTGTTAATGACCGTGAAGACGAAGAGAAATAAACACAAACCAGTCAAAATAGTGGTACGGGATATTTTAGGTCCAATTAAGAGAACCGATGGGGCCCCAGTTTAATATCTCACTGAAAATCAGCACCTCTAGTTTTTCAATATTTCACTGAAATGTCAACCTTGTGCTCAAATCTTCAGAGTAGCTCTAGAATTAGCTCAAAAGCAAAAATATTTCAATTTTCCCTTGGTTTGTGACATTTCCCCATTCCTAGCCCAAACACAAAGTGCCCAATCAATAGTCCAACCTTTACCTCCACTCACAATTCCTCCTTCTTTTCCCAACAGCTGGTATCAACCAACCTTACATTGATATTCATATCCAATCTTCAATTTTCCATTCTCACTTGCAACTGATTTCCTAATGCATCCTGAGAACGTGTTCTAGTTTGCCGCAACTTAACAGTCAATACTTTATTCTACCTGTTTTTCTTAGTGCGCCTCACGAAGGCAGAACAGCCAAAGAAAATGTTTTTCAGTGTAGAAAGTGTGCCAGAAATGGCCAAGCTAGCATTTAATTCTGAGCTTTGTCTTGTGGTTACCAGGTGAACTGAGGAAAATATTCAAGTCTGTGCTCAAAGTCATCCTTAACAAATGCAATCTCTGACTTTGGCCCTTAACATGGGTGCATGCATCAGGAGCACACTGAGACTCTTCGAGAGCAGTTGAAGGAGCAGACTACTGCACAAATGTCCACCCATCGACCACCATCTGCCACATTTGTAGAAGATTTTACAATTCCCACAAGAGCCTTGTCTGCCACCTCATAACCCACAAAACCAGAGAGGATGATTTCATCCTAGATCTTGAGGGACTTGAGAAGAAGAGGAACACACAACACTTTCAGCCTCATCTGTTAAAACATTTTACAGCAGTAGGTCCTAGAACAAAATGCTCTTTGTTCATGTGAACATAGTGATTCCAACAAATCTTCCCAGATACTAAAGAATTTTGGAGCATAATACTTTCCTGGAAACTATAGTATTTTAGTGATCAACAATTTAAAATTATGATCCAATTAATATACTCTAATTGTTTACAAATATATTTTGCCATAACTGTAATATATTGATTACCAAGAAATTTGGAAACCTAGTTAATTTACAAATTTAAATAACACCATTGGTTTTACAATATTATTCTGGCATAACATTGAAAAATTGACTGATTTGTCCATACTCATTCTTTGAAAAATGACAGAAGCTTTTTAAGACTTTTGTACAGGTAAAGCAATTACATGAATTGTTTAGAGATTTTCAGCAAGATAGTTTGCGGCGCAAGTTCAAGTGTGTGATCCTCTGCAGTGTCATGGATTGAAAGTTGGGTTCCAAATTGAACATAAAATAACGAATTGCGATATCTTACTGTTCATACAATGAAACAGTAATCATTTTTTACAAAAACTCTTTTTATGCCATCATTTTAAAGTATTACTAGACCAAGTGCAGTCCTGTTGGATCTGGTCCCCGAACGTGCTTCAGTACACGAGTACAGGGGGGGACGGGGGGGGCGACGGGGGGGGGGGGGAGGGGGGGTGGGGAGGGGGGGAGGGGGGGGGAGGAGGGGAGGGGAGGGGGGGGGGAGGGGGGGGGGGTGGTTGTTAGTGAACTGAACTCACTGTGGAATTAATCCATTAATGGAGGGACTCTGCTGGTGGATTGGAAGTTGTCCCTGCCTTCCCTTTGGCTCAAGGCAAAGATCGGCTGTTCAGCCGCTGTATTTCGGAGCACGGCGAAAAGCAGCAGTGGAAGAGGCGATCTTTGTCTTGAGCCAGCGTGATGGAGCCGAGCCTGGCTGGGGGGGGGAGTGGAGGAAGTGAAATCTGGAGCCGACTCATCTGAGGAAATCGGCCGCGGGGAAAAAAATGGCGGCGTTTTTGGAGGAGAGCGTGCTGCAGCAGCTGCCGTTACGGTGTCTGGCCAGCAGGAGGCCACACAATGAGTGAGTGTGTGTGTGTATGTGTGTGTGGGGGGGGTGAAGGATTTTACTTTTAGAAGGGTACGTAAAAATGTCTAAATGTAATGGGGAGTGAATCCGTGAATATAAAGGTGTAATGTGTAGCAAAATGGAAAATTTCTTTGGGGGTTGAAAGTGGGGTTTTGGCGAACCATGAAATCAAATGGAATGTGACAGCCATAATGCCGGCAGACACACACAGAGTTTTAATAGTATACTAGACCAAGTGCAGACCCGTTGGGTCTGGTCCCCGAACGTGCTTCAGTACCTGAATGTGGGAGGAGGGGGGGAGGGGGAAAGGATGGGGAGGGGAGGGGAGGGGGGAGGGGGGATGGGGAGGAGAGGGGGGAAGGGAGGAGGGGGAGGGGGGGGGGGGGGGAGGGGGGAGGATGGGGAAGGGGTGGAGGAGGAAGAGGGGGGGAGAGGAGGTTGTTAGCGAACTGAACTCACTGTGGAATGAATCCATTAATGGAGCGATCCTGCTGGTGGATTGGAAGTTGTCCCTGCCTTCCCTCTGGCTCAAGGCAAAGATCGGCTGTTCCCCCGCTGTATTTGGGAGCACGGCGAAAAGCAGCGAAGGAAGAGGCGATCTTTGTCTTGAGCAAGCGTGATGGGGGTGTGGCTGGAGTGGAGGAAGTGGAATTGGGAGCCGAGTCGGCAGGGAAAATCGGCCGCGGGGAATAAAAACGGCGGCATTTTTGGAGGAGAGCGAGCTGCAGCAGCTGCCGTTATGGTGTTTGGCCAGCAGGAGGCCACACAATGAGTGAGTGTGTGTGTGTGTGTGTTGGGGGGGGGGGGTGAAGGATTTTATTTTTAAAAGTGTACATAAAAATGTCTAAATGTAATGAGGAGTGAATGGGTGAATGTAAAAGTCTAATGTGTAGCAAAATGGAAAATATCTCGGGGTTTGAAAGTGTGGTTTTGGCGAACCATGAAATCAAAGGGCAAACCTGGTCGGCAGACACACACACACACAGTTTTAATAGTATATTATGTCAGTGAATATGTGAGAGATAAGACACTGTATAGATTTATCAAGATGCTGACTGAGATTGGAGACTCTGTGAGGAGGCTATTGAGCTGTGAGGATTACCACTAAGAAAACTATAAAGTGATCATAATAGGCTGTATAGGGAAGTAGTATGGCCTGATCTGAGAATAGAGGATCATGGTGTTACAAACAACAGACAACCAAGGTGATACTGGAGAAGGTGTATACTGGTGTTCCTCAAGGACAATCACTATACTTTTTATTTATTTTAATAACCTAGACATTTTGAGAGAAAGTTTGAAGAGCTAATATAGAATGATATGTCGCTTTGTAAAAGTTACAGGAGCAGAGGGACCTGTCAATAATCACAAATTATTGAAAGTGGTAGTGCTATTCAAGAACACAGTTAATAAGGCAACACAATTCTGGATGCTAACAATAAATAGCGCATAAATATGAAGCATTTATTGAGGGGCGAGAAAATATTTATGAGAATGGTTCTTGGGGTGTGAGACTACAATCAAAAGAATGGACTGCAAGAGCAAGGATGTTTTGTTTGGGAAGGTCTTTGGGGTGATTTGATGAAAGGTGGGAGGCTATTCCTCTCAATGGAGATGTCAAAGTACAGAGGTCACAGGTATAAAATAAATGGAAAGGAAATTAAGAGTGTCATGAAGAAAAACTGGAATCCGAAATGTGTTGCCTGCATGTGTGGTCGATGCAACTTTAATTGTTGCCCTCAAGAAGGAAATGGATAAATAAATGGTGGACAAAAAAATTATAAGGAAGAACCAGTGCATGGAACTAGAGAGACATAAAGTGCCGGTATAACTCAATGGGTCAGGCAGCAGTATGGAGACTGGAGAGTTGCTCTGGTTGGAAAGCTGGCATATACACAATGAACCAAAAGATTTACATTTGTGCAGAAACCATTCTATAATAAGGTCAGGTTTGTTAAGTTGAGAAGTGGTGTCATATTTCTCAGAAACGTGGAATTCTAGGTTTCTCCACATGCTGGACTTAAGCTTTTACAACAACGCTCGGTGAAACAAGACCTGTCCAGAAAGTGGTCTTATTGACAGGCTTGGTCTCCAGAAAAGGAGGAAGCAGTTTGGAATAGGAAACAGCTGATACCAGGATTTTGTACTTGGTGTTGGGGTTGTGGAGGAAGTCTCAATTCTTCATCCCAGCACTGAAGAGTTTCTGTTCCCTATATACAAATGAAAGGTGTAATCCAGTGTAGGGATTCTGTTTTCTGGAACCAGGAGGGCTGGCGATAAAGAGAAGATCTGGATTAAACATGTTAAGCAAGTTAACTATAAGGCTCCAAGACTTAATGCAATTTTAAATTACCATTGCTTGCTCCTGGTACAGCTTTGATGTACTTTCTTTGCTAAATCAGAAACTGACCGTTGGGAGTATCTTACTTTGCCTTACTTTATTACTTTTTGTTGGTTTAATTTACACACAATTTCTCTGACATTTCAAGAGAGAGTTAGATTTATCTCTTAGGATTAAAGGAATCAAGGCATATGGGGGAAAAAGTAGGATGAAAAAGCACTGATCATCCATTATCATATTGAATGGTGATGCTGGCTCGAGGGGCCGAATGGCCTACTCCTGTACCTATGTTTCTATGTTCTATGATTCCTCTTCTTACTAATATATAATACACAAACATAATCATCCTTCAACAGCATGGCAGACATTTGCTCACAGCATCACTAAAAATAAAGTAATTGCAGTGGACTGTGAGTTTCACAAAATCTGTTATTCACGCTTGATGTGAGTCAGTTGGAATTTGATTAAAAACTCTGCTACTTGGCACAGCCACCACCAACCTTTTACTGGACTAAACACTCAGTCTTTGTATCAGAGAAAGCTGCTTCAATCTTTAGGAAACAAAAAGGACACGATACACTTTCAAATTCATTACAAGGACCAAAAGAGTACAGAGCTTGCATACCTAATATTTTCATGTGTGACAGGGAAACATGTGACACCTGACATGTTAAATAGCAAATCCTCAGAATTGGTTGCAAAAATGTGCCCACCACTGATTTAAGCCTACTGGCCTATTATTACTCCAGTTCTGGAGTTCACCCTGTTGAGACATACAATGTAGAACACAGAACAGTATTCAGATTCAGATTGGTTTATTTTCATACACACTATGATTAAATGAAATTCCTTATCTGCATGAAGCTCACAGAATACATGAGTGTGGTAGATACCACGAACAGACCATTCGGTCCACAATGTCTGCACATCATGATGCCAATCTGACTTATCCCACCTGCTTGCAAGGTCTATATTTACATATTCCCTGCCTGATTATGTGTCTATAATACAACTTTAACAGTCCTCTAATTATCTGGCACTGCTGTTAGCCAGGGATTATTGAAACATTATGGGACATATTTCATTCCAGCCCAGTGACTTAACAACTTTCAAAGATGTGAAACCTCTTAATATTTCCACACTCCACTCAATATTTTCACAAACTTCCTCCCTCACTACAAATTTGTCAGTAATGATTATAACCCTTGCCTACATCCTCTGCTTCCAAAAATACGTTACCTTTTCAGTCTTTAATAGACAGTCAGTACTCTTTTCTTAGTTATCCCCATGCTCTTTAAGTACTACCAAAACATCCTTCAATTTTCTTTGATTTTACTTCACAATATTTTTTCATACCCTCACTTCTTTTCCTAACATTCTTTTTAAGTCACTCCTAAGCATCCTCTAGTCTTCTAGGCTTTCAGTGTTTGGTGTAAGCATCTCCTTTTTCCTTGTCATTGGAGCTCTATTTCTGGCAGTTCCATTCTTTTTCTTCCTAATGACATATTTACATTGAAAGCCCTGAATGCCACTGTGGCCAATTTACATTCAAGTAGCTTTTGCCAAGTCATTTTCAAATTCCATTCCAATTTCAAAGACTTTAACTTCATCTTTGTCCTTTTCCATCACTATATAATCGAAGATCAGTTTTACAAAATTCTCCCCCACTGATTCTCCTCCTACATGTTCAGCTTCTTTCCTAAAGTTAGACCAACATTTACTCACCACTCTCTCCCTTTCCTGTTGCGAGTGCAACATACAGAGTTGAAAAATAATTCCTGAATGCAGTCTAGGCATTTTGAACTGACCACAAATGTTACACTGATAATATTCCAGTTATTTTAATATTGCGGCAACCAAAATCTTCCACTATTACTCCCCTGGTGTTTTCATATTTCCCAACATTTACTGACAAATTTGAAAATTAAGAAAACGCAGATGGTAGAAATCAGAAATAAAAATACGAATGCTTTAAAGCATGTTGCAGTCTTCAGCATTTATGGAAAGAGAAATAAAGTTAACGTTTCAGGTCAAAAAACCTTTTGTCTGGATTGGGAAAGTGAGAAAACTAAATTTGTTTTAAGTCACATAGAGATTGGGGAAGGAATAGATAAAATCCAGGAAATGTCTCTGCTAGGATGAGACCAGGATTGCCTTGGTGATAAGCTGAAGGCGAAAGTCAATGGGTTGATATGTTTATAAGGGCAGGCTGCAACAAGCCCAGATTAAAAATGAGGGAAAGAAGGTGAGGTTGCATTATTAATTGAGGAAGGCATCAGAGCCGTGATGAGCAAACGTATAGTTTTAGAGAATCCATAGAGTCATAGTCATGGAGCACAAAAACAGGCCCTTCAGCCCAATTTGGCGATGCCAACCAAATACCCCATCTAGGATTGTCCCATTTCCATGTGTCTTGCCCATAAGTCTCCAACTCATTCTGGTCTATGTACCTGTCAAAATGTGTATTCATTGTTGTTATTGTACCACTTCACTTTTTTTGGCAGCTCACTCCATAAGGCTACAACCCTATGTGTGAAATAAGATGCCCCTCAGATTCCCATTAATAGATAATAGACTAGAGACAATAGGAGCAGTAGTAGGCCATTCGGCCCTTCGAGCCAGCACAGCCATTCAATATGATCATGGCTGATCATCCACGATCAGTACCCCATTCCTGCCTTCTCGCCATATCCCTTGACTCCTCTATCTTTAAGTGATCTGTCTAACTCTCTCTTCAAAGCATCCAGAGAATTAGCCCCCCCTGCCTTCTGAGGCAGAGAATTCCACAGATTCACCATCCTGTGTGTGAAAAAGTTTTTCCTAATCTCCGTTCTAAATGGCTTACCCCTTATTCTTAAACTGTGGACCCTGGTTCTGGATTCCCCCAACATCAGGAACATGTTTCCTACCGCTAGCGTGTCCAAACCCTGAATAATCTTATATGTTTCAATGATCCCCTCTCATCCTTCTAAATTCCAGAGTACACAAGCCCAGCCGCTTCATTCTATCAACATATGACAGTCCCGTCATCCCGGGAATTAACCTTGTGAACCTACACTGCACTCACTCAATAGCAAGAATGTCCATCCTCAAATTTGGAGATCAAACTGCACACAATACTCCAGGTGTGATCTCACTGGGGTCCTGCACAACTGCAGAAGGACCTCTTTGCTCCTATATTCAACTCCTCTTATTATAAAGGCCAACATGCCATTCACTTTCTTCACTGCCTGCTGTACCTGCATGCTTACTTTCAGTGACTGATGAACAAGGACCCCCAGATCTCTTTTCCTCTTTTCCCAACTTGACACCATTCAAATAATAATCTGCCTTCCTGTTTTTGCCACCAATGTGGATAACCTCACATTTATCCACATTAAACTGCATCTGCCATGCACCTGCCCACTCACCCAACCTGTCCAAGTCACCCTGCATCCTCATAGCATCCTCCTCACAGTTCACACTGCCATCCAGCTTTGTGTCATCTGAAAATTTGCTAATGTTACTTTTAATCCCTTAATTAATGTATATTGTAAATAGTTGCGGTCCCAGCACCGAGCTTTGGAGTACTCCCCCATTTATCCCTACTCTTTGTTTCCTGTCTGCCAACCAATTTTCTATCCATGTCAGTACCCTACCCCCAATACCATGTGCTCTAATTTTGCCCACTAATCTTCTATGTGAGACCTTATCAAATGCTTTCTGAAAGTACAGGTACACTACATCCACTGGCTCTCCCTTGTTCATTTTCCTAGTCACATCCACAAAAAATTCCAGAAGATTAGTTAAGCATGATTTCCCCTTCATAAATCCATGCTGACTCGGACCGATCCTGTAACTGCTATCCAAATGTGCCACTATTTCATCTTTTATAATTGACTAGCATCTTCCCCACCACCGATGTCAGGCTAACCGGTCTTTTATTCCCTGTTTTCTCTCTCCTGCCTTTCTTAAAAAATGGGATAACATTAGCTACCCTCCAATCCACAGGAACTGATCCTGAATCTATAGAATATTTGAAAATGATCACCAATACATCCAAGATTTCTAGAGCCACTTCCTTAAGTACCCTGGGATGCAGACCATCAGGCCCTGTGGAGTTATTAGCCTTCATTCCCATCAGTCTACCCAACACCGTTTCCTGCCTAATGTGAACACCATTTCCTACCTAAATCTTTACTCACTCAGCTTAATCCTATGCCCTGCAGTTTTTGATTCCCCTACCTGGGGAAAAAGACTGTCCCTATCTATCCCATCATGATTTTATGCATCTCTATAAGATCAACCCTCAGCCTCCTACACTCCCATGAATAAAATTTTAGCCTGCTAACTCTCTCCCTAAATCTCAGGTCTCGAGTCCTTAAATGTGCTTAAATCGTCACTGCACTCCCTATTCTCTAACTGATGAAAACCAGCATGACAATAGCCTTCTACACCACCCTTTCTATCAGTGATGCCACTTTCAAGGAACTATGTACCTGTCCCTCTGGATCCCTCTGCTCTTCAAACATCCTCCACAGTGACTCCTTCACATTCCTCACTGTGATGGAAAGCGAAAAAAAGGTCAATCTCTTCCCTTCTTTGTCCTCCAGCGGTTGACGGGACGGTCTTACTCCACGTCAGGGTGATCAAGCTCCTGCATCGGGGGGGAATTTCAGCTCCCTGCGCCGGGCGATCTGACCCCGGGTCGGGGCTAGTCGATCGTCGTGCGGCTTTTGGAACCACCCGACTCGGTCTCTCCCGCGAGCTCCTTGACGTTAAGTCTGCAGGCCGCGGTTGGAGCGTCGATCCCAGGCAAGGGATCGGCTCCAATGGTAAGTCCACGCTCCGCGGTGGGGCTCAAAGTCAGACCCGAGCAAAGCCTCCAGCTCCACGATGTTAGGCCGCCGAGTTACCGGAAAACAATCGCATCTCCGGCAAGGTAAGAGATTGAAAAAAAGTTTCCCCCGGCCACCCCGCCCACAAAACAAACCAGAGAACATTAACGCAAACTTTTTAAACACACTAAAAATAACCAAAAAAAGACGAAAAGGATAGGCAGACTGTAGGCGAGGCTGCCATCGAAGCGCCACCCGGTGGTATGTTTTGGTGGATGTAAAGAGTTTTGTTGGAGCATGGGAGATTAATTTATTGAGCTTTTCCAATATTTTTTGCACTTATTGCCCACATATTTGCTTTTCTGTCCCTGTCAAACTGTTTGGAACCATGACAGTCCTTTATGATTTTTCAAGTCCTTAATATTTTTTTAATCCAACTCACCTTTGGAGACAGCTTTTTGGAGATTTTGCTTACTTCACTACACTCTGAAAACTGAACTGCAGATACACTTCTGGGAACCACATTCTTCTGTAAAACAGACAAATATAGCAGGTTAAATGGATTTCATTTGAAACACATTAAAAGTAAGATAAAGGTAGACAGAAATTGCTGGAGAAACATAGCGGGTGAGGCAGTATCTATGGAGAGAAGGAATTGGCGACGTTTCCGGTCGAGAAGAAGGGTCTGAAGAAGGGTCTGACGAAGGATCTCGAACCGAAATGTTGCCAATTCCTTCTCTCTATAGATGCTGCCTCGCCCGCTGAGTTTCTCAAGCATTTTTTGCCTACCTTCGATTTTTCCAGCATCTGCAGTTCTTTCTTAAACAAAAGTTAGATAAAGGTAGGTTCAAGGCCAGAATAAATAAGGCAAAATTCTCTAACAAAATATACATGATTTGGTATATGTAGCCAAAGAATTTGTGTTGTAGAGTCAATACTGTTACATGCTCCATACTACCATCAGATTTTGAACTTCCTTCCTGAATATCTATTGATATTTTATATCCATGTAAATAAAGCATTTGATCTACACCAGTCTGTTCACAGAAGTCAGATTCAGCTTTCAATCTGTCTCCAGCTAGTAATGGCATAAATGAAAGAATTCAAGCCACGTCTTTAAAAATGTGCATATCTATACTGCGTACAACGATCTTGAGCCTAGAAAGATTTGAACGTTCTCTTTCATTTTAATGTTTCCTGCTGAAAGGGGATCTCCAAAAGGGCATCTCCAAAGGTAAGATAGATTTGAAAAATAATGATTTGAAAAATAATAAATTAGTCATGCTTACTCTTGGCAGAGGAAACCACATGAAAGAAAGAAGATGAGCATTCCAGTAGTACCAGAGCTGAAGGCCTCATTATTTATACAAATGCGATTAAGACAAACAAACAGGGAAAAAGAAATATCGTCCTTATAGGAGACAGAGGAAAGGTTCCAGCTATGCCTGTCTTTTTGTTAGATACTTGGAACAGTACATGTTCCAGTCTTATTTGGGGCCACTCTCCAAACTCCTTCTGCTAAATATTGATAATTGCAGCCACACAGAAGTTGGAAAAAATGATTACTTTCGCTACCAATGTCCACCTGCTCTCACATTTACATGGTCCATCAACGACTCTTCCCTTCCCTTTCAAGATCTCCGAGTCCATCTCAGCAGATTAGCCACAAACATGCCCACACACTGTCACAACTAACTTCACAGTACAACCTCTCACTCTGCAGGCACTCAATCAGAGAGCTGGATCATAGAGTCACAGACTCATGGAATGCTACAGTGTGGAAAAAGGCCCTTCGGCCCATCTTGCCCACACCAGCCAACAAAGCCCCAGCTACACTAGTCCCACTTGCCTCCACTTGGTCCAACCCTACAAACCTGTCCTATCCATGTACCTGCCTAACTGCCTCTTAAATGATGGGATAGTCCCAGTCTCAAATACCTCCTCTGGCAGCTTGTTCCATATACCCACCAACCTTTGCGTGAAAAAGTTACCCTTCGGATTCCTATTAAATCTTTTCCCCTTCACCTTGAACCTATGTCCTCTGGTCCTCGATTCCCCTACTCTGGGCAAGGCACTCTGTGCATCTAGCCGATCTATTCCTTTCATGATTTTGTACAGCTCCATAAGTTTCCCCCTCATTCTCCTGCGCTCCATGGAATAAAGACCCAGACTACTCAACCTCTCCCTTGAGCTCTCACACTCTAGTCCTGGCAACATCCTCGTAAATCTTCTCTGAACCCTTTCAATCTTTCCTATAACATGGTGCCCAGAACTGAACACAAAATTCTAAATGCGCTCTCACGAACGTATTATACAACAGCAACATGACCTCCCAACGTCTATACTCAATTCTCTGACTAATGAAGTCCAAAATGCAAAAAGCCTTTTTGACCACCTTATCTACCTGAGACTCGGCCTTCAAGGAACCATGCACCTATACTCCTAGATCCCACTGCTCTACAACACTACCCAGCCGCCTACAGGGCCTGTACCACTTGCCAATTTTTTCGGCGACTGCCAGCATCATTGACTGACGTATCAGGTCACCGAAATATTTTGAACATTTAAAAATCCAAAATGTTGCAACACTTGAGGAGACACCGCGCGTCAATACGTCGTCACGCCACAACTTTTTCGGTGAACTGATATGTCAGTCAATGTAGGTCCTGCCCTTGTTCGGTCCCAAAATGCAACACCTCTCACTTCTCTGTATGAAATTCTATCAATCATTCCACCGCCATCCTGGCCAATCGATCCAGATGCTGCTGTAATCTTTCACAACCATCTTCACTATCTGCAAAACCTTTTGTATTATCAGCAAACTTGCTCTGTATGTTCTCATCCAAATCATTGATGTAGATGACAAACAGTAACAGGCCCATCACCAAACCCTGAGGCACACCACTATTCACAGACCTCCAGTCCAAGAAGCAACCTACCACCATCACCCTATGCTTCCTTCCATGAGGAGCAGCAGCCAGACCAGCGAGTGAGTGGATTGGCTAAAGGAAGGCTTTCTCCTAGGTGAGTAAAATTCGGGAGGTTTAAAAAGAGCGGCAAGAGTTAGCCCGGGACAATTACCTTGAAGGTCGCAGAGGAGCAGCAGCCAGACCAGCGAGTGAGTGGATTGGCTAAGACGTCCAAATTAGTTGAGTGGATAGTTGACTTGATTAGATAAAATTAAGTTCAGGTCTAGGGGAACGGCCTCGGTGAGGTGAAGTACGAGTCGTTGGCTCAAGAGTCTTCGGCAAGGAGGCTACGCTTGAATCAGTTCTGCGTGTGTCCAATATTTAAACTTGTGACATATAGCAGTGCAGAAGGAGACTATCGGCAGCATAGAAGGGAATAGGTTTCACACAACTTGAAATTCGTAATTTTGTCCACTGGAGTAATGGCAGGCAAGTTGTTAGTGTCTCTCCTGCAGGATGTGGGAAGTCAGGGACACTGCTGGTGCTTCTGACAACTACACCTGTGGAAATTGTGTCCAGGTGCAGCTCCAGAATGAATATGTTAGGGAACTGGAGCAGCAGCTGGATGACCTCAGGACCATCCGGGATAACGAGAGTTTCCTGGACAAGACCTACAGCTGAGGAACAAGAAAAGGATGATCACCTTGTTGGGACCCAGGTTAGATCCCGACTACAGGTGCTGTCTGTACGGTATTTACAGAGGAGAAAGACAGTAGGACGGAGGAATTTGGGGCAGTCAATGGAAGTGTCTTGAGAGCAGTCAGTGTTACCGTCAAAGAAGTACTGAAGGTACTGTCGTGTATGAAGGTCGACGAATCACCAGGGCCTGATCAGATATATCCGAGGACATTGTGGGAAATTAGAGAGGATATTGCGGGATCCCTGGTTGGAAGAGTGATGGGTGGCCAACGTTGTGCCTTTTTTCAAGAAGGGCTACAGGGAATATGCTGGGAACTATAGGCTGGTGAGTTTAACATCTGTAGTTGGAAAGTTACTAGAGAGTATTCTGAGGGATATGTTATACAGGCATTTGAATGTGCCAGGACTGATTAGGGATAATCAGCATGGTTTTGTACGTGGGAGGTCGTGTCACAAATCTGATTGATTTTTTTGAAGACGTGACCGAAAAGGTCGATGTGGGCAGAGCTGTAGATGTTGTGTACATGGATTTCACTTTGCAAATGTTAATGGCCATTTATTGTACATTTGGAAAGAGTTGGTGCAACAATATCAAACCATAATGCCCTCTTGTAATGCACACCTTTAAGGTTTGGAATTCTGAAGTTAGCACAGCATTTTGATCTCAATTTCTGGTAACCTTGATATAAAAATCCGTGGAAGCATTAAACCAGAAATGATGACATAGTCTAATGCTATTTAAAGAATATTTTCATGGAGTGTACATTGTCTAGAAACTCAAAAACTGCATTTTTACAGAATTGAAACCGTGCTTTGCATCTGTGTCAATTCATCTCAGCACATTGGGATCACAATCCTATGTCAACAGCACAAGCGCATGTTTATCTGGTAACCCCTTAATATAAAAAAAGTTGTGCAAATCCCAATGGTTCCTCTTGAATTTCACACAGCTGCCATGCAACAAATACATCTGGGCTCCAGCCCTTAAAAGGACCCTCTCCACATAAGCAAATTATTATGGCAACAGATTTAATGGCTCCGACAATTGACCAAATTCCCTTGACGGCAGCAGAGAATCCAAAATTATGTTTGCATTTTATAATGTGGGCAATATTAACTTAATCTGTTTAGTGGAAAATCTCCAGGTTTGGGTCAAATGCCTATTTCTGGCCATTGGTTGCAACAGAAAGTAATACTAGGCAGGATTTAACATGGGCAGTCTATATGAATCAGTCAGTTTCTTCAGTTCAATTTGTTGAATTTTAGCAATCACACTATCTCACTGTATCTTGTTGAGTTTTTACAGGGAATTATTGCATTCTGTTGATGCATTGCTAAAGCAGAATGCCAAAAAACATAGAGAAGGTTGCATTATAATTTTCCAATTAGCATCAAACTCACTTTTCCTCATAAACTATTGATATTCTGAAACATTGAGAGGAAATTACAGAATCATTTGGTTAATTATATGCATATGCAAATTGGCCACTCATTGTAGAATTGGCCCAATTACCATCCCACTGAAGTTATCACCCAGAAGTTAGACCTCACTTACATTTGCTCATCTCTTATGCACATCAATCAAGGACTGTAAATCTTTCAGAAGGATGTGGCATGTGCCCTTACTCACACTTAATACTCTATGGCTGTGGTTTATGTCTTGTCAAGTTCCACTAGCTTACCATATCTCCGAGATTTCAATTTATTATTATCTTTCTCACTTTTAATTCCTCAAATGCTTTATCATAATATTCCCTCCTACTATATTTCCACACAACTACAGTCTTCCATTTTTGGCTTCCTTCCTGTTCATTGCTCTTTTCGCTCATGGATATGAATAGAACCTTTGGGGAGGATTGCTGGGTGGGAAAACTGGAGATATGGGTGCCCTAAATATCTGGAAGAAATATCCATTTTTTTTCCCTAGATGATCTTTGGCCCAACAATAAATCATCTAAGAAGTAAAAGCCAATGTATTAAAAGATTCAAAGGTTGCAGTGCAAGGACTGACATCTTATTGTTATTGATGTGTCAGAGGTCACAGAGTTAGCAGGTAGTCACAAGGAATTGAGGAGGAGGTCATGCAGCAGAGTTAGTAGTGAATCGATGATCAGGATGTGAGAAGTATATTATCATGAAACAGGGATGTTGGAGATTATTGGAGTGAAGAAAATCATGATGGGGGTGAAGAAAATCAAGGTAGTGAGGTAACAGTAGATTTTCATGATGTAGAGAGTTTGGACAGTCTCAATAATGCTTGAAATGGTAAAGGAGCTGTCCCACTGCGGCGACCTAATCCGCAAGTTCAGAAGAGTTTGCCCTCGACTCATACTCGCAGCATGGTCGACATGAGGTCCTAGGAGGTATTTGTAACTCTATTCATGCTCCAGAGTAGTCCCTGCGTACTCGAGGCCTCAGCTAGGTCGCAGGGTATTTTTCAACATGCTGAAAAATGCCCGCGAGTAAAAAAAGGTTGCCATGGAAAAAATATACATTTTTTTTACTTGTAGGTTTAGTCGATGTAGGTCGTAGTAGGTCGGCATGTTATTCGTATGTAATCTGGGGTGGTCGAAGGTAATCGAAGGTAGTCGAAGGTAGTCGTAGATAGTCTTCAACATAGTCTAAGGGAGGTCGAAGGAGATCGAAGGATGTCGTCTTCACTCTCCACTATTCGGTGTTCAATTTTCCCGAAGCTAGTTGAAGCAAGTCGAAGCTAGTCTTCAACATAGTCAAAGAAGGTCTTCCACATAGTCGAAGGTCTTCAACATGACACTTTTTCAAACTTTCCTAAACTCTTTTAAACTCTCCAATTAGATCGCCGCAGTGGGACAGGCCCTTAAGTGTGTTAGAACTGAAGGTTCCTTGCTCCTCCAAACTTACACATGAAAAATGCACTTGAGTCATGGATCCAGACCTGCTCAATGGTAGCACAGTGGTACAGCTGGTAGAGTCAATAGTTCACAGCACCAGAGTCCTGGGTGTAATCCTGACCTTGAATATTGTACATGGCATGAGAGTTGGTGATTTAATTGGCCATTGCAAAATGTACTTTGTGTGTTGATGAGTGTTAGAGTCTGGAGGAAGTTGATTGGAATGTGGGGAAAATAAATATAAGATTAATGTAGGTTCAATGTAAATGGATAGTTGATGGTGAGCTGGTGAGCTGAAGGACCTGTTTCTGTAGCACTCTATGACTGCCAAACCTTCCTCAATGTGACCCGGCGTGGGGGAACCACTGTGGGGAGGGGGGTGTGGGTGGAGAACATAAGGTGCAGCAGGCGTGCTTTGTAACTTTGTCAGCGCCGCAGGTGGTTGCTATTTGTATACATTGTGCATGTAAGCAAAGAATTTTACTGTGCCTTATCACGTCATTATAATCATAATCATATTTTATGAGTCAAGTATGTTTTGCAACATATGAGGAATTTGATTTGCCATACAGTCATACCATTAAAAAGCAACAAAACACACAAAATACATTTTAACAAGAACATCCACCAGTGACTCCTCCACATTCCTCTCTGTGATGGAAGGCAAAAAAAATGCGATCTCTTCCTTTCCTAGCTCTCCCGCGGTCAGGGGCCTCCAGCCTTCTGTTGATCGGACGATCTTGGTTCCCATAGCTGGCAGTCGGTCCTCCGCGTCGGAGCGATCAAGCTCCTGCATCGGGGGGATGTCAGCTCCCCACGCTGGGCCATTGACGCCTGGTCGAACCTTCTGCAACTTTGGAACTTCCCAACTCGGTCTCTACCCGAGACTGCGAGCTCCTCGGTGAAATCCGCAGGCTGCGGTTGGAGGGTCGATCCCAGGCAAGGGATTGGCTCCGATGCTAAGTCCACATCCCCACGGTGGGGCTCAAAGTCAGTCTCGAGCAAGGCCTCCAGCTCCATGATGTTAGACCGCAGAGTGACCGGAGATACGATCCGGAAAACAATCACATCTCTGGCAAGGTAAGAGATTGAAAAAAAGTTTCCCCCTCCCCCCTCCCCCACATAAAACAAACCAGAGAACATTAACACAAACTTTTAAAACACACAAAAAATAACAAAACAAATACGAAAAGACAGACATACTGTAGGGGAGGCTGCCATCGTGCGGCGCCCCCTGGTGGAATACTTTATTGTGACAATAAGTATTCCATTCCATTCCATTCCAAAAATAAAAGTCTAATTATGAGGGAGGCATTAATCTTCTTAAATGCTTTAACTGACTAATCTGCCTCTTGATCTTTTGTCTGTTCAGCCTTCACTAAAGCCAAAGTAGACAGGTTGGAAGCCAGTTTGAGATTTTAAAGTAATTGACCTCTCACCTACCTCTACCTCACACATCCTTGATATTTAAAACACATCTCATTTATTTCAGTGTCTAAAGAGGAGAAAAGTAGAAAAGGCTTACTGATCCATGTAGCATCTACATTTCACTGGATCATATTTTTCCGTACAAATACCTCAAATTTATCTAGCCTTTTAATGAAAGTCAGATATGATTTAGCTGCCCTACAAGGAGAAAGTCAAATGGAAAAATAATATTAGGCCAGTGTTAATATTGGGGAAAACACAAGTCCTGAATTTCCATGTAAGCTCTTCCAAGTTTCCGGCATAACATTTATATTCTGATGCAACTCCCAGAGAAATGGCGTGAATGTTCATTTACAGCCAAGGTCATAGCAGGAGATTGGGAGAACTCCCACGGAAACTCAAGACTACTTTTCACAGATTATAAAAAGTAAGTGGAAGGACATGTTTTCGATTCATGATTTCCCTGACCACAGGATCCTGATCTCAACTCTCGACTGAATGGAAGCTCTAAGCAGAGGCCAAGCCTTTGCCAATGGGCAACATGCTAAAATTCAAAGAGCCAATTGTCTTGAGTTATTTCCACACTACTTTTATTGCCATCTATGACAATGCCTCAAACGTACCTCCAAAATTTATCTTAATTCAAGGACTTTATGTAGATGATGACAAAATGAATTATAAATGCTTAAAACCAGATAATCAAATGGTAGAGTATGGATTTGATTCACAATGTTGCATACCACGTTCTTGATCTTAACTCTTGATAAAGAATAGAAGCACCAATCAGAAGCTAAACATTTTCTAGGTCAGGAAGGAAAATATTAAAAAACAGGGATTTATATACTTACTCTAAAATTTGCCATTAAGCTGGGAAAGGTGCAGAGAAGATTTATGTGGATGTTTCCCAAACCAGAGGGCCTGAGATATAGGGAGAGATTGTGCTGGCTCGGACTTTATCTTTGGAGCGTAGGAAGCTGTGTTTGTCTTTTAGAGGGGAATAAATAGGATGAATACATAGAGTCTTTTTCAAATGGTAAAAGGTGGTGGATAGCTGGAACAAATCAGGAAGTAGTCGAGGCCGCCACAATAACAACATTTAAAAAACTTTGAACAGGTACATGGATGGGAAAATTTTAGTCAGATATGGCCAAATCTAGGCAAATGGGACAAGCATTTTGGGGCATCTTGCACAGCACAGACAAGTTGGGCTGCGGGACCTGTTTCCGTGCTTTATAACTTTATGACTGTGACTTAAGGGATTCCTCTGAATTGTTGGCCTTCTGCAGGGAACTTGGAAGTTACATCTCACCAAGTGAAAAATAAAAATAGATTTCCAGTGATTTATGATGACAGCTTAGACACAGCCTGTATAATTTATTCTGTGCTTTGAGCTTTGCAGGGAATTTCACTGATTTTGATTCATTTTCATTAGTTGCATTACTAATTAAAAAGCAAACTAAAACTGCAGATGGTGGAAGTCTAAATTAAAACCGAAAATGCGAAGAAGACCCAGCAGTTCAGGCAGCATCCACAGAGAAATAAATATAGTTAGTGTTTCAGGTCAACAACCCTTAATTCGAGATGCAGATATTTGAAATTGGATAAATGAGAAAAGAAGACTCATTAATTCATCTTCCCATCAATGTCTTGACTCCCCACTTCTAAGTCAGGAAATAGATTAGCAATGAGTATCTATTATAAACCCACTGTTTCCCAACTATCTCCACCATGCATCAAAATATTAACATGGTCCACGTCTGACTCTCCTTTATTCATTTTTTGCCTTCCATCTCAGAGAATCAATATCCTCCAATGTCATAGATCAATGGTTCAATGGTATTACATGTACCTAGGTACAGTGAAATTCCTTTTTTGTATACAGTTCAGTATAAAATCTTACTATCCCTAGGTGCAATCATACTTAAGTACAAGAATGTAAAGATAATAGCATACACTGAGGCAGTACATAAAGAGTTGCCAGGCTTTGGGCATCATCTTGTATTCTTCAAATTCAGTTATTGAAAGTGTACTCTTAATTCGGCCATGAAGGGAATCCAATAGCAATTGCACCTGTACCTTTCCCACTGCATCCTATAAGAACTTAATTTTATTCTTGTTGGTCTGTCATGTCTCCGATGACAAGACTTTCTACACCAAAGATGGACACAAAATTCTGGAATAATTTAGCGGGTCAGACAACATCTCTGGAGAAAAGGAATAGGTGACGTTTAGGGTTGAGACCCTTCTTCGGGTCTTGACCTGAAACGTCATCAAATCCTTTACTCCAGAGATGCTTTCTGACCCGCGAAGTTCACTCCTCCATTTTGTGTCTATCATCAGTTTTAACCAGAATCTGCAGTTCCTTCCTGCACAGACGGTCTACACCATTACATCTGAAATGTCTTCCTTTCGCTTTAACTGTGCCTACACATTTACCATAGCTGACAGGGCTTTGAACCATAAATTTATATTCTCTGTGTCTCTGCTCTCACCCCTTTTCCTCCCAAGAATACAGTTCACCTCACTCTCACCTTCTAACCCATCAATCTCCACATTCAAAGGAACATCATCCATAATTTCCAACACTTCCAATGGGATGCAACCACCAAACATATGGCCTCTTCAGCATCCTATAGGGACCATTTCCCACATGATTCATTGGTTTACTCGTCCATCTCCACCAACTACTTCATTTTTCATTTTCCTGAGTAATTGGAAAAGATGCAACACCTCCCAGTGAAGCAGCAATTCACGTGTACTTCTTCTCACACACTATATTTCATTCAGTGCCCACCGTGTAGTCTCCTCTGCAGTGGAGGAATTAAATGCAGATTTGAGAACACCCACAAGGGTGATCCCAATTTCCTGTCAGTTTAAATATCTATCCCATTCCTACTCTGCCCACTCAGGCTTTATAATATTATTCAAATTAAGCCCAAGCAAGCTTGCGAAACATTGCTTTATGACCCAAGGCACGTTCTTATCCTTCCCCTGCCTTCCAAATTCACACTTCTCCTATCCTAATCTCACTCTTTTGTCATTTCATCTCTGGCCTTTGTCCAACCATCTGCCTATCAAACCCCCCTCCCCCCTACCTCACCTGTATCCACTCGCCATGCTTTGTCCTGCTCCTCTTCCAATTTTCTTGCCCCTCACCACCAAAATCAGTTTGAAGAAAGGTCCTGACGCAAGACGTCAGCTATCCATGTTCTCTAGCAATACTGTCTGACCTGCTGAGTTTCTCCGGCACGTTGTGTCTTTTTTTCCACAAGGCATATCTCCTTTTGTAAAAGCAGTTAATGCCCACACAATTACTTAAGCAATTACATTCATTATACAAGCAACTATTTAAAATTAGATAAATAGACGTCTGCTACAGTTAATATTGTCAGTATCTGACTACTGCAAAATAACTAATGATGTCCAAACAAATAATGAAATAATACTATGGAATAATAATTTTTCTTGATTCCAATAGTCAACCTCAATGCTGAATGTATAATGAAACAAATAAAAGTCTAAGTGTTTTGGCTGCAGTGCCTAGATTCGCATTTTATCATTCTCACACAGAAGCCTATTTATTCCTTACACATATACACACGCAGTAGAGGGGAAGTGTAGATATGTCCCTGACGACAGTACAGATTTATCATGGCACATTGCATTTCGAGGGCAATATTTTATTTCCAAGAAATTTAAAAAAGTGAAAAGTGATCAACAATTTGGAAAAACAGCTCCTATATGTTCTCTCCTTTCTAGATTCCTCTTGTTCAGCAACTTCAGAATCCTTTACACATGTTTCAGTCTCCAAATTCTCAATGTATTTGACAGCATTCTCATAAGAGAAAAGGAATTTCCTTTGCAGGATATTTGCACAAAAATGTAACCAACTTTCCAATCGCAGTGCAAAGTAAAAACTGAGCTCCGTCAGAAATAAATTATAAATGAGATCTTCCGTTGAAGTACCACGTTATACCACAATATTTCAATATTATCTGTTCATGTCCCTCCAAAGATGCTTATTCATGTCCCTCCACAGTTCCTCCAGCAGTTTATTTCACTCAGGATTTGAGCATGCTCTTGTATCTCAAGTCTTTTGTGTCAATATTCATGAAAGCTTTTACTGCTATGAATGAGCATCTGAATAAAACTGTTTTATACTGTAGCAAGGCTATCTCCATATCAATTGCCATGTTGAGAGAGTTACATATTTTAAGTAGCATACAAAGGGGACCTGTTGTAATGTGACCAAGTTGGATTAGTTAAGGGATGAGGTTGGTATGAATGGAAAAGAAGTATGAGAAAACCCTAGGGGTAAAATCTTGGAATGGCGGGATAATTTGCTCGTGTGGCTGGTTGCAAAGGTGTGTTACAGAGTTTGATCAATTCTGATCTGCAACTTAAAAAAAGACAAAAGTGTGTTCAGTGGAAAAATGGTTAAAAATTGTAGATCATTTGCCTATGGCAGTACAAATGTGTCAACTTATAATACTGTGAAGGAAAATACAGGAATGACTACATTATACTCATTTTATCTATTTATCAATGGTACCATTCATAAAGTTCTTAAATTGTAAGTAGAATATAGAACAGGAAAGCACAAAAATAGATCTTTCGGCCCACAATGTCTGCCTATTATGATGCCAAGACCAACTCTATTGGGCTGCGCACATGATAAAGAACACACAATACACAATAAACATTTAACACAAACATCCACCACAGCATTCATCACTGTGGTGGAAGGCTCATAATTTGGCCAGTTCTCCTCCATTTTCCCCCGTGGTCGGGACCTCAACCCTCCGCAGCCGTCGCTGCGGGTGTCCAGATATGCAGACAGGTAAAAGTCCAGGTAAAGTCTAGAGTCGGCTCTTCTCCACCGGAGACGGCTTTAGGTTGGTGCAGGCCGCAGGCCGGCCGTCGAAGATTTAAAGTTCCCGCCGCGCCGTAGCCAGAAGCACCGCAGACCACAGGGCCGGCGGTCGAAGCTCCCCTCCAGGGGTGATGGTAAATGCACGCCGGACCCGCAGTAGAAGTAGGCCGCGGGCCAGCAGTGGTGGCTTCTTCGTCTCCCGGGTCCCCCACGAGGGATCCCGGGCTGCGGACGCCGCGCCAGCTAGAGCTCTGCAGACTGCGGCTTCAGGCTGCCTTCTGGCGCGGGCCAGCGACGCCCGCTCCATGCCGAGGGTCCGCGCTGAAGCCAGGGGCGGGTCTCTGGGAAAGGCCACCCAATCCTCGATGTTAGGCCACGGGGTAGGCGATTTGGAAAAAGTTGCCTCTCCGTGGAGGAGGCGACCAAAGCGGTTTCCCCCCCTCACCTCCCCACACCACCCCTCACACAAGACACACAAAGAACCATTAATAACATACTTTAAAACATACTACAAAAATTTAAAAAGTAGAAAAAAAACGGACACACTGCTGATAGGGCGCCGGCTTGCAGCGCTCCCACCGACCTTTTTATATCCCTCCATTCCCTGTATATACAAAAGTCCCCTAAATGACACTATGGTATTTGTTTCCACAACCAACCCAGCAGTGTGTTCCTGCCACTCACCAACCTCAGTGTAAAAAACTTGCCCCACAAATCTTTAAAGTTTGCCCCTTTCACCTTATAGCTAATCCCTCCAGTATTTGTTTCTTTCATCTTAGGAAAAAAGTCTATCAATGCCTCTCATAATTTCACATACTTCTATAAGTTCTCTCTGCAACCTCCAGCATTCCAGAGAAATCAATCCGTTGTCCAGTCTCTCCCTGTAGTTAATACCCCCTAATCCAGGCACCCCTTCTGAAGCCTCCACATTTTTCCTGTAATGGGAATGGAATCCTTCCTGTAATGGAGACTGTAGTCTCTGCAGAACTGCACGCAATACTCCAAATTCGGCCCAACCAAAGTCCTTTAAATCTGTATCACAACTTCCTGATTCCTAATCTCATTACCTTGGTGACTGAAGGTAAGGATGCCTTCTTTACCCCTCTATCTATTTGTGTTATCACTTCCAATAAATTATGGACTTAGATCCCAAGATCCCTCTACATACCAATGCTCTCAAGGGTCATGCCATTAATTGTACATTTGCTCCTTACATTCAACCTCCCAAAGTGCAACACCTCACACTTGCTCGGATTAAATTCCATGTCATTGCCCATTTCTGTAGCTGATCTATATTCTGCTGTATACTTTGAAAGCCTTCCTCACAGTTCACGAGCTGGAGTCAAGGAAAGAGTGTTCACGTTCATGTTGACAGCCTGTTTCCACCAATCTTTCCACCAATCTTTCCAAAAGCTGCCACAGCCAGACATAAAAAGTTTTTATCCACGAGTAGTTACTCTACTCAACAGCCAAAAATCTGTAGCCTCCCTTTGATCTGGTATTTTGTTGGTTCACATACTTGATCAATGGTGTTTTATCATTAATGTTTTATTATTATTAATGTTTAGTGTTTTCTGAGTCATTCGTAACTGTCACTGAATGTCAGGTTGCTACGTGTGGGCAGAGCACCAAGGCAAATTCCTTGTATGTGAATACTTGGCCAATGAACTTACTTACTTACTTACCACTAAGCACAAGAAGCACAAGAAGCGCACGACGGAGTCTCTCCTAGTGGCAGCATGCTGTAAAGGTTGCAAATTTGTTTGCTCCCTTAACTTTTAACTTCCACTCACCACTCTTTCAATGTTACTCGTGACTATTTGATTTCAAGACACCGTCTAACTTTTCATAAAGTGTTGATAACACTTTTACATGCCTTAATTGTGAAAAGGATGGAGACAAGAGGAAAGGGAGGCTCCCCAAGGAAGGAACAGGGGAAAGCCACAACCACAGCTGCAGCTTCTGATTCCAGCATCATAGAAGCAACGTCAAAAATGAACGATGAACTGAAAAATGAGCTGAAAAAATGAAATGAAAATAAGATTGGGAAAAATCCGGTAATAAACCGAGACATTTGATTATTCGGTTTCATTTTTGGCAAATGAAGGAGAATATTCTCCAGGCAGCAAAAAAGTTGGGTGTGGTTGAATATGAAGGATGCAAGTTTCGGTGTGTCCCTGATTATAGTTACGAGCTTTTGGAAAAAAGAAAGTCCTTTTATAATGTAATGTCTGATTTGTATAAGAAAAAGCTACGGCCAGTTTTATTATACCCAGCTAGATTGCGTATTCGACTTTTCAACGGTAATCTTCGATTTTTTAACAATCCTCAAGACGCCTCTAGCTTTCTGGAGAGCTATGAGGAGGAGAGGATTGATAGCTGATTAAGTTATAACTGGAGATTTACTGTTCCTATTTTGACAATATTTAGTTTGGTAATGATTAAGAATTTAAATGAACGAGTTGTTTTTCTTTTATATATATTCTTTTAAGAATGTATTTGTTAATTTCGTGTTCCCCTGTCATTAGACAAACATAGAGAATGCAGTTCTTGTTTTTCATATCCTGACCTTGGATAATAATATGTAGCTTTCGCTTGTTAACTTCATGTCAGTCTGTATTTTTTTTCCTACTCTCTTAAAGAGATAATGGGGAATGTGTTTTGATGAGGTGGTTAAAAATTATTATCTCTATACCGAGCACTGTTACTAGGGAGATGGGTTGGGGGATTAGGTAGCTTGCTGACCGTCTATTGGTCAGTTTGGGGCTTTACAGGGGTGGGAGGGGGTGGGAGGAGGGGTCCTTGGTTCCCTATTTAGTGTTTTCCATTTGTGCAAAGTTTGAACTACAAAAATGTCTAAAATGTCGTCACTTCTGGCTCCGCCCTAGACTTTTCTTCTTCCAGTATCTTGAACTTTTAGGCTTCAAGAAATTAACCTATTACATCCCACATGATTTTTACCAGCAATAAGGATACAGTTATGAATTTTCTTTCATGGAATGTGAATGGCATTGAACTTTTTTTTTAAGTTCTTCACAGACTAAATGCTCAGATTATCTTTGCTCAAGAAACTCATGTAAGGCAAGATGGCAATTTACGATTTTTTAAGTTTTGGAGAGAACAGCAGTTTCATTCAAACTCACAGGCTAAGGTGAAAGGGGTCTCTATTTTTTTTGACCCCTTAATTCCGTTTGTTCACAATGAAACAATTTCTGATCCATATGGCAGATTTCTCATTATTACTGGAGTTCTTTACATGCAAAAAGTTGCTATGGTGAATGTCTACACACCAAATATTGATCACCCTGAGTTTTTTAAACAGTTAATTGCATCCTTTCCTAATTTAAATGAACACATTTTAATAATGGGTGGAGATTTCAACTGTTGTTTGAACCCCGCGATTGACAGGTCTACATCTGATCATGTGCTTCCAAATAAATCAGCTAATTTGATTCATTGTTTCTTACTTGACTCTGGAATGTTAGAAGTTTGGAGATTTTTGCACCCAAATGACAAAGAATTTTCATTTTTCTCTCATGTATATCACAGTTATTCTAGGATTGATTATTTTATATTAGATTCTCGGCTAGTTCCATCGGTCACTGCATGTGAGTATGACGCAATTGCTATCTCTGATCATGCACCTTTGAAACTATCAATCAATCTACCTGATTCCAAGTTTAGTGCTAAACAATGGCATTTGCTTCAAGACTTAAATTTTATTAATTTTATGAAAGATCAGATTGCTTTTTACTTTTTGACAAACTCTACTGAAGAAATATCCAATGGTATAGTCTGGGATGCTTTTAAGGCATATATTCGTGGACAAATTATTTCATACTCCGCGGGATTAAAAAAACAAAATCAAAAAGAAATAGGTACATTGGCTGACGAGATTAAAGAAATTGATAAAAAATATTCAAAAGCTCCTAGTTTAGAGCTCTACAAGAATAGAGTTGAACTTCAATTGAGACATGATTTCTTATTAGCAACACCGATTGAGAACCAGTTACTTAAAACCAAAAGTCAATTTTATATACATGGCGAAAAATCTGGTTAATTACATGCTAATCAATTGAAAGCGGTGTCGGCCAAGCGTCAGATTACTAAAGGGAGAAAACGGGATGGTACAGTAACTGTAGACCATGACGAAATTAATAAATCCTTTCAAGAATTTTATACCTCCCTATACCAATCAGATCTTCCTACTGATTCCAATATAATGCATGAGTTTTTAAAGAAACTGAACTTACCAAATTTACCATATAATGAGTCTCTGTTGTTAGATGAACCCATCACGGAAGAAGAAATACAGAAAGCAATATTTTCAATGAATTCTGGTAAAGCTCCCGGTTTAGATGGGTTTACAATAGAATTTTAAAAATATTTTTCACATTTATTGTCTCCATAGCTACGTAAGGTATTTAAAGAAGCCCTTTTAAGGAATAGATGACCACAATCTTTTTATGAAGCTTCTATTTCTTTAATTCTTAAAAAGGATAAAGACCCTACTGAAGTGTTATCATATAGACCTATATCAATGTCAAATGTAGATTTCAAAATTCTTTCCAAAATAGTAGCTACGAGATTGGAAAAGATTTTACCGCAAATTATCTCTGAAGATAAGACCGGTTTTATTAAAAATCGTTACTCATACTTTAACGTTAGGAGATTAATGAATATTATATATACAGCGTCTAATAAAACCCCAGAATGTGTCATCTCACTTGATGCCGAGAAAGTGTTTGATATAGTAGAATGGGATTATTTATTCAATACACTTGAAAAATTTAAGATTGGTCCAAAATTTATTTCTTGGATCAAGCTGATACATCATATACCTCAGGCTTCTGTATTTACTAATAATCAGAGATCCCCTTTTTTCAGGCTCTTTCGAGGTACTAGACATGGCTGTCCCTTAAGTCCTTTAGTATTTGATATTGCTTTGGAACCTTTAGCCACCGCTATTAGGGAATCACCTAATATTTTTGGTATTGTCCGTGGCAATAAGACACATAAGCTATCTCTTTACGTAGATGATCTGTTATTATTTATTTCTAACCCTGAGAATTCTATTCCGGCAATAGTAGCATTGCTTAATCAATTTAGTAGTTTTTCTGGTTATAAACTAAATCTTAGTAAGAGTAAGCTTTTTCCATTAAATAATCTTGTTTTGAATTATGGTCAGTTTCCATTTAGATTGACTACCGAAAGTTTTACTTATTTAGGTATTAAGATCACCATTAAACATCAGTTTACTAAATGGTCACCAATGTCCTTATCCCTAATTGGCCGAATCAATGCTATTAAAATGTTCATTTTACCTAAATTTCTGTATTCATTTCAGACGATACCAATTTTTATTGCCAAATCTTTCTTTGACATTATAGACTCCAAATTGTCTTCATATATATGGCAGGATAAAAATCCCAGACTAAGTAAAAAACTTTTACAGAAATTTAAAAAAAATGGCGGTTTGGCACTGCCGAACCTCAGATTTTACTATTGGGCAGTCAATGTTCATTATTTAACATTTTGGACAAAAGATTTAGAAGATACTCAATGCCCAGGAGGGATAAACCTTGAACGTGATTCCTTACAAGGGCTATCATTGGCCTCTATTCTAGGGGCCTCGTTACGTTTCACAATGATGAGATTGAATAAATATATGACTAACCCAATAATAAGACATACGCTCCGAATATGGTTTCAATTTCGTAAGTTTTTTGGACTAAATGATTTTACCTTATCGAGCCCTATTTTATCCAATTTTTTCTTTCAACCATCTAGTACTGATCAAATCTTTTTGTTATGGAAGAGGAAGGGTTTAGTAGCTTTACATGATTTGTTCTTGCAGGGTTGTTTTATGTCTTTCGAACAACTCTCCAATTAATATAACTTACCTAATTCACATTTTTTTAGATATTTACAAATTAGACACTTCTTGAAGGCTACTGAACCCCTTTTTCTGCTACCAGATCAAACAAAAATTTTGGAAAATGTTTTACAGTTGAACCCATATCAGAAAGGATTCATAACGCCTATTTATGAGTTGATTTTGAAATTACAAATAGATACATTTGATAAAATTAAGAATGACTGGGAAAGAGAACTCCAAACTTCTTTATCTATAGAGAAATGGGAGAGGATTCTTCAATTAGTCAATACCTCTTCAATGTGTGCTAGATACACTTTGATACAATTCAAGGTGGTTCACAAGCTCATATGTCAAAAGATAAGTTGGCTCGTTTTTATGGTCATATAAACCCTACCTGTGACAGATGTAACTCTGAAGTGGCCTCACTGACCCACATGTTTTGGTCCTGCCCACTTTTGGAAAAATATTGGAAAGACATTTTTGATACTATTTCTGTAGTCTTAGGTATTGATTTACAACCTTGTCCTATTACTGCAATTTTTGGGCTACCACTGTTAGATTCTATTCATTTGTCCCGCTCCGCCCATCAGCTGATTGCTTTTACCACATTAATCGCCAGAAGATCTATTTTATTTAAATGGAAAGACGCCAACCCTCTGACCACACTCCAGTCGTATTCTGAAATAATATCATGTTTAAATGTGGAAAAAATTAGGAGTGACATTGTTGAACCCTTGGTTACATTTGATAAGACTTGGGGAAAATTTATTGAACACTTCCATACAATATAAATTGCACCCTCTTTATCCGTTATAAAAACTATTTCACTTCTATATGGTGGAACGGACTTGACGTCATACAGACATAAATTGGTGAAACTTTTAGTTCAGATTTTGTTTTGCTTTGTTTAGTTTTCATTTATTTATTTAGTTTTCGTTTTATTTTATTATTATTAATTTTATTTTACTTTTTTTATTTTACTTTATTTTATTTTTTTAGTTTAGGGGGGGTTTTGCTTTTTCCTTTTTTTCTTTTTCTTTTTGTCTTTTTATTTTTGTGTTTTTTTTTCTACATTTATAAGTTTTATTTTAAAGATTTAATTATATTTACATTGAGGTCTATACTCAATGTGTATTTTGACATTGGTTTCATATCAGGTTATACCTGTTATTAATGTAATTCTGATCCCTATGTATCAATATCATTGTTATGTTTATCACTATTTTTTTTCCCCCTTGCACTGTTTTTTTTGTTTTAAAAAAAAGTTTTATTTTTGTTTTCTTTGGAAAAAAAAACAAAAAAAAAGAAGCGCAAGATGCCATTGTATGCAGATGCCAAGAAATGTCTTCAGCTCTGGCTGAACAATTTCTAATCTTGTGATGTGGACTCGATAAGAAGAAGTTCACGTGCCCAGCAATCTCGGTGTCATATGACCTGATATATTTTTTCAGAAATGCAAAGCATCAAATAAATGTATTTGTTTTATTGTGTTGGAACATTTTTGTGCAGAGGTTTTTACATGAAAGCAAGATTATAAATAATAATTCATTTATTTTTCTCAATGTCTCTAATAGAGATGCTGATCAGTTGGTATGTTTGGCAAAATGCTTTGTAATTGCTCATACAAAAGTAACATTAAAGATAATAAATTAAAATTGAATTTTTGAGCACCATCGTCCAAGATTTTCATTCTTCTCCATGATCTCACCATGCCCTATGTTTATAATTGCTTTCAGCTCTACAAACCTTCAAGATTTCAGTGTTTCTTGTCCTGTGCAGGTCCTCAATTTTAACTAGTCCATCGTTGACTGTAAGCTCCAGAATTTAATTCCTAAACTGCTCTGCCACCATCAGTTTTCCCAACTTAGTCTACTTCTTTTGCAGCAGTCTTACTATGTCTCAGCATGAAACACAGTTACAATTTGTTTGATAATACCCCCATGAAATACCTCAGGCATTTTAGTATACTGGCTCCATTATTTCAGACAAAAGTATTCTGATGATATTGCCTGGTTTGCTTTAAAAATGTTAAGACCTAGATTAATATGATTTTTCCCCTTTCTGAAAAATCCTTCAAAGGGTTAAAACATATATCAAAATATGTCATCTGTCTAATTGCCACAGTTATTCCGCATACTTGTTCCACATTTAGCACATATGTTTCCCAGCTCATCCAGTAAAAAATAATCTGTTCTCATCTGTACATCTGAACGTGGTAAGCACTTCAATTTTAACCGGGCATTATTAGGGAAAATTTGGGAGGGGTTAAAATTGGGGAACATCCTTACCTACATGTACAAATCATACTTTCATTGCTAACAATTTACTTCCCAAATTTGGGTGCATTCATAGGAAATTATCACAGGCATTTTAGGAATCTAATCTGTTTTTAGTCCAGAATCACACTGGCTAAACATTGGATGTGTACGGTATCTTCCTGTGAAGTATCATGACAGCCGGGATCAAGCTCATTACAGGCTCTCAAAATAAGCATAATCTTCATCCCATATCTTTCCCACTCTGTCCCTGGAACAATCTTACTAATTTCCTGGGTCTCTACCTATATACCTAGAACAGCTTCCTGCCTTTAAAGTCGCAGTTTTGCCAGTCTGATGCTTACTGTGTTCAGTCAGCAGTTGGTTATTTAATGCGATATGAGGCCCAGATGTTAAAGCCAGTCTAAGCTTCATCCGGGCTGCCTGCCATTTGAACTGGCCACTCGCCACAGTCTCTGCACTCTACACTCTTGTCCCAAATTAAACGTTATGATCATGTGGTTCACAGCTGCAATTTCACTGCATTTATCCTGGCACCGGCACAACAAAATATGGCAATGTATCATGGATCAGCACAGAGAAACTCTTTAATAGACAAAAAAGAATATCTGCACAACTGACTCCAACATTATTTTTGCTGCCCTATGTATTACAACAGCAGAAAACAGTAATATGCCAACTAATATTCAGGCAGTGCTAACATGACAGTATTATAAAGGCAGGATGAAAAACGTTTTCCAAGCAAGAATTTGCCATGGATACAGCATGGAAACAGGCCCTTCAACCCACCGTGTCCATGCCGACCAACGATCACCCATGCACGAGTTCTATCCTACACACAAAGGGACATTTCCAGAAGCCAATTAACCTGCAGATCTTTGGGAAATCAGAGCACCCAGAAAAACGTGTTCATTATGAAAACGTACAAAGTCTGTACAGACAGCACCCATGGTCAGGATTGAACCTGGGCATCTGATGCTGGAAGGCAGCAACTCTACTGCTGCACCATTGTACTGCCTCTAAATGCACTGGCATTTCAAAGAGCAAGGTGATTTGATTGAAACACAGCAGATGCTGAAGTCTTTGGAGAGGTTAATTCCTCTTATGAACCAATTTGGGATAATTTCTTAAAAATACAGGAACATTTAAAACAGAGATAAATTTCTCTCAGATAGTCCTTATACCTTGGAACTCTCTACCTCAAAGAATAGTTGAAGCATCACCTTTGAATATTTTTTAGGGAGAGGTGAACAGTTAGTTTACAAGTTCACACAGATTTCATTGTCCTCCATGTCCTTCTCCTTGGTGAAAAATGATGCAAAGTACTGGTTTGGTATCTCGCTTACATCCTCTGACTCCATGCACAAATTCCCTCCTTTATCTTTGAGTGGTCCTACCTTCTCCCTGGTTACCAATTTGTTTTTAATTTAGGTATGAAAAGCTTCAGATTTTTTAAAATCCAACTCACAAAAGCCATGTCATAGCCCCTTATGGCCCTTCTAATCACCAACCTGAATTCTTTGATCCTTGCTTTTAATTTCAATCATAATCAATTAATCACAATTACAATAAAACTTTATTAGCCAAGTATGTTTTGCAACATACAAGGAATTTCATTTGCCAAGTCAGTCATGCAAATAAAAAGCAACGGAACACACAAAATACATTTTAACATAATCAACCACCACAGTGACTCCTCCACATTCCTCACTGTGATGGAAGGCAAAAAAAAGTTAAATTTCTTCTATGCTTTCCCGCGATTGGGGGCCTCGCGCCCTCCATTGACAGGGCGATTTTGACTCCCGTAGCCAGCAGCATTTGGGCCCTCCGCATCAGGGCGATCAGTTCCTGCATCGGGGGGATGTCAGCTACCCCGTTCCGGCGACCGAACCCATGTCGGGACTGGTAGAACCTCTGCATCGTTGGAGCTTTCCAACTCAACCTCTCCCATGCTGTGAGCACTTGATGGCAAGTCCCAGGCAGGGGATCAGCTCCGATGTTAAGTCCTCACCCTGCAGTGTGGCTCAATTCAGTCCGAGGAAGCCTCCAGCTCCATCGAAGGTAGGCCGCAGAGCGATTGGAGATGCGATCTGGAAAACAATCGCATCTCCAGCAAGGTAAGAAACTTAAAAAAAAGTTTCCCCCTGCCCATCCCACACATAAAACAAACCAGAGAACATTTACACAAACTTTTAACACACACTAAAAATTGTAAATTAAAATGAAAATACAGACAGACTGTTGGTGGGGCTGCCAATCGACGGTCCCCCTCAAGGCCCTTTTAGATTTCTTCTTCTTAAATGCTGTATTCACTGGTCCCCAGCTCTGAGCTGCCAGCCCACCAGGCCTGAGCGACTGAGCTGGCAGCTCAGTCCCTTAGGCCTGGTGGGCTGGCAGCTCAGTCACTCAGGCCTGGTGGGCTGGCAGCTCAGTCACTCAGGCCTGGTGGGCTGGCAGCTCCGAAACTGCCAGAAATTCTGCCCAAAACAAGTGAGAGACTCTGTGAGAGAGAAGGGGGAGAGGGTGGAGAATCAATTTTAGACATTTTTCATCTTTTTCGGCAGATCACAGCAATGAAGGAGAAAATTCTATCCTGGCTTGGACCTCACAGAGAGCCAATGAAGGGAGGGATGAAAAATACTGGAGTGAGGTTTAATACTTGCAGGGGAATACTTACTGATGGGCCAAAGCGACTCCTCCTGAGCTAGTACAGGACTGATGGGCCGAAGGGGCTCTTTAAGAAAAAATCTGAGTGAAATCTCAATGAAAGGCACTTTTTCTGGACTTTTCGTGGCCTGACACAGGCCTTTTGGGCCAAAATGCTCCTCCTGGCTAATTACGGCATTTTGGGCAAAAGGGACTGATTTGTCGGCTAATATGGGCCTTGTGGGCCGAAATGTGTGGTTTCAGGTTGGCCAAACAACTCATTTTGTTACATTTTCATTTCAATTTCAAGCACAGGGCAGGCCGAACAGCTCATGCATTTTCATTTTATTTCCATTGCCATTGCAGTTTCAAGCACAGGGCAGGCCAAACAACTCATTGGATTTTCTTTTCATTTCCATTGCCATTGCAATTTCAAGCACAGGGCAGGCCGAACAGCTCATTGCATATTCATTTCAGTTCCGTTGCCATTGCAGTTTCAAGCACAATGCAGGCCGACTAGCTCATTGCATTTCATTTCACTTCCAACGCCATTGCAGTTTCAAGCACCGGGCAGGCCAAACAGCTGATTGCATTTGCATTTCACTTCCATTGCCATTGCAGTTTCAAGCACAGGGCAGGACAAACAACGGAGTGCATTTGCATTTCACTTTCATTGCCATTGCAGTTTCAAGCACACGGCAGGCCAAACAGCTGATTGTATTTGCATTTCACTTCCACTGCCATTTCAATTTCAAGCACAGGGCAGGCTGAACAGCTCATGCATTTTCATTTTATTTGCATTGCATTGCAGTTTCAAGCACAGGGCAGGCCGAACAACTCATTTGATTTTCTTTTCATTTCCATTGCCATTGCAATTTCAAGCACAGGGCAGGCCGAACAGCTCATTGCATATTCATTTAAGTTCCATTGCCATTGCAGTTTCAAGCACAATGCAGGCTGAATAGCTCATTGCATTTCATTTCACTTCCAACGCCATTGCAGTTTCAAGCACACGGCAGGCCAAACAGCTGATTGCATTTGCATTTCACTTCCATTGCCATTGCAGTTTCAAGCACAGGGCAGGTCAAACAGCTGATTGCATTTTCATTTCACTTCCATTGCCATTGCAGTTTCAAGTACAGGGCAGGCCAAACAGCTGATTGCATTTCCATTTCACTTCCATTGCAGTGTCAAGCACAGGGCAGGCCAAACAGCAGATTGCATTTGCATTTCACTTCCACTGCCATTGCAGTTTCAAGCACAGGGCAGGCCAAACAACTCATATCATTTTAATTAAGGGCTCATATCATTTTAATCATATATTGCAAGTACAATGAAGGCTCACAGTTCAGTTGATTCACTGCTTACTATGAGAGTTTTGGCCTCTCCATCGTGATCTTGCAGAGTGACTAAGTCATGTGCAGGCATCCGTGGTTTTATAGTCCTCCCCCCCACCCCGGTAGGGGTGTTACCTTCATCGCGGTGATTGACAGGCGAGAGGATCGCAAGGTTTTTTAAACACTCGTAACTTTTTTTTTTTTCATCGATGGGAAAAATCCTCTGGGCCTGCTCAGCGGAGGAGGACTGTGAGGAAGATGGCCAAAAATCATAGCGAGGTAGTGATTTTGCTAAAATCAATATACAGTGCAGACAGGAAGTGGTCAAGATGAGACGTTTAATTATATAGATTTCACCAAGTTTACAAACCTCTTTGGTCATTCAAGGTTCCGTTACATTGGCATCCTATCCCTTCTCCTTATTGGAACGTCGGTTCTGAACTTTGATCAACTGGCCTATAAATTACTCCAACATGTCAGATGTGTACTTGCCAAATAACAACTGCTTCCAATGAACACTTGCAACCTCTAGCCTAATAACTTTGTAGTTGTCTTACTCAAATTTGATATGTTCTGGCAAGGTCCAGACCTATCCTTATTCAAAATAAGCGTAAGATTTATGGAGCTGTGATCACTATCCCCACAATGCTCTTCCCCTGAAATATCGGTCACCTGGCCAGACTTATTTTCCAACATTGGGTCCAGTGTGTTACCTTCTCGGTTGGACTATCCACATACACTTTCAAAAAAACATTGTGGATAAAACAAATACATTCTGCCCTATCTAACCCTTTGGCACTGAGAAAGTCCCAGTCAATATTGGGGAAGTTAGTCACCTACAAAATCATGTTGCTTTGGCATCTTTCGGTAAGCTGTCTACATATTTGTTCCTTTATCTCCCGATTGCTATTGGGGGGGCCGAAAGCACAATCCTATTAAGAGTGCTTGCACCTTTCTTATTTTTTAGTTTTACCCATATCTCCTCAGTGGACACGCTCTCTAAAACTTCCTCTCTGAGTGCTGCCATGACATTCTCCCTGGTTAGTAGAGCAACTCCTTTGTCTCCTTTTCCTCCTTTTCTAACATGTGTGAAACATTGAAACCCTAGAATTCTGAGCTGCCGGTCATATCCCTCTTGCAACCACATTTCCGCCATGGCCTAAATATCATATTGCAAGCCCAGATCCAGGCTATATGTTCATCTCCTTTCCCCACTGTAGATTGGTTATTGCATGTATCACCACTAACTCCACCTTACTATGCACTTTATATTAACACCCATTCCCTACGTTACGTTAGTTATACCAGCGGTAGCAATGAGCTAACAACCTGCTGTACTGCTCTATTATACCTTATGATTAAAGATGATTTAAACTCCAGACATGTGTCTGTTAAGTCATTGACAATGATGGCACATGGGAAGCCTGTGAACAACTGTTCCATGGTTTTCTGAAAACCTCACTAGCCGAATTAATACCAAATGGCATTCTGAGAAATTTGAACCTGCCAAATGGTGTGCCAAAAGTGGTGAGGTTCGAGGACACGTCATCTAGAGGTATCTGCCAGAACAAGATTTTTGCATCTAGTACAGAAAATATTGTTGCGCGACCGATTTGGGCCGCAACGTCTTTGACAGTTCTCATCGGATGAGGTGGGCACGTGATGGCAGTGTTTAGGTCTCTTGGGTTGATGCACACCCGGAGCTCGTTTTTGTCTTTCTTTTGCGTGACAACCATGGTGGAGACCCAGTCTGTGGGGTCGCTGACCTCGGCCAGTACACCCATGGAAACCACATTTCTAAGTTCAGACTCGATTCTGTCATGCATGGCATGTGGCACGCAGTGGGGTCAACGGCGATTTTATAAGTCACAGGGAGCTTGCCCAGCCTGTCGTTGAAGAGGTCAGGGTAATTTCAGATCGGGTCCTCAGATATAAGTAACTTGTGAACGGAGCGATCGAAAGAGACTAGCCCAAGGTCCTGGCACACATGGATGCCCAGTAAAGTCACAGAGTCCGATCTTAGGATATAGAAAGTCAGATTTCTTGTGGTATTTTCCAATACACATTTAAAGCTAGGTCTTCCAAGAGGATGTAGGACCTCCGCCCCATAAGCATGCAAGGTAGAGCCGTCTCTAGTCAAGGTATCATTATTTCTTATCTTGTTGTAGACCTTCAGGAACATTACGTTCACGCGCGCCCCAGTATCAGATTTGGCCTTCACAGGCTTGTTATTAATTTGCATGGACACGGAGGGATCCAAAAGGTTACCAGCTGTGTGGAGGAGCGTGTGAACAGTAGACTCTTCATATGAGCTAATTGGATCATCCTCGTGGGCAGCTTCGAGCAGGTTCTGGGAGTCTGAAAATGTTTGGTCTTGTTGCAGCAGGTGCAGATTAGACGCCGAGCTAGGATTGCGGTTCCCATGGGACCTGCAGCAAACGGCGAAATGGTTCATCTTCTTGCAATAGTTGCATGGCTTGCCGTTCGCTGGACAGAACATCCGTCCCTTGTTGTGGAAATAGTAACAGTTCGGACACCTTTGCGACGATTCATTCATAAATCCTCGATTAGCCGTTTGCGGCAGTTCATTCGTAAATCTTCTGTTGGTTTTCAGTGTGGCTCGTTTATTGAAGCCTGGCAGGTTTATTGAAGCCTGGCAACAGCTTGGCACCTCACCAACAGAAACAGCCTCTACTTAATGATATAATTGATCCTACTGATAATTTAAACTGTCATTTTAATTTCACATCCACATCCCAATCTTTATTTGGTACATTGTAAAATGTTCTAAAGGTTAGTTAGTAATAATTAAATTTTCTGGTTCCTATTTTATAGTCTGTGAGAATCCTTTAGTGTGATTGCCTCCTGCTGGTTTTCAAGGAACTACTGTGGCCTACACCAGAGTAGAATTAAGTTTGGAAAAAGAGAAATCAAGGTCACAAGATCATTAGACCTTTGCAGGCAGTGTAAGTCAAGGGCAAACACCAGTGGTGCCACTGACTTCAAAATGAAACCAACAAATAATGTTTAATAAACAGCAAAAGACTCATGACCTTCATACTTCCATTTCCCATGCAACAAAATATTAACAACTTTGTTGTTTTTTCACAGCGGTGGTAATGAGGAATAGAATATATACTATATTAGGAATGTTCTCTCACTTTTTGAAGTGTCACCTAAATGTTATGCACAAAAAAATGCCAAATAAAGTCCATTGTCAGGTAAAAATTATGTGGATAAATCAAAATAGAAACCGCTCATCCCAATTCTAAAATGGCTCCATGTATTTCTTATATTTCTGTCTGCCTTTCAGATAGACACGAAATACATTATCCAAGCCGGCTATCTAATGTACCTTTACATTCATACCCATATACATGTGCCATAGTCCAGGACAAAATCAATGTTTGTAGTACAAGGACATACAGCAGAATAAGAATGCATGATAAACTACACAAAAAAAAGACATCCACTAAGGCACCTTCCATAAACTCAGGGCAATAAAGAAATTCAGAAGTGTAGTTACTGTTAAAATGTCAGAAGGAGAATAACCAAACCACAGCCAGGTCCCACAAAAATGTTATAGGCATAGATAATTACCTTCCGTCATGTTGGCTTAGAGATAAATATTGTCTCAATGTTCCTTGGTCTTTGAAAACTACCCTTAAAATGTTTACATTCAGCTGACAGACCAAAAAGAGTCTCAATATAAAAGATACACCTCTAATTGTGTGGAACTTCCTCTAAAAAAAATCTAGAGAGTCAGTCTGGATTATTTCTTCAAGTCTCTGGAATGAAGTACAGAAGCAAATGGACAGGAGAGAATTGTTTACTCCATTTAGCCCCTGAAGCCAATTCTACCATTCAATGAAACCATAGCTATTCCATGACCTTTGTCCCATTTAGTTTGCTTGTAGAAGTATTTCCCAACTACACTTCTGAAATTCTTAACTGTGAACCCCTGGTTCTAAACCTTCAGTTCAGAAGAAATAGTTTCTTTGTCTATCCTATGAGGTCTACCAGATCCTCTTAATGCCTTGAAAACTTAAATTGTCAGTCCTTGACTTCTGAGTTTCAGGAAATAAAACCCAGCTCCAAAATATCTTGGTGTAACTTGTTTCAATTAGTTTTGTATCATTCAGGTAACACCACTGCACTCCCTTTCTATTTAAGATGAACTTATCTGAGGAATCCATAACTACTCATAACATTCCAGATGTTGTCTAGGCAGTCTATTTAGCTTTAAATAGCAACAGCATAACTTTTAACTGCTTGTGTTCTGGATCTGTAAAAATACGACATGGAGGGGGGTGATATCAATGTGGGGTGTACAAATATGCAAGCGCATTTTAAGATTAAGAAGCTGGTAATGTTGAATCACATGAAGAGCATTAAGGTGGATAAACCCCAGGGCTTGATGGGATCAATGATGGGTTATTGATAGAGGCAAGAGAAAAGATTGCAAGAGCATTGACAATAACTTTGTATCCTCTCAAGCCACAGATAAGGTCCCAGAGGACATGAGAGCAGCTAATTTTGTTCCTTAAAAAAAAGTGAAACAGGGATAATACAGGAAATTACAGGCCATGTGAGCCTCACATCAGTGGAAGGGAAGCTATTGGAGAGGATGCTTACGGATACAATTTCCTCACATTTGGAAGAGAATGGGCCATTTAGGGAAAATCAACACAACATTGTTCTATGTGCTACAATCCGTTTGCAATATAATGCACATGTCGATTAAATTTAATGACCCACTAGACTAAGTGGGACCCGTTGGGTCTCATGTTCACATGGGAGGGCTGGTCCGTCAACGCAATATTCCACCACCCCACCAATTCCAATATTGGTGGCCAGCGGGGGGCTTTCTGGAGCGCTAGTATGGGTGTTGTGGGCTGAAGGGACTGGTTTCTAGAGGGCTAGTATGAACATTGTGGGCCAAATGGATTATTGGGCTGGCAGCTCAGTCACTCAGGCCTGGTGGGCTGGCAGCTCAGTCACTCAGGCCTGGTGGGCTGGCAGCTCAGTCACTCAGGCCTGGTGGGCTGGCAGTTCAGTCACTCAGGCCTAGTGGGCTGGTAGCTCAGTCACTCAGGCCTGGTGGGCTGGCAGCTCAGAAACTACCCGAAACTCTGCCCAAAACAGGTGAGCGACTCTGTGAGAGAGAAGGGGGAGAGGGTGGAGAATCAATTTTAGACATTTTTCATCTTCTTCTGCAAATCACAGCAATGAAGGAGGAAAGTCTATCCTGGCCTGGATCACACAGGGTGCCACTGAAGGGAAGGAGAAAAATACTGGAGTGAGGTTTAATACTTGCAGGGGGAATACTTACTGATGGGACAAAGCAACTCCTCCTGGGCTAGTACAGGCCTGATGGGCCGAAGGGGCCCTTTAAAAATAAATCTGAGTGAAATCTCAGTGAAATGCACTTTTTCTGGACTTTTCCTGGCCTGGCATGGGCCTTTTGGGCCAAAATGCTCCTCCTGGGCTAATACAGGCATTTTGGGCAAAAGGGATAGGTTTCTCGGCTAATAGGAGCTTTGTGGGCCTAAATTAGTGGTTTCAGGCAGACCAAACAACTAATTTAATTTCATTTCCATTTCCATTTCAAGCACAGGGCAGGCCAAACAAACTCATTTAATTTCCATTTCCATTTCAATTTCAAGCACAGGGCAGGCCAAACAGGTAATTGCATTTTCAATTCATTTCCGTTACCATTGCAGTTTCAAGCACAGGGCAGGCCAAACAACTCATTGCATTTTCATTTCATTTCCATTTCCATTTCCATTGCAGTTTCAAGCATAGGGCAGGCTAAACAGCTAATTGCATTTTCATTTCATTTCCATTTATTTCCATTGCAGTTTCAAGCACAGGACAGGCCAAACAACTGATTGCAGTTTCATTTCACTTCCATTGCCATTGCAGTTTCAAGCACAGGGCAGGCGAAACAGCTGATTGCATTTTCATTTCATATCCATTGCCATTGCAGCTTCAAGCACAGGACAGGCCAAACAGCTCATTTTATTTTCATTAAGGGCTAACAAATAACTTATTGCAAGTACATTGCAGAGTCACAGTTCAGTTGACTCACAGATTAGAATCACAGTTGTGGCCTCTCCCTCGCAATGTTCCAGAGTGACTGACTCATGTCCAGGCATCTGGGGTTTTATAGTACTGTCCCACTGGAAAGGGCATTACCTTCATTATGGTGATTGACAGGCATGTGGACCAATCAGCTGATCTCAAGATTTTTAAACACTCATAACCTTTTGATTTTTCATCGATTGGATAAATCCTTGGGGCTGCCTCAGTGGAGGAGGACTGTGAGTAAGATGGCCAATAATCATAGCAATATAGGGTAGCGCCTTTTCTAATATCAATATACAGCGCAGACAGGAAATGGTCAAGATAAGTGTCCAAATATTAATTGAATTCACCCTGGATTGTATTCAATGACGGAGCATTCACAGTCCTTCACGACAAAGATTTTGAATGCTGCATCAGACGGACACAAGAATACAGCACTGTTACATTCAAAAGAGAACAAAGTCAATATTAGCATTACAGCAAAAACAACTTTCAGATCTCATATTAAGTGTCAGCAATCTACTGTGTTTTGCCAACTATTTGAATTTAACCCATCCATTTATATTTATTTTCTTGGCAGCAGTAATCTGTTAGAATTTGATGCTTGAAGTATTGTGTGCAGTTTTATTAAAATATGAGAATTCATAAAATGTATGATATTATGCCAATAATATTGTAATAACATATTACTTATTCCTGATAAGTCTGATAGGAAACATCTGTTGGTCTCTTCTTCACCTGACTGTCACTCATTATCAAGGTCACTGAGTTTAGATGGAGCAATAGATTCATATTTTGTTACTTCTAAAATCAGCAATAAATCTGAAGATTCCCAATCTATGTCTGTCATACATTATACTTCATCATAAACTACGATGAAGGTTGCCACTAAATTGTAGTTTAAATTATGGTTCTTCATGCAATTCCCGTTTCTTTTGATTTCCGTTTGCCATTTTGCAGTTAAGGGAATAAACAAGCATGGTTTATGTTAACCCTATTTCTTTCCAAAGAAAACCTTAAAAGACAATTTTCACCCCTGCAGAGATGGAGGTCCATTGTACTAAAGAGTTTCCCAAGCATCAAGGGATCTTGTGCTGCAACATTAGCTGTTGGTTACCAATTAATTTGGTTCTGAATGCTACAATAGGCTGCCTGTTTTCATGGTCCTGTAATGGTTGGAACATGGCTAGATGATTTCTGGCTTTCAGTGGAGAAGAAGAAAGTCGATCTGAGATACATAGAAACATAGAAAATAGGTGCAGGAGTAGGTCATTCGGCCCTTCGAGCCTGCGCCGCCATTCAATATGATCATGGCTGATCATTCAACTCAGTATCCTGTACCTGCCTTCTCTCCATACCCCCTGATCCCTTTAGCCACAAGGGCCACATCTAACTCCCTCTTAAATATGGCCAATGAACTGGTCTCAACTACCTTCTGTGGCAGAGAATTCCAGAGACTCAGCACTCTCTGCTTGAAAAATGTTTTCCTCATCTCGGTCCTAAAGGAATTCCCCCTTATCCTTAAACTGTGACCCCTTGTTCTGGGCCTCCCCAACATCGGGAACAATCTTCCTGCATCTAACCTGTCCAACCCCCTAAAAATTTTGCAAGTTTCTATAAGATCCCCCCTCAATCTTCTAAATTCTAGCGAGTACCAGCCGAGTCTATCCAGTCTTTCCTCATATGAAAGTCCTGACATCCCAGGAATCAGTCTGGTGAACCTTCTCTGTACAGCCTCTATGGCAAGAATGTCTTTCCTCAGACTTGGAGACCAAAACTGTACGCAATAATCCAGGTATGGTCTCACCAAAACCCTGTACAACTGCAGTAGAACCTCCCTGCTCCTATACTCAAATCCTTTTGCTATGAATGCTAACATACCATTTACTTTCTTCACTGCCTGCTGCACCCGCATGCCTACTTTCAATGACTGGTGTACCATAACACCCAGGTCTCGCTGCATCTCCCCTTTTCCTACTCGGCCACCATTCAAATAATAGTCTACTTTCCTGTTTTTGCCACCAAAGTGGATAACCTCACATTTATCCACACTATACCGCATCTGCCATGCATTTGCCCACTCACCCAGCCTATCCAAGTCACCTTGCAGCCTCCTAGCATCCTCCTCACACCTAACACTGCCCCCCAGCTTCGTGTCATCTTATAGGATGACCTTAAGCAACTCTTGACCTAAAAGACCCAGTAATGGATTACAACATCTTGGTGATGGAATACAGTCATACCAGAATGATTGTAGATTTCACTTGTTGATAAACATGTGTGAAGCATCTGAGATTGTGGGTAATGCTTATGAAGTATAGATTTTACTTTGGAATCACGTGAGTGACTACGTGTAGAAGCCCCGCCAGGCGCATGCGCATCATTACATCCGTGCATGTCGCACTGAACGGGCTGGAGGGCACAGCTCCACCAGCGGGTAAGTAGGAACTTCTAAGTTAAGTGTTTTAAAAACTTTACTTAGAAGTATTTCCACTCCGTAAAGCTGGCTCGAGCAGTCAGTAGGAGTGGGGAGTTGGAGCTGTCACTTCCGAAGATCCGCCTTAGCATGGGTCCAGGGATTCACCAATTTGATCATATCGGAGATAAGCGCGGCAACGCCGGTTCCGATGCCGGGTGCCGTTTTACCGGCAGCAGTTAAAATAGCGCGCTAATTTTCCCCACTAGCTCCATTGACAAAAGGCAGGCCGACTTGAATTTGCTTCAGAATGAGCCTGGTTATTTCCAAGGGTGCTAGCTGACTGAGGCTGCTCCTAGCCATGAAAAGGCAAATATAAAGTCACAGACCTGGGTTCTCTGACAACAATGGTGACTCTTACCCTGATCATACAAAACTGTGGGGGAGGTTGGGAACATGCAGCTGATGCTCCAACCTTCATTACATAAGCGTCCAAGGGCCAGTAATGTCCAAGAGGGCCATACCAAGACCAACGTATGGAGGGTCCATATATTGGGGTTCCTTCCAGCGCCTTGTTTAGGACTGGAGGATGCCTCCCTACTATATGATTTGGGAGAAGCAGGCAGATTGCAGCTGACCCTGATGCTGGTGTCCCTGCTTATGTGCAAACACCAGCGCGCACAAGAGCCACGCTCCGGGTGTCTCGGAAATGGCACTGAGTTGCTATTCTGGAGGGGACTGGTGAGTCAATGGAACAATCCCTTGTCAGCGGTATCAATTATGTAGTACCTCACCAGCTCCAGCAAGATATGATGCAAGTGACTGCAAACAAATATGAGACACCTGTTTAATGTGCATTACTGAAAGTGCCTATGGTGACCCAGGTTCAAGGCACCCATGAGTCCTTCTTTGACGGTTCAGGAGGTTCAGTGTTGACACGTCCTCCAACTGGTGGCTGCAGCAATTACTGCATTTGGCACTATGGTCCAAGGGACAATCATTCCTCAAACTCACAACAGATATGTTGGGTATTTTATGCAATGCATTTTTCAGGAAATTGCATCAGGGAATATCGCCATCAGGCCAAAACTAAATTTGCTGCTCTATCTAGGGCGATTAATGTACAAACGCCTGAAATATTGTTTGGAACGGACCTTGTCATGACAATTCGTGAAATTCATGATGAGGCCAAAGCAATTGGCTTAATGTAGTCAAGCATTTCGAGGCCACCTATTCACAACCCTGGGTTAATACTGAAGGTCAGATCCAGGTGCTGGGCTCAGCAGGGGCAGGCCAGTGGGGCAACGAGGGTACCCACCGAGACAGACCGGCTACAATCCCAATATGAGCAGACAACAACTTTACAGGTCAACTGTAGAGGTACAGGGACTTTTCTTAATGATAAAAGTTCTGGTGGCCAATCACCTATTGGAGGTTGATTACAAATGTTTTCTAATGAATGGTGCTGTATAATGTATGATATGTTTCTACTAAATACTGTTTCATGTCTCCCATTGAGTTTATCTCAGGGATAGATCCACCTCAACAGCACAAGCCTAATAAAATGTGGGTGTTTTCTGCTCAAGAGCCTGAACAGATAGATAATTGTGATTGATAAAGCCATTAATCATCCTCCACAATTGTGTCTAATATTTCCCCAGATCTCAAAAAGATGGGTGTTGTAGAGTAATTCTCGTCCTCAATCACTTAAATTCGTTACTGCTAAACACCTGCTATCACAGGGTTGTTATGTGGCAACTATTGGTTTGCAAGATGTGTATTATTCACTGCCAATTCATGCTCATTATAACTTGATGGCAATACAAAGCATTGACTCCTGCATTATGTTCAGCACCCAGGTTATTTATTAATTTGTTAAAACCTGTGCTGGTGCAATTTAGCCCATCATCACATTGTAATTGCTTATTTAGCTGATATCTTAATTATCAGCAACACTAATGAGTCAGCTGAAGAATCGGCGCTTGAGTCATTAGGGGTTGCTCCATCCAACTAAGTCCACGTTACAGCCAACCCAAAATATTGAGTATTTGGGGTTTCTTATTAATTCCGTTGCTATAACAGTAACATTACCAACAGCCAAGGTTGTTGATGTTGATGATGTCTGTACTTGCCTCCCTCCATCCGAGAAGACGCTACGGTCATTGGTAAATGGGGAGCAGGTTCCTGCAGTACATTCGGGCCTTTGCATTATCAACATTTTCAGAGAGCATGAGAACTAGCACTAAAATCGAATGCAGGCCATTTTCATCGGGTTATCCAATTACCAACCACAGCTCTCGCAGAATTGCGGTGGTGCATTGTTAATGTTAATCTAGCTACCAATAACATTTTGGGTACGAGACTCTTCCCTAATCTTCCAGACTGATGTCAGCGCTCTCGGATGGGGGGCTATGGACACCGAGTCTTGCTGTGGGGGTAGCTGGCATGAACACGAAGGGTTGATTCGCCACACACACGGGATAAATTCTTTCGCATTATTGGGGGCATTTTATGGGTAAAGGCATGTTGCTCCTCAATGAAGGATTTACACATTCAACTCCAGATTGATAACACCACAGCAGTGGCATATATTAATCATATGGGAGGAGCACGATCAGTATCATGTGTTAACTGGGTACCATCATGTGGCATTGATGTATGTCAAGGCATATCTGCGTTTCAGCCATTTATTCACCACCCATAGCTAATGTGGTGGCCGACCATACGTTTCATGCCAATATAGAGTGGATGTTGACTTCTAAACTTTGTCACACAATTGTCACTCGATTTGGGTTGCCAGCCATTGATCTGTTCCATCCAGATAACATCACCACTTGCCTAAATATGTTTCATGGGAGCCAGATCCGGGTGCAGTTGCCGTGGATGCAATCTCGTTACATTGGGGGCACTAAAATTTTATGCAATTCCTCCATTTTTTCATCCTGAACTGTCTCACCACAATAGAGCGAGACTCCGCCACAGGTGTTTTGGTGGTCCCAGATTGGCCAACACAACCATGGTTCCCCTTAGTGTTTTCAATGATGGTTCAGTCATTCATGATGATTCCCAGCTGCAGTAATTTCTTGGTGCATCCGGTTACATGAGAAAGTCACCCTTTACATGACCGTATTAATTGTTGATCTGCAGGTTCTGACCAGACATTTCCAAGGACTTGGATTGTCAAACAGGGCCATGGTGGTTCTCACTGCAGGCTGGCGAAATAGCACTAAAAAAAACAATATACGGTTCACATAAAGAAATGGGAACTGTTTCTGTGTACAATCCTATATGTCTTATCATAATGCAAGCTTATGTGATGTGTTGGAGTTCCTTGCTAAGTTGCATTTTGATGAGCACCTGTGTTATAGTGACATTACCAGCACCCGGAGTGCGTTGTCCTCTTATTGCGGGCAGTCTTCAGAACAACATCCTATCGGGTCTCATCCGTTAGTATCCCGATTTATGAAGAATTTTAAATAAAAACCCTCCGAAACTTCACTATACAGAAATCTGGGACATCATTCGTGTTCTCACAATGCTTCGGCAATGGGCTCCAATTACTTCATTATTTACGCAGAGATTAACTCTTGCTGTGGTTATGCTAATAGCGCTGGTTTCAGCACAACGTGTACAAACATTACAATTCTTACGAATACCTTGTATGCATTTGTCTGTCAAGGATATTAACTTCTATGTTTATGATTTAATCAAACAAAGCAGGCCCGATCTGGCTGGAATCAAGGAGACGTTTAAAGCCTATCTTGTCGACCCAATGTTATATGTAGTTACGCCATATAACTTAAGCCAATATATTAAGGTAACAAGGAGTCTCAGAGGTTCTGAGACAGGACTGCTCATTAGTCACAAAACGACATATAAAGGAGTGTCAGCACAAACTATTTCTACATGGTTGAAACAGGTTCTCAATTATGCTGGAGTCGACATTCCTGTCTTTAACTCTCACTCCACCAGGGCGGCATCGATCTCTGCGGCGAAGGCTCAGGACGTGCCACTAGACCACGTCTTCGAGGCCGCAGGTCTCGAGAAGCAACATTTTCTCAATTTTCTGATAAACCTGTACAGACCGTGCCACGGTTTGGGCATGCTGTTTTGGGTCACATTTAATTCATTTGCTTTGATTTCTATCATTGTTTGTAATTTTCCCTGAGACAGAGGGGTTATTCCTGTGTTTATTATTGTTAACAATAGTTATTGAATAATTCGAAGCAATGTTCAATATATTATTTATTCCCTACTGTGTCAACCGAAGCAGATTGTCGTATGGTGAGCATCTACGGCATGAAAATACAGAGCTCTGAAATCTTCACGTAGTCACTCACGTGACTCCGAAGTAAAATAGTAAGATTAAATGAGAACTTACCAGTTCAAAGTTTAATCCTTATTTTATGAGTGACGTTGAGGGATTACGTGCCCTCTGCTCCCACCCTCATAATCTAAGAGATCATCTGGTAGTTCTAGTCTTCTACGAGCCTTACTATGTTACTTAGGCTATTTGTTTTCTGTGTTTTCACGCCGCTGCTTTGAAGTATGATGCGCATGCGCCTGGTGGGACTTCTTCACATAATCCCTCAACGTCACTCCTCATAAAATAAGGAACAAATTTCGAACTGGTAAGTTCTCGTTTAATCTTACTATTATTGAGGATTGAGTATTGCCAGAGTTTAGTTAGACAGTGTAGACACTACCTAGGATTGTGAAGTTGGTAGTTGAAGTTGAGCTTTTGTAAAATGTGTTCGTGAGATGGAGTCTTGTATTGAGCATTCATGATAAATTGGTACATTTTTAACCTGATACTAAAGTGGGTGTATTGTAGATAGCAAAGATGGTGATATCAATTCCAGCTGGATCTTGATCAGTTGAGCAAGTGGGCTGAGGAATGGTGAATGGAATTTAATACAGATAAGTACAAGGTGTTGCATTTTGGGAAGTCAAACCAGGGCACAACCTTCACAGTGGATGGCAGGGCATGGGGAGTGTTGTAGAGCGGAGAGATCTAGGAGTATAGGTACATAGTTCATTAAAATTGTGTCACAGGTAAATTGGGTGATCAAGAAGGCTTTTTGTACATTGGCCTTTATCAGTCAGCGTATTGAGCATAAAAGTTGGGATGTTATGTTACAATTGTACACAATGTTAGTGAGGTTGCATCTAGAATATTGTATTCAGTTGTGGTCACATTGCTAGAGGAAGGATGTTGTTAAGCTGGAAAGAGTGCAGAAAAGAAGTACAAGGACAAGGCCTTGTCTTGAGAGCCTGAGTTATTGGGAGAGGTTGGGCACACTAGTACTATATTCCTTGGAGCACAGGTGGGTGAAGGGTGACCTTGTCGAGGTGTAGAATATATGAGGGGAATAGCTAGGGTGAATGCGCAGTCTTTTATCCAGAGCAAAAGCTTTAATTTTAAATGGCTTCTGTAAGAAGAGCCAGAAAGCTAGCCACTGGCTTGGAAGAGCCAAATAAGTGTTTTTCAATCTGTCTGGAGAAATCCTGATGTCCGACGTTGGATTGTTTTGAAGTCAAGATAACACACACATTCCTTTTGAACTAATCCTGTTTAAAATCCTGTTATTCTCTCAAAGGATTTTCACACTTCATCATTGTTGTTACAACACATCCATGAGTTGATCGGAGATGGAGGAAGAAGTTTCATGCTATCAAAGCTTTGGACTTTTATATTTTGGACTATATACTGGGTATCATGCCTGATGTCAAGGGTTTGGTGCGCACGGTACGATTTTAAACTAAAAACAGTGTTTTAATAAGATCAATAATCAAGTTATGCTTACTTCTAGAAGGCGAAAATGAAGATGGAAGAGTCGATGAAGAATTTTGATTGCGGATATATAGTGCATGCTATTTTTTGCTTTTGATATATGTTAAGCCTTCATGGTTACTTTTTTTTGACGTTTATTAATAATTGCAATGGTGCAATTAGGGGCCGGTATGTAGTGGCCATTTGGCTTAATTTGTATGTCATTAATTATGGCATTTGCCTTTAAATTGTAGACTGTAATAATGTCGATGGGATTTATCACGTAGTCAAGGGCGTTTTTGCTGCTGGGTTTCTTGCACAGAAGCCTAGTTTTTAGTTTAGTTTTGGACTTACATGGGGAAGGTTTACCCTTCGACCATGTGACGTTTAACTGAGACACTTTCTAACGATTAAAGCGATATGCTGGAGTTTGACGAAGATTAAATTGTACGAGTCGGAGAAGAAGGTCAGATGTATCTTATTGTGTTTCTTCAACAATAAAGAAACTATTAATCAAAAGACTGTGTTATGAAGATTTATCTGTGAAGAAGCTCTGAATGTCTCACGGAGAGCTCACAAACGTATTACGACATTCTCCTTAACCATGTAGTCTTCTTAGTGCCTTGGAGGAAGGGAAGGAGTCTTCTTAGAGGGAGTAATCTCTTAAACGATATAAAAATCTGCCATAATAGGATGAACACCCCTTTTCAGCTGTACCTTCTACAAAAGTATCTCCTGTATTGTTTCTAGGATGCTGATACATGCTGATATGCACTAGTCCACTCCACATCTTCAGTGGAAGTGCGAGGTGGTCGATGAAAAATTGCCCTGAATTTGCACTCGAGTACTAGATATTCCTGTCTTTATACCATAGCCCCCAAACATATTTAATCAAGTAATCTGCAATTAGCTCCAAAACTGCAGATTAAAACCAAGTACCCAAATAAACATGTCTTATTAATTCAGCACCTACTTAGTGCATTTTTTTCTCTTTCACCAAAATGAACCACCTCAATTCTTATTCTGCACCCTTACTAACTGCACAGTTAAATCTGAAAACTCTCCACACAGTGGCTACGAATTAGAATTCTATTGCTGTGCACCCACAGAGCCTCATTATTCTAAATTTCTGTGACAACTTGCTGCTGATCCATTGCATTGTTGGATGTACCATACCTAAATTCTGGGTTTCTGGATCTGTTACATGCATACTTAAAGCTTACATTAACTTATACTCAGCAGATTGCATTTTTGTTTAATTACTGCTCCATTCGTGATCACAAACTGAAGAGATCAAGCAAAATGGGGTTTTTAGTTGCATGTGACACTTCCAACATTTCTTTGATTACAAACATATGCAGACTACCATTGGTGCCAAAAATTATCTACCCCTCCTCCACTGTTACAGGCAGCAAACTTCAACTTATAATTTTGTCACAAACCTTTTAACATGTTCCTTTAAAGTATTGCACATATTCAGTTTGTATTATAACTTCAAGCCTCTTTACAAAACACACTTTTGAAAGCAATGGTTAAACAAAAGGCTTTGATGGAATCAGTAATAAGTTTTCCAATTACGCAGTCCAATTTTATAACAACTGAACATATTTGAGTTGGTATTTTGAACAAGCAGTCAGAGAAAAAGACACCACTGCCACCTTACTGAATTTGTAATAGCTAGCAAGTACAGAAAATATATGATGGAAATCCTCCATATCGTAAACACCGTAACAATTTTGATTAATCAAAACAATGTACTGAATTTAAAATGTTGAAATGAAATTCAGAACCAATTACATTGTCTGTGCATTATAAATACAAAAAGCCACGCAGGTCTTCTTAGATATAATTTTCCAGCAACTTGAGTTCATCTACTGCCTACTGCTACTGCTCCATTAGCCAGCGTAGCAGTAGGCAGGTGGTGCAGGAGTCCCCTGCGGTCATCTCCCTCCTAAACAGATATACCATTTTGGATACTGTTGGGGGAGATGGCTCATCAGGGGAAGGTAGCAGCAGCCAAGTTCATGGCACCATTGGTGGCTCTGCAGCACAGGAGGGGAGAAAGAAGAGTGGAAGGGCTATTGTAATAGGGGATTCAATAGTAAGGGAAATAGATAGGCGTTTCTGCGGCCACAAACGAGACTCCAGGATGGTATGTTGCCTCCCTGGTGCAAGGGTCAGGGATGTCACTGAACGGCTGCAGAACATTCTGGAGGGGGAGGGTGAACAGCCAGCTGTCGTGGTGCACATTGGCACCAAGGATATAGGTAAAAAACGGGATGAGGTCCTACAAGGCGAATTTAGGGAGCTAGGAGATAAACTTAAAAGTAGGAGCTCAAAGGTAATAATCTCTGGACTCCTACCGGTGCCACGTGCTAGCCAGATTAGAAATAGGAGGATATTGCAGATGAATACGTGGCTTGAAAAATGGTGCAAGGGGGAGGGATTCAAATTTCTCGGGCATTGGAACCAGTTCTGGGGGGAGGTGGGACCAGTATAAATAAGACGGTCTGCACCTGGGCTTGAAGGGAACCAATGTCCTTGGGGGAGTGTTTGCTAGTGCTGTCAGCGAGGATTTAAACTAATGTGGCAGGGGGGTGGGAGCATGAGCAGAGAGACAGAGGGATGTAAAATGAGGGTAGTTGCAATAGGTAGCAAGATGAAAAGTAAAAGTGGCAGGCAGACAAATCCAGGGAAAAAATCAAAAAGGGCCACTTTTCAACATAATTGTATAAGGGGTAAGAGTGTTGTAAAAACAAGCAATGAAGGCTTTGTGTCTCAATGCATAGAGCATTCGTAATAAGGTGGATGAGTTGAATGTGCAGATAGTTATTAATGAATATGATATAGTTGGGATCACGGAGGCATGGCTCCAGGGTAACCAAGGCTGGGAGCTGAACATCCAGGGATATTCAATATTCAGGAGGGATAGACAGAAAGGAAGAGGAGGTGGAGTAGCATTGCTGATTAGAGAGGAGATTAACGCAATAGAAAGGAAGGAGATTAGCTTGCAGGATGTGGAATCGATATGGGTAGAGCTGCAACACACTAAGGGGCAGAAAACGCTAGTGGGAGTTGTGTACAGGCCACCTAACAGTAGTAGTTGGGGATGGCATCAAACATGAAATTAGAAATGCATACAACAAAGGTAAAACAGTTATAATGGGTGAGTTCAATCTGCATATAGATTGGGTGAATCAAATTGGAAGGGGTGCTGAGGAAGAGGATTTCTTGGAATGTATGCGGGATAGTTTTCTAAACCAACATGTAGAGGAACCAATGAGAGAGCACGCAATTCTAGACTGGGTACTGAGTAATGAGGAAGGGTTAGTTAGCAGTCTTGTTGTGCGTGGCCCCTTGGGCAAGAATGACCATAATATGGTTGAGTTCTTCATTAGGATGGAGAGTGACATTGTTAATTCAGAAACAAGGGTTCTGAACTTAAAGAAAGGTAACTTTGAGGGTATGAGACGTGAATTGGCCAAGATAGACTGGCAAGTGATTCTTAAAGGGTTGACGGTGGATATGCAATGGAAGGCATTTAAAGACTGCATGGATGAACTACAACAATTGTTCATCCCAGTTTGGCAAAAGAATAAATCAGGGAAGGTAGTGCATCCGTGGATAGCAGGGAAATCAGGGATAGTATCAAAACTAAAGATGAAACATACAAATTAGCCAGAAAAGGCAGCCTACCAGAGGACTGGGAGAAATTCAGAGTCCTGCAGAGGAGGACAAAGTGCTTAATTAGGAAAGGGAAAATAGATTATGAAAGAAAACTGGCACGGAAAAACGGACTGCAAAAGTTTTTATGGATATGTGAAGAGAAAAAGGTTAGTTAAGACAAATGTAGGTCCCTTGCAGTCAGAAACTGGTGAATTGATCATGGGGAACAAGGACATGGCAGATCAATTGAATAACTACTTTGTTCTGTCTTCACAAAGGAAGACATAAATAATATGCCGGAAATAGCAGGGGACCGGGGGTCAAATGAGATGGAGGAACTGAGTGAAATCCAGGTTAGCCGGGAAGTGGTGTTAGGTAAATTGAATGGATTAAATGCCGATAAATCCCCAGGGCCAGATAGGCTGCATCCCAGAGTACTTAAGGAAGTAGCCCCAGAAATAATGGATGCATTAGTGATAATTTTTCAAAACTCTTTAGATTCTGGAGTAGTTCCTGAGGATTGGAGGGTAGCTAATGTAACCCCACTTTTTAAAAAGGGAGGGAGAGAGAAAACGGGGAATTACAGACCAATTAGTCTAACATTGGTAGTGGGGGAAATGCTAGAGTCAGTTATTAAAGATGGGATAGCAGCACATTTGGAAAGCGGTGAACTCATTGGACAAAGTCAGCATGGAATTATGAAAGGTTAATCATGTCTGACAAATCTTATAGAATTTTTTGAGGATGTAACTAGTAGAGTGGATAAGGGAGAACATGTGGATGTGTTATATCTGGACTTTCAGAAGGCTTTCGACAAGGTCCCACATAAGCGATTAGCATACAAACTTAAAGCACACGGTATTGGGGGTTCAGTATTGATGTGGATAGAGAACTGGCAATAGAGGAAGCAAAGAGTAGGAGTAAACGGGTCATTTTCAGAATGGCATGCAGTGACTAGTGGGGTACCGCAAGGCTCAGCGATGGGACCCCAGCTATTTACAATATATATTAATGATCTGGATGAGGGAGTTGAATGCAACATCTCCAAGTTTGCAGATGACACGAAGCTTGGGGGCAGTGTTAGCTGTGAGGAGGATGCTAGGAGGCTGCAAGGTGACTTGGATAGGTAGGGTGAGTGGGCAAATGCATGCAGATGCAGTATAATGTGGATAAATGCGAGGTTATCCACTTTGGCAGCAAAAACAGGAGGGTAGATTATTATCTGAATAGTGGCCGATTAGGAAAAGGGGAGATGCAACGAGACCTGGGTGTCATGGTACACCAGTCCTTGAAAGTAGGCATGCAGGTGCAGCAGGCTGTGAAGAAAGCGAATGGCATGTTGGCATTCATAGCAAAAGGATTTGAGTACAAGAGCAAGGAGGTTCTACTGCAGTTGTACAGGGTTTGGTGAGGCCACACCTGGAGTATTGCGTACAGTTTTGGTCTCCTAATCTGAGGAAAGACATTCTTGCCATAGAGGGAGTACAGAGAAGGTTCACCAGACTGATTTCTGGGGTGGCAGGACTTCCATATGAAGAAAGACTGGATAGACTCAGCTTGTACTCGCTGGAATTTAGGAGATTGAGGGGGGATTTTATAGAGGCTTACAAAATTCTTAAGGGGTTGGACAGGCTAGATGCAGGAAGATTATTCCCGATGTTGGGGAACTCCAGAACAAGGGGTCACAGTTTAAGGATAAGGGGGAAGTCTTTTAGGACTGAGTTGAGAAGATTTCTTTTTACACAGAGAGTGGTGAGTCTGTGGAATTCTCTGCCACAGAAGGTAGTTGAGGCCAGTTAATTGGCTATATTTAAGAGGGAGTTAGATGAGGCCTTTGTGGCTAAAGGGATCAGGGGGTATGGAGAGAAGGCAGGTACAGGATACTGAGTTGGATGATCAGCCATGATCATATTGAATGGCGGTGCAGGCTCGAAGGGCCGAATGGCCTACTCCTGCACCTATTTTCTATGATTCTATGGTTCTATGATCTCTAATATCCTGTTGGGGGTGTAAAGTGCACAGTCAGATGCCAGAAACCGACGACCAGCTGCTAATTACCCACAGCACACGGGGAACATTCCTGATTTCTTAGCATTGAGAGGACGTGCCCTAAATATTTGTGAGGAAGATAATGAAGGCAAGAATGTCTAAGACAATCATTTCCAATTTAAAAACATGGTGGTCTCAACTGCTGGGGAGAATTTTACACCCAAACCGTGTGCCGTTCATAGAAACAGAAAAATAGGTGCAGAAGTAGGTCATTCAGCCCTTCGAGCCAGCCTTCACCATGGCTGATCATCTAAAATCAGTAGCCTGTTCCTGGCTTTTCCCCATATCACTCGATTCCTTTCGCCCCAAGAGCTAAATCTAACTCTCTCTTGAAAACATCCAGTGAATTGGCCTCCACTGTCTTCTGTGGCAGAGAATTCCACAGATTCACAACTCTCTGGTGACATTTTATTTCCTCATCTCAGTCCTAAATGGCCTACCCCTTATTCTTCAACTGTGACCCATGATTGTGGACTCCCCCAACATCGGGAACATTTTTCCTGCATCTAGCGTGTCCAATCCTTTAAGAAATGTAAATGGTTTTCTAAGATCCCCTCTCATACTTCTAAATTCCAGTGAATACAAGCCCAGTCATCCCATTCTTTCAGTTGATGTCAGTCCTGTCATCCCAGGAATTAACCTGGTGAACCTACGCTGCACTCCCTCAATAGCAATAATGTCCTTCCTCAAATTTAGGAAACCAAAATTACACACAATACTCCAGTGCGATAATCACCACTGGGTGGCGCCACCAGTGGCTGCATCGCCAACAGTCTGTTTGTCCTTTCCTTCGTTGTGTTTTAATTGTATGTGTTAAATGTATGTATTTGTTGTTCTTTAGCTTGTTTTATGTGGGGGGTGGCGGAAACTTTTTCCAATCTCTTACTTCAACGGAGATGCCATTTTTTTCCATATCGTATCTCAGTCCGCACTGCGGCCTAACATCAAGGAGTTGGCAGACATTGCTGGAGATCGACAGGGAGCTCCATCATGGGTGCCTGTGGACTTACCATCGCGGAGCTCATTATACTGCATCTGCCATGCATCTGTTCACTCACCCAACCTATCCATGTCACCCTGCAGCCTCACAGCATCCTCATAGCATCCTCACTGCAGCTCACACTGCCACACAGCTTTGTGTCATCTGCAAACTTGGAGATGTCACATTTAATTCCCTCATCTAAATCGTTAATATATATTGAAAAATAACTGGGGGTCCCAACCCCGGAGCCTTGCGGCACCCCACTAGTCACTGCCTGCCATTCTGAAAAGGACCCATTAATTCCTAATCTTTGCTTCCTGCCAACCAGTTCTCTGTCCATGTCAATACCCTACCCCCAATACCATGTGCTCTAATTTTGCACACTAGTCTCGTGTGGGACCTTGTCAAAGGTTTTTTGAACGTCCAGATACACCACTTCCACTGGCTCTCCTTATCCATTCTACTTGTTATATTCACAAAAAATTCCAGCAGATTAGTCAAGCATGAATTCCCCTTCATCAGTCCATGTGGACTTTGACCGATCCTGTCACTGCTTTCCAAATGCACTGCAATAACATCTTTAATAGTTGACTCAAGCATCTTCCCCACTACCAATGTAAGGCTAACTAGTTTATAATTATAATGGTCTATAGTTCCCGGTTTTCTCTCTCCCTACTTTCTTAAAATGCAGAGTTATATTGGTTAAGTCCCTGTTGGTCTTCATCAGAACAGAGATGTCCTGGGATCCTTACAAAGGATTGATGATCAAATTTATTTGAACACTGGAACAGGAGCTTTCATAGATAATGAGATTAATAGCAGTTTTCTACTTATTCAACTGCCTAGAACCCAGGCCCATATCAGGGTCTAAAAAGATAAAAAATGTTTAAACTGACCTTTACAGAATACCACTTCAAAACACCTAGTAGGTTTTCCACCTTCTGCTTCCTGAGAATGAGTCAGTTCTACATTCAGACTACCATTTTCCCATTAACTTGATTAGTTTCCATCCCAACAAACTTTCCTGTGAGGTATATTGTTGGACCTTTTAAACAGCACCTCCTCAATCAATGTTCCTTATTAGGATTTCAATCATTAGTCTGTATATGATTTCTGGTTAACGTTTATTCTAGCTTCTTTAAATAACCCAGGTCTTTCCAAATTAAGTTACTCAGTCCATTACAGTGATTTCCAATTATTGATGTTAGGTTTACTGGCATATATTTTTATCAATGCAAGTCCTCACATGCCTCCAAGGCAAACTGCATCCTCAGCAAACTACAACTACAACAAACCAATCCTATTATTCATCAGGACTCCAAATCTCAGAATGTTGGCCGGAGAAAAGGTGCTCATTTGTTTATCTGTTCCTTCCAATGAATTTGGAGCATTTTGCAGCCACAGCACGAATGGTAACTTGTTTTTTTGTTCCTTAAGATGCTTGGTGTAGGCAGTACAAGTCTCAAAACCAAATAGGAGAGCAGGAATCACCTCTGCCTAATTCATGATAAAACTTGTGCAGTAGCAGGATTGGTCCAAGTCAGCATGGATTTACGAAGAAGAAATCATGCTTGACTAATCTTCAGGAATTTTTTGAGGATGTAATTAGGAAAATGAGGAAGGGAGAGCCAGTGGATGTGGTGTACCTGGACTATCAGATAGCATTTGATAAGGTCCCACATAGGAGATTAGTCGACAAAAGTAGAGCACGTGGTATTGGGGGTAGGGTGCTGACATGGATAGAAAATTGGTTGGCAGACATGAAACAAACAGTAGGGATTCCCTTTCAGAATGGCAGGCAGTGATGAGTGGGGTCCCGCAAGGCTCGGTGCTGGGACCACGGTTTTTACAATAAACATTAATGATCTAGATGAAGGGATAAAAAAAATAACATTAGCAAATTTGCAGATGAAACAAAGCTGGGTGGCAACACACGAAGGTCTGTGCAGCCCACATGCCGTCAACGTTGCTTCAAGCCGTCAATTTAAAGCGGGGCTGAAGGCAGCTGAAATTCTGCCTTTGCAGTACTGCGCATGCGCAGTAGCCTTCTGCGCATGCGCAGCGCAAGTTTCTTGGCGGGTTTTTTAAATATGGATTGTCATTATTTTAAGAGTATCTTGGGAAACAAAGAGTGAAGAATGGAGTTTGTGTACCAATAACGTGGTAAGTACATTTCTTGGTGGGTGGGGTGGGTGGGGAGAGTTCCTTTCACATTGTTTGGGGAGTCTGGCCCGGGGTAAAGTTGCCGGAAGGGCAGGCGGGGATCTGGGCCAGTAAACCACATGCACGGAGTCACAGCATTGCGGCCTGGGAGTGAATTAGCTCGGGTGGCTGCCGCAGCGCTCCGGGCACGGACAGCAGAACTGGCCACCACTTCCGAGGAAGGGAGCAGCTCGGGTGACTGCGAGCGGCCACCGGGACCCAACAGCAGAGCCGGCTGCCACTTCAGCCCCTTCTACTGCTCCCTGCTCACCTCTGGCAGTGCTCTCTGTCTCAACACCTCTCTCCTGCCGCTCGCCGGCCGGCTTCCAGCAAATCCTTAAATTCCGACAGCGCGCTCAAGGGACCAATTGAGGTTACTCGGCTGCGGGAATTTAAGGATTTGCAGGAAGCGGCTGACATGAGTGAAACCGGCGAGCGGCAGGTGAGAGGTGTTCACACGGAGAGCACTGCCAAAGGTGAGCACGCCGGCAGAAGGCGCTGAAGTGGCAGCCGGTTCTGCTGTCGGGTCCCAGCGGCCGTCGCAGTCACCTGAACTGCTGCCTTCCCCGGAAGTGGCGGCCAGTTCTGCTGTCCGTGCCCGGAGTGCTGCGGCAGTGGTGAATGAGTCTGACATGATCTCCAACGCCCTCCTTCTCAATACTCCTGCCTTCCCCGCATCTTTAACCCCTGGCACAGACTCTTCACACACTGTGAAAGGAACTCTCCCTCCAATTGAACCCTTTGATTAGTATAATCAATGTTCAATAAGATGACAACTGATTCAACGTCTAGGTGTGCTCGTTTTTCCCACCATCACTCCGCCTGCCTTCATCCTCCGTCCCACACCCATTCAGTAATTAAAAAATGAAGGAGATTTAGAAGCCTTGGGAAAATTGAATTGTTACTTTTTTTTATTTTTTACGGAGGGAACAATCTACGCATGCGCGGTTTAAGATTTTTTTTTAAGTCGACTGACTGCCTACCTTGAGTAATAACTCACGGCATGTGCCTGGCTTAGATACATCGATTATTGGGCACTTTCCAAAGGAAAGGTGGGACCTGTACACGAGTAGGTTGTACATAAGCTGGAGCGGCACCATATCCTGACAGGGAGGTTTGCTTGTGCTTCTTCGGAAGATTTAACAAGTGAAGGGATTGAAAGGAAGGTAGAGATTAGCACAAATAAATCTGACAACAAGAACAGGGAAGGCCAGGTTAATAAGCACGGTAGGACTGTTGAACTGAAGTGTGTTAATTTTATTGCAGGGAATATTATAGGTAAGGCAGATGTATGTCGAGCCTGGATTAGTACATGCAACTATGTTGTTATAGCCATTGAATAGACTTAATTGAGAGAAGGGCAAGACTGGCAACACAACAGTCCAGCTTTCAAATGTTTCAGAAGAATGATATTCAGAAGAATACAAAAGAGGTTGGGAGTTGCTCTACTGAACAAGCATAATGTCACCTTGACCCTTAGAAAAGACATCTGGAGGGCTCACATTACAGTAAGGCAATATGGGTAGAGCTCAGGAATGAGAAATATGCAATTACAATGGGGTTATACTATACTCCTCCCAATAGCTAAAAGGAGATAGAAGATCTGTGATTGGAGAAGTCAATGTTCATACCGCTGGGTATACCGCAAAAAAAGATGTGCTGCTCCTCGAATTTGCGGTGGGACTCACTCTGGCCATGGAGGAGGCACAGGACAGAAAGGTCAAATTCAGAATGGGAGGGGGAGTTAAAGTGTTGAGTTTACACCCCTGCGATAAGAACATTGACTTCTCCAATTTCAGGTAGTCCTTGTTTTATCCCTCCCTCCCCTCTCCCTTCCCAGCTCTCCCACAGCCTACTGACTGCACCTCTTCCTTTCTTTTTCCTGCCCCCCCCCCCCACCGACCAGTCTGAAGAAGGGTCTCGACCCGAAATGTCACCTATTCCTTCGCTCCATAGATGCTGCCTCACCCAGCTGAGTTTCTCCAGCTTTGTTGTCTACCTAAGGTTATTATCACATTGTTATTTGTGAGACTAATTTCCTTAAGTACTGTTCCAGCATTCTGTGATCTGGCATTTCCTGTGGTCCAGAATCTTTAGAATCTGGTGCCATTAGTTTATTGGGCACCACCAGTCCAGCTGTATTAACAAATTTCTTAGAAAATGTATTTCCATTCTTCTGTTTTAAACTTTATTATATATACAGTGTACTCCTGCGTTATAGCAGTTCGGATAATGGAAACACGTCCTTAAGGAATTCGCAAATTACTACCAACATTTTTTCGAGATACGTAATGAAAATTTACTCTTATGGAATATATGTGAAAAAAATAGATAAATAAACAAAAGCATATACAGATAAATTAATTGGTTCATCAGAAACATCAATCACAGGTTCATAATAGGAGGTTGGATAAGAGATTTGTGTTGAAAATTGACAAGGGGATTGATTCATGGAGCAATTTCTGTGATCCAGCAGTCTCTGCGGCCCAGCAACAGTCAGGTCCCAAGAACGTTGGGCAAAAGAGTTTCAATCTGTACATCAAACATACTTCATCTGCCAAATTGTGCTTCATGAAAGGTCACGAAAAGAAAAGCAAGTATCAACTCTAAATAAAAACTGAATTCAGTTTCTCCTTCATCGGCACTTGTTGACTGAAACAAAATGCTGTTGATTAGAACATAATGGAGCTAATCATCTATATTACTAAAAGTCTGATCTTGACCACTTCCTGTTGTTCTGTATATTGGTTTTAGATAAAATGCTGCCACTATGGCTGTGAAGTTTGGCCATCTTACTCAGAGTACCCCTCCGCTGCGCAGGACAAGAGGATTTTTCCCATGAATAAATAATAAAAGAGTTATTAGTGTTTAACAAATGTTGCGATTCTCTCTCCTGAAGGCCACACCCCTTCCGGAGGGACTATAAAACACGGAAGTGTTGAATGCCTCAGTCAGTCTCTGCAAGATGGGGGAGCGAGAGGGTCACGTCTCTCAGTCTGAGTTGTGAATAACATTGAACACAAGTCTACTAAACTGTGAGTAGTTTTACTGACCTGTCAGTGCCCTTAACATGGTTTGAAAATATAGTTTGGAAATGCTAAGTTGTGTTGCCTTTGGTATGCAAATGCTAAAGCTGTGTTGCCTTTGGTTTGGAAATGCTAAAGCTGTGTTGCCTTTGGTTTGGAAATGATAAAGCTGTGTTGCCTTTGATTTGGAAATGCTAAAGTTGTGTTGCCTAATTAAAGTTGTCTTGCCTAATTAAAGTTGCCTTGCCTTCTATATAATTAACTGTTTAATCTTGACCACTTCCTGTTTGTGCTTTATATTGATTTTAGAAAAAAACACTACCATGTACGGCTGTGATATTTGGCCATCTTACTCAGAGTCCCTCTCTGCTCAAGAGTTATTAGTGTTTAAAAAATGTTAAGATTCTCTCTCCAGTCAATCACACCATGGAGGCCACGCCCCTTCTGGTGGGAGGTGGGAGGGACTATAAAACTCAGAAGCGTGGGCATGGCTCAGTCTCTGCAAGATGGAGGAGGGAGAGGTCACGATTCTCTGTCTTTAGTGGCCTTGCAACCCTTCTTGAAATGGTATGACTCTGCACTTGAATTTGGTGGCCTTGCACCCTGCTTGAAGTGGTAAGAAACTGCACTTGAATTTGGTGGCCTTGCATCCTGCTTGAAATGGAATTTCAAGGAATAGCCATGAGTTAACTGCCAGCCTACCAGCCGTGAGTGAGTGAGCTGCCAGCACAACATGCTTGAGTGACTGAGCCACCAGCCCAAGAATCCCTTTGGCCCACAATGTCCATACTAGCGCTCTGGAAACCGTTCCAGAAAGCCCCCCAACTGCCCCCCCCCCCTACTGGCCATCAATATTGGAATTGGTGAAGAGGTGGAATATTGCGTCGGGGGACCAGCCCTCCCGTGTGATGCTGGGACCCAACAGGCCCCACTTAGTCAAGTATATCCTATTGGTGATAAAACCATTACGATTTAAAGAACAAAACAACCCTAGACAAACCTATTTACAGAACAAAACAACCCCTCCTTGCTTTTTGTGGATACATACCATAACTATTCCTACTCCCATAATTCAGCCAATCAATCATTTTAGTTCTCTGGCATGTGATGAATCTGAAGAAATACATACCAAGTGCAACACCAGCACAACTCTCCTGTGCTGTTGTTGAGCGTGAGCCTGAACAAAGGTATCTTGATGGCAATATGTTTGATGACTGGTATTGGAAACAGTTGTTGGTATAGCAGGAAGATTCCTAAATACAGGCAAGGGATTCCAATAACAAAGAGGAGATAGTCCATCCACTGAGACATATCATTGCATTGATAAGGAAACTCCTGGATGTTTGGGGATCTGAAAGTTTGTTGAGTAGTGGTTCTGAGATTAGAGAATACTGAACATGATAATGATACTCGTGATGAAGGAAGATAAATCAAAAGTGAAGCAAGATGATGGAGGGATTTCAAATAGTAATTGAGAGCAGATTCTTATAATAGTTTGTCAATATTAGATCACAATCTGCTAATTGATAACAGAATTTTCGCTGCAATGGCAGGCACCTCAACCAATCAACTTCAAAGGGGTTATATTCTGGTTTTATTTCAAATTTCACGCATCTGCATTAAAAAAAATGTAATCTATTACTTTAAGCATATCAATAGCCAAATGGAATAGACAAAGTAACTAGTACAGGTATAGAGAATAATCGAGGATAAGTTTTTTCATCCACAGGATGGTGGGGATCTGGAACTTATTGGCTGGAGTGACAGCAAATCAGTAACTCGCAACGCATTGAGAAAGCAATTGTATTTGGCCACCTCACAAATTTATTTGATTCTAAGAAAGGCAGTTTGAGTGTATTTATCTACGTGGCAATGTTAAATCTGGAAAATAACAGGATGAATGTCCACTATCTTCAAATACATATTCCTAACATGTGACTGGAGTATGGTAGCAGAAAATGTATGCTTTCAATAAGTTTGGTATCTTATACATTTAATCAACATGAATATAAAAAGAACAAAATATAATAAAGTCTATTGTTTATGCAGTTACTTAGTTTTTACATACAATCTTTCTGTAAAATCTCTTAAGTCCGTAGATTTACCGTTGGAGATAGCGGACAAACCAGGTCAGCTAAGGACATGATTATTCCACTAACAAATCAAAGTGGTTACACTGCAACTGCAAACATACTTTGGAGTGTTCCTCAACAAAATGTGTTTTGTAAATAACAAACAGTGTTGTATTTACGTCTAACTTGCAGTATCCGTTTTCGTTACTGCAGCCAACTTTCTTTCGTGAATCTTTTTGTGCCGGAAACATTATATTGGCACTACCCGTGGTAAGTTTATTTGTCCCAAACATTAGCGAATCACTGTGCATCTCCAGATGCGGGTAGACTAGAATGTGTACAAATCGTCCTATGAATGGTAGCATCCCACATTTGAGAAAGTCATTCAGGTATTCAGTAAAACCTGGCTGGAGCACATAATATATATTCTGCCAGTGAATAATTCAAACCAACAGGCATGTAGAAACAGGACTATCTTCAAAGAATTATACTATAATGATGAATGATGAAAAGCTATTAAATGCATTGCATTAGAATCAACAATAGCCAAGTCATCACAAAATCTCACAAGTTATCAGCGTTACTACACTTCTTGGTCTAAATTTGATTCTTAGTCTGGCATTTGAAATTACATCAAATGAGCATGACAAAAAAATTAAGCACAGCGGGAGAGTAAATCAAAGTCTCACTACTATTCGATCCAACTGACCACATGTACTAGCACAGGAAGAAAGAGTGCAAAGAATAAGGGAACTTTAAAAAACACTATCTTCATTTTTTATTATTTTAGACATAGCATTGTACCATAAAGGGGAAAGCCTGAAACTGATAATAAATTCAACTTGTTAACTAATTAGCAATGGTGCATATATATTGTAAATGCAGTTGAGCATTCCAAGCAAAATGTTCTCACATACACTTTTTAGGAAAAAGATATGTTCCAGTTTTACTACAGTTGTAGAGCAAACAAGGAATTGATAGTGTGATATCAGGCTATTTTGACTTCACTAATTGTGGCTTACTGCCGCTTCAGCACAAGAACAGGGCAGCACAGTGGCGCAGTGGTAGAGTGCTATCCTGACTATGGGTACTGACTATGGGTACTATCCTGACTATGACTACTGTCTGAACGATGTTTGTACGTTCTCACTGTGATCGTGTGAGTTTCACCCGAGTGCTCTGGTTTCCTCCCACATTCCAAAGACCCGCAGGTTTGTAGGTTAATTGGCTTCTGTATATTATCCTTTGTGTGTAAGATAGAACTAGAGTATGGTTGATCGCTGGTCGGTGTGGACACGGTGGGCCGAATGGCCTATTCCACACTGTACATCTAAAACTGAACTTTACTTAATAAACTAAGTTTGGCCTGTTTCAACACATTTCAGTGTTATCAAGCCTGTAGGCAATCAATGCACGGGGATGTGTGAACACTCATAGAAGCAATTCTCACTATTATCTGGTACTGTGGTATATGGTTTTCACATGCCAAGGCATTGCACAATTATTTTTTAAATCATTATCATGGAGATACTTTATTTAATGCAAACTGGGAATGAAAATAACATTTATTCATTGTCGTGGTTATTGATCAGCTCTGCATTTTCAACAAACACCAATAATGAAGCGCCTCTACTAATAAATTTGGAACTACATGGTACACGGCAGATTTCTCTTTCAGATTTTATGTGAAAGATATGTATCATTCCCAAGTCACTTACCGGAAATTCCAATTTAACTTGATTAACTTGATGCCAATCGAGCACCCGTTCAAACAACCTGGCTTGCTCACTGGAGTCATTCCTGAAGGGTAAAACTATTGATTAAAACTAGGTCATATATGTATTTCACAAATGAGACCTAAAATAATACTATTAAAATAAACTTTGGAAAATAGAAGATAATCATTTAAATTCCATAACATGCAACTATGAATGCCAATAATCACATGCAAATGTCAAACGATGTGTTATCCATCCACTCTGAAAATATCATTCTCAAATATCTTATTTTGTGAACTGCAACTCCAACATGACTTTCACTTTCATGTTCTATGGACACACTGATGTGGATTAATAATGGTGACAGCAATTAACTGGAAAAACCTACCCCAACAACCATGACTGTACATTATCAATCTGCTTAAGCATCTTAATAGTAACAATAAAATGTTAATGCAAATGCATGCTTCACTTTTGAATATCCATTTGGACTTAATGTCTGTGATTTTTTTCTAGGATTTGGGAAACAGAGCAGCTAAAGAGAGTCAACGTCTGGCAGATGCAGTATTGCTTGTGTTTCAGGTGACACCTTATACTCCCAATGTTTGATTTGATTTCCTCCTCACAATCCGTGAATCCCCAAGATATATCCCTCCCTTATTACGATGAAACCAAGCGCGACCTCCATTTCAAAGTTTCCTAATTAAAGACCACACATTCAAATCATTCCGGTGTCCCATTCCACATGTGGACAGTTATACATACTACATTCATCTTTAAATTGCCTCTTCATTTGAGATATTTTAGTAGGGAGGCACAGTAACGTTGCGGCAGAGTTGCTGCTTTACATTGCAGAGACCCGAGTTCACAATCAATCAATCACAATCACAATCACAATAATACTTTATTAGCCAAGTATGTTTTGCAACATACGAGGAATTTCATTTGCCAAGTCGGTCATACAATAAAAAGCAAAGGAACACACATAACACATTTTAACAGAAACATCCACCACAGTGACTCCCCTCTACATTCCTCACTGTGATGGAAGGCGAAAAAAAGTTCAATCTCTTCCCTTGTTTGCTTTCCCGCGGTCGGGGGCCTCGAGCCTTCCGTTGATGGGACGATCTTGATTCCCGTAGCCGACAGCGTTTTGGCCCTCGGCATCGGGGCGATCAGCTCCTGCATCATGGGGATGGCAGCTCCACCGCGCCGGCGATCAAATCCCGCATCGAGTCTCTCCCGAGACTGCGAGCTCCCGACGTAAAGTCTGCAGGCCGCGGTTGCAGTGATCCCAGGCAAGGGATCGACTCCGATGTTAAGTCCACGCCCCGCGGGTGCGCACAAGATCAGTTGGTGAAGGCCTCCACTGCCATCGATGGTAGGCCGCAGAGCGATCCGAAAAGTAATCACATCTCCGGCAAGGTAAGAACTGAAAATCAAGTTTCCCTCGACCCCCACCCCATCCCCCCACATATATCAAACTGGAGAACATTTACACTAACTTTTAACACACACCAAAAATTATTTTAAAGTCGAAAAAATAGACATGGGTGCAGTCTGTACAGTTTGTAGACTCTCCCTGTGACCATGTGGTTTTCTCTGGGTGCTCCAGTTTTCTCCTACACTCCAATGGTGTACAGGTTTGTAGGTTAATTGGCTTTGGGAAAATTGTAAATTGTCCCTAGTGTGCAGGATAGTTTTAATATACAGGGAGATCGTAGCAGTCGCCACAGTTTGGTGGACTGAAGGGCTTGTTTTCCACGCTGTATCTTTAAAGTCTACATACCAGGCTTTTTGAGGCAATCTCTCATTGATCTTGATAGTTTTTTCAGCATGTCTGATATCTAAGGACATTTTATTAAGGGTCCTGGAGCTGGGTATTGCATATACTTCCTACCCCTCAAATACCAAAACTCACACTCTTGAAAGCTTTTCAACTATTGCTTAAAGTCTCTGGTTATCTGGACTTCCCTTTTCCACAAGGTTAGCAACCCCCATTGAAAAGATTGAAATCACAGTTCCACCTCCAGTCTACTCTAATGTAAAGCTCATGGGCCATTGCTTTGCAGCTGGGGTGATTGTTGAGTACAGAAGTAGAGCAGGAGATCGGATACAGTAGCATTTAATCTCAAGCTCATCTGACAATGCTATATTTCACCAAATATCAAAGAGGATTTTTAGAAACCAACTTCTTAACTCTGAATTATTATTAATGGTTTAATCCTTTTAAAACCCTAAAAGGTTATGAGAGGCCTCAAGGTAATTTATGCAATTGGCTTAAGAGTAAAATTAGCATGTGACTGCAAAGTTCTAGATTTTTTGGACATGGGAAACATTTTCCCTGCCTACACCTTGTTGAACATACGATTTTGGAAGTTTCAGTGAAGTCATCTTTCATTCTTTTGTTGAATGACAGAGCCCGAATGCCTGGCCCCTGGTCTTTATCTTTATGTTCATCAAATCAATCATATATGGACCATAGGAGTATGAAGATAGAAATGGTCTCATCCATGAAAATTGAGGTAGTTGAAATCTCTTTGGTGCAGCATTATACCAATGAGCTTCAGCAAAAATTACAGCTTCGCCATGGGAAATACAAGAAAAAGCCAAAAAGGAAAATGAAGGAATATTTTGTGATGGAAGGATAGACAGAAGCATAAACAAATAAATGAAATATTATATTGTAAATAGCCAAGGCTAAGAAGGTTGGGATGCCAAAATAAACCACGTTATTTTGTTTTAAGCAAGTCTTGTATAGTAAATAGCATTGCAAATATAACACACTCTGCAAAAAAATCCTCATGTCTGTCAGGTAATGTACTATTTCAGTAAATCTGCTTTATCACAAGGATTAGCAAACAATATTTGTTCCAACCACTTAAAGGTAAATATCAGTAAACTGGACTGCTTGTGTGCAATGCCACAGCAGATCTACTCATACTTTCCCCAACAGATGGACGTTGGGGAAAAAAACTACTTAAATAAGTTTCTTCTGAAAAACAGCTGTCCAACGCAATAAACATTGCAACTATTACCAAAGGGTAGTGGAAAAATAAACCCGTTTGTGCTTTATTTAGATAATTTTCCTGTTTGTGTGTGCTACTAAACATCGCCATAACCAAACATTCACATGATGAATGTGTCATAATTTACATGCTCTATATCCAATATGACAAATATTGTTACCATGGATTTTGTTTGTGTTGCTCATGGTTATGTGAAAAGCCTTTATATGTTTGCAAAAAAAAAGAGAATAAGCATTATTTTCAGATGAAAAAGTACATTATAAAACAGCAATACACAACACATGTCCCACTGGATGTATTTGCCCCCAACACGCTTCTATCCAGCAAACCATGTACATTCACTTCCCTGTAACTAGGGCTATAGTTCAACCATTTGATCCAGAAGCTGGTTCCTCATCAGCGTGTGCACAGTCTTCCTGTAGAAAACAATAAGCATCATCCCAGAGTGGCTTTGACAGCTAAACTATGCCTACAGGCTTAAGAACTGTCCCATGAGTGAATGCTCCTGACACTCACAGGCATTCTTAAGCAATTTAAAATAATTAAATGTGAATCTTATTATTTAAAAAATACTTTAAAAATTAAAAATGTCATATAAAATTACAATTGAAGCACAAATATTAAGAAACACAGATAACTGAGTACATTAAAGAATACAGCTTCAATTAGAGGCAGAACATGGAAAAATGGTTAAAATAATATCCTAATCTGAATACAAGATGGGTGAATTAATGATGAAAACTAAAAGGAATGCACACAGTCTAGTAGAGAGTGCAGAATCCACAATGTAAAAAGTGATTTCAGCTAAAGTGAATGGGAAAGGACAGGGAGGATGGAAAAAATTGTGAAATAGGAAGGTGCCATTTTTTTGGAAGAGATTGAAAAGTTTTCGTACTCAGAATAGCCTGGGTGTGTTTTTTTTTACAAATTACAAGAAATTAATATGAGGCATTGCAAGCAATTAGGAAAGTAAATAAAATCTGAAGAAGGGTCCCACCCCAAAACACCACCTATCCATTTTCTCCATCAGATGCCTTACCCTCTGAATTACTCCAGTATTTTCTCTCTATCTTAGACAAATTGGTCTTATTGCAAAATAAGTTGCATAGTTGAGGCATCTTGTTCCAATTATATAAAGGTCAGGTATAATTGTAGTATAGGGAATGCAATGAAGGGTCATCAAATTGATGTCTGTGCTGATATGTTTGTCACATGAATGAATGTTGAAGCCTAGGCCTATATTATCTTGAGTATAGGAAAATGAGATGTGATCTCATGGAAATGCAGAAAATCCTTGCGAGCTTGGCAGGGTGGACGAAGAGCATATGTCTTCCCTAGCTAGAGTGTCTATTGCAAATTAAGGGAAGATTTCAGGGCAGAATAAGGTGCAATTTCTTCTTCTTCATGCCAGTGAGCATTTGAAATCACCGGAGCTGTAAATTTTGAATATGATGGAAATTGAGGGATTTGTAACAAACACATTCTTCTTTACGTATGGACCATTTTTACCTCTTTCCTTTCCTTCAATATTTGCTTTTGTGGAAAAAAGCTCTAAAACAATTCCAACTAGCAGGTATTCTGGTTTCACCCCACATGTCAAAAATGAAGTGGTAAATAGTAAATTCAAATGGTTTTCCATGAAGGTCGGAGAGAACCAACAGCCAGAAGCAGCGACAACGAGTATTGGCTGGAAGTAGGTGAGTCGGAAAGATTTAAAAAGAGCGGCAAAAGCCCAGTTCAAGTGTTTTCAGTGAAGGTCGGAGAGAAGCAGTGACGAGTATTGGCTGGAAGTAGGTGTCAGAGGGAAAGAAGATTTAAAAAGAGCGCCAAAGGCCCAGGTTCAAGTAATTTACAAATTAGCTCTAAAAGTAGTTGATTAGATAATAGATAAAGAAGTGCAGCTGTAGAGGAGCAGCCTTGTTGAGGTGAAGTGCCTTGGTGAGTAAAGTGTGAGCCTTTGGCTTGAGAGATTTGCCATGGAGGCTTGTCCACTGAAGAAATGGCAGGCAAGTTGGTGCAGTGTGTTTCCTGCAGGATGTGGGAAGTCAGGAACACTGCTGGAGCTTCTGGAAACTACACCTGCAGAAATAGTGTCCAGGTGCAGCTCCTGAACGAATGTGTTGGGGAACTGGAGAAACAGCTGGATGACCTCAGGGCCATCCGGACAGGACCTACTGTGAGGTTGTCACGCCAAGGATACAGGAAGAGCGAAGGTGGGTGATTGTAAGAAAGGGGAGTAAACGTGGAGTGCAGGAGACCCTGGTGGCTGTACCTAATGAGAACAGGTTCCCCCTCTTGGGAGCTGTCGGGGCACACTACGCTTCCAGTCTGAGTGGCGGACAGGCCGGTGGCTCCAATCCTAGAGATGAGACTCGACCGGCGAGACCGACGTCGGGCAGAGCCATAGTGATGGGTGACACCATTGTCCGAGGTGCGGACAGGAGATTCTGCAACGACAGGCGAGACTTGAGGATGGTCTGTTGCCTCCCTGGTGCCAGGGTTCAAGATGTCACGGACCGACTTCAGAACATCCTCGAGAGGGAAGGTGAACAGCCGGAAGTAGTTGTGCATGTGGGCACAAATGACGTCAGGAAGAAGAGGAAGGAGGTTCTGCAACGTGAGTTTAGAGAGTTAGGAAGAAGTCTGAAAAGCAGGACCTCTAGGGTGGTTATCTCTGGATTGCTTCCTGTACCTCGTGCTGGTGAGGGCAGGAACAGGGAGATAGTGGGTCTGAATGTGTGGCTGGGGGACTGGAGCAGGGAGCAGGGAATTAGATGTATAGACCACTGGGGATCTCTTCTGGGGTAGGGGTGACCTGTACAAAAGGGATGGGTTACACCTTAACTGGGGAGGGACCAAAGTTCTGGCAGGCAGATTTGCTAGTGCTACACGTGTGGGTTTAAACTAAATAGCAGGGGGGAGGAGGGGTTGACAAATTGGGACTATAAAGATAGAGTTAAAGGGGAAGTGAGTGCAGGAAAAGTTACAAATGACTCCCGAATTAATGGGAAGGAAAGTTCGAGAAGGGATAAGAGAGAGTGCCTCCGAGATGGATTCTTAGAGCAGCTTGTACTGGAGCCTAACAGGTAGAAGGCAATTCTAGATTTAGTGTTGTGTAATGAACTGGATTTGATAAGGGAACTCAAGGAGCCATTAGGAGGTAGTGACCATAATATGATAAGTTTTAATCTACAATTTGAGAGAAGGGAAACTCAGAAGTGTCAGTATTACAGTTGAGCATAGGGGACAATGGAGGCATGAGGGAGGAGCTGGCCAAAGTTGACTGGAATAAGACCCAAGCAGGGATGACAGTGGAACAACAACAGCAGGTATTTCTGGGAATAATACAGAAGGTGCTGGATCAATTCATTCCAAAGAGGAAGAAAGATTCCAAGGGGAGTAAGAGGCGACCGTGGCTGACAAGGGAAGTCAGGGACAATATAAAAATAAAAGAGAAGTGTAACATAGGAAAGATGAGTGGGAAGCCAGAGGATTGGGAAACTTTTAAAGAGCAACAGAAGATAACTAAAATGGCAATATGGGGAGAATAGATGAGGTACGAAGGTAAGCTAGCCAAGAATATAAAGGAAGATAATATAAGCTTCTTTTGGTATGTGGAGGTTTTTTTTAGCGATCTTTTACGTAAATGGAAACTTCCCCCATAGCCGCGTTTTTTTTTAAAGGGAATTTTCTTAATGTAAATGAAATTCGGGATCCCATTGTGACGTCTTTGTGAGCTGGAACGCTGCTGTGTTTTTTTAAAATTGAGTTTTTTTAATGTAAATGAGTGGTTTTTGAAAAGTTTAAAACATCAATAACGTAAAATATTCCATCAATCTGAACAAAACTTGGTTAATTGACGCCATTACAAAAATTGTAGCGCTATCGTGTACTGTTTTTGCGCACTTATAGGTACAAATCGGGCAAATATAGAAATATAGAAACAAGATGAGAGTTTTAGTAGTATACACTAGACCAAGTGGGACCCATTGGGTCCTTGTCATACGGGAGACATGATCCTCCAACGCAATTACCTCATCATCCCTCTTCCTACCCCTATCCTTCTCCATTTTCCCACATCCTGCAGAACTCCCCCCTGGTCTTCACTCTCCCTCTTCTGTCCCCTATCCTCCACCCATCTCCCACTCCCTCCCTCACCTCTCCCTCTCCTTTCCCCAACCCTCAGTCACTCCCTCCCTCCCTCCACAACCCCTCTCCCCTCCCTAACCCCCTCCTCTACCTCAATCTCCCTGCTCCCCAATCCTCACCCCCCTTAACCACCCCCATAATGCAAATCACTTCATCTTCTTTCATGTGGCGTGCACAGCCTAAAGTTGTAGGACAACTTGTGCTATTTGATCTTCCGTTTGTGCACGTCGAGTTGATTGCATTAGTTGAAACAGGGCAGACCACGTGAAGGTTGCAATCTTCCACCCCATGCAAATCACTGTATTTTTTTAAATAAATGAAACCTCCCCCCTATCCCACCCCCACAATGAAAAGCGCAATGTTTTATTTAAACAGTTTTTTTAGCGACTCCCTCCTATCCCACCTAAACAATGAAAATGGCGATTAAAAAAAAAAGAAATATCCCCCCATCCCACCTGCACAATGAAAATCGTGTTGTTTTTTATTTAAAACATTAAAAAAAATGTAAATTAAATTTGGGATCCCATTGTGACGTCATCGTGAGGTGGAACACTGCTCACAGGCAGGGCGTGGAAAATAGTTTTTTTTTTTTTTTTTTTTTTTTTTTTAATTTTTTTTTATTGTAGAAACAATATATACCGAGTACACTCTTATACGGCAGTGTAAATTATATAATATACAAAATTATATAATATTGATTATCGATTGATACTGTTTATGTTAATTGTAATATTATCCATTATACATTTCTTGGTTATTTATTTTATATAATTGGGAGTGTATGTAGTATATTCCTAAAATAAGCAATATACTCACACTTCTCATACCATAGATATTCTTCTAATTACCAAATACAAATCCCCCTAATATAACTACATAATACCCAATCTTAAACAAAGTTCTATGATATTCATAATGTTATCAAAATATTAAGAATGTTTGTATTATTATTAACTTTATATTTCAAAATTATTATATAGTTGAAAATGCACAATTTTATATAATTACAAATTTAAGACATCTATAATCTTTTCATACAAGTAATAATAGGTGTATACATATTAAAAATTTATATAATATGTTTCTATATTTTTTCCCTAATTAAAGATGAGAAGATAGAGAAAGAGAGTAGAAAATAGAAAAGAAAATGTGAGAAGTTTGATGGAGATTAAAATATTACTAAATAATCCATTCTTGGAGATACATTCATGATTTATTATATGTATTTCTTCATCCATTCAGATATTCAGGCCTCAGTCAAGTCCCTGCGCATTATGACCCTGTAGATATTTGATGTAGGGAGACCAAATCCCTTTGAAGAGATCTAACCTGTCCATAAGGACAAGTCTCAATCTCTCCAAGTGAAGTGTCTCCGTCATTTCTGTATTCCACATTTTAATTGTTGGGGATACAGGGCCTTTCCAAAATTTTAATATTAATTTTTTCCCAATTATTAAAGAATAGTCGATAAAAGTTCTTTGATTCCTTGTAATTATTTGTTCCGTTTCCGGTATTCCAAGTATGATTAACTTTGGGTCAGGAATCATAGTAATATTAATAACATTCGAGATTATCTTAAATATTTCATTCCAATATTCTACAATCTTCGTACAATTAGTAAATGAATGTGACAAAGTTGCTTCTAAGATTTGACATTTATCACATATAGGTGATAATTTTGGAAATATATTATGTAATTTAGATTTAGAATAATGTAATCTATGTAAAATTTTAAACTGTATAAGAGCATGTTTAGCATTTAACGAACAGTAATGTATGTGTTGTAAGCTTTCTTCCCATATTTCTGGGCTTATTATTTGACCTAATTCATTTTCCCAACGCTGTCTGTGTATTTCCGATGATGGAATATCACTTTCCAACAAAATATTGTAAATGTATGATATCATTTTTTCTGTATTTGGATGTTTATTCAAGCATTCATCTAAAATTTCACTCTTTCTATTTCTGAATTCTTGTGTATTTGCAGAGATATAGTTTCTGATTTGTAAGTATCTGAAATATTCATTATTATGAAGCCCGTAGGTTTGTTGTAATTCTTGAAATGAAAGAAAAGAATTTTCCTTATAAAGATCCCCTATATTTAAAATTCCTTTATTTTTCCATTGTATAAAAGCCTTATCCATCGTTGACGGTTTAAACGTAAAATTGTGGCAATAGTAAGACCTAGCGGTATAAATTTTAGTTTTAATGTTTTCTTTATTTGTTTCCAAATACGTATTCCACTTTCTATTATCAAATTTTCACTATAAATTTTCTTAGGTACATTAATATTAGCAAATATTATAGAGCTAATTTCAAATGGAAAACAGTCTTCTCTTTCCATTTTTAACCAGTTTGGTTTATTATCTGTTTCTTCTAACCAGAAATTCATATTTTTAATATTAACTGCCCAATAATAAAACATAAAAATTTGGTAAAGCTAAACCCCCGTTTATTTTAGCTTTACATAAGTGTTTTTTATTTATTCTATGATTCTTATAATCCCAGATAAAGTTAGTGACTATAGAGTCTACTTTTTAAAAAAAATTTTTAGAGAGATATATCGGGATTGATTGAAATAAATATAATAATTGTGGGAGGAAAATCATTTTTATTGCGTTTATTTTACCTAACATTGAGATAGGTAAACTTTTCCAGTATAAGATATTTTTATTTAATTTATTCAATAATAACGGGAAATTAGACTTAAATAAAGAGTCAAATCTTTTTGTAACAAAAATACCAAGATATTTAATATTTTCATTTGTTATCTTAAAAGGAAATTGTTGTAATATCTGTAAGTTATTCATGGTTATTGGCATAAGTTCACTTTTATTCCAATTGATACTGTATCCTGAAATTAAACCAAATTCCGTTATTAGTTTTAACAAATTACGGATACTTATTTCCGGTTTCGTAATATAAAGTAATACGTCGTCTGCATATAACGAGATTTAATTCTTAGTATCTTTAGTATCATATCCATATATTTCCGGGTGCAATCTTACCCTTTGAGCAAGAGGTTCGATTGCTAACGCAAACAGTAATGGTGATAAAGGACAGCCTTGTCTACAACCTCGAGATAAACTAAACTTAGTTGATAACATATGGTTTGTTATTATTCTAGCTGTTGGGTTTGCATATAATAATTTAATCCAAGTAGTAAACTTATCACCAAGCTTAAAAGCTTCCATCACCGAAAATAAATAAGGCCATTCACCTGGTCAAAAGCTTTTTCTGCATCCAACGAGATAACTACTAAGTCTTTTTTATCACTTCTTTTCGAATATATGATATTAAATAACCGTCTTAGATTATATGAAGAATATCTTTTAGGTATAAATCCTGTTTGATCAGGATGAATTAATTCGTTAACAACTTTGCTTAATCTTTGTGCAAGGATCTTTGTTAAAATTTTTTGATCCGTATTTAATAAAGCAATTGCTCTATATGATCCTGGGTCATCCAAATCTTTATTTATTTTGGGTATAAGTGTTATAATAGATTCGTTCAATGATCTGGTAATTTCTCTTGTGTATATATCTGTTCATATAATGATTTTAAATATGGGACCATTTGGTCATGAAAAATTTTATAAAATTCCGAGCCTATACCATCTGGTCCTGGAGTTTTACCATTTTTAAAGATTTAATAGATTCTTGGATTTCTTTTATTGAAATATCGGCATTTAATAGTTCTCTATTTTGTAAATCTAATTCTTTTAAGTTACATACATTTAAAAAGGCATCTATTTCTGTTTTATTTACTGTCGTTTTACCAGTATACAGATTTTTATAATATTGCATAAATCTTTCATTAATATCCTTGGGTTGTATTAATAATTCACCGTTTTGTGATTTAATCCTATGTATAATTTTTTCAGCTTCAATTTTCCTTAATTGTCGAGCCAATAGTTTTTGTGGTTTGTCTCCAAATTCAAACAACAATTGTTTAGTATGTTGGTAATATTTTAAAACTTGATCAGTATATATTTTGTTTAATTTATACTTCAATGCTACAATTTTATTATGTATTATTATATCTGATTTTATTGCATTCTGTATATCTAATTGTTTAATCTCCCTTTCTAAGTCCTGTTGTTCCTTCCGAATCTTTTTATTATGGAATGCTTGTGAAGAAATCATAATTCCTCGAAGATATGCTTTAAATGTTTCCCATAATAAAGAGCGAGATATTTCTGGTTGATCATTTATTTCAAAAAACATCTTAATCTGAAAATAGCTTTTTTAACATGTTTTTTTTTTCAATTTTAAATGTCAATAATTGTGATCCCAAATAAGTCTTCAGTTGTGATCTTTGGTCTTCAGTCGACGGCCCGGCTTCATCTCTGGCTGCATATTTTGAATATCCGCAGGGGAGGGGGCGGGGGGGGGGGGCGTCATTCACAGCTAGTGGAACCCAGCACGCAGACCCATTGTGACGTCATCAGTGAAAGACTGTCGTCTTTATTTCAAAGTTTTGTCAGACTTTTGAACATTTTCATTAATAACTCAAGAAATAAAGCATGGCAGTTTCAGATAAGGCAAATTCGGGATCCAGGGGGAAAATCTCTACCGGAATATGTAAAAATTTTACCGTTAGTGCATCATTTTATTCGAGAAGATGTGATTATACACAGACAAACACACAAACAAATGCATTAACATACAAGATCAGACTTTTAAGTATATAGATACTAGACCAAGTGGGACCCGTTGGGTCCCTGTCACACGGGAGGCCTGGTTCCCCAATGCAACCCATTCCCCCAATGCAATATTCCTCCACTGACCAGTAGCCCCCAACAGTGCAAGGGCGACATATTTCCCCTGATTCACAAACCCTAATTTTAAACTTAGACTAAGTGGGACCCGTTGAGTCCCATCACACAGGAGGCTTGATCCCCCAACGGAATATTGCACCACTCACCCATAGCCCCCAACTGCACAGGCGCAGCTCATTTCCCCGCATCCCTAGCACTCTCTCCCCCTCCTCTTCACCCTCCCTCTACTTTCCCATCCTCCCCTCTCCCAAACCCTCCCTCACCTTTCTCCCTCTCCTTTCCCCTACCCTCAGTCACCTACACCTTCCATTTCCCTCTCCTACCCTCCCCAAATCCCTCCCTCACCTCTCCTTTTCCCTACCCTCAGTCACTATCTCCCTCCCTCCATAACTCCTCTCCTCCCCCACTCTCCCTCCTCAGGATCTCGAGGTTGCCGCTCCTCTCCCTTCTTGCATGCCCCTGAGCAGCATCAGCCATTGGTGCCCTCAGAGCCAGGCCTCAGATCGGCCCAGCCACTGGTGTGTGGGCGGGAGGGGGTGAGGTGGGGTGGGGGAGAGCTCGGAGAAAACATGGGGGAAGAGCCATGGGGGAGAGGGGGGTATCTTGGGGGAGGGGGTAGGAGCGAGGGAGACAAGAGGGGAAGGGGCTGGATTTGCGGGGCATTGCGATGGCAGTGCATTTGGGATTCACAGCAGGTGCTGGACGCTCTTCTCCGTCGGAATCAGATTCACTGCTTTCCATTTGGTGACATCTGCCACGCCGCCTCCGGTCTCTCCGAAAATAGTGGCTGGTTGGAGACTTCCACTGGCCACCCACAGCGTCCCTCAGCTCCAGTAAAATCGCGATGAACAGAGTGAACGGAGAAAGACTAATCCATGCGGTGCTGACTGGCAGGAGAGGAGATCGATCTGCGCACGCGCGATTTTTAAGATATTTAATCCTCGCTAATTTTTATAATATACCACCGATCGGAACATAACTTGTTGCACTCGCGGCACAGGTGAACGGAGAGTGATCTGGCGAAAAATCGTAGCGCTATCGCGTACCCCAAATAGTAAAACCACGCAAACCACGGAAGAGCACAAGATCAGAGATTTAATTACATGTATAGATGCAATTGCACTTGCTGGGGCTGCCAGGACTCAGTGTCCTGGGATTGCAACATTGTGGTATGCAGGGCTACAATCCCATTGTGATGTCATAGTTGTAACTGCCAGTTGTGACGTGAGTCACGGCAACCCTCCATCAACTGCGCCTCGCCATCCATCTCCTCACCCCAATCCTCCTCCATTCCCCCTCATCCCCCAGCACTCTCTCCCCCCGCACCCTCTCTCTACTTTCCCCTCTCCCCCTCCCCTCCCTCCCTCTCCTTTCCCCTACCTTGTGACTCCCTGCCTCCCTCCATAACCCCTCTCTCCTCCTAACCCCCTTCCTCTACCTCTATGTTCCTTCTCCCCCACTCCTCACCTCCCCCCATCCCACTCCCCCACTCTCCCTCTTCACCTCCCCCATTGCACTCCTCTCCCTCTATTTTCCACTCCCTACCTACCGCACTCCCCCTTCCCCTCCACCCATTCCCCCTTCTCCCCCACTCTCCCTCCTCACCTCCTTTCCCCTCCCTCTCCCTCCCAACCCCCCTCCTCCCCATATATCCCCCTGCTCCCTCACTCCTCACCTCCCCCTATCCCACCTCCCCACAATGAAAATCACAATGTTTCTTTAAGATAACTAAAAAGGCAATACCGGAGGAAAGATGAGGTACAATGGTAAGCTAGCCAAGAATATAAAGGAGGATAGTAAAAGCTTCTTTAGGTATGTGACAAGGAAAAAAATAATTAAGACAAAGTTGGACCATGGAGGCTGAAAAAGGTGAATTTATTACGGGGAGCAAGGAAATGGTAGATGAACTGAACAGGTACTTTGGATACATCATCACTAAGGAGGACACAAACAATCTCAATGATGTACTCGTGGCCAGAGGATCTAGGGTGACAGAGGAACTGCAGGAAATTCACATTAGGCAGGTAATTGTGTTGTGTAGACTGATGGGACTGAAGGCTGATAAATCCCCAGGGCCTGATGGTCTGCATCCCAGGATACTTAAAAGAAGTGGCTCTAGAAATCGTGGACGCATTGGTGATCATTTTCCAATGTTCTATAAATTCAGGATCAGTACCTGTGGATTGGAAGTTAGCTAATGTGATCCCACTTTTTAAGAAAGGCAGGTGAAAGAAAACAAGGAATTATAGACCAGTTAGCCTGACATCAGTGGTGGGGAAGATGTCAATTATAAAAGATGAAATAGCAGCACATTTGGATAGCAGTATCGATCTGAGTCAGCATGGATTTACGAAGGGAAAATCATGTTTGACTAATCTTCTGGAATTTTTTGAGGATGTAACTGGGAAAATAGACAAGGGAGAGCCAGTGGATGTGGTGTACATAGACTTTCAGAAAGCATTTGATAAGTTCCCACATAGGAGATTAGTGGGAAAATTAGAGCACATGGTATTGAGGGCTAGGGTACTGACATGGATAGAAAATTGGTTGGAAGACAGGAAAAAAGAGTAGGGATAAATAGGGTCCCTTTCAGAATGGCAGGCAGTGACTAGTGGGGTACTGCAAGGCTCGGTGCTAGGACCACAGCTATTTACAATATACATTAAAGATTTAGATGAAGGGATTAAAAGTAACATTAGCAAATTTGCAGATGACACAAAGCTGGGTGGCAGGGTGAACTGTGAGGAAGATGCTATGAGGATGCAGGGTGATTTAGACAGGTTGGGTTAGTGGGCAAATGTATGGCAGATGCAGTTTAATGTGGATAAATGTGAGGTTATCCACTTTGGTAGCAAAAACAGGAAGGCATATTATTATCTGAATGGTGTCAAGTTGGGAAAAGGGGAAGTACAACGAGATCTGGGGGTCCTTGTTTATCAGTCACTGAAAGTAAGCAATGATGGACAGCAGGCAGAGAAGAAAGTGAATGGTATGCTGGCCTTCATAACAAGAGGAGTTGAGCATAGGAGCAAAGAGGTCTTTCTGCAGTTGTACAGGGCCCAAGTGAGACGACACCTAGAGTATTATGTGCAGTTTTGGTCTCCAAATTGAGGAAGGACATTCTTGCTATTGAGGGAGTGCTGCGTAGATTCCCGAGGTTAATTCCCGGGATGGCGGGGCTGTCATATGTTGACAGAATGGAGCAGTTGGGCTTGTATCCTCTGGAATTTAGAAGGTTGATAGGGATCTTATTGAAACATATAAAATTATTAAGGGTTTGGACACGCTAGAGGCAGGAAACGTGTTCCCGATGTTTGGTGAGTCTAGAACCAGGGACCACAGTTTAAGAATAAGGGGTAAGCCATTTAGAACGGAGATGAGGAAAAGCTTTTTCACGCAGAGTTGTGAATCTGCAGAATTCTCTGCCTCAGAAGGCAGTGGAGGCCAATTCTCTGAAGGCTTTCAAGAGTTAGATAGATCTCTTAAAGATAGAGTAGTGAGGGGATATAGGGAGAAGGCAGGAGCAGGGTACTCATTGTGGATGATAAGCCATGATCACAGTGAATGGCGGTGCTGGCTCAAGGGGCCAAATGGCCTACTCCTACACCTATTATCTACTGTCCTTTGCCAGACAGCATCTCTGGAGAAAAGGAATAGGAGATGTTTTGGGGTCGAGTCCCTTCTTCAGACTGAGGGTCAGAGGAAAGGGAAATCAGTGATATAGACGGGGAAATAGAGAGACGTAGAACAAATGAATGAAATATATGCAAAAAAGTAACAACGACAAAGGGAACAGGCCATTGTTAGCTGTGGCCTGAGTGAAAACAAGTTACAGACAATGAGACTCAACAAGATGGCTTTGAAGCTAGTCTGACAGGTAGGGGAGGGATAGAGAGGGGTTGCATGAAGTTAGAGAAGTCAAAATTCGTACCAGTGGGTTGTAAACTGCCTAGGCGAAATATGAGGTAATGTTCCTCCAATTTGCATTTGGCCTCAGTCTGACAATGGTGGAAGTCCAGGACAGAAAGGTCAGTATGGGAATGGAAAGGGGAATTAAAAATGTTTGGCCACTGGGAGATCAGGTAGGCCCAGGTGGACTGAGCGAAGGTGTTCAGCGAAATGATCGCCTAATGATCATTTCATTTGCCTAATGATCCTAGTGTTCAGCGAAGTGATCGCCTAGTCTACCGATGTATAAGAGTCCACACCTTGAACAACGGATAGATGTAGATGAGGTTGGAGGAGGTGCAAGTAAACCTCTGCCTAACCTGAAATAACTGTGGGGGTCCCTGGACAGAGTTGAGGGAGGAGGTTTAGGGACAAGTGTTGCATCTCTTGCGATTGCAGTGGAAGGTACATGGGAAGGAGGTGGTTTGGGTGGGAAGGGATGAGTTAACCAGGGAGTTGCGGAGGGAACGGTCTCTGAGGAAGGCGGAAAGGGGTGGAAATTGGAAGATGTGACTAATGATGGAATCCTGTTGGAGGTGGTGAAAATGTCAGAGGATTATGTATTGTATGTGATGGCTGATGGGATGAAAGGTGAGGACTAAGGGGACTATCCCTGTTGTGAATGGGGGGAGGGGGAGCAAGAGCAGAGCTGCGGGATACAGAGGAGACACGTGGATATAAGTACAGTATTATGACAATGATTTGATGCTCCGTCACAGAGGACTCGGTGATTTACGGACTGTTCCCAGGGACACATTCAGAGACTGACATCGAGTGCTGCTGGAGGGTCATCAACTCGGTAAAAGACGCCCTTTGGTCTGCCCGAGCATTGTTCACCACCCAGCAGAGCGAGATGTCCGTCAGGGAATGTTGCCTACTGGCCCACTGCAGACTGCAGGAGTACGTGCTGAGGGACGCACTGAAGCTCAGTGCAGCCAACGCCAAGGCTCGGTGGGGGAGGGCCACAGTCTAACGCCCTTCCGCTGCTAGACATGGGGGGTACGGTATGGTGGAGACGCCCCTCAATATAAGGGAAGGTATCCCACGCCACTGTGGCACGAGTGGGGGACTGATTTGTGGAAATTTGGGGGAAAGAAATGTCTAAACTGTATGGATCTATTGTACAGCCTCCGAAAATGTCGGATGGATTTTCCGCAAGGTTAATGTATTGTATATATTTATCATTCGAATAAAGTATATTTTGAAATATAAAAAAAAGTTGGACACCGAGATACGATAATCAGAATGGATACAATAATATGGTTTATAACATCATCAACCGGAATGGACAAAGGATATTGATTTGTCTGCGTGCAGTTACCAAGCATGTTGCACGTGTGCAAGGCCCATAGGCAGAGGTGGTGGAGGTACTCCCGCAACTCCGGGGAAGGATGTGCTTTACGCATTTCCCCCGTTCTGCCTTCATCAGTCAAAACTTGCTAATGGTCAGGCGAGACCCTGCCTCAAGCCTCCTGGTAAACCCAGGCTGGCCGACGTAGCCATGGTTCTCTATTCGGGGTATGATCAGCCTTTTATCAGCCCAAGGCAGCATCTGTAATCCACCCTGTAACAAGGGTGGGGGGGTTTAAAACATCCTCTCCATGACCATATTAAATTATTGGTTCACAGAGTCTGAGAAGACCTTTCCTGGGGCTCGGATTGACTGAACACATGGTGGATGTACTGGCTGGAGCCTGGAGAGACAGTACGAAGAAACAATACATTTCCCACATAAGGAAGTGGGAAGAGTACTGCACACTAGCCAATATATCATATGACTCAGCACACATAACCAATGTGTTAGAGTTTCTCTCCAGACTTTTCTTTGAAGAGAAGTTGAGTTATAGTGGTATTAACTATGCCAGAAGTGCACTATCGGCGTATCTGGTTCCAAGATCGGGACAACAACCTGTTGGGTCACACCCTCTAGTGTCCAGGCTCATGAAGGGCACCTTCAAAACGAAACCTCCCAGGCCCAGATATACGGAAATATGGGATGTAGGCACAGTATTAACTCTGCTCCGCCGGTGGGCGCCGGCAACATCCCTGTCCCTGGCCCAGCTCACATAGAAAGTAGTGATGCTCATGGCGCTGGTGTCAGCGCAACGGGCCCAGTCGTTACACAAGCTCCGGCTGGACAGAATGATCATATCAATAGCATCACGTTCTACGTGTATCACCTAGTCAAGCAAAGCAGACCAGGTACATCCGGACTCAAGCTACTTTTTGCGGCTTACCCCTTGGACATCCGGCTATGTGTGGTAACACACCTGCAACTTTATATTAAGGTCACTAAAAGCCTCAGGGGCTCGGAACTAGCATTATTTGTTAGTTTTAAGAAACCTCATAATAAGGTTTCAGTTCAGACCATTTCCAGGTGGCTGAAACAGGCCCTGACATATGCAGGAGTTGATACTGATTATTTTAAATCTCACTCCACCAGGGCAGCATCAACATCAGCAGAGAGGACAATGGATGTCCCACTAGACCATATACTAGCAACTGCAGGATGGTCAGGAGAACGTGCATTTCAGGCGTTTTCCAATAAACCTGTCGCCAGACCAAGGGCTTTTGCTGACACCGTTTTGTTTTTTTTTTAAATATATATTTTTATTAGAGTATGTAGACAGTGACTTAGCAAACATGTTATGATAGCAATATGTCATGTACAACAGTCATACATTATTAATATTGTCAAGTGAATCATTTTGACTCTAATTTTTTTTTTAAAGAGAGGGAAACAGAAAGAAAAAAGAAAAAAAATCAACATCAAAAAAGAAAATCATAAAGAATGGAATAATTTACTATTAATATATCATGGAAGATAAGATCAAGGAATATAAAATATAACTTTTCATCTAATCCTGAGTCCAAGTTTCAGTTAGGGTTCCCTGCCGAACTTTTAAGTAATCAATGAAAGAAGACCATATTCTATTGAAAACTTCTTGTTTGTCCATTAGGGCAAATCTGATTCTTTCCAGGTGTAGGGTCTCCGACATTTCTGTAATCCACATTTTAGTTGTGGTGGATATAGGTCCTTTCCAAAATTTTTATATTAATTTCTTCCCAATTATTATACTGTAATCTAGGAAATTTCTTTGACTTGTTGTAAGAGTTAAACTTTGTTCTGATGTTCCAAGTATTATTAATTTTGGATCTGGATCCTGTTTAGTATTAATAACTTCAGAAATTATTCTAAAAATCTCAATCCAGAAATTCTTAATTTTTATACAATTTGCAAAAGTATGTGTTAAATTAGCCTCTGGATGTTGACATTTATCGCAGGTAGAGGATATCTGTGGAAAGATTCTATTTAATTTAACTTTGGAGTAATGTAATCTATGTAATACTTTAAATTGTATTAAAGCATGTCTGGAGTTTAGCGAGCATTGATGTACATATTGTAAACTTCTGTTCCATATATCTTTCGTTATGGATTGATTTATTTCATTTTCCCATGTATGTCTATATGATTCTGTTGATGGTACCTCGCTATCTAAAAGGGTATTGTAAATATAAGTTAATTTTTCTGTATTAGGATGCTTATTCAGACAATCATCAAGGATTTCTGGTGCCTTATTCCTATAATCTTGTGTATTTGATTTAACATAATCTCTGAGTTGTAGATATTGAAAAAAAATATTTGAAAGTAATCCGTAAATCTGTTGCAGTTCCTGAAATGAAAGATAAGTGCCTTTCTTATAAAGGTGTTCCATCTTTTTGATTCCATAGTTTTTCCATTGTATAAAGCCTTTATCCAGCATGGAAGGTTTGAATAAGGGATTGTTTACAATAGGGAGACAGAGTGGTATATTATCCAGTTTTATAGCCTTTTTAAGTTATTTCCAGATTCATGTACCACTATATATTATAGGGTTTTCCCCATAGGTTTTTTTGTGCAATTTTGTTGGTGCAAATATAATCAAACCGATTTCAAAAGGTAGACAGTCCTCCTTTTCCATCCTTAACCAATCTGGTTGTTGATCCATTTCTTCCAGCCAAAAATTCATGTTTTTAATATAAACTGCCCAAAAATAAAACAAAAAATTTGGTAGAGCTAAACCTCCATTAATCTTTGATTTACATAAATGTTTTTTATTTATTCTATGATTTTTGTAATCCCAGATGAAACTTGTAGCAGTAGAGTCTACTTTAAAAAAAAGATTTTGGAATATATATCGGGATTGACTGAAATAAGTACAGTAATTGCGGCAGAAAAATCATTTTTATAGCATTAATTCTACCGAACATTGAAATACAAAGTGTTTTCCAGTATTGAATATTCTTATTTAGTTTATTCAGTAAAGGTGGGAAATTTGATTTAAATAAAGAACTATACCCCTTAGTTACATAAATACCTAGATATTTAAATTTTTCTTCAACTATTTTAAAAGGTGATTGTTGTGGTATATGTAAATTGTGATCCGTTATTGACATGATTTCGCTTTTATTCCAATTAATTCTATATCCTGAGAACTGACCGAATTGAGTTATTAGATTTAATAAATTTGGAATACTAATTTCTGGCTTTGTAAAATATATTAGTACATCATCTGCATATAGAGAAATTTTATTCATTGTAACTTTAGTATTGTAACCATGTATTTCTGGATTAGATCTGACATTTTCTGCGAGTGGTTCAATTGCTAAAGCGAATAATAATGGAGATAACGAACATCCTTGTCTACAACCTCTGGAAAGATTAAATTTAGTTGATAACATTTGATTTGTTAGTATTCTAGCTGTTGGGTTAGAATATAATAATTTAAACCATGCACAGTACTTCTCTCCCAATTGAAATTTTTCCATCACTGAAAATAAATATGGCCATTCTACTTGATCAAAAGCTTTTTCAGCATCTAGCGATATAATTGCTAGGTCTGCATTAGCAATTCTATTTGAATATATAATATTAAACAATCGTCTAAGATTATAAAATGAGTGACATTTTGGGATAAAACCTGTTTAATCAGAGTGTATTAATTTGTTAATTACTAAGCTCAATCTATAAGATAGGATTTTAGTTAATATTTTCTGATCAGTATTTAATAGAGCTATTGCTCTATATGAGGCCGGGTCTTCTAGATCCTTATCAGTTTTAGGTATAAGTATTATTGTAGATTCATTTAACGTTGCAGGGAGTTGCTGTTGAGTATAAACTTGTTTGTAAGCGTGGAGAAATCAGATCATACATTTTTTTATAGAATTCAGAACTTAGGCCATCAGGGCCGGCGGCCTTTCCATTTTTTAAATATCTAATTGACTCTTCAATATCTTTAGTCGTTATTTCAGCTCCTAATTATTCTTGTTCTTGCAGATCTATGCCTTTAAGGTTACATTTCTGTAAAAATGCTTCCATTCCTATTGATTGTTGTGTCACTTTAGTTGAGTAAAGATTTTGATAGGATTGTAAAAATCTGTCATTAATATCTTTGGGGAGTGTTAGTATTTCTCCCTTTTCTGATCTAATCTTATAAATCATTTTTTCCCCATCCAGTTTCCGAAGCTGGCATGCCAATAATTTATGTGGTTTATCACCAAATTCAAAATTTAATTGTTTTGTGTGTTGATAAAGTTTTATTATTTGGTCAGAGTATATTTTATTTAACATATTTCAGTGCAGCTATTTTATTATGTTTGGCCAATGAAGGTGCTCTTGCATTTTCTATGTCTAATTGCCTTATTTCCATTTCCAATGTATGTTGTTTAGCTCTATTCTCTTTATTAAGAAATGCCTGAGAGGAGATTAATACCCCTCGTGTAAATGCTTTGAATGTTTCCCAAAAAGGGAAGCGGAGATTTCAGGTTGGTCATTGACCTCGAAGAACATATTAATCTGTTTTACAAGATATTCACATACCTGTTCTTTTAAGATTTGAGGATTAAGTCTCCATTGTGTCTGTTTCTTGCCCATTCCGTTTAGTTTAATCATAAATGTTAATGGAGCATGATCCGAAATTATAATATTATGATATTGTGATTTATAAGTAAATGGAATTAGTTTAGTGTCTACTAAGAAATAATCTATCCTTGAATATGTTTTATGCACAGATGAGTAAAATGAGTATTCTCTTCCGGATGGGTTTTCAATTCTCCAGAGATCCTTAATATTGGTATTGTTTATATATGAGTTTAAAAATTCACTTGACAGAGATTTTGACTTTCTTTGAGTTGATGATCTATCTAAATATGAATCCAGTGTACAATTTAAATCTCCACCAATTATTAAATTATTTTGTGTGCATTCCGGAATAATATTAAGTATTCTCTTAGTTAGTGATAGCCACCCTAATGTGGCTAGGCATCTAAAGACTTTCGTAGCTTTTGGTAACAAAATGTTACCAGCTCCGTTCTTTCCTTGAAGGAAAAATTTCAAATTTAATAAAGAAAAACATTATAGGGGGGGGGGGGGGGGAGAGTAATGGATATATTCCAATAATGGAATAATTATTAATCTCAAAGTAAATAAAATATTAGTTTCATATAACCAAAGTATTAGTCCATGATGAGTCAAAATAGTATCAAATATCTAGGATTAAACCTTCATCTTCTATTTTAATCATCTTATGGTTCATCCTTTTAACTAATTCTGAATTAATCCAATTAACTATAATTGATGATGATTAATTATTATGATTAATAATGGTTAGTAATAATTAGTACTATAATATAAAATATTATATAACGATGATCAATTTCATTCTAAATTCATAACAATCCTTAAGTATAGTAATTTAAAGTTCAGTTTCTTCTCAGTAAAGTACCAAATCCAATATCATCGCGTATATATTTAGTATTAATCCTCATTGTCCTCTTTTTCACTCTCGTCCTCGATAGTTTCAATCTTTTCAATGGTCTCAATCTTCTTTGCAAATTTAAAAGCCTCTGTGTGGTTAGTAAAGAAGTATCCTTTGTGGTCGTAGGTGATTCTCAATGTTGCAGGGTACATCAGTCCATATCTCAGGTTATTTATGTTCTTCAGTATTCTTCTTGTGTCTGTAAACAATGCCCTTTTCTTGGCAACCTCCGCCGGGTAGTCTCGAAATATGCTGATCTTGTCTCCATCAAAATCAAGATTTCTGCTGCAAACAATTTTCGTCATCATGTCATCTAAGACATGGTCATATTGCACCTTCACTATCAGTTGTCTTGGAGGGGCGTCCGGCCCTGGACGGCGTCTCAGTGCTCTGTGTGCCCGAGCAAGTAAAGGTGCTTGATCCAGATTTAAAACTTTCTTCAGTAGATCTGCAGCAAATTCACGGGGGTCACGGTTCCCCTCTCTTCCTTCCCGGACACCAATAATTCTTAGATTCTGGCGTCTCTGTCGTCCCTCCAAGTCAATGCATTTTTCGGTTATTTTATGCAATAAGTCCGATAAACGCTTGTTCTCGGAGAGAAGCTTGCTTGTAGTTTCAGAGCATGTTACTGCGATTCCCTCTAGTTCGATTATGGATTGTTGTTGTTGTTCGAGTGCCTGAGAGATGGGGTTCAGCTTCGAATTAAATACGGATTCCATCAGATTCAATTTAACATTTACCTCATCAATCATTTTATTTAGATTTTCTTCCATGATCATCTTCCAGGAATCCAGTTGTTCCTGTACGATAGCAACAATATCTTTCTTAATTTCTTCTTTAATTTCTTTTAAAAACGTTTTCAACTCATCTTTAAAGTCATTGTTGAGTTTTTTAAATTCTGTCATTATTTTTGAAACTTCTAAGGCGAGAAAACTTCTTAGTTCTTCCACATCTGACATTTTTATTCCCTTGAGATCTCTTCTTGGGACGCTGTTAAACCTGAGGCCGAGGTTTCGGTTGGGCCTATTTCCCTGGCCCTACCGGTTTTTCTCGGTTTGGGGGGGGGGGGGGGGGGTATGTTATGGAAACATACCGTCGGTTTCGTCGCGCGCCTGATGACGTCACAGGCTTGCTGCAGTCAGTCGGTTGCGATGTTGAGCAGGTAAGCCCTGATATTTTCCCCGTTTTTTCCTTCAGTTTTTCGGAGCTAAATGGCGCGTGTCTGCCTACTCCATAGCGCCACCGGAAGTCCTTGCCGACATCGTTTTAAGTTCTGTTACGTAGTTTCCCTGGATGAGAGGATCTACTATTATTATGATTTGTCCATTAAAAGCATCAGCATGTTTTCAAAAATTTGTCATGTCTGAATGCACTTATCTCTCATCCTTGGTCAACCTATACCGTGCGTGGCTTGGACTTGTGTCCACGGCATGAAATCACAGAGCTTCAAAGTCTTCACGTAGTCACTCACGTGACTCCGAAGTGAAATTGTAAGATGAAACAAGAACTTACCAGTTTGAAGTTTGATCTTTATTTTATGAGGAGTTACGATGAGCGATTACGTGCCCACCGCTCCCAACGCTCATAAAAGATCAGCTGGTATTACAAGTTTCTCGTATCTTACTATATTCAGTTCAACAACTGTTATTCTGTGTTTTCACACCGCTGCTTTGAAGGTTGACGCGCATGCGGGCTGACGGCCTTCTTCACATAATCGCTGATCGTAACTCCTCATAAAATAAAGATCGAACTTCAAACTGGTAAGTTCTCATTTAATCTTACTATTTGATGCCATAATGATTAATGATGCATCTAAAGTTGTTTTGCTCAACATGCTCATATAAATCCAATGCTTAACAATGAAGACCTCATGTTAGTACATTTGGGCTGATGAACTATAGAATGTTGGTTGAACTGTGGTAATGTTTGGCGTTATGGGATTTTGTAGTGGTCAGTGCGTTTGGAAAAGTTGTGCAGAAGAAAGGATCATACATTCACTTACTTACTACCTATTATGCCTCTAGCATTTAGGGGAAAGATCAAATTCTCCATCTCTATGTTTCCGACAAGTTTTTTAATGGTTCTCAGCTTTGCACCAGGTTTTACAGACAGAACCCTGGGGACTCACCCAGAAGATCCAGTTCCCCACTTTGGGCCAAGGAAGGACACACCTGGAAGGCCTGGCTTGCCTGCTGGAGGCGGAGGACTCGTCTGCCATGGGCGGACGACCCACCCGGTATGCCTGACTCACCCGCTGCAGATAGACTAGAACACGCCCAGAAGACCCAGCTTGCCCGCCACAGACTGGGGACTCGCCCACCATGGATCAAGGACACACGCTGTGGACTGAGAACAAACCTGGAACGCCCAGCTCGCCTGCCTAGAGTGGAAGTAGTCGGAGGGAGGGCCAGTAAGCAGACGTTTTCAAGGCAGGAGGGAGTGCATTGCGTCGAAGGTGGAGTGGGTCGCTGGAGGTCCTGCAGCAGCCTGGGACTTGGCAGGACCAGGCACTGCTCAAGATGCTGAGCTTGTGGACTGCACGTGGCATTCAGTGGTGGAGCACACCAACAGCCATGCTTGGCCAGTCCGATCCTCTGGACAATGCCAGGACAGTGGGCCCTCATGGTCAGGTTAAGAACTCTACACTTACAAAATGGGACTTAAAAATGGCGCCAAACTGGTTACTCTGTATAATGCCTCAGTGTACTACTGCTATACACTTGTACCGTATCTGAGATGCTTATCTAAGATGTATCTAAGTGTTGAGGATGGACGCAAAAGCTGGAGTAACTCAGCTGGTCAGGCAGCATTTCTGGAGAAAAGGAATAGGTAATGCTTCAGGTAGCGATCCTTCTGCAGACTTAAGTGCTTATGTATAATGATGCTTGTACAGAACTGTATTCAAAAATGAATTTCACTGTACCTTGGTACATGTGACAAATAAAGTACCATGCCATACCATATCAGGATGCTTTTATTTTGCTTTCCTTTTTTAAATCTTTTTTCCTTTCTGCCTCTCTCTAGAGGGCTCTCTCTCACAGGGAGTCAAGTCAAGTCATTTTTATTTATATAGCACATTTACAAAACAACTCTCGTTGGCCAAAGTGCTTTATATCGGTGGAGGTACTAATGTTATACAACAGTGGTTCATAGATTAATTACATACATAAATACATACATATAGCCCCCACTCAGAGGACGTCAAGAAAGGCTTGAGAGTAAAGATGAGTTTTTAGTCTCGACTTAAAGGAGTCGATGGAGGGGGCGGTTCTGATGGGAAGACGGATGCTGCTCCACAGTCTAGGAGCTGCAACTGCAAAGGCGCGGTCACCCCTAAGCTTATACCTAGCCCGTGGAATGTTCAGTAACCCCAAGTCGGCCGTTCTGAGGGACCTGGAGGTGGTGTGGTGGTTAAGCAGACTTTTGATGTAGGTGGGGGCATGCCTGTTAAGGGCTTTGTAAACATAAAGAAGGATCTTGAAATTTAATCGGAACCGCACAGGGAGCCAGTGGAGAGAGGCCAGGATCGGGGTGATGTGGTCCTTTTTTCGGGTGCCCGTCAGGAGTCTCGCTGCAGCGTTTTGGACCTGTTGCAGGCGGGACAGGGAAGATTGGCTGATGCCAGTGTAGAGGGAGTTGCAGTAATCTAGGCGAGAGGAGATAAATGTGTGGATGAACTTTTCAAGGTCATCAAACTGGAGGAATTGTTTTACTTTAGCTATCGTCCAAAACTGGAAGAAGCTAACTTTTACCACGGCATTGACTTGTTTGTCAAATTTCAATGCTGAGTCAAATATCATGCCAAGATTTAAACATTTTTATAGCACGAAGCACATCTTGGCATTCAGAAGATCACAGGTTACAGGTGGGGGCGCTGCGAGTCAGCTGCCCTGCCAGCAGTGTGTTCGTTATTTCAACTTGTTTTGTTTTTTTGGTGTGTCTAATGTTAGTTTAGGTGTCTCTTGGTGTGTCTTGTGTGGGGGGTGGTGAGGAGGGGAAAGGGTGAAACTGTTTTCACTCGCCTCCTCCTCGGAGAGGCGACTTTTTCCATGTAGCCTCCCTCGCGGCCTAACAGCATGGATTGGAGCGGCCTTTACCGGAGTCAGGTCCGGAGCATCAGCAACAGGCTAAGGGTGGACCTTCCATCGCGGAGCGGGCGAACCCTTGCCGGGGGTCGCCAGAGAGGAGTGCTCCGATCGCTGGCCTGCTGACTGGCACTGTGGGGGCTGTGGTCCATGGAGCTTCTAGCCGTGGACGTGGCGTGGACTTACCATCGCGGAGTCTGGGATCCCTTGCCGGGATCGCCGGAGAGAGCTCCGACCACCAGCCTGCGGCCTATAACATCCTGATGCCGCGGTCTCCGGTAGGAAGGTGCCGATCCAGGACCTCCAAGCCGCGGAGTGAGTTTGACCATCCCGATGTCGGTGTTTACATCGTCCCGATGAGAGGGCCTGTACATTCGGCCATCCATAGCGGCGACTATGGAGGGTTTATGGCCCCGACCACGAAAGAACAAAGGAGGAGGACTGGCTGAACTTTGTTGCCTTCCACCAAAAGTGAAGAATGCTGTGGTGAATGTTTGTGTGAAATTTTATTGTGTATTGTGTGTTCTTTTAAGTGTATCGCTGCATGGCAAATTCATTTCACTGCACCTTTGGTTGCATGTGATGAATAAAATTGACTTTGACTTTGACTTTTGACAAGTACAGGAGAACATGATTCTTCTAATTGCCTGCTGGCAGAGTCCTGCAAGCAGGCACAGAATGAGGATATCCAGCTTCCTGATTGTGCATTTGCGTTACAATGTGCACACCATTTGCGAATAAAAGATCTATACCACAACCGCAAATATTCTCACTAGCTGAATTTGCAGCTGATGTGCAATCATACCTACCCTGCCATGATTATCACTCCCAATATCCAGAGAGTGATCGTAATACAGTAAAGATACAGTAAAAGGTGTTTGGTACATTCTGGAATTGATAGGTGTTGGTTAATTAAGGATGCTGGTTAATTCATCACCTGATTGTTCCATCTGCACAGTCCATGTCTGCCTGGGCACTTCCCCATCACTGTCCAAATATCAACCTGGGAAGCTACCACAGCACCTTTCTCAAATGTACCCAAATGCTGCAGGGGAAGCTCCATTTGCTTTAGTATCCTACTAACACCCATTGGAGAGAACCAACTTTTTATCATCTCTCTGAAGAAAAAGTCATGAGCAACTACCTACACTGCAAGATCTTTAAGATATCTTGGCAAGACTATCAGAGACTTCCTGTCACTTTCACAATGCATAGTGTTCATAAGGTCAAGGAACAGAATTAGGCCATTCAGCCCATCAAATCTACTCTGCCATTCAATCATGGCTGATCTCTTTCCCTCTCAACCACATTCTCTTGAGTACTCCCCATAACCTCTGACACCCCTACTAATCAAGAATCTGTCAATCTCTGCTTTAATAGTATTGATTGACTTGGCCTGCAATTCAACATCCTTAGGTTTCAGTCCACAATACATCACATGAACATGTAGGCGTAGGTGAAGGCATGGTAAGTATAAGATGAAGACTACTGAAGCTAAGTTGGTGATTTCCCTTATCTCTTTAGTACATACAGTGCATTCAGAAAGTATTCAGACCCCCTTACCATTTCCACATTTTGTTACATTATAGCCTTATTCTAAAATGGATTAAATTCATTTTTTTAATCATCAATCTACACACAATATCCCATAATAAAAAAACAAAAACAGGTGTTTAGAAATTTTGCAAATTAAAATGAAATAACTGAAATATCACATTTACATAAGTATTCAGACCCTTTGTTATGACACTCAAAATTGAGCTTAGGTGCATCCTGTTTCCATTGATTATACTTGAGATGTTTCTACAACTTGATTTGAGTCCACCGGTGGTAAATTCAATTAATTGTACATGATTTGGAAAGGCACACCCCTGTCTATATAAGATCCCACAGTTGACAGTGCATGTCAGAGCAAAGACCAAGCCATGAAGACGAAGGAATTGTCCGTAGACCTCCGAGATAGGATTGTGTCAAGACACAGATCTGGGGAAGGTTATAAAACAATTTCTGCAGCATTGCAGGATCCAAAGACCACAGTGGCCTCCGTCATCCTCAAATGGAAGAACTTTGGAACCACCAGGAGTCCTCATAGAGCTGCCACCCGGCCAAACTGAGCAATCGGGGGAGAAGGGCCTTGGTCAGGGAGGTGATCAAGAACCCGATGGTAGCTCTGACAGAGCTCCAGAGTTCCTCTGTGGAGATGGGCGAACCTTCCAGAAGGACAATTTTACTTCGGAGTCACGTGAGTGACTACGTGAAGAACCCGCCTCACGCTGGCAACGGCATGACGTCAACGCTGACGGCGCGAGGAGGAGCTGCAGTAAGGAGCAGCTCCTCGGCAGCGGTCGGAACGGCCCGCAGGTAAGTGCAGTTAGACCGGGGCGTTTTTTAGGTTACGCTGGGTGGCTCCAGCAAACGAAACCAAAAGTAAAATTTAGAGCCACGTTAACGTGCTGATTGAGCACTGATTATTAAAGAAAAATGGAGAAATCGGGAAAAGAAGTTTTCGCGGGCAAAAAGATGTTTCCCGGGGTGAAAGTAAAAAAATACGGGACGCGAAGTTAGTGCGGACCCGGTTCCGATACCGTTGGCCGCCGATTTACCCGATAGTGAGTTTCCAGATTCTCCAGAAATAATAACCACGGAGGAAAATGTTCCTAAAAAAATGCAAAAAGAAATCTGAGAGGCCCGTGGTTTCTGATGACTCTGATATTGAAAGACCTCCAGACAATAAAACTATGTGGCTAAAAATGGAGCATATGGAGAAAGTTCTCCAAACAATAATGAGACAAGGGTCAGAGTACCCAGATGAATCCCAAAAAATCCCTGAGGGGTTTGAATATGATGAATATGGCTGTGGGCCAAGTTGGGAATATGATACTCCGGACCCAGGATTTGGGCTGGAAGAAGTCTCATGGGATGATATCCCAATTGATTTAGGGCTGTAGAAGGCAGACCCTGCTGGTGGCTATATGGCTTTTGAAAGCACACCACAAAGTAAAAAAGAAAAGGCCTAATGTGCCTGGGATAGCACAAGATTTTGCTATACCTGAAGGAAGTGGTGAGGCTATGGAAGAAATCCTAGCTGCAAACATAAATTATATGGTATCTCACCAACTTCACAATTCTGTGATGAATGAAACATCAGAATTATATAAAGCTCCAAGAAATTGTGCCTCATTGGAAGTACCTACGGTGAATCCGATGATATGGACGTCTATGACTCCAAGTATGAGAGCCCTAGAAGTGAAGTTTCAAAAGGTGCTCAAATTAATTTCTGCTGCCATTACGGCCTATGGCAGGCAAATGGAGAATCTGGAAATGGAAAAGATTCAAAAGGATACTTTGGGCTTATTATGTAATTCATTCTATGAAATTAATTGCATGAGGAAAATGGCGATTCGGCCCATATTTCACCCTAGATTTGCAAGCCTGTGTCAAGAAAGTGGAGTTCAAGCTCCTGGGTATTTGTTTGGAGAAAATCTGCCGAAACAGCTGAAAGAGTTGGATGAAGAAGCTAAATATTTTAGCAATGTTAAACCTTTTGTTTTTGGGACAAAGAAGGGTTTTTCGACCCGAAGGGGTTTCGATTTCCGTTATAGAAGCAGAAGTTTGTCACGAAAATACTATCGTGCTGTGCAGGCAAGTGCTTCCCGTATTCGGGAAGAAGGAGACCACCACGCTCATACGGAGAGGTATTAAAGACTTATATACTTAAAGAAACTGTGGATGACTCTCCAGTTGGAGGGAGATTGCAAAAATTTTTATAATGCCTGGCTTAACATTACTTCTGATCGATATGTATTACAAGCAGTTTTCGGGAGCCATTATTATTTTTAAAGAAGGGGTTATCCTCCTGTACAGATAGACCTGCTTATGCTTATGTGTTTTATCTGCAGAGGAAAGAATGGAGATTAATGTGGGAAATTGACAAATTATCTGGAAAAGGCGTAATTGAAAAGACTTATGAACATAAGCATCAATTTGTCTCTAATATATTTCGAAGAGATAAAAAAGATGGTGGTTGCAGAATTATTCTGGACCTTACAGATCTGAATAAGTTTGTAGAATACAAACATTTTAAGATGGAGACATTCAGTACTGCAAAATATCTTATCTCAGCAGGGTGTTATATGGCTAAGATTGATTTGAAGGATGCCTATTTATTCTGTAGCAATTCATCAATGCTTCAGGAGGTATTTAAAATTTAATTGGCTGGGACATTATGGCAGTTTAAAGCTTTACCAAATGGATTGAGTTCGGCTCCTAGACTCTTTACAAAACTGTTGAAACCAGTTTTAGCCCATTAAGAGCACAGAAACACATTGTTATGGCTTATCTGGATGATATTCTGATCATTAGTGATACTCAAGAGTCAGCTGAGCACTCAGTTTCAGTTACTAAAGCTTTGTTTGAAAAGCTAGGGGTTTTGATTCATCCAATTAAGTCCCAGCGGCAGCCAGCACAATCAATTAACTTTTTGGGTTTGTAATTAACTCAGTGACTATGTTAGTTACTTTGCCAAAGAGAAGGCCAATGACATCTTGATGACTTGTATTACCTCATTCACAAACCTTATCCCTCCATCCGAGAAGTGGCGAAAACCATTGGAAACTGGTAGCAGCATTTCCGCAGTGGAATTTGGTCCATTACATTATCAAAATCTTCAAAGGGACAAAATAAGGGCTCTTAAAGAGAAGGCAGGTCACTTTGACAGGCCTATGCAATTAACAAAAGAAGCCGTGTTGGAATTACAATGGTGGGTTTAAAATGTCCCACAAGCTGCTAAGAATATCATGATTAAACAACCTGAAATGGTTTTATACAAACGGATGCTAGTGCTCTCGGATGGGGGTCTACAGATTCGTCCTCCAGTTGTGGAGGTAGATGGAAAGCTCAAGAAGAAGCGTTTCTTCAAGTTTATGGTATTAACTATTTGGAGTTATTGGGTGCTTTTTATGGACTTAAAGCATATTGTTGTGCTAAACAAGGTCTACATGTGTTAATACAGTTAGACAATAAAACGGCTGTTGCATACATTAATCACATGGGGGGAGTTAGGTCAGTATCATGTGATTGTCTGGCCAATGAGATATGGCAATGGTGTATTGGTCGCCAATATGGATTTCAGCAAGCTACATTCCGGGTAAGGACAATGTGGGTAGCAGATGAAAGGTCCAGGATTTTTAAAGATAATACGGAATGGATGCTTAAGCCAGCAATATTTAAGAATATTGTAAACCAATTTGGGTTGCCAGAAATAGATTTGTTTGCATCTAGGCTTAATCATCAGTTGCCTACTTATGTGTCTTGGGAACACGATCCAGATGCAGTAGCAGTAGATGCTTTTTCATTACACTGGGGGAAAGATGTTCTTTTATGCTTTTCCACCATTTGCTTTGATTCAGAGATGCCTGAAGAAGATAGAACAAGATTCTGCTTCTGGATTGTTGGTAGTTCCAAATTGGCCAACTCAACCTTGGTTCCCAGTAATGCTGAATATGATTAAAGAACCATATATGTCGATTCCTAACTGTAGTGATATCTTGACTAATCCGGTAACTAAAGAGATTTAACCCATTTGTATGCATATATGAATTTGTTAATCTGCAGGTTGTGACCAGACCACTACAGGAGCTGGGATTGTCGGACCAAACTATGGAAGTTATGGTTGCATCATGGCGCAATAGCACACAAAAGCAATATATGACACATATTAAGAAATGGGAAGACTGTTGCACACAGTCAAATATTTCTTATGATACTGTAAATATTGCAAATGTTTTGGAATTCCTTGCCAATTTGCATTTTCAGCAACATTTAAGTTACAGTGCCATTAACACTGCACGCAGTGCCTTGTCGTCCTATTTAGGGCTTATGACTGATCAGAGATCAATTGGGTCGCATCCATTAATATCTAGATTCATGAAAGGAATCTTTAATATTAATCCACCCAAACCAAGATACACAGAGATTTGGGATGTGAGCATTGTACTTACGCTACTTAGACAATGGACTCCAATTGAAGGGTTGACATTGGAAAGATTGACATTGAAATTAGTCATGTTAATGTCACTGGTCTCAGCTCAAAGAGTGCAAACTTTAACAAATGTTGCGTTTAGACTGTATGCATGTGACTACAGATAATGTTGTGTTCTATGTTTACGAGTTGATCAAACAAAGCAGACCAGGGAGATCTGGAACAAAGGTAACCTTTCAAGCTTATCATATTGATCCTACTTTGTGTGTGGTTAAACATTTGAACGAATATATTAAAGTTACTGACACCCTTAGAGGAAATGAAAAAGCGTTAATGGTTACGCACTAAAAAACCACACACAAAAGCTTCAGTTGAGTAGACACTGATGTGTTCAAATCTCACTCCACCAGGGGCGGCAGCTACGTCCGCGGCGAAGGGGTGGGACGTTACCTCTCGAGCATATTTTAAAAGTCGCAGGGTGGAGTAAAGAAGAAACTTTTTTCAAAGTTCTACAATAAACCTGTTCACACTATGACAAGCTTTGGACACGCGGTGTTGGGAGCACTATAATCACCTGCTTTGTTTACTATTAATTGCTATAATCAATGGTGTAGTCACTTCTATCTTTTATCACTTGTAATCATTTTCCCTCAGATATAAGGAGGGTTATTATATGGTCTTTAAACCATTAAAAAGTTAATTGTGAAATGATCTAACATTAGTCTGGTTTCTCATGTATGTGTTTACTTAGCCGGACTGTCGTACGGATTGATTCTACGACATAAAAAACACAGAAAGCTTTAAAATCTTCACGTAGTCACTCACGTGACTCCGAAGTAAAATAGTAAGATTAAACAAGAACTTGCCAGTTCGAAGTTTGATCGTTATTTTATGAGGAGTTACGATGAGGGATTACGTGCCCTCCGATCCCACCCTCATAAAATAAATGATCAAATGGTAGTTCTAAGTCTTTTATGAGCCTTACTATGTTACTCCGGCTTTTGGTGTTCTGTGTTTTTCATGCCGCTGCTTTGAAGTATGCCGTTGCCAGCTTGAGGCGGGTTCTTCACGTAATCCCTCATCTTAACTCCTCATAAAATAACGATCAAACTTCGAACTGGCAAGTTCTTGTTTAATCTTACTATTATATCTGCAGCACTCCACCAATCAGACCTTTATGGTAGAGTGGCCAGACGGAAGCCACTCCGCAGTAAAAGGCACATGACAGCCCGCTTGGAGTTTGCCAAAAGGCACCTAAACAAGATTCTCTGGACTGATGAAACCAAGATTGAACTCTTTGGCCTGAATGCCAATCGTCATGTGTGGAGGAAACCAGGCACCGCTCATCACCTGGCCAATAACATATCTACAGTGAAGCATGATGGTGGCAGCATCATGCTGTGGGGATGTTTTTCAGCGGCACGAACTGGGAGACTAGTCAGGATCGAGGGAGAGATGAACGGAGCAAAATACAGAGAGGTCCTTGATGAAAACCTGCTCCAGAGCGTTCAGGACTTCAGACTGGGGCACACAGTCAAGACAATGCAGGAGTGTCTTTGTGACAAGTCTATGAATGTCCTTGAGTGGCCCAACCAGAGCCTCGACATGAACCTGACCGAACATCTCTGGAGGGACCTGCAAATAGCTGTGCATCGACGCTCCCCATCTAACCTGACAGAGCTTGAGAGGATCTGCAAAGAATGGGAGAAATTACCCAAATACAGGTGTGCCAAGCTTGTAGCATAATACCCAAGAAAACTTCAGGCTGTAATCACTGCCAAAGGTGCCTCAGCAAAGTACTGAGTAAAGGGTCTGAATACTTATGTGAATGTGATATTTCAGTTATTTCTTTTTAATTACTTTGCAAAAAATTTCTAAGCAGCTGTTTTCGTTCTTTTATTATGGGGTATAGTGTGTAGATTGATGATCAAAAAATGAATTTAATCCATTTTAAAATGGGTAATAATACCGTAACAAAATGTGGAAAAAGTGAAGAGGTCTGAATACTTTCTGAATGCACTGTATATTCCATAATGACTTGAATCTACCAAAGCAGAAAAGAGGTGCCTATAAGGTAGAATGGAAATGTTATCACCTAAATTATTAATCCAGATAATTCTGCATTTCCCATCTGGACAACTATGTTCATTAAAATAGGTAGCCTGGTTGTGGCCATATTACAAATATCAATGATAATCAACCATTTTTGATTGGACAATAATGTTGCTGTACTCTTTATCAGCCTTTATTTGTTGTTATTGATTCGTGTGCCCAGGTGAAACAACTCCCAATAAATAATTGATCAGAATCAATAAAGTGACAAAATCGAGCTATTATACATGATGTACATTTCATGAGCTTGCCTTCCTGGGGAGAAGAAAGGAAAAGGGAAGAGGAGGAGCCCGAGGGCTGAGGGAGAGCAGAGAAGGGGAGGGGACAGCAAGGGCTACCGGAAATTGGTGAATTCAATGTTTATGCCACTAGGGTGCAGACTGCCCAAGTGGAATATGAGGTGCTGTTCCTCCAATTTCCGGTGGTGCTCACTCTGGTCATGGAGGAGGCCCAGGACAGAGAGGTCGGAATTCATAATGGGAGAGGGAGTTGAAGTGCTGAGCCACCAGGATATCAGGTTGGTTAATGCGGACCGAGCGGAGGTGTTCGGCGAAACGATCGCCAAGCCTACGCTTGGTCTCACCGATGTAGATCAGCTGACATCTAGAGCAGCGGATGCAATAGATGAGGTTGGAGGAGATGCAGGTGAACCTCTGTCGCACCTGGATTGACTACTTAGGTCCTTGAATGGAGTCGAGGGGGGAGGTAAAGCGACAGGTGTAGCCCCTCGTGCGGTTGCAAGGGAAAGTGCCCGGGGAGGTGGTGGTGCGGGAGGGAAGGGAAGAATTGACCAAGGAGTTACGGAGGGAGCGGTCTTTGCGGAAAGCAGACGGGGGGAGATGGGAAGATGTGGCGAGTGGTGGGGTCATGTTGGAGGTGCGAAAATGACGATGGACTATTTGTTGTATACGACGGCTAGTGGGGTGAAAGGGGACTAGGGGGGACTCTGCCCTTGTTACGGATGGGGAGAGAGAGCAGTGTTGCGGGGTATGGAAGAGACCCTGGTGAGAGCCTCATCTATGGTAGGGAAGGGAACCCCCATTCCCTGAAGAATTAGGACATTTCCGATGCCCTGGTGTGGAACACCTCATCCTGGAGTGATATTAATGTATAAGATGCAAGAATAGAATGAGCAGGAGAGAAGTAGACGAATGGCCATGAAACAGACCACATTCCAAGAGTAAAATAATAGGCAATAGAATTCTTAGCCAGTCTTTGATTGCTGACAGAGAATTTTCCACTTTATTGATGAGATAGGTGACTCAGAGGAATGTAATAGGCCTGTCCCACTTAGGATATTTTTAGGCGACTGCCGGCAACTGTCATGGTCATAGCAGGTCGCCGAAAAACCAGCAACTGGACCCCGCTTCGACATAAAATTTGAAATAGAATCATTATTCTAATTATACTCATTATTAGAATCATTACTTTAACAACAAAAAAAAACCAAAGTCAGCACAGGCGATAACTTACGTCACCTGGCGACAACCTACGTCACCTGGCGACAACCTACGTTAACTTGACGACAACCTACGTTAACCTGGCGACAACTACCACAGCACCTACGTCAGAAGTCAAGCTACGCTCATTGGCATAAAACCCACTGTCGCCGAATGTCTCCGAAAATTTTTTAACAAGTTGAAAATCCAGTGGCCACCAGAAAGACGCTACGACTCTTTGGGCGACTGAGACTGAGACACGACCATACAGGCGACACCCTGGCGACCATGTGGCGACAGCCTAGTCACCTAAAAAAATGCCTACGTGGGACAGGCCCTTTAATATGCCATGGTCAGAATCAGATAAATCTGTTTCTCTTTTGATCTTTAACCTTTGCTCAAACAATTCAAACAACATTGCTAAAACTGAAGTAGGCTCAGACAGCAACTCTGGAGATCATGGACAGACAATCTTTTGGGTCAGCATCCTTCTTCAAACTGTGATATATGGAGAGAAAGTTAGAAAAGATGTGGGGCCAGGACAAAGCCTGGCAAGTGATAGGTTAATACAGATTACAGTTTTTTATTGACAGATGGGCGGACAAATGCTGGAAATTAACGGAGACAAACGAGGACCAAAGGAGACAAGATAAGGAGTCAGATAAGGAGTGAAGAGTAGTGAAAGGGTGAAATGTCAGAGAGATATAGGTAGAAGGGAATGGGGGAAGGCAGTTGGGATATTGGGAGACATGGGCACACACTAGGGTGGAGGTGTGCTAGCCAGGAGAGGTGGGGGGGTTGGGTAGGGTAAAACAGAGCAAAGAATCCTAAAATTGGATACTTCAATGTTCAATGTAAAATCTGGGAAGATAGAACTAGCAAAACTAGTAAAAGTCAGAAAATGATTTCATAGCTAGGTCATGACAAAAAGTACAAAATCGGCACGTAAGCTTATTATAAACTAAAATAATCTAACCAGTGATTGCTACAGTTACAATGGCTTGCAAAAGTTTTCATGCCCCTTGAACTTTTCCACATTTTGTCACGTTACAACCAAAAACGTAAATGTATTTTATTGGGATCTTACGTGGCGCACAATTTTGAAGTGGAAGGAAAATGATACATGGTTTTCAAATATTTTTACAAATAAAAAACTGAAAAGTGTGGCGTGCAAAAGTATTCAGCCCCCTTTACTCTGATACCACTAAATAAAATCCAGTGCAACCAATTGCCTTCAGAAGTCACCTAATTAGTAAATAGAGTCCACTTGTGTGTAATCTAATCTCAGTATAAATACAGCTGTTCTGTGAAGGCCTCAGAGGTTTGTTAGAGAATATTAGTGACCAAACAGCATCATGAAGCCCAAGGAACGCACCAGACAGGTCAGGGATAAAGTTGTGGAGAAGTTTAAAGCAGGATTAGGTTATAAAAAAATATCCCAAGCTTTGATCATCTAACGGAGCACTGTTCAATCCATCATCCGAAAATGGAAAGCGTATGGCAAAACTGCAAACCTACCAAGATATGGCCGTCCACCTAAACTGACCGGCCGGGCAAGGAGAGCATTGATCAGAGAAGCAGCCAAGAGGCCCATGGTAACTCTGGAGGAGCTGCAGAGATCCACAGCTCAGGTGGGAGAACCTGTCCACAGGACAACTATTAGTCGTGCACTCCACAAATCGGGCCTTTATGGAAGAGTGGCAAGAAGAAAGCCATTGTTGAAACAAAGCCATAAGAAGTCCCGTTTGCAGTTTGCCACAAGCCATGTGGGGGGGACAGCAAACATGTGGAGGAAGGTGCTCTGGTCTGATGAGACCAAAATTGAAGTTTTTGGCCTAAATGCAAAACGCTATGTGTGGCGGAAAATACTTTTGCACGCCACACTTTTCAGTTTTTTATTAGTAATAACATTTGGAAACCATGTATCATTTTCCTTCCACTTCGCACCACTTTGTGTTGGTCTATCACATAAATCCCAATAAAATACATTTACGTTTGTGGTTGTAACGTGACAAATGTGGAAAAGTTCAAGGGGTATGAAAACTTTTGCAAGGCACTGTACATCTGTACAAAGGGAGGTAACCTTAATAATGAACTGTCCTGAATTCCAGTTGATCCCTTTGCAGTTGGTGTCATTTGTAAATTATATATTTAATACAAAAACAATATCCCCGCTTAAAAACAATCCTCCATCATCTTTTTAATTACAATCCCATAGAAAAGGTCAGCATGATATTCATTTTAAATAACATAGCTTTTGCTTTTAATTGTACATTGTTTACATTTTCAATAAATAACATCCTGGCTGAAAGGTACCTGGCATTAATTTGTATAAGTTACTGAGTATTTTTATATATTTCATAGAGCCTCCCTTCCCCTTTTGTTTCTTTTTCGAAAGCTTTCTTGGACTATTCTTTAGAACCAATTGATTAAAGGCGACCAACAATAGCTGTGTCTGGCAGAGAATGAAGCCAAGAATGAAAATATCTTGTTCTGCTTGAGAGTAATTAAGAATCTCCCTAATAATGGGAGCAGAATTCTAAAGCAAAACTTCAACAAAGTTAAAACCTGGTGAATGACATTGGGTCATGGAGTAAATCTGTATGATGAACTCAGTGTGGGGAACTTGTGGGGGGGGGGGGGGGGGGGAGAACAAAAGAAGGAGCCGGCATGCTTTGTAACTTTGTCAGCACCGTAGGTGGCTGTTATTTGTATACATTGGGTGTGCAAGCAAAGAATTTCACTGTGCCAAGTCACATGTGACAATAAAGTATTCTATTCTATTCCTAGACTCCTAGTCAGGCCATGGGTGTGCTGTCCCTCACCTCCAATGGCCATCTTTCAGCCTCAGTGCCCCGACTCACCTCCCACAGACAACCCAGAATGCCTTTGAGTGCCTCTGAGCAGACGGGAGGTAAGCATCCAGCCCGTTCACCGGCATTGTCCTTTTCCTCCGTCCACCACTGCCATCTTGTGTTCCCATTTTCATGGAAATTTATACTTGTAGGCCAAGGTCTCTCTGTTCAACAATGCTTCCCAGGGTCCTGCCATTCACTGTGTATGTCCTGCCCTGGTTGATTCTTGATGCAGTTGAAAATGTGTTTAACATGATGAAGAAACAAGATATCTTAATACCTTATCTACAGCTAACTTTATTTTAAATTACTGAACATGACTTAAAATCATACTGAGCCATTTACTACTTTCAATCAATGCACACGCTTTGCTTTGTGAATAAATTAAAAAGTCAGAAGAATGTGTACACTGGTCTATCATCTAAAAAGAAACACAATTGGCAGGAACATACCATGCTTATTAATTTATTCGGAAACCATCACCAGTTTTGTAAGCAGGATCCGCTTTAAGATGTCTTTAAAACAGTTTAAGGAAAACCATAGGAAATTCAAGCTTACCTGGATATAATCTCAACACATTTACCTATTATACGTCTGATTAATTTTGTAACATTTGCACCACGCAACCAGTGTAACCTAATGTAACCTCTATATCTGTTTTCAAATGGATAAGGGCAAAAGAATGAGAAATAATAAACTACCTAATTTATGATGGCAAAATATTTAATATTGGCTACAAGGTAACTAATATCATGTCCAAACAAAAACCATGGGTAAGGAGTTATACATTTTAAGATAGTTTTAGAATGGGTAGCAATTTACTTGGAACAGGTTAAACAATACAGCCGCTAAAAGGAAGCCACTGAGTGTGGTTCTCAACATTACTGTTCAGTTCTAAACCAGAAAACAAACGTAGAAATGGAAATATTTAGTTGTAAACCAGAAAAAAAATAAACAAGTTGTGTGCCGCAGTTGCAAGTTTAGAAGGTAGCTTTCATAAATCATATTAACAACGCATTCTACTAAAAGCAAAACGTTGCCACGTGTTATATTCAGCTTTGTTTGTCAACAAAAAGCAACATTATATGTTTCAAAACACAAGGGCAGCACAGTGGTACAGCAGTTAATACTGCTGCCTCACAGCTCCAGAGACCTGGGTTCAATCCTAATCTTGGGTGCTGCCTGTGTGGAGTTTGCATGTTCTCCCTGTGATCATGCGGATTTCCCATTGGTGCTCTGATTTTTCTCCCACATACCAAAGATATGCCAGTTGGTAGATTATTCAATGCTGTAAATTATTCATAGCGTTGGCAGGGGACAGGAGAATCAGAGCAGAAGGCATTGATGGGCACATGAGAACAAAAATTAGATCACTTGATAGTCAGTGCAGAATGTTGGTCCGGAGAGCTGCCTTCTGTGCTATTTGATTCCATAACAATTCAAATATTTTTACTGTATTATTACGCAGCATTGAAGCATAGATTTACATTCTAAAACATTAGGATTTAAATATCAGCAAAAAATTAAAGTAGCCTCACATTGCTCTCAATGAAACTAGACTTTAGGTGGAATAGTGAGGGTATTGGGCAATAACTGAATATTTAGCACATAACAAAGATGAGCTAAACTCTTTGGCATAACATATAGTTAAAGTTTCAATCTCAGCAACATGAATCCAATGCCTGTGCTCCAGGAGGTAAACAATCTTATTAACTTGATAGATTGCACAATAAAGTAGCTGCTTGGTAAGAGCAAATCTTCAAGTTGATTTGTTTACTGGTCACAATTTAATTACTGCAAAATGAATTATTGAGAGCCCCCAAAGATAAAGGGATTTGCACAATAATAAACATTCATTTGTCTGTAACAACATCTATTTATTAGAATTGCTTTCTCCTTTTAATAAGAGTACTCTGACACATACTCCGTCTTGTCAATATTTTCAGCTCAATTTTATAGATCTAGCAGTTAAATACATGGACAACAGCAACCTTGTTTTGGCACAAAACATCAAATAAACTAATTACATTATTTACGCATTACGGAAAAAACACACCATACATTAAATAGGCATTTTAAGCAGAAAAGCAACTTAAGGTACTCCATACATATACACGTAGAATGCAAAAATGTAGCCTAAAACAGATCATGTTAAGATGTGCGTCTCTGGTGAGCCTAAATAAAAGAAAATTGTGGAAATACATGGCTGGGTTTGCCACAGTGGAGAGAACAGATGCCTTTACATTTTTTCATGCTAAACCTGCTTCACAATGATGTCTGACAAAAAAAAAGAAGGAAATAAAAGCAAACATTGGAATGACAAGAACAATTTATACATTAAGGATGTGTTAATTGGCTTATGTTGGCTGAGTTGCAGGGAGATAGGCATTGTTGTGTCCCATATCTGACTTCAGTGACAAGAGATCCAATCACTTTGATCGAGATCTCATTTGGCAAGGAAAAAACAATAAAAAATATGGGAACCATAATATAAACACATAATGCAACCTAATGGACTTAAGAAATACACAGCATCTTTCTATGTACAATACCTACGCAAAACAGGTAACATAGTGATGTAACCAACAACTCTGGAATATACAGTGGCTTGCAAAAGTATTCATACCCCTTAAACTTTTCCACATTTTGTCACGTTACAACCACAAACGTAAATGTATTTTGTTGGGATTTTATGTGATAGACCAACACAAAGTGGTGCATAATTGTGAAGTGGAAGGAAAATGATACATGGTTTCCAAATTTTATTACAAATAAAAAACTGAAAAGTGTGGCGTGCAAAAGTATTCAGCCCCCCAGAGTCAATACTTTGTAGAACCACCTTTCGCTGCAATTACAGCTGCAAGTCTTTTGGGGTATGTCTCTACCAGCTTTCCACATCTAGAGACTGACATTTTTGCCCATTCTTCTTTGCAAAATAGCTCAAGCTCAGTCAGATTGGATGGAGAGCATCTGTGAACAGCAATTTTCAAGTCTTGCCAGAGATTCTCAATTGGATTTAGATCTGGACTTTGACTGGGCCATTCTAACACATGAATATGCTTTGATCTGAACCATTCCATTGTAGCTCTGGCTGTATGTTTAGGGTTGTTGTCCTGCTGGAAGGTGAACCTCTGCCCCAGTCTCAAGTCTTTTGCAGACTCTAACAGGTTTTCTTCCAAGATTGCCCTGTATTTGGCTCTATCCATCTTCCCATCAACTCTGACCAGCTTCCCTGTCCCTGCTGAGGAAAAGCATCCCCACAACATGATGCTGCCACCACCATGTTTCACAGTGGGGATGGTATGTTCAGGGTGATGTACAGTGTTAGTTTTACGCCACACATAGCGTTTTGCATTTAAGCCAAAAACTTCAATTTTGGTCTCATCAGACCAGAGCACCTTCCTCCACATGTTTGCTGTGTCCCCCACATGGCTTGTGGCAAACTGCAAATGGGACTTCTTATGGCTTTGTTTCAACAATGGCTTTCTTCTTGCCACTCTTCCATAAAGACCTGATTTGTGGAGTGCACAACTAATAGTTGTCCTGTGGACAGATTCTCCCACCTGAGCTGTGGATCTCTGCAGCACCTCCAGAGTTACCATGGGCCGCTTGACTGCTTCTCTGATCAATGCTCTCCTTGCCCAGCCTGTCAGTTTAAGTGGATGGCCATGTCTTGGTAGGTTTGCAGTTGTGCCATACCCTTTCCATTTTCGGATGAAGGATTGAACAGTGCTCCATGAGATGTTCAAAGCTTGGGATATTTTTTCTTAACCTAACCTTGCTTTAAACTTCTCCACAACTTTATCCCTGACCTGTCTGGTGTGTTCCTTGGGCTTCATGATACTGTTTGTTCACTAATGTTCTCTAACAAACCTCTGAGGACTTCACAGAACATCTGTATTTATACTGAGATTAGTTTACACTCAAGTGGACTCTATTTACTAATTAGGTGACTTCTGAAGGCAATTGGTTGCACTGGATTTTATTTAGAGTAAAGAGTAAAGGGGGCTGAATACTTTTGCACGCCACACCTTTCAGTTTTTTATTTGTAAAAAAATTTGAAAACCATGTATCATTTTCCTTCCACTTCACAATTATGCGCCACTTTGTGTTGGTCTCTCACATAAAATCCCAATAAAATACATTTACGATTGTGGTTGTAACGTGACAAAATATGGAAAAGTTCAAGGGGTATGAAAACTTTTGCAAGCCACTGTACATGTTACAGTGCATTAGCCAACATTTTCCTTGAATAAAGCATGATTGGAGAATAAGTAACTGGACTAGAAGAAGAATGGGGATAGGGGGTGGATATGACTCTCAACACGATGCTACATAAAGTGTCCACATAACAATCCTCCAAAATGAACCTCAAGAAAGAAATACTTGAGGTGGCTACGCTCCATTACGGGTGTCCTTGCTGAACCTGTCATATGCAGCATTTACCATTATGACATTGCAACAAACTGAGGACTATAATGACAGTGGATGTCACCCTGGGCAAGCACTTCTAATGGTTGGTCCTTCTCGGAAGAAGGTGAAAACATCTTTAGGTTAGTTTAGTTTATTGTCCCATGTACTGAGGTACAGTGAAAAACCTTGTTGTGTGCTATCCAATAGCAATGTTATAAAATTTTGAGATTTAAAAAATCAAGTCTGCAATTTATCCCATCAGATAAAGCATAAAAAGAAGTTTAATTTGACACCTAATTCACTTTCATATCTTCAGTATTAAAAAAATTATGGCCATTTTCATACTTGGAAATTAGTAACTTGTTTCCTATTGCTTTTCTATTGACTTAACACAAAAGTTGTGATCGAGGACAGTCAAAAGCCCATAACTTTCTTAAAAATTAAGAGAACTGAAAGAAATGTTCAGTTATTATAGATTGAAGCATTCTGAAACAAATATGAAACAATCTTACTTGGATGATCTGAAATTAAAGCATATAATTAGTTAACCCCAATTGTTACGTTGATTGTCATTAATTTATAGGCCAAATTGCAAATTACAAATCAGCTTGCGAGTGGGATTTTCTGGATATGATGGGATTGGAATGTTGCGGTAGAACTAAATAATTTTGATTTTACTGCAGCGATCTTTGCACACCGCTCTACATATCAAAGTTGGTGAGGTAGTTAGTGGTTCAGCACTCTTCGTTGAGATAACAGCTTGTAATCTAGAGGTGTGCATTTTCACACTTCTATTCCTTTTGCCTCATGGGAGAGAGAATTGAAAGTGGCAAGGGTGTGACTCGTCCTTAATTATGCTGCTGGCCTTGCCTTGGCAACGAGAGGTATAAATGGAATCATTAGAAGGGAGGTTGGTTTGTGTGATGATCTGGGGTGCTTCCACAATTCGCTGCAATAAGCGAATTCGGTATTCTGAAAAGCGCAAGGAATCATGGGATTTGTCAAAGATCACTGGCTATAAAGAAAAAAACAACGAAGCGCTGGCTGCATAAACTGTATGTAAATTCTTATCTTTATTCATGATTTATGTGTAAAAATGTGTAAAATGTATTTATGTGTAAAAATATATTTAATCTGAGGAACGGGGGTGCCAGGTAGCGGTGCTGGAGCTGTGGCGGCCCACAGGTCCACAGCCAGCACGGAGAAGAAGCACCGCCCCGCCGGGCCAACCGACAGCCCCAGACCGACAGGACAGCGGAATTCTCCTGCAGACACCTGCCCAATAAAAGCCTCTCTCCCGTACCACAGTCCCTGCCTCCTCTCTCCTGTCATCTATCCCTTTGATGGCCACTCCTTTGCGGGAACCACTGCTCAGCGATTCCCGTCACTGCACTGTTGCACCGCTGCACCGACTGAGGCCGGAGCTCCGGGTCTGGGGAGAATCGCACCTGCCCTCCCCCACAGTGAGTGGAATCCGTCGTCATCATCACAGGTCACAGAACGGGCTTGGCGGGCCAGTGACCGTCGGTTGCGCCTCTCACCTTATCCAGGAGATGTCAGTTGGGCCCCTCGGCACTGGAGTTGCGATTCTCCCAGACCCGGAGCTCCGGCCTCAGTCGGTGCAGTGATGGAAATCGTTGAGCAGCGGTTCCTGCAAAGGAGCGGCGGTCAACGGGATAGATCGTAGGAGGGAGGAGGCAGGGACTGGGGAATGGGAGAGGGGCTTTTCTCCCCACATCGGCTGCAAGTCTGGGGCTGCCATCGGACAGGAACGGGCAGGTCTAGCCGCCCTTCTGCATGGACCAGTGGAGAAGGGAGAACTAGTGTCACTAAATCCAGTAGCAATTCAACAGCGCTTGCAGCGCGGGAGACCCGGTTCAATCCAATGTATATCCACAGTGGCCAATGACCTGGGCATGTGCAGTCAGAATACCGAACTTGCTTATTTCTTGCGGTCTTGTTGTTCCCAAACCAAGCTGTGATGTTCCTGATAAAATGCTTTATATGGTGCATCTGTAAAAGTTGAGAGTTGTAGGGGACATACCAAACTTCCTAAGCATTCGAAGGAAGTAAGAGGCGTTGGTGTGCTTTCTTGGTCGTTGCTTAAATATGGGTCGTCCATGCTGCTCTCAAGTTGTTGGTGATATTAACTCCTCGCAATTTGAAGTTTTCAATTATCTCTACTTCGACACCATCAATACAAATTGGGGTATGTTTACAGCTTTGCTTCCTGAAGCCGATCACTATCTCCTTTGTCTGCAACATCTCAAAGTTTATTGAATCTTATCTCCTATATACAACACTGGCATTGATTGTATACAACACTCGCGTTGATTACATTCCATTCTTTTCGACCGTACAGCAGCAGGAAAAGCACATAGTCTTCTCTTTGGCTCAAGGCACCATTGATTGCACAATTCAGATATCAAATTAGAAATACATTACAACTGAGAAGAGTTTCTTCTGCCTGGGTGTTGTAGATTGTGACCATATATAGTGCATCATACCTGGTATACCATCAGTAACCATATAACATGTAACCATATAACAATTACAGCACGGAAACAGGCTCTCTCGGCCCTTCCGGTCCGTCCCGACCATTTATTTTCCCCTAGTCCCATCTACTTGCACTCAGACCATACCCCTCCATTCCCTTCACGTCCATATACCTATCCACTTTACTTTTAAATGTTAAAATCGATCCTGCCTCCACCACTTCTGCTGGAAGCTAATTCCACACAGCCACCACTCTCTGAGTAAAGCTCTGAGTAAAGAAGTTTCCCCTCATGTTACCCCTAAACTTCTGTCCCTTAATTCTCATGTCATGCCCTCTTGTTTGAATCTTTTCTACCCTCAATGGGAAAAGCTTATCCACGTCACCTCTGTCTATCCCTTTCATCATTTAAAAGACCTCAATCAAGTCCCCCCTTAACCTTCTACGCTCCAAAGAATAAAGACCTAACTGGTTCAACCTTTCTCTGTAACTTAGTTGTTGGAACCCAGGCAACATTCTAGTAAATCTCCTCTGTACTCTCTCTATTTTGTTGACATCCTTCCTATAATTAGGCGACCAAAATTGTACACCATACTGCAGAATTGGTCTTACCAATGCCTTGTACAATTTTAACATTACTTCCCTACTCCTATATTCAATGCTCTGATTTATAAAGGCCAGCACACCAAAAGCTTTCTTTACCACCCTATCTACATGCGATTCCACCTTCAGGGAACGATGCACAGTTATTCCGAGATCCCTCTGTTCCACAGCATTCCTCAATTCCCTACCATTTACCATGTACGTCCTATTTTGATTTGTCCTGCCAAGATGTAGTACTTCACACTTATCAGCATTAAACTCCATCTGCCATCTTTCAGCCCACTTTTCCAAATGGCCCAAATCTCTCTGTAGACTTTGAAAATCTACTTAATTATCCACAACACCACCTATCTTAGTATCATCTGCATACTTATCCAATTTTCCACCCCATCATCCAGATCATTGATGCACATGACAAACAACAGTGGACCCAACACAGATCCCTGAGGCACCCCACTGGTCACCGGCTTCCAACCTGACAAACAGCCATCCACCATTACTCTCTGACATCTCCCATTCAGCCACTGTTGAATCCATCTTGCTACTCCGCCATTAATACCCAAAGGTTAAACCTTCTTAACCAACCTTCCATGGGGAACCTTGTCAAAGGCCTTACTGAAATCCATATAGACAACTGCTTTACCCTCATCAATTTCCCTAGTAACCTCTTCAAAAAATTCAAGAAGGTTTGTCAAACATGACCTTCCAGGCACAAATCCATGTTGACTGTTCCTGATCAGACCCTGTTTATCCAGATGCTTATATATATTATAAGTATCCTTTCCATTAATTTGCCCACCACTGACGTCAAACTAACAGGTCTATAATTGCTAGGTTTATTCTTTGAAGTAGTCATGCTGCTCTCATTTTGTGCCACCTGCAATTGAGGCATCACACATCTAAGATTAAAAAAAAACAGTCTGCCACATATTGAGGAATAGAAACATAGAAAATAGGTGCAGGAGTAGGCCATTCCATCTTTCGAGTCAGCACTGCTGGAGAATGTGCCTTGCTTATGTACAGCAAAAATACAAAGAGAGGGTACTGTATAGTGCAACCTCCACTAGCATGCAGTGCCAAGTTGATTCTAATGTTGCTACACTGAAAATGACTAATTGGAGACAATACTGATGATAACTCAAAAGACTGCAGATCGGGGCGCCACAGGGGCACAGCGGTATAGGTCCGGGGTTCAATCCTGACTACAGATGCTGTCTGTCCAGAGTTTGTACATTCTCCCTATGAACACATGGGTTTCCTCCAGGTGCTCCGGTTTCTTCTCACATGCCAAAGGCGACAGATTTTTACGTTAATTGGCTTCCGTACGTTGCCCTTAGTGTGTTGGATGTGAAATTGAGATAACATAAAACTAGTGTGTACGGGTGATTGTTGGTCGGCGCGGACTCAGTGGACAGCAGGGTCTATTTTACTTCGGAGTCACGTGAGTGACTACGTGAAGAAGGCCCGCCTGGCGCTGGAACGGCATTACGTCGACGCTGACGGCAGAAGCAGGAAGTTGCAGAGCGCAGCTCCTCGCAGCGGTCGGAACGGACCCGCAGGTAAGTGTAGGGAAAGTGGGGACGTTCTAAAAAAGACGTTACGCTGGTAAAAAACCAGCAGAAAAGTGAAAGTAAAAGTAAAAATCAGAGTCACGCTGGCGTACTGATTTAGCCAGATAAAATGGAAAAGAAAATGGAGAAATCGCAAAGGAAAATTTCGCGGGTAAAAAGATCATCCCGGGGTGAAGCTAAAAATACGGGACAAGAGATTAGTGCGGATCCGGTTCCGATACCGGTGGCCGCTGATTCACCCGTTAGTGAGATTATAATTTCTCCAGAAATACTAACCACGGAGGGAAATGTTCCTAAAAAATGTAAAAAGAAATCCGTGAGGCCCGTGGTTTCTGATAATGACTCTGATAATGAAAGTCCTCCGGATAATAAAACTATGTGGCTAAAAATGGAGCATATGGAGAAAGTACTCCAAAATATTATGAGACAATGGTCACAGTATCCAGAAGTTTCCCAAAAAGACCCTGAGGGGCTTGAATATACAGAATATGGCTGTGCCAAATTGGGAATTTGAAACTCCGGACCCAGGATTCAGGGCGGAGGAAGTCTCATTGGATATAATTCCAAGTGGATCAGGGCTGCAAAAGACAGACCCTGCAAGTGGTGATGTGGATTATGAATGCACACCACAAATAAAAAATAAAAGGCCAGATGTGCCTGGGATAGCAAAAGATTTTGCTATACCTGAAGGAAGTGGTGAGGCTATGGAAGAAAACCTAGCTGCCAACATTAATTATATGGTATCTCACCAACTTCAAGATTCTGTGATGATTGAAACAGCAGAATTATATAAAACACCGGATAATTGTGCCTCATTGGAGGTACCTACGGTTAATCCGTCTATATGGACATCTATGAGCCCAAGCATGAGAGGACAAGAAATGAGATTTCAAAGAATCCTCAAATTAATTTCTGCTGCCATTACGGCTTATGGAAAACAAAGGGAGGGGTTGGAGATGGATACAATTCAAAAAGATACTTTGGGCTTATTATGCAATTCCTTCTATGAAATTAATTGTATGAGAAAGATTGCGATTCGGCCCATATTTCACCCAAGGTTTGCAAGTCTGTGTCGAGCAAGTGGTGTTCAAGCTCCTGGTTATCTGTTTGGAGAAAACCTGCCTAAACAAATAAAAGATATGGATGAAGAAGCTAAATCTATTAGCCACATGAGACCTTTCGTCTTTGGACAAAAAAGGTATTTTTCGCCAAGAAGGGGATTTGATTTTGGAAACAGAGGCAAGAATATGTCAAGGAAATATTATCATCCGACACAGCCTAATGTTTACCCGTATACGGGGAGAAGGAGACCACCACGTTCATATGGAGAGGTACAAAAGATTTATTCTATGTTTAAAGAAACTGTGGACAAATCTCCAGTTGGAGGGAGATTACAAATGTTTTATGATGAATGGCTTACCATCACATCTAATCGGTTTATTTTACAGTTTCAGGAGCTACTATTACATTTAAAGAAGGTGTTAATTCTCCAGTACAGAATAAACCTGCTTATGCTTTCGTGTTTTCTGCAAAGGAAAAGGCAGAAATAAATGGGGAAATTGACAAATTGTTTAAAAAAAGGTGTTATTGAAAAAACTGTTGAACACGAGCATCAATTTGTGTCAAATATATTTCCAAGAGATAAAAAAGATGGTGGTTGCAGAATTATTCTGGACCTTACAAATCTTAATAAATTTGTAGAATACAAACATTTTAAAATGGAAACGTTTAATACTGCAAGACATTTGATATCAGCAGGTTGTTATATGGCTACAATTGATTTAAAGGACGCTTATTATTCTGTATCAATACATCAGTTTTTTCGAAGGTATTTAAAATTTAATTGGCTGGGACAGCTGTGGCAATTCAGAGCTTTACCAAATGGGTTAAGTTCAGCTCCCAGGCTCTTTACAAAGCTGTTGAAACCAGTTTTAGCTCAATTAAGAGCACAAAAACACATCGTTATGGCTTATCTCGATGACATTTTAATCATCAATGACAATCAGGAATCAGCTGAGAAATCAGTTTCAGCAACTAAAGCTTTGTTTGAAAAGTTAGGGTTCTTGATCCATCCAATTAAATCCCAGCTGCAGCCAGCACAGTCAATTAACTATTTGGGGTTTGTAATTAACTCAGTTACTATGTTAGTAACTTTACCAACAGATAAGATTGATGATATTTTGGTGACTTGTAGGGGTCTCATTCACAAACCTTATCCCTCCATCCGAGAAGTAGCAAAGATTATTGGTAAGCTAGTAGCAGCATTTCCTGCAGTGGAATTTGGTCCATTACATTACCAAAACCTTCAAAGGGACAAAATAAGAGCTCTAAAAAAGAGAGCAGGCCATTTTGATAGGCCTATGCAATTAACAAAAGAAGCTTTGTTGAAATTACAATGGTGGATTGAAAATGTCCCACAAGCTGCTAAAAACATTCTGATACAGCAGCCTGAAGTGATTTTACAAACAGATGCTAGCGCTCTCGGATGGGGGGCAACAGATTCATTCTCCAGTTGTGGAGGTAGATGGACTGTCCAAGAGGAAATGTTTCTCCAAACATATGGTATTAACTATTTAGAATTATTGGGTGCTTTTTATGGACTAAAGGCATATTGTTCCACAAAAAAGAATCTACATGTACTAATACAATTAGACAATAAAACAGCTGTTGCATATATTAATCACATGGGCGGAGTCAGATCGGTATCATGTGATTGTCTGGTCAATCAGATATGGCAATGGTGTATTAACCACCAAATTTGGATCTCGCCAAACTACATTCCAGGTAAAGACAATGTGGTGGCAGATAATAGATCAAGGATATTTAAAGATAACACAGAATGGATGCTCAACTCAGTAATTTTCAGTAAAATTGTGACTCGATATGGGTTACCAGACATTGATCTGTTCGCATCAAGACTAAATCATCAGTTGCCTAAATATGTGTCTTGGGAACCAGACCCAGATGCAGTAGCAGTAGATGCTTTTTCATTACACTGGGGGAATATGTTCTTTTATGCTTTTCCACCATTTGCTCTGGTTCAGCAATGTCTGAAGAAAATAGGACAAGACTGCCACAGGATTGTTGGTAATCCCAAATTGGCCGACACAACCTTGGTTCCCATTGATGTTAAACATGATTAAAGAACCATATATGTCAATTCCTAACAGCAGTGATTTATTGATAAAACCAGTAACCAAAGAAATTCATCCATTACATGCTTATATGAATTTGTTAATTTGCAGGTTTTGACCAGACCACTACAGGAGCTTGGATTGTCGGATAGAACTATGGATGTTATAGCTGCATCATGGCGAGATAGCACACAGAGACAATATATGACACATATAAAGAAATGGGAAGGATTTTGCAGACAGTCAAATATATCTTATCATACTGTGAACATTGCAAACGTATTGGAGTTCCTTGCCGAATTGCATTTTGAACAACACTTAAGTTACAGTCCCATTAATAGTGCACGTTATGCCTTATCATCTTATTTAGGACAAATATCTGACCAGAAATCAATTGGATCACATCCATTAATATCCAGATTTATGAAAGGAATCTTTAACAAAAATCCACCCAAACCAAGATATACAGAGATTTGGGATGTTAGCATTGTACTTACTTTACTTAGGCAATGGACTCCAATCGAAGGTTTGTCATTGGAAAGATTAACATTCAAATTAATAATGTTAATGTCATTGGTTTCAGCTCAAAGGGTGCAAACATTACAAATGTTGCGTTTAGACTGTATGCATGTGACTACAGATAACATTGTGTTCTATGTTTACGATCTGATCAAACAAAGCAGACCAGGAAGAACTGGAGCAAAGGTAACCTTTCAAGCTTATCCTATTGATCCAACATTGTGTGTAGTTAGACATTTGAACCAATATATAAAAATTACCAAAACTCTTCGAGGTAATGAAAAAACGTTAATGATTACGCATAAGAAACCACACACAAAAGCTTCAGTACAAACAATCTCAAGGTGGTTAAAACAGGTGTTACTTTTAGCAGGAGTAGACACTGATGTGTTCAAATCACACTCCACCAAGGCAGCAGCTACATCCGCAGCGAAGGTGCAGGACGTACCGCTCGAGCATATTTTAGAAACCGCAGGGTGGAGTAAAGAAGAAACTTTTTCAAAGTTCTACAATAAACCTGTTCACACAATGACAGGCTTTGGACACTTTGGCGGTGTTGGGTTCACTATAGTCACCTGCTTTGTTTCACTATTGATTAATATGATCAATTATGTTATCACTTATATCTTTTATCACTTTGTAATGGTTCCCTCGGGTATAAAGAGGGTTATTATATGTTCTTTTATCATTTAAAATTTATTATGGAAAGAACTAAAACTAGTCTGGTTTTCTCATGTATGTGTTGACCTAGCCGGACTGTCGTATGGAAGAATTCTACGACATGAAAAACGCAGAAAGCTTCAAACTCTTCACGTAGTCACTCACGTGACTCCGAAGTAAAATAGTAAGATTAAACGAGAACTTACCTGTTCGAAGTTTGATCTTTATTTTATGAGGAGTAACGATGAGGGATTACGTGCCCTCCACTCCACACCCTCATAAAATGAATGATCATCTGGTAGTTCTAAATCTATAATGAGCCTTACTATCTTACTCCGGCTATTGTGTTCTGTGTTTTTCATGCCGCTGCTTTGAAGTATGCCGTTCCAGCGCCAGGCGGGCCTTCTTCACGTAATCCCTCATTGTTACTCCTCATAAAATAAAGATCAAACTTCGAACAGGTAAGTTCTCGTTTAATCTTACTATTTCCATAAACTAAAGTTGGCATAGGCCTGGCGTCTGACTGCACCAGCTTTAAAATGTAAAGTTCAGTATCTGCACTGGTTGGCAGAGAGGCTTCAGCGAGGGCACCACTGGAATGGCAGTGGCGGGATTTCAAACACTGTCATACTGTGAAAGAATGGAGGATAGCTGCTCGACAGAGTCACTGCCGCACCTGCAAGTAATATTTTAGCAATCCTATTTCAGCGAAAAGTTAGAGAAACTGAGTTTGTATGGGAGAAATAGAAGACTCCAAGGCAACAGCAACAAATTCTGATGGATGTTAGCTCAGCTGCAATGAACGCTGAGGTAACATTCTCCAGTAGCTCTACTTGTAGACCACCACATCCATGATGGAAATTAAGGATATTCTGGTCTGCATGGAGACCAGGACAAGGTTCATGCTGGACATCTCTGTGTTACTCGATTTTCCATACAGGCTTTCATCTAAGACCACTGCACCAGATTACATCTGTGATCTTTTCCTCCAACTAGCTGGCACCAATTGTATCATTTCTCCCTGCTCAAGATATACAGGATGGCTGATGAAATCCTTTATTAGATTTCCATCATGTGAAATCTCACTCTTAGCCAAACTCTAAATTAAGCTCAATATCAATATTTTAATTGATGTCCCAATGTTAAATGTATTAACTTCATCTTCACTCTTTTCTTGATCTTCTGCCATCTGGTCTGATTACAATTAATGGCCAGAAGGAGGAAGGCACAATGGAAGGTTTATGGTATTGGGCAAGTATCAGTAAAGATGTACATGTATACCAAGTGCAGTTTGTAAAACCGAAGGCACAATGTATTGAGAAGACGTGGGAAGGAGGAACTGATATGAGGTTATGGTCATCTTAGAAACATAGAAATTAGGTGCAGGAGCAGGCCATTCGGCCCTTCGAGCCTGCACCGCCACTCAATATGATCGTGGCTGATCATCCAATTCAGTATCCTGTACCTGCCTTCTCTCCATACCCCCTGATCCCTTCAGCCACAAGGGCCACATCCAACTCCCTCTTAAATATGGCCAATGAACTGGCCTCAACTAATTTCTGTGGCAGAGAATTCCACAGATTCACCACTCTCTGTGTGAAAAACGATTTTCTCATCTCGGTCCTAAAAGACTTCCCCCTTATCCTTAAACTGTGACCGCTTGTCCTGGACTTCCCCACCATCGGGAACAATCTTCCTGCATCTAGCCTGTCCAACCCCTTAAGAATTTTGTAAGTCTCTATGAGATCACCCCTCAATCTTCTAAATTCCAGCGAGTACAATCCAAGTCTATCCAGTCTTTCTTCATATGGAAGTCGTGCCATCCCAGGAATCAGTCTGGTGAACCTTCTCTGTACCCCCTCCATGGCAAGAATGTCTTTCCTCAGATTAGAAGACCAAAACTGTACGCAATACTCCAGGTGTGGCCTCACCAAGACCCTGTACAACTGCAGTAGAACCTCCCTGCTCTTGTACTCAAATCCTTTTGCTATGAATGCCAACATACCATTCGCTTTCTTCACAGCCTGCTGCACCTGCATGCCTACTTTCAATGACTGGTGTACAATGACACCCAGGTCTCGCTGCATCTCCCCTTTTCCTAATCGGTCACCATTCAAATAATAGTCTACCTTCTTGTTTTTGCCACCAAAGTGGATAACCTCACATTTATCCACATTATACTGCATCTGCCATGCATTTGCCCACTCACCCAGTCTATCCAAGTCATCCTGCAGCCTCCTAGCATCCTCCTCACAGCTAACACTGCCCCCCAGCTTCGTGTCATCCGCAAACTTCGAGATGTTGCATTTAATTCCCTCGTCCAATTCATTAATATATATTGTAAATAGCTGGGGTCCCAGCACTGAGCCTTGCGGCACCCCACTAGTCACTGTCTGCCATCCTGAAAAGGACCCGTTCACTCCTACTCTTTGCTTCCTGTCTGCCAGCCAGTTCTCAATCCACATCAATACTGAACCACCAATACCGTGTGCTTTAAGGTTGTATACCAATCTCTTGTGTGGGATCTTGTCGAAAGCCTTCTGAAAGTCCAGATACAACACATCCACTGCTTCTCCCTTATCCACTCTACTAGTTACATCCTCAAAAAATTCAATAAGATTTGTCAGACATGATTTACCCTTCGTAAATCCATGCTGACTTGGTCCAATGATTTCACCACTTTCCAAATGTGCTGCTATCCCATCTTTAATAATTGACTCTAGCAGTTTCCCCACTACCGATGTTAGACTCACTGGTCTGTAATTCCCCGTTTTCTCTCTCCCTCCCTTTTTAAAAAGTGGGGTTACATTAGCTACCCTCCAATCCTCAGGAACTAATCCAGAATCTAAAGTGTTTTGAAAAATTATCACTAAGGCATCTGCTATTTCTGGGGCTACTTCCTTAAGTACCCTGGGATGCAGCCTATCTGGCCCTGGGGATTTATCGGCCTTTAATCCATTCAATTTACCCAACACCACTTTCTGGCTAACCTGGATTTCACTCATTTCCTCCATCTCATTTGACCCCCGATCCCCTGCTATTTCCGGCAAATTATTTGTCTTCCTTAGTGAAGACAGAACCAAAGTAGTTATTCAATTGGTCTGCCATGTCCTTGTTCCCCATGATCAATTCACCCGTTTCTGACTGCAAGGGACCTACATTTGTTTTAACTAATCTTTTGCGCTTCACATATCGATAAAAACTTTTGCAGTCAGTTTTTATGTTTCCTGCCAGTTTTCTTTCATACTCCATTTTCCCTTTCCTAATTAAGCCCTTTGTCCTCCTCTGTTGGTCTCTGAATTTCTCCCAGTCCTCTGGTAGGCTGCTTTTACTGGCTTCATCTTTTTCTTTGATACTATCCCTGATTTCCCTCGTTATCCACGGATGCGCCACCTTCCCTGATTTATTCTTTTGCCATACTGGGATGAACAATTGTTGTAGTTCATCCATGCAGTCTTTAAATGCCTTCCATTGCATATCCACCGTCAACCCTTCAAGAATCAATTGCCAGTCGATCTTGGCCAATTCACGTCTCATACCCTCAAAGTTACCTTTCTTTAAGTTCAGGACCCGTGTTTCTGAATTAACAATGTCGCTCTCCATCCTAATGAAGAACTCAACCATATTATGGCCACTCTTGCCCAAGGGGCCACGTACAACAAGGCTGCTAACTAACCCTTCCTCATTACTCAATATCCAGTCTAGAATAGACTGCTCTCTCGTTGGTTCCTCCAAATGTTGGTTTAGAAAACTATCCCGCATACATTCCAAGAAATCCTCTTCCTCAGCACCCCTGCCAATTTGATTCACCCAATCTATATGTAGATTGAAGTCACCCATTATAATGGTTTTACCTTCGTTGCACGCATTTCTAATTTCCTGTTTGATGCCATCCCCAACTCCACTACCACTGTTAGGTGGCCTGTACCCAACACCCACTAGCGTTTTCTGCCCCTTAGTGTTTCGCAGCTCCACCCATATCGATTCCATATCCTCCAAGCTAATGTAATTCCTTTCTATTGCGTTAATCTCCTCTCTAACCAGCAACGCTACCCCACCTCCTTTTCCTCTCTGTCTATCCTTCCTGAATATTGAATATCCCTGGATGTTCAGCTCCCAGCCTTGGTCACCCTGGAGCCATGTCTCCGTGATCCCAACTATATCATAATTATTAATAGCTATCTGCACATTCAACTCATCCACCTTATTACGAATGCTCCTCGCATTGAGACACAAAGCCTTCAGGCTTGTTTTTACAACACTCTTGAATGGTCACTGCAACAAGGGCTCCATAATGTTGACTATTATTAAGGTAAACACTACTCACCTTCCTGAGGATAAAGTAATGCAGCTGTGCCATTTACAACTGTTGACTGCTGTGACCTGTGACTATGTCCAATGTAGATATTGATGAGAGAGGAGTATGCATTAATTGTCATGCATGTGTTAAATCATTGCATTGTTACGTTGGAAGTGTGTACTTAGTGTGAGATGTGATTTGAGGCTTAGGAATTATGCTATGTATGCAGTAAAACAGAGATGTAGACTATGCGGCAAAAGCAGAAAACTACAAATGCAGGAATTATGAAGAAGAATAAATGAAAGTACTGTTAATACCTGATTAAAAATATTTTCACTGTTCTTATCTACTATCACTTTAGCTAAAACCCTAATTAATAAACATATTTGGTAAATCAATCGTGGGCTGGGGGATTCGCTGACTTTAGTGAAATCTGAGGTTTTGGATGAATATATGGCAATAGAGATATAGAATATAGGATACAGGACTACAGACCACTTCACACATCATGAAGTCCCTGGAGAGGCTGGTGCTCACTCACCTGCGACCTCTGGTTAAACCCTACCTGGACTCCCTGCAGTTCACTTACCAAACAAAGATGAGGGTTGAGGACGCCGTCATCCACCTGCTCTATCATTCCTAAACTCACCTGGATAAGCCAGGAAGCACAATGAGAGTCATGTGTTTCTACTTCTCCAGTGCTTTTAACACCATCCAGCCTGCACGGCTAGGGAGTAAACTGATGAAGATGCGGGTGGATGCTCCATCGGTGTCCTGGATCACCAACTACCTGACTGGACAACCACAATATGTCAGGCTGCAGAACTGTGTCTCGGACATGGTAGTGAGTAACACAGAGGCCCCAAAGGGGACGGTCCTCTCTCTCTTCCTATTCACCATTTACACCTCGGACTTGATATAACTCGGACTCCTGCCACCTGCAGAAGTTTTCAGATGACTCTGCAATTGTGGGCTGCATCAATGAAGGGAGGGAAGCTGAAAACAGAGGTGTAGTCAACAACTTTGTTGAGTGATGTGGGCTGAATGATCTGCAACTCAACACTGACAAGACTAAGGAGTTGCTACCAGGAAGTACAAATACCTTGGAGTGTACCTGGACAGTAAACTGGACTGGTCCAGGAACGCTGAGGCCCTATACAAGAAGGGACAGAGCTGGCTATACTTTTTGAGAAGGCTTTGCTCCTTTAACGTCTGTAGTAAGATGCTGCAGATGTTCTACCAATCAGTGGTAGCCAGTGTCATCTTCGTTGCCGTCTTGTGCTGGGGCAGCAGGGCAAAGGCCGCAGACGCCAATAGGATTAACAAACTCATCAGGAAGGCTGGCTCCATCCTACGGGGCGGAGTTGAATTCATGAGAGGAGGTCTTGGAGGGGAGGATGCTCCTCAAACTGTGGAGCATCTTGGACGACACAGCCCACCCCCTCCATGACACACTGGTCAACCTGAGGAGTACCTTCAACAACAGACTGGTTCCACCAAGGTGCAGGACAGAACGCCACTGGAGAACTTTCTTCCCTGTGTATATCAAACTGTACAACTCCCTTCTGTTGTGGGGTAGGCTGACTCATCTCCCCACACTACTCCCAACCACCCCATCCCCTATCTTAGCAAATCCCCAATCCTTTCCACCCATCACTTTAATTTAATGTTTCACGTGTTTTGTGTTTTATGACTGTTGGCAGATCAATTTCCCACCTGGGATAAAAAAAATTCTATCGTATTGTATCATATCGTATTGTATAACAATTTAAGGTGTACACAATATTCTTTCCTATGTTGCAGTGGTCTTCAAGGTCTCTCAAGTCAGATTCTGCTACAGAATGTCTACCAACATCTGCCTCGCAAATTAAAAACGCATTTAAGATCCACAAACTGTCTAGAATTAGTTCTGGATAAATTTAAGATGTCAAATATTTAGTATATTTTGTACCATAGAATAGTGCATCACAGGAACAAGCTCTTCAGCCCATGATCTCAGTACCAACTATGATGCCAATATAAACTGCACATCTGTCTGCACATGGTCTATGTCCTTCTAATCCCTGCCAGTTCATGTGTTTGTTCATGGTTAAATATTTGCTATCGTACCTATTTCCCTACTACCTTCAGCATCCTGTTTTTGGCACATACCACTCTCTAAAACCCCTGTCTCACGGTGCGAGTTGACCCACGAGTGATGCCGAGTTGTCACTCGCGGTAATCACGTACACTAAACGTAGCGGGAACGTCGGAACTCTTGCGAGCAACTTAGCGACTCGTGGCGCTAACGGCAGGTATCCATGAAACTTGGTAACTCGTGAAAAAAATCAAACATGTTTGATTTTTTTTCCATGAGTCAAATTTACAGTTCAAGTTAAAAATTGAAACATTTTAAACTCATTTATAACGTGGTGGCCCGTGCATTTAACTTAGTGATTCGTGAGTCTACCGTGGGAACTTTTTTAACTCAGCGGGCAGGCAGCATCTCTGGAGAGAAAGAATGGGTGACAGGATGACATTTCCAAATTTCTCCAGCCCCACGTGTTCACTTTTTTCAACTAGCATCTGCCCTTTCTTGTGTATGACAGCGGGACAGGCAGCATCTCCGGATAGAAGGAATGATGATGTATCGGGTCGAGACCCTTCCTTAGACTACTACCCAGAGATGCTGCCTGTCCCGCTGAGTTACTCCAGCATTTCGTCTATCTTTAAACCAGCATCTGGACTTCCTTTCCACACAATAACCAATGAGATTCCCCACTAAACTTCCGTGTCCTCATTGTTCCCCTCTCTGTCTTCCCCAGACCTCGGCTGCAACGTCACCGCTGGCAAATCCGTTCATTCTCGTTCTACTGCACCCGCTCCTCGGTGAAGCGGCTAACTTCATTCAAAAAATTGGATTGTCACATTGCCGGCGCAGCAGTAGAGTTGCTGCCTCACAGCGCCAGAGACCCGAGTTCAATCCTGACGACTGGTGCTGTCCGTATGGAGTTTGCACGTTCTCCCAGTGACCTAGAAACACCCCTGTCCAACTCGCCCAGTGTTTCGTTCGGGCGAGTTGGCTGTTGTGCTCGGGGAGAGATTTGCTCTTTAAATCATTTGAATCGAAATTCTACTTATAGTGAACTACACACATTGAAAGGGATATGATGGTATGTGTGTTGTGTGTTAACCCTTCCAAAAATAGACAAACCGACCCCGCGAAGCCTCCTATACACCTAATTCTTTTCTTAGAGATTACTGCCTGAGTAATTTAGGCCGCTGATGGTTTACGTCCAGCCTTTTTTATGTTCTATCTTCCAAACTAGATATTTCACGTGTAAACCCTAGTTCATCTGCAGTTCCCTTCCCCGCACATGATATAGTATGAACGGTTGGGTTTCTTAATCTGAGATACACAATAGATTATGGACTTGACTCTCCTCATCCGGGCCAAACCTGGTGTTCAATGATGTGTCGAGGAAGCAGCTGCAAGATGCTGCCTTTTAAACCGAAGATAGATGACACAAATGCGGGACAGGCTGCCGTCATCCATATTCTTAGTGACTCGCCATAACATTGGTTGTTGGTTTGTTGTGTCCCGTGCAAAGCTCTACACCAGAACAAAACACTGAAGAAGGTTCTGATCTTGAACTGTCACACCATTCCTTTCTCGCAGAGGATGCTGCCTGTCCCGCTGAGTTACAGTCAACCTAGTCCCGGATCTACCGTGCAAACTCAGACCGGAGCATGGCAAGGTGTGGGTTACTGACCCCAATCCCCTCCTTTCACAACACCAGACTCCCCAAACACTGTGAAAACGGGAGCTCTCCCCCCACTCCGGGAAATCACAGTATTTTAAAAAACAATAAAGCACCAAGAAATGCACTTACCACGTTATTGGTTACTGGAGGGGTGCGCACGTTTCCTTTGCAGGTGATATCAATAGATGTGGCCGCGCTGAAATAAACTCAAAGTCCACAGGATGGAGATGGTCTTCTTTAACATTGTTGCTTTATTAAAAAACATACCTTCATTCACGAGTAAGTAACGGGAGAGTGACTTGGTAACTCGGGAGAGGAAGTTCGGAACAATCGCTAGGTATGACATACCCGGTGGGACTCGTGTTTAACACTTGATTCATAAACCTGAAAGTCTCGTACACAACCACGAGTCTTTCACTCGGGGATGACCTACGTGGTGTCAACTCGCGCACCGTGTGAGACAGGGCCATAAGTAGTAAGAAACCTTGGCTTGTAATTTCCCATTTAAACCTACCCGAATATTTAAGTGTGGGTGGAACTAGATTTGAGCAGTTATTATTAGTCTCTCTGAGAAAAAGGACCCATGTTGAGGGACGTGCAGCTATATGAAATCTGTGATTAAAGTACTGGCTGGAAGCAGTAATCAAGTAATTGAGCAGACAGCTTAATATTGACAGTCTGTTTTCATCAGAACCAGGAATTATACATCAACTGAGCATCATAATTTCTGCCACCATGTTCAGGATCATACAATTGATCCCCTTATTTTGCATCACTACACAAAATAGTTCATGAAGATAATGAGGAAAGATTAAATCAAATCAAGCGTAGGAAAATAACAAGGTTTGAAATAAATTTAAATGAAATGAGTTCACAGAGAAAAAGAGAATAGATTTCCTGGAATGGATGGTTTCTATTAAATAAGTGGATGATATTTAAGTGCGCTAGCCAAGGTCTCACAAACTGTCTTGATTTATGAGTGTCCTTTTGGTTTGGAAAATTGCTGTTATTGCACCATTAGTCAGGACAGAAAGGAGAAACAAAATAGCCCAATTGCTTGGTATATGTGAGTTACATTGTTTCTTTTGTCAGAGAGAGTAAATGCCCACTTGGACAGAAATGAATAGATCACTGAGAGGTAGCACAGACTTCTAATGGATAAATCATGTTTAACAAGCCAATTTAATATTTTCCAGGTAACTGAAGTGATAGTTTACAAAGTGTCTATGAATACTTTTCACTGTGTAATTTGTGTACTTCCAAAAAAAATGGAATATGGTTCCAATAAAATAGCTATTAACAAAAAAGTGAAACAGTAAATTGAAGGAAGTTATGCATGGTGTTCGTTATGTTAGTTATGCATTATGTAGCATTTGCCCTGGAAATTTGCTTTGGGACTCACATTTTCCCAAACATTAAAGTATCTTTTCTAAAGAAATTCAGAGCCATATGAGTAAACCTGCATAGCTGTAGTGAAGAGTGTGGACGGTAGCAAAACGTTGCAAGGAGGCCACAATGGATTATGTCAGTTATCCCAATTAATTCAGAAGAAATTTAATATGACATAGATTAAAGTCATTTATCTTAGATCAGGGGATTTTGCTATATTTTGAGAAGTTCAGAACTGTGGAGAAGCAAAGTGATTTAAGGGCCACCTGCTAAAAATAATTGAAAAGGCAAATTGCTATCTTTACGAACGTTGTGGGCATATGGTAAAACACTGTCCTATGCCTACAGCTCTTGTTTGTTTATGTAACATAAATAACACTTCTCCCATGTTGCTGTTGGATCAAAATGAAGTACATACCTTTGTTCCAGCTCTCTGCGCCATTTAGTAGTTTGAACTCACCAGCTTACCAAGCTGTTGTTCACAGCCCGCCGTCACCATAACAGATTATTTCATAACTCTTTTGCTAAATTTAGTTGTGGGTAGAGATAGCAATTATATAGCTAACAGGAGGGAATGTTTCCAAAGACATGACCAATCTCAAAAATGGCAAGTCCCAGCATGTATATGGCTAAAGACAAGGTTGAAATGTTCAACCAGAAATACCAAGTTGATGATCCATCTCAGTTTTTTCTTGAGATGCCCACTATTACGGAGTCTTAAATAAAATAATCGTTATCAAAGGAAACAGAAAGCACTGAATCTAACGAAAGCCATGGGACCAGACAACATCCCAATTGCAATATTGAGAAACTGTGCTTCAGAACTAGACATATCCATAACAAAGTTGTTCCAATATACAGGCAACTACCCAACAATCCTATTTTCAAAAAAGACAGGATCAAATATATCTTATTACCAGTCTGATTTCAATCATCAGCAAAGTGATAGAAGATATTGCTAACATTGTTATCGTCGCATTTACTCACCAGTAATCTTCTCGGCAAGCCCAGTTGGTGTTTCACAATCACCATTCTGTTCTGAACTTCCTCACAGCCTTGGATTCCCAAAGTGAGGTGAGGTGAAAATGACTGACTTTGACATATGACTAAAAACGACATTTGAAAAAACTGAAATAATAAAAGGAAAAATATTCCAACAGCTGATATCTACCTCATTCAATGGAAGATGCTTGTGCTTGTTGGCAATTAATCATCCCCAATCCAAGACAACACTGCAGTTCTTCAAGATTGTGTCCTAGGCTCAATAATCTTCAATTGTTTTATTAGTAACTTTCATCATGTCAGAAATGGAGATCCTTGCTAATGATGATGCAATATATACGATTTTACTTCGGAGTCACGTGAGTGACTATGTGAAGAGCCCGCCTCACGCTGGTAACGGCATGACGTCGACGCTGACGGCGGAAGGTGGAGCTGCAGTAAGGAGCAGCTCCTCGCAGCGGTCGGATCGGGCCCGCAGGTAAGAGCAGTAAAGTTGGGATTTCTTAGCGGGCGCTGGGTAGGTCCAGCAGTATAGGAGATATATTAAATCAGGTCAGAGTCATATTAGTGCTGGTAAGCACAGATGATGAAGTAAACTTATATTCGCGGGTTAAATGCTTCCTGGGCGTGTGAAAAAATAAATATACGGGAAAGCTAGTACGGAGCCGGTTCCGATACCGGTGGCCGCAGATATACGTTAGACGAATTAGTTTACAAAATGATAACCACGGAGAGAAATGCTCCCGAATATGAAAAATAGGAAAATAAAATAAAATAAAAAATCTGAGGGCCAGTGGTTCTGATGACTCTGACATTGAAAAAGTCCTCCAGATAAGTAAAACTATGTGGAACTGATTATGGAGCATATGGAGAAAGTTCTCCAAATAATTATGAGACTAGGGTCAAAGTACCCTGAAGGTTCCTAAGATTAGCCATGAGGGGTTTAATTATTCTGAATATGGCCATGGGCCTAATTGGAAGTTGGAACTCCGGACCCAGGATTTTGGGCCGGAAGAAGTCTCATGGGATGAAATCCCAATTGATTTAGGGCTGCAGAAGGCAGACCCTGTTGATGGTGATTTGCATTTTGAAAGCACACCACAAAATAAAAATAAAAATAAAATGAAAAAATATGAAAAGAGGCCAAAGATGCCTGGAATAGCAAAAGGTTTTTGCTATATATGAAGGAAGTGGTGAGGCTATGGAAGAAATCCTAGCTGCCAGCATATATATATATGGTATCTCACCAATTTCATGATTCTGTGATGATTGAAATATTAAAATTGCACAGCACAGGAAATTGTGCCTCATTGGAAGAGCCTACGGTTTATCCGTTAATATGGGCATCCATGACTCCAAATATGAGAGCGTCAAATAGTGAGGTTTTTAAAATCCTCACAAATTATTCTGCTGCTATTATGGCTTTTGGGCAGATGAAAGGAAAAACATAAAATTAAAGACGCTATTGTGCAATTCTTTCTATGAAATTTTATACAATATAAATGGCTATTTGGCCCATTTTTCACCCAAGGTTGCATACCTGTGTTGAGCAAGTGGTGTTTAAGCTCTTGGTTATCTGTTTGGAGTAATCTGCCTAACTTATTGAAATTGGATGAAAAGCTAAATATTTTAGCTGCATGAAACCTTCGTCTTTGGACGAAAAGGTTATTTTTCGCCCAGAAGGGGATTTGATATTGGAAATAGAGGCAGAAATATGTCAAGGAAGTTTTATTGTATTGCACAACCAATACTTACCCAAATTCAGGGGATATAAGGAGACCACACGCTCATATGCAGAGGAATTAATGACTTGTTCTCTGCTTAAAGAAACTGCGGATTAATCTCCAGTTAGAGGGAGATTACAAAAAGTTTATTAAGACTGGCTTACTATTATTTTTTGATCAGTATATTACGAGCAGTTTCATTAACTACTATTACTTTTAAATAAAAGAGGTTAATCCTCCTGTACAGAATAAACCTGCTTATGTTTTTCGTGTTTTCTGCAATTGAAAAAAGCAGAGATTTATGTTCACATTACCTAATTATCTGGAAAAGAGGTAATGGAAAAGATTTTGAACACGAGCATAAATTTGTCTTTAATGTTAGAAGGCATTACAGATGATGGTTGCAGAAGTATTCTGGACCTTACAGGTCTAAATAAGTTTGTAGAATACAAACATGTTCAAATGGAGTCATTGAATACTGCAAAATATTTAATTCAGCAGGTTGTTATTATGGCTAAGATTGATGAAAAGACGCCTATTATTCTGTACCTATGCATCAGGTTTCGATGGTACTTAAATTTTAATTGGTTGTGACAATTATGGCAGTTAAGCTTTGCCAAATGGACTGAGTTCAGCTTTTTACTCTTTACGAAACTGTTGAAACCAGTTTAGCCCAATTAGTGCACATCATTATGGCTTATCTCAATGACATTCTGGTCATTAGTGATTATCAGGAGTCAGCTGAGGACTCAGTTTCAGTTACTAAAGCTTTGTGGTAAGCTAAGGTTCTTAATTCATCTAATTAAGCCCCAGCTGCAGCCAGCACAAACAATTTACTTTTGGGGTTTGTAATTAACTCAGTGACTATGTTAATACCTTTACCAATAGATAAAGTCGATGATATTTTGGTAACTTGTCATTATCTCATTCAAAACCTTATCCTTCCATCCGAGAAATGGTGACAACATTGGTGAACTGCTAGCAGCATTTCCTGCAGTAGAATTTGGTTCATTACATTTATTGATATCTTCGAAGTACAAGATACAAGCTCTCAAAGAGAAGGCAGGCCATTTGACAGGGCCTATGTAATTAACAAAAGAAGCTGTATTGGAATTTACAAATGGTGGGTTAAAAAAGGAAAATGTCCCACAAGCTGCTAATAAATATTATGATTAAACAGCCTGAAATGGTTTTACATACAGATGCTAGTGCTCTCGGATGGGGGGGCCACAGATTTATCCTCCAGTTGTGGAGGTAGATGGAAACTGAAGAACAAGTGTTTCTCCAAGAGTATGGTTATTAACTATTTGGAGTTATTGGGGGCCTTTTATGGGCCTAAAGCATATTGTTGTGCTAAACAAGGTCTGCATGTGTTAATACAATTACACAATAAAACAGCTGTGGTTTACATTAATCACATGGGGAGAATTGGATCAGTATCATGTGATTGTCTGGTCAATGATATGGCAATGGTGTATTGGTCGGCAGATATGGATTGCAGTAAGTTATCCTCCAGGTAAAGACAATGTGGTAGCAGATGAAAGGTCCCAGGATTTTTAAAGATAATACGGAATATGGATGTTTAAGCCAGCAATATTTAAGAATATTGTTCGACGATTTGGGTTGCCAGAAATTGATTTGTTTGCATCCAGGCTTAATCATCACTTGCCTCATTATGTGTCTTGGGAACACGATCCGGACGCAGTTGCAGTAGATGCATTTTTATTACACTGGGGAAAAATGTTCTTTTATGCTTTTCCACATTTGCTCTGGATCCAGAGATGCTTGAAGAAAATAGAGCAAGATTCAGCTTCCGGATTGTTGGTAGTGCCAAATTGGCCAACTCAACCTTGGTTCCCAGTTATGCTGAATATGATTAAAAGAACCGTATATGCAGATTCTTAACTGTAGTGATATCTTGACTAATCCAGTAACAAATGAAGTTTACCCATTATATGCATATATGAATTTGTTAATCTGCAGGTTTTGACCAGACCACTACAGGAACTGGGATTGTCGGACCAAAACTTGACAGTTATTGGCGCATCATGGCGAGATAGCACACAGAAAACAATATATGACACATATTAAGAAATGGGAAGAATTTTGCACACAGTCAAAATATTTCTGATGATTATGTGAATGTTACTATGTTTTGGAATTCCTTGCCAATTTGCGCTTTGGCCAACATTTAAGTTACAGTGCCATTAACACTGCACGCAGTGCCTTGTCGTCCTATTTAGGACTTATGACTGGTGAGAAATCAATTGGGGTCGCATTCCATTAATATCACGATTCATGAAAGGAAATTTTTCACATGAATCCGCCAAAACCTAGATATACAGAGATTTGGGATGTGAGCATAGTACTTGCTCTACTTAGAGAATGGACGCCAATTGAAGGGTTGTCATTGGATAGGTTAACATTGAAATTGGTTATGTTAATGTCACTGGTCTCAAGCCAAAGAGTGCAAACTTTACAAATGTTGCGTTTAGACTGTATGCATGTGACTACAGATAACGTTGTATTCTATGTTTACGATCTGATCAAACAAAGTAGACCAGGGAGATCTGGAACAAAGGTAACCTTTCAAGCTTTTCATATTGAGCTTGCTTTGTGTGTGGTTAGACATTTGAACCAATGTATTAAAGTGACGGACACTTTTCGAGGAAACGGAAAAGACATTGCTGCTTACGCACAAAAAGCCACACACAAAAGCTTCAGTTTCAAACTATCTCAATGGTTGAAACAGGTGTTGGTTTTAGCGGGAGTAGACACTGATGTCTTCAAATCTCACTCCACCAGGGCGGCAGCTACGTCCGCGGCGAAGGGGGCGGGACGTACCTCTCGAGCATATTTTTAAAAATCGCAGGGTGGAGTAAAGAAGAAACTTTTTCAAAGTTCTACAACAAACCTGTTCACACTATGACAAAGCTTTGGACACGCCGGTGTTGGGAGCACTATAATCACCTGCTTTGTTTGCTATTAATTGCTATAAATCAGTTGTGTAGTCACTGATATCTTTTCACTTGTAATCATTTTTTCCCTTCAAATATAAGGAGGGTATATTATATGGTCTTTCAGCCATTAAAAAACTTAATTGTTGAAAAGATCTAAACATTTGTGGTGCTTTATACATTGTATGTGTTTACTTAGCCGGACTGTCGTACGGGGATTTATTCTACGACATAAAAACACAGAAAAGCTTTAAAACTCGTCACGTGAGTCACTCACGTGGACTCCGAAGTATAAATAGTAAGATTTAAACGGAGAACTCACAATGTTACGAATGTTTGATCGATTATTTTACAGAGGAGTTACGATGAGGGATTTACGTGCCCTCCACTCCACCGCTCGTAAAATAAATGATCATAAATGGTGGTTCTATGTCTTTTTATGGGCCTTTACTACGATGTTACTCAGGCACTTTGGTGTTCTGTGCCGTTTTTCGCGCGCGATTGCGCGTTAGCTTTTGGAATGTAATGCCCTTGTTACCAGCGTGAGGCGGGCTCTTACGTAATCCCTCATCGTAACTCCTCGTTTAATATATACGATCAAAACTTCGAACAGGTGAGTTCTCGTTTAATATCTTACGATTATATTGGCAACTCCTCAGCAAATGAACCAGTCCCATTTTTTATGCAGTAAACCTTACCAAAATTCAGGCGTTGGCTGATAAGTGACTGATAACATTCACTTCACAAAAGTTCCTGGAAAAGACTAACTCTAACAAGGGAGAATCTCAGCCCTTTATCTGTGAAGTCGGTAGCAATACCATCTTCACGTCCCCCACCGTCACCATCTGAGGGCCGCCTGTAACCAAACATTCAGCTGAACCGGAAACATAAACAGTTTCATGAGCAAGTCAGAGACTGAGTATCCTGTGACAAATGACTCACCTCCTGACTTGCCAGCATCTAAAGGGCCTGTCCCACTTGGCGATTTTTTCGGTGACTGCCGGCATCATTGACTGATGTATCATGGCATACCTGGTCGTGTTTTAAAAACCTGTGCGGACCAACTGGCTGGAGTTTTTACGGACATTTTCAACCTGTCACTTCTGAGGTCTGAGGTTCCTACCTGCCTCAAAAGGGCATCAATAATACCGGTGCCCAAGAAGAGCAAGGTGACGTGCCTCAATTACTATCGACCTGTGGTGATGAAGTGCTTCGAGAGGTTGATCATGGCACAAATCAACTCCTACCTTGACAAAAACCTGGATCCACTGCAGTTCGCTTACCGCCACAACAGATCAACGGTGAACGCGATCTCACTGGCCCTCCACTCCGCTCTGGATCACTTGGACAACAAAAACTCATATGTCAGGCTGTTATTTATTGACTACAGCTCGGCATTTAACACAATCATCCCCTCCAAGCTGGTTACCAAACTCACAGAATTGGGTCTCTGCACATCCCTCTGCAATTGGATTCTCGACTTCCTCAGACTGTTCGTATTGGTGGAAATGTGTCAGACTCGATAACAATCAGCACGGGAGCATCTCAAGACTGCGTGCTCAGCCCCCTGCTGTACTCACTCTATACTCATGACTGCGTAGCCGGTCACAGTGCGAACTCCATCATCAAGTTCGCTGACGACACCACTGTAGTGGGACGTATCACTGATGGGGATGAGTCGGGGTATAGAAGAGAGATCGAGCGACTGTCCAGATGGTGCCAGTACAATAACCTGGCCCTCAACACCAGCAAAACCAAGGAACTGATTGTGGACTTTGGAAGGAGTAGGATGGGGACCCGCAGTCCTGTTTATATCAACGGGTCAATGGTTGAAAGGGTCAAGAGCTTCAAATTCCTGGGCGTGCACATCTGTGAAGATCTTTCTGGTCCGGAGAACACAGATGCAATTATTAAGAAAGCTCATCAGCGCCTCTACTTCCTGAGAAGATTACGGAGAGTCGGTCTTTCAAGGAGCACTCTCTTTAACTTCTACAGGTGCACAGTAGAGAGCTTGCTGACTGGTTGCATCGTGGCTTCGTTCGGCAACTTGAGTGCCCTGGAGAGGAAAAGACTACAAAAAGTAGTAAACACTGCCCAGTCCATCATCGGCTCTGACCTTCCTTCCATCGAGGGGATCTACCACAGTCGCTGCCTCAAAAAGGCTGGCAGCATCATCAAGGACCCACACCACCCTGGCACACACTCATTCCCTGCTACTTCGGGTAGAAGGTACAGGAGCTGAGATCTGCAACAACCCAGTTCAGGAATAGCTACTTCCCCACTGCCATCAGGCTATTAAACCTGGCTCGGACAAAACTCTGAACATTAATACCCCTCCATCTGTTATTTGCACTTTATTAATTTATTAATTAATGTGTGTATTTAAGTATATAACTGTAGTCAATGCCTACTATGTTCTGTTGTGCTATGCAAAGAAAGAATTTCATTGTCCTGTCAGGGACACATGACAATAAACTCTTTTGACTTTTGACTCTTTGACTCTTTCTGAGGACACCGAAAAATTTGCGGCGTGATGCGGCATCATTGACTGATGTATCAGGTCACCGAAAAATTTGCGGCGTGATGCGGCGTGATGACATATGACGCGCGTTGTTTTTTCAAGTGTCGCAACATTTTTTTGTCGCCGCTGGATTTTGAAATGTTCAAAATCTTTTGGCGACCATGATATGACGCCGGCAGTTGCCGAAAAAAATCGCCAAAGTGGGACAGGCCCTTTAAGAGTTATGTGATGCAATAATCTCACTCACTTGAATGTGCAACTCCAACAACACTCAATTAACTCAGCTTAATCTCAGGCAACACTACCCATTTGAATGATATCTTATCCATCATCCTAAACATGCCTTCCCTCAACCAGCAGCAAATCTCAAAACCCCAACTTGCACCAGGAAAGACAAGGACTACAGGCTGTAGGTTCTCTTCTAAGTCACACACCTTCATCATCACTAGGTCTATATCCTGCCACTCCCTATCCTGCAGCATCTTGGGAGTTTTGTCACAAGATACGTTACAGCATTCACATGGTTCATTACAGCTCTGTTTTGAATGGTGGTGACAACTAAAATGATTGTTAATGTTCCATGAACAGCGAACAACTGCAGGATTTTGTGCTTTTACTGGAGAAAGAGTGTATGAAGGATTGTAGAGACATATGAAACTTAGTATACATCTCGTTTCTTACGTGACTACACGTTATTATTTGTTGAGAAAGTAAGGTCACTTTATCTTTTTTGTAGCACTAACGTAGATTGGATTGAATTCAGTTCCATACAAATGGGCACATTTGCAATAAAATGTTGTGCAATAGAACTACTGAATCGTCCATATTATTTTGTTATAATTCAGTTAAGCCTTCCAGACATTTGTGTGCATAGCTTGACCTGAGATTTCAGGATTATTCCTTTACTATTCCACCAATAGAAAGATAATAGAAATTTGAAAATTTATAAAATTTGAGAAACTTTGATTTTACTTCAACAGTGAATATTTGCACTGTCCAAATACCATTCACCATAAGATAATTTCAATGTTTCTTCCATATATTAAACGGAGAGTATTTCATTCCATATTTGGATCCATATACAGAAATAGATAATGGTAAGAAAGAACTGCAGATGCTTGTTTAAATCAAAGGTAGACACAAAATGCTGGAGTAACTCAGCGGGTGAGGCAGCATCTCTAGAGAGAAGGAATGGGCGATGTTTTGGGTCGAGACCCTTCTTCAGAAAATGGTTGGCAGAGATGGAAGCCAGAAGAGGTCTAGCTGATATCCAACCAAGAGAAAAAATTAGCTACAGAAAAGCATCAAGAAATAATATGCTACTTCTATGGATGGCGTCTCAAACACAATCGTGTATCGACGACATTTTGATATTTATCAGTATAAAGTATTGGATTTTCTAGGAATGAAGGCCTTCAGGGCATCTCAAATGCTATTGCATTAACATTGACCAAAAATAGTTTCAAAAGGCATCAGACCCTGGTCATGACTACTATTAAATGACTGACTCAGTAGATGATCTTGAGTGCCAAGGCTACCTGCCCAACCGATGGATCTATTTCCTTGAAGTGGTTTCTTGTCAAATCTGTCATCTTTTGCAGCCTTTAGCACTACAGTGAGAGGCAGCTTTGTTGCATGCACTGTCAAGGCTGAAGAATAGTATATGCAGTATATGGGCAGGCAGGTATAAGAAACTGGAGCAGAAATACTGTATAAGGAAAGAATCTCAAACTTTACTTTCCAAAATCCCCCACTGCCAATTTTGCAAGAACATGAAGTACCAACCCAGATATTGCTGCAACAAAAAGATAATATAAACATAAACATGTATTTGAAAATAGACTATAATGTTAATTTAGGCAGGTAATAAAATATACATTTAAAAAAGCATTTATTTCTTAATTTATTCATGTTTTGCGATCCAAATACTCCTGGCAATGAACAATTGATTTTGGAAGCAACAAACATAGTTCAATGATTAGCATTGTCATTAAAAATCATAAGGATAGAACAATAATAAAAAGGGTCAAGTATAATTTTCCAGCAGAGTTGACCAAAAACCATTAGTGTCTGGCATTCAAGATAGAGACAATGTCTTCCCCGAATGGGAAATAATACAATAATATTATTTATGATATCCGGTGGTGCCATGGAGTAGCAAACAGGCTCCCGTTTTAGCTCCGCTCCTGAATGTGCTAAAACGCAATAAAAAGCCTGATTTTAATCCAATTTTAAAATACCTACCGGCAGATACCCGATGTCCCGTAAGTGACGTCATCAGAAATCGCTGTATTTCGACTGGATACCGGTATTTTTAAATGAAAAAACAGGCCTTACTGACTCCACCTCAGACAAGACAAACAATCCGACTGCTGGCCGTTCAAGAGTTAGAGAAAGTAACCTCTTAAGAATCTGAGGAGGAACCTGAAGGAGAAGGATTTATTGCTACAATGGAAGAAAATATAAAAGAACAAGAACAATCTTTAAGAAAAGCTATGGCAAAGGACTTTGGTGATATTCTGACTAATCCTCTGACTGATCAGATGGGAAAGCTAGAAACAAGAATGGATCTCGGGAATAAGGAAATTTGTGGAAAAATGGACACTCTACATGATCGCATTGAAGAGGTAAACACCGTTTTGCAAGAAGAAACCAAACGGGTTGAAGAAGATCTCAGCAAAAAGTTGGAGCCCAGACTCGCACTTCAAAAATACAAAACAAACCTATCAAAGATCTGGAAGTTACTACTAGGGACTTGTTGGAGTGAAAGAAGGGAAGGAAAGAAAAGTGGAAAAGATCCCCGGGTTTTCACTGCCAACTTACTTCAACAGGTATTTAATGTGCCTGAGAGACCTAAAGTTGATGTAGCACATTGAGTCCGATCAGTGGTCGCAGCTCCACCACGACAGATTATCCTGAAACTAAATGACATAGCAGTTCTTGAAGACATCATGAAGAAAGTGACAATCGAAAGAACCCTGATGTTTGAAAGAGATAACATAAGATTCTTCAGAGATTATCCAGCAGAGGTGGTCAAGAAGCGAGCCCTTTTCATGAAGACACGTCTGATTCTTAGAGACATTCCAGACTTGAGATGTGGAATAATGTATCCTGCCATACTAAGGGTCACATATGAAGACTCGGAGCGTTTCTTTATTGACACAGAAGCTGCATTTAAATATGCGCAAGACTATTAAAAAAGACTGTAAAGGATAAGTAGAATGCCATGGCTCTGTTTGATTATCAGGGCTACTGAATTCTCATTGAACCCATTGGCTAAACCGCGAGTTTAATGTACACCTTTTATATGTATTTACAAGGGGTAGTTTGATAGAATATGTTACTTTTACATAAAAAGATATGTAAAAGTTGCAAATAAGATGGCCGACTAACTCGCTTGCGTTTATGTCTAGACAGTCTTATCAGAGATAGATTGGAATGTAAGCGGATAGATTGTTCAAGGTCTTCGTGTTTATTAAGAGAAGGTTCAAGATTTTTGAATTACGCGGCATTGAAATCAATTGAAACTGATGGTTACGTTATAATCCACTAACAAATTATATAAATAATTCTATCATTAACACATAAAAAACGAACAAACGTACTAAACTGTTCACTTTAACCTAAAACCTAATGTTAATGCCTAATACTAATCCGTTCTGCTTTAAAGCTAATACCTAATAGTTACGAGATATACGACCTCTTGGCAATGATCATTGTATCGGTTAATATCTAAAATACAGTATGTTTAATATCTATCCGATGGGGGGGGGGGGTTGGAGCTTCCAGTATCTGCCAGGCCAAAGCGAGAGGGAGGCGACGGTGCTTGGAGAGGGGAGGAGAGAGCGAGAGAGCGAGAGAGCGAGAGAGCGCGAGAGAGAGAGAGAGAGAGAGAGAGAACCAAGGATGTGTTTAATATACGAATACCAATAATTAAGAAATTTTGTTAATTATTGACTTTGTTTAATATCAGATTATCAAGAAGCGACATTTTTTTAAAATTTAAATACGATATATATAACCTGAGACGATTATTCAATATTATATACTCAAAAATAAGTATTAACAAAGACCTAGCAATTATTTTGTTAGATGCTGAGAAAGCTTTTGACCAGGTGGAATGGCCCTATTTATTTTCGGTTATGGAAATTTTTCAACTGGGCGAGAAGTTTAGTACATGGGTAAAACTATTATATACTAATCCAACGGCTAGAATATCAACAAATCACATGTTATCAACTAAATTTAGCTTAGCTCGAGGCTGTAGACAAGGATGTCCGTTATCCCCGCTATTATTTGCACTTGTAATAGAACCATTAGCACAAAATGTGAGGTCACATCCTGAAATATATGGGTATAAAACTAAAATACGCAGACGATGTATTAATCTACATCACAAAACCTGAAGTTAGTATTCCTAACTTATTAAATTTAATAACTCAATATGGCTCGTTTTCAGGATACAGAATTAATTGGAATAAAAGTGAAATCATGCCAATAATGGAAAGTAATCCACATATACTACAACAATTCCCTTTTAAAAATAGTAAATGAAAAACTCAAATATATTGGAATTTATGTAACAAAGAGATATACTTCTTAGTTTAAATCTAATTTTCTGCCTTTATTGAACAAATTACATAAGAATATTTTATATTGGAAAACATTACCTATTTCGATGTTGGGTAAAATTAATGCGATAAAAATGATTTTTCTCCCGCAATTATTGTACCTTTTTCAATTAATCCCGATATACCTCTCAAACATTTCTTTTTAAAGGTTGACTCTATAGTCACCAACTTTATCTGGGATTATAAGAACCACAGAATAAATAAAAAACACTTATGTAAATCAAAAATAAATGGAGGTTTAGCACTACCAAATTTTATGTTTTATTATTGGGCAGTTAATATTAAAAATATGAATTTTTGGTTGGAAGAACTGGACAAACAACCAGATTGGTTAAAAATGGAAAAGGAAGATTGTTTACCTTTTGAAATTGGGTCGATTCTATTTGCTAATACTAAATTAAGCAAAAAAACCTATAAAGAAAACCCAATAATAGACAGTGGAATACGCATTTGGAAACAACTAAAGAAGACGCTAAAATTGGATTGTTTACCACTATCCCTTCCCATTGTAAACAAATCTACATTTAAACCCTCAATGATGGATAAAGGTTTTTTGCAATGGAAAAATCATGGAATTATTAAGATGGGTGATCTCGATAGGAAAAATTCCTTTCTCTCATTTCAGGAACTACAACAGATTTATGGGCTTCATTCAAAAGACTACTTTAGGTATCTACAAATTAGAGACTATGCTAAGTCAAATACACAGGATTATAGAAATTGAAAGACAGAAATTCTTGATGAATGCTTGAATAAACATCCGAACACAGAAAAATTGATATCTTATATTTATAATATTTTATTGGATAACGATGCAACCATGAAAAATATAGGCAATCATGGGAAAATGAACTAGGTCAAATAATAGGGCCAGAAATATGGGATGAAAGCTTACAACATATATATCACTGTTCATTAAATGCTAGAAACTCTTTAATACAATTTAAAGGTTTACATAGATTGCACTACTCAAAAACCAAATTAAACAGTATTGTTCCATGTGTATCCGCTATTTGTGATAAATGTCAACACTTAGAGGCTAATCTTACTTTTGTTGTTACAAAAATTAATAATTTTTGGACGGAAATTTTTAAGATAATTTCGGAAGTTGTCAATACCAATTTGGTCCCTGATTCAAAATTAATAATATTAGAAATACTAGAACCAAAGCAATTATTCACAACGAACCAAAGAACTTTTATCGATTATAGTTTAATAATTGGGAAAAAAATAATATTACAATTCTGGAAAGGCCCTATAACCCCCAAAATTAAAATGTGGACAATGGAAATGTTGGAGACCCTACATTTGGAAAGATTAAGCTTTGTCTTAATGGACAAACAAGAACTATTCATAAGAATATGGTCCCCATTTATTGAATATTTGAAGGGGCAAATTGGTTCGGCATGAGAACCTAACTGAAACCTGAATTAAGGAATAGATGAAGAATTATATTTTATAACCCACGTATATAGCTCCAATGATGCATAAATCAGTTGAATACTCCATTCTTCTTTTGGTTTTTTTTCTACTACTTTCTATCTATATAAAAATTAAAAAAATATAAAGAAGTACAATTACGATACAATTGTTAATATAAATAATATTAATAATGTATGACAATAATAAACAAAATGTTTTTTATTATGTATTTACTTCTAATAATTAAAAAAAAAAAATAAAATAAAATTTAAATACGATATTTAAATAGTAAATACCTACTTAGACCAAGCTATAAGACAAACTACTTACAGTACTTGTTCTGTTTTTTTTTGGTGCATATAATATTCTGTTCTGGCCTGTTTTTTCTTTTCTATAGTATTATTTTGTAACGGGCGGAGCTAAATGCAATTTAAACCTACGGAAGCTCACCTGAAATTTCCCACCGGGGGTGGACACACACAGTATACTTAAATACTGTTTGTTTGTATAATTTATGTCATTTAGCACTTTTTTTTGCTTTTTCTTCATTGGGCACTTTTCTTTGTGATATACCAGCAGAGTTCTGAAATTGGGATTACCCACCCAACACCCAGAAGGTTGAGTTATTGTGTTGCACCATCTGGAACAAGGGAATCCATGTAAGCTACAATGCAAGACGACCCTCTGAGGAAAACTGGAGGAATTACTTTTTGTAGCTGGAATATTAGGGGCGCTAACAAGCCATTTAAAAGGGGTAAGGTTCTTGCCCAATTAAAATCAATTAATGTTGATATAATATTTTTACAGTAAACGCACCTTAAAGATCACGCTCAGACCACGCTGAAGGCTAACTGGATCGGTCAAATATATCAATCCTCTTATCTCTCCAAATCCAGAGGCACTGCAATTATAATCCGTAAGGGCATACCATTTAAACATAAAAACACCACAGTAGTCAAAGATGGTAGGTACGTCATAGTTTCTGGGGAGATATATTCTACCCCACTCACTATGGTAAATATCTATGTTCCTAACTTTGATAACCCACAATTTTTTAATACAATTTTAAATATAATTTCAGACTCCAGCAAAACCTGATAATTGGGGGAGATTTCAATTGTGTTCTGGATCATTACTTGGATAAATCCTCACAACAAAAGAGATATAATACAAAATCAAAATCCAGCGAAACTTTAAATATGTATATAAGAAATACAAATATAACAGACGTATTGAGGATTGCAAACCCATCCGGAAGAGAATACTCCTTCTACTCATCAGTACATAAAACCTATACACGTGACTATTTTCTAGTGGACACTAAACTAATACCTTTCACAACTAATCCCAAATACCATAATAGTACTATTTCCGATTATTCCCCGCTAACCGTCTCCTTAAAACTAGAAGGAATGTTTAATAAAAAATCGTTTTGGAGGTTTAATCCTCAAATACTAAATAATCCAGATTGTTGTAAATATTTAAAACAACAGATGGAACTCTTTTTTGAGACCAATGATACTTCAGGTATTTCACCCTCGTTATTATGGGAATCTTTTAAGGCTTTTATTAGGGGTTCTATCATTTCATATCAAGCATATCAAAACAAAAATAATAGGATGGAACAATTGCAATTAAAAGAACAGATTAGACAACTTGACTCAGATAACGCGATAGATCCGACTATAGATAAACATTACAAGATAGCAGTATTAAAATTTAAGCTAAATCAAATTCTATCTGCAAGAATTATCAGATTATTTCAAATTACTAAACAGGAAAATTTTGAATTCGGTGACAAACAACATAAACTTCTAGCACGCCAGTTGCGAAAAGTTGAAAAGGATCATACTATCCAAAAAAATCAGATAAAGGTGAATTGTTAACACTTCCAATAGACATTAATGAAAGATTTGCCCAATTTTATCAACATTTATATACATCCAAAATATCAACGGAAAGGAGAAAAATTATAAACTTTCTTGATATCTGTAATCTTCCGACACTTAATCCGGTGGAACGAGATGAATTAGGAGCACCGATTTCAATTAAAGAACTAGAAGAGATAATCAATTCATTAAAGAACAGCTAAACACCAGGACCAGACGGGTTTAGTAATAAATTTTATAAAAGATTTTACGAGGTAATTTCCCCGCGTTTAAACAACCTTTATACATACGCATTTAAAAAACAGACATAACCACAAACTGAATCAACTATCACACTTATACCCAAAAAAGATAAAGATCTGGAAGACCCGGGATCTGTTAAATACAGATCAGAAAATATTAGCGAAAACTTTGGCAAGAAGATTAAGAAAATACGTTAATAAATGAATACACTCGGATCAAACACAAGAGTTTATACACAAGAAACATTCGTTTAATAATTTGAGACGCCTTTTTAACATAATGCACTCACACAGAACTATAAAAGAAGACTTATCAATTATTTCATTAGATGCAGAAAAAGCATTTGATCAAGTAGTTTGAAAACATCTTTTTAAAGTATTACAAAAATTTCAGTTGGGAGAATGTTATCTCATGGATAAAACTGTTATATGATAAGCCAAATGCCAGAATACTGACTGACCATATACTCTCACCTACATTTCAGTTATCCAGGGGCTATAGACAGGGATGTGCATTATCACCCGTTATTTGCCCTTGTGATTGAACCTCTAGCGGAAAGTATAAGAGTACTTCCAAACATTCACGGCTATAATTCTAAATACTCCAATAATAAAATATCATTATATGCAGATGATGTATTATTATATATCACCAATTCCCAAGTTAGCATTCCAAATATATTAAGTCTTATAGAGGAATTTGGTTCCTTTTCAGGATATAGAATAAATTGGAACAAAAGTAAAATTATGTCAATAAAACCTCAGGAGCCGACACACATTCTAAAATTCCCTTTCAGAATTGCTACGGAAAAAAATCAAATATCTGGGTGTTCAGGTAACCAGAAAATATTATTCTATATTCAACGCAAACTTCCCCCCTCTGGTTACTAAATTAAACGCTCTTATTCAATTCTGGAAAACACTTCCGGTGTCTCTGATAGGCTGAATAAATGCTATAAAGATGATCTTCCTCCCACAAATCCTGTATTTATTGCAATCAATACCGATATATCTTCCTAAACATTTTTTCAAAAAACTTGATTCTCAGATTACAAACTTTATTTGGGATTATAAAACACATAGAATTCACAAACAGCATCTATATAAACCCAAAGAAATTGGCTCTCCCCAACTACTTATACTATTACTGGGCAACGAATATTAAAAATGTAATCTACTGGCTGGACAATACAGGCCAACAGGTAGATTGGTTAATAATGGAGAGGATTGTTCGCCTTTTAATATAGGCACGATTCTTCTCTCACCAATAAATTTGAAGAAGACGTTATATGATAAAAATCCGATTATTCACAGTACTTTATGGATCTGGAGACAAGTGAAATCAACCTTTAAATTAAGAAATGTATCTCTTCTCTCACCAATTGCCAATAACCCTTTGTTCAAGCCATCTATTAGAGACAAAACATTTACATATTGCGAAAGATTAGGAATCAAAAAACTCGGAGATCTTTATGAGATGGGAACTCCTCTCCCATTTCAAGAATTACAGTCGAAATATCACCTGAAAGGTAATCAATATTTCAGATACCTTCAAATTCGAGACTATCTGAAAGCATATACTCAGGACTACCAAACTTTGCTGCCAGATATATAGTAGACGAATGTATGGATAGAAACTCGGAATCAAACAAGTTAACATCATATGTGTACCCACCCTTTTAAATATAGAAATCCCATTGTTAGCAGTAATTAGAAGAGCCAGGGAAGAGGAACTTGGCCTAAAAACTCTAAAAGACAGATGGGAAGAAAACCTTTTATATATACACAATTGTTCAATTAACGTTAAACATTTGTTAATTCAATCTAAAATACTACACAGATTCTACTATTCAAAGTCTAAACTGAATAAGGTCTTTCCAAATGTATCTCCTATTTGTGATAAATGTCTCTTTCAGGAAGCAACTATAACACATTCCTTCGCCTCTTGCATAAAGTTACATAATTTTTGGAGAGGAATTTTTGAAATGCTCTCAAAAACACTAAAAACGAAAATGGACCCCGACACTGAATTGATTATTCTAGGTACGTCAGAAGCCTGCTCTGAGCTATCAATATATCAAAGACGTTTCCTTAATTATGACCTGATAACGGCGAAAAAAAACAAATACTCAAATTTTGGAAACATACATCTGTCCCTATTCTCAAAATATGGATTATAAACATGTCTGAGATGCTACATCTTGAAAATATTAGACTTGTCTTAGCAGAAAATTCAGAGCATTTTTCAAAGACATGGACACCATTCATTGATTTATTACAAGGATAGTATGGTACAACACAATTATGGAGTTAAATCCAATTACGAGTTGGGTGATGGGTGGGGAGGGATGTGAGGCAGTTATATCATCACTTATTTTTTTCTTTCTTTTTTGTCTTTTTATTTCTCTATTCCTTTCTTATTTATTTTACTTACTCACTCTTTGACTGCACCATTTTGGTAGTCTAAGGGTTCTATCCTTACACATTCCACTCTTTCTCTCTCTTGCTTTTTCTCCTTTCCTTTCACTTAACTATAGTTAAAAGTCAAAAATGAAGCTGTACAATAACTGTATTATGTCATATGCCGTTGGTTATATTTCTGTACACTTGCATCTAATAAATAAAAATATTTTTAAAAATAAATAAATAAACTGAAAAAATATTCTTTACTAGACTAAGTGGGACACGTTGGGTCCCATGTTCACACGGGAGGGCTGGTCCCACAATGCAATATTCCACCTCTCCACCAAATGCAATATTGGTGGCCAGTTAGGGGGGGGGGGGATTTCTGGAGTGCTAGTATGGGCGTTGTGGGCTGAAGGGACTGGTTTCCAGGGGGCTAGTATGGACATTGTGGGCCAAATGGATTCTTGGGGTGGCAGCTCAGTCACTCAAGCCTGATGTGCTGGCAGCTCACTCACGGCTGGTGGGCTGGCAGTTGACTCACGGCAATTCCTTGAAATTCCATTTCAAGCAGGGTGCAAGGCCACCAAATTCAAGTGCAGTTTCCGACCACCTCAAACAGGGTGAAATGCCACCAACTTAAAGTGCAGTTTCCTACCACTTCAAGCAGGGTGCAAGGCCACCAAATTCAAGTGCAATTTCCGACCACTTCAAACAGGGTGAAATGCCACCAAATTCAAGTTCAAGTTTCATACCACTTCAATCCGGGTGCAAGGCCAACAAATTGAAGTGCAGATTCATACTACTTAAAGCAGGGTGCAAGACCACCAAATTCAAGTGCAGTTTCATACCACTTCAAGCAGGGTGCAAGGCCACCAAATTCAAGTGCAGTTTCATACCTCTTCAAGCAGGGTGCAAGGCCACCAAATTCAAGTGCAGTTTCATACCATTTCATGCAGGGTGCAAGGCCAGCAAATTCAAATGCAATTTCATAGTTTCATGCAGGGTGCAAGGCCACCACATTCAAATGCAGTTTCATGCACTTTCAAGCAGGGTGAAACCACCATTAAACCACACAAAGCACCACACTCACAGTTCAGTAGACATTCAGTGTGTTCAGTTGATTCACAGCTCAGACAGAGTCATGACCTCTCCCTCCCCATCTTGCAGAGACTGAGCCACACCTACACTTCAGGGTTTTATAATCCCTCCCCCTCCCACCAGAAGCAACGTGACCTTCATGGTGTGATTGACAGGAAAGAGAATCTCAACATTGTTTAAACACTAATAACTCTTTTATTTTTCATCGATGGGGAAAAATCGTCTTGTCCTGCACAGCAGAGGGGGAATGAGTAAGATGGCCAAAAAGCACAGCCGTAAGTGGCAGCGTTTTTTCTAAAATCAATAAACAGAACAGGAAGTGGTCAAGATCAGACTTTTAGTAATATAGATTAAAGAAAAAATATGTGGAATGTAAGAAATGATAGACATGGACAAAGAGAACATATTAAAAGGAGTGAAGAAAGGACTCGACCCGAAACGTCGGCCACTCCTCTTCTCCATAGATGCTGCCTCACCCGCTGAGTTTCTCCAGCATTTTTTGTCTATTTTCTTACATTGAAAGGACACGCATCTTTAGAACATAGAACGTAGGACATAGTTGGTCTTGGCCAATTACGGACCATAGTTGGTCCATAATCTTCTCAGGAAGTAGAGGCGCTGATGTGCTTTCTTGATGATTGCATTAGTGTTCTCGGACCAGGAAAGATCTTCAGAGATGTGCACGCCCAGGAATTTGAAGCTCTTGACCCTTTCAACCATCGACCCGTTGATATAAACGGGACTGTGGGTCCCCATCCTACTCCATCCAAAGTCCACAATCAGTTCCTTGGTTTTGCTGGTGTTGAGGGCCAGGGTATTGTGCTGGTATCCGTGCTGATTGTTATCGAGGAAGACACATTTCCACCAATACATACAGACTGTGGTCTGTGAATGAGGAAGTTGAGGATCCAATTGCAGAGGGACGCACAGAGACCCAGCTCTGCGAGGTTGGTAACCAGCTTGGAGGGGATGATTGTGTTAAATGCCGAGCAGTAATCGATAAATAACAGCCTGTCATATGGATTTTTGTTGTCCAAGTGGTCCAGAGCGGCAAGGAGAGCCAGTCAGATCACATCCACCGTTGATCTGTTGTAGCGGTAAGTGAACTGCAGTGGGTCCAGGTTTTTGTTGAGGTATGAGTTGGTTTGCGCCATGATCAGCCTCTCAAAGCACTTCATCACCACAGACGTTAGTGCCACTGGTCGATAGTCATTGAGGCCCGCCACCTTGCTCTTCTTGGGCACCGGTATCATTGATGTTCTTTTAAAGCAGGTGGGAATCTCAGACCTCAGGTTGAAAATTTCTGTAAAAGCTCCAGCCAGTTGGTCCGCACAGGTTTTTAACACCAACAAGACTGCTGCAGACATTGGACCTACCTGGTAGGCCCAGCTCACCTGCCACGGACGTTGAGGAGATCCGCACTTCTAGAGCAATGAGGGACTCATGAGCAACTACTGAGAGCGAGATGGGCCATCGAGGAGCAAGGTGGGATGTCTAGGAACGAGGTGGGCCGGCGAAGGGTGAGGAGGGTGTCGAGGAGTGAGAAGGGCCATCAAAGAGTGAGGTGGGCCATTAGAAGCTCCCAGCAAGCGCCGTGGAGCCGTCCAAGAGAGGATCCGGCGACAGGTAGCCAAGGGTGGGCCCTCATTAGTGCCAGAGGTCGGTCGGACCGCATGAGTGCTGGAGGTCGGTCGAAGACGGGCTGCCGGGAACAGAGAGGGGCCTGGCTGGGGGAGGGATACACCAAAACAAAGATGACCTGGCATGATGGGGGCCGCCCAGAGCACAGAGACCCGAAGTGGAGGGGCCAACGAGAACAAAGATGGACCATTGAGGACCACATTGAACACTTGGAACTTTGTCGGCGCAATATACGTGGCAACTCTTTGTATAATTTGCGTGTGGTATGCAAAACAAAGAATAAAGTATCAATCAATCAATCAACTTTTATCTGTCTGCACATAATCCACATCCCTTCATTCCCTGAGGGAGAGGGGGGCTGAGAGGTGGGTGGGATAGGGAGGGCTGGAGGGGGTCTAGGGAGGAAGGGCAGCGGGGTGGGGAGAGGGAGGGGGAAGAGAGAGGGGGAAGAGAGAGGGGGAGAGAGAGGGGGGAGGAGGGAGAGGGGGGAGAGAGGGGTGAGGGGGAGAGAGGGGGGAGGGGGAGACTGGATGGGGGAAGAAGGGATGGGGGAAGAAGGGAGGGAGGAGAGGGTTAGGGCCGCCCAGCTGCCATTGGCCTCCGCTCCATGGCCTCGCATCCTCGGCGCATCCTCTCTGTACCCCCGGAGCCAGCCGCTTATCTCTGGGTCGTCACAGAGGACCGATTCCCGAACGCTTCAGGCCCCAAGTATGGGGGGGGTGGGGGTGGAGTGTGGAATGTATGAGGCAAGGGGGGGTGTGAGGCGGGGGTGTGAGGCGGGAGGTTGTGGGCGGGTGAGTTGTGGACGAGAGAGATTGGAGAAAAGACGGGGCAGAGGGGGGTATCACGGTGGAGGGGGGCAGGAGCCAGCGAGGGGAAGGGGTGTACCAGATGGTGCGCTGAGGACGTTCTCCGCCGGGATTAGAGTCTCTGTTTTCCGTGTGCTGACATCGGCAACATCTCCGATTCTGTGCCGGGTTGCGCAGGGCTTCGTCCGGTCCGAAAATTGTGTCTGGTTCGAGACCAGGCCATTCACAGCCGGCCAACCAGAGCCTCCGCAAGCTCCAGCAGAGTCTCTGTTTTCCATTTGTCGACATCAGCGACATCTCCGTGCCGGGCTGGGTGACTTCCGGTCCCTCCGAAATTTGTGTCTTTTTGGAGACCGTCGCAGGTCATCCAGAGCCTCCCTCAGCTCCTGTAAAGACACGGTGGAAACCACCGCCAGCCATCCAGAGCATCCCTTAGCTCCAGTAAAGATGCAATGGCGCAGGAAGGGGAGGGCCGTCCCACGGAGTGACTGGAGAAAAGATCAATCCACACGGCGCCAACTGGCAGGAGAGGAGATCGATCTGCGCATGCGCGATTTTTAAACCTCGATAACTTTTATATTAGACACCCGATCGCAACAAAACTTGGTGCACTCGCAGCAGAGAACACTGAGTACTCTGGCGAAAAATTGTAGTACTATCGGGTACCGTTTTAGCATAAATAAAAAGACCGCGCAACCCGGAAGATAAGATCAGAGTTTTAGTTACAGACAGACAGACAGACAGACAGACAGACAGACAGACAGACAGACAGACAGACAGACAGATGCTGACAGACATGGAAGCGCTACAAATAACATTAAATGTGTAAATACAATAAATCTTCATGTCGGATGTTGTCCCATCCTAAGATTTCACACAGGATTTATAATTACTTTATAATTAAGTTGCCTTTTTTCAAGGCAGAACATTGAAGTGCCCTCTCAAGCCTATTCTGCCATAGAGTACAATTCGAGTCTGATCATTGGTCTCAGCTCCATTTTCTTGCTCTTAACCTCTGTAAACTTCAAAATTGTACCTTTCTAAACCCTCACTATTTTTTAATGATTCAACTTCCACAGTTCTCTGAGGTAGTGACTTCCAAACCTTCTAAGAAAATACATTCCTTGTGATTTCAGCCTTAAACAGGCAATCAATGAAGCCATGCTCCCTGCTTCTGGATTTGATATGAGAAAATATCTTCACAACATTACCCTGTCAAGATCACTAGAATTATGTTTCAATGTGACACATATAGCCCTAGATAAATAAGCCCAATCTATTCAGCCTTCACATTGGACAGTAAATTGATTGGAGGGATCAATCTCATGAATCTTCTCTGTACTATCTCTGAGCCAGGTATTTCCTTCCTTGAATCTCAGATTAGTTCAAATAGGATTACAATTGGAAATTTCACTTATTTAAATTGAAATCTACATTTTAGATAACATCAGAAAAAGTACGATTTGATTAGATTTTAAAAAGCAGCTGTTCGTGTCCAGAAGTGACTGTTTCTAGAGGTGTATAAATGGAAGGCAAGCACTACGGAAGCAGCCTATTGAGAACGACTGTTTTGCATGAGGCTGTGTGTTGCGTTAAAGTGCTGTGTCTCAACACAAAGCACCTCTACCAGTAAGTGTAGAGGAATTGGCTCATAAGTCATCAGAGAGGTCTTCATAATCATAATCATAGCTAGACTAACTGGGACCCATTGGGTCCCAGGTTCACACGGGAGGACTGGTCCCCCAAGGTAATATTCCACCTCTCCACCAATTCCAATATTGGTGGCCAGTGAGGGGGGGGGGCTTTCTGGAGCACTAGCATGGGTGTTGTGGGTCAAGTCAAGTCAAGCACAGTGAATGCAGGGCCAACAATCCATTTCAATCCAAGTCAAGTCAAGTCAATCCATTTCAAGTCAATCCATTTCAAGGGCAGGCCAAACAACTCATTTCATGTCATTTCATTTCCATTTTGCATTGCAGTTTCAAGCACAGGCAGGGCAGGCCAAACAACTCATTGCATTGTCACTTAATTTTCCATTTTGCATTTCAGTTTCAAGCAGAGGCAGGGCAGGCCAAACAACTCATTGCATTGTCATTAAGGGCTAACAAATAATTTATTGCATGTACATTGCAGACTCACAGTGATTCACAGATTTGATTCACAGCGTGGAATCACAGTTGTGGCCTCTCCCACGTGATCTTCCAGAGTGACGCATCCAGGGTTTTATAGTCCTGCCCCCCCCACCCCTGGAAGGGGCGTTACCTTCATTGTGGAGATTGACAGGTGAGTGGACCAATCAGCTGATATGTGATTTTTTTAAAGATTCATAACTTTTTTTCATAATCATAGGCGATAATTAAAATTTTTTTTTAGGGTAGCGTGCGTTTTTTCTAAAAGTCCAATATACAGCACAACTGACAGTCAGTGGGTCAGATGAGATGACTTTTAGTTATATAGATAGTAAATTTTAAATAGCCAAGTATGTTTTGCAACATATGAGCAATTTGATTTTCCATCAGTCATATCCCAATAAAGAGCACAAAGACACCAAATAGGCTTTTTTTAAATGAACATCCACCACAGCAACTCCCCCAACCACTTCCTCACTGTGATGGAAGGCAAAATAAAGTTCAATCGTTCGTCCATTTCTTTGTCTCCAGGGCGGTCGGGGGCACTTGAAGCTTCCATTGTCCGGGGGCGATCTTGGCTCCCGCAGTTCAGCGCGTTCGTGCCCTCCGACATCGGGATGCGGTGGCAAGCATCCCGCATTCGGGGGGGATTCTCAGCTCCCACCGCAACGGGCGTCTCATCTCACCAGCCCGCGCCAGGGCATATCAGTGTCAACGGTTGGGGTTAGTCAAACCTAGTGTGGCTTGGAGCTTCCCGACAATCGGTCTTCATCCGAGACTGCGAGTTCCTCAATGCTGAAATCCACAGGCCGCGTTTGGAGCGTCGATCCCAGGTTCCGATGGCAAGTCCACGGCCCCGCGGAGGGGCTCAAAGTTAGTCTCGAGCAAGGCTGTCAGCTCCATGATGTTAAGCTGCAGACCGACCGGATATATGATCTGGAAAAACATCGCATCTCCGGCAAGGTAAGAGATTGAAAAGTTTCCCCTGACCCCCTCCCACACCCATCACCCTGCACCAGAGAACTAACACATACTTTTAAAACACACTAAAAATAACATAAAGATTAAAAGACAGACAGACTGTTGGCGAGGCTGCCATCGCTGCCGGCGCCACCCAAGTGTCTTCAAGTGTCCCTGTGGACAACACTGTGGAAAGTGTGTCCAGCTGCAGGTCCTGGGTGACTGTGTGAGGGGACTGTAGCTGCAAATGGATGACCTCCAAATTCAGAAATGAAATGGTGATGCCCTCAGACATTTATTTTTACAGTCCAGGAGATGCTTTATGTAGCAATGTTACAAAATTTTGAGATTTAAAAAATCAAGTCTGCAATTTATCCCATCAGATAAAGCATAAACATAAGTTTAATTTTACACCTAATTCACTTTCATATTTTCAGTATTAAAAATGTTATGGGCATTTTCATACTCGGAAATTAGCATCTTGTTCCCCATTGCCTTTCCATTGACTTAAAAGCTGTGCTCTAGGACAGTCAAAAGCCCATACTTTCTTAAAAATTAAGAGAAATCGTTCAAATGTAAATTTCTGTTAATCACATGTATTTGGAACCTAATCGAGTATAGATTATGGTTTAAATAGATTCAAAAAAAATATATCCCATTTACTATGACTCAAAGATCAAATAATTTATTATCTTGGATCATGCTCCATTAACATTTAAGATAAATTAAAAAATATATAATTATTTAAAACCTCTAACTGGCGGACGTCAACACCCAAATATAAAAAGATGGGTTTTGTTATGCTTACTTGGTATTAAAAACAGATTAATTATTTTTTTTTAAACTAAAGAACAACTGGATTTCACATCATTGCTCTGGGATTTACATTTAAGCATTTTAGCGGTGGTGCGATATATATCAGCACCATGCATACATTTAATAAGGAAAATCGAATGAGCTCAACAAATTCGGAAAATAAATAAAAAATTAGATATTGAAAATGCAAATATCCCCTTCTAAGGGAAATTAAGTAATAAATTGCATTTAAATACAAGCTAATAAAATATAATCAATCTGATTTATTAACTTTTCAACTAGACTGTGAATCTTGGGAATAAAACCACAAAAAAATTACTGGCTCGTCAGCTTAGAAAAATTAGATCGAGGGGAGAAGAATGAGACCATAAAATTAGAATCTGATCAAGGAGAGAAATATTGACGTTTACAAAAAGATTTCAATGATTAACATTTTTACAATATATTATCCAAAAATCTAATACTTATAGCTAAAACTAGCAGGACCAATAGATGGATGGAACATTTCCTACAAGAATGTCATATTAATAGTTTAGAATCAGGAAGGGAGGAGGACTGTTTAAACGCTGATCGTAAAGATATGAAGAATCAATTGGATCATTAATAAGGTAATCTGCAGGCCCTGATGGCTTAAATGTAGAATTTTAAGAAGTGTTTCATGACTGATCTCTCCACGCTTACATAAATATATATATATGCTTATTGAACAAGGAAAGTTTATGAGATCATTAAATGAGTCTACAATTACACTTATCTCCCTAAAGTTGATAAAGATTTGGAGGACCTGGATTCATTACAGAGCAAAGCTCTCTTTAAAATACTAATCAAAAAAATCTAACTAAAATTTTATTCTCGGAGCTAATGTTTAGTGTGATTAATAAATTAATACATTTACATGAACAAAAACAGGTTTTATTCCAAAACGCTTTTCAATCCTATAATCTGAGACGTCTATTCAATGTCATGTACTCAAAAAGAGTGAATGATATTGAACTAGCCTGTCATATCCTTAGATGCTGAAAAATTCATTTGACCAGGTGAAAATTGGCCCATCATTTTATTTTAAAATAATGCTGAAATGTTCAACGTGGGGGATAGATTCTCCAAATGTGGTTGTAAAATCTATTATATCGAATCCAAACTGCACGAATATTAACAAATCAAATGCTATCAGCAAAATTTAAACTCTTTCTGGGTTGTAGACTAAGGGTGCTCGTTATCACCATTACTATTTGGCTCTGGTAAATAGAACATTAGCCAAATGATTAGTCAGCGGAACCAGGATATATAAGGATATTAATAACAAAAACTACAACGAATAAATATCTATATACGCAGATGACATCTTAATTTATATTACAAAACCGGGATTAGTATTCCATCTATGAATGTTATAACTAAGTTTAGTTACATTTCTGGGTACAGAACTAATAATTGGGAATAAAAATGTGAAAATTATGCCTTTAACTGGAATAAATTTAAATATATGTTTAGAACAATTCCCAGCTAAAATAGTCTCACGGAAAAACTCAATATCTAGGAATTAAGTTATCTTAAATCGCATACACTGTCTATGCTAATAATCCACCCTCAATTATTAATAAAACTAAAAATTATTTTATATTGTGAAAACACTCATATATCATATTGATCGGATAGAATAAATTGCTATAAAATGATTTTTTTTTTTTTTACAACAGATTGTTATATTTATTTCAAGCAAATCCCTAAATTGTTTTTTAAAAATTGATTCTTGGTTAATGTTTTAATTTTGGGGACTATTAAAAAACCATCGAATTAGTAATAAACCATCTATTAATCTAAAAATAAATTGGTGTGGAACTAGGCACTTACCAAATTCTATTTATTTCGGGACAGTTCTGTTCAGATTAAGAATTGATGAATTTTTGGTTGGTAAATTAGATCATTTGACCAGCTGGCTGAATGATGGACAAAGGGAAGACTGTTTTGCCTGATGTAGGTTTGATTCTTTTTGCCACCATGGGATAAGTACAAAAATGTATGGTGACAACCCTATAAATTTCATATCATAGACGTATTGGAAAAACAAATAGTTAAGAACCCTACATATGGATAATTTTGAATTTGTTTGCCAATATATGAATAATTCCTTTGTTTTAGACCATCTGGATTGGACAAGGGGTTTTGAAATCACTGGAAATGGATTGATTTTAAAAAAAGTAGAACACCTTTTACAAGAAGTGAAAAATTTCTTTCATTTCAAGGTACAGGGATATCTATGGATTGCAGTCAAATAACTATGAGGTATTTACAATTATAATATTTATTAATGTCAATACGCAAAGATATAAAAAATAGAAAACCAGGGATTATTAGATTGAATTGTTTAATTTAAAACACCAAATACAGAAAAGATTTATTAGCGTAATATATAATCCATTTTTTGGATTAAGGAAAATCCAACTTTCGGAAAATATCTGACATACATGGGAAAATGAAATGGGTTTATCTATTAACGAAGAGAAACTTGGTGATGAAGCCTACATGTTACATCGCTTGCTCATTAAATGCTAGACATTATTATTGATACATTTATGGTTTTACACCAGATTACATTATTCATAAAATTAATCCCCCATCATAGAATTTATTTCTACTTCCCTATTTGTTGATAAATGTCAGAACTTGGAAGCTAATTTAACACATAGTTTTGTAACATGTAGATAAAACTTAATTATTATTATTGGACAGAAAATCTTAGGAGTTTATCTCGAAGTTCTTTTAAAAATTAAAACTAGACCCAGAATCCTAAAAATTAATTATATTATAGGAGTCCGGATTCAAAATATATTAACAGTAAACCAAAGATATTTTCTTGGATTACTGGTTTGATTAATAGGGAAAAAAAAATAATTTTGACAAATTTTTGGAAGGGAACATTTTCCCCCACATCATAAAATGTGGACAGTGGGAAATGTTTGGAGGAAGTTGCATTTGGAAAGAATCAGATTTGTCATAAATGGACAAATTCGACGCTTGTAACACGATTATGGTCTCCATATCTACAGATATTTGGAGGGGTAGCTTGTTCTTGCATCACAACTCAATGGGTCCCGGCAGGATTAGATGAAAATAACGTCTCTGTTGTTCTTTTGATTTGTACTACACTGTCTCATTGATATGAGATCTATTTGAAATTGTGATTATTCACTACTTATTAAGATGAGGGGTTTACTACTATAAATCTCTCTTTTCTATATAATACTACTCTATGTTTAATTAAATTACATAAAACAAAGAATAATACATACATTTTGTTTATATATATATTTTTATCCTCTTTTTTCTCTCTCTTTATAATAAAAATTATTATTTAATCACAAATTCTTATTGAGATTAATAAAATCTCTATTCTTTTCTTTTTTCTTCTTTTAAAAAAAAATAGAAGTTTATAAGAACTATCTATTCGTAAAACTTCGTTTAACTTATTGAAATAAGTTGGTTGTGTATTTGAAAAGTTGTTATCTTGTGTTATGATGGATTACCTTAACAAAAAAATTATTATTACAAACACAATTTTCAATTATAGATTGAAGCATTCTGAACACAATATGATACATAATTACTTGGGATGTACCGAATTAATGCATATATTAGTTAGTTACATAATTGTAGCTAATTACAAAATTCAATTTACTACACTAAATTATCCATTTTTTAAGAAAGATAAAACATTTTTTTAAATTGCCTAAGTGTCCAATAACATTCACACAATAATCACATATAATCATGATTTTTAAATCTCATTTTCATTAATTTATAGGCCAATGCATGGAATTAGTGTTGTAATTCCTGTAACTTGACTTGGCCATTTAAATCAACTTGTGAAGTGGGGTTATAGTGGGAATGCGCCTGGATTAGAACGGTTTTGCGGTTTGCGGTGGCGGCTAGGGAAAAATATTGCCGGTTCATACATTTTTTTTGTCATTTTCGCAACATGAAATGTGATTAAAAGGCTTCCTAAAAACCCACGTGTTAATGTTTTAATAAAAATAGACTGCGTACCTTTTTTTCTCCCTAAGTAAATCCTCTCCTGTCTGTGGCGGCTACGGGCTCTTTAGAAGATGATTTTTAAATTACTCTAGCTAATAAATAATCTAGCGTAATTTAAAAATACCTTCATGAATGAAATGTCGGAGCGATTTTTCTTCAGCAACGAAATCCCCTAACATTGATCGAATTGCACTGTCTGTGGCAAAATAAAAATCGGCACTTTTAATACATTGCCCCTCTGATAGGCGCCAAAGTCACGCACACAGGGAGCTGCTCAAGGTAAGTTTTGTAACATACCTACTTTATGCCCCAAGACGTATGAAGGTAGATATATCGCACAGGCATGATCATGTACATTCAAGGACACCTACATATTACATTTTATTCGGAGTGCATTCCGTGAAGAAGAAGGCCCGGTCAAACCACATTTCGCACCATTAACGTCGCCGCTGGCGCAAGCACCAGTCTGGCAGGAAGCGAGCTCCTGCCGCGTGGTAAGTTAAACTAAAAGGTCAGTTTGGTTTTTTACATACCAGGGGTTTTTCATAGGGCAGGATCCCTCTTTTTACAGATTTTTCCTGCCTGTCTCGCGCCGATCAGTTGCCAGTTATGGACTGTGGGGAAACTCCATTCCCGACCCCAAATGGCGGATATAACCACCAAATGCGCAAAATATGATCGTGGGTTGCGAGATATAAGGAGCCGCTAACAATGCAGTGCAGCGGCTCCCAGCCTGCAGGAATGCCGTAAAGACGGCCAATTTTAAATTTAAGCAAGAGTCGCTTTCAGGGGGGTCAGCGGCTCACAGCATGCAAGATTGCAGTGTAAAAAACGGCAAGAAATTTAAGGTGAGTCGCTGACAGGGGGGTTGTCAGCGGCTCCCAGTCCTGTGGGATGCCGTTGCCGTGGCAACGGCAAGGAAGCAACGCTGGAGTCCCCATGACTGTAGGGGTAGTGGCTCCACAGACGTTGCGTCCCCAGGTAAGAAATTACTGGGACTCATTCAGCCCTATTTGGGATCAGGTGAGTCGGGCTATAAGGGTTATCCTTATAATAAAAAAGTATGTATTTTTTTATAGTGTTTTTATTGAAAGTTAAAAACTAAAGGCAAAAAGTTAAAAATCATAAAAAAGTTCATTGTTTAAGCACAAGTTTGCTATTGAAATCATATTATACCCTTCACAGGTGAAGCTATATACACTGAAAATGTTGATTTAGTGAGCTTACAATGCAATACGCCTATGGGACAGGCCGCGCCAGACAGCGCATGACAGGGCTGCTCTCAAAGTGGAAAAATGTGCGGGGCCTATTGGACAGACCGAGTGCCAGGCAGCACCTGACAGGGCTGCTTCATGTATGTATGTACGGCCTATGGAGAGCCATGACAGCAGCATTCTGATACAGGGTTGTTTTTCATTGTGGTACCGTTACCGGGCCTACGGGTGAGGAGCACTTCCAATCATTATCAAACTCTAAATAGAGTCTAGCACTTCCAAAAGTGTGGTAAGTAGGTGCACCCAATTTCACAAGTTGTAAATATCTACATTTTGTTTTTTGTACAAACACACACCAAGGGTAAAAATATTTGGTTTTGAGGCACAGCCGGAGCATTCCAAGGTAAAATATTTGTATCATGGGCAGGGTTGGATAAATTGGGGCAAAGTTCGTTCTCATGCAAACACCACACGGAAATAAGGCAGGAGTGCATGTTATATTATGAAGAATGGAGGTATCGGGCATATGAATGTTCCGATATTTAAAAAAATTATTCCTGACTACTAAAACAGATTCATAAGGTAATGAGATACATGTTATACAAATCCCATTACAAAGGTTATCAAAGACCAAATAGCTTGTACTCTAACAGTAAAAGTTTATGCGGTTATGGGAATAAACTGTTTGTTGGGTCATTGGGATTTACCTTTTATTAATTTATTAGCCTTGTTCTCCGCCTTGTGGCAAGAGATTGGAGTTATACCAATCTGTTACACAAACTGAGTTATTTTCATTAAGGAGTAATTGGCACATTATAGGCAGCTGTGTTTGCAGCTGAGGCAATATCGAAACTGCTATGATTTGTGTAAGTAGAAATTAGATCATTGTTAACAACCTTGTGCTATTGTCAGCTGAAGCTTACTTCAGCCACAATGCTGAAGTTAGAGTATTCAGACATAGCTGAACTTGACAATAATTCATTGAACTGAAATTGAAACTCGCTACAGTAGTGTGAGATTCAGTTGAAATCAGTTATTAATGAACTGATGTGTTTAGAACTCTAAGATGAGAAGTTCCAAATACCATCACCTACTCAGAGGTATTGGAGAGATTGAATTTGAGTTACCAAATCTTCAGTTGTTGGTATCAACTAAATATATACACTAAATGGCACCCATGAGTAAGGGGTTTTGTGTGGAATATACATTATTATACATGGCTCAAATTTCAAGTTGATACTCTACGATGTGTGACATATGTTAGTACCCATGGTAATCAAAGGAAAATAATATCCTGTAATTAATCTCCTTGCTATTGGTGTATCATCCAGTTCAGATCGATGATAACACAGAATAAGTGTTAGATCTCAAAGTATGATGAAAGTATGGTTCAATACTTCATCGAATATTCGTCATGTTAATGCATGTTTTTCACTGATTGCAAAAAATATGTGGCACAACAGTGCGGAGAAATACATTCTTGCTTCAATAGGAGGAATGGTCTTTATGTCTTCCTCATTTTATGCCTCATTAGCCGGGTCTTAAAACAGTCAGCAAGACCTCACTTGGGTTCGTACTGTCGGACTGGCCAAGCGTCCATGTTACCTGCTTCATCAGGCATTATGGCACAACGGTGTACGGTTATGTCAAAAAACAAGAACTTGCTGTTTCAAACTGTGGTTCAGGAGACCGGCCTTTGCACAGTAAAACAATTATTGACTTACAGATTTTGAATGGATTGACTTATGCCTCAGGTTGTCAAATCTAGCCATGAGGGTGCTCACTGCAGTGTGCAGGGATAGCACCCAAAAAAGCAGAACATGTCTATTGAGGGTATCGTAAGTGTTTTGTTAAATGTTAATGTTACAGATTACTGACATTTTCCAGTTCATTCTTAAATGGTATTTGACAATAATTCAGTTATAGAAACACTACAGGTGCAACATAGGGGAACTATGTTGTCGGGTCCAACCCGGATATCGAGTTGTTAAAGTATCTTGATACAAGTTCTCCCATTACAAGATTATGCAGTTGGTTATTGAAAATGTGTGAACATTATTTCACGAAGGGGTTCCAGCTACATCCTTAGTTATGACACTTATATCAGCACAACGACGGCAAACATTGCAAACGCTGTGGCTCGATGGGATGGAATTAGCTGCAGGTGCCATTACATTTTACATTCTGGTCTACACAAGCAGAGTAGACTAGGGTAGCATGATTTAAGATCATTCAAATACCCCACGGTCTCACTTCTACGTTATTAAGGCTACCAGAATCCTAAGAAGTATGGAATCAGCACTGTTTATTAGTTAACAAACAACTACACAAAAGAAGGTCGGTTCAGACTATTTCAAGGTGGCTGCAACAGGTATTAACACTGACGATTGTATGTCTCATTCCACCAGGTCAGTATCAATGTCAGTGTATCATTTAGATAGTGTGTTTACATCTCATTCCACTAGGGCAGCAGCTACATCGGCGGCCAAGGCGAGGGACGGCTTCGACCATATTTTGGCGGCAGCCGGATGGGCAAATGAGCTGATGTTTCAGAATTTTATCATCGGCCGATTGTCAATCCAGGACTGTTTGCCAATGCCATTTTAAGTACCTAAATTTAAGGGGTAATGTTGTTTGCTTATATTGTTAAATAAACGCTATTTCTACATTGAATGCAATGTTACTACTAATGCATTTATTTTCTCTTTCGAGTCAATCAATGCAGTGGGATGCCGAGATTTGTAATCTGCGGCATGAAATCACAAAGCTTTGAACTCTTCATGGAATCACTCACGTGACTCCAAAGTAAAATGGTAAGATTGAATGAGAACTTACCAGTTTGAAGTTTGATCTTGATTTTATGAGGAGTTACATTGGTGATTACGTGCCCCCCACACCCAACCCTCTCTCATAAAGGATCATATGGTAGTTCTCGAGTCACTGATCTTACTATGTACTATGGTGTTGTTTATTTGTGATTTCATACCGCTGCTTTGAAGTTTGGTGCGCATGCGGCCTGGCAGGCCTTCTTCACCTAATCACCAACGTAACTCCTCATAAAATCAAGATCAAACTTCAAACTGGTAAGTTCTCATTTAATCTTATTATTTATTCCAAGTGATAAACTACACATGCATTTGGGCAGACAGGGTTTGATTCACTAGATTAAGTAGTTGAGTTAGGTACATTTACACAGATACATGGATAAAAGACATTTACACAGATACATGGATAGAAAAGGTTTAGAGGGATGTGACAATAGACAATAGGTGCAGGAGTAGGCCATTCAGCCCTTCGAGCCAGCACCGCCATTCACTGATCATGGCTGATTAACCACTTTCAGTACCCCGTTCGCGCCTTCTCACCATATCCACTGTCTCCGCTATCTTTAAGAGCTCTATCTTAAGCGCCTGTCCCATCAGCATGCGGCTCCATGCGGTGAGCGCGACCTAACGTGGTCGCTTGAGCCGTCCGGCCTCGCGGGGCCGGTCCCACTTCGATCGCCGGAGTTGTGCGGATCTGGTCCCGACATCGCACGGGGCTCCGAAAAACTGACCGTGTTCAAAACGCATTACGCACCGCCTCACGTCGTGCCTCCGTGTCCCTCTCTGTATGTGCCTCCGTGTCCCTCTCTCTGTGTCTCCGTGACCCTCTCTCTCTCTGTGCCTCCGTGTCCCTCGCTCTGTGCCTCCGTGACCCTCTCTCTCTGTGCCTACGTGACCCTCTCTGTGTGCGTCCATGACCCTCTCTATATGTGCCTCCATGGCCCTCTCTCTGTGTGCCTCCATGTCCCTCTCTGTGTGTCCCTCTCTGTCCTTGCGAACTTACCGCAGATTTCGCTCCAACTTCGCACCATGTCGCGGCATTCACCCCACCTCCGCGCAGCCCCCGCTGCCGGTTTGGTCGCGCTCGCCGCATGCAGGCGCATGCTGGTGGGTCCGGCCCTCTACGGGGATCACCCGACCTCCGCGTGGCCCCCGCTTCCAGTTTGGTCGCGCTCACCGCATGCAGTCGCATGCTGGTGGGACAAGCCCTTTACTCGCTGTGGGTATATGCAACTAGCTTAGTTAATACATACTAGTCGGCCTTGACGAGGTGGGTCAAAAGGCTTGTTTCTGTGCTTTTTGGCGCTATGATTCCGTCAGAGCTTTACAGTATTTACTTTAACTACCCCAATGGACTATTGTCTCCAATTTGATTGTGCTCTCTACATTAAGTGCTTCTTAAATTATTTTGGTCAGTAGGCAGAGATGCCAACCCTAAATTTAGTTCACAGTAACATTTAACCCATTTGTCCGTAACAAATGGGGTTAAATGCATTTCTCTCCGTAACATACTCACTTGGGGTTGTTGCCGGCGGCTATGCGCCTGCGCACTGGTGCAGATCAGCGGGCTGCCGGCGGGCGGGTGCGGCACATGCGCACTTGGCATGGTTGCCGGCGGGTCTGCGCCTGCGCACTGGGTGGGGGTGGGGGGGAGGCCCGGTAATGGGGCTGCCGCGAGCGGCCGGCTGGCGGCAAGAAATGCCGCTGATCGCGCGGGCCGGCGCCGCCCGGGCTCTGGGCCGGGCATGGCGTGGCTCGAAATGGCGCCAGGCCCGGCAACCCTCCCCCACTGCGCACGCGCGGCCACTGGGGCACTGCGCACGCGCGGCCAAGAGCCTGCGGCCCACTCAACCCTCCCCCACTGCGCACGTTACTGCGCAGGCCGCGGGACACTAAAGTGCCGCTGATCGCGCGGGCTGGCAAACCGGGGACACATGGCGGCCGGTGTTCACGCGGAGTGAGGAAAACCCCGGCGCGGCGGTTTCCGTAACAGCATGTTTGGCTGCCGGAACACCGTAAAAAGTTTATTTCGCCGGGATAAAATACGGCGAATCCGGGACACTTGGCATCTCTGAGTAGGTGCTCATTTTACATTCTACCCACATTTAAAATATGATTTGTTACCTTTAAACAGAACTTGTGCCTTAACACAGTCAAAATCCATCATAGTTATGCGCCACCATCAAGTATCAAATCAGTCTTCTTTCTTCATTATAAAACAATGGATTTGGTTCTAATACATTTACGTGTATATGTAGTGAGTAATATATATCTAATATCAAATTACAAAAATAGAGCATGTTTCTCAAAATTGTATGAATTTATGTAATATTGTGTGATTTGGATCTGAACTGGGGTGGATATATTTCCATATCAACCATTGTTACCATGCAACACTTTTAATTATTGCTAGACCAAGTGTAGACCCGTTGGGTCTTTTCCCCCAACGTGTGGTTGTGGGGGAGGGGCTGGGGGGACCACACACACTAACTACCCCCCACACACACGCTAACTACCCACCTTGATATATTAATATTATTAATTTGCTCCTTTTACCCCATAACCGCCCTATCCACTGACGCATAGCCCCCAACTCATAGGCTAGAGAAGGAGGGGTAGAGAGTGAGGGCAGAGAGAGAATGGGGAGAGAGAGAGAAAGGGGCACAAACAGGATGGCAAGAGACAGAGGGGTGGAGGAGATGGAGGGTGGGTGAGGGGGGGAGGGTGGGGAAGGAGGGGTGAGAGAGATAGGAGGAGATAGATAGGAGGAGAGAGAGGGGGAGGAGAGAGATGGGGAGCGGGAGAGAGGGGGAAGGGAAGGGGAGGGGGGGAGGGGAGGGTGGGGAGGGGATGGGGTAGGGAGGGGATGGGGTGGGGAGGGGTGGAGGGGGAAAGGAGTTTAGGGGAGGGAGGATGGCGGAGGGCAGGGAGTGGTGTGGGAGAGGAAGGGGGAGAGAGAGGGGGAGAGGGGGAAGCAGAGAGGAGGTGGGGGAAGAGAGAGGAGGGGGGAGAGGGAGAGGGAGCGAGAGGAGAGAGAGAGAGGAGGAGGAGGGGAGAGAGAGAGGGAGAGAGATAATGGGGGAGAGGAGAGTTTATATGGGGGAGAGAGAGAGTGGGGAAGAGACACGAGAGCGCAAAAATGGCAAACCGTAAGTCACTCCGTTCAAGAAATTACTGGAAATGAAGCGTCACGGCTGACTCAATGCACGAAAGCTGGTCGGCAGCTCTATGGAATTCAGGGGAGGAACCTCCCCCCCCCCCTCACAAACACACCACCACACAGCGGGTCCGATCTAAGCTGTCAATGAAGACACCATTTTTTTTTTTAACTGTCTATGAAATTAAAAGTTAATGTTAAGAATTAGTGATGTTAAGTGAAAAATAATTCAATTCAATGCAATAAAAACAATGTAATCAACAACCTGGCAGGCTGGGGGTCCAGGCGGGGCCGGGCCAGGAAGCAGTTGGGCCAGGTGCAAAGGAATTATGAGGTCAGCGGGCGGGGCGGGGCAGGGCCAGCAGCCAGGCTGGAGGGGCAGGGCCAGGCGGGGCCATGAGGCAGTTGGGCCAGGTGCAAAGGCATTGTGAGGTCAGCAGGCGGGGACCAGGGCACGGTCCAGGCGGGAGAGCCACAGCCAGGGGCTGGGGGGCTGTGGGGGTGGGGGTGGGGCCGGGCGGGCCCCGTGGGCCAGGGAGAATTTGAGCCAGGTACAAAGACATTGTGAGGTGAGCAGCTGGTCAACCTTAATATTTTTTTTTAATGTCAGTTTGGTGATAAATTTTAGTAAATATCTCTGAAAATAATCGACCAAATTGATAGAGGAGTGGATTTTTGAAATCATAAGGATATTTTCTACCAGATGATGTAAACATTTAACTGTTATTGTAACGTCAGCAGCTGGGCAGCGGTCAGATTTTTTTTTGCCAGATTGGTCAACAATTTTAATAAAAATGTCAGGAAAATAATGTCCCAACGGTTCAGAGGAGTGGATTTCTAAACTCGCAAGGAAAATTGCCATTGAAATATGTAACAATTTTCCTGTTTCGGCGTCTGGTTTTCGAGAAAATACGTTTCAAAGGCAAAATGACATACACCCCCTCACACACACACAGTTTTAATAGATACTAGACCAAGTGCAGACCCGTTGGGTCTGTTCCTCCACGTGTGGTTGCGGGGGTGGGGGGGCTGGGTGGGGGCGGTATGCGGCGTCACACACACTAACTACTCCCCCCACGCACATTCGCTAACTACCCCCCCCTTCATATTTTTATATTTATAATTTGCTCCTTTTACCCCATAACCGCCCGATCCACTGATGCATTGCCCCCAACTCGCAGGCGCACCTAGAGAGCGAGGCGGGTAGAGAGTGAGGGCAGAGAGAGAATGGGGAGAGACAGAGAGAAAGGGGCAGAGACAGAAGGACAAGAGACAGAGGGAGAGGGGGGTGGAGGGGAGGAGGTGGAGGGTGGGGGAGGGGGGGGGAGGGTGGGTGAGGGGGGGGCAGAGAGGGGAGAGAGAGATGGGTGGAGAGAGGGAGAGAGGGGAGGGAGAGAAGAGGGGGATTGAGAGGGAGATAGGGGAAGGGAAGGGAGAGGGGGGGGAAGGGAGGGGGACAGGTGGGGGGGGAAGGGAGGGGGCAGGAGGGTGGGGAGGGGATAGGGAGGGAAGGGGGTAGGGAGTTTAGGGGAGGGAGGGTGGGGGATGGCGGGGGAGTGGGGAAGTGGAAGGGGAGTGAGAGAGAGGAGAGAGAGGGGGAGAGGGGGGGAGAAGAGAGGGGAAAGGAAGAGAGAGATGGGGAGAGACAGAGAGAGCAATATGCAACCGTGCAGAAAGTTAATGTTAATAATTAGTTATGTTAAGTGAGAAATAATTCAATTCAATTCAATGAAAAACAATGGAATCAACAACCTGGCAGGCTGGGAGACCAGGCCGGGCGCGGCCAGGAAGCAGACCAGAAGCAGAAGGGGAGAGAGAGATGGGAGGAGGGAGAGGGGAGGGGGTAGGGGAGGGGGAGAGGGGGGGGGGTAGGGGAGGAGGAGAGGGGGGGGGTAGGGGAGAGGGAGGGGGGGGTAGAGGAAGAGGGAGAGGGGGGGGGTAGGGGAGAGAGAGGGGGGGGTAGGGGAGGAGGGAGGAGGGGGGGGGTAGGGGTTGGGGGGGGGGGGTTTAGGGAGGGAAGGCAGGGGAGGGGGAGAGGGAGGGGGGGAGAGCACAGGAGAGAGACAGGGGAGAGAGGGAAGAAGAGAGAGAGGGAAGAAGATAGAGGGGGAGAAAGAGGTTGGGGAAGAGAGGATGGGGGAGGAGGGGAGGGGGGGTGGGGAAGGGTGAGGGGGGGAGAGAGGGGAGGGGGGGGGGAGGAGAGGGGGAGGGTGAGAGAGGGGAGTGGAGGGGAGGGGGTGAGAGAGGGGAGGGGGAGGAGGGGGAGGAGTGGGGGGCGAGGGGGAGGAGGGAGGGGGAGAAGGGGGGAAGGTGAGGAGAGGGGAGGGGGCTTGAGAGGAGAGAGGAAAGGGGGAGGAGGGGGAGAGGGCAAGGAAGGGGGCGAGGGAGGGAGAGGTTGGAGGGAGGGTGGGGAAGATGGGAAGAAGGAGAGTAGGGTAGAGAGAGGGTAGGGTAGGCCACCCAGCAGCAGCAGCCAATCCACCACAGCCTATAAGCAGGAGTGAGCCTCAGCTCCAATGTCTCGCATCGTCTCGGGCAGTTCCTCTGGTACCCCCGCATAAGCAGCCCGGTTATCTCTCTGGGTCGTCATAGAGGACCGTATTCCCCGAACGCTGCAGACCATGAGTACGGGGGAGATGGGAGTGATCCCGAGTGAGAGGTTCCCTGCGGCCGCCGCCAGGAAGGCACACGAGCCAGAGCGTAGTGAGAGACGGTGTAAAGCAGCGTTGGGGGACCAGCCCCGATCGTGCTTCCGTCAGGCGTGGACAAGAGACCGGGGCGAGGGGAGGAGTGAGGAGAGAAGCGGGGCGCAGCAGCTGTATCTGTTATCGTCGCAGGCACGCAATGAGATGGATGGCCCTCTGGACAGAGCCAACAACTCTATCATGAATTCGTTTGAGTCCCCGCAGCACAGCGAGGAGCAAAAAAAAATGACTTGGGGGGGGGGGGGGGGGTGGGGTATGGGAGTCGGGGGGTGGGAGGCTGGTGGAGCGCTGAGAGGCATCCTCTTTAATCGAGGGGGTGGGGCCGTTTGGCGTTCGGGCCGGAGCAGAGTGGGGGTTGACAAGTGAGCTGTGTCGTCCACAGCTGCCGCACGCTCCCTACGGATGGAATTTTAAAAAAAACATTCCTTTTTTTGAACAACTTTTATTAAAACACTTCTGAGTGAATAATGTGAAAAATTTAGGGGATTGAGTCGTATGTCCGGAAATCGTAAGTTAAACAGCCACCGAGAAATATGTAAATTTCTCAGCGTATTGTGTATCGTGGATTTCGAGAAAAGAGCGTGGGAAATTCAAAAGCAAGCAATTAAAAAAGACACACAACACACAAACAAAATACTAGAACCAAGGTACAGACCTGTTGGGGTTTTTCCCGAAGGGAAAGAACGTTTTTTCAGAACCCCCGACTGCCATGTTCCCCCCCCCCCCCCCCCCCCCCCCCCCCCCCCCCCCCCCCCCACACCCCCCCCACCACCCCCCCCGCACTACCCAGTATTGCTGAGCCCCTGACATTTTGAAATGTTTTCTCTGAAATATGTGTATTTGCTACAGATTTGCCAGCATCTGGCATGTATATGGGCTGGAGTTTCCGCTCTAATCACTTTATTCATTTGCCTTCCATCCCTCAGACCCCTTTGATGATCTCCTCTTCCCATCCATCCTTTCTCTGAACCTTAAACTCATTTTTGTCTCTAACTTTGCCCAGTTTTGATTATAATAAAACAATAGGATTTTCAACCTCAAAAGCAAGTTCATTCTCTTATCCACTAAAGGGCAGCTTCCCACTGCGGCGAACTAATTGGCGAGTTTTAAACTGAGAGATTTGTAAAGATTTGAAAAAAAAGTTGTTCATGTTGAAGACCTCCTTCAACTAATGTAGTAACCCCTTCAACTATGATGAGAAGCCTAGCTTCGGGTAAAATTGGAACACCGAAGAATAGTGGAGAGGGAATGAGATGACCTCCTTCGATCTCCTTCGACCTCCCTTTGACTATGTTGAAGACTATCTACGACTACCTTCGACTACCTTTGATTACCCTTGACTACCCTCAATTACCTATGAATAACATGCCGACCTACTATGACCTACCTCGACTAAACCTACGAGTTAAAAAAATATTGATTTTTTCCATGGCGACCTTTTTTTATTCGACAAAGTCAAAAGAGTTTATTATCACATGTCCCTGACAGGACAATGAAATTCTTTCTTTGCATAGCACAACAGAACATAGTAGGCATTGACTACAATTATATACGTAAATACACACATTAATTCATAAATTAATAAAGTGCAAATAACAGGTGGCGGGGGTTAATGTTCAGAGTTTTGTCCGAGCCGAGTTTAATTGCCTGATGGCTGTGGGGGAAGAAGTAAGGTATTCCTGTACCGGGTCGTTGCAGTTCTCAGGCTCCTATACTTTCTACCTGAAGGTAGCAGGGAGATAAGTGTGTGGCCAGGGTGGTGTGGGTCCTCGATGATGCTGCCAGCCATTAGAGGCAAGCGACTGTGGTAATTCCCCTCGATGGCTATTGAAGGTCAGAGCCATAATGGACTAGGCAGTGTTTACTACTTTTTGTGAGTTCTATTTCCTTTTCGCCAGGGCAAGCTATAGTTTGCCGAACCAATGCCACACATTGCAACCAGTCAGCATGCTCTCTACTGTGCACCTGTAGAAGTTAGTAGTAGAGAGTCCTCCTTGACAGACCCGTACGACTCTCGTAGATCTATCTCAGGAAGTTAGAGAAGGCTGCAGATGGAGCTTTCTTAATAATTTGCATCTGTGTTCTCGGACCAGGAGGAAGATGCTTCACAGAGTGGTGGCACGCCTAGGAATATGGTGAAGCTCCCTGACCCTTTCAAAAAAACATCGACCTGTTGATATAAACAGGACTGTGGGTCCCCATCCTGCACATTCCAAAGTCCACAATCATTCCTTGTTTTTTGCTGGTGTTTGAGGTCCAGGTTGTTGTGCTTGCACCATATGGACAGTCGCTCGCTCTCTCCTTCTAATACTTGGGACTTCATCCCCGTCAGCTGATACGTCCCACAACAGTGGTGTCCGTCAAGCCCACGAACGTTGATGTGGAGATTCGCACTATGACCAGCTATGCCAGCGTTCATGAGGTAAGAGTGGAGTTACACAGCAGGGGGCTGAGCACGCAGCCCCTTGAGGTGCTCCGTGATGATTGTTATCGATCGTCTGACACATTTCCACCAATTCGAACAGACTGTGGTCTATGAAATGAGGAAGTCCCCGAGGTTCCAATTGCAGAGTAGGGATGAGCAGACACCCAGTTCTGAGCGAGTTGTTTGTTACGCAGCTTGGAGAGGGATGATTGTGTTAAATGGCCGAGCTGTAGTCCAAATGATATACAGCGCTGACAATGAGTTTTTGTTGTCCAAGTGGTCCAGAGCGGAGTGTGAAGGGCCCAGCAAGATCGTGTCTGTCCAAGCGTTTGATTTGTTGTGGCGGTATGCGAACCTGCAGAGGGTCAGGTTTTTTTGTCAAGGTAGGAGTTGATGTGCGCCATGAATATCAACCTCTCGAAGCACTTGATCACCACAGGCCGTTAGTGCCACAGGTCGATAGTGCCATTGAGGCACGTCCACTTTGCTTCTTCTTGGGCACTGGTATTATTGATGCCCTTTTGAAGCAGGTGTGAACCACAGACTCTCAAGAAGTGATACAGGTTGAAATGTCCTTTAAAGAACTCCCAGTCAGTTGGTCCGCACAGGTTTTTTAGGACAACGAACCAGCTATGCCATCAGTTTCAGTACGCTTTTCGAGGGTTCACCCCTCTGAAGGATTTCCTGACGTCAGCCTCTGACTGAGACTGAAATACCATCACAGCGAATGGGGGCTCGGTGTTCTCCCTATCAAAGCATGCATAAAATGCATTGAGCTCATCAGGGAGTGATGTATCGCCGACATCTGAGCTGCCTCCTGGTTTCGCCTTGTAGGAGGTGATTGCATTCAGTCCCCGCCACAGCTGCCGAACATCTGTCTCATCCTCCAGTTTGGAGCAGAACTCCCTTTTGGCCTTTTTGATGGCCTTACCAAGGTCATATCTGGACTTTGTGTAGACCACTGTACCATCAGACATGAATGCCTGGTGTCTGGTCTTCAGAAGAGTGCGGATCTCACAGTTCATCCAAGGTTTCTGATTGGGAAACACTCGGAAGGTTTTTGTAGGGATGCAGTCCTCCACACATTTCTTAATGAAGTCTGTAACGACTGTGGCGTATTCATTCAAGTCCGTTGCCGAGTCCTTGAACATTGCCCAGTCTACAGACTCCGAACAGTCCTTTAGTTTTTCCCCTGCCCCCCCCCCCCCCCCCCCGACCAGATCTGTACTGTCCTCACCTCTGGGGGTGCTCTCTTTAATTGCTGCCGGTAGGAAGGAAGAAACAGCACCGGGGTATGGTCGGATTAACCGAAGTGAGGGAGAGGGATAGAGCGGTATGCATTCTTGATGGTGGTGTAGCAGTGTTCGTGGGTGTTTGGTCCTCTGGTGCAGCAGGAGACATGTTGCTGGAAGTTGGGGAGTGATTTCTTTATGTTTGCCTTATTGAAGTCCCCAGCAATGGTGGTAAATGCCTCGGGGTAAGATGTCTGGTGTTTGTTGGCCACGGCGTGCAGTTCCTCCAATGCCAGACGGACGTCTGCCTGGGGTGGGATGTAGACCGCGGTCAGGATGATGGAGGTGAATTCCCTCGGAAGGTAGAAGGGACGGCACTTCACCACCAGATGTTCGAGATGCGGAGAGCAGGAGTTGGACAGGACTGCCACGTCTGAGCACCACGTAGAGTTGACCATGAGGCAGATGCCCCCTCCTCTCCCTTTCCCAGATGCCAGTGTACAGTCCATGCGGTGGATGGAGAACCCTTCAGGCTGGACCGCTGATTCCGGGGAGCTGGGGGTGAGCCATGTCTCTGTGAAATAGAACACAGAGCATTCCCTCAGCTCCCTTTGATAGAGCAGCCTTGCCCTTAAGTCCTCCACTTTATTTTCAATGGACTGTACATTGGCCAGTAGGATAGATGGGAGAGGGGGCCAAAGTCCCCTGCGCTTCAGACTGACCTGAAGTCTTGCCCGCCAGCCACGTTTCCGGACACAATGGAGGCTTCCCCTTTGTTTCCAGGTCCTGGGTTGACTGTACCTAAACAGCAGACCTGCGCTGCAACGGGGATTCCCTCACAGACGGCAGCTCCAGCTCCATAATGAATGGGGGTTCCCTCAGAGTCAGCAGCTCCAGCTTCATTTTTTCTGGGATATCCAGCCCGTCGGCTCTGGAGGTCATCCCGGGGTTTCCAGGTGCCGTGCCTGGGTTCCTCAATCGGGTCGGGAGTTTCACAGCCAGCGTGGGAAGATTTAAAGTCCGGGGCTCCCGCAGCTGCGGGAGATCGCGAAATTTCCAGCGCTTTCAGCTGCCCAAGAAGCCTGTCTGAAACGGCACAGATTACTGCCGTTTCCCTGATGCAGGTAAGTTGTTGAGAGTTTTAGATGAGCCTTTTATGTTCCGGAACTCCGCAAAAGTCACCGCAGGCAGGCACCATCTTGAGCATCTTGGGCATTTTTCCGCATGTTGAAAAATACGCCGCAACCTAGCTGAGGCCTCGAGTACGCGGGGACTACTCTCGAGCATGAAGGAGCTTCTAGGACCTCGTGTCGATTATGAGTCGAGGGCAAACTCTTCTGAACTCGCCGATTAGTCGCCGCAATTGGGACAACCCCTTTAGGCTACCTGACCTATTGAGCCTTTACTGCAATTTTTTTTTGAATTCCAGCATCTCCAGTATTTAGTTTTTAACCTGTGTGCTGTGTCTTGAGAATCTGTGATCCTTTAGACAGACCCTGAAAGGGCAAGCAGACATAATTCTCCAATTCACTCTCCTTTACTTCCTCTTCTACCTCCTCTTATTACTTCATTTCTTCTACCTGTGGTTTATGTTGCTTGTCCTCTTAATGGATACTTTCAGGCATTGACTCTACTCACTAACCTCTAAGTCATACAATATACACCTGATGAGAATGAAGTTGGAGATCTGTAGATATTGCCGGATGAACAGCGGATTGGTATTGGTATATTATGTTACATGTACTGAGATACAGTGAAAAACCTAAGTTTGCATGTAATCCAATCAAATCATACCACACATGAGTACATCAGGTAATACAAAAGAGAAAGTAAATAGAGGTATGTGTTTGTGAATGAGCAAGAAGCCTTGAGAGTTCTGCTGCAGACTGCAAAATTTTCAAGTGACTGCCTAAGTTACTCATTATATTGGGCTGCTGGTTTATGTGTGGCCAGTAAGAAGGATCGTGCAGAGAAACATGACTTAATTTCACCTGACAAAAAATGAGGAATGGCATCAACGTGTGCATTTCTAGAAATTCATCATACATGCAAGGATAGCTGATGCCAGTGAGTGTTAACTGAACTAAGTACCCAAAATGCATTTCCCTCCACCTCATCACATCACACTGCAATAGAAAATCCTATTTAATCATATCCCTAAGCCATTATTTTCTCATCACTCATGAATTTATAGTCGAAAGACCCATTTCACTTAAAGTACTGCCATCCAATGAAATTTCATCTCTAGGCCTTTGTATTCCATATAAATGGTACTACAACATAAGCTATTTTTTTTGGAAAGGAAAGAAAAACGAAATAAAGTCACTCCTAAAATTACACCACGAACACTTTAGAAAACTACCCAGAGTGCTTGTATATCATAAATCAAATGTGAATTATAATTGTTGAATCTTGGCTTTGAACTGCTAAATCAAATTTCACTCATTTTAATGAGCTATAATGCCTATATCACATTCAAAAATATCAATCTAAGCATTCTTTGTAATAATTATTATCTGATGCTCATTATTTATCAATACAGCTAAATAAAGTCTTACCTGTGCACTTCATAGAGAAGTTCCAATAAAATGCTGTAGAAGTCAAACTGGTGATCATTGGTATTTACTTTCCTAAGAAGGAGGAAATGGAAGCATCACTGAAATAATTTGATCAGTTTAACAAAGTAAATAAAAGTCATTCAACAATCATAATTATGGTAGTTTAGTGGTTATGGTAATTGTTGAATAATTGAACTTGGGAACTGGAAAATTAGTATATTTATTCCTATTAATAGGCAGTTTTAGGAAATGAATTACATCTTTAAAATAGGATAAAGTTCCAAAGATTAAAACATCCTTAGTTAAAGCAAATAGTCTTTTATATTGGTCGAAAGGAAATAACTATTATTTATTTTCAATGTGATGTAAGCTGTTATCAACAGTGCAATCTAGCAGCATAAGCTCACTAACAACCTACTCACTGATGCCCAGTTAGTCGGGGGCAATTGGCTTTACACCTCAAAACAATCCGAGTCCAAACATGGATCTCAGAGTTGAATTTCAGAGGTGAAGTGAGAGTGACTACCCGTGATCTCATGACAGCATTTGACTAACTGTGAAATCAAAATGCACATGTAAAGTTGGTGACTCCTGTGGTTAGAGTCACACATAACACAAAGAAAAATATTCTTAGAGGTATATCATCCCCTTCCCAGGACATCATTGCAGGAGTTACTAAACAAAATATCTGAGATCCAACTATCTTCAGCTTCTTCATCAATGATCTCAGTTCCAAAATGTCAGAAGTATGGATGCTCAAAAATGACTGTACAATGTTTAATTCCGTTCACAACTCCTCAACAAATGGAGCTGCCCCTTCCTGCTTGCAGCACAATATAAATAGCATTCAGGTATGGGTTGATAAGTAACATGTCCACCACAAAAAAGAAAAGATGGGAAGGTCATACTGAGAACTAACATGACTGGCAACTGGCAGCTGGGGGTCATTCCTGCAGCCTGAACAGAAATGGCCATGTAAAAAGATCACACAATTGTATCCCATACTTTGGCAACAATGAGCTTTGTTTGTTTTTTTCTTTTTTCATCACATTCCCACTAATATTATTTCTGTCTGCAGATATCCAGTGCTTAATTGAAGCAGAAAGAAAAATCAAGAAACACTACTAATTTTTCAGACAGCAGTGGATGAAAATGATTCTGCTGTATTTCTCCCATTCTCCCATTTACACCTCTTGTACAGATTGCACTTCCTCTAGAAATGTAAAATTCTTCAATAATTCCCCAATATTTTGTTTATTATCTGTACTTTTCTTCTCGCACCATCATCCCTTGTATCCCTTAATTTATGTTGCCCTCCACTGCATCAAATACTTTATTTTGTTCTTCTTCTCCTTGCTTCACATTACTTGCCTAAAATTAAAATTTTGAAACATTCATTCAGTTCCACTCCACAGATGCTGCTTAGCTGCTGTGTATTTTTAGCAACTTCTGATGGATGCTTAATTATCCTCTGAAATGGCCTTATAGTTGGAAGAAGGCCACATAACAATTTCTCAGAGGGCACTGAATGGAAATGGGTTGTAAATCCATCCTGAGAATGAATAAGAATTTTCAAGAACTTGAACATTCCCATGAATTATCACCTCCTACGCTCACAATGTCACACATCTTTTTCAATTTTCATTCATTCCCTGAGTCAAGAGCACCCCCATCTGGTAAACCATGTAGTGCTCAAAAACATCCAAATCAACCATCTTAAAAACACATGTTTTGGAAATTGTTTTAAAGCAAGTTTTATCAACAATTGTATTACATGTCCCCATCCCCACGGTTGGATTTCTGTGGATGACAATGAAAATGAATTTGCAGCCAATTTTCAAAAATTGACCTGCTTTTATTGCATCACTTCATCCATTTAAGTGGGTGATTAATTGATTCTAAGTTGATCATGAAATCACAGAGAGATACAACACACAAGAAGGCAGCCACAACTAATTGCTACAAAAGTAAAATTAGTTCCTTGTCTTTTATTGTGATCATCCATGATTTTGATCAAATCTGCAAAATCATCTCCACGTTCTGTGCTCCAGAATGGAATCACAATCCATCCATGCACGTGAAAAAGTTGCATTTGAGTCAATTTATTTGACTTTTTCCAAGACTTCAACATTCTTCTAAACTGAAATAGCTAGAATTTGATTTTTTTAGTAATCAGTTTATTAACACAATGTATTTGCTTTTGTTCCCTAGTAATAAAGCAAGATTCCCAAATGTTTCAACAACTTTCTCGAATTGTCTAATAACTTCACCGAGAAATGCACCAACACTCGCAGAGTTCAGTTCTCCATCTACTTCAAAATTGTTCAAATATCTTTCCAATTCCTCCCCTTATTATTCCAAACTATCCACTTCAAATTTCTCTGCATTAAACTTCATGGATCATTAACAGCAGTGGGGTGGGGAGAGAACAAAGGAGGAACTGGCGGGTATAAATCTGGCGGGTATACATTGTAACTTTGTCGGCGCCATACGTGGCGACTATTTGCATAAATTGGGTATGCAAGCAAAGAATTTCACTGTGCCTTGTCACATGTGACAATAAAGTATTCCATTGCATTCCATTCTATTCCATGTATACACTGCCACAATTTGTAATAACATACCTTGACATCCTTCATTCTACCACTTTTGTTAACCCAAGAGGGTAAATGCTAGTTTTAATATGGAGCGCAGAAGGGCAGGCGGGAACAACATAGAGTATACCTGAAAAAGTGAGATGCCAGCCTGGTTAAGATTCAGTATGGGACTATTTCTGTCCCAAACTATTAAAACAGCATGCAATAGACACAAGGAATCTGATCAAAGCTCTGCAGTCTTGCAGAGTCTTGAGTGATAAAGTCAAGGCATATTTTTGCAACCATACACAGCCAGAACAACAAATAGATGATCCACCTCAACTTCCTCCTAGGATTCCCACCATCAGAGATCAGTGCTCAGCCAATTTCATTCAGTCCATTGAAGAGATGAGGCCAGTAGATGTAGTAAACGGCAAGTGGTTTCGTGAGAACCAACCTGGCCAGTAAGTAGTACTTAATTATTACTTAGTCCATTTCATTATTACCCAGTTTAAAGGGATAGGCTGTGCCTCACACGCAAGCTGCTTCTGTACAGCTACATAACAGGCAGCTAACTGACAATAAGGAAAGTCATCCAGATTTAAAATTCGTGGTTCTCACACAAAAAACCAGAACAAATCCAATTGCACAAAAGGATTTATGCCAATCAAGGGCTAACTCACATCATTAAGAACCAGATTTTGCCATAAAATATCCATGTGGCTTTTCATGCCTTTTTATGATGATGTTTCAGGAAGATAATAATGCCTTCTTCACGATTGAGTGCCTAAATCAGCCGTTTTTTTTGCCGTTTTAACGTCTTACAAGAAAATTTAACACACCGGTCAAAACCCAGCTCCGGTGTAATAGTGGAGTTAAGTCGAGATTTGAGCAGTAGGGGTGCTTCGTTGGTTGAAGGACGAGAGTCGCAGTTTCAGATCGATGGCCTATCACAGAAGTAAAGAAAAGTGAGAACATTTCCATTTTTAAGTTGCAGGTAAAGAGAAAATAGCGGAGAGAAGGCGATAAGATAAATGTTTTTGTGATTAGGATGAGAGATCAAGAGAAAACAGAACAATGGTAGTGTGTAGGAAGGAACTGGCAGATGCTGCTGGTTTAAACTGAGGAATAGACACAAAAAGCAGGAGTATACCTCAGCGGGGGACGAGGCGAGCATCTATGGAGAGAAGGGGTGAATGGGTGACAGATTTCGGGTTTCGAGGACACTTTTGTCAGACTGGTTAGGAAATGGCAAAACAAGGATATATTAGAGAACAATGATGTTGCAGAAAGTGTACTGCTAGTCAGAGAGATGGGGGAGAGACTACTTCTTTAAATGTAGGATAATAATACTTGAGGAGGAGATTTCGCAATGGAGCAGACCGAAATGGTGTAGGAAGGAACATGCAGATAGCTGGTTTTATTAAACCAAGAGATAGAACATGTTAGTGTGTAGTCAGAATGTAGAGAAGATTAGTGTGTAAGAGACATCGTTTGATTATGCAGGTTATCTGGAGATATAAATAGTAATAGGTTACCTTTGTGGCAAATTTTATACATTAGTATCAATAGTATTATGGGTGAACTGGAAAGGTTGCAAATGCAATTCCAAAAGCTGAGGGAAGCGATTCCACTACTACGGTGTATTTAAGAAGGAACTCGCTCAGATGCTAATGTGAAAATCGTGAAAGGTAGACAAAAGTTGCAGAGATCACTCAGGCGGCGTTCAGCAACAAGTCTATGTAGCCGAAGGAAATATGGTCAACGTTTCGGGCCAAAACATTTTCCTTCAGATGGGTTTCACTCCTGTAGGTGCAGTGGAATCTGAAATAGACAGAATTGCTGGAAATATTTGCAGGACAAGTCTAGCATCTATAGATAGAGAAACAGAATTAATATGTTAAGCTGATGATCTTCAAAAAAATAATATTATGTAAGTCCTTTAGCCTGAAATGTAAATTCTATTTTGCTCTCTGGCAGATGTTGCGTGGCCATACGACAGGGATTACCACATACACTGTTACCAATTTGTACAATGCATTACTGATCAGCCTAGATGCTCACGTCATAATCAAAGTGTACCCACACATTGCAATTATCACTGATTGCAAATTGGGGCCAAGTATCATTACGTTTTCAACTAACAACGCACAGATGGAAAATACTAAAGGGCAGCGGTAGAGAGTAGAATGCTGTAGTTACAGCGCGTTGCAGCTGCCAGATAGTACCTGAGTTCAATCCCGACTACGGGAGCTGGTCTGTACAGTTTTACGTTCTCTCCCGTAACGCATGGTTTTCTCTGATGTCTGAGGTTCACTCTCTGATGACTCCGCTTTAAAGAGTATCTATGTCTAGCTACTCTCTTGAAAGCATCCAGAGAACCGTGCCTCCACCGCCCCTCTGAGGCAGTCAGAATTCCACAGACTCACCACTCTCTCTGTGAGAAAAGTGGGTTTCCTCTCTCTCATTCTAAATGGATTTTATTCTCTATTCCTTATTCTGGAAACTGTGGCCCCTGGTTCTGGACTCCCCCAACATCAGGAACATGTTTCCTGCCTCTAGTGTGTCCAATCCCTTATCATTCTTATATGTTTCAATGAGATCCCCTCTCATCCTTCTAAACTCAATGTACAAGCCCAGCTGCTCCATTCTCTCAGCATATGACAGTCCCACCATCCCGGGAATTAACCTACGCTGTACTCCCTCAATAGCAAGAATTAGGGACCAAAACTGCACACAATACTCCAGGTGTGGTCACACTAGGGCTCTGTACAACTGCAGAAGGACCTCTTTACTCCGATATTCAATTCCTCTTGTTATAAAGGCCAACATGCTATTCACTTTCTTCACTGCCTGCCGTACCTGCATGGCATGCTTAGACATCCTACAGGTTTTCCTCCCACACTCCAAAGACGTACAGGTTTGTAGGTTAATTGGCTTGGTGTATGTGTAAATTGTCCCTAGTGTGTGTAGGATAGTGTTAATAGAAACATAGAAACATAGAAAATAGGTGCAGGAGTAGGCCATTTGGCCCTTCGAGCCTGCACCAACCATTCAATATGATCATTTACCCCCGTGATCACTTAGCCACAAGGGACCACATCTAACTCCCTCTTAAAAGTTATAGCCAATGAACTGGCCTCAATTACCTTCTGTGGTAGATGTAATTCCAGAGTGACTCACCATTGTGTGAAAAATGTTTTCCTCATCTCGGTCCTTAAAGGAATTCCCCCTTATCCTTAAACTGTGACCCCTTGTTTGGGCCCTCCCCAACATCGGGAAACAAATCTTCCTGCATCTAGCCTGTCCATCCCCTTAAGAATTTGTTTTACTATAAGATCCCCCCTCTCAGTCTTCTACATTCTAGCGAGTACAAGCAAACTATCCAGTCTTCCTCTATAAATCCTGACATCTAAGGAATCAGGTCTGGTGCACCCCTCTCTGTACCTCCTCTATGGCGCGAATATAGTATTTCTAGATATGGAGACCAAAACTGTACTGCAATCGTGCGGCGATGTGGTAGTACGGAACGGTGATTCGTGGATACGAAGGCTGTTTCAGCTGTCATCTTAACTAAAAAAACAAAAAACGATGATTATCATATCAAAAACATATATTTTACATTGGATTGACGTATAGTATCGCATTATCATAAGGAAATAGTTCAGAATGAGATCAGATTCTTTCCAAATTATTGAATTCAAAAGTAAGAACTGAACGTGTGAATATCACACCTAATGAACCAAATTGTGAAATTGAAGATAGGTCACTTTAAAGAGGATTCTAGATGTGGTTCCTTCTAAATTTGAGGACTTTGTTTTGGGGCAAGGAACGGTTAGAGCGGACGTGAGAGAGTAAATGCTTCCACGATTGTTTTTTTTTTGCAAATAATCCATCAATTACGGCTCGCTCTTTGGAGCTAATTAATTTTTGTGAACAATGTCTTCTGAGCACGATACGGTATTCATAGTTTCAAATCCCATGTAAGGATAATGTACTTTTTTTGTCATGCTGAATATCTGTTATCTGTTATTTATAACATTATCATAAACATTACTTAAAGTATTTATAAAAATGTTAGCAGCAAAAATAGACAGAAAGGGTATTTTTACCAGGCATATGGAGGTACTATGGCTACATTTATAAAAGGACCATGTGTTTAATTTTGAAAGGTCAATTATTTTCATTTCTCATTGGCTGGAGCAGTAGGGATTTGTTTCATATTAATGTGATCATAAGCTTTCTACAGAATTATTGTTAACATATGCCAAAGTCTGATATGAATTGACAAGCGGGACACTTTGTCGTATTATTACTCACACAAAACAATAATATGTACACATCATCATGTAATTTTTATTGAAAGATTTTATTATGAAATTGTGTCCAATTGCAGCTGATAACAACAGAAGGAATAAATAAGAATTAACATTGCTTTACACATATAATACACACACACAAATATATATATGTCGGTTGCGGGGGTAGTACGGGGGCGTCCTGGGCGTCCCGACACACAACTAACCACTCCGCCAATAAACATATAACCCCCCCCCCTCCCAAACACAGACTATCCAACCGCCACACACACACACACACAGAAGACTAACCAACCCCCCACACACACCACATACTTATGCACACACAACACACAACACACTAGTGGTGAGCATTGAGGCGGGGGGAAAGGGGGGTGGAGGGTGGAGGGGGGAGGGGAGGAGAGGGAGTTGTTATCGAAACTGGAACTCACTGTGAATGAATCCCATTAACGGAGTCCATCTGCGCTGCTGGATTGGAAGTTGTCCCGCCCCCCTTCCCTCTATGGCTGACAGGCCATTAACGCGGGCGGTTCTCTGTGCGCTGCACCAGCAAAGAATCGGGCTGTTCACCCCCCCTCCCGCCTCGATTTTTGGAGGCACAGCGGAATAAGGAACGGTGCCAGAGGCTATGTGGCTACGCCACACACGAGGAATAGTCGGCCTCTGGGGGGAGGGGGGGGGTGGGAGGCATGTAGCGGTGTGCCGGCGTGCACAGCGCGAAAATTGGATCGCATCTTCCAGCACTGCTTATCGCCGTCCTCAGAATACACGGATGGGGATGAGCCGTCTTGGCTTGAGCTTGAGATCATGAGTGAGCAGGCGGGGGGGGTGGGCGGGGGGAAGCAGAGATGGCGGCTGTAGCAAAAATTCGCCAGCGTAGAAGGAAAAATGTGCGGTTGTTTCGGAAGTAGATCAGGGCGGCAGCAGCGTTATGGTCGCCTGGCGCAGAGGTGGATACATATGAGTGTGGGGGGTGTGAAATGCATTTTATTAAAAAATGTGTACATACAAATGTCTAAATGGAAATGAGTGGATCGTGAATGTAAAAATTGTAATTCTAGGCGAAATGGAAACATTCACGGAGTATTGACGCGTGTGTGGTTTGGACGAGAACCATGAAATCAAAGGCCAAAAAATCCTGAGACACAAACACACACACACAGCAGACGCAGAGCAGAGTTTTAAAAGTATACTAGACCACGTTGGGTCGTTTCCCCGCATGTGCGGCTTGAGGGGAGGAGGGGCGGGGGGGGGAGAGAGAGAGGGAGGGGGGATGAGAGGGAGAGAGGGAGTGAAGGGGGGAGAGGGAGGGAGGGAGGGAGGGGGGGAGAGGGAGGGAGGGAGAAGACATAGAAATAGGTGCCAGGAGTTAAGCCATTGTCCTTCGGGGGCTGCTGATCATGGATTGAACATCCAAGTCAGTTCCCGTACCCTGCTTCTCTTCCTATACCCCCTGATTCCTCTCCAGCCATAAGGGCCACATCTAAACTTCTTAATATAGCCAATGGAACTGGCTAAATATCGTCTGTGGCCGAGAGAATTCCCGAGAGACTCAGCGATCTCTGCGTGAATAAATGTTTTCTCATCTCGGTCCTAAGAATTCGCCCCCTATCCTTAAAATGTGACACTTGTTCTGAGCCCATCCAACATCGGGAACAATCTTTCCTGCATCCTTAGGGCCTGTCCAACCCTTAAGAATTTTGTAAGTTTCTATAAGATCCCCCCTCAATCTTTAAAATTCTCAGCGGAGTACCAGCCGTCGTCTATTCCAATCCTTTCCTCTATGAAAGTCCAGAATCCAGAAATCAGTTCTGAGAACTTCTCGTACCGCCCTCTGGGTGGCAAGAGAGTATCCAGAGATCACCACTTCTCTGTGTGATAAAATGTTTTCTCATCTCGGTCCTAAAAGATATCCCCCCCTATCTTAAACTGTGACTCTTGTCTTTCTGGACTTCCCCAACATCGGAACATCTTCCTGCAGCATTAGCCTGTTCCAACCCTTATAGAATTTTTGTACGTTTCTATAAGATTCCCCCCTCAATCTTCTAAATTCGAGGGAGGGTAGAGAGGAGGGGGGGTGGTAGGTGAGGAGGGGGGTTAGTAGAGAGGGGGGGGGGTTTGTTAACGAATGAACTCACTACAGTGAATGAATTTACGAGAGCCACTTGCTGCTGGGGATTCGAAGAGATTGGTCCCTGAGCCCTCTTGGAAATTGTCCCATCAGATGCCGAGATTCTCGAAGCCCACCCTGGTTATAAAGAGCGGGAAAGCCTGCTCACGGGTTAAGTCTGATGAATCAGGCGGCCATGAGACTTGAGGCCTCGCGATTACCTTCGATCCTCGCGATTCAGACCGTCCGGGAGAGGTGAGGGTGGAGTGGGTTGGTGGGGTTTGGGCGGAGTGGTTGGAGGTGTGGGGCTGGGCGGGGCCAAAACGTGAGAGTGGTGTGTGGGCTTCTTGAATCTCAGAGGCGGCAGGGGATGGGTGGGGCATGCAGGGCGGAGGCGGGGACTTCGCAAGCTTGCCCAGCTGTGAGTTCAGCGGAACTTTACGCTTATCTTGCTACCGATCGGAGATAGCATTTCCGTCACGCCTGTCGCTTTATCTCTTCTCCCGACGATGGCAGATCATTTTTATTTGAGAACGGGGGGGGCGGGGTTTGGCGCGGGTGGGCGGTCGATTCCAGCTGCGGGTATGCGCGGCGCGGTGCATAGTTGGAGGGGGTGGGAGCAGGACGCTGCCAAATGAGCGAGGCGGAGAGGAAGCGGGATTAGATTGGTCAGCATGTTGGGACTTGGTGGCCCGTCACAGCTGTGAAGGTCCCGTTTAGATTTTAAAATGAGTGGGGGGGGGGGGGGGGGGGAAAGGCTTTAAATGGTACATAAAAATGTGTTACAATGTAATGAGGAGTGGATCCGTGAATGTTAAAAGCGAAACGCTATCGAAATGTGAAAAATAAATTTCTCGGAGTTGAGCGTGGTTGTTTTTGTGTTTTGGGTTGGAAATAAGGCCAAAATCTAATCATGAAAAAAAATGTAATGTGCATACACAACCACACACACAAACAACTAAATCGACACACTAACACAACACATACTTACACACACACACACTTTTAAAAGTGTTACTAGGACCAAGTGCAGACCGTTGGGTCTGTTCCCAAGCACGTTCACGGTGATGTGAGGCGGGCAAATGCGGTGTCACTCACTCTGAACTTACCCACACATAACTACCCCTTGTGATATAATTATATTAATATTCATTAATATTAGATCCTTTTCCCATATAAAGCCATATCCTCAGATACACATAGTCCCAACTCTCAGTCTAGAGAGGGAGAGGGGGGTAGAGTGTGGGGATGAGGGAGAATGGGGAGAGACAGTGAGAGAGCAGAGACAGAAGGGCAAGAGGCAGAGGGAGGGGGAGTGAAGGGGAGGAGGTGAGGGAGGGTGGGGGTGGGGTAGAGAGAGAAATGGGAGGAGAGAGAGGGTAGGGGAGAAGGGGGAGAGGGTGCTGTGAGGGGGGGAGGGAAGTGGGGAGATGGTGGTGAGAAGGGAGGGGGAGGAGGTGGGGGGGAAGGGAAAGGGGGGAAGGGTGGGGGAGGTGTGGGGGAAGGGAGTGCAGCGGGGGAGAGGGTGGGTGGAGGGATTGGGGGTAAGGGGAGGGGTGGAGGGGAGGGGTGGAGGGTGTGGAGAGGGAGGTGGGGAGGGGAGTGGGAGGTGGAAGGGTTTAGGGGAAGGGTTAGGGAGAGAGAAGGGGAGAGAGAGTTTGGGAGAGAGGGAGAATGAGGGGGAGGGGGGGGAGGAAAGAGGAGGGGAGAGAGGGAGGGAGTAGAGGGGAGCGGGGGGGGGAAAGAGAGAGAGAGGGGAGTGGGAGAGAGACGAGGGGGGGAGTGGTGGGAGAGAGAGAGCGGGGGAGGGGTGAGAGGAGAGAGAGGGTGCGGGGGGAGGCGAGTGGGAGAGAGAGTGAGGAGGGAGCGATAGAGAGTAGAAGCGGAGAGGGGGCGTAGGGAGGGTGGGCGAGAGAGAGGGAGTGTTGAGAGAGAGAGAGGGGGGGGGGGGAGAGAGGAGGGGTGGTGAGAGCGAGGGTGGGGGTGTAAATTTTTCTTGTGGTGTAATGCGAGAAAATGTGGGAGAGGAGACAAAGAGGAAAGGGGCCAGAGACAGAAGGGCGAAGAGAAGGAGGATGGGGGGGCTTCTCTATTAATCTTTGGCTGTAGCTGTTCAGTGGAACCTATGCCTTATGTCTTCTCTCGATCTGGCAGGAGCATTTTGAGATCGGGGGGGGGGGGGGGGGGGTGTTGTTTTGGAGCGGGCGGATGGCAGGGGCAGATTCCAGCTGCGGGAGACGCGGAATATGGGTGCGGTGAGCATAGTTGGTTGGGGGGAGGGGATGTGGAGGAAGTCTAAAAATCGCTCAGCGAAAACAAGCAAAATAGTTCGGGGCCCGGGGTGTGGGGGAGTGGGGGGGAGGGTGTGATAGTGAAGGATAGCCGGGCTGGCGAAGAATGAGCGGGTCTTGGGAGTTGGTCGGCATGTGGGATTGTGGACGTCTACCGCAGCTCGTTAGGTCCCTGCTTAGATTTTGTAAATGGGTGAGTTATGGGGGTGGGGGGGGAGGAGGATTTGTTTAATAAACGTGTAACGTCAAAATGTCAAAAATGTAATGAGGAGTGAAATCCGAGAATGTTAAAAGCAAAAAATCGCTAGCGAAATGGAAATAATTGCGGCGTTTTCGCATCTGGTTTTGGCCGCGACCGTGGGAATGTAAAGGCAAAAATCTTATCTGAAAAAAAAATGGAATGTGATCATACACGACAAACACACCTGCGACGCAAAACTTCACATCTAAAACACACACTGCGAGCAACACAACAACACACACACACACACACACATTTAACTCCGAACATACACTGACGTTTTAAAAGTATACTAGAACAAGTGCAGACCTGTTGGCTCTGTTCCCTCATCGCGCAATTCTGCGGGGGAAAGATGTGGAGCCGGGAGGGGGAGAGACGGGGTCGGGGAGCAGTTCCATCTATTTCCCACATACCTATATCACCCCCCACTCTTCTCTCCTATCTCTATTCCCACACTCTTCCTTCCTTCATCCCCCATTCCCCGCTCCCTAATCCTCCGTACTCTCATCCTTCTCCTCCACTCTTCACCTCCCCAGGAATCAGGCCTTACCCGCGTCGGTAGTCGTCTTATTCTCTTCTCCCGATTCTGCAGAGCATGCCGACGTTGAGAGATGGAGCTGTGGGTCTTGTGAACCCAAAGCTCTCTGGAAGCCGCTCACAGCGGAGGGTGCGGCGCAGCAGGCGGGCGGGCCGGGGCGTCGCGAGCTGCGCCACAGCTGTGAGTTCAGCGGAACTGTAGCCTTATCTCTCCTCCGATCGGCTGAGCATTTTGGAGAATGGGAGGGTGTATGGGGTTGGGGTGGGGTTGAAGCGCGGGGCGGCGTATTCAAACCTGCGGGAAGCACGGCGCATGCATAGTTGGAGGGGGGGGGAGGAGTTGGATGCGCGGCGGCGAGTCCGCTGCGGCAGGCGAGTTGCAGTTGCGAGTGGGGGGGGGAGGGGGAAGCCGGGTACTGCCAAATGAACACATACTAAGCCACCCACCTACACTCACACACACACACTAACCACCCCCCCCCCCACACAACACACACACACACACTAACCACCCAACACACCACTCTCTGCCCCCGTGATATATTATATAATATTATTCAGGTCAGTCTCCTTTTACCCCATCCCGCACTATCCACTCACGCATAGCCCCCAGGCTTGCAGGCGGCATCCAGATCCAGAGGGCAGAGGGAGGTGGGGTGGGTAGAGAGAGCAGGGCAGAGTAAGAGAGGGCAGCAGACTCGAGGGAGAGACGCAGAGACTAGGTGAGGCTGAGGAGTCAGGCAAGACATGAGGGGCACAGAGAGAGGGCAGAGACAGAGAGAGAAGAGCAGAGACAGAGAGAAGAAGGGCAGACAGCAGAGACAGAGAGACAGGGGGAGGAGAGAGGGGGGCGGGCGAGGTAGGGGTGGGAGGACGCGCGGGTGGGAGAGGGGAGGGGGTAAGAGGAGGGGAGGGGAGAGAGGAGGGCGATCTGAGAGCTGTACTTGGTCGTTCTTTCTTGCCTGCATTATTCTTGCTCACGTTGAGCGGTGCGTCGAACCAAAGACTCTCGGGAGCAACTCGGGAAACCCGAGGCGAGGAGTGAGCGTGTGTGGAAGCGGGGGTTTGCGACCAAAGCTCTATCGGGAGCTTCTCGGGATTTCAGGAAACCCAAGGCCTAGGGCGACGAGCGTTGAGTTGCGTCGCCCAAAGCTATCGGGAGCTCTCGGGGAAACCGATATGCCGAGGCGCTAGCATGAGTCGGCCCAAAGCTATCGGGAGCTTGGGTACTGGGCCGACGCCAAGCCGAGGCGCGCGAGAGCAAAAGGTTGACCAAGGCCGCCGCAGTCTTCATCTATGATCTTTGGTCTTCAGTCGACGGGCCGCATTTTGAATAATGGGGGAAGGAGGGAGGGGTGGGGGGGTGACGTCACTCGCAGCATGAGCAGATGGCAGGCAGATAGATCCATTATGAAGTCATCAGCCAAAAGCAGGCTTTTTGATTTCAAAATCTTATCGGATTTGTGAACATTTTGATTAATAACTCGAGAAATAATGCATGTTTTTTTCAGATAATGCGATTTTTGACTTCACGGGATAAATTTCTACCGAAATACGTACAAAATGTACCACTAGCGTGTCATTTTCTTCAGAAAATCGCACACAAACACATAAATACACACACACACATCCACATACAAGATCAGAGTTTTATAGTTATAAGGAGAAGAGACTGTATATATGTGTGTGTGGGTGTTTGTGTTTGTGTCTGTGTGTATGTATATATCTATATTACTAAAAATAATATCTTGACTGCTTTTGACTCACTGTGATTTGATTTCTGAGAGAACACCGCCACTTACGGCCATCATTTTTGACCACCTCGCTCAGAGCCCCCCACCGCCGGACTGGACCAGAGGATTTTTCCCACCGCTGAGAAATCAGAGAGATATTAATGGGTTTTTTATAAATGCCGTTCTCTCTGCTGCACCTGCTGGTGGGAGGGGGGAAGGACTATAAAACCCAGAATTGGTATGCCTCACTCAGTCTCTGCAAGATGGAGGAGGCAAGAGGGTCACGTCTCTCTGAGCTCTGAACAACACTGAACACAATTCTACTCAACTGTGAGTGCCCTTAATGTGGTTTGAAAATGAAAATATGATTGGGTTGAAGTAAAAAGGCACTGCATGCAAATGGTTGTTTGGGGGGTTTGGGTTGAAGTAAAAAGGCACTGCAAAGGGTTGCTTGGGGGTTTTGGGTTGAAGTAAAAAGGCACTGCAAAGGGTTGCTTGGGGGTTTTGGGTTGAAGGTAAAAGGCACTGCACATGGTTGTTTGTCAAAACTTGACAACTTCCTGTTTGCACTATATTGATTTTAGATAAAATGCTACCACTTACGGCTGTGATTTTTGGCCATCTTAATCAGTCCCCCTCCGCTCATCAGGTGCAGAGGATTCTTCCCATCAATGAAAAACAAAAGTGTTATTAGTGTTTAAAAATGTTGAGAATCTCTCTCCTGTCAATCATGCCATGAAGGCCACACCATTTCCGATGGGAGGGGGAGGGTTTATAAAACCCGGAAGTGTGGGCGTGGCTCGGTCTCTGCAGGATGGGAAAGGGAGAGGTCACGACTCTGTCTGAGCTGTGAATCAACTGAACACACTGAATGTCTACTGAACTGTGCGTGTGGTGTTTTGTGTGGTTTTATTCAATTCAATTCAATTCAATCTTTAATTGTCATTGTGCAGAGACAACGAAATGCAGTTAGCATCTCACCCAGAAGAGCGAACTTAGAATAATGAACAGTATATATATGTTACAATATATATATATGTACAAACAGTATCAGTAGTGCAATTTTACAGGGGGAAGGGGTTTCCGGGGGGGGGGGGTGACTGGCAATCACCGAGGTGCAAAATTAAATAGTGTAACAGCGCAGGGAAGAAGCTGTTCCTGAACCTGCTGGTTCGGCAATGGAGGGACCTGTAGCGCCTCCCGGATGGAAGAAGGGTAAATAGTCTGTGGCTGGGGTGAGACCAGTCCTTGACGATGCTGCGCGCCCTTTGCAGACATCGCTTGCTTTGGACAGACTCAATGGAGGGGAGAGAGGAACCAGTGATGCGTTGGGTGGTTTTCACCACCCTCTGCAGTGCTTTCCGGTCGGAGACAGAGCAGTTGCCATACCATACTGTGATACTGTTGGTAAGGATGCTCTCGATGGTGCAGCGGTAGAAGTTCACCAGAATCTGAGGAGACAGATGGATCTTCTTTAGTCTCCTCAGGAGAGCCTTCTTGACCAGTGTTGATGTATTGTAGGTCCAAGAGAGGTCATCTGAGATGTTGACCCCCAGAAACCTGAAGCTAGAAGCACGTTCCACCTCCGTCCCGGTAATATAAATAATAGGGGTGTGTGTGCAGCCCCTAGACTTTCTATAGTCCACAATGAGCTCCTTGGTCTTCTTGGAGTTAAGGGCCAGGTTGTTGTCAGCGCACCATGCTGCTAGGAGCTGAACCTCCTAGCAGCGTGGTCGCTGATGAGGCCAATCACCGTTGTATCATCTGCATACTTGATGATGGTGTTAGAACCATGTACACGGTGAAGAGGGAGTAGAGCAGGGGGCTCAGTACACAGCCCTGTGGAACGCCAGTGTTCAGGGTGAGGGTTGTAGAGGTGTGGTTGTCCAACCTAACAGACTGGGGTCTGTTAGTTAGGAAGTCCAGTAACCAATTGCAGAGGGAGAGGTTGATGCCCAGGTCGCTGAGTTTGGTGATCAGTTTTGAGGGAATAATGCTGTTAAATGCTGAGCTATAGTCAATGAACAGCATTCTCACGTAGGTGTCTCTGTTGTCGAGGTAGGAGAGGGCAGAGTGGAGTGCTGTTCAGATGGCATCCTCCGTACTCCTATTCTTGCGGTAGGCAAACTGATAGGGGTCCAGTATGGGAGGTAGACAGCCTTTGAGGTGTGCCAGGACCAGCCTCTCGAAGCACTTGGTGATGACGGGAGTAAGTGCAACTGGGCGGAAGTCGTTGAGGCTCGCCGCAGTGGAGTGTTTTGGCACTGGCACGATGGAGGTGGTTTTAAGCCACGTGGGGACAACTGCTTGGGCAAGTGACAGGTTGAAGATGTCAGTCCAGACGTCTGTCATCTGCGCAGCACAAGTCCTGGTGACGCGCCCGGGTATGCCGTCAGGGCCAGCAGCCTTACGTGCATTAATCCTACTCAGTGCTACATACACATCGTAGAGGGAGAGTGTGAGAGGCTGGTTATCAGCAAGGAGCACAGCCTTGATGGCCATTTCTTGATTGTCCCTGTCAAAGCGGCCATAAAAGTACAGCTCCTAGTAGAGAGAGTACAGAGGAGATTTACTAGAATGTTGCCAGGGTTCCAGCAACTATGTTACAGAGAAAGGTTGAACAAGTTAGGTCTTTATTCTTTGGAGCGCAGAAGGTTAAGGGGGACTTGATTGAGGTCTTTAAAATGATGAAGGGATAGACAGAGTTGACGTGGATACATTTTTCCCATTGAGGGTAGGGAAGATTCAAACAAGAGGGCATGACATGAGAATTAAAGGGACAGAGGTTTCGGGGTAACGTGAGGGGGGAACTTCTTTACTCAGAGGGTGGTGGCTGTGTGGAATCGGCTTCCAGCAGAAGTGGTGGAGCAGGATCGATTTTAACATTTAAGAGTAAAGTGGATAGGTATATGGACGTGAAGGGAATGGAGGGGTATGGTCTGAGTGCAGGTAGATGGGACTAGGGGAAACAAATGGTCGGCACGGACTGGAAGGGCCGAGAGGGCCTGTTTCCGTGCTGTAATTGTTATATGGTTATATGGTTATATGGTTAAAAGTGGTTAAGCTCCTCAAGGAAGGATGCGTCGCTGGATGTGGGGGTGGTGTTGGTGGATTTATAGTCCGTGATGGCCTGGATGCCTTGCCACATGCGTCGGGGGTCGGAGTTGTTATTGAAGTGCATCTCAATCCTAAGCTTGTAGCTATGCTTGGCCTTCTTGATGCCCCTCTTCAGGTTAGCCCTGGATGAACTGTAGGCTCGAGCATCGCCTGACCTGAAAGCGGTGTCCCGTGCTCCATGCAAATACTATATGCTTTAGTATTTTGCACATCATGGTGGTTTTTATGGTGGTTTCACCCTGCTTGAAATAGTATGAAACTGCATTTGAATGTGGTGGCCTTGCACCCTGCATGAAATGGTATGAAACTGCATTTGAAGGTGGTGCCGTTGCACCCTGCATGAAATGGTATGAAACTGCATTTGATACAATATGATACAATATGATACAATTTATTTGTTGTCATTTGAACTTCATTGAAGTTCAAACAAAATTTGAATTTGGTGGCCTTGCACCCTCCTTGAAAGGGTATGAAACTGCACATGAATTTGGTGGCCTTGCACCCTGCTTGAAGTGGTATGAAACTGAACTTGAATTTGGTGGCCTTGCACCCTGCTTGAAGTGGTTGGAAACTGAACTTGAATTCGGTGGCCTTGCACCCTGCTTGAAGTGGTAGGAAACTGAACCTGAATTTGGTGGCCTTGCACCCTGTTTGAAGTGGTATGAAACTGCACTTGAATTTGGTGGCCTTGCACCCTGCTCGAAGAGGTAAGAAACTGCACTTTAATTTGGTGGCCTTGCACCCTGCTTGAAATGGTAGGAAAATGGATTTGAATTTGGTGGCCTTGCACTCTGCTTGAAATGGAATTTCAAGGAATAGCCGTGAGTCAACTGCCAGCCCACCAGCCGTGAATGAGCTGCCAGCACATCAAGCTTGAGGGACTGAGCTGCCGCCACAAGAATCCATTTGGCCCACAATGTCCATGCTAGCCCTCTGGAGACCAATAGTCCCTGCAGCGAACAACACCCACATCAGCGCTCCAGAAAGCCCCCTCCCCCCCCCCCCCCCACCCCCCCCCCCCCCCACTGGCCACCAATATTGGAATTGGTGGAGAGGTGGAATATTGTGCGGGGAACCAGCCCTCCCATGTGAACATGGGACCTAACGGGTCACACTTAGTCTAGTATGCCATATATACTATATATATTTTTGGAAACACAAATCCCTGGCGTTATCTTTAAAATGCCCATTTATGAAAGTATAAGAAGTTGATTCGTTTGGGGATCTTAATTAATAACCATCAACCCATCTTCAAAATGAACAATGAAACATTGCAAAAGATCTCCTTTAAAAATAAAATAAAATAAATTAGGTCCTTGTGAGCACACCTAAAATCAGATCTTTCACATACCAGCTCCAAATGTGTGTGAACACCAAATATCAGGAAAATGCATATGCACCAAACTGAATATGCATCCTACAGCCAGGAAAATTATCCAGGTATGGAAATGATTGTAATTACAATGATTGTAAGGTATGAACTGTTATGTTTTAATTAAGATTGCTACCTTTTTCAACTTGCAATAATTGAAAAGCAACATTTGAACAGTGGTGATTCTGGTTATATTCAAACTGTACAATCATAAATCCAATGATCATCTAATCTATATCTGTACTATTACTAAAACTCTCTGTCTTGTTTGTGGCTGTGTGTGTGTATGTGTGTGTGCCAATTTCTATTTTCCTATTTTCTTCCAAACACTAGTCCACAGCCTTCCCATTTTCACACATTCTACTCACATTTTTCCCGTCGAGTCGATAAACATCTTCCCGTCGCATTCCCGCCTATATATCCACACTTTTAATCGTTTCAAGTTTACAAAAAAGCCAGAAAACTCACCCATTTCGGAAAAAAACCCCGAATGATGTCACAATGGACTCGCAAGGCAGGGTGGAGCACTCCAGTGCACTCTCATGGCGGCCGCTGCCGGCACCCGATGCACAATGCGGTGGTAGAGGGAGATAGGGTGGTGTGGAGGAAGGAGACGGGGAGGGGTGATCTAACCTCATTCACACGCTCTCTACCCCCTCCCTCTCTACACCCCCCATCTCTACCCCTCTCCCTCTCTACCCCCTCCCTCTCTACCCATCGCCCTCTCTACCACCACTCCCTGTCTACCACCCCTCCCTCTCTAGGGATTGAAGAGGGAGGGTGAAGAGAAAGAGGATGGAGTGCTGGGGATGAGGAGAAATGAGCCGTGCCGGCACAGTTGGGGGCTATGCGTGAGTGGTGCAATATTGCGTTGGGGGAACGCCTTGCATTGGGGGAAGGGGTGAGTAGTGGAATCTTGCGTTGGGGGAGCAGACCCAACAGGTCTGCACTTGGTTTAGTTATTAATTAAAAACTGTAAACAGTTAACCTAATAGTTTAATGTATTTGGCAATAGAGGGAGGTCTATTTGAATACGGTCGAAAAAAGTAATAAATTGGACAATCGTACCTGCTGCGCTTTTTCTTCATCAACTCATATAATTTGTGATCAAAGAAAAAGCGATCTACTCTTGTGACAAGCTTCTGAAATTCCAGCGATTTCATCATCTGAAAAATACAGTCAGAACTATAAAGATCTGGTTGCATTAATAAATTGTAGGATTTTATGGTCAAATTTTGTGTTCTATTTCTTTTACATAATGTGCATTTGATCACAATATTGATTGAAACAAAATAATACAGCTTTAAAAATGAGATCCCACCCATTCAAGACAGAGGAGAGACAAAACGATAATTTCCCCCTCAGTGACTCATGACCCTTTGTAGTCAGTTCCCCAAAGGACAGTACAGGCAGAGTCCTTGAATATTTGAAAGGCAGAGGTAATAGGATATGTAAGACAAAAGGTGATGACGATTTTCTGTGAAATACTGTAAACTCTTCTTATAACAGATCATAGGGGAGGGTATGGTGTCCGTAATTGCTGAATGTCCACTATAACCGAATAAGGAAATATAATTGTATAAGCAGTAGAAACAAATGACTTTAGTTGCAGATTAATACACTAAAGGGCAAAAAGTGTAATCCAGGTGAGTTGATGGCTCTGGCCTGCTGGCGGTCAGAGCAGAGGCGCGGATCTGCAAAGTAATTGGTTGCGCTTCGCAGGTGGCCAGAGTGCAGCTAAGGGTTGACAGTGGTGGTTGCGGTAGCAAGAGGCATAGCTGGGGTCGCCGCAACAGTGGCAGGCATGGCACAAGAACAGCCAGGGTAAAAAAAGGCATGGTGGTGGCAGCTGTGTTGGCGGTGGTGGTGACTAGCATAGACGAGGTGGCGGTGGTGGTAACAGGCGTGGCCTATGAACACCATGGGTGGCAGTGGCAGCAGGTGCCTCCGGGATGGCGGCAGCAGCAGGCAAGGCATGGGAATGGCGGGGGTAGCGGTTGCGGCGGGGGTGACATCAGGCTCAGCCAGTGTGGCGGCAATTGCGTTGGCTATGGTGGTGGGAGAGGTGTTGCAAGTGGCGTGGGGGACGGTGCAATACGGGGGTGGCGTAGACAGCCATCAGTTGGTCAGTCTGCTATAACCAAAATACATTATAAAGAGGTCCATTAAAACGAGGTTTACTGTAGATGGAAATATATAGTTGAGGTATGATCAGGTCAACCATGGTCATTAAATGGCTGGGCAGGCTTGAGGGAACCACTGGCTTCTTTGCTCCTGATTTCATATCAAATTAGTAAATGTCTGATCTTGACCACTTCCTGTTGTTCTGTATATTGATTTTAGAAAAAACGCTGTCACTTACAGCTGTGATTTTTGGCCATCTTACTCAGAGTCCCCCTCCGCTGCGTAGGACAAGAGGACTTTTCCCATTGATTAAAAATAAAAGAGTTAATAGTGTTTAAAAAATGTTGAGATTCTCTCTCCTGAAGCCACGCCCCTTCCGGAGGGACTATAAAACCCGGAAGTGTTGAGTGCCTCAGTCAGTCTCTGCAAGGTGGGGGAGTGAGAGGGTTACATCTCTCAGTCTGAGCTGTGAATAACACTGAACATATGTCTACTAAAGAGTAAGTGGTTTTACTGACCTGTCAGTGCCGTTAATGTGGTTTGAAAATATAATTTGGAAATGCTAAAGCTGTGTTCCCTTTGTTTTGGAAATGCTAAAGCTGTGTTGCCTTTGGTTTGGAAATGCTAAAGCTGTGTTGCCTTTGGTTTGGAAATGCTAAAGCTGTCTTGCCTAATTAAAGTTGCCTTGCCTAATTAGTTGCCTTGCCTTCTATATAATTATGTCTAATCTTGACCACTTCCTGTTTGCACTTTATATTGATTTTTTACTCAGTCCCCCTCCGCTCATCAGGTGCCGAGGATTTTTCCAATCGATTAGTAATAAAAGTTATTAGTTTAAAAAATGTTGAGATTCTCTCTCCTGTCAATCACTCCATGAAGGCCATGCCCCTTCTGGTGGGAAGGGGGGAGGGACTATAAAACCCAGAAGTGTGGGTGTGGCTCAGTCTCTGCAGGATGGAGGAGGGAGAGGTCATGACGTGCTGTCTTTAGTGGCCCTGCACCCTGCTTGAAATAATATGAAACTGCACTTGAATTTGGTGGCCTTGCACCCTGCTTGAAATGGAATTTCAAGGAATAGCCATGAGTCAGCTGCCAGTCCACCAGCCCTGAGTGAGTGAGCTGCCAGCACAACAAGCTTGATTGACTGAGCTGCCAGCCCAAGAATCCATTTGGCCCACTATGTCCATACTAGCCCTCTGGAAACCAATCCCTTCAGCCCACAACACCCATACTAGTGCTCCAGAAACTCCCCCCCACCGGCCACCAATATTGGAATTGGTGGAGAGGTGGAATATTACGTTGGGGGATTAGCCCTCCCCTGTGATGCTGGGACCCAACGGGTCCCACTTAGTCTAGTGTTTATATATAAGTATGTTTGTATAAACATTCAAGCATCATAAGGGTATTGTTCATATTGGGCATAATCTGCCTATATTTATTATGGACACATTGCAGCATATATGCTTTAGTATTTTGCACATCATGGCTCAATACAAAACAATAAACTAATATTTCATGTACAGTACAGAGAAAAAAATGAAATGATGAACAAATGCTCCATTTATTTCATCAGAGCTATAAAATGTAAAAGAATTTAATGTATCTAATGAATAAAATGTATAATAAAATGAGGAATATAAAGGAGCAAAGAACTCAAGCGTATGATTAGAAGGGCCAAAAGTGACCATGAGATGCCTTTGGTAAGTTGGATCTATACCTGTATTAAAAACAAGAGGATAACGAGGGGGAAGGTAGAACCACTCCTGGACAATTTTCCACACATAGACTGGGAAACACATTCTGTAAAAGGGCTGGATGGTTTGGGGTTTGTAAAATGTGTGCAGGATAGTTTTTTGCAGCAATACATAGAGGTACCTACTAGAGAATGGGCAGTGCTAGACCTCGTTAAGAAATGAGACAGGTCAGATGGCGGAGGTATGTGTTGGTGAGCACTTCGGATCCAGTGATCACAATACCATTAGTTTAAATATAATTATAGAGGAGGTTCAGAACTGGACCAAGGGTTGAGATTTTTGATTGGAGAAAGGCTAACTTTGAGGGGATGCGAAAGGATTTAAAAGGAATGAATTGAGACATTTTGTTTTTATGGAAGTACAGAATCTTTATGTCCCTGTTCGGTTGAAAGGAAAGAGCCATGGTTTTTAAGGGAAATTGGACACGTTCGGAAAAAGAGAGAGATCTACAATAATTATAGGCAGCATAGAGTAAATGGGATGCTTGAGGAGCATAAAGAATGTAAAAAGAACCTTAAGAAAGAAATTAGAAAAGCTTCGGCAAGTAAGGTGAAAATAAATCCGACGAGTTTCTACAGCTATATTAATAGCAAAAGGATAACGAGGGATAAAATTGGTCCATTAGTGAGTCAGAGTGGACAGCTGTCTGCAGAGCCAAAAGAGATGGGGGGGATATTGAACAATTTATTTCCTTCGGTATTCACCATGGAGAAGGATATTGAATTATGTGAGGTAAGGGAAACAAGTAGGGTAGCTATGGAAACTATGAGGATCAAAGAAGAGGAAGTACTGACACATTTGAAAAATATAAAAGTGGATAAGTCTCCAGGTCCTGACAGGATATTCCCTAGGACATTGAGGGAAGTTAGTGTAGAAATATCAGGGGCTATGACAGGATTATTTCAAATGTCATTAGAAACGGGAATGGTGCTGGAGGATTGGCGTACTGCGCATGTTGTTCCATTGTTTAAAAGGGGTTCTAAGAGTAAACCTAGCAATTATAGACCTGTTAGTTTGACGTCAGTGGTGTGCAAATTAATAGAAAGGATACTTAGAGATAATATATATAATCATCTGGATAAACTGGGTCTGATCAGGAACAGTCAACATGGATTTGTGCCTGGAAGGTCATGTTTGACTAATCTTCTTGAATTTTTTGAAGAGGTTACTAGGGAAATTGATGAGGGTAAAGCGGTGGATGTTGTCTATATGGACTTCAGTAAGACCTTTGACAAGGTTCCACATGGAAGGTTGGTCAAGAAGGTTCAATTATTGTGTATTAATAATGGAGTAGCAAGATGGATTAAACAGTGGTTGAATGGGCGATACCAGAGAGTAATGGTGGATAACTGTTTGTCAGGTTGGAGGCCGTGGGGTGCCTCGGGGATCTGTGTTGGGTCCACTGTTGTTTGTCATATATATCAATGATCTGGATGATGGTGTGGTAAATTGGATTAGTAAGTATGCAGATGATACTAAGATAGGTGGTGTTGTGGATAATGAAGTAGATTTTCAAAGTCTACAGAGAGGTTTAGGCCATTTGGAAGAGTGGGCTGAAAGATGGCAGATGGAGTTTAATGCTGATAAGTGTAAGGTGCTACATTTTGGCAGGACAAATCAAAATAGGACGTACATGGTAAATGGTAGCGAATTGAGGAATGCAGTTGAACAGAGTGATCTAGGAATAACTGTGCATAGTTCCCTGAAGGTGGAATCTCATGTAGATAGGGTGGTAAAGAAAGCTTTTAGTGTGCTGACCGTTATAAATCAGAGCATTGAGTAAAGAAGTTGGGATGTAATGTTAAAATTGTACAAGGCATTGGTGAGGCCAATTCTGGAGTATAGTGTACAATTTTGGTCGCCAAATTATAGGAAAGATGTCAACAAAATAGAGAGAGTACAGAGGAGATTTACTAGAATGTTGCCTGGGTTTCAGCACCTATGTTACAGAGAAAGTTTGAACAAGATAGGTCTTTATTGTTTGGAGCACAGAAGGTTACGGGGGGACTTGATAGAGGTCTTTAAAATTATGAGAGGGATTGGAGCAAGAGGAGGAGTTTCCGGTCGGTGAGTTATAAAATCGAGCGCGGGGCATTACTCCACAGAGGCCCAGGAGCCGTTGGAGCAAGAGGAGGAGTACCCATTCTGCAACGATCCACACTTCAAAGGAAGTGTTGTGGTGTAAGCCGCTGATTGGTGGAAGCGGACTGGAGGAAGCAGCTGATTGGGAGCAACCCCAGGTTTGCATTTCTGCTTTTTGGTTAAGGGTCCAGTGAGCTAAGGGTCCAGTGAGTTAAGGATACAGTGCTTTCTAGTAAAGGTACAGTTTAAAGGATTAAGATTTTTATAGTGTGAGTGAGTTGATTTAATTTGGGAGTAAACCATGTCAGTTGAGATCGGCCCAATGATTTGCTCATCCTGCAACATGTGGGAGATCAGCAATATGGTTGGTGTCCCTGGTGACTACATTTGCAGGAAGTGTGTCCAGCTGCAGCCCCTGGCAGACAGCATTGAACGATTAGAGCTGCGGTTGGATTCATACTGGAGCATCCGTGATGCTGAGAAAGTCGTGAATAGCACGTACAGTGAGTTGGTCACGCCGCAGGTAAAATTTAAGTGGACCGAAAGAGAAGGGGTGGCCATTAGCCAGTGTAGCAGTAGGCAGGTAGTGCAAGAGCCTCCTGCGGTCATTTCCCTCCTAAACAGATATACCATTTTGGATACTGTTAGGGGAGATGGCTCATCAGGGGAAGGCAGCAGCAGCCACGTTCATGGCACCATGGGCGGCTCTGCGGCACAGGAGGGCAGGAAAAAGAGTGGAAGGCCTATAGTAATAGGGGATTCAATAGTAAGGGGAATAGATAGGCATTTCTGCGACCGCAAACAAGACTCCAGGATGGTATGTTGCCTCCCTGGTGCAAGGGTCAGGGATGTCACTGAACGGCTGCGGAACATTCTGGAGGGGGAGGGTGAATAGCCAGCTGTCGTGGTGCACATTGGCACCAACGATATAGGTAGAAAATGGGATGAGGTCCTACAAGGCGAATTTAGGGAGCTAGAAGATAAACTTAAAAGTAGGACCTGAAAGGTAATAATCTCTGGACTACTACCAGTGCCACGTGCTAGTCAGAGTAGAAATAGGAGGATATTGCAGATGAATACGTGGCTTGAAAAATGGTGCAAGGGGGAGGGATTCAAATTTCTAGGGCATTGGAGCCAGTTCTGGGGGAGGTGGGACCAGTACAAACAGGAAGGTCTGCACCAGGGCTGGAATGAAACCGATGTTCTTGGGGGAGCATTTGCTAGTGCTGTCAGGGAGGATTTAAACTAATGTGGCAGGGGAATGGGAGCATGGGCAGAGAGACAGAGGGGGGGGGGGTGGGGGGGGGGTAAAATGAGGGTAGAAGCAATAGGTAGCAAGGGGAATGCAAGGCAAAAATCAAAAAGGGCCACTTTTCAACATAATTGTATAAGGGATAAGAGTGTTGTAAGAACAAACCTGAAGGAGCATTTGTAATAAGGTGGATAAGTTGAATGTGCAGGTAGTTATTAATGAATATGATATAGTTGGGATCACGGAGACATGGCTCCAGGGTGACCAAGGCTGGGTGCTGAACATCCAGGGATATTCAATATTCAGGAGGGATAGACAGAAAGGAAAAGGAGATGAGGTAGCGTTGCTGGTCAGAGAGGAGATTAACGCAATAGAAAGGAATGACATTAGCTTGGAGGATGTGGAATCGATATGGGTAGAGCTGCAACACACTAAGGGGCAGAAAACGCTAGTGGGAGTTGTGTACAGGCGACTTAACAGTAGTAGTGGAGTTGGGGATGGCATCAAACATGAAATTAGAAATGCGTGCAACAAAGGTAAAACAGTTATAATGGGTGAGTTCAATCTACGTATGTATTGGGTGGATCAAATTGGCAGGGGTGCTGAGAAAGAGGATTTCTTGGAATATATGCGGGATAGTTTTCTAAACCAATATGTAGAGGAACCAATGAGAGAGCAGGCTATTCCAGACTGGGTACTGAGTAATGAGGAAGGGTTAGTTAGCAGTCTTGTTGTGCGTGGCCCCTTGGTCAAGAGTGACCATAATATGGTTCAGTTCTTCATTAGGATGGGGAGTGACATTATTAATTCAGAAACAAGGGTTCTGAACTTAAAGAAAGGTAACTTTGAGGGTATGAGATGTGAATTGGCCAAGATAGACTGGCAAGTGATTCTTAAAGGGTTGACGGTGGATAAGCAATGGAAGGCATTTAAAGACTGCATGGATGAACTACAACAATTGTTCATCCCGGTTTGGCAAAAGAATAAATCAGGGAAGGTAGCGCATCAGTGGATAACAAGGGAAATCAGGGATAGTATCAAAACAAAAGATGAAGCATACAAATTAGCCAAAAAAAGCAGCCTACCAGAGGACTGGGAGAAATTCAGAGTCCAGCAGAGGAGGACAAAGGGTTTAATTAGGAAAGGGAAAATAGACTATGAAAGAAAACTGGCACGGAAAAACGGACTGCAAAAGTTTTTATAGATATGTGAAGAGAAAAAGGTTAGTTAAGACAAATGTAGGTCCCTTGCAGTCAGAAACTGGTGAATTGATCATGGGGAACAAGGACATGGCAGACCAATTGAATAACGACTTTGTTCTGTCTTCACAAAGGAAGACATAAATAATATGCCGGAAATAGCAGGGGACCGGGGGTCAAATGAGATGGAGGAACTGAGTGAAATCCAGGTTAGCCGGGAAGTGGTGTTAGGTAAATTGAATGGATTAAATGCCGATAAATCCCCAGGGCCAGATAGGCTGCATCCCAGAGTACTTAAGGAAGTAGCCCCAGAAATAGTGGATGCATTAGTGATAATTTTTCAAAACTCTTTAGATTCTGGAGTAGTTCCTGAGGATTGGAGGGTAGCTAATGTAACTCCACCTGGGTGTCATGGTTCACCAGTCATGGAAAGTAGGCATGCAGGTGCAGCAGGCAGTGAAGAAAGCGAATGCTATGTTAGCATTCATAGCAAAAGGATGTGAGTATAAGAGCAGGGAGGTTCTACTGCAGTTGTACAGGGTCTTGGTGAGGCCACAACTGGAGTATTGCATACAGTTTTGGTCTCCTAATCTGAGGAAAGACATTCTTGCCATAGACGGAGTACAGAGAATGTTCACCAGACTGATTCCTGGGATGACAGGACTTTCATATTAAGAAAGACTGGATAGACTCGGCTTGTAGTAGCTAGAATTTAGATGATTGAGGAGGATCTTATAGAAACTTACAAAATTCTTAAGGGGTTGGACAGGCTAGATGCAGGAAGATTGTTCCTGATGTTGGGGAAGTCCAGAACAAGGGGTCAAGGGGGAAGTCTTTTAGGACCGAGATGAGAAAATCATGTTTCACACAGAGAGTGGTGAATCTGTGGAATTCTCTGCCACAGAAGGTAGTTGAGGCCAGTTCATTGGTTATATTTAAGAGGGAGTTAGATGTGGTCCTTGTGGCTAAAGGGATCAGGAGGTATGGAGAAGGCAGGTATAGGATACTGAGTTGGATGATCAGCCATGAACATATTGAATGGCGGTGCAGGCTCGAAGGGCCGAATGGCCTACTCCTGCACCTATTTTCTATGTTTCTATTGAAAGAGTTGACGTGGTAAGCTTTTTCCATTGAGAGTAGGGAAGATTCAAACAAGAGGACATGATTTGAGAATTAAGGGACAAAAGTTTAGGGGTAACATGAGGGGAACGTCTTTACTCAGAGAGTGGTAAATGTGTGGCATGAACTTCCAGTGGAAGTGGTGGAGGCAGGTTCGATTTTATCATTTAAAAATAAATTGGATAGATATATGGACGGGAAAGGAATGGAGAGTTATGGTCTGAGTGCAGGTAGATGGGACTAGGTGAGAGTCAGTGTTCGGCACGGACAAGAAGGGCCGACATGGCCTGTAATTGTTATATGGTGTTATACGGTTAAAGGAGGGAATTTATACTTGCAGTCTGGAGAGGTAGGCAAGTACTAGATGACTCTGCATCTGGTTTCACCAAGGAGGAAGTGAAGGATAGTGAAGGTAGACAAAAATGCAGGAGAAACTCAGCGGGTGAGGATCTATGGAACGAAGGAAATGGGCAACATTTCGGGTCAAAACCCTTCTTCAGATAGCATAGATTGGAGGATAGTGGGATCAGTGTGGAGAATACTAAAATGCAAATGTAGTTTGAAAATGAGGACTCTTGAAGCACATTATGGTGAATAAATCCCCAGGGCTCAATCTGATTTTTCCAATGTTAATGAGAGGCAATTGCGGGAGCCTTGACGAAGATCTTTGCATTTTCTCTAGCCACAGGCGAGGCTCCAGAGGACTGATGAGCAGTTAATGTTCCATCATTTAAGAAGAGAGGAAGTAGAGAGAATCCAGGGAATTATAGGCTAGGGAGCCTCACATCAGTGGTGCAGAAACTATTGGGGAGGATACTTCAGGATAGGATATACTTCCATTTAGAAGCAAATGGGTTAATTAGAGTCAGTCAGTGTGGCTTTGTATACAGCAGCTCGTGTTTTACTAACTTGATAGGTTTTTGAGAAGATGGCGAAGCCAATGGATGTTTAGATGGATTTTAGTAAGGCATTTGATAGTTCCCCATGGTAGGCTGATCTAGAGGATTAAGATGTATGGGATTAATAGTGACTTGGTCGTATGGATTTGGAACTATCTTACTAATAGAGGACAGAGAGTTGGGTTGGTGGAAGAAAATATTCAGACTGCCCAGGGGAGTTCCATAAGGATCTGTTCTAGGACCACTGCTGTTTGTGATATATATGAATGACATGGACGTAAACGTAGATGAATTGGTTAGTAAGTTTGCAGATGACACCAGGATTGCTGGGATCACGAACTGTGAAAAATGTTGTCAAAGTATACAGTGGGATATAGATTAGCTACAGCGGAGAAATGGCAGATGAGGTTTAATACAAGCAAGTGTGAGGTATTGCACTTTGGGAGTAAAAGGGAAAATATACAATTAATGGCATGATCCCTTAACAGCATTGATGTACAGTGGGATTGTGAGCTCCATGCCCATAACTCACGGAAAGTGGCAACACGTCGAAAGTGATAAAGAAAGCATATGGTATACATGCTTTCACGGGTTGGGGCATTAAGTTTAAGAGCTAAGAAGTTATGATTTAATTCCGATCGCATTTGGAGTATTGTCTGTACTTTTGGTCGTTCCATTGCAGGAAAGATATGGAGGCTTTAGAATGGATGCAGAGGTGGTTTACTAGAATAATATGTAAGAAGATGCTGGTCTACACTGAAGATTGACACAAAATGCTGGAGTAACTCAGCAGGTCAGGCATCTCTGGAGTAAAGGAATAGGTGATGTTTCGGGTCAAGGCCCTTCATCAGTCAAGAATGATGCCTGGATTAGGGGATATTAGCTGCAGGGAGAGGTTGGACAGGCTTTCATTGTTTTGACTGGAATGGTTGCGGGGTCACCTGATAGCAGTATATAAAATTATGCTGTCAGGGGGGGGGGGGGAGGAGAGTGGGAGATATCTATATATATACTGTGTATGTGTGGGTGTGTATGTCATTTTGCCTTTGAAATGTATCTCCTTGAAAATCAGACGCAAAAATGCGGATATTTTTACAATTTCCGTATGGATTTAACTTACACGATTCCATAATATATATATATATATATATATATATATATATATATATATATATATATATATATTATATGTCGATAGTGATAAAGGAGAGGTGGTGGTGTAATATATATATTATGGAATCGTAAGTTAAATCCGTATGTGTGGAGGGGGGAAGGGGTTTTAGGGGAGGGAGGGTGGGAGAGGGCAGAGGGTTGGGGAGAGGAAGGGGGAGAGAGTTGGGGGAGAGTGAGGGAGGGGAGAGAGAGAGGAGAGGGGGGGAGGGAGAGAGAGTGGGTAGGGAGAAAGAGAGGTGGAGAGAGATAGAGGGGCGGGGCGATCTGAGGACGGTGAAAAGCAGCGGGGGGACCAGCCAATTGTGGCTTCCGCCTGCGTGACAGAGAGCAAAGATCCTATCTGCGGGGTCATACGCACTAACCATCCCCACACACGCTAATTACCTTGATATTATATTATTATTAATTTGCTCCTTTTACACCATAGCCGCCCTATCCACTGACGTATAGCCCCACCTCGCTGGCGCGTCTGGAGAGGGTGTGGGGGTAGTAAGGGCAGAGAGAGAATGGGGAGAGGGAAAGGGGGTGTAGAGGGAGAGAGGGGAGGAGGGAGAGAGGGGAGGCTGGGTAAGGGTAGAGAAGGGGGTTTAGGGGAGAGGTGAGAAGAGGAGAGGAGGAAGGGGGGGGCTGGGTGAGTGAGTGGGCTGCGATTAACTCTCTGGGCTGGCACGGGGGGGGGGGGGGTCGGGGCTGCACGGGCAGCGAGAAATCATCCCTCGCTCGATGCATCGCTCGCTCATAGGCGGAGGAAACCGTCTTGCTTCTTAACCCTCTCTGTTTACCCCGCCCGATCGTAGAACATGCGGCCCTTGTCGCCGCGCGGGGCACGCGATGAGAACGTGGCCCTGGCGGCCGTTACTCCCTCTGGATCTTTGTCCGCAGCACAGCGGGAGACGAAAAAAAATGACTGAGTCGGTGGGGGGAGTGGGAGGATGCGCTTTGATGCATCGCGGGCGGGCGGTGCCGCGAGCAAGGGCATTGTGACGTCCGCAGCTGCCGGAGCACTTTGATTTAAAAACAAAACACTCCGTTTTGTGAACAATTTTATTGAAAATGTGGGGAGAGAAATTTACAGAGTGCATTTATGAAATCGTAAGTTAAATCCCTACCGAAATTGTAAATATCTCCGCGTCTTTGCATCTGGTTTTCGAGGAGATACGTTTCACATGCAAAATAGCACACACACTCACACAGAGCTTTAAAATTATACTAGATCCAGTGCAGACCCGTTGGGTCTGTTCCTACAACGCCCGGTTTCGGTGGGGAGGGGGGCTGCATGCGGCGTCACACGCACGAACCACCCCACACACACGCTAACTACCTCCCCTTGATATTATATTAATGTTATTATGTGAGGGAGGAGGGGTAGAGAGTGGGGGCAGAGAGAGAATGGGGAGAGCGGGCGGGAGGGGGTGGAGAGGGAGGGTGGGGAGAATGAGATGGGAGGAGAGAGAGGAGGCTGAGGGGGGGGGGGGGTTAGGAGAGGGGAGGAGGGGGTTTAGGGAGGGAGGGCAGGGGGGTGGGGGAGGGAGAGAGAGGAGGGGAGGGGGGGAAAGGGAGGGAGGAGAGGGGTAGGGCCTTCCAGCAGCCGGTCGGTCTCAGAGTCAACCTCTGCTCCTTGGCCTCGCATCCTCGGCGCATCCCCTCTGTACCCCCGGAGCCAGCCGGTTATCTCCGGGTCGTCACAGAGGACCAATTCCCGAAAGCTTCAGATCCCGCATACGGGAGGGGGAGGGTTGAGTGGGCGGGCGTGCGTGGTCCCGAGTGAGCCTGCGGGCCGCGAACGAGGCACGGAGCGATCTGAGGACGGTGAAAAGCAGCAGGGGGACCAGCCGATCGTGGCTTTCGCCAGCGTGAAAATCCCGGGCTGGGGGTGGGGGGCGGGGAGGGAGGTAGTGGAGGGCTGTCGGGCGGCAATAGCCGTTATCATGCGATGAGAAGGTGGCCCTTGCGGCCATTATTCCCTCTCGATCTTTGGCCCACAGCACAGCGGAGGCGAAAAAATGGCTGAATGGGTGGGGGGGGGGGGGCAGTGGAAAGTGCGCCTGCGCATTGAGAGCATCTGCTTTAATCGAGAGGGGGGGGTGGCGGTGCCGAGAGCACGGGCATTGTGACGTCCGCAGCTGCCACAGCGGTTTGATTTTTTTAAAACAGCCCGTTTTGTGAACAACTTTATTAAAAATCTGGGGAAATAATTGATCAGAGCTAGAGAGGAGTCGATTTGCGAAATCCAAAGTTAAATGGCTCCCGAAATATGTAGAAATCTCAGCGTATTTGCATCTGGTTTTCGAGAAAATACGTTTCAAAGGCAAAATGACACACACACACGCGCGCGCGCGCGCGCGCACACACACACAGTTTTAATAGATACTAGACCAAGTGCAGACCCGTTGGGTCTGTTCCCCCAACGTGTTGCGAGGGAGGGGGGGGCTGGGGGGGGAGGGCAGTGTGCAGCATCACACACACTAACCACCCTCCCGCACAAATGCTAACCACCCCCCTTGATATTATATTAATATTATTAATTTGCTCCTTTTACCCCCATAACTGCCCTATCCACTGATGCATAGCCCCCAACTCGCAGGCGCGTCTAGAGGAGGGGGTACAGAATGAGAGCAGAGAGAGAATGGGGAGAGACAAAGAGAACGGGCAGAGACAGAAGGGCAAGGGACAGAGGGAGAGGGGGGTGGAGGGAGAGAGGGAGGGTGGGTGAGGGGGGGGAGGAGGGGTGTGAGAGATGGGATGAGAGGAGAGAGAGAGAGAGAGGGGGGGGATTGGAGGAGGGAGGGAAGGGGTGGAGGAGGGCAGAAGGGAGATTGGGGTTATGGGGGAGAGAGGGGGAAGAGTGGGGAGGGAGGAGGGGTAGGGGGAGAGAGGGGAAGAGTGAGGGTGGGGAGGGGTGGGGGCAATCCATCTATTCCCCTCTCCCTATCACCCCCACTCCTCTCCCTCTATTCCCGCACTCTCCCTCCTCACCTCCCCATTCTCCCCCCTCCCTCCCTACTCCCTCCTCTCCCTCAATCCTCCCACTCCCCCTCTTCACCTCCACAGGATCTCGCCTGTCCTCCGGATCTGCAGAAATTACTCGTTCAGAGAGAGGAACAGAACAGGGTGGAGTCAGCGAGCCAATGACTTATCTCTTCTCCCGATCTGCAGAGCATTTTGAGAACGGGGGGAGGGGGGGCGGGTGATTCCAGCTGCGGGAAGCGTGGTGCGAGCGTAGTTGGCCGGGCTGCCAAATGAAGAGAGAGCATGTGGGATTGTGACGTCAGCAGCTCGTGAGGTCCCGTTTAGATTTAAAAATGAGTGAGTGTGGGGAAGGGGGGGGAAGGATTTTATTTTAAAATGTGTACATAAAAATGTCTAAATGTAATGAGTGGATTTGCAAATGTAAAAGCGAAATCGCTAGCGAAATGGAGAAAATCGCAATTTTGCGTGTGGTTTTGGCGGACCAAGGAATCAATGGCAAAAAATCTTGCCAAAAATCTTATCTGAAAATCGAATGTGACATACACCCACAAATAAACACACACATACACACACACAGTTTTAAAAATATATAGATAGAAGATATATGATATGATATAGATATGATAGATGTGCAGGGCAAGTTTTTTTACACAGTAAGGTAAATGCCTGAAATATGTTGCTGTGGGTGGGGGTTAAGACAGATATATACTGGCTTTTAAATGTATTTTGGATAGGCATATGGATTTACAGGGAATGGAGGGATATGGGTTATGTGCAGGTAGATAAGTGATGATCTCGGCATAGACATTACAGGCCAAAAGGCCTGGTCTTGTGCTGTATTGTCCTATGCTTTCTTTTTTATTCACTAACAGAAATATAAAAAGAGAAAGAGCTGTAGATGAAAATTAATACTTATGATAGAGGCGAATGCAGAAATGAATAAATGACAAAAGGGATAATAGCAACAGCAGAACCAGTTACCAAACAAAAAAAGTAGCTGCGGTTATGATCTGACACTGTTGAGCTCATGCTTTCCTGCACATCTAGAAACACACAGTTAGGACGACACGGTGGCACAGCTGGTTGAGTTACTGCCTCACCATGGCTGATATCTGGGATTAATTCTGACCTTGGGTGCTGTCTATGTGGAGTTTGCACGTTTTCCCTGTGACCAGATGGGTTTCCTGCAGGTATCTTCCCATCCCAAAGATGCGCAAATTTGTAGATTGTAAATTGCCCCTAATGACTCTGTAAATTACCCCCATTGTGTAAGGAGTGGGTGTGAAAGTGGGATAACATAGAACAAGTGTGATGGGGTTGGCCAATGGTCAGCATGGGCTGAAAATACTGCTTTCATGCTGTATCTCTAAGCTAAACTAAAAGCTGATCCTGAGCCGTTAATGCCACAGGCTCTTCTCTGGTGCACATGCAGCTTTGGGAGTGGCAAGAGTGAAGAGGCGAGCTGTAAAGATTTTTGTGTCATTAGATAAGCAACTAAGCAAAATGCATCCCACTTTGTATAAGTCACTCGAATCTCAAGTCCAGAGTGTTTTCTTGAGGCACAAAGTGCATAATTGAAAGATAACGCGCTGTGTTTGACAACAGCAGAAGGATCAGAACAGGAATAGTGTGGAACATTAAAATAACAAGGGGCTAGTAGTTCAAGAATCATATTACTTTAGGTAGATCAGGTGCAGATCTGATAGGCCAAAACACTTACATAAACTAATGGCAATTAATATTCAAACTAATTGAATTTTATCAGATTAATTCTTTCAGCTGGCAATTATTCCCATCCATTTCATTTGGACTGCTGTACTTGTGCCAGGTTAGCTTGTTGCAGGCGTGGATTCCCAGAGCTAGGAACTGAAGGGAGCTGTGCTGGCTGAGGTAACTCCAGAAGGATTCCTTTGACACAGTGCAGGTGGTCCATGCTCAGAATCCCAAGCTTCCACGTGGTCACGATCTCCAAGCCAGGACCATCAAGCATATAGTTTCATAGGATAGTACAGCACAGAAACTGGCCCTGTAGCCCAGAGTTACACCAATACACCAACCATCCTAATTTTATATTCATTTTATAAATGCTTAAATTACTCATTTACACTAATCTGACACCTAGCTAAATATATTCTTCATACATTCTCATCAACTCACCCCACCACCCATGCCCCCGATTCTGCAATTTACTGTGGTTAATTAATCTAATAATGTCTTTGGGACTTGAAAGGGAACCAGAACACCCACAGTAAACGAATACACCCAGAGGAACTCCATTCAGTTGCAGGGACAACATGCAAACTCCACATCGACAGCATCCAAGGATTGAAACCAGGTGACCAGACTATTGAGACAGAGGCTATGTCTCCCCATCTGCATCTGAATATTTTTATTAGTTGTTTAGTTGAAACCAAAGTGGTAACTTGTATCATAAAAACATGAATAATACACTGTCAGGGAGAAACAAATAATAGTTGCTATCAAAATCAGTATGTTTGCAATTCAACAATGTATAAAAACATCTATGTTTTTCCTGGGCACTGATTTTTTTTGTTAAATAGGATTTTTTCTCATGTTTTTATGTTTTTTAGCAAGTACTTATTGCTGACAGAACACTTTTGACAACCCAGTGCAAGCTATAGCACGTGTCATAATTTTTCACTGCAAATACAAAAATAGAAATAGCTAATCCCTCCAGATCACACTAGTCTTCAGTAAAAATACTGAAATCAACTATTATTCTTCATTGCATGTAAATATATCTGAAGACAACATGGAAGTCAATTCTATACTTTTACACTAATTCAAATTTATGATTCGGACTTTTGATTTAACTGTTTAGATGTTTGCACATTTTTTTAAATCGTTTTTTTTTCATGTTCACACATTTCTGCCCTGGATTAGCAGATTTGTTTTGTAATCAAATTTTATTTGTTCTAAGCATATTGTTTTCTAAGAATTTACTTGGATGAACCAAGACCCACAGAAAAATTTAGAAATGGTGTAACACTTCCTTCAGAGTTTTTCATACCTTTAGCATTGTTGAAGTATTTAAAACACTGTAATATAATTCTGCAATAAAGATTCATTGTATTACCATAAAGTGGTAACATTTGTTAATGTTAGTTACGGTAAGGTCGGGGGGGAGTTCCCCCCGCCACGGGTACCATGTAATCCCGTGCTACCTGCTCCATGGTCGGATAGTCGGCGACCAAACCGTCTCCCCCATCTGGTTTGCTAGGTGAAGAGGGGGCTGTGGACCCTCAGCAGGACCAAAAGCAAGACTTGTCAAAGGGCGGATGAGCTTCTAGCGAGCCAACGGCCATCCATACTTCAGTAGAAGTTGCGATCACTGTCGTAATTGGCATTGTAAGGAATGATGATAAAGGATACACACCAAAATCCTATACTTCCTGCGGTGGAAGTCCGCAGGAACTGGAGAACAGAGATGTGTGGTGCGTCCATCACCTTTCCCGTTGGAAAGCAGCACCACTGCATCGCTAATGTTTTTAACGATGATGAATGAATAGTATTATCAATTGTTGCTTTTGGTTGGGATGTTCCACAGTTGGGGCCGATTCTCTGGATACTTTCAAGAGAGAGCTAGAAGGGCTAGAGGGCTCTTAAAGATAGCAGAGTCCGGGGATATGGGGAGAAGGCAGGAATGGGGTACTGATCGGGGATGATCAGCCGTGATCACATTGAATGGCGGTGCTGGCTCGAAGGGCGGAATGGCCTACTCCTGCACCTATTGTCTATTGAATGTCACAGCAGCAGTCAGAGCGGAAATAACCATGGGTTCATCCACTAAGATAAAATGGGTAGAGCTCAAAACCAAAAATGCGATTATTATTATCTGAATGATGTCAGATTAGGAAAAGAGGAGATGCAACAAGACCTGGGTGCCCTTGTACATCAGTCACTGAAAGTAAGCATGCAGATACAGTGAGGACAGAAAATGGCATGTTGGCCTTCATAGCGAGAGGTCCTACTACAGTTGTACAGGGCCCTGGTGAGACCACACCTGGAGTATTGTGTGCAGTTTTGGTCTCCTAATTTGAGGAAGGACACTCTTGCTATTGAGGGAGTACAGCGTAGGTTCACCAGAAAATTCCTGGGATGGCGGTACTGACATATGATGAAAGAATGGATCGACTTGGCATATAATCACTGGAATTTAGAAGGATTAGAGGGGATCTTTTTGACACATATAAACTTCTTAATGGATTGGACAGGCTAGATGCAAGAGAAATGTTCCTGATGTTGGGGAAGTCCACCAGGGTCACAGTTTAAGATTAAGGGGTAGGCCATTTAGGACTGAGATGAGAAAAACCCGTTGTGAATCTGTGGAATTCTCACTGCCACAGAAGGCAGTGGAGGCCAATTCATTGGATGTATTCAAGAGAGTTAGATTTTACTTCGGAGTCACGTGAGTGATTCCGTGAAGAACCCCGCCAGTGCGCATGCTCGTCATTACGCCGTTTCGCATGGCTCAGCGACTGACTGGCAGGCGCAACGGTCCTGCCAGCGGTAAGTTTAAACATGCAGGTAAGTTTCTATTTCTTACCAGCTTTTGTTTTCTCTTGCAGGAACCTCTTCTTTTAGAGGTTTCCTGCTGGATATTGTGCCGTAGTCCGGCGAGCCGCAGGGAAACCAGCGTGGGCTGTGGGGAGACTCCGGTCCTAACCGCGGGAGCCGGCGGCCGTCGGGTTCGTGACTCCAGTCGCTGACAATGCGGTCAGCGGCTTCCAGACCGCTGTGGTTCCCGTGGAGAGGTAAATCCAGCAGGCGGTATCACTGTCCGAGTTGCTGACAATATGGTCAGCGGCTCCCAGACCGCTGTGGTTCCCGTGGAGGGTTAAATCCAGAAAGAAGGCGGTATCACCACCAGAGTCGCTGACAATACGGTCAGCTGCTCCCACACAGCTGTGGTCCTCAGGACATGGGGTATAATCAACCATAAAGCGGTCAGGCCTATGGACTCGGGCGGAGTCGGGCCAGGAGGGTTCCCCTCCGGTGATAATTAACAGTTTGGCCTAACCTGGATGGAGCTCCTAATGGAAAGGATGTTCCATCAAGACACTCCAACAGGCAAGACACACTCCAACAGGAGGGGTAGTGTCAACGCCGGCCTACGGGAGAGCTCGCGCCAGCAGCGCCTATTCAGGGCTGCTTAATTGGACGGTTGTCCAGGATGGAGCTCCTAATGGAGAGGATGTTCCACTAACACACACTCCAACAGGAGGTGTAGTGTCAGCGCCGGCCTATGGGAGTGCCCGCGCCAGCAGCGTCTAGTTAGGGCTGCTTAATGCCTCCCTCTTGGAGGAGGAGAACATGCATGGCAGAATTATTCTGCCGCCGAGTATGTTCCATTCTGGTATAGGTCTGTTGGGAGGTCATATCAGCGCAGGTACCCTCAGGGGCCTGAGCCAGCACCTGTTCAGGGCTGCCTACGATCTTCCCCTTTATGGAGTGGAGTGTGAATGGTCAGTAGGTAACTGACTTCAAATTCTAAGGTATGTCCGTGGAACATACAGGAGCATATGTGTATGGGTTCAAGGCAATCCTCACAGACAAAGGTATAGCTGCCAGAAGAGTTGGTTACCAGCTGTTGGCAGAATACCTGGAAGGGGTCAGAGTTTCCCTCACGCTACAAGTGTCGGCAGTGAACAGAGCTCTAGCCGCCGAATCTTCTATTCAGGTAAGACCTATTAACAGGCAAAACCTGGATGAGGAAGCAAAAGCTGTCGGACCAATGAAGGTACCAACGAAGCTTCATCGGTTCGGCGACAACACACTCCACGCCTCCATTGGCAGTGAGCGGTTCACTGAAGCTATGGCAGCGTGAAAACTGGACAGACATTCCACGCAGGGTTACACAAAATGCTGGAGAAACTCAGCGGGTGCAGCAGCATCTAAGGAGCGAAGGAGATCGGCGACGTTTCGGGTCGAGACCCTTCTTCAGACATTCCACGCACCCTACCAGTCCTACTCTATAACCAGGCATGGGGTAAGTGGACCACTTACAAGTTGTTAATTTACACTTGTTTGTACACACGCGTATTGTTAAGGCATTGAAACCTAACCATGTAAAGCTGCACAATCCTAATATTCCAAGCAGGTTTGGAATTAGGGCCAGTATTGTCTTTTAAGGCTGGCTCAGTATTATGGCCAGGATCGCTTCGAGACAGGATCAAAATATGGCCCGAGTTGTTTTCATGGCAGGCTTAGAATTATGGCCAGAGTTGCCTTAAGAGGCAGCTTCCGAATTATGAGGTAGGCTCATTTTTATGACCAGGATTGTCTTCCAAGGCAGGCTCGGAAATTGGGCCAGAGTTGACGTTCCAGGCACGGAATGATGACAGACATGGCTGTTCATTGTTAAAATGGAGAAGGTCGTGTAACGCTTATGTGCAGCATAAACTTTCCGAATAGGAAACTTCGTTCCTGACTAACAACTGATTTCATAAGGATCTCAAAGATACATTCTATTCAGTTCCCATTTACAGGGATCACCGGAGACATTTGAAATTATCAGAAGAATGATAATTTGCTAATGATGAGGCAATGAGACCAGTAAAACATTGCAAGATGGGCTAAACTATTTATCCAGGTATTTACCAAATTACAAAAATCGGTGCTTCGGCTACTCAGAGTTTAAACTTGTTATGTCTAGTCTGAATGATATTCTAACGCTCTATTTTGCAAAAATCAATTGTTCAGCTTCAAACTATATTTGAGAAATTCAAAGATGGGAAGGGCTTTGTAGGATCCCTCATCCATCCAATTAAAATTAAGTAGTTACCAATATTCATTGGGATTTACCTTCAACTATTAATTAGCCTATGACTCCGTCCTGGGACAAGAGATTGGAGTTAATGGGAACTTGTAACAACCTTGTTGTTATAAGCAGCCGTCTATTCATCAAGAGTATTGGCAACATAGTAGCTGTGATTCAGCTGTGAAGTAGCAACCTCTCAAGTGTCAGCTAGGTCATTATTAAGAGACCTATGTTATTAACAGCTGAAGCTAATAAAGTCATAACGATGGATGAACACTATTCAGCATTGCTCCACTAGTTTGGTCAGTAAAAACTCAGGTTTATTACAAACTGATGTGGTGCTCTAATGTGGAAATTTTTTTTTTTTTTCAAAATATACTTTATTCGAATGATAAATATATACAATACATTAACCTTGCGGAAAATCCATCCGACATTTTCGGAGGCTGTACAATAGATCAATACAGTTTAGACATTTCTTTCCCCCAAATTTCCACAAATCAGTCCCCCATCGTGGCCAACAGTGGCGTGGGAATAACTTCCCTTAATTGAGGGGCATCACTCCAACATACTGTACCCCCCATGTCCAGAGCATTGGAAGGGCGTTTTAGATAGACTGTGGCCCTCCCACCGAGCCTTGAACGTTGGCTTGCACCGAGCTTCAGTGCGTCCCTCAAGCACATAATCCTGCAGTCTGCTGCGGGCCAGTCGGCAATATTCCCTGACGGACATCTCGCTCTGCTGGGTGGTGAACCAATGCTCGGGCAGACGAAAAGGGCGTCTCCCGCCTTCGACCCCGTACCGAGATTGAGTGACCGTTTAGCTCCATTTTGGCCCCTGAGGTCACTCTCGCCGTCCTCTCCCGGCCCCCCGTCCCCATGTCCGCCTCACTGAAGCATGGAATGTCCCCTGGGAACAGTCCGTAAATCACCGAGTCCTCTGTGACGGAGCTGTTCGGATAAAGCGTACCAGGGACCCTTGCATTTTTCTCCAGACTCTTTTAGCAAACCCACACTCTGTAAAGAGGTGGGTAAACGTCTCCTTGCCATAGCAGCCGTCCCGAGGGCAGCGTGCGCTGGCAGTGAGGTTCCGACGGTGCAGGAAGGATCTGACTGGGGGGCTCCCCTCACCGCCAGCCATGCCAAGGTCTTGGTGCTTGTTGGTGAGTTCTGGAGATGAGGCATTTTGCCCAGACAAGCTGGGCAGTCTGCTCAGGGAACCACGCCACCGGGTCCATAGAGTCCCTGTAGTGCCTGCAGGACATTCTGTGGTGACCACTGCCCGATGGACATGTGGTCAAAGGTGTTGGTCCGGAAGAACCCTTCCACCGACGACAGATGGGCGGCAATGTCCACTGACTGGCACATTGCGTGGCACCTGCGCCAGGCCCATCCTTCTCAACTCCGGGGACAGGTAGAACCTCAGCAGGTAGTGACACTTGGTGCCCACGTGCCTTGGCTCTACACTCCGCCTGATGCAGCCACACACGAAGGTGGCCATCAGAATGAGGGCGACGTTGGGCACGCTTTTACCCCCGTTTTCTGCCGACTTTTACATTGTGGCCCGTCGCACCCGGTCCATCCTCGACCCCAGATGAACTGGAAGGTGGCCCGGTGATCCCTGTGGCATATGAGGGAGGGACAGGCCACACTTGTGCCAAGTACAGCAGCCCCGAGAGCACCTCACACCTGATGACTAAATCTTTCCCGTTATGGAGAGGGAGCGTTGCCTCCACAGCTCAGCTTCTCCCCACCCTGGCTATCCGCTCCAGCCAATTTTTGTTACATGCCTCAGCCCCCCCGAACCATCCCCAGCACCTTCAAGAAGTCAGGGCTTGATGGTGAAGGGGGACGGAAGATCTGTCGGGCCAGTTGCCAAAGAGCATGGCCTCGCTCTTCCTCGGTTCACCCTGGCTCCCGTGGCCGACTTAAACTGGTCCGCAGATACTAATCAGTCTGCGAACCGACCCTGGATCCGAGCAGAAGACAGCGACATCGTCCATGTACAGGGAGGTCTTTACTTGGGTGCCCCCACTGCCTGGCAATGTCACTCCTCTTATGCCAGCATCCTTCCTGATGGATTCAGCAAAAGGTTCAATACAGCAGACAAACAAGACAGGAGAGAGAGGGCAACCCTGCCTAACTCCAGACCTTACAGGGAAACTGTCTGATTCCCACCCATTGATTTGGACTGCACTACGGATGTTGGTGTAGAGCAGTTTGATCCAATTCCTGATTCCCTCCCCAAAACCCATTTTGGAGAGCACGTCCCTCATGTACGTGTGCGAAATCCTGTCGAAGGCCTTCTCCTGGTCCAAGCTGACTAGGCAGGCAATTGCGAATGTCACCTCTAGTTCGGAGGTGGAGCAGATTTATATCAGTTGCCAATTCTTCAGTTATTGCGATCAACTATCCATAAACCCATGGTGCATTATATGGGTAAAGGGTTATGGACCAAATATGCATAATCTGCATACTCAACTGCAGGTTGATACACAATGGTGGTGACATATGTTAGTCACATGGGAGCAATCAACTAAAAGCATCCTATACGAATTTACATAATCTAATTTGCCACTGGTGTATCATCAAGTACAGATCAATGACAATACAGAATGAGTGTTGGATCACAAAGTATTTATGCAATTAATGTTCGATGGAACAGCGAATGTTGATGTGATGTTTCATGCTTATTCATGGCTGCAAAACTATGTGGCGAGTGATACATTATCACTACAACAAGGAGGAATGTTCATTTTGTCTTCCTCCATTTTGCCCATCAGTCGGACCTTGAAATAAAGTCAGCAAGATCCCGCTTAGATTTTTGTACTGGCTGACTGGACTATGCAGCATTGATTCCTGTTTGTCAGGAATATTAATACAACCTTATACGGTTATTCTACACGTAAAGCTTTGCTAGTCAGCCTGTAGCTCCGAAAACCAGCCTCTGCATGATAAAATCAATTTATTCTTTTGCAGATTCTGAGTAGACTGCTCCTACGGCTCGGGTTGTCACACCAACCCATGTATGTACTCACTGCGGAGGGCAGGGATAGCATCCCAAAAAAGCAGTACATTTTCTGCCAGTGAGATGGAAGAGCTTTGTTTAAATAACTATGTTAACATTTAATACGGTACAGATTCTGATGACTTTAAAGTTTCATCTTTTCCAATAGGTCTTTGAGACAATGATTGAGTTATAGGGCCATTAACTAGTGGCTTAATGTGCCTATCTTCCCATCATATTTTCTGCAGCGAATTGGATCCCACCTCCTGTCGGGCCTCACTCCGCATATCGAGTCTTGTAAAGGATCATTAACACAAGTTCCCCCCCAGGAGAAGTACAGGGCAGTATGGATACTGACATTGTGCTGGCACTGCCTTCACCAGGGGCCCTGCTATCACAATCCTATGCTTTGGCCGTTTCATAAGGTGGTTTCCTCATGGCGCTGGTCCCAGCGCAAAAACGGTCCCAGTCACTACCATAATTGTGACTGGACAGGATGGTTACAGCTCTGGCAAACAACATTATATTTATGTTTTTAGGTTAAACGGAGCAGAAGGGGAGTCAGGTCCCAAAATAGTTCATGACATAATTCAGGGACCTTCAGTTATGTGTGGTCACACATTTTCAACAATATGGTCCAAGGTCACCAAGAGCGGCTCTTAAATAGCTATGTTGTTAGTATTTCCAAAAAAGCTATATAAGAAAGGTGACAGTTCAGACCAATCCCCATAACGGTGCAAACGGGGTTTGGTTTATATGGGAGTAATACTGAAATTAAATCACTCCACCAGGTCTGCTACAACATCAGTAAGCAAGGGTTAATTTACTGGACCACAACTAGAGCTGCAAACGTCGAACGAACGCGAACCTTCCAAACACTTATAATCACACCATATGACCAGACCAGGGGATTATTTTTGCCAACCTCTATTTTAACGTTCGTTGTATAGTCCCTCTCGGGGATTTGAACGAGCATGCGCACTGGTGGGGTTCTTCACGTAATCACCAACATAACTCCTCATAAAATAAAGATCAAACTTCAAACTGGTAAGTTCTCATTTAATCTTACTATTATAGCTCTTAGGGCTAATGGAATCAAGGGATATGGGGAGAAAGCAGGAACAGGGTACGGATTTTGGATGATCAGCCATGATCATATTGAATGGCCGTGCTGGCTTGAAGGGCTTACTCCTGCATCTATTTTCTACATTTCCATTATGCAACAGGCCTCCCTATAGCCAACAGGAGATAGAGGAACAGATATATAGTCAGATTACAGAAAGGTATAAAATGCAACAGTTGTTGTTGTGGCCGACTTTAATTTTCCCACTATTGACTACAACTTGCGTAGAATGCAAAGTGCTGGAGTAACTCAGTGGGTCAGGCAGCACATCAGTAGAAAGAGGATAGGCAACGTTTCAGGTTGGGATTCTTAGTTGGACTGGGGCTGCCTGACCCACTGAGTTATACTCCCAAGATTCAATCAAGCTCTGCACTTTTGTGCATTACAACTGGTGACTGGGACTTCCATTTGGTGCATAAAACTTTTATGAGGCGAATTCGTTAGTGTATCAACAGAACATTTCTGAATAGTGTTGTGGATATCAACTTTGAAGAGACCAATATTGAATCATGGTGTATTGGTGAAAATGAGCCTGGCCACGTGAACCTGGTTATTTCATAAGAGCATTTGGGAGGCTGTGATCACAACTCTGTGGCTTTAAGATAGTTATTTATATAAAAGGATAAGTCTGCATTTTATTGTCAGTACTAAAATTGGGGCAAAAGCCGATTACACTAGACTAGCAGAAACTAGAAAAGTAAAATTGGGAACATTTAATTGGTTAATCCACATATGACATTTGGAGTAATTTAATACATAACTGATATATTCAGGATTGACATGATCCAGAGGATAGGTAAGATTGGCAAGGTAAGAAAACCATTGGATGACAGTTAGGTTGCAAATTTAGTCAAAAAGAAAAAATAAATAATATGTAAGGTTAAAAGAGAGTATGGGAGGGAGAAGGGGGAAATGGGGGAGGTGAACGAGAGAGTGTGGAATAGAGGGAGATGGAGTGGGGGTGATAGCCAGTGGGGAATAGATGGACTTCCCCCACCCCTCTCCCCCTCCCTCCGCCACTCTATCCCCCTCTCTCCCTACCCCTCTCACCCTCTCCCCCCTACCCCAATCCCTCCACCCACTCCCTCTCCCCTTCATCCCTGCCCCCCCCTCTCAGATCCCCCCTTCTCTGCCTCTCTCCCCTCCTCACCCCACCCCACTCTCACCCTCCCCCTCTCCACCCTCAGTCTAGTACCCACTCTCTCTCTGGTCTCTGGCCTTCCCTTCTGTCTCTGCCCCTTTCACTTGTCTCTCCCATCTCTGCTCTCACTCTCTCCCCCCCTTTCACCCCCCCTCTCCCCCCCCCCTCTCCCCAACCGCCTCCCCACCATCCCCCTCCCCCCTCTCTGCCCCCCCTCCTCCCCCCCATCCCCCCTAAGCCCCATCCCCCCCCCCTCCACTCTCCCCCCCCGCTCTCCTCACGGTCATCCCTTTCCTCTCCCCTCCTCCCCCCTCGCCTCCCATCTCACTACCCCCCTCTGTCTCTCCCCACTCCCCTCCCCTCTCTCCCCTCCCCAATGCTCTCTCTTCCCCTGACCTCTCTCCCCCTCCCTTCCCCCACTCTCCCCCCTTCCTCACACCTCTCCTCCCCGACCCTTTTCCCCCCTTCCCTTCCCCTCTCTAGCTCCCCCTCTCTCTCCCCCTCCACCCTCCTCCCTCCTCCTCCTCCTCTCCTCCACAACCACCTACTCCCCCAGTCTCCCTTCTGTCTCTACCTCTCTCCACTGTTTCTTCTCTCCCATTCTCCTCTCCCCCCTCTCCCTCCACCTCTTTCCCCCTCTCACTCTCCCCTATCCCATCTCTCTCACCCACTCTTCCCCCTCACCTCCTCCCCTATCCCATTCCCCCTCACCTCCCTCACCCGCTCTCCCAATCCTCCCCCTCTCACTCCCACACACCCTTCCCCCCCTCCCCTCTCCTCAGCCCGCCTCTCCCAAGTCCTCGCTCGCCCTCCTCACACCCCCTCACCCACCCTCCACCCAACCTCTCTCTCTCTCCACCCATATCTCTCCTGCCCTTTCTCTTTCACTTTCCCCATCTCTCTCTGCTCTCACTCTCTAACGCCCCTCCTCTCACCCCCTCTCTCCCCCCCCCCCCTCCCCTCCGCTCTCTCCCCTCCTCTCCTACCCTCTTCGCCTCTCCCCTGCTGCTCTCCCCCATCTCCCTCCACCAACCTCTCCAGACCCTCCCCTACCCCCCATTTCCCTCCACAACATCCCCCCCCTCCCTTCTCCTCCTCCCCACCTCCTACTCCTCCCTTCTACTTCACCCCATCTCACCCCCCCCCCCTCCCTTTCTTTCCTCTTAGCCCTCCTCTCCCCCCTCTCTCTCCCCTCCTCCCCAACCTCCCTCTCCTCCTCCTCTCACCACCCCCCTCTCCCTCCCCCTGTCACTTTCCCTTCTGTCTCTGGCTCTCCCCATTCTCTCTCTCTGCCCTCACTGACTAACCCCCTCTCCCTCTCCAGACCCCTGCGAGTTGGGGGCTATGCGTCAGTGGCAGGGCGGTTATGGGGAAAAGGATCAAATTAATAAATTCAATATAATATCAAGGGGTAGTTTAGTGTAGGGGTGGTTTAGTGTGGTGACCCGCATGATTCCCGCAAAACGCGCGTTGGGGGAACAGACCAACGGGTCTGCAACTTGTCCAAGATAAACTTTTAAAACTCTAGTGTTTGTGCATTTATGTCTGTTAATTTGCCTTATGATTCATGGTCCCAAAAACCACATGCTCAAACTTGTCCATTTGTCCATTTCTGCAGACATATACTTATACATTCACAGATCCACTCCTCATTACATTTAGAACATTTTTATGTTCACATTTTAAAATAAAATCCTTCACCCCCCACTCCCACTCCACTCACTCATTTTAAAATCTAAACGGGACCTCACGAGCTGCTGACGTCACAATCCCACAGGCTGACCAATTCAAGGCGCTTCAATCTCTCTCTTCATTTGGCAGCCCGGCTCTCCTCCTCCCCCCCACTCCAACTACGCTCTCGCCGCGCCTCCTCCCGCAACTTGAATCGCCCGCCCACCCTGCTCCCAAACAACCCCACCCCCCCCCAATTCTCAAAATCTCTTCTGCCGATCGGGAGAAGAGATAAGGCGTATGTTCCGCTGAACTCGCAGCTAGCGCAGCTCGAGAAGCTCCGCCCGCCTGTGTGCCCCTCCCATCCCCTCGCGCTCCAGAGAGTTGCAAGCCCACAAGCTCCACTCCCACTCCACCAACCCCCCCCCCCGCGCCCCGTTCTCAAAATGCTCTGGTCAGATCGGGAGAAGAGGTAAGGCGACGGCCTTATCCCCCAGAACCTTATCCATGCTGTTACAAACAAACTTAGCACCATCAATGAAGCCCAAAAATCGAATAGCAAAATGGAAAAGTACAAAACCCAAGTTTTTTAATCTGCTGCATTTGTGGATTGCAATCAAGAGCAAAAATTATCGTCTTGCCCAGCGTTTTCCTTCAACAAGTACTTTGCTATGGAGTACGCTTGATTTTTTTCAAAGCAGACAAAAATTACATTTATTTAGCACCTCTTCAGCCCGAGTGTTTTACACCTAATGAAGGGCATTTGAAGTTTAAGTTCACAGTCGTTGAGCGAGAATTGTTATAGTGCCTTATTTAGCAAGTTCTCAAGATTTTGTGTGAAGGAATGAATATCGACCAGGGCATGTTAAATTGCCTGGCTCTATCATTGAAATTGAATTAGGCGGGTAAATGCTCTGCCGATCGGGAGCAGAGATAAGGCGTAAGTTCCGTTGAACTCACAGCTAGCGCAGCTCATGAAGCCCCTCCCGCCTGCGCGCCCTCCCATCCCATGCGTGCTTCAGAGAGTCAGAAGCCCACAGCTCCACTCCCACGCCGGCCCGCCCACCCACTACAACCCCTCCCTCCCCTCAAAATGCTCTGCCGATCGGGAGAAGAGATAAGGCGACGGGCGGGCGCACCACGCCCGACTCCCGCTCGATCCTCCCTCCCCGTAACGGGTCTGAAGCGCCGAGATGCTTGGCCTCACATCCCATGGGGGGGCGCTTTCACAGACTTAACCGTGAGCTGCCCCCGCGTTAAACCAGGGCTCGGGAACTCACATCTGATGGGACGAAGCCTCAGAGGAAGCAGGACAAAACTTTGAATCCAGGCAGCAGAGTGGCTCTGTTAATGGATTTCATTTCCAGTGAGTTCAGTTCGGTAACAACCCCCACTCTCCCTCCCCCTCCTCTCACCCCACCATTATCTTGCTCCTCCTCCCATCCTCACCCCCTCTCCCCTCTCCTCCTGTCCCCCCACCTCGTCCCCCTCTCTTACCCCCCAACCTCTCCCCTTCTCCTGAATTCTCTGCACCCCCCTCCCTGACGATTGAGGGTAATTTAGAAGATTTAGACGGAGGGGGATCCTATAGGAATGTACAAAATTCGTAAGGGGTTGTGACTGGCTATATGCAGAAGAAAGATTGTTTTCCCCATGTTGGAAAGTCCAGTTTAAAGGATAATGTGGAAATCGTTTAGGGCCGAGATGAGAAAAAACATTTTTCCACACAGAGTGTTCTCTGAATTTCTGTGCCACAAAAAGATAGTTTGAGGCCAGTTCATTGGCTAGTATAAGAGAGTATAGATGTTGCCCTTGTGGGTGAAGATCGGGGTATGGAGAGAAGGCAGGTACAGATACTGAGTTGGATGATCACCATGACATATTGAATGGTGGTTGCAGGCTCTAAAGGGCCGATGGTCCCTACTCCTTCACCTATTTTCTATGTTTCTCACTACCTCCCCCCCTCTCCCTCCCTCCCTCCCTCTCTCCCTCTCCCCCCCCCCTCCTAACTGCACGTTTCAGGGAACAGATCCACTTGTCTAGTGGCAATTAAAATTATATAGTATTCAGAAGGTGTTAACTGAATGGCATTAAGAAAAAAATCATCTTGTTTGCTAAAGCTGTCAGAGATGGTAATCTCCATCCTTTTTCTATCCACCTTAAGTATGACTCCAGATCAAACACATTGTGGTTGGCTCTTAAATGCACAATGAAATAGTCTAACAAACCAATTTGAAATAAGCGTTCAGAGCTGGCCTCGCCTGTAATGTCCTACTGCTGTAAAAATTCTTTAAAAGATTTCTTAAAGGGTGGTATGTTTAAGAAAGAACTGCATACAGAAATGGTGGCAGTTAGCGATATATTTAGGGAGAGAATTCCACAACACAGAGGCTTGTCAGCTGAAGGCATAGCCTCACTAGAGAAGTTATTACATTTGAAAATGGTTACGGTTATGACATTTCTGAAAATGGAAATTATGAGTGGGGGTGGGGTGGGGGGGGGGAATTAGTGCCTCCAAACATAGTCATTCTTTCAACTCCACTGATTACAACTGATTTCAGTTTTAGCAATCAGCTAGTCCTGTTAAAATCTAAATTGAGTATTGGTGTTCATGTTAATAGTGAACCTATAGTGCTCAGGGCTGCCAACTCTCACGCTTTGAGCGTGAGAATAACGCATTTCGACAAATTCTCACACCCTCACGCTGATCAAATATTTCTCATGCTCTGTCGTGAGAAATTCTGTGATCAACGAAAATTTCAAAACTCATAAACTGCATGGGCTGCGGGTGTTGGAGAGCCGGGGCTGAGGGAGGGATGGAAGCAGAAGTTGCGCGGGGACAGATGCGGGGAGCCGCGGCTGGCAAGTGTTTGCCAAGGCTGGCGAGTGTTTGCCAGGCGCTGGCGAGTCCGCTCGCCTGCAGCTCCGGCCATGAGCAGCCCAGTGCAGAGATCCCGGGCCGTCCGGAGGCGTCGAAGCGTTTGCGCCGCTGCCGTGAAGAGAATCGCTGTGCCCGAAGGGACAGAGATTCTCAAAGGGAGGGGGAGGAAGAGGGGAAGAAGAACAAGGGAGACAGTGGAGGGAAAGAGAGAGTAGGGGGGTGAGACGGGAGATAATGAGGAAGAGGTGGGAGAGTGAAGGGGGATGAGAAGAGGGGTGCGAGGGAAGGGGAGGGAGAGAGGGGAAAAGAGAGGGGGGGAGTAAAGAAAGTAATAGAGGGAGGAGAGAGAGTAAGGCTGTAAAAAGAGAAGAGGGGGGGGAGAGAGAAACGTGAGAGAGGGGCAAAGAGAAAGAGGAGACAGAGGAAAAAGAAGGTAGAGAGAGCAGGCGGAGTAAGGTGGAGAGATGTGGGGGAGATAGAGGGGGATAAAGAAGGAGGGGGGAGATAAAGAAGAAAGAGAGAAAAGGGGAGATAGAGAAGAGGAGATAGAAAGGGGGCAAGAAGTTGGGGAAAGATAGGGGTGAGAGAATTAAGGGAAGAGGAGGAGGGTGGAGAAGAGGATGCGAAGAGAGAGGAGAGTGAATGGAGAGGAGAGAGTTTGGGAGAGAGAGCGAGGGGGGAAGAGAGAATGTAGATGGGGGGAGAAGGAGGGTGTGGGAGGAAGAGTGTGGAAACAGAGAGAGGAGGAGAGTGAGGTGATTATAGAAGCAGGCGGCCTGCCAACTCCATGCATTGAGCGGTGGGAATCACGCATTTTGCCAAATTCACACGCCTGATCGCAATTTTCTCACGCCTGTCGTGAGAAATTCAGGATCAGCGAAAACTTCATAAACAATATCAACTGGCCTTGGCCACGGAACGTTGGAATAGCAGAAGCAGGACGGTGCGGACAGGGAGCAGGGCTGCGCGCGAGTGTTTGCGGCTGGCGAATTGCTCACTGCAAATCCAGCCATGGAGCAGCTTCAGTGCAAGAGTCCCGGGCTGTCGGAGGCGTTGAAAGCGGGGCCCGCTGCCGTGAGAGTCTCTGTGCAAATTCGCCCAGGTGACCAGCATGGATCAGGCTGCGGCTCGGTGCATCCTGAGGACACCAGTGGCTGCAGGAAGTAAGTACCAAGCACTGGGTACAAACGGTGGAAGATAGTGGACTTCAAATGGGAGTGGTTGGAGAAAGCACTCTAGTTGCCTGCTAGATTTTCACTTGCTGTAACTGCAAGGAAAAATGTTCCCAATGTTTGGGGGAGTCAGAAGCAGGGTCACAGTTTAAAGAATAAAGGGTAGGCCAGTTTAGGACTGAGATGAAGACAAACTTTCCTCATGCAGAGAATTTTGTGAATCTGGAATCTGCCACAGAAGGCAGTCAGGCCAATTCACTGGATGTTTTTGAAGAGTTACATTCATTAGTTCTTGGGGGCTAATGAAATCAAGGGATATGGGGAAAAAACAAACCCGGGAGCTGAAAGAGATACGATTTAGCTGAATAGAGCCATAACATATAAAGCAGAGCTGGCTCGAAGGGCCCGAATGGCCTATTCCAGCACCTATTTTCTAATGTTTCTTCTTGAGTAATAATGGCAATAAACTCAATCACTTGGTTTTGAACATTCATGCATGATGAGAGGTATAATGTATCATAGAGTGATACAATGTAAAACAGGCCGTTTGGCGCAAACCTGCCCACAACTGCCAACTGTCCACTACCTACCTGCTTTTTGGTCCATACCTGCAAACCGTGCCCTTTTGATTTATCATCTAAACTGTTTCTTAATGTTGGGGAAGTCCCTGCCTCAACCACCTCCTCTCTGGCATGCTGTTCCAAACACCCACCAACCTTATGTGTGGAAAAAGTTACCACCTTAAAAGAGATAAACTCTTAAAAAGTAATTCCTACAAAAACATTTGAAATAACTTCACAATGCACTGAAAATATGAGATTTAATACATCAAATTTCAAAACGACCATCTACCTGGGAGGGGACACACCACTTCTCACACACCCACCTATCCCACTCTCCGGTTGCTCACACCTCACCGGATACCCCCAAAGCCAGTGATTAGTGATGGCTCAGCCTCCACACCTTCAAAAACACTCCATGGCCCCTGGTTCAGACGAGTGTTTGCCAGATGTGAGCGGGGAACTGAGGCCAGTTGTCCATGATATCTGGATCCGAATGCTCAGTGCTTCATGTTTAAGAGTTGGCTAATGTTATTGATTTGTAATTAGCCTGATTTGTGATTAGTTGACAAAACCTTAATTTATTAATCTGGAATATCCAAGGGGATGGGATAAGTGTAATATTAAAATGACATGCAAGGTGTCTGTCTGTCACAACATACAGTCCCGATAACCATTATTTCCTTCAGTTAAATATTAGGAAGGTAGCACTATTGTTCCATTTGCCGACTCAACATTATTATGTTTTCTTGTTTACTTTCAATTATATTCCACACTCCTCCCCCCCCAACCCCCCCCCCCCCCCCAATTCATTTGACTCGTTGTTTTATTAATTAACACACAGATGAACATCCCTCAAGAGGTTAATCAGATGAAACTGATTCAATTGCGATATTTTATGAGCTTGTTCAACATAGGGAATATTTTAACGAGTGACAGAGATACTTGCAGAGGAATGTGGTGAGGAGATTAATATTTGTCCTATGGATTTTAGCTGAACCAAGATATCTGAAGATTCCAAGTTTATGTAGTAATTGTACTGATAACTGGACGACTCCGATCAACCACGTGCTGAATATCATGCATTCCGGAGGTTTTACTTTTATATTGCCATTTAAACTTCACTTGGATTTCAATCACTTCAATGTAAAAGTAATTGGGAATGGGGAGCATTGGAACAAAAATTTGCCCTCGGTACATATTATCTGTAATATAATAATGTATGCATGTTGGTAGGTGCAATCAAAACAAAGACCTTTTTATCATTGTTATGTTATGAATACCACAGAAAATATTCTGTACTCTCAAGATCACATTTAGAAACATAGAAATTAGGTGCAGGAGTAGGCCATTCGGCCCTTCAAGCCTGCACCGCCATTCAATATGATTATGGCTGATCGTCCAACTCAATCCCATACCTGCCTTCCTCTCCATACCCATCCCTTTAGCCACAAGGGGTGCCACATATAACACCCTCTTAAATATAGCCCAATGAAACTGGCCTCAACTACCCTCTGTGGCAGAGAGTTCCAGAGACTCACCACTCTCTGTGTGAAAAAAGTCTTTCTCATCTCGGCCTTAAAGATTCCCCCTTATTCCCCTTGCCTGGACTTTCCCGCAACATCGGAACAATCTTCACTGCATCTAACCCCTTAGAATGTATGTAAGGTTTCTATAAGATCCCGCTCTCAATGTCCTAGATTCTATAGAGAGTATAAACCGAGTCTACCAGTCCTTCTTCATAAACATCCCTGAAATCCCAGGAATCATCTGGTGAACCTTCTCTGCACTCCCTCATGGAAATAATGTCCCTTCCCTCAAGATTTGAGATCAGAACTGTACCAATACCCAGGTGTGGTCTCACCAAGACCCTGTAACAACTGAAGTAGAGACCTCCCCTGCTCCTATACTCCAAATCCTTTTGCTATGAAAGCTAACATAACCATTCGCTTTCTTTCACTGCCTGCTGCACCTGCAATGCCTACTATTTCAATGACTGTGTACCCATGACAACCCAGGTCTCGCTGCAGACTCCCCTTTTTCCTAATCGCCCACCATTTAGATAATAGTCTGCTTATCATGTTTTTTGCCACCAAAGTGGATATCCACACATTTATCCACATTATACTGCCATCTGCTCAAACATTTGCCCACTATCACCCAGCCCTATCCAAGTCACTGCAGTCTTCTAGCATCCTCCCTCACAGCTGTCACACTGCCCCACAGCATAGTGTCAACTTGGAGATATTGCTTTCAATCCCTCATCCAGATCATTAATATATAATTGTAATAGCTGGGGTCGCAGCACTCAGCCTTGCGTACCCCCACTAGTCACTGCCATGCCATTGTGAAAAGGAACCGTTACTCCTACTCTTTGGTTTTTCATCGGAATAATATTGCTTAAATATATAGTTATCGCCACTTTGCATTCGGAAAAGGTCCCAGCTGAGAGAAAGATCAGCAAAATAACTGAAAATTATTGGGGGTGAAAATGACTTCTGGACAGTTTGTTAGGAAGATGAAAGAAATTGGGGGGTAACACAATACTTATACCGCTGAGTGAGTTATAAATTTTTATGGATGATAATTGTGTTCACCAATGAATACTTCTTCTTTGACAAAGTAACTAAGCAATTTTAGAAAACAAGGAAGACAATGGAATGAAGCAAAATTGTTATAAATAATTTGGTCTGTGAGTGCCTCTATAAATGATTACGCGTTTAGATAAGCACCTAGTGGACTTGAACGTAATAGGTTAAGTCCAGGGGGTCAGTATATGGGGGTTTTGTGAGGGCAATATATTGTCAGTGCAGTTGGCTAAGAGCAAGGCCAAGTGTGCATCCAGATCATTGGTCTGGGATAGTACTATTGTGCATGTCACATAGAAACATAGAAAATAGCTGCGAATCGGTGCCATTCGACCCACTGAGGCCTTGCGGTACCCCACGCAGACACTTCCTGCCATTCTGAAAGGACCCGTTACACTTCTACTCTTTGCGTCTTGTCTGCCAGCCAGTTCTCTTCCCACAACACTACTGAACCCCAATACTGTGTGCTTTAAGTTAGCATGCTAATCTCTTAAGTTGGGACCATGTCGTTAGCCTTCTTGAAATGTCCCAGATATAACAACAATTCCACTGGTTTTATCCACTACTCAACAGTTTTTTACATCCTCGAAAAATCATAAGATTTCGTCAGACATATGTACCTTTTTCATAAATCCATGCTGCCTTGTCCAATGATTTCATCTCACTTTCCAATTGTGCTGCTATCCATCTTAATAACTGACTCTAGCATTTTTACCCACTTACCGTGTGTTAGACTACTGGTCTGTAATTTCCCTTCGGTTTCTATCTTTCCCCCCCCCCCCGAGCCCCCCCCTTTTTTTAAAGTGGGGCTACATTAGCTAACCCCTCCAATACTCATGGAACTAGCTACTCAGGAATCTAAAGAGTTTTGAAAATTTTATCACTAATGCATCCACCTATTTCTGGGCTACCTCCTTACGCACTCTGAAGATGCAGCCTATCTGGCCCTGGGGATTTTATCGGCCTTCAATCCTTTCAATTTACTTAAACATCCCACCACTTCCCGGCTAACCTGGATTTCACTCAGTTCCTCCATCTCATCCAGTCCCCTGCTATTTCCGGCAGATTATTTATGTCTTCCTTAGTGAAGACAGAACCAAAGTAGTTATTCAATTGGTCTGCCATGTTCTTGTTCCCCATGATCAATTCACCTGTTTCTGACAGCAAGGGACCTACATTTGTTTTAACTAATCTTTTTGTCCTCACATATCTGTAAAAACTTTTGCAGTCAGTTTTTATGTTCCGTGCCAGTTTTCTTTCATAATCTATTTTCCCTTTCCTAATTAAGCCCTTTGTCCTCCTCTGCTGGACTCTGAATTTCTCCCAGTCCTCTGGTAGGCTGCTTTTTCTGGCTCATTTGTATGCTTCATCTTTTGTTTTGATACTATCCCTGATTTCCCTTGTTATCCACGGATGCGCTACCTTCCCTGATTTATTATTTTGCCAAACTGGGATGAACAATTGTTGTAGTTCAACCATGCCGTCTTTAAATGCCTTCCATTGCATACCCACCATCAACCCTTTAAGAATCAATTGCCAGTCTATCTTGGCCAATTCACATCTCATACCCTCAAAATTACCTTTCTTTAAGTTCAGAACCATTGTTTCGGAATTAACAATGTCACTCTCCATCCTAATGAAGAACTCAAAGCTGGGACCAGGGGAGTGTTCAGCACTGGGAACCTAAGCAGGTAAGCAGCTATGATCAGGGTAGAATAGAGTGGGGGGTTGTAAGGCTGGACTCGGGGTCAGGAATGAGAGAAGGTATGCAACTGGAGTCGGGGTCAGGCGTAGTACCTGGTGTGCAGTGAGACCCAGGTTGGTCAACATGGGCCGTGTTTGATTATAATTTGATTTCCATACATGAATATACAAAGATCAGTCATGTGCAGCACGTGTTGATCAGAGCCTGGGCTCTACTGTGGAATGTAATTTAGTTTAACCTTATTCATAGCTAATCCAATTTAAAGCACATATATTGCATTGCTTTTAACTTAAAAAGACTCGCTACAGTATGCACCATATTGCACAATTTCAAGCTGAAAAATTCAAAAGCATTCAGGAGAGACAGGTGAAGGTAAACGAGGAGGGAGGGTTGCGTTATTGGTTTAGGAGGATGTCACAGCAGTGGTCAGAGGGGATATTACGGACGGTTCATCTAGTGAGGCGGTTCATCATGGGAGGAGCTGAGGAACAAGAAAGCGATGACCACCTTGTTGGGGGTGTACTACAGACTCCCAAATAGTTCACAGGAATTAGAAGAGCAAATGGGTCAGGAGATTGCACGCAGCTGCAGGTCTAATAAAGTTGTCGTGGTAGGGGATTTTAACTTTCTCAATATTGACATGGATTATCATAGTGCAAAAGATTTAAACAGGGTGGAATTTTGTAAATGTGTCCAGGAGCGTTTCCTCCGGCAATATCTAGAGGGCCCAGCATGGAGAGGGCAACGGTTGATCTAGCCATGGAAAATTGCGAGGGGTAAGTGAATGAAGTGTCTGTGGATGAGCCTTTTGGGACAAGCAGCCACTGTTCTATTGGGTTTAAGATAGTTATGGATAGAGGGCCCACAAGTTAAAATGTTAAATTGGGGCATGGCCATCTTTGAGGGTATGAGACAGGAACGTGCTCAAGTTGATTGGAGTCAGTTGTTTGAAGGAAATAGGAACATCAGGGAAGTGGAATGTTTTTAAAAGTGTGCTGACAAGCGTTCAGGGCAGGCATATCCATGTTAGAGTAAATGGCAAAGCAGGAAAACGAAAGGAAGCATGGATGATGAGGGAAATTTAGATTTTAGTCAAGCGTAAGGAGGCATGGGACTGGTATAGGTAGCTGGGATCAAGTGTATCCCTGGAAGATGTTTGGGAACTAAGTAGCAAACTAAAAAAGGAAATCCAAAAGGCAAAAAGGGGACAGGAGATAGTTCTGGCAGATTTCATTACGGGTAATCCCAAGAGATTTTACGTGAATAATGGAAAAAAGGGTAACGGGAGAGATAGTAGGATCCCTCAGGAATCAAAGTGGTCAACCCTGCAGGGAGCCACAGGAGATGGGTAAGGTCTTCATTGGATATTTTTCCTCTGCATTTACCATGGAGAAAGGCAGGAGGACTGAGGAATTTGGGCAGTCACTGGAGAGCAGTCAGTGTCTTGAGAGCAGTCAGTGTTACAGTCGAGGAGGTGCTGCAGATCCTTACATATATGAAAGTAGATAAATCTATCGGACCTGATCAGATATATCCGAGGATACTGTGGGAAGCTAGGGAGGAAATTGCAGGAGCCCTGGCTGAGATTTATGAGTTGTAATTACACACAAGCAAGGTGTCAGACGACTGGAAGATGGCAAATATTACATGTCTATTCAAGAAGGGCTGCAGGGAAAAGGCTGGGAGTTATAGGAACAATAGAACAATGAGATGAACAACTGTGGTCAGAAAGTTACTGGAATGTACTCTGAGGGATAGGACGTACATGCATAGAGATGGACAAGGGCTGATTAGGGATAGTCAACATAATTTTGCACGTGGGTGGTTGTGTCTCACAAATCTGATTGCTTTGTTTTGATGATGTGCCCAAAAAGATTGATGAAGGCAGTGGTATCTATGTATATATGAATTTCAGTAAGGCCTTCATGGAAGGAAGCAAAGAGTGATTGTGGAAGGATGTTTTTTGGACCGAAGACCTGTGACCAGTGGTGCGCCTCAGGGTCCGGTGATGGACCTATTGCTGTTTGTCATCTATATCAATGATTTGGATGAGAATGTACACGATTCAAAAAGGCATAACAGGGATGTACTTCCTGCGGCAGCTGAGGAAGCACAATCTTTCACAGCAATGATGGTCCAATTCAATACAGCCATCATAGAGTCTGTCCTCACCTTCTCTATAATGGTCTGGTTTAGCTCAGCCACCAAACACAACATCCGGAGGCTGCAGCGAATCGTCCGAAGGTTATTGGCTGCAATCTTCCCTCCATTGACGAACTGCACACTACAAGGGCCAGGAAGCGAGCGGGTAAGATCATCTCTGATACCTCTCAACCTGGCCAAACTCTTTGAATCACTTCCCTCTGGAAGGCAACTCTGGACTGTCAAAGCTGCCACAGCCAGACATAAAAACAGCTTTTTTCCACAAGTAGTAGCTACTCAATAACCAAAAATCTGTAGCCTCCTTTTGCTCTGGTATTTTATTTAATTCACATGTTTAATCGATAATGTTTTATTATTAATGTTTAAAGTTTTATGTGTCATTCCTAACTGTCACTGTATGTCATGTTGTCACTTGCGGGCGGAGCACCAAGACAAATTCCATGTATGTGAATACTTGGCCAATAAACATATTCATTCATTCATCCATACACGGCATGATTAGCATGTTTGCAAATAACACAAATAGGTGGCATTATAGATGGTTGTCAAAAATTGCAACAGGATTGTGATCAGCTGGGCAAACGGGTTGAGGAATGGTTGATGGAATGGTTGATGGAATTTAATACAGAGAAATGTGAGGTGTTGCACTTTGGGAAGACTAACATGGGCAGGACCTATTCAATGATTGGTAGGGCTCTGGGGAGTGTTGCAGAGCAGAGGGATCCAGGAGTGCAAGTATATAGTTCGTTGAAATTAGAACCACAATGTCAAAAAGGTTTTCGGCACATTTGCCTTCATCAGTCAGAGTATTCATTATAGAAGTTGGGGGGGTCATGTTGCAGTTATATAAGACATAGGTGATGCCGCATTTAGAGTATTGTATTTAGAGTTCTGGTCACCATGTTGTAGGAAAGATGTCAAGCTGGAAAGGATGCAGAGAAGATTTACAAGGATGTTGTCAGGACACGAGGACCTGAGCTATAGGGAGAGGTTGAGCAGGCTAGGACTATTCCTTGGAGTGTTGGAGGATGGGGGATAATTTTATAGAGGTGTACAAAATCATGAGAGGAATAGATCCGAGGCTCTTGCCCAGAGTAGGGGAATCGAGAAGCAAAGAACATTGGTTTAATTTGGGGGGAAGAATTAATAGGGACCTGAGGGATCACTTTTTCACACAAAAAATGGTGGGTGTATGGAATGAGCTGCCGGAGGAGGCAGTTGAAGCAGGTACTATTGCGACGTTTATAAGAAACATATAGACAGATACATGGATAGGACAGTGTAGATGGTTCATGCATGCAACCAATAATATAGCTACCTCAGTACCTATAACCCCGTCTTAGTTAACATCAATCATAACGCTTTCCCCTCCCTGGGTATAGTTCAGTAGAAGAATGTAACCAGTGCTTGCTGACGTGTGTTATACCCTGTGCTATCATTAAAGGATGCAATACACTCTAAGAGTATGTGAATTGCTTATTTACAGACAGGTTTTGAGGGATAAGGGCCAATTGCAGGCAAGTGGGACTAGTGTGGATGGGACATGTTGGTCAGTGTGGGCAAGTTGGGCCGAGGGCCAATTTCCTATGACTCCATGACTTAGTCCCAAATCTCGAGATGTTCACATGAGAATATTTTGTAAGGCTATCTGGGTTGTGTGTCTCTTTGGTATGTCCAATCTCTGAACATCTCTGCATATCTGACAATCCTTGACTTCCTCATCAACACAGCACAAGCGGTACGAATTGGCACAATACTTCTCCCTTGATAAACATCAGCATAGGAGCACCCCAATGCTGTATGCTCAGCCCCATGCTCTCCACACTCTACACCCATGACTATGTTGCCGGACACAGTTCAATTTCCATCTTTAAACTCGCTGATGACACCCGTTGTTGGATGAATTATAAATAATGATGAGTCAGATTACAGAAAGGAGTTCAATCGTCTGATTGAGTGGTGCCAGAACAGCAACCTTGGTCCAAACGTCAATAAAACCAAGGAACAGATTGTTGATTTTAGCAGATGAAGGCCGCGGATCCACAGACCTGTTTTAATCGACGGGACGATGGTGGAGAGTCAACAATTTCAAATTCCTGGGCGTGCATATCTCGGAAGATCTGTCCTGGTCCCGACACAGTGATGTAATCATAAAGAAAACCCATCGATGCCCCTACTTCCTCAGAAGATTGAGGAGATTTGGTATTTTACACAAATATTCTCTTGAACTTCGACAGATGTACGGTAGGGAGCATATTGATTGGGTATATCATGGCCTGGTTTGTCAATTCGAATGCCCAGGAACAAAGGAGAATACAAAAAGTGATGAACATTGCCCAGTCACAAGTACTGATCTCCACACCATGAAAGAGATCTGCAGGAGGCTCTGTCTCAAAAAGGCAGCTAACATTATCTAGGACTCACACCACACTGGCCACACTCTTATTTCACTCCGACTATTGGGAAGGAGTCTGAAAACTGTAACATCCAGGTTCAGGAACAGTTTCTTCCCAACAACCGTCAGGATATTGAACACTATGAACTCCAACTAAACTCCAAAATACAAACCAGGGCATCTGGGCATTATTTTGTTTTTGCACTCTATTGGGGTTTTCAATTACTGAACTTATTTTCTTTTTGTTTGTTAGTTGTGTTATCTATTGAGTACTCTGTTTACAGCCGGCTGTGCTGCTGCCGCAAGTAAGGATTTCATTGTTCCATTCCCAGACTATAAAAAGCTTTTGATTCTTCATAAATATAACTTCACATCTGAGCTTGATGTTTCAATCTATTTTTCATCAATTAGCCCATGCAAGACAATGGTGAATTTTATCATTATTGCCCGGCTTTGCTGAGAGATGTCTTCCAAGATTTGGGAGGGTCCTCAACTGCTCATTCCAACTTACTGAGCAGCTGTTCCCCAAATCACAGAGGCATAATGGGCTTCACTGCAACCTTTCCCCAACAACCATCAGACTAATAAACACTACTACCTCCAAATAAGCTCTGAATGACACTACTATATATTTTTTGTTTATTGCGGTGTTTACAGAGTACCATGTTTACATACGTGTTGTGCTGCTGCAAGTAAGAAAGTCATTGTTCCATTTTGGGACGTATGACAATAAAACGTTCTTGACTTGATTCATGCACATGTGTCTTTTTACAATACTGGAGAGATTTTGAGGAACAAGATTGTTATTCAGTTTTTTACACCAATAACTGTTCTTAACAAAAATCTACCCGTCATGTGAAACCTTATAAATAACAAATATAAATTAGATAACTTCAAGACGGAAAGTCAAAAACTTTTTTCATGGCAGACAAATCTTCATCATTTTACCACCAATTTGGACACCAAAAATGTGACATTAAAATCGCTGCCACAATTAGTCATGAATATTTAATTCACAAATGAACTTCATATGGCCCCTCATATATATATATATATACATTTTGATAATGATCTATGGAAAAATCTTAATACCAGCAGAAAAATGCAGTAACATAAAGATAACAGTACAGATCCCGTAACGGTCATTGTGCTTGGTGTCCATTGTCACAACAACCGTTATTGGGGTCGGTACCTTCGTAAGTTAAATCACGGAGGCTACAAACCTCTAATGCTTTTCAAAAACCCAACGAGGTAGTAGTGATTTTTTTTCCTACGAGTTAATTATTTTTTCTTATTTTCCAATTTAATATATCAAAAACATCATGGTGTCAAAAACATAACGACCATTTACGATATATTTTCCGACTTTTTTAAATCAATAACAACTTTTTTTTGGACATAGATTGGTCATCAAAACTAAGAAACTGAGCCAATCTTCAATTTGGCAACACACTGTCCCTTGTTTACCTTTCGTACGGACCAAGTCGCTAACTTCATTCCCTCGTGTCAACTTCGGTAAACTCCGCAACGACCGTTACGGAGACATTTTACTTACTAAAAAATCAGCCCAAATCAAACGTTCTGACGAATCATTGGCCACCGATATAGCTCAAATCCATCAGGTAATGTACCGTTTAGATCACATTGGCGAAAATGTTTGGTTTTCGCTAATAATGTCGCGTTCATTTTCTGGGACATCAAACCTTTTAGTAGGTTTGTGTGTATGATGTGTAACGCGCATTGCGGTGTCCACTCAGATGGATGCAGTTTTCTACTACATGATCAGGTGAATGAAGTGGAAATGGTGTTTACAATTTTATTGTTCCATGTGGTATTCATAAACATAGAAAGGAATAAGAAATACGCGCACTTACTGTGCCAACCAGGTCACTAGTGGACACCACGCGACAACCATTACACAAAATATATTTGTGTATTCAGATGCCATTTTCGGAAACTTGCCATCAAGATGCTATCTTTTCTTATATTTTTAGTTGATACTATGTTTGTCATGAACCCAATAAAGTGCTTGTCAATTTTTTTTGAAAGAATTTGAAATTTGACCCCCTTTGTCATATTTTTGTGTGCAGCATTGTAAAAAGACACATATTTCTTGTAATTTTACAACTATCCTTCATGTCAGAACTGTGGTCAATAATTTGCTATTCCTTCACTTATGAATAAATCATTGTTATACACATCATTAAGTTGCTTTTATTATATTTTTCTCTCGAAAATCAGAGTTGACAACATTCCATCACCTAAAACTAAAGACACATGGTTACCCTAAGTGGCTGCCTCTAGGATCGCTAATATTAATTCAGTGTGAAACGGCCTGTAATAGACTCTGCATAAGTTAGAGAATTACAAGGTGGATAATTATCCTGCTCACAACGGTATCCATGTTGCCAAATCCACAGGGCATTGTCCTGCCAATTTCAGGGTCATTAATTATGAGCTGCCAGTGCTACTGTACAAACAATTAAAATTATAACGGCATGTGTAGACTTGTTGACATGTTGGCTGGGAAATATCGTTTACACATTGAATACTTCTTAGGTGAAGTTGTCAATGGATTTTAATTGGAGTAAAGTTTATTTTACTGAATACCTCATTCTGTATTCGGCTGAGTATGGTTTTAATTAAAGCTAAAGAAACTCTTCTCTATTAACCTTTCCCCCCACTTACAATTTTAAAGGAATAGTCCTTCCTGTGAATAGATTTAAAGGCAGAAGTCAAAAAAATATAAGAAATCTAAATCATTTTAAAAGGCCAATTACATAAAGAAAATTGGAAACCTGAACAAACCAAAATTGAAATATGGTATCCATAATAACTTGGTCCCATACATTGACTTTATTCTCTGTCCAAATTCTTCATAATTTAGAGAACAGCTCATGCAACATTTGTTAAGTTAAATAATTCATCAGTATCAGTACAGTCGTTTGCTTTTTGCTGAACAATTTGTGATAGAAGGGAGCTCACCTTACTACTCAATGCAATGAACCATGATAAGCTGGCTGATCTGTTAGTTGACTTTGTATTTCAATTGAGACTTTCATCAAACAACCAAATGTTGAGAAAAATAGGCAAGTATGTTATTTGTAACTTTGCAGATAATATATTAATAACTTGGATTTTGAATTACTGGGGCAATTTTAAAATTTACAGTTGACACAAAACCTGAGAGTGTGGTGAACCGTTAGAAGGGTGGTGATAAAATACAAGGGGATTAAAAAATGCCATGAGATACATTTTGTTTGGAACATCAAGAAGAGATAACAAATCTAATTAGATTTATGTTAGGGAAAAAAGTTGGAAAAGCTTGGAATGTTCTCCTTAGAGAAAGAAGGCTAAGTGGAGATGTGAAAGAACTGTTCAAAATGTCAACTAGGGGGCAACATTTAATACAGAAGAGATGGCGAAATAGGTTCCCACTGGCAGAAGGTACAGTCATAGGTCAGAGGTTTAGTATGAGTGGCAAAAGAACAAAAACAATTTGTAGAATACATTTTTACACAATGAGTGTTTGAGAATGAGAATGAGAATGCCCTTTTATTGTCACCATACACATGTACAATGAGATTAAAAGCTGCTCCTGCTCAGTGCAAAAACAAAAAAGGGGGGGGGGGGGGGGAATAAGGTGCACAGTTTCTGCGGCACAATATACATATCTATAAAAGACAATGGATAAATAGAATGAATAAATAGGATTCCTATATCCAGTATGGGTTATTGCACATATTGGAAATTACAGTTACAGTAGGTGGATAAATGAAAGTCCGGGGGTTAGGCTGTGAAGTCAGTGCATGTGTGAGTTCAGGGTGATAATGGATTTTGGAAATAAACTGTTCTTGAATCTATTTGTCCTTGTGCTGATGCACCTATAGCGCCTCCCAGAGGGCAGCAGGTTGAACAGGCCAAATGCAGGATGGGAGCTGTCCTTGATAATGTTCTTCGCCCTGCTGAGGCAGCGGGAGGTGTAAATGTCCATCAGAGAGGGGAGAGGGCAGTTGATGATCTTCTGTGCTGCCCTAACTACCTTCTGAAGCCTCTCCCTGTCCGCCATGGTGCAGCTGCCGTACCATGCTGTAATGCAGTATGTCAACAGGTTCTCAATGGACGAGCGGTAGAAGGTCAGCAGCAGATTGGAGTCCAGGTTGTGCTTCCTGACGACCCTCAGGAAGTGCAGCCGCTGCTGAGCCTTCTTGATGACTGCTGTGATGTTATCTGTCCAGGAAATGTCAGCGGAGATGAGGACACCGAGAAACCGGAAGGTGTAGACCCTCTCCACACACTCGCCGTTGATGTATAAGGGAGCTAAGTCGGTGCTGTGCCTCCTGAAGTTGACAATGAGCTCTTTGGTTTTCTTGGTGTTCAGAGCCAGGTTGTTTTCTGAGCACCAGGCTGTCAACTTCAGGACTTCCTCTCTGTAGGCTGCCTCGTCTCCCCTTGAAATGAGTCCGACTACTGTAGTGTCGTCTTGACGATTCGGTTGTTGTTGTGGACGATTCGGTTGTTGTTGTGGACCGGACTACAGTCGTGGGTGCAGAGACAGTTTAGGAGGGGGCTTAGCACACAGCCCTGTGGGGAGTAGGTACTCAACATGCGAGTGGATGAGAGGTGGGGGCCGAGTCTCACCGTCTGGAGCCGGTTGGTGAGGAAGTCCTTTATCCAGGCACTTGTGAGAGTGGGGAGGCCGAGAGTGACCAGTTTGTCAATGGGAATGTCCGGGATGATAGTATTGAAAGCTGAGATGTGATGCTCCACAAAGAGCATCCAGACGTAGCTCTGCCCCAGCTCCAGGTGGCTCAGCACAGAGTGGAGAACTACGGTGATGGCGTCTTCTGTGGACCTGTTTGGGCGATAGGCGAACTGGTGGGGGTCGAAGTCTGGAGGGAGATAGTCCTTGATGTGCTGGAGGACCAATCTTTCGAAGCACTTCGTGATTACCAGAGTGAGGGCCACAGGACGATAATCGTTTAGGCTGGTGATGGGGGACTTCTTCGGCACTGGGACGATTGTGGCTGATGTTAGGCAGGACGGGATAACTGCCTGGTCCAGGGAGAGATTGAAGATTCTGGTGAAGATGACGGTGAGCTGGTGGGCACACACTTTGAGCACCTTACCAGGTATTCCATCTGGGCCAGCAGACTTCTTGGGGTTCACTGCCAGGAGCACCCGTCTGACATCGTGCTCCCTTACAGTGAGTGGAGTCCTGCAGGAGCCAGGTAGGCTGGGAGCAGGGCTGTAGCAGATGAGTGCTGCTGTTGTGATGTTTCAAAGTGGGAAAATAAGCAATTTAGCTTCTCTGCCAGCAGCGCACTCAGGTCTTCTGTCGTTGTGGCACAGCCTCTGTAGTTTGTGATTCCTTGTATACCCCGCCATACCTCCCATGTGTTATTGCTGGACAGGCGGGACTCTATGCTCCTCTTATGATCCACCTTGGCTTTTTTAATTCCCCTTTCCAGATCGGCTCGAGCAGCCCTGCACAGAGCTCTGTCACCTGACCTGAAGACATCATCGCGGGCTCTGAGAAGTGTGCGGACCTGGCTGGACATCCAGGGTTTCTGGTTTTGGAAAACCCGAATGTTTTTGTCCACAGTCACGTTTCCGATGCAGAACTTGATAGAGTCCAGTACTATTTCTGTGAATGTTTCCAGATCCTGGTGTTCGAATATGTCCCAGTTGATCTGCGTGAAGCAGTCCTGTAGTTTGGAGAGTTCATTTTCAGGCCAGGTTGTAACAGTCTTTATGGTGGGCCTGGCACTTCGTTTGAGGGGGGTGTAGGCTGGGGAGAGCAGGAGGGAGAGGGATTTAACATCTGGAATAGATTCCTAGACAGTCACAAAAGCCGATTAATTCATAACTTTAAAAAAATGAATTGATCCAGAACGTGAAAAGCAAGAACAAAGGTAGGGCTACAGAGAAAGAGTAAGAATGTGGGGCTAATTATCTGGTTCTTGCAGAGAGCCTGAATTAAGTTGTAGATCTAAAGGCGTTATTCAATGTTGTTAAAAATCTACAATTCCATGATTATGCTAATTATTTCCCAAAGCTACACACATTTTTATGCAAATTGAGACTATGCGAAACAGGTGATCCCACATTGATTTAGTTTACAAGGTATGTTAAATTGGCATTGCACCAGTTACAGTGCAGCTTCATGGCATATCAACTTTGCTAACACACGAGTTTTCAAGAATTCTGAAAATGGTAAATAGAATGAATGTTTACCCAAGTATACATGTTGTATTGTACATTCTGTTAGCCAGAAATTCATTCCCACAATGGAACTGAATTAGACAGATGGAGTGTGGTCTGCCTTCACTAAGCAAGAATGAAAGTCCATGCAATGTATCCAACATATGCTTCCTAGTGTCCACATCCGTTTGCATTCTCTCGTAAAGCTATGCGCCTGCGCACTGGTGTTTTAATGGCTATGTGGCTCCTGGTAACCTCCATGCGCCAGGCCCGGACACCCCCCACACTGGGGCTCCCCACTGTGCGTGGCCAAAGCTGGGTAGTGTATTTAATAGAGGCAATAAAGTTCAGGCATGCTTATGCATCCGCTGTAGTTAGCCATTCTCCCTGGATCCACCAGATAGCTATCAAAAATACTGTCCATTACATCCTTAATGCCCAATCCAGCAATAAGCAATAACATTTGATTAGATTTATTGCCCAAAATAGGTATGACGGGTAAAACTGCCCATCAAATTCGAGTACGCCTCAAACATTGAAGCCTTGCTCATGGATTTCTCTAAAGCCCTTCTGACAGCTCACATTGTTACAAGGCCTGTTTTCAGTACCCATATGTTTCTGATTGTCAGAAGGATGTGGAAGCACTAAAAAAAAAAAATTCAAAACATTTCAATAATAATCATTTTGCTTAAACCACATTAAACTGCTGTTAAATAAATGAAAACATGAATATATCGATAAATACAGGGAAAATTACCTATGTCTTTTAAATTAAGGTCGCTAAGACAATTCGAATGATTGGGGCTGAGCTATGCTCTCATAAATATAAGAGGCTTGATACAGGGTATCTGGATTCTCAACTCAGCAAACTACAGGACTCGAAAATCAAAATAAAATCGCAGAAGCGGAAAATCTAAATAGAAAATGTTGCATTTGTTGTAGGACATACTAAGTTAACGTTATGGAAAACCTTCAATACAACCGTGAGTCCAAGGGTAGACTGCAAGACCACATGCAAACAAATACGACCTTCAGTGCATCCCTGACCTCCACAATTCAGTATGGAAGCAGAGATTTTTAGACATGCTGATTCACTCACAACAATATGCTATCAGTTTTCCCTGGATTTGCCAGAGAGGTAAGGCAAGTTTCTATCCAATTTGTATTTAATGCCTAGTCCAGTAATGTGCATTAAGATTTGAGAAGATATGTTGCCCAAAAAAGATATGAGCGGTAAACTGGCCATCATGGGCCAGTCAGTTTAATGTCAATGATCGGAAGCTTTTGGAAGCAATAAAACTGGACAAAGTTAACAAGAGTCAAGAGTCTTGCGTGGTTAATTATCATATGTACCGGGAACATAACAATTAAATTCTTATTTATTACAGCTTTCTACAGACACATTAACACAACAACACAGCAAATGAATATACAATAAACAATAATACAATAAATTATCAGTTATGCTAGGGAACCAGACTAAAATACTACAAACTATAGCGCAACTGTATAAAAAAATTCAAAGTAGTTCAGTGCTAAAACAGCATTGTGGTTAGAATTGTACAATCCAATTCAAAAGCCTGATGATGAGATTTGTTGATGAGATGAAACTGTTGTTGAATATAGTGAAGGAAGGAACTACAGCTGCTGGTTTAAATCGAAGATACGCACAAAATGCTGGTGTAACTCAACAGGATAGGCAGCATCACTGGAGAGAAGGAATGGGTAACGTTTCGGGTCGAGACCCTTCTTCCGTCTGGTCTGTCCTGCTGAGTTACTCCAACATTTTGTGTCTATCTTGAAAATAGTGATATTGGTTCTCAGGCTCCTGCATCTCTTTCCCGATGGTAGCAGTGGGATGACAGCATGGCCAGGGTGATGTGGGTCTTTTATGAAATTAGCTGCCATCTTCACCCAGAACGTCCTATAGACCCCTTCAATTGTGTGGAGGACAATACTCATGATAGACCAAGAAGAGTCCACCAACTTCTGCAGCCTATATGTTCTTGAGCATTCAAGTTACTGAACCAGGCAATGATGAAACCAATCAGTATACTCTACACTATACATCTGTAGTAGTCTGAGAGAATATACGGCAACATGACAAGTCTCGTCAAACCTTTCAGACAGTAGAGGCATTGATGAGCTTTATTAATGATTGCATCTATGTGCCTGGCACGGGACAGATCATCAAAGATGTGCATATGAAGGAACTTGAAACTGTTGATTTTCTCCACTTATATGAACAAGGAACTGCAAAAGAAAACAAAGTGCTGGAATAACTTTGCAGGTCAGGTAATATCTCTGGATAGGTGACGTCATGACTTCTCTTGAGATGCTGCCTGACCTACTCAGTTATTCTGGCACTTTGTGTTCTTTTGATGATAAAAGTTCATGGACCCTCAGCTTTCCCTTCCTGAAGTCAACATGCAGCTCCTTGGACTTGCTAATCTCTGATCAATCTCCCTTGTATACTCTGACTCGTCGTTTCCTTCACAGCAATTTGGACATAAATGGATGAATAAAGGAAGGCAAGCACAAACTTAAGGAAGACAAGTATTTTTGATAAAGTAACTCGGAGGTCTTTTAAAGGCAGTACAACAATCAGGACATTAATTTTTTTTTTAATGTCCAATTAAGCATGACAAATTATATTGTAAACATGATTGGGGGCCATGGAATAAAGCTCATGTAATCAAACAGTGACAAGGATACAAAACTGGATAAGAGAGCAAAGAACTGAGATATATGGGCTTGTATCCTAGATTTTACATCACAAGCACTGCTTTTTTATCTTACACATTAATGACTGATATGGAGATATAGGATATAACTTTAAATTTTGTAGGTAGTCCCCTAGAGCATGGAAGCAGGTCCTTTGGACCAACTTGTCCATACTATCAAGATGTCCACCTAAGCTTTGTCCAATATCCCTCGAAACATTTCCTTTCTATGCACCTGTCCGTGCCACAAACATGTCACAAAACTTACTAGCATAATAAACAGTGAGATAGTGTTTGTCTTCAAGGAGCATAAACAGATCTGATAAAGCAAATAAAATATGAGGCAATACATCATGTTGATAGAATAATTTTAAAAAGTCAACTTTGTTAAATGAAAGAATTTTAAAGATGATGCAGGAAGTGAGACCTTTCAGGATATCTGCAAGAAAACATTTAACGATGACAAGAAATTGTTAGTACAGCAGTAGAAATCCGGGAATTTAGAAATAAAGGCACAGAGTACAAAAAAAACCCATTAGATAATGAGCCTATATAAAATTTCCAGCCAAACAGGAAAATTTTATTCAATTCAATGTCCATTGGGATAGATATGAAGTCTTTACCGCAGGTACCCAAGAAATTCCCTGGAATAGTTTCCATTAGGTACAGTGCATTTGATGAAGATCTATTGGGCTGAAATATTAATGGTTTCTCTCTCCGTCTATGCTTCTTGATAAGCTGAGCATTTCCAGTTATTTCTCTTTTTAATGGGGACTGTAGTTATACAAATAGACCACAGAAGTTCTTTGATGTTTCAGGCGGAAGATCTGAAGGTTCTTGAAGACCCGAATCAATAACTTTTTTTTGTTTCCATAAATACAGATTGACCTCCTGAGTGTTTACAAGATTTTCAATTTTTATTTCAAATTTCTAGCATCTACATTTTGCAATTTTCAATTATTAGAGAGGTCATGAGATGACAAAAGGCTACAAATGAAGGTAATGGAAGTTTTTAAACTCATGAATGATTTATATAAAGAATAGATTGTTTATCGCAGCTAATGGGTGAGTAAAGAAACTATTGTGAAGGTGAAGGAACCAGAGCAGATAAAGAAATCCTTTCTATTCAATGGAGAGTAGAGTAGAGAAGAGTAGAGATATGGAAAACGCCACACAATAAGATGTTGGGATCAGATTCAGTAGTTTCTTTCAATAATAACTAATATAAATACCCAGAAGAAAAATAAAACTGCAGGAGAACAGGGAAGGCGTGAGAGTGGAAACTAGTGAATATACAAAAGTTGAAACAAACAACATGCTTGGTGGCCATCTGTGCTGTACTATACTGCAAACATGATTATATGAGAAAAATATTATACATCCAATATATATTAACAGTAAAACATTTCTTACCTGAGAACGTTTTAGAGCCCTTATTTTAAAATCATTTGCGTTCAATTTCCTGTTCATACTGAAATGCAGAAATAACCGTTATGACAGCATAATTTACATTTATTGTTATGTTTATAAAGTAATTGTTAAATGCTAAATTATTTATACTTTTTTTGCTTCCGTAAACTCCAATAAATATTTATTTATTTAGTTGTACTCTCAAATTAAGCTATTTTGCTAAATTGATACCTTAGGCAACTGCCCGGGCAGACTCATTGTTTCTGCCTGCTCCTGTCTCAACTAAATAATTTCCACGTACCTCGACTCCATCCTATCCCTGCTGGTCCAATCTCTCCCGACCTATGTCCAAGATACCTCACATGCCCTTCGTCTCTTTAATGACTTCCACTTTCCGAGCCCCCAACCCCTCATCTTTACTATGCACGTTCAGTCACTTTTCACCTCCATTCCCCCACCAGGAAGGCCTTAAGAGGTTGTCCCACTGCGGCAACCTAATCTGCGAGTTTAGAAAAGTTTGCCCTCGACTCAAACTCGTAGCATGGTCGACACGTGGTCCTAGGAGGTCCTATGAGGTCACTGCAACTCTCCTTCATGATCGAGGGAAGTGTCCGCATACTCGCGGCCTCAACTAGGTCGCAGAACATTTTTCAGCATGATGAAAAATTTACCACGAGTAAAAATACGTTGGCATGGTTCTTTTGAACTCGTAGTGCAGTGGAGTAGGGTCGCTATGTAGTTACATGTAGTCGAGGTCAGGCGTAGGCAATCTCCTTCGCTGACCAGGCATTTTAATTGGCTCATTAGAGTTTTCAGGACCAAGGAAAACCTACCGGTAGGTTAAATGCACGCTAAACTTTATTATACTTCTTAAAAGTGTCTCCACTCCTTCTCCTCCTCCCCTTCTCTCTCCCTCCTTCTCTCCCCCCCCCCCCCCCCGCGCTCTCTAAAGGATTGACTGTTACTGTGCAGCCGTCTTTTGTGCACCTTCCTCTTCATCGTGGGTGTGACACTGCTCCCCCTCTTTCCTTGGCCCCCGCCTTTGCGATGTGTTTGTGTGTGTGTGCGGTCGGTCGATCCAGCTCGCGGTTTCATCGCTGATGGTCGATCCAGCTCGAGGTATTTCAGGCAAATGCCTTCGAGCTTGAAGGTCGAAGACACTCTTCTGAACTTGCGGATTAGGTCGCCGCAATGGGACAGCCCCTTTAAAGCTCTCCGTTTCGAATTCGACGCAGAACCATCCAATTTCCCTCTACTAACACTCTACTTCGCCCAACCGTGCTGGTCCTCAACCTTAACAACTTCTCCTTCGACTCCACCCACTTCCTCCAAGTAGCTATGGGCACCCACATGGGCCCCAGCTATGCCTGCCTCTTTGTAGGATACGTTGAACAATACCTGTTCCAAGCGTACACTAGCCCGATCCCCAAACTCTACCTCCGTTACATTGATGACTGCATCGGTGCTACCTCCAGCAACCATACAGAACTCATGGACTTCATCAACTTCACCACCAGTTTTCATCCTACACTCAAATTTACTTGGACCATCTCCGACACTTCCCCCTCCCCCCCCCCCCCCCTTTCTTGATCTCAGTCTCCATCACAGGAAATAGACTATCGATTGACGTCTATTACAAACCTACTGACTCAAACAACTATCTCGACTACACTTCTTCCCACCCTGGTTCCTGCAAAGACTCTATCCTAATTCATCAGTCTACGCCGCACCTGCGCCCAAGATGAGGTGTTCCATACCAGGTCATCTGAGATGTCCTCATTCTTTAGGGAACGGGAGTTCCCCTCTCCCATCATATATGAGGCCCCCACTCGTGTCTTCTTGGTATCCCGCACCTCTACCCTTGCTCTCCCTCCCCCTAGTCGCAACAGAGACAGTCCCCCTAATCCATACCTTTCAGCCCACCAGCCATCGCAAACACATAATCGCTCCCGCAACGCAACTTCTCCCGCCCGTGTCGCGGGTTTGGAGCAACCTGGAGTGGGGCCGTACATCGCCCCGCGTGGCTTTAATGGCCACGGGACATTCCAGCGCCCGCCGGTGGCTCTAACTTGTGACATTTGGGCCTGGAGCGGGGCCGTACATCGCCCGGCACTGCCTCAACGGCCGTGTGACTTAACATCGCCCGCCTGGGGCTTCAACATCGGGAGAGAAATGGTGCAGGGAAGAGAAAAGACTTTGCCTTCCATCATAGTGAGGAGGAGATTCACTATGATGGATGTTTTCTGTAAATTTAATTGTTTGTGTGTCGTGTAGGAATTGTTTTGTTTGTATGGCTGTGAAAACGGAGTTTCGTTTGAGCCTCTCTGAGGTTTGAATGACAAGTAATAAAATCTAATCTAATCTTATCTAATCTAAGTAGCGTAGGTTCACGAGGTTAATTCCCGGGATGGCTGGACTATCATATGTTGATAGAATGGAGCAGCTGGGCTTGTAAACTGAAATTTAGAAGGATGAGAGGGAATTTTATTGAAACATATAAGATTATTAAGGGTTTGGACACGCACGATGCAGGAAACATGTTCCCGATGTTGGGGGAGTCCAGAAACAGGGGCCACAGTTTAACAATAAGGGGTAAGCCATTTAGAACGGAGATGTGGAAAAACGTTTTCACACAGAGGGTTGTGAATCTGTTTCGGCCTCAGAAGGCAGTTGAGGCCAATTCTCTGGATGCTTTCAAGAGAGTCTTCCACCTCCCTCCCCTCAAGTCCGACACCGAGATCCTGCTGAAGATGGGCAGCCGCCGACCCTGCTCTAAGACGGCCGAGTCGGAGCCGCTACTGCAGGAGTTGTCCTGGCCAGAGAGTCTGCTGGCCATGGGCAGGCCGGGCGCCCGCTGGAGCTGCTGGTGCTGTTGGCAGCAGCAACCTTCTCTCCCTCCCTTACCCAGCCCCAAGCCCAGAGTCCGGGCCAGCTCCAACTCCAGGTCAGGGCTGAAGGCCGCCCGCAGTGCTGGTGAGGCCAGGGCCCTCGCTCCTCCTCGGGGTTGTGGATGAAGTTGAAGTGGGTACCTTAGGGGCAGTAGCCGGCGGTGTGCAAGGTACAGCTTGAATTTGGGGTGGAGGCTGAGTGAGCGCAGCTCGGCCAGGCCGTAGGCGAACTGGCACTTGTCACCCCTGTGGCCCATCGGTGAGCAGGTTCCCCTGGAGTTGGAGCAGGGCTGGGCTGGAGTTGGTGCTTCTTCACCGTGCTGGCAGTGGGCCAGGAGCCGCTGGTGTCGATGGACCGGGCTGTCGGTTGGCCCGGCGTGAGAGGCGGAAGTGAGCTGGGGTTGGCGCTTCTCCGCACTGCCTGTCAGCCTGGGGGCCAGTGTCACGTCGGTCCGGACGTCTCTGGCCAGCCCCTGGGCAGAGATGGGACACTTGAGTGAGGGGGGACGACCGAGGACGGTCCAGTGGCGGTTCGGCAGCGCTTGCGGCACCGGGGACACGGGTTCGATCCTGGCTGCGGATGAGGCGCGGTTCTGTGTGCGTGCAGCTGCCGAGAGCCAGTCCTGTCTCCCCCCCTCCCACTTTTGAATTGAGTTTAAAAGGAGACTTGGATGTGTTAGATAAGATTGGATAAGCTAATATACGAAAAAAAAGTGTTAATTTGAGAAATTTTTATTAGTATATATTTATACTAGGAATTTGAAATTGTGAATATTGGGCAGATGGATTGGAACAATAGAAAATAATTTAATTCTTATTGCATTGCTTGCTGGAATACATGACCAGATTTTATGGCTTTTTCAGACAAGCTTTCTGGTTGGAAAAGTTCAATCAGATAAGAGAGGCCCGAAGGGGAACTGACAACGGGATAGCCACGAGCTGGCACTGAAAAACAACGTTAGGACTGGACTGTTGCATTTTGGGACATTACCAAATGCCCCTGATAGTCTGCATACGTGACTATTTTTGTATAACAAACCCCAGGATTCTTTGTTAAATAGAGTGGTATTTTGGGTGAACCAGCAGTATCATTGGATACTTCTGGACTGTAACATCTCCAGCCACTCCCGTTTGACGTAAAAAGTAAAAACTTGTATGGTTTACCTTAATTCATTGTATTTTGTCTGCTTTTTAAGATGCAAACATTATTCGCTGGGACCATCAACCAACGACTGAGTAAGTGGCCACAGGTTCATCAGGATCAGATGGGGAGAGAAAAGTGCACTAGTCCACTAGTCAGAACCTTTGAGACTGACCCCCGAAGAAGCTCCCAGGAACACTGAGGTCCTTCGTAGTAGGTTAATCTGGTTCCCTGCCGAAATTCTTAGAAACAGACAATGAAGGTAAGACCTGCAGATTGGAGAATCGAGGGTGCTTGCGGGTGCAGCAGCATATTTTCGGGCGAGACCCTTCTTCAGACGGTGTGTAAAGAAAAACGTAGCTCCTTAGATGCTGCTGCAATTTCTCCAGCTTTTTGTGTACCAATGAAGGTTTGTGTATGATTTGTTACTAGAAAAATAGTTGGTAAGGTATTTTACTACTAGGAGAGTAACCGGTAAGGCTGAGAAGTAGCCAGGCAGGGAAGAGACTTGCAGCTAGGTTGAGAAGCAGCTGGGCTGAGAAAAACTCACAGCTATTGGGAATAATCTGGATTAAAAAAACATAAGAACGCCTGTCCAATTAATTGAATCCTAAAAGTAATAAAGATTATAGAGAGTTGAGTTATAAAATGACCAAACGTTTCGGTGATGAGTCTTGGTCAGTCAGAGAACATGGAATGTAGAAACTGTTAAAAAGGTCTTGTTTGTGGATGGTTCTTGTTATAGGGATCATAATGGCAATTCAGAAGCCCATGGGTTTGGAGTGGTGCAACAGAATCAATCAGGCTTTATGATAATCAAATTGGAAGATTGCCCGCAACCTTGCTCAGCCCAGTTGGCGGAAATTAAGGCTTTAATAGCAGCATGTGAAATGATGGAAGGTGAAAAAGTTGATGTTTATACAGATTCAGCATATGCACACGGGGTCTGTCATTTGTTTGGGGCAGTATGGAAACAGAGAGGCTTTAAGAAAAACAATGGAGACCCCATACAACATCATCAGCAAATTTCAAACCTGATAAGGGCAATGATGAAGCATGGGGCACAAGCTGTGGTTAAATGGCAGGCACACAAGAAGGGAAATGACATGATCACAAAGCGAAATCACGCTACAGACGAAACAGGCGTAACAGCGTCTGGATGCCGATCAGCTGTTATTGCACCTCAGGTAAGCTTGGATCTGGAACCCACAGAGGACATAATTGAAATGCAAGGTAAGGCAACCTTAGCAGAGCAAACAATGTTGAGACAAGGGAGCTAAGCAGAACTCGGAGGGCCGGTGGACTACTGAAGAAGGATCGTTGGTAGCACCCACACCATTGCTGGCCATTCTTATTTCAGAAGCGCATGGGTTAGATCATTGCACAAGGGAGGAAGTAATAAGAAAGGTAAAGAAGGATGGGTTCTGGGCACCCTATTTACAGGCTTCGGCAGTCCACATTTTGTTACAGCTCAATATGGGTAGGGGCAGGCATTTCCACATTTTGTTACAACTCAGTATGGGTAGGGGCAGGCATTCTTCTTTTACACACAAAATCAAGAGGCGTAGCAATATTTCGTAAAGGCACTTTATTCAAACATACATCAACTATAACTGATAATGATGGTAGATACATTATTGTAATAGGAGAATTAAATGCACAAAAAATGATTTTTGTCAATGTATATGGACCAAACCCTGATAGTCCACTGTTTTTTAAGAAAATATTTAACAACATCCCGGAAATAGCACATCATAACTTAATAATTGGGGGAGATTTAAATTGTACATTAGATTCTTATTTAGATAGATGCACAAGACAAAGGAAAACCAAATCCCATTCCAGTGACTTATTAAATGTATATATGGATACTAGTAACATTAAAGATGTTTGGAGAGTAGAAAATCCAACTGGACGAGAATATTCATTTTATTCACCTGTACATAAAACCTATTCAAGAATAGATTATTTTTTGGTTGACGCTAAACTTATCTCACTCACTTATAATTCAAAATACCATAATATTACAATCTCAGATCATGCACCTTTAACATTTATGATTAAAATAAATGGTAAAACGAAAAAACGGGGACAATGGAGATTTAATCCACAAATTTTAAAAAACAAAGCAACTCAGGAATATATTATAGAACAGATCAAGATTTTCTTTGAAATAAATGATAAACCGGAAATATCTTCTTCCCTATTATGGGAAACTTTTAAAGCATATGCCTGTGGAATTATGATTTCTTCTCAAGCATTTTATAATAAAAAGAAACGGAGGGAACAACAGAAATTGGAAAAGGAGATTAAACAATTAGACACAGAGAATGCTGCTAATCCATCCATATCAACACATAATAAAATCGCTGCACTGAAATATAAATTAAATAAAATATACTCAGATCAAGTTGTAAAACTCTATCACTTAAAACAATTACAATTTGAATTTGGAGCTAAACCTCAAAAATTATTGGCTCGTCAATTAAGGAAGATGGAGGGAAAAAAATAATCCATAGGATTAAATCATAAAATGGCGAACCATTAGTACAACCTAAAGATATTAATGAGAGATTTTTGCAATATTATAAAAATTTATATTCAGCTAAAACGACAGAGAACAGGATAGGAATAGAAGCATTTTTTTAAAAATGTAATCTGAATGGGTTGGATTCACAAAATAGAGAATCACAAAATGCTGAAATTTCAGTAGAATCAAATACACAGGACAAGAAATCGAAGAATCTATCAGATCACTTAAAAATGGTAAAACACCAGGACCAGATGGTATTGGCTCGGAATTTTATAAAACATTTTATGATCTGATTGCACCATGTTTGAAGATACTCTATGAATACATTTATACCCACCAGAAACTACCAGAAACATTAAATGAATCTATTATAACACTTATATCTAAAATAGACAAAGATCTGGATGACCCAGGATCATATAGAGCTACAGCTCTTTTAAATACTGATCAAAAAATACTACCCAAAATATTAGCACAAAGATTAAGTACAGTTATTAATAAATTAATTCACCCCGATCAAACAGGATTTATACCAAAACGATATTCCTCATATAACCTGAGACGATTATTCAATCTTATATATTCGAAAAGAGGTATTAATAAAGACCTAGTAATTATTTTGTTAGATGCGGAGAAAGCCTTTGACCAGGTGGAATGGTCTTACTTGTTTTCGGTTATGGAAACTTTTGTTGGGAGACAAGTTTATTACTTGGGTTAAATTATTATACACCAATCCAACAGCCAGAATAATAACAAATCAAATGCTATCAACTAAATTTAATCTATCTCGAGGATGCAGACAAGGTTGTCCTTTATCCCCGCTACTGTTTGCACTTGCAATAGAACCATTAGCTCAACGTGTGAGATTACATCCTGAAATATATGGGTATGACACCAGAGATACTGAAAATAAAATCTCCTTATATGCGGATGATGTATTACTTTATATTACAAAGCCGGAAATTAGTATCCTAAATTTACTAAAATTAATAACTGAATTTGGATTATTTTCAGGATATAGTATTAATTGGAATAAAAGTGAACTCATGCCAATAATGGTAAATAACTTACATATATTACAACAATTTCCTTTTAAGATAGCAAACGAAAAAATTAAATATCTTGGAATTTATGTAACAAAAAGATTTGATTCTTTATTTAAATCCAATTTTCCACTTACTGAATAAATTAAATAAGAACATTTTATATTGGAAAACACTACCTATCTCAAAGCTAGGTAGAATTAATGCAATACAAATGATTTTTCTTCCGCAATTACTATATCTTTTCCAATTGATTTTGATATATCTTCCTAAAAATTTTTTAAGAAGGTGGATTCTATAGTCACCAACTTTATCTGGGATTATAAGAGCCATAGAATAAATAAAAAACATTTATGTAAATCAAAAATAAATGGAGGTCTAGCACTGCCAAACTTTATGTTTTGTTACTGGGCAATTAATATTAAAAATATGAATTTTTGGTTAGTAGAGACAGATAAACAACCAATCTGGTTAAAAATGGAAAAAGAAAATTGTTCGCCTTTTGAAATTAGTTCGATTTTATTCGCCAATATTAAACTAGGTAAGAAAACCTATAGTGAAAACCCTATAATAGAAAATGGAATATGTATCTGGAAACAAATAAAGAAAACATTAAAATCGGAATGTATACCACTTGTAAATAACATTACATTTAAACCCTCAATGATGGACAAAGGTTTTTACAATGGAAAAACTATGGAATTAATAAGATGGGCGATCTCTACAGGGGAAATTCTTTCCTTTCATTTCAAGAATTACAACAAATTTATGGATTACATTCAAAAGATTACTTTAGATATTTACAAATTAGACTATGTAAAAGCAAACACACAGGAAATTAGAAATAGAAAGACAGAAATTTTAGATGAATGTCTAAATAAACACCCGAACACAGAAAAATTGATATCATATATTTATAATATTTTATTGGAAATGACAGAAATATATAGGCAATCATGGGAAAACGAATTAGGTCAAATCATTAGATCAGAAGTATGGGATGAAAGTTTACAACATATACACCACTGCTCGTTAAATGCTAGACACTCTCTTATACAATTTAAAATATTACATAGACTACATTATTCAAAATCCAAACTACATAGTATTTTTTCAAATGTATCTGCCATATGTGATAAATGTCAGCACTTAGAAGCTAACTTAATACACTCATTTACAAATTGTGCAAAAATTACTAAATTTTGGACAGAAATATTTAAGATAATTTCGAATGTTGTTAATATGAATCTGATTCCTGACTCAAAGTTAATAATATTGGGAATATTAGAAACAGATCAATTAATAACAACAAATCAAATAATTTTTATTGATTACAGTTTAATAATTGGGAAAAAATTAATATTGAAATTCTGGAAAGGTCCTACATCCCCCACAATCAAAATGTGGATTACAGGAATGTCGGAGACACTTCATCTGGAAAGATTAAGGCTTGTCCTACTGGACAAGTTGGATCTTTTCAGAGGAATGTGGTCTCCATTTATTGAATATCTAAAGTGTCAAAATGGCTCGGTACGAGAGCCTGACTGAAGCCTGAATAATGGAATAGATGAAGAATCACGTATAACAAATCATGGATATATCTCCAATGATGGATAACTTTTTTAATACTCCACTCATTTCTTTATTTTTGATTTCCTACTTTTACTTTAATTTTCTCTAACTTTTCCTACCTGCAAAGAAAAATGTATAGAAATACAAATAAGACATAATTGTTAATATTACAGCTATTAATATGTACTTATGTCTAAAATTTTAACAAAACAAAGAGCACAAGCTGGGCACCCTATTTACAGGCTTCGGCAGTCCACATTTTTTTTACAGCTCAAAATTAGAAAGGGAATAACAACACCTATAGGTCACATACCTGTGCCCAAAGGGCCGTTAAGGCACCTGGTGATCGATTATGTGGACATGATAAAGACGGTAAGAGGGAAAAGGTGCATGCTAGTAGTGATCGATAGATTTAGCAAGTGGGTGGAGGCAGTACCTTCCAAATATTTAGGTGCAGGGACTGTAGTAAAGTTTCTGACGAATAAGGTAATCCCAAGGCTTGGTATACCTACAGAAATTAGCTCCGACAACGTATAGACTATTATCCAGAAATAGTCAAGTTGGTGCTACAGGCCCTGAGAGTAAAACAAAGGTTTGGGTGTGTGTATCACCCTCAGTCACAGGGCATGGTGGAAAGAATTAATAGGACGTTGAAGGATAAGCTAAATAAGATTTTTGCAACTACAAAGTTGAATTGGGTCAAAGCCCTGCCATTGGCACTGATGAGCTGTCGCATGCAAACTAATTGAATAACTCATTTGACACCACATGAGATGCTCACTGGCAGACCCATGCCAGCGCCCAAATGGAGAGTTCCCAACAAGGGACCAAGTTTGGAGCAGTTAGAGGCATAACGTAAGCAGTTAACAGTTAACTATGATGCACAAGCACAGGAAAAGTAAAAGAGCCTGGAGGAAAGACCCATTAAACCCGGAAACAAGGTTTGTGTACGAGCCTTCCCAAGGAAGTGGAATGAGCAAAGAAGGGAAGGACCGTTCACGGTGGCTAAGGCCGCGCCCACCGCTGTTCATGTAGGTCAATCTACATGGTAATATCTGAATCATTGCACGAAGGCTGTCCCACAGGTACAGCTCGATAATAACCACGAGGTAAGTGAACAGGGGGACAAAGACGTAAGGGGAGAGCAGAGATTTAACCAGATAGTAAGTGAGGTTTTTGGAGATACTAGTGACTCTGAAGCTGTTGTAAACAATTGTCCTCCTCCTGATTGTATGGGTAGGGGCAGGCTGGGGGATGCCAATACTGTCCCTCCCCACTTAGATCTGGAAATCATCAACATGGCAGATATGGCCTGATAACTCCGCCGCCTCACCAGGGTTAGGGGAACAGGTGCGAGGCCGCAGAGACCTTGGGACAGGGAATGGCGATAGCTCAGCCGAATGGGCTAGATCTGCCCACTAATGAGTGGGCATGATATACGGCACAAATTTTGAGAATACCATAATGCATAATATGCGCTAAGGCCATAGGAAAGACACTGGCTGTACCGGATCCTCATAACGATACGTATTGTGCAAAATTCTTGCAAAGTATAACACAGTGGACAGACATTTCCCCATGTCGGGTACAGTTTCTAAACGCAGCAGGATCAACACAAGGGATGGCTCCGGCAGACCAATGCACATTATGGAATTTCACACGAGTTAGAGAACCCTACCCCGAATCATCATTAGGGATAGATATTACAACTGCAAAACAGTATGTGCTACCTTGGGGTGAATGGCATACACCCAGTAGGAAATTTCCCAGGTAGCTGTAGTATAATATGGACATGTAATAAGAAAAAAACCCGAATCAGTTAGCCCAAAATATGCCCAGGTCTAACAGCCCTATTTCATTACCAGATTGCAGGACTAATTTAACAGCAGATGTAGCAGTAGCGGATAGATTTTGTGGGGGCAGGGCTAGGAATACACTCCACCCAACTGGACTGAATTATGTGCCAGGGTAATTTTAGCACAGCCCGTCCTCGTACTTAGCCCAAAAGAAATATTTGCAAAGACCCGTAGGAAGAGATAATTTGAAACCCATCCTGAAGGAGTTTACCTAGATGGAATTGGGCAAATCCCCAATGAGTTTAAGGCTAGGAGTGAGATTGCTGCCAGGTTGAAGTCAATACTCATATGGATCACGCCTGATAAAAATACAGAATGGATCAACTATATTTATTATAACCATCAGAGATTTATTAATTACACTGAGGACGCACTATCGGCCCTAGGGGACAACTTGATGCCACCAGTAAGATGGCGTGGCAGAACAGGCAGGCCCTAGATTGGTTATTAGCAGAAAATGGGGGTGTGCGTGTCCTGTTTGGGGAACACTGCTGCACCTTCATACCTAACAATACAGGCTCGGAGGGGTCCTTCACTAAAGTAATGGATAAGTTGAAGAATCTGAGAAAAGAGCTTCAGCAGAGTGCGGGTTTTGGACAACAATTCTTTGATTGGCCAGAAAATATGTTAGGAAGTTGGAGATCATGGTTGGCTAAGTTGGGGGTGACTATTGGAGCTGCACTGCTGGTGGTTACCATTGTGCTATGTTGTGTTTTACCCTGTATTAAGTCTCTCCTAGTTAGAGCCACTGCAAAGCAGCTCCTGTTGCTCGAAAAAAAGGCGAATCTAGTCTCCTCGAGAAGCTGACCCCGCCGATAGAATACTACGATGACATGCAAAACACAGCAGAGGAATATTGAACAATAGTCTGTAAGGATTGCTGGGTCTTTTTTCCCGCCCCATCATAATGCGGTTGGGTTTTTGGCCCAGTGACCCTGCCCCCAGAGAAAGAGCACCGTGAGGCTGAACATTACAAATATGAGGACCCTGATTTTGGGGGCTAGATGCAGTTTGATTCAGCGCTGATATCTGCAGCTTTTGGTTTTCTTTTTCTGTGAGACCAGACAGGTCTCAAAGGGGAGAATTATATGGGAGTATAGTATCTTTATATTTTTTATATTCTTAGTATTTTTATACTTTTATTTTTTATATTGTAACTTTCGAAACTCTGCATGTTTTTGTAAACGTTTGCTCTGCATGTTTGTGCTCTGTGTGAAGGCCTTTGTGCCCTGTATGTTTGGGGCTGTTTGTTTTTGTAAGCCTTGGGTTCTTCTCTTGCAGCAATTAATATAAATCAATTGTGACAGGTATATGACCTTTGTAACTCTGTAACAAACCTAGCTGGATGAGCAAGAGATAAGGGGGGTCCAGGATAGGAGAAATCGTGTGGTTTAAATAAGGATTAAGAGATGGAAAATAAATGGGGAAGGAGGAGAAAAGTGAATGCAGGTAATTGGGTAATGATAATAGAACGGCTGCAAGTGATTGGTTATTGATAAGGGAATGTTTGCAAGTGATTGGGTATGCAAATGTACTGGGGGTGGGACGTACAGAGTTAAACATGCCATAAAAAGAACCAACTCTTTGTCTGGAGTGGGCAATCAAGCAATTGACTCTGATTGTCCCAGCCTTGATTTGCAAATAAAGGTTTGAGCTTGTTGAAGAATTCTCCGCATCACCTGACTTAATTTTGAGTATTGGTAACCACAACAATGGCGGGCCACATCTATTGCCATAGTTAATAAATAGAGGTAATAATAATACATACTAACTAAAGTAGTAATTAGTAATAATACATACTAATAATACATAAATTAGTAATAATACATAGTAATAATATAGTTTTCACGTAGTTTTCTGCAGTTTGCAGATCGCCTGCGTGCCCCAGGACTGGCTGCAGTCCCCAAGTCGCTTGCGAGCCCCGGGTCTAGCTGCAGTTCCCAGATCACTACCATGCCCCGGGACTAGCTGCAGTTCCCAGGTTGCCTGCGAGCCCCAGGACTGGCTGCAATTCCCAGGTCGCCTGCGAGCTCCAGGACTGGCTGTAGCGCCCAGGTCGCCTGTGCGCCCCGTGACTGGCTATAACGCCCAGGTCGCCTGCGAGGCCCGAGACTGGCTGTTGCACCCAGGTCGCCTGCCCCGAGACTGGCTGTAGCGCCCAGGTCGCCTGCCCCAAGATTAGCTGCAGTTCCCAGGTTGCCTGCGAGCGCCTGGACTAGCTGCAGTTCCCAAGTCACCTGCGAGCCCCGGGTCTAGTTGCAGTTCCCAGGTCGCCTGTGAGCCTCTGGTTTAGTTGCAGTTCCCAGGTCGCCTGCGTGCCCCGGGACTAACTGCAGTTCCCAGGTTGTCTGCGTGCCCCGGGTCAAGCTGCAGTTCCCAGGTTGCCTGCGAGCCCCAGGACTAGCTGCAGTTCCCAAGTGGCCTGTGAGCCCAGGTCTAGTTGCATTTCCCAGTCGCCTGCGTACCCCGATGTAGATGATATGTGTATACACCTTTAATTGATAGTGACGATGTCCATGCTAACCACCCCCCCACCAGTTAGTATAATTGTAACCCACATGCCCCTAGCTCTCTCTCTGGTGATCGTGACAGACCACGTACAGCTAGGGCTATATGATGTATAATTAAGTAGTGAAGACCTTAAGGTGTCTGTGTACCTTCTCTACATGGTGTCAGAAGTTCTTCTTCCTGCGTCTCCAGTCTATCGCGTTTTATTTTCTTAGTCCCAGTACCCCCTCCCTGTGATGGCTTCTGCCTGTCGTAAACCTGACATCCTAGTCTTTGATGCAGACATCACTCATCGCTGGAGTGTGTTCCGACATGACTTTGAGCATTATGTTACAATCGTTCACCCCTCATCTACGGGATGATAAGCTGCGCTCTGAGCTGACGCGTAAGCCTGATCTGACATTCAATGAGGCATTGCGTGCCTCTCGTTTAGCTGAGGCTGTCTCCTCCGCTGTACCTGACCCTGTGGTCCACGCAGCCAGTCTCGCTGGTCGCCAGTACAATGCTCCCCGGCGACAGAGGGCAAGACCACTGGAGGGCTTCAGAACGCCTCAATGATGTCCGAATTATAACTTTGTTTCACACCGTTCTAATGTGTGCCCGGCGTTGGGGAAAATGTTCCCGTGGGAACCCTGCACAGCCACAGCAGAAACCGTCTCGCTACCTGACACGTGATGATACAGCGTCTGGTTCCCATCTCCAGCATGATGAACTCCCCCCGTCTGACTCTGACTCTTCTCAGAGCGAGCTGAGTGTGTTTTCCTTGCGAGATGCAGCTGCTCTGATAACGGACCCGACCGTCCGAGTCACGGTGAATGGCATGGCCTTCACTGCTGAGGTGGATACGGGGGCTGCTGCTAATGTTATGTCAACAAGCCTGTTCAGGAAGATAAGAAATAATGAGCCCGTTTCCACAGACAGTGCTGTTTTGCGTGCCTATGGGGGTGGTGTACTTGTTCCTGTGGGGAGGGCCACTCTCCACTGAAAGGTGCTGAAGACCTCTCAGCCCCTCTCTTTCTTCCTGCTAGATGGTAAATGTGACCCCCTGCTCGGCGTGGAGGCCTGCCAGGACCTCGGATTGGTGAGCTTCCACAGCGATGTCCACCTGGTAGAGGCACCCCTGAATCCGCTGGCCGAATTCCCTGACCGGTTTGACTCGAAGCTGGGGAAGTTGCCCTGCAACTACAAGATTGCCCTCAATCCCGACATCACGCCGGTCATCCATCCCCCGCACCGTGTGTCCTTCGCCATGAGGGGCAAGGTCGAGTCTGCTCTTCGCGAGATGGTGGCCACGGGCATCCTGAAGCCAGTAACGGACTCCACCCGGTGGGTTTCTACTATGGTTGTCGCTGCGAAGAAAGACAAGTGCCAAATACGGATCTGCATCAATCCTAAGGACTTGAATTTGGCCATCAGGCGCCCGCACTACCCCATGCGGACGTTGGAGGATGTTGCTGCACAGGTCGGCCCTGCCACCGTGTTCTCGGTTCTTGATGCCAAGAGTTTGTTCTGGCAGATACCTCTAGACGAGCGATCCTTGCACCTGACGACCTTCAGCACGCCCTTCGGCAGGTATCGCTTCCTCTGCATGCCGTTTGGGATCAGCTCTGCCAGCGAGGTGTTCCAAAGGACCATGGAACAACTGTTTGCTGGACTTCCGTGTGCAATCATTGTCGACGACATCCTGGTTTATGGGAGGAATGTCGCTGAGCACGACCACCACCTTCGCCAGGTGCTGCAGCGGGCCCGGGTGGTCAACCTGAAGCTCAACCCGAAGAAGTGCCGATTCCGGGTCCCTGAGGTCACCTACGTGGGGCATGTCTTCACTGCATCGGGGCTGAAGCCCGACACGCAGAAGACGGCCGCAATATCCGAGATGCCTGCACCTGCGGACGTGCCTGGCCTACAATGCTTCTTGGGCATGGTCAACTACCTGGGAAAGTTCATCTCCGACCTGAGTGAACTGAGTGCCCCTCTGCGGGATCTGGTGAAAAAGGACACTGCCTGGGCCTGGTTCCCGCAACACCAGAAAGCATTTGACACCCGCAAATCTAAGCTGATCAGCATGCCAATGCTGAAGTACTTTGACCTCCTGCGCCCCATCGTCCTCACATGTGATGCATCTAAGTTTGGCCTCGGGTCGCTTGCCTGCAGATCCATGACGGGATGTAACTGCCTGTGTCCTACGCATCCCGCACAATGACGACCGCTGAACAACACTATGCCCAGATTGAAAAAGAGCTGCTGGCTGTTGTCTTTGCCTGCTCCAAATTCAAGGACTATATCCTGGGCAACTGCTTCACTGTCGAAACGGACCACCAGCCTCTGGTCACCATCCTCAACAAGCCGATACACATGGCCTCCTCCCGGCTCCAGCGCAGGATGCTCCAGTTACAACGCTTCACTTTCACAGTGGTTTATCGCAAGGGCAAGGACATGTTTGTTGTTGACACGCTGTCTCGGGCGCCTCTCTCATCCACAACCCGACATCCGTACGAGGCATCCGATCCGATTGTCCTAAACGTTAATTTCGTGCCCTCCAGTCAGTTGAAGTCCCTGGCCAAGCACACGGCAGCTGACGCTTCGCAACAGCAGCTGGCCGCGATCATCAAGCAGGGCTGGCCAGACCGCCGTTCTTCCCTGCCGGCCGCAGCGGTGTCTTACTTCTTGGTTCGTGACGAGTTGGTGCTGCATGATGGTGTGATTGTGAAGGGGCACAAGGTGGTGGTGCCCGCAGCACTACGAGAGCAATACTTCGAAACCGCTCATCGTGGCCATCCCGGGGCCGAAGCGACCCTTTCCATCGCTCAGAGCCAGTTTTTCTGGCCTGACATGCCTCGCTAATTCCGGGAGTCTCCGCGTGCCCTACCTGCAACAGCCTCGCTCCGCAGCAACAGCGGCAGCCGCTCCTGCAGCAGCCAGCTGCTAACCTGCCCTGGTCTGCGCTAGCAACCGACATCTTTGAGTGGCACGGAAAGCACTTCCTGGTGCTTGTCGACTCTTACTCCAGCTGGTTTGAAGTTGACCAGCTCCACTCCCTCTCTTCCTCCGCGGTCATCGAGACGTTGCGCCGCCACTTTGCCACCTTCGGGTCACCGGCTAGCCTGCAGTCGGACAACGGCAGCCAGTTCACCAGTGCCGAGTTCCGCACTTTTGCCGAACGATGGAACTTTCGTCATTACACCAGCAGCCCGGAATACCCGCAGAGCAACGGACTGGCCGAGCGCTCGGTCCGCAGTGCTAAAGGATTGTTGGAACGTTGCCGCCTATCCCGCTCCGACATCTACCTGGCCATGCTGAACCTCCGCAACATCTCCCGCGACCATGCCCTGGGCTCCCCGGCTCAGCGACTCATGTCCCGAGTCACGAGGCCCACGGTCCCGGTGTCTCAGCAGTCCCTGTCCCACTCCGTCTTTAAACCTGCCTTGGTCCGGAAACGCATTGCCCAAAAACACGGTATACAGAAGCGTTCCCACGACAGGCCCTGCCGTGTCCTCCACCCTCTTCTCCCCAGCCAGGTCGTCCGTATGAGGTCCACTTCTGGCCGTTCCAAGCTGGCCATGGTCGTCGGTTCTGCCGGTTCCCCTCGTTCGTACCTTGTCAACCGCCGGTCCCGCCAGCATCTCCGGCTCGTGAACGAGCCTCTCCCTCCCCCAGCGGCTCCGTATGCCCCCCTGCTGCCACTGTCGTGGCCCAGTGCTTTGCCCGTTCCTCTGGGGTCACACCCCCTCGTCCTCCTCCTGTCCGCCTCCCGGCTGCGGTCCCGCTTTCTCCGGCTTCCTCGCCCTTCTCTTCGCCATCCCCCCCGATGCCTTAGTCGCCCAGGGGATCTCCTGTCCGTGGCCCCCACCATGCTAACCACTCCCCCACCAGTTAGTATAATTGTAACCCACACGCCCCTAGCTCTCTCTCTGGTGATCGTGACAGACCACGTACAGCTAGGGCTATATGATGTATGATTAATAAAGTAGTGAAGACCTTAAGGTGTCTGTGTACCTTCTCTACACCCGGGACTAGCTGCAGTTCCCAGGTCGCCTGCGGGCCCCCGGGCTGGCTGTAGCGCCCAGGTTGCGAAAACGAATTGAAAAACAAATACGCTTGCGGGCCGGATGATTTTGGGTTATGGGCCGGATCTGGCCCGTGGGCCGTAGGTTGCCGACCCCTGCTCTACATCATCGTCTATATCTCTCGTTTCCCTTTCCCGTGATTTTCAGTCTGAAGAAGAGTCTCGATCCGAAACATCACCCATTCCTTCTCTCCAGCGACGCTGCCAGTCTCGCTGAGTTACTCCAGCATTTTCTGGTTATGTTATGTCTAATGATAGTAAGTTAATTGCTTTTCATTATCTTTTAACTTTGCCTCTTTGATTTATGCCATGTTAATTGTGTAATCTGCAGTGATGACAGATATAAAATATTTGATCTGTCTCAGCTTTCAAAGGATCCGCACATTATTCTGCTGCAACCATCCTTATCATTCAGCTGCAAAAGGTTTTACTGTCATTATCCAATTACAACATATCAATTTTCAGTTAAAAATTGCTATTCATACAGCTCCCGTAGTTCTCCGGCTTACTATTTAATTTTGCAATATTATAAGCTTCTTTTTTTGTAGAGTTGTATTTCACCATGAAATTTAGCATTATCACTTAAAATATCTCCATTCATTGTCTATTAACAATCCAGTCTGAAGAAGGGTCTTGACCAGAAACGTCACCCATTCCTTCTCTCCAGAGATGCTGATTGTCCCGCTGAGCAACTCCAGCTTTTTGTGTCTAACAATCCTTTTAATCTATTTTCAAATCTACTTCAGCCTACAAATTTATATAATTGGCTTTATTTAAGTTCAATTTCTAGTTTTCGATTAAACTGCGTCCCTCTTTGACAACATAAAAATGGTATAATGCTGTCATCCTGTTTGTTTAGGGAATCACTTACACTAAGAAAAATATTTATTTCTTACACAAGATAAGATCTAACAGTCCCAAGTGCATTCTATGTACTCAGCCTATTATCTCTAATCACTAATGTTCTTGATCAAATATCCTTTCATTTGGGGGGCACAATCATTCCTCCCTGCTGCCCTTATTTCATCTTTTATCATCATAGCTAATATCCCACTACCCCTCCCATTATCCAACCGTTATACCCCACTTTGTCATTTCTGTTTCCATTGTTACTTCCTTTCTAAATACCAATTATTGAGGGACATTTAATAGTAAGATTAAACGAGAACTTACCAGTTCGAAGTTTGATCGTTATTTTATGAGGAGTAACGATGAGGGATTACGTGAAGAAGCCCCGCCTGGCGCTGGAACGGCATACTTCAAAGCAGCGGCATGAAAAACACAGTACATAATAGCCGGAGTAAGATAGTAAGGCTCAACATAGATTTAGAACTACCAGATGATCATTTATTTTATGAGGGTCGGGAGTGGAGGGCACGTAATCCCTCATCGTTACTCCTCATAAAATAACGATCAAACTTCGAACTGGAAAGTTCTCGTTTAATCTTACTATTTTACTTCGGAGTCACGTGAGTGACTACGTGAAGATTTTGAAGCTTTCTGTGTTTTTTATGTCGTAGACTCATTCCATACGACACTCTGGCTCACACAACACAGTAATGAGCAAAATAACACCTTTTTTCCTCCAAACATTGCCTCAAGTTATGTGATAAATTCTTTCATATTATAAAAGAATAAAAGTAATGCCCTTTCTATTGAAAGGCATGTTTATCAGAAAATATCAATTGATATATACAATTTGATGGTATGAACAAAGCAACAATTATAGAGAACCCAACACTCCATGTCCAATCATGACACAATGACTGATTTCATTTAATTTAATATTTATTTTACACCCTCCTGTGGCCTTGCATCTTTGCTCGAGCGGCTCATCCTGTGCCATTCCTGTGAATGTATCTACCTCCTTAACAGAGTAATTTTCCACATTTCAGTGTCTAGTTCCACTGAGTGTTATTCAATGTTTAACCATCTAGAATACATTTCTCTAGAACCATCAGTTTTACTGAAACCTAATGTGGTTTTTTGTGTGTAATAAGTAGTGCTGTCTCATTACCACAGAGACTCTTACTTACTTTAACACATTTCATCAATGTTCACACACACAGACAATTTAAGGCCGACAGGATATGCTTATAGGTTTACCTTGGTTTCAGCTCTTCTTGGTCTGCTTTGTTTGGTAAATTCATAAATATATATGATAATGTAATCTGTATCCACATACAATTATAACGTAATATTTACAACGTTTGCACTCTTATCTTGATACTAAAGTCATCAGCATTATTACTTTCAATGTTAACTTTTTTGAATCATTGATAGAACTGGAATCCATTGCCTAAGGCAATTCAGGACTATATTGATCTTCAGACTTATGTATTGCAATTTTGGACAGATTATATATATATATATACATACATATATATACCTATATTTATATCTACATATATATCCCTTTCGTTATCGGGATTTTACGAATGAACCTGATAACTTCTTGGTTAGTATATTGTCCGTAAATAGGACGATAAACACTCTGAGCCCTATTATTGGCTCTATCAATTAGATACTCAGAAAAAATGCAATCCACAAGAACTCACATATATCTAATATGACAAATAATTTTACTGTATACACAGACTTCCAATTTCTTATAAAATATTGGTGTTTTTTTTTTCTTATTTCTGCAAATTGCAGGTATAACACTTCTTTATACATAATTATTTTATTGTTATGTTGTTATATTAGTTAAACATAGACTTCTTTGATCATTAAACTATTGTAATGGTCTGATCAACCTGCAGATAGTCAATTCATATTTTCATATTATGGATGCCTTTGTACAACAATAAATTACTGCAACTATGAATCATCACAAGTGTTTCAACATCACTCAATATTTATGAAAACCATGAAGGATCCGTTTTGGACCACCAAAATGCCTCTGGCAGTGTCTTGCTATATTTTCATCAGACATTGCCCTATCAGACAAAAATGAGGAACATAAAAGAACATTTTTCTTCATATAATTGAGAGAAAAGTATCCACCTTTCCTGTTCTTGGTTTTCCCACGAAAACATTTGAAAGATCGGGTATTTAATCTGTATACAACCAGATTAATCGTAAGTAATCCATATTAATGACAATGTATTTTCCCCCCTTAATGTGTTGTCTGTGATAACATTGTCTCTTTCTTAGAGATAAACAGTTGGACTAAAACATTTTAGAATATGCCACATCTGTTTATTCAGATAATCACATGATTATTATTTTACTTATCTTATGTGATTTAATATATGCCACAGCCGTGGTATTGTTCACCTTGATATGACATGGACATGGACACTTCCATAATAGAACAATCGATATTTAATCCATAATTCCATATACTTCAATAATTAATACAAACATAACATACATACATACATACATACATACATACATACATATATATATTACTGGTGCTGTGGTGGGTACTTCATGACCAGCCACCACTATCAGTGCATTTTTAAGGTCAGTTTTCCATTTTATTTTTACTGCCCTTGTTACTCCTGAGTTTTTCCTCAAGCAGACTACCTTCAAATATATCTGAGGTAGATATTCCCATCATATTTCATTATATATATTAATATATGAAACCCCTTTAGGGTAGGTTAGGGAATGTTTTGGGGCCTTTTAACCCTTTTTGGCTTGAATTCTTTATTTACTTTATTTTTATTTTTTGGAATCTTTTTTTTTCCATTATTTTTTCAAGCCATAAAGCTTTTTAGTCTGAAGGCCTTTTATTGAATTTTTTAAAATTATGGCCTTCCTGACTTTATAAAATTCCACCCCCCCGCCCCGTGCTAAAAGTTTGTGGATCGACTAAAAAATCTTTCTAACGTAATTTTGACGGCCACTCCGGCTCCGTGATCTCACGTTCCGATCGCTCCCCTTTGGACGTACTTTTAAAACTCCGTTGTTTTTCAACTTTTTTTTTTTTGTTTTCTTTTAAATTAGTTTTAAATTCTGGTATTCAATACCAGCCACGGAGTTTTTTAGACCCTGAAAATGTTTTCCACTACACTTACCTGCGGGCCCATACCTACCGCTGTCGAGGAGCTGCCTCTGCAGCTCTTGCTCTGCCGTCAGCGTCGACGTAATGCCGTTCCAGCGCCAGGCGGGGCTTCTTCACGTAGTCACTCACGTGACTCCGAAGTAAAATTTGCAACCTTAATCACCATGTTGCAAGGTCTCTGTTTTAACCAAAGTATTAAATTAATTGGTTTTTATTTCTGGCATTTGTTCATCCACTTTATAATAAATGCTTTGTGCATTCAGAAAAAAATGTCATTCATTTTAACTTTTTACAATTCTTCATTGAATTGACTTTATTTACCGATGTATTTTCTGTCAAACTTTGTTCATCAAAACCCAAATTTTATATTGCTCTATGAAACTGAAATTTCCTTTAAATCTAAAGCTGCCCTCATAGAAACTGTCCATCTTACTTTTTTTTTTAAACACCCCATACATACCCCACCTAACCTATTATTGATGTGAAATTCGGTGTACTGTCCCAGTTTTATGTTACACCAGGACTGCTCCCACCCAGCCCAGTCCCTTTGAATAACACTGCCTTCCCTTGATTCCATAGCCAGTGTTTTATGAATCTAAAGAATAGTACGCACCACTCTGAGCCACAGATTTAGCTCTCTGATACTATGCCAACTTGCTCATTGTTTAGGTAGCAATCTTGAGATTGCATTTTGATTTTGATGTTAAGCTCATCAAACGTTCTCAGCAGACATTCATCTGTAAATCTACCTATGTTGCTAATTCCAATCTGGACCATAATGATTGGTGCTTTCCTCTCTCACACCATTCTTCTCCACTGCCAAAGATTTGTTTTAACTAGCCACAGCTTTCAGATTTCTCTGCATGGACTGCAAGAAAGAATGCATATACTTCTGTTTCCACTGTGCCCTGCAATTATGATATTCCATTTCGATCTCCCCAGATCTTTATCTTCCTTCAATTTTTATTCTCATCACAGTACGAATTTTACACCTGTTGGATGAGATCAAAGCACCGCTCTTTGGGGCCAAATCTAGAAGGAGGCATTACTAGAGGTTTGATCACATCTGACCAGGTGAACCATTGATCAAATGGTTATTATAGAACGTACTAAATATGCTGCAAAAAATATGCCCATGTGCATTTTATGTCAGCAGTTATGCAAAGCTTCAGTGATTCAAGAACGTACGATGAACAGACAAGAAGATGAAACTAAACAAATTACATTCCCAGAAACTGTTGGATGCCACCGCTGGTGCTTTCCCTTCTATTCCCCATTCTTATATATTTTTCCTCCCTTTTCCTTACATTTTAAATTTCATTCCACACTGCCACTGGTGGCCCCTGGTTCTGGACTGTCCCAACATCGGGAACACGTATCCTGCCTCTAGCGTATCCAATCCCTTAATAATCGTATATGTTTCTATAAGATCTCCACTCATCCTTCTAAATTCCAGAGTATACAAGCCCAGCTGCTCCATTCTCTCAGAATATGACAGTCCCGCCATCCCGGGAATTAATCTCGTGAACCTACGCAGCACTCCCTCTTATGAAGGCCAACATGCCATTCGCTTTCTTCACTGCCTGCTGTACCTGCATGCTTACTTTCATTGACTGATGAACAAGGCCTTCAAATCCCGTTGTACTTCCCCTTTTCCAAACTTGAGATAATAATCTGCCTTCCTGTTTTTGCTACCAAAGTGGATAACCTCACATTTATCCACATTAAACTGCATCTGCCATGCATCTGCTCACTCACCCAACCTGTCCAAGTCACCTTGCATTTTCATAGCATCCTCCTCACAATTCACACTGCCACCCAGCTTTGTGTCATCTTCAAATTTACTAATGTTACTTGTAATCCCTTCATCTAAATCATTAATACATATTGTAAATAGCTGTGGTCCCAGCACTGACCCTTGCAGTACCCCACTAGTCACTGCCTCCCATTCTGAAAGGGACCCATTAATCCCTACTCTTTGTTTCCTGTTTGCCAACCAATTTTCTATCCGTGTCAGCACTCTACCCCCAATACCATGTGCCCTAATTTTGCCCACTATTTTCCAATGTGAGACCTTATCGATGCTTTCTGAAAGTTCAGGTGTACTACATCCACTGTCTCTCCCTTGTCCATTTTCTGAGTTACATCCTCAAAAAATTCCAAAAGATTAGTCAAGCATGATTTCCCCTTCCTAAATCCACACTGACTCTGACCGAGACTGTTACTGCTATCCAAATGTGCCGCTATTTAATCTTTTATGATTGACTCTAGCATCTTTCAACCACTGATGGCAGGCTAATTAGTCTATAATTTCCTGTTTTCTCTCTCCCACCTTTCTTAACAAGTGGGATAACATTAGCTACCCTCCAATCCTCAGAAACTGACCCTGAATCTATAGAACATTGGAAAATGATCACCAATCCATCCCCGATTTCTAGAGCCACTTCCTTAAATACTCTGGGATGCAGACAATCAGACCCTGGGGATTTATCAGCCATCAGTCCCATCAGTTTACCCAGCCCCATTTCCTGCCTAATGTGGGTTCCTCCATCCCCCAGATCCTCTGGCCACTAGTACATCAGGAAGATTGTTTGTATCTTCCTTAGTGAAGAAGGATCCAAAGTACCTGTTCAACTCATCTGCCATTTCATTGTTCCCCATAATAAATTCACCCTTTTATGTCTTCAAGGTTCCAACTTTGGTATTAACTTTTTTTTCTTCTCTTCACATACCTAAAGATGCTTTTACTACCCTCTTTTATATTATAGGCAAGCTTACCTTTGTGCCTCATATTTTCTTCCCCGTATTGCCTTCTTTCTTCCTCTTTGGAATGAACTGATCCTGCACCTTCTGTAATATTCCCAGAAATACCTGCCATTCTTGCTCCACTGTTGTCCCTGCTGGGGTATCTTTCCAGTTAACTTTGGCCAGATCCTCCCTCATGGCTCCATAGACCCCCTTGTTCAACTGTACTACTGACACCTCTGATTTACCCTTCTCACTCTCAAATTGTAGATTAAAACTTATCATATTATGGTCACATAAATAGTTAATTGTTTTTCCCTGTTGCCAGCCGGGCAACCTTGGCAGCTTTTTAGGTTGCCAAATGACAGTTTAGGTGGTGATTTAAGATGGCTTGCATGACGCGTGTTCGGACGAAGTGCGTAGTTACCAGTCAGAATTATGCTCAATGAAGCATTCACATATTATTTCTGCTTCAAATAAAGTCACAAACTAACATATTCACCAATCAAGACATGATATATACCACAATGACATGCAGCAAAATTATAATACAGTATCTCAACTCTTTTTACGCATTACAAATAATGCAATTTTTATTATTTCTTTCCACTTCCAAACCAAAATGTGGTTGGATTATTCAGCGTATGATCAATAAATCCTCGACCTTGATCACATACATGCTTAACCATGCACACTACAGATGTTTTCTGTGAAGGACCTAAAATTATCATGACATGGCCATAGCATGGGTCGTTATTGCTATTGGTACAGAAACACTCTCGCTTCCCACATAATTTATCCACAACAAAATACACAGGTTGCAAGGAATTTTCTAAAGGCATTTGATGATAATAGCTGTTAAAACTGACTATACCCATCTAACAGGTTAAACATTACACTAACTAACAAGAGATGGCCAAAGGACATCAATGCAGCAAATATTCTTTTGGTAATATATTTAAAGGTGTCAAAACGCCACATAACCGGACATTCAGAATAGATGTATGGGTTGTGAACAGCAATGAAGATACCCAGTTTGTAAGCAACAATTGTTTTTTTAATTGTGATAAACGCTTTTTCCATCATTCCCACTTCAGAATTAACATTAAAATTTCAACTGAAATATCTCCTGACCAAATTTGTGATGTATATGACTGACTGTAGAAGTAAAACCTGGATAAATCCAACGTATAGGTGTGAATGTTGCTCATTAAATAACTACAGTACTGATACACCATATTAAGAGCATTGATTTGTCATTCAAACGAATTCTGCAATAACGTGTCAACGGTAGCAGTGACAATCGAACACTGTGGTTTTAATGTTTCACGTGTTCACAATTTAATTAACCCATCTTTATGGATTAAAACAAATAATAACATTGGGAATTAAAACATATTTGATTGCATTCTGTTATAAAACATAGTCAATGGTAGCTCTGAAGACATTTCCAGCACAATAGGGTCGGGAGGGTTTGTTGGGGGGGGGGGGGGGGGGGAGGGGGTGTGAATCAGTGCAGGATGGATAGATGGTGGGGGTGGGGTGGGCTTGAGAAGGTAATTGGTGCGGATTGGATGGATTGAGGCAGGGGAATTAGTGCGTGTTAGTTGGAGTAGGTACAATTGTGAGGGGAGAGCGCGGGGGATGACAGTGGGTTGAATGGAGGGGATCCGTGCAGGATGGATGGGGGAGCAGTGCAGGATGAAGGGAAGGAGCAGTGCAGGATGGATGGGAAACATAGAAACATAGAAAATAGGTGCAGGAATAGGCCATTCGGCCCATCGGCCATTCAATATGATCATGGCTGATCATCTAACTCAGTATCCTGTACCTGCCTTCTCTCCATATCCCCTGATCCCTTTAGCCACAAGGGCCACATCTAACTCCCTCTTAAATATAGCCAATTAACTGGCCGCAACTACCTTCTGTGGCAGAGAATTCCAGAGACTCACCACTCTCTGTGTGAAAAGGGGGGGCAGTACAGGATGAATTGGGGGACCAGTGTAGGATTGATGGGGAGTGGCAGGAGAATCAATGCGAGGTGGATAGAGAGAGAGAGAGAGAGAGAGATGAGAGAGAGAGGGAGGAAGGGGCAGAGGAGGTGGGAAGGAAGGTCAGTGCTCCTCGGACAACATCGGCATCATCGCTGCCTTGGCCGCAGGCACGGAAAACGCTATCAAAATATGGAGGGGACCGGGTGACAGGGGGGACACAATATCTTGGCGGCCACGCACGCATGCGCACACTCACACACACGCGCGAGGCTTCGGAGGCTCAATCCAGCGCTAAATGCAGCTCAACTCTGCCTGTCTCGCCTGGTCATGCCTGGACTGATGACATATTTCCCGTAAGTCCAGGCCGGGCTGCAGGTTAACCCGGAGGGAGAGGCAGAGTTCAGTTGGGTTTAGCGCTGGCTGTGGGCCTGGGGGCACCGCTCCCTTCTGACTCCTGACGTCTCTGGCCACCCTCGGGCGTTGGGGGGGTTCTCGGGTGGGGACCTCTGAAAACAGGAGGGGATATGTCCCCCTGCCCCCCCCCCCAGGATTTCCGTTGTCCATCGCCAAGTGCCGCCGCAAAGGGGGAGGCAGTTGGGATCCTTGCCACCACCTCCCCTCCTCCGCCAACCAACAGGAAGGTGCAGGACCGAGCATTGCAGACGCTTCAGACGGCGGAAGGGGGCCTCCCCCTCCCTCCCTCCTCCCGGCCTTGGCGTGCGGGAGGGTTTGTTTTGAAAGCGCCATTGGCGGAGTGGCCGGCAGCGGCCGTGATCAAGCCGGGCGGGGGGCGGGAGGAGGAGGAGATGGAGTCGCCTCCGCCATCTCCGCTGCTGCTGCCATCGCCGACACAAACCGTCACGTTCCTTTTCTCCAGAGATGCTGCCTGACCCGCTGAGTTACTCCAGTTTTTTTGTGTCTATCTTCGGTATAAACCAGTATCTGCGTGCCAAGTCAGGCAAAATGACTCGGCGTTTAGGTTGCCCGGCGGCACTTTGGATGGTCAGTGGCTCCCGGGCAACCACTAATTTCGAGCCCTGTAAGAGTCAAGAGTCTTTTATTGTCATATGTCCCGAAATGGAACAATGAAATTCTTACTTACAGCAGCACAGGTATACAAATGGAGTACTTAGTACATCAAAATAAACAACAAAGGCCAAAAAAACAATATATTGCAACAAAAAAAAGCCCAAAATCTCTACGCAATTCATAGTGTGGAATTTCAGTGGAGTTTGTAGTGTTCAATAGCCTGATGGTTGTTGGGAAGAAGCTGCACCTGAACCTGGAATTTACAGTTTTCAGCCTCCTACATCTTCTTCCTGAAGGCAAGAGTGAAACGAGAATATGGCCAGGGCGATGTAGGTCCTTGGCTGCCTTTTTGAGGCAGTGCCTCTTGTAGATCTTTTTAAATGGTGGAGTAGTCAGTACCCATGATGGACTAGCCAATGCTCACTGCTTTTTGTAATCTCCTTCATTTCTGGGCATTCAAGTTGCCAAACCAGGTCGTGATGCAACCAGTCAATGTGCTCTCCACTGTACACCTGTAAAGGTTCAAGAGTGTATTCATCGACATACCAATTCTCTCAATCTTCTAAGAAAGTAGACGCTTGATGGCTTTCTTTATGATTGCATCAGCGTGCTGGGTCCAGGGCAGATCTTCAGATATGCACTCCCAGGAACTTGAAGTTGTTGACTCTCTCCACCATTGAACCATCAATGAAGAGAGGTTTGTCAATTCTCAGTCTTCCTCTTCTAAAGTCAACAATCATTTCCTTAGTTTTGCTGTTGTTGGTACCAATGTTGTTGTTCTGGCACCGTTCAGTCAGATGATCAATCTCCCTCTTAAACTCTGACTCATCATTATCTTTAAATCGTCCAACAATGGTGTCATTGGCGAATTTAAGGATGAAGTTTGAACTATGTATGGCTACACAGTCATGGATATAGAGTGAGCAAAGAGTGAGCAAAGCAAAGCATTGAGTACACAGCCTTGAGGTGCCCCTGCGCTGATGGTTATAGAAGAGGAAGTGTTGTTGCTAATTTGTGTAGATTGTGCTCTGTTTATGAGGAGAAGTGAAGGATCTAGTGGCAAAGAGATTCACAGAGACCCAGTTTCTTGAGCTTGGTAACAGGTTTGGAATGGATGAGCTTATCCAGGAGTGATGCCCTGTTGTCGCTTGACAAGTGATGGCATCTTGTGATGATCTTCAGTCCTTGCATAAAACGAAGATCAAGATCTTGGCTACCTGTCAATTCATTAACACTGCCTGTATTGGTAGGGTTACAAGTATTAACATAATTATTTTTTCTGGTCCCTCGAATCAGAGATTCATGCGGAATCATTACCCACAGCCAAATTAACAGTTCTGCAAAACAGTGGAAGAACATGATATATTATGCTTTAAGAATATAATTGAATTGAATACTTTATTGTCACATGTGACAAGTCACAGTGAAATTGTTTTCAGTGCAAATAGTCATCCTTACAGGGGACTTACAAAGTTACAAAGTACCCCCGCTCAGGTCCCCCTTTGTTCTCCCTCCTCCCCGACCCCCCCCCCCCCCTCACTGTGGTCTCCCCACACCGGGTCCTCCATTGTCCTTCCCCTCCCTTACGATCCCCCCTCCCCACACAGGGTCCCCATTGCTCTTCAACCTCCCACACGGCATTCCCCCACGCCTGGTCCTCCTTTGTTCTTTCCCCCGGCAGCGGCATCCTCACTTCCACATATCTGTCCTCATCCGTCGGTCGGCGCCACACTGACCTCTCCATTATCGCCGCCGCATCCTCTCTGGACGCCTCCGTGGCTTTAGCCCAGGCCCCAGCCACAGGCTCCGCAGACCCAGGGGCCGTTAGCCACAGGCTTTATCGACTCACGAGGCTACACATCCGACCGGCGAGGCTCCGTCCTTGGTTTCTCAGTGGCTCCTCCAGAAGACATCTGCCACAGCGGTACTTCCAAAAGGCTTTACAGACTTAAAGCCTTTCTGCCTTGCCACTGGATTGATCAAGAGTGTAGATTATAGTCCAGTTGCTAGTTTCCCATGATCCTCAAATAAACTAGTTGATTGTAGTCAATGATTCCATTGGGTATACAGCAGAATCAGCTTGAGTGCAGGTTATAAAACTATCTCAAAGTGAGAATCATTATGGCAGTTTGGCTACAATCATTGTAGCAGTGTTGCCTGAGAAATTATTTGTCATGTGGGAGAACGCCTCTGATGATCAACTTAATGCTATCTCGTTGCAACGTTAACTGCCAGGGATCCCCATGCCTTGCAACCAATTTTAGTTGAGATGTATTTCACTAAAATCTGAAGGTTTCACCAAGGGACCTTAGCCATTGAAAAGCAAAGTCAAGTATGGTGAAAATCCACTGTAAAACATTTGTGTTAACATTTTTTTTTAATTCAACACTACTTTGTTCTTCAGAGTTGGAAGTAGGAACATAACTCAGTCTACTCTCTCAGGGGATAGGATCTGCAGACTTGAGCATTTCCCCTCTTCGCCCCTCAAAATCCCTCTAAATGTCTGTCCTGACTCCGGCACAGGGGTCTGCAGGAACAACTAAAGAGACATAATACATGAGCAAATTGCCATGCAACCTACCCAAAGTCCGCAAACAACTAAATGGCCGTGGCAAGTGCCAGCCAATCTCCAAGGTCATTGCTATAGTCAGCAATAGCATAAAATGCCAAGCTGTTCTTTAAAGAATTGGACTGGTCCACAAGTTAAGGAACGAAGGGAGATAGACGTTTCGGGTCGATTTGCATAGGGAGGACAATTGGATGCGTATCTGATTTGTAAGCTGGTGTTGAATGGGGAGGGGAATGTTCTTTAGTAAGTAAGGATAGAAGCTTTGCAAAAGTGAACTAAAAGTGAACTACCAAGAGTACACAGGCAGCATGTCCCTGGTAGGATGAAAATTGAGGTTGGCAAGCTCTGGCCAGGAAAATGAAAAAGAAGCAGATGTCAGATTTAGACAGGCAGGATCAAGCAAAATCCCAAGAGTACACTTAAGAAGACAATCGGGAGGGCTTAAAGAGGACATGAAAAGGATTTAGTAGGCAAGATAAAGGAAAATCCTAAGAGATTTGCTCAGTATATTAAAAATAAAAGAATAGAAGGAATAGGTCCCCTTAAAGATCATCATGGCTCTTTGTGCAGAGCCACAAGAGAATGGGGAGATACTAAATTAACATTTCTCAGTTGTTTTTACTGAGAAGATCATGGAAGCGAAGGAATTAAGACACAGTTGTGATGTCTATGATCATATACAAATTGCCTGGGGAGATATTGGTGGATTCATGTGGATAAATCCCCAGGAAATGAACAAGTCCATCCTCAGACATTATGGGAAATGAGAGAAAACATTGCAGAGGCCCTTGAAGGGATATTTGTGTCATATTTAGCCACAGGTGAGGTTCCTGAAGACTGGAAGGTGGCTAATGTTGCACAGTTATATCAGAACTACTGCAAGGACATGCTAGGGAACTACAGGCTGGTGACCTTGGCTTCAGTGGTGGGAAAGTTGTTGGAGGGAATTTTGAGGGACATGATGTACCAGCCAAGGACTGATCACGAATAGTCAGCATGGGCTTTGGTGGTGAAGAAGGTGTTTGGCATGCTTGCCTTCATTGCGAAGAGCAATGAGTACAAAAATTGAGACATCACGATGTAAATATACAAGTCATTGGTGAGACAACATTTGGAGTACTGTGTGCAGTTCTGGTCACCTTAAGTTGGAAAGGGTGCATAAAAGATTCATCAGGATGTTACTTGACCATGTGGGTTTAGGTTATAGGGAGGGGTTGGATAGGCTGAGACTTTTTTCTTTGGAGCATAGAAGGCTGAGGGTTGATTTTATTGCATTGTATAAAATAGTGAAGGATATGGATAAAATTAACATTCACAGTCTTTTCCCAGAGTAGAGGATTCTAAACCAAGAGGGCATGAGCTTTAGTTGAGAGGGGAGTGATTTCAGAGGAATCGAAGGGGCAACTTTTTCCAATCAGAGCGTGGTCTGTAGCTAGAATGAACTGCCAGAGGAAATTATAAAATAGGGTACAATTATAACTTTTAAAATACTTTTGAACAGATGTATGGAAAAGTGAGGGTTTTGAGGCAAATAGGACAGGCCCGCTGTATATTTGGTTGTCATGGACAAGGTGGGGTAAAGTGCCTGTTTCCATACTGTAATGCTTTATAAACCTAAGACTCTAAATTGTACATCTGCTGTGAAAAAAGTACAATGAAAACATCTCCGTAAATGTTTAACAATGCTTCTGAAGCATAAGAAGTGGCCCGATTTCAACTGCAAACAAGAAGTGCAGGCCGGATGATGTTTTTTACACACATCCTATATATGCCAAAAATCCAACATATACCCAAATGTAGCTGTTAAGTAGGTATGTTCCAAAACTTACCTTGAGCGGCGTTGCAGTTCTGTCACTCCCCGTGTGCGCGACTTTGGCGCCTTTCAGAGGGGGCCGGGTTTAAAGTGCCGTTTTTCTCCAGACAGGGCAAATCAATCCATCTCAGGGGATTTCGTCGCTGAAGAGAAATCGCTCCGACAATTGTTTTATGAAGGTATTTTTAAACTACACTAGATCATTTATTAGCTAGAGTAATTTAAAAATCATCTTCTAAAGCCGTGAGCACCGACAACGGGAAGGATTTTACGTAGGGGATAAAATAAGGTGCACAGTTTATTTTTACATTAAAACGTGCTTCTTAGGAAGCCTTTAATCAAATTTTCATGTTGTGAAAAGAGGACAAAAAATATATACGAACAGGCAGTGTTTTTCCTGCCGACTGTGGGTTAAATTCACCGCAAACCGCAACGTTCCAATCCACCGCGTTCCACTAAAACCCACTCGCAAGTTGATTTAAATGGCCATTAATTTACGGGAGTTAAACACTAAATTCCTTCCATTTGGCCTATAAATTAATGAAAATGAGATTTAAAAATCATGTTATATTGTGAATTATTGTGCGAATGTTATTTGGACACTTAGGCAATTTTAAAATGTTTATCTTTTCTTAAGAAATGGATAGGTTTAGATCTAGTAATTTAATTTTGTAATTAGCTACAATTAGATAACTAACTAATTATATGCTTTAATTTCAGGTTATCCAAATAAGATTGTTTCATATTTGTTTCAGAATGCTTCAATCTATAATAATTCTCTTAATTTTTAAGAAGGTTATCGGCTTTTGACTGTCCTAGATCACAGCTTTTAAATCAATGGAAAGGCAATGGGGAACAAGATGTTAATTTCCGAGTATGAAAATGGCCATAACTTCTTTAATACTGAAGATATGAAAGTGAATTATAAGTCAAATTAAACTTATTTTTATGCTTTATCTGATGGGATAAATTGCAGACTTAATTTTTTAAATCTCAAAATTTTGTAACATTGCTATGTTAAGATTTGAACTGGCTGAAACTCAAAGAATCACCACACTTTTGTACTTCAAACTGTAAACACAGCATCAAGGAATATAATTTCCAGGCCTCAGAATCAGTAAATTCCAGATTAAGATTGGTTCAATCTACACTATTAAGAATTTAGCTTTTCACCTTTCAAGTCCTTGTGGCTCAACACTACACAAGATAGGAATTTAAATATTCCTGTTAAGCATTTACTCAATTTCCTTTTCGCATCTCACTAAAATAAGATCCACAAACAATATTGTAAGGACAAAAGGACAAAGGATATTTATTGGTGCAGTGAAATTTGAGTTACCATGCAGCACACAAATAAGATAAACACAACACCTTATAACACCTCGGCGAGAGATCCCAGGCTCCGCAATGTTAAAGTCAGCACCGCCAGCGGCTGGAAAGTCAGCGCCGCCAGTGGCTGGAAGCTCCGTAGACCACAGCTCCACGGTGTTCAAAGTCGGCAGTCCCAGCACTCCGGAGATCCAACACGGTGATTCCCGGTAAAGCATCTTTCGCTCCGCGATTGAATCCAGTGCTGCGCCGCTGCTGAAGCTGAAGTTCTGGCCGGTCTCCGGCAGGAAACGATGCGCCAATCCAGATGGTAGGCCACGAAGAGGGGGTGAAGATGCGGCTCGTAGAATAGTCGCATCCTCGACCAGGAAGTGACTAAGAAAATGTTTCCCTCTATCTTCCCCCCCCCCCCCATATAAAAAAGACTAAAAGACCTCCAAAAATAAACTTTAAAACAGACTAAAAAAATAACAAAAAGAATGAAAGGTCAGACAGCTGCAAGCGAGGCAGCCACACTCGATGGCGTCAGCACTCTACACCACTCGAGTGTTATACTTGGTATTGGCATCTTATATCTTTGTTTACAAATTGAATTACATTTAAAGGCTTTAAATTAAATTGAAAACTTGTAAATTGTTTAACCAAAAAATACATTAATTTCTGCAACTATTTACTGAATTTTATCTTAACCTGGAAAGAAGCAACCCCCGCTTTAAGGAATGGATAATGGAGGGGGTGCAATACAAGTAAAGGTCGGCTTCATAATTTCCCATAACACAAAACCACATAATCTGCACATCAAGAAACGCTAATTGAGAAAAATATTTTTAAAACTTTCTTTCATATAAATTCCGTGAGAGCAAATTTTATTTAGCGTCAAGATACAGCTTTTGGATAGCAATGTATACGGGGAAATTTTGGTTGCCTGATCGGCCATAACGTGGGGGGTTATTTTCCTTCTGTTTCACTGTATCAAAAACATCTCTAATTTCTGTGTATATATGTGTATATATTTGTGTATGGGTGGGTATGTGTATATATATACACACTGAACTTTTTTTTCTCGTGTATCATATTGTTTACAGTGTACATATTGTTTACAGTGTTTACATATTCTGTTGTGCTGCTACAAGTAAGACTTTCATTGTTCTATCTGGGACATATGACAATCTCTGGATGCTTTCAAGAGAGTTAGATAGAGCTCTTAAAGAGCAGAGTTGGGCGGATATGGGGAGAAGGCAGGAACAGGGTACTGATTGGGGATGATCACATTGAACGGCGGTGCTGCCTCGAAGGGCCGAAAGGCCTACTCCTGCACCTGTTATTGTCTATTAAAACACTCTTGACACGACTCCCTCCGCAGATACTACCCGACGCTGAATATTTCCAGATTTTCTTTCAGTTTTTATTTGCGCACAAAATTTGGCCTGGTTTAGATACTGTTTAGATATATTTACATATATTTTTATTTACTCCAGCATTTTGTCTATCTTCAGTTTAAATCAGCACCTGCCGTTCCTTCCTACATATTTGGATACGTTTACATGTCGAGAGCAGGTTTTGTATTACGCAAAAACAGCGGCTGGGATTTTTAGGTTGCACGCGTGGCCTTCGCATCGTGTTTGAGGCGATGTGGTTTTACCTGCTGGTCGGTCGTGCAGATGAGTGCGCTCCCTCAGCCTTCAACCGTCAACTAGTTTGAATGATCTTTGGTTTGAAGCGGCGGGACCGCCGCCTCGCGCACGCGCCAGCGAGCGTTCCGACGGTTGTGTGCTCAAACCGTCGCCAAGCAACGGGAACGCGGGCCCGCCGCCGCTGAGCGCCCGCCCGCCCGGACAGGACCGGCACGTGACCAGACCAGACCAGACCGGACCAGACCAGCAGCAGCACAGACCAGAGCAGACCAGACCAGACCGGACCAGACCAGCAGCAGACCAGACCAGCACCAGAGCAGACCAGACCAATACCAGACCAGACCAGACCAGCACAGACCAGACCAGACCAGCACCAGACCAGCACCAGACCAGCACCAGACCAGACCAGCACCAGACCAGACCAGACCAGCACCAGACCAGACCAGCAGCAAACCAGACCAGCACCAGACCAGACCAGCACCAGACCAGACCAGCACCAGACCGGACCAGACCGGACCAGACCAGCACCAGACCAGACCAGCACCAGACCAGACCAGCACCAGACCAGCACCAGACCAGACCAGACCGGACCAGACCAGCACCAGACCAGACCAGCACCAGACCAGAACAGCACCAGACCAGACCAGCACCAGACCAGACCAGATCAGCACCAGACCAGCACCAGACCGGACCAGCACCAGACCAGACCAGCACCGGACCAGACCAGCACCAGACCAGACCAGCACCGGACCAGACCAGCACCAGACCAGCACCTGACCAGCACCAGACCAGCACCAGACCAGCACCAGACCAGCACCAGACCAGCACCAGACCAGACCAGACCAGCACCAGACCAGCACCTGACCAGCACCGCACCAGCACCATACCAGCACCTAACCAGACCTGAACAGACCAGCACCAGCCCACACCAGCACCTGACAAGACCAGCCCAGATCTGATCAGACCTAACCAGACTAGACCTGACCAGACCACATCACACCTGACCTGACCAGCACCAAACCTGACCTGACCGGCATAGACCAGACTAGCACCTGACCAGACCAGATCAGACTAGCACCTGACCAGACCAGCACACACCAGACCACACGGACCAGACTACACCAGAACAGCACAACACAGACCAGACCAGACTCCCAGACCTGCACAGCACAGACCAGACCGGACCAGATCAGCCCAGCACAGATCACACCAGACCAGCACAGCACAGACTACACCAGCCCAGCACAGACCACACCAGCACAGCACAGACCACACCAGACCAGCAACAGACTACACCAGACCAGCACAGACCACACCAGACCAGCAACAGACCACACCAGACCAGCAACAGACTACACCAGCCCAGCACAGACCACACCAGGCCAGCAACAGACCACACCAGGCCAGCAACATACCACACCAGACCAACACAGACCACACCAGCACAGACGAGGCCAGCACAGACCCTCCCAACACCGGACCATCCTAGACCACCGCAGATCGTCCCAGGCCATCCAGATCATCCAAGACCATCACAGGCCCGCCCCAGACCATCCCAGCTCATCCCACCGGTTGGCCACAGCCAACTCCCCAGTTAGCTTTCCCTCTCTCTCCGTCCCTCCCACATCCCAGTTCTCCGACTAGTTTCAGTCCTGATTAACATTACTGATTATATGCCTCCTTGTCACTTTGCCCTCAGCCGACAATGAACCATTCTACATTTCCTTGAACATTGGCTGATTTAATCTGTCGTTTTCACACCTTCTATCATAGCTCTAGACTCCCTCAGACTCTCAGTTTGAAGAAGTCTATTTATAGTGAACGCACTGTTTATGGGTCTATGAACCATAGTGACTGGAGGTCATTATGGCTTGAAACTGGGGATAAACACAAAATGCTGGAGTAACTCAGCGGGACAGACCATCACTGGAGAGAAGAAATGAGCGACGTTTCAGGTCAAGATCCTTCTTCAGACTCTGATTCAGAAGAAGTGTCACTCCAGCTTTTTGTGCCTATCTTTGCTTTAAACCAGCATCTGCAGTTCCTTCCTACACGTTCACTATAAATGTGTGTACATCTGATACCACACTAAAGCGAGAGCGAACAAAAAGTAAATCAACGTAATATTCCAAATATCCAAATAAATGTGGTTAACATTATTGCAATGTTCATAATAAAAGTAACAGGAAAAGATTTCAGAGCTTAAAAACATATGCTCTTTATTTTTGGGCTATTTTAACTAATGACATGCAGCTGTGAGTCATACAAATATCTCCAGGTTAGAGGGAACAGTTAGCAAACTTCCTGAACTTGACTGGAAACAAACTTATTATGGGAAGGATACAATTACAGCGACATGCACTAACATAACAAAGCAAAATGTCCTAAATTGGGAATGTTCTGAACTTTCTAGAATTGAATATTAATCCCCTGGGCACACCTGCCATTAACCTCGCAAAAAAAAATCAGTAATCATACGTTTTAATTTCTTTAAACGATTTTGTTTATTGCCCATATGATATTGGCGATGGGAAAAGTCTGCTTGACTGGTTGCGGGTGGGAGGTCATTTACTGAAATTTTAGGAACTCATCCAACCATTACTGGCAATCATTTCTTAAAATTATTCCTGAGGCCACAGCAGTAATTGGAAGATGAGGAGGCAGGCTTTAGGGAAGAGCTGGGGAGAAGTTTAGGGAATGGATCAGCATTTAAGCTGCTGAAGACATAACCAGTTAAAATTGCCATGTGAAATTGGTCAGAATTAATGAGCACGGAGATCTGAGGTTTGTAAGTGAGTTTGTAGGCTTTGGGAGAAAGGCCTTGGAAAAGTTTTAAAAGCAATGAGGTGAAATTTAAGCTCAAGGCATTGCTGGCAGGGTAACCATGTTAGATCATGAACAGAGAGAGAAATGATGGACAGGAATAGAATATAAATCCATTGATATGGCAAATATTTTCGCTGATATTGGAACTAGTGGTTAAAGAAGAATGGGAATGTGACTAGTTGAGTCAAATCTAGGCACTCCACAAATTTGGGAAAGTAGTCATGAAACATACTTCCATCCTCTTTTCTTGTCGTAACAAATGTTTGACCCACCCAAGGCCCAGATCAGATTCAACATGATTCCCAGTTCTCAAAGGATTTGATCATCACTACTCCACTCCCTGATTGGACGTGGTATCACGAATCTACTATCCCCAATCCTAATGTGATTTCAGACACTGCCTCACCTCCTTATTTCCAAATCAAACGTCTGAATTCAGACCTCTCTCCCTCAACCACTTCACTATTGGACTTAACATGACACTTTGCTTCATGCATGTACCAGGGGATGAACTTCCAGGCCAGTGCCTGCCAGGATAGAAGCAGCAGAGTTTCTGAGTACAAGTATAGGGAGGATGGGGGTGGGGGAGGGGGGGTGTAAGGAATGGGGGGTGTGGGGTAGGGGGGTGGGGATGTGGGGGAGGGGGCATAGGGGATGGGAGTTGTGGATGGGGGGTGTGGGGAGGGGGGTGGGGAAAGGGGGGTGTGTGGGGAAAGGAGGTTGTGGGGAAAGGGGTGGGGAAGGGGGTCCATGGGGGGGAGGGGAAGGGGGTGGGGGGGTCTTGCACTCTGCCCACCACACCTTCAGCTTTCAGCCTCAAGCAGCAGATCCTGGTCCCACTCCGGCTTCACTCAGAGTTATCCGGTTCAACTCAGCAGTTTCCAGCTGGTCGTGCTGGTCGCCACAGAAGCAGCCCGCAGGCTGCTCTCTTGCCGTGAGCTGCTGACTCTCCTGCCGTGAGCTGCTGACTCTCCGCGAGCTGCTGATTCTCTGCGAGCTGCTGACTCTCTGTGAGCAGCACACTCTCCACAAGCTGCTCAACACACTGCACCCCTTCAGCTTTTTATTCTCCTCGCCGTGTTATTGACAGAGGGTTCTGGAAGGGGCGGTTTTTATGATTTTTAAACCTTCATAACTTTTGACTTATTTCTCCGATCAGAACAAAACTTATTTGACTTGCAGCAGAGGAGAATGGTAAGGGGCGAAAAATCGTAGTGCTATGGGGGATCGTTTTTGCGCAAATTTAAATGCAACGTAGACCGGAAGTGGTCAAGATGAGAGATTTAGTAATAGTATAGATAGATAGATGGTCAATATGGAACCAGAAGAAGGTAGTCCCATACAGTTGGAATATGAAGGAAGGATGCTGGAGCAGGATTCGGTGTTCGACTGTGTCAATATAATAGTTTTAGGTTCAAAGGAGCAAAGGAGGAGAGGGATTTAATTAGTGGACCATTTGCAGATCATTAAAGATGCATTACCAATTGAAGAGCTGGAGGAAATTGCACACAGTGGTGAGGAGTAAAATCACAATTTTCAATCTATGTGTTGAAGGTGAAGAGTTTCAGGAATTTCAGAAGGCCAGGGAAGAAAGAAAGAATAAATGATCAGAGCATAGTACAGGAGAAGATTATCTGCAGGACGTCTGAATGAGTTGGGAGAAGTTTAAGATTCTGATATATAGAGCATTGAGAAAGCTGAGTCTGAAGGGGATAATGGCTTGGTGAGTTTCTGCTCCCTTAGATATGTGGTAGGCAGCTGATATTTCTGGATGCAGATAGAGAACAGGCTGAGGATAAAATATGAATGCAAATACATTTTGCTTAAATTTAAATTTGAAGTGAAATTCAATGAAAAATCAATGCAAAATCATTATTTGCATTTAAACATTTGGCAGCAGGGCATTTTGCTGTCCAAAATTATTCCATGCTCCAGTCTTCCTCATATAATGTTGTAAATTTGCCAACCATCAGACAAAATTGTTCGAACAAACTTTCCAAGAAGTCTGAAAGGCTTGCAAGGCGCTATGAAGCGGCAAGAACATGATTTAGTCAGAAGTTTAAGGGGGTAATGATTCAAGCAACCTGTAGGGGGAGCCAAGATACTTTAAAATAAAAAAAAAACGTCTCTTCATTGTTCCAGTTTCTCAACAATTGGATACAAAAAAAACTGAATATTTATGGGAAAAATGTTCAATTTTCACAATATATTAAAATATAAAAACAATGTATTTTTGTCCAGTGATTTTGAACTGTATCTGTATTTAATTCTGTACCTGTATCTGTATTGTCGAATTTAATGCAAACAACAAAGAACCTTAAAATAATAATAATACTTGATAATACTGAATTAATTATCCAGTGAAAGAATTCAAAAGATCTAAGGAACACTCACAATGGATTTCTCTCCTGCGTTCTTTTTCATCTGTATCTCATTATAGGAACTTTTCTACAATTTCGGATAATGTTGCTTTAATCATTCGTGATTATGAAATCAAAGATCATGATTTCCATATGTGTGGTCTGCAGCTACGGCAAAGCAAAGGATAGCAAGTGCCAATTCATCAGCACGAGAGGTTGCAGACAAGTTCTGCTGCAGAGGACTCAATTGGGGTACTTTGATCTGGCAAACTAGAGAAGAGGGTTGACTGCTGCGCTCAATGAAATTCCAGATGATTTGGCAGAACAGTCAGAAAGTCTGAAGTCAGTCTCACGGAACATTGTAAGTTCCAGCACAAAACTTACACAGGGATTTGGAAAGAGCTTGAATCACATATTTATCAGTCTAGGAAATCCCATTCATAATGCAGCTTTTGATGGCCATGGTCACAGTTTCTACCATAGCATAAGCACATCTGTCAACCCCTTCCTCTCCATTCACCAACAGTAGAAGTTCCAACAATTCCGTTTGCAAGGTCATGTTGCTGCAGCAAGCAGCCCAGCAATTTACCTTTACAGTGAATTAATAGATTTCCCATATTGTTTGCATGTGAATGGACTGTAATATACAAACTATGGAGAACACTGTCTGCTATAATTGATATGAATTGATAGAAAGACAGGTAGCTGGCATCCACATGGTTGACAGCTTACTGATCCAGCAAAAATATCCCAATCATTTCATATGTAATTTCGATAATTTAAAAGTGTGGAACTTGTCTCTGTACGAAAAACCCATCTGATTTCATTAGTGGCCTTAAGAAAAGGAAATCTCTCCTTCAATAAGCTTGGCTTACTTAGGATTCTAGACCCAGAGCAACACTTACCTTCCCTCTGAAATGGCCACATGATCACATATCAGTCAGTTGCATTAAAGCTCTAGAAATGCCCCAATTAATTAAAAAACAGCTAGGCTATCCTACACCAACCAAAACATATTGCAGAAGACATGAATAGGTTTGGGTGCAAAAATCAAGTTTATCACCAAGTTTCTGGTTAGTGACCAGCAAACCAGTGCAGTCTTTGTGGAGAAAGACACTCAGATAACATTGTCCATTTTTGCTGTCTTAATCTCCAGTCATCAGCAGAAATAAAGGGTGCCTATTCCTGGTGCTAAATTGGTATTTTTTACATGTTCATTCCAAGCCATCTCACTAATTCTAGGAACAATGACAATTAGAGCACTACTACATCAAGAGGTTAAGGCATAAAGGAACATAGTACAGCTATCTTCATAGGTTGCATGCACTCCTGCAATTGCAACATGACTACATACATGACTACGCCTTTGTGGTTTGGCAACTTATCTATATAGTTCCTTACAACCCAAAAATATTTACCAGCAACATTGGCTAATACTGGTGCCGGCATCTTCTACAATATATTTCAGCGCATGTTTTCAATTAAACATGAACTTCTAGGACAATGTATTCAATAAATAGAGTCATGAAGCCAAATAAGCACAGAAACAAACCCCTTGTTCATCTGAGCCCATTTTGACTATCAGGCATCCTTTTATATGAATTCATTCTTTATTCTACCCACATTCCCATTACTCCCCTAAACATATTCTACCATTCACTACACATTGGGGGCACCATACAATGCAATTAACTGAGGAAACGAGAGCAGCCAGAGAAAACCCATGCTTACATCAAACAATACAGCATGAGAACAGACTCTTCGTGCTGCAATATTCGTGGCCAACTTTATGCCAAGTTAAACTAATTTTCTTTGTCTGCACGTGATTCATATCCTTCAATTCCTTGCATTTCCATGTACCTATCCAAAAACTTAAACACCACTAGCATATCTGCTGCCACCAACATCCTGGGCAGTGCATTCCAGGCACCCACCGCACTTTGTGTAATAAACTTGCTTTGCACATCTCCTTTAAACTTTTTCCCTCTCACCTTAAAGCTATGCCCCCCTAGTCTTTGAAATGTTCATCCTGGGAAACAGGTTACTACTGTTACAGGAAGAACTTTAAAAAAAAATTGTTTAGAGATACAGCGCGGAAATAGGCCCTTCAACCCATTGAGTCCACGCGACCAGCAATCACCCCGTACACTTGTTCTATTCTACACACTAGGGACAATTTGCAATTTACCGAAGCCAGTTAACCCACAAACCTACACGTCTTTGGAACGTGGGAGAAAACCCACAGGGAGAACGTACAAACTCCGTACAGACAGCACCCATAGTCAGGGTAGAACCCATGTCCCTGGCGCTGTAAGGCAGCAACTCTACCACTGCGCTGCCCTTACAAAATCTACACAGATATCAGGATTGAACACAGACCACTGCAGCTATAAGGTAGTAGCTCTACCTGCTGTGCAGCCTTTCTGCCCAATGTAATTGATTATATTGAATAACCTTACCCTTTTTGTACATTCTCTGACATTTTGTAATATTCAGTGGTGCAGTTGTGAAGCTGCATACTCACATTTCCAACGAGCTAGTTCAATCCTGGTAGCTGCTGTTCTTTATGTGGAGTTTGAAAGTTCTCACTGTGAGTGGGTTTTGGTTAATTAGTTTTAAAATTGTTTCAGAAATGCAGCATGGAAGTAGGCCTTTGATCACCCGTTCATGCTATATTATCCAACTTTCTCATAATTCCCTACACATTAGGGGCAATTTTACAGAGGACAATTAACCTACAAACCTGCCCATCTTCTGAATGTAGAGGAATGTAGAGCACCCAGATGAAACCCAACTCGGTCACAAGGAGAATATGCAAGTTCCATACCGAGAGCACCTGAGGTCAGGATTGAACTCAGCCTCTTGGTGCTCTGAGGTAGCTACTCTAGTAGCTGCACCACTGTGTCACCCTGGGATACCCTCGTTTCCACCTCCTTACCAATGGCTTGTGGGTTGATAGATTAAATAGCTCCTGTAAAGTCCCCCAAGTGTGCATGTTAATGGTAGAATCGAGCAGGAATTGATGGGCATATAAGAAGAGTACGTTACTAGGAACTTACGGAAGCTAACAGAATCAAGGGATATGGGGAGAAAGTAGGAACAGGGTACTGATTCTGGATGATCTGACAGTGGCAATGCTGGCTCGAAGGGCCGTATAGCCTACATCTGCACCTATTTTATATGTTTCTAACATGAGGTGATGTGATCACACCGACAGCTGACAAGTAAGTGGCCTCCTGCTACTTTGTATAGAAGATAACAATAACTTTAAAAAAGTGACTCCTTTGTGATCAGAGTTAGCATCTTATATTAACCTTAATTTAAGTAGGATCCACTGTGGAATGTGAATGTAAGCATTATATTTTGCATTACATTGTAACTTTAGGAATTCAATGCATTTTGAGAATTTATTTTCACAACCTGCAATACCACAAAATGTCTGCTTGTGGTGCTGATGAACTATTAGAAGACTGTTATGCTTCTTTCTAAAAAAAAACAACCAATTCTGGAGAGCTGAACAAAAATGGAACACGCCTGACTTTCTTCCTTCTGCGCACCAATTTGGCAAAGTCAGCTATAACACGATAATTATACCCAATCAAGACGTGGACTTTACTGGACGTGGGTGTGTTCCTCCTACAGTCTTCTGCCCTATGCCATTCCCTTCCATCCCGTCGGTACTTTCCTTTATACTACTCCCTGATATTGATCTTCATACATCTGTGAGCTACCTGTGAGATACCTGTGATCGTGCAAAAGACCCCAACAGCACTTCTGGATGATGTTAATTAATCCCAAGGCCAACATATGGATGAACTTGGGGTCCCCCATCAAACATTTCACGTATATTTCAAGTTCGCTTACCTAAGAAAACATCTACCCTTCAGACTCCAGTGGGAGATCTTTATGTCCACACATTATATCTCTTCCCCTGTATACAACAATATTCCAGTGAGAAGCTAATAGATAGGGAGGGTAAATTACTAGAACAATCGGTAAAATCTGTAGATAAAATCAATAAATGGGTGGGCACTTTATTAGCACTTTTATGCATATTTAAAACAGAAATTAAAAAAAAAAAGTAAAGGTTCATTTAACACATCTAACCCAAATGCAGATTATCTGTGAAATAAATAAATTAAATGCTAGAATAGGTAAGAATATCCTTCCATTCCTCAAATCATGGAGGTTTTACACGTTGAATATGAAAATTAATTAATTTAAATATACATTGATGAAGCATACACTTCCAATGCATGACCGCTGATCCATCCTTGCAGATTGAGTTAGAAACAATTAAAGTATTGAAATTATTACCCAACGATTGTTAGCATTTCTTCTCATGCCATGAGTTCAAGATTTATCTGTTCATGTGCACATATGGTAGTCCCAAACCTCCTCATGCCATTGTTTTCCCTGTGGGTACATGAAGTATATAGTTGTAACAGTTCCCCAGAACTTATAGTCAGGAACCATTTCAATAATCTGGTGTAATGAATACTGCTTTATTGGAAAAGTATAGTTGTGAAAAATTAAGGCATATATCCATATTTTAGGTTTTGTAATTTATTTATTTGAATGTTAAGCATTTTAAGCATAATTATTTTTCGATTGTTTTGCAGTTTATTAATGTTTTTGAATCTACCCAAATGTTAAAAGCATTTTACAAGCAAAATAGTCTTGTAGCTTTTATGACATCTTTTACAATCTGATAAATATGACATATTTTACAATCTGATAAATTAGTGTGTTAAGTTTCAGTTTTCCTTATTCAGGCTTGTTCTGAACACCCATGTGATGGGGTTTACATGAGGAAGTCCCTTTTATAATGCAGAAACTTGATAAGAAGTTTATCAAGGATAAGAAGGCATCATCTGGGAGTTTCCCTTTGGATTATCAGCAAAGCTGTGGGCTTGTTGGTAAATCAATGATGATCATTAATGGCTGACTACTGTCTGCAAAATGAGTTTTAGCATTATTCAAGTTACTTTTCCAAAGATTGATACAATACTGATGAATACTTCAACTTTGTTTTCTCATTGGTAATTTCACACTAGTCTGGTAAGTCCCAATTCTTATTTCCATCTGTACCATTTCAAACTAATTTCCACTTCTCTACAATTTATTAGCAACTAACTAGAATCCTCTTATACTGTATAATGGCATTTAAATCCCCGAGATTGCCATTTAATTGGGGCAAATGGATCATTGCAACAAAGTCATCCTTAATTTACTAACTAAGTAGTCACACCATGTAAACTGATTTCTTTAATTAAGAAAAAGGGTGCAGCCATTGTCTGCAACACTTAAAATGTCATTGTTTAAAATATGCAGTTACTTATACCCAGCAATAACCATCAATCTTTAACATTAACATCAAAACAGCAATTTTAGCATCTTAAGTGCTCACTTAATTCAAGTAGAAATTGAGACATGGTATAAAACATTTATTTCTCTGTTTTTCCATTATTTGTATGTGTACATGTAAAAAACAGAAAACTACCAAGCACATTGCCCTTTCTATAATATGTTAGTGACACCTTCAGAGAAAGTGGAAAGTGAAACATGACTGAAATAAATAAGTCTTGGTCTGGTCTAGTGTCTGGTATTCTGGTAATAATGGAAGAGACCATGGATGGTGATGAGCGACGATGTATACATCTCTTCTTCTTCCGTCTAGAGTCATAGTGATAGAGAGATACAGTGGAAACGGGCCCTTTGGTCCAACTTTCCCACACCGGCCAACATGTCTCAGCTACACTCGTTCCACCTGCTTACATTTGGTTCATATCCCTCCAAACCTATCCTACCCATGTACCTGCCCAACTGTTTCTTAAATGTTGGGATAGTCCCAGCCTCAACTAGCTTGTTCCATACACCCACCACCCTAAGTGTGAAAAGGTTACCTCTCAGATTCCTATTAAATTGTTTCTCCTTCACCTTAACCTATGTCCTCTGGACTTCGATTCACCTACTCGGGGCAAGAGTCTCTGTGCATCTACCTGATCTATTCTTCTCATAATTTTTTACACCTCTATAAGATCACCCCTCATCCTCCTGCGCTCCAGGGAATTGTGTCCCAGCCGACTCAAACTCTCCCTATAGCTCAGACACTCTAGTTCTGGAAAATTCCTCGTAAATCTTCTTTGTACCCTTTCCAGCTTGATAACACCTAAAGACAGGTCATGACTCAAAACATTGTCCATTCCCTGGGTTCCATTGAGTTCCTCCAACATTTTGTTTTTGCTCAACGTTCCAACATTTAGTCTTCTGTGCATCCTTGGAATCAATTATTACTTTTTTTCCCTTGCTCGTTGGGTTCTGAAATAGATGAGTGTTGTTTTGGGCATGGAGACTGCCACAGTGAGGACAATAGGGGATTATTGGATGGGAAATTTGTGGGATTGGGCACTTCTTCTACTATTTTGCAATGGGATTCTGTGTGCATCTGGCAAATGGTTCTTACTGTCATCCCAACAGCCCCTTCTTCATAGGTCAGTTGGAGATGTGTAATTTTTTCAAGGAGGTTCTAAGAATATCCCTGATTCATCTTCTGGTAATATCGTGTCATAGCAGATCTTGGAATAGAGCATATTTTTCAGGTCTGGAAATGGGCTTGTGAATGATATGCTACCACTTTGCAGTTGACTATATTTGATTCAGGACTCAGTGCTGAGGATTTTAGCCTGGGGGAGGACATTGACATTGGATCATTGAATGAAGATTTTGTTTGCATAGCACTCCTGTTATCTTTCCAGAGCTTTGATGAACCTGCTGTAGATAGTCCATAACTATATTTTAAAAAAAATCATTTTCAACACCTTGGCATAGATGGCAAGGTCAGCATTTATCACTCATCCATAATCTCCCTTAAGACAGTGAGCTGCCTTTTTGAATGCCCTTAATCTTTCTGGTGAGTATTGTTGGGTGGTGAGTTCGAGGTTTTGACCTTGTGACAATGGAGGTATGGCAATATATTTCCAAGTCAGAATGATGTGTAACTTGGGGAGGAAACTATGGGTGGCAGTGTTTACATTGGCTTACTGGCCTTGCCTTTCTAGGTAGTAATGTGTTGGGTTTAGAAGATTCAAGATTCAAGATGGGTTTATTGTCACTTGTACCAATTAAGGTACTGTGAAATTCAAGTTACCATACGACCACACCAAGTGAAAAGCAGTAAGACACCGCTGTCAGAATAACCTGGGCACATAAATGGTAGAAGGTACCCACTGTAACCCGTTTGCATCAGTCATGGAGAAAATGAATGTGATGGAATGAACCCAGGATTGCCCAGGTGATGAGGCAATTAAATAGAGAGAGAACACAAACAGAGGGGCACATTAAAGCTGTGAAAGACACGTCAGGACTTTTGTTGAAGTTGATCCTTCAAAGCGACAATGTTGGAGGGGTGGAAGATTGCAACCTTCACGTGGTCCGCCCTGTTTCGACTAATGCAATCAACTCGACGTGCACAAACGGAAAATCAAATAGAACAAGTTGCCCAACTTTAGGCTGTGCATGCCACACGAAAGAAGAAGAGGAACAACAACAATGTTGGAAATGCCCAGCAGATCGGTTGGTGTCTATGGAGGGAGAAAAACTGAGTTAATATTGTGAATTAATAACATTACAGTTAAACTGCGCAGCATAACCGTAAGATTATTTACCCAAACTAAATAATCAAGAACTAGAAGTCACAGTTTCAAAATAAAAAACTATGTGTTGAGTTCAAAACAGAGATTAACAGATTTAAAAAAACTGCTTGGGAAGGCAGCATCTCTGGAAGCAAAGGGATGGTCAACATTTCGGATCAAAGCCAGTCATGCAAATGTAAGTTCTTTATCCAAATTGCCAACTGTTCCTTTTTCTCCACAGATTCTGCCTAACCCTCTGAATTCCTTCAGCAGTTTTTGTTTGGTTCCAGAATATAGCATTTGTAGTCTCTAGTCTACTGAGTTGCTAGATTTCTGGAAACTAAATGAATCAATTGATACAGAAATTACGCAGGAAAATCATGTGGAGGTAGAAATTCAGTCCAGGTTTTGTTGAATGGCAGAGCAAGCCTAATATGCTCCTATATCTTTTCATCTCACATTCTTAACATTTTGTCTGTAGCAACTCAACACATGGGGTTTTACTTTGAAACTGTGACCTCTAGTTCTTGATTATTAAGTTTGGGTAAATAATCTTATGATTATGCTGAGCAGTTTGACCGTAATGTTATGAGATCTTTTTTGAAGTTAACGTGATGAAGTGAGCTGGATGACGTCACAATGCCTCTGCTCCTCGTGGCAAGCTGCGCAGAATTTTCAACGCACAGGGGCACTGTTTTCCACGAGCTGCGAGTTACGTGGCCCAGTCGCATTCCCCCCCACCCCCCGGGCTCTGGATTGAAGCCGTTGAACATGTGCTCAAGTCATGCAGCACGCTCCGCTGGGCTCCTTCAAGTTCTACAAAATGGCGGCGGCGGTCATTATCACAGCGCGGGCGCGGACAAGCGCAGTGGAAAAATGGGCGTGGCGGCCATCACAGGGGACGACCTCCTCTCCGGCTCCCCCGCCCAATCATCTGTCACGCTGGTGGGTGGCCTTGCCCTCGTGGAAGCCACAATTGGCCGGCCCACCGCTGCTTTTCACCGTCCTCAGATCGCTCCGGGCCTCGCTCTGGTCCACGCCGGCCGCAGCCTAGCTCGGGCCCGGCACCTGGTGGGGAGGCTTCTGATCTACGACCTGGGTAGGTGCTGCTGAGAGGGGGGAGGAGAGGGGCAGGAGACGGGGATGGAGGGGGGAGAGGAGAGGGGGGGAGAGGAGAGGGGGGGGTGAGGGAGCAGGAGGGGGTGGAGAGGGGGGCCCTCCCTCTCTGTCCCCCCCTCCCTCTCTGCCCCCCCTCTCTGTGTCCGCTCCCTCTCTTTCCCCCCCCCCCCCTCCTCTCTGTCCCCCCTCCCTCTCTGCCCCCCCTCCCTCTCTGCCCCCCCCCCCCCTCTCTAGAGAGTGGTGAGTATTGGGACCTATGGGTGAATGGTGGAGTATTGCATTCAGGAACCAGCCCTCCCTGTGATACCGCTCCCCCCCCAACTCTTAATCTCCATCTCCCTCCCTCTCCCTCTCTACCCCATCCCCCTCCCTCTCCATGTCCCCCCTCTCTTGCTGACTGTACGGAGGTTTTGATTTTTCCCCGTGACCTGCGTGAGTTTTCTCCGGGTGCTCCGGTTTTCTTTCACACTCCAAAGATGTACAGGTTTGTAGGTTAATTGGTATAATTGGTAGAATTGGTATAATTGTAAAGTGTCCTCAGTGTGTGTAGGATAATGTTAGTGTGTTGGGATTTCTAGTTGGCATGGACTCGGTGGGCGGAAGGTCCTGTTTTGCACTGTATCTCTAAACTAAACTAAACTAAAGGTGGGAATGTAATTGACAAAATTCAAAAAGCAAGTCGCAAGAAATTAGAAATTGAGCAATAGAAAATGAAATGAAAACTAATTTTTCAAATGCTGGTAAAGTTCCTGTAGTCAGAGCGAAACAATAACAAAGAAAGAAAATATATTAAGCGGAATTGAAATTATTCGGGATAGACAAAAAGAGCTGGAGTAACTCAGACAGCATTTTTGGAGAAAAGGAATGGGTGACCTTTTGGGTCGAGACCCTTCTTAAGAAATTATTCGGAAAGTGGACAATAGAAGGATGGAAAGAATGCATATAGAAAGCTTTGGGTTCAAGAGGGAATTCTGACCAGCTTTAGATAGGTGGAAATAGGGTCCCAAAGGACTCCAATTGATGTTCACTTTTAAAATGTCATTGAGATTCATGAATGTTTTTTGATTCAAGTAATCTCTCACATTCAAACTTTCTCTGCTCTTAAATTGCGCAAAAACTGGAGGGAAACTACCCTCGGGACTTGCAAACTGACAGTTTCTTGCAAATCATTGAATCAGATGTCCATTAAGAATTAAGTACCTTTACAGGACTTCCTCTGGCCTGATGGATGAACAACTTAATAAGCAGTGACGTGGTGTAATTACATGCAGATTTTCAAAGTGGCGCCAAGCAACTTCAACCAATTATTCCTCCCATGATGTTTCACTGCTCTCAATTAGGCTGGCAAATAAACAGGCACAGACTGAGCCTTACCTCACCTGTGGCTTATTCACATTCCACAAAGGTAATGGCTGATTTGTTTACCAACTCCAGACTTAAGACTTTATAAAAGATATAGCGCAGGAACACACCCTTCGGCCCACCGGGTACAAGCCGACCAGCGATCACAAACATTTTGAACACGAGCCTATCCTACACTATCCTACATACTACGGTCAATTTACAATTTACAGAAGCCAAATAACTTACAAGAGTCCACTGAACAGTCCTACCTTCTGCCTGCCACCACTCTCGACAACCCCGTCCGCCCCCCCGCTCTCAACGACCCCCCCTTGCTCTCGACAACCCTCCCCCTTCGTTCTCAACGCTCCCCGTACACTCTCGGCGGCACTCCTTGCTCTCGGAGCGTGGGAGGAAACCAGAAGCACCCGGAGAAAACCCACATGGTCACAAGGAGAACGTACAAGCTCCGTAAAGACATCACCCATGCTCATGATCGAGCCGGGGTCTCTGTCACTGTAAGGCTGCAACTCTACAGCTGTGTTACTATGCTGCCCATAAGAAACATATGCTAATTTTTAATGTGCTTCAAATTGGCAATAATAGGAGTGCAATGCTACTTTGGAGGAGCATGGAATGGGTGCTCACAGATTACATAGCACTGACCTACTGTTCCTATCTAATTATGACTGCAGAAATTACATTTCAAACCTTGCATCTCACAAGAGTCCAAAAATACAGCAAGATAAATTGAGAGTTTCTATTTTGTTGTCTACTGTTATGAAAACAAACATTTTGAACCTTGAATGAAACTAAGGTCCCTTTGTATAAACAAATGGATAGGGAGGCAAGGAGAAGGTGAGGGCGTAGATTAGAAAAAGGTGGAATTTGAGAGGAGTTTTATGTGAACACCATTCAACTGGGAATGGACAGTGCAGTAAATGGGGAGTTATAGGTTGGGTCAGTGAAAATAAAAGAGAGAGTGAGGGACTCGATAGAATCACGGACTGAAAGAGAGGGCCTGAGTCGTTGCGGCGACTACGGAGGGCTTAAAAAGGCCACGACCACGGATGAACAAGAGGAAGACATCTGAACTTTATTGCCTTCCCTCACAGTGGGAAATGTTGATTCCGCTGTGGGGGATGTCCATGTTAAATTCTATAGTGTGTGTATGTGACCAATTGGTGTATGTGACAATAAATGTAACTTGAACTTGAACTTGAAATATGGAGATAGTGCAATGGTAAAAAATAGTGAGAAGATGAAGCTCATGAAGATCGGCATGGTTACATGAGAAGGGATCTGCTGAGGAACAGTTATCCTGCAAGCCAAGTCTCAATAAAAACAAAATGTGCTAGAGGTAATCACAAAGCCAATCAATGTCTGGAGAATGTGAGCGAGCAAGAGAGAGATAGAATTCACTAATGATCTTTTTATAAGTTGAGACAGGAAGTCTAAATATTATCACTACTATCAAGAATAGGATCTATGATGATCAATCTGCTAGTTATAATTTTGAAGGACATTCTCGTGTCGTACCTCTACACCCACCACCAGAGCCTGACATGCTCAGTAACTCCAGCATTCGGTTTCTGTTTGCGACTGTGACTGTGGGATGCTCCCGCGGGTGGAGGCGGAGGAGAGAGAGAAGGGGAAGAGAAGGGGAGAGAGAGAAGGGAGGAGGGGGGAATCACCCTGGTGTGGGGGTTGAGGTCCGATGGCAGTGCATCGCGGTCAGTGACTGTGGGGGGTGGAAGATTGCAACCTTCACGTGGTCCGCCCTGTTTCGACTAATGCAATCTATTCGACGTGCACAAACGGAAGATCAAATAGAACAAGTTGTCCTACAACTTTAGGCTGTGCACGCCACACGAAAGAAGACGAAGTGACTGTGGGACGCTCCTGCAGGTGGAGACGGAGGAGAGAGAGAAGGGGGAGAGAAAGAAGGGATAGAGAGGGGTGCGAGAGAGGGGGGGGGGAGTGGCTGCTGGCCCTGATGGTATCCCTGGGCGCGTCCTCAGGACCTGTGCTGCGCAGCTGACAGACGTCTGGACTGACATCTTCTGGACCTGCCACTTGCCCAAGCAGTTGTCCCCACGTTCCTTAAAACCACCTACATCATGCCGATGCCATAACACTCCACTGCGGCGAGCCTCAACGACTTCCGCCCAGTTGCACTTACTCCCATCATCACTAAGTGCTTCGAGAGTGCTGGTCCTGGCACACCTCAAAGGCTGCCTACCCACACTGGACCCCTATCAGCTCGCCTACCGCAAGAACAGGAGTACGGAGGATGCCATCTCAACGGCACTTCACTCCGCCCTCTCCCACCTCGACAACAGAGACACCTACGTGACAATGCTGTTCATCGAATATAGCTCTGCATTTAACACCATTATTCCCTCAAAACTGATCAGCAAACTCAGCGACCTGGGCATTGACCTCTCCCACTGCAACTGGATACTGGACTTTCTAACTAACAGACCCCAGTCTGTTAGGTCAGACAACCACACCTCTTCAACCCCCACCCTGAACACCGGCGTTCCACAGGGCTGTGTACTGAGCCTCCTCCTCTACTCCCTCTTCACCTATGACTGCGCACCTGTACATGGTACTAACACCATCATCAAGTATGCAGATTATACAACGGTGATTGGCCTCATCAGCGACAACGATGAGTCGGCCTATTGGGAGCAGGTCCAGCTCCTAGCAACATGGTGCGCTGACAACAACCTGGCCCTTATCTCCAAGAAGACCAAGGAGCTCATTGTGGACTACAGAAGGTCTAGGGGTGGCACGCAGACCCCCATCCATATTAACGGGACGGAGGTAGAACTTGTTTCCAGCTTCAGGTTTCTGGGAGTCAACATTTCTGATGATCTCTCTTGGACCCACAATAGCTCAACACTGGTCAAGAAGGCTCACCAGCGTCTCTTCTTCCTGAGGAGAATAAAGAAGGTCCATCTGTCTCCTCAGATTCTGGTGAACTTCTACCGCTGCACCATCGAGAGCATCCTTACTAACTGTATCACAGTATGGTATGGCAACTGCTCTGTCTCCGACCAGAAAGCACAGGGTGGTGAAAACTGCCCAACGCATCACCGGTTCCTCACTCCCCTCCATTGAGTCTGTCCAGAGCAAGCGATGTCTGTGAAGGGCGCGCAGCATCGCCCAGGACTGGTCTCACCCCAACCACAGACTGTTTACCGTCATCCCATCCGGGAAGCACTATAGGTCTCTCCGTTGCCGGACCAGCAGGTTCAGGAACAGCTCCGTCCCTGCGGCTGTTACACTACTTAACCCTGCAAGTCACCCCCCCCCCCTCCCCCACCCGACACTCCTTCCCCCGACAAATTGCACTACTGCTATTGTACGTACATAAATATATTTTGCTGTTCCATTATTCCATGTTCGCTCTTCTGGGTGAGATGCTAACTGCATTTTGTTGTCTCTGTACTGTACACTGCACAATGACAATAAAGATTGAATCTGAATCTGAATCTGAGAAGGGGAGAGAGAGAAGGGGGAGAGATAGAAGGGAGGGAGTGAGAAGGGAGAGAGAGGGGGGAGAGAGGAGGGGAGGAGAGAGGAAGAGTGAGAGAAGAGTGGAGAGAGAGGAGGAGAGAGAGAAGAGGGGAGAGAGAGGAGGAGAGAGAGAGGAGAAGGGAGGGAGAGAAGGGAGAGAGAGAGGGGGAGAGAGAGAAGAGGGGAGAGAGAAGGGGGAGACCGGAGCGTGGGGTTCATTTTCCCACACAGCCACAGGTGACTGGGCAATCTGAACCCAGGCAGTAAGTTGAACGCGGCCGAAGGTGTGCATCCCTCGGGACAGCCCCCACTCTCCCACGGCCACCCTCTGCGGGCTGCGGGTCGGGTGGAGCGGAGGTTTGGGACAATGTTCATGCCTTCACAGTGATGTGATGGACGCGGGGGACTGGACCAATCGCCAAGTCCCACCCCCCGGCAACGTCATGCCCGTTATTGGACTTTTCTGTTGAGCGGCAGTCGATCCTTTGGCTTTAGGCGACGTCGCCTTTCGGGTAGGTGGCATTTCGACAGAGCAGCCATTCGGGAAGTTTGCTTTTAGGTGACTCAACTTTTCGGCGTCCCGAAACTCAACGTTTCGACTTTTAGGCGTCCCGCCCTTTTGGTTAGTTTGCATTTAGGCGTCCCATCCTTTCGTCTAGTAGGCGTTTCGTCTTCGTAATCTTTAGGTTTATTAGTGTATTGGCCTCGTTTCCATTCGGTACTTTGCTTCGGCCTCGTCTGTCAGTGCCACGTCCGGGTACCGGCTGTGATACCTGCATATTAATGTCAAGGGTGTGTGATGTATTAAATTTGGTGGGTCACTTAATTTAATTTCATGTGGTTCAATAGACAATAGGTGCAGGAGTAGGCCCTTTGGCCCTTCGAGCCAGCACCGCCATTCAATGTGATCATGGCTGATCATCCCCTTTCCTGCCTTCTCCCCATATCCCCCGACTCCGCTATTTTTAAGAGCCCTATCTAGCTCTCTCTTGAAAGCATCCAGAAAACCTGCCTCCACCGCCCACTGAGGCAGAGAATTCCACAGACTCACCACTCTCTGTGAGAAGACGTGTTTCCTCATCTCCGTTCTAAATGGCTTACTCCTTAGTCTTAAACTGTGGCCCCTGGTTCTGGACTCCCCCAGCATCGGGAACATGTTTCCTGCCTCTAGTGTGTCCAAGCCCTTAACAGTCTTATATGTTTCCAAGAGATCCCCTCTCATCCTTCTAAACTCCAGAGTGTACAAGCCCAGCTGCTCCATTCTCTCAGCATATGACAGTCCCGCCATCCCGGGATTTAACCTTTGTAAACCTACGCTACACTCCCTCAATAACAAGAATGTCCTTCCTCAAATTAAGGGACTAAAACTGCACACGATACTCCAGGTGTGGTCTCACTAGGGCTCTATACAACTGCAGAAGGACCTCTTTGCTCCTATATTTGATTCCTCTTGTTATAAAGGCCAACATACCATTCGCTTTCTTCACTGCCTGCTGTATCTGCATGCTTACTTTCATAGACTGATGTACAAGGTCCCCAGATCCCGTTGTACTTCCCCTTTTCCCAACTTGATGCCATTTAGATAGTAATCTGCCTTCCTGTTTTTGCTACCAAAGTGGATAACCTCACATTTATCCGCATTAAACTTCACCTGCCATGCATCTGCCCACTCCCCCAACCTGTCCAAGTCACCCTGCATTCTCATAGCATCCTCCTCACAGTTCACACTGCCGCCCAGCTTTGTGTCATCTGCAAATTTGCTAACGTTACTTTGAATCCCTTCATCCAAATCATTGATGTATATTGTAAATAGCTGCGGTCCCAATACCAAGCCTTGCAGTACCCCACTAGTCACTGCCTGCCATTCTGAAAGGGACCCGTTAATCCCTACTCTTTGTTTCCTGTCTGCCAACCACTTCTCTATCCATGTCAATACCATGTGCCATAATTTTGCCCACTAATCTCCTATGTGCGACCTTATCAAATGCTTTCTGAAGATAGTGAAGATAGAAAACAGGTGATCTCATTGAAAAGTGCAGTTTTGACATGGCTGTCCAGCTGGGTGATGGGGTTGGAAGAGGGGGGTTGGAGGGGGGAGGGGGGAAGGGGTGGGAGGGGGCGTTGTTGTTTCATCAACCAGGTATTACACTCAGAATATGGGGTAAAGCTTTGGGACTAAGATGAGGAAAACATTCTTCCTTCAGAGGGTTATGAACGTGTGGGATCCTACACTATAAATGTGGTGGAGGCTAATAAACAATATATTTCAGAAAGAAGTAGAGAACTCAATACACAGAAGGCACTTTGTAGCCAACTCCTACGCCTAATTTCTACATTTCTTTGTCTGCATAATTAAATGCCAGCGGGAGCAATCATGTATTCGAGGAATTGAATGAAACATTATAAATTTGGAATTTCTTGATCAAGCATTGACTTATGTACTGGCTGAGCAACTGGCACAGTGAAGCAGAACATTTAAGTATGCCAGAGCCCATATTTGCCAAAGGACTTTGATCCATTATTGAAAATTAGATGGTGTTGAAGAATGAAGAATGTGAGAATAAATGCATCTCTATTGACCTAGAGGACTAAGTTGACTGTTCTGCCCAAGCCATGAACACAACATTGAATAAACAGTTTTGCATACATGGATTTCATTACTCCTTCTTGTCTAAAATTTACTCCTCTGCAGGTTACTCCCCAGCTGAGCTGCTTGTTTTTTGGTTCTCACCTTAAAAAAAGATTGTGGCTTGTGAACCCCAATTTAGATGGAAGGGGAGTGGAGAAGAAGAGAGCTCAGCAGGAAACAGCTGAGAGAGCTTCGACCTCTGGGTCAAAGTCAAGTATCAAGGTAGAATATTGAAGTTCTTGTAGAGTACTTGAGGCCAAATAAAGCAAGAGCAACAGGTAAATTTCATGTGCACATTACAGTACTGTTTCTGTGTAAGATATCAGCCAGAGTGCAATCCTACAGAATTATATTTGATAAATTAAGAGGTAATTTTAAATGTGGTTGAGAGATCTTGAGAGAGGCTATAATAATCAACATCCCAAACAGACATATCGATGCACATGAGCACTGTTGATAAGGCTTTGGAGAACCTGTGACGAATGATGTTTGTATTATGTATTTCCCCCAAACTCACGGGGGGTTTGCTGAGTTAACTGCACAACTCCACAAGTCTCTCAAACCTGTTGTAGGGGTGACTATTCAGAGGTGAGCAGCAGTTCTAGGTCTCTAGGAATCAGGTCTGTGACACCATGCATGTCTCTGAGGCACAGCATAAAAGGGTGAAGTCAGACAGGGTTGAAGTAATATGTGACTCATTAGAGGGACAGACAGGAGATTCTGTACCTGCAAAAGGCACTCCAGAATGGTATGTTGCATCTGTGGTGTCAGGGCTAGGATATCTCTGAGCAACTGCACAACATTCTTAATGGGGGGGGGAGGGGGGGAGGGGGGGGAGGTCCTGCATAATGAATATAGGGAGTTAAGCCAAAGGTTAAAAAGCAGGAACTCAAGCGTACTAATCTCCAGATTGCTCCTAGTGCCACATGCTGGTGAGGGTAGCAATAGGAAGATAGGGCTGAAGAGTTGGTGCAGGCAGCAAGGATTCCGATTTCTGGACCATTCTGAGGCAGAGATGATCAAAACGAGATATTTTATCTGAACTGGAGTGGGACCAATATCTGGGCGGACAGAATTTCTCGTGCTACTCAGGAGGGTAGGTTGAACTTTGTTCAGGATGAAGAATTTGACACAAAGACATCAGTTCACAGGAGCCTATGTAATAATAGTATGCAATAAAGCTTTATTATAAAGGACCGCAGGGTGGAGGTGGTGTCCGTTATTGCCAATTGTCAACTATAATCGAGTAAGGAATTATAATTGCATAAATAGTAGAGTAAAATGTTTGCAGTTGCTAGTTAATACACAAAAGAACACAAAGTTACTCAGCTGGTCAGGCTGCATTTCTGGAGAACATGGATAGGTGACATCTCTGGTACAGACCCTTCTTCAGACTCGGTCTGGGATTGGAACTAGCATCCATGTGAATCAATGGCCGGGGGAGAGGCGAGGATTGGCGCAGTCATTGGTTGTGGCTCGTAGGTGGCTGGAGTGCAGGTAAGGGGCAGCAGCGGTGGTGATGGTGGAGATGATGGTGTTGCCGATTTCTGTGGCGGTGGTGGTATCGGCGGTGGCGGCGTTGGTGATGGTGGTGGTGGGTACAGCGGTGACTGGGGTAGTGGGGATGGCAGCAGCGGTGATGGTGGCATCTGCGGTGGTGACTGCAGTGGTGGCAGTGGCACTCATGGTGGTAGTGGTAGTATCAGTGGTGGTGACATCAGCCGTGACGGCAGCGGCAATGACAGCAGCGGTGGTGGTGGCAAATGCAGTGGTGACTGCAGTGGTGGCACTGAGAACTGCGGCAGTGGTGGTGCCAGTGGTGGCTCCCCGCGCTGGTGGTGACTGCGGTGGTGGGGGCAGTGGTGGTCTGCTATTACTGAAATCTGTTGTAAAGAAGTCCATAAAAACACAGGTTTGCTGTATATCAGCTTGATGACGGACAGAGGAAAACAACATGAAAAATTGCTAAGCTTTACCAGTACGGCACTCTCCTGTAAGATTGAAGGTACCACAACTACAATAACATTTCCTTACATGTCCCTGATCATCAAACTGGCATACATCTGAACAGAATAGGATTCCACATATATTGCCCTTTAGGTTCACATAGATGGGCAACTTATCCAATAGATGCATGCCTCATTTATTGTATGGAATCACTTAGATCTGATGGCATGAAGGTCTTGACCATTTTGGAAGTAGCTACTTCCTCTTTATTATTTTAAACTTGTCCTTGGACAATCTTGCTTCACAATAAAATTAAACAGACAGGATAACATCCCTATAGTTCTACTCCACACTTCATTGTGTTGTTCTTTCCTTCCAGTAATCTGTTGTCCAGAACTGTACCCAATGTCTAGCTATGATGTATAATTGTATAATTCCTGCAAGATCCCATGAGACCTCATATTCAATGCCATGGTAAATAAAGCTTAATATCCCATTTTTCTTAATTACCCCCCTGAATCTATCCCACTATCTTCAGAAACAAATCCCTCTGTTCCACCAAAGCAAGGATTCATAAACTTTACTATGTTAGCTCATTGTTTGCTCTAGACCAACCTTAAAGTTAACCATGACAGGCATTCCTAATTCTGTTCCTGATAATCAATTATGTTGACTGGTTATCTGTTAGTTTCAAAAGGTCACTTTTTTTTGCATACGTAATATGATCAATTATGCAACATTTCAGATTCAAGTTCAACACATTAACTTTTTGAATGTGTTCACAAAGTGACCAAACCGTGACTCGATCATGAAAGAGGCCCGAAATTCAAATTTATAGCATCTACCATTAAAGAAATGTATTATAATCCAATTAATATATGTATACTAGACCAAGTGGGACCCGTTGGGTCTGATCCCCTCAATGCGCGGTTGCGGGGTGGGGGGGGTGGGGGGCGGCGGCCTGCGGCAACACACACACGCATTAACCACCGCCATTGATATTATATTAATATTATTCACTCGCTCCTTTTACCCCATCCCCTCCCTATCCACTCACGCACAGCCCCCAACTCGCAGGCGCATCTAGAGAGGGAGAGGGAGAAGGGTAGAGAAAGAGAGGGCAGAGAAAGAGGGGGCAGATACAGACAGAGAGGGGCAGAGACAGAGAGAGAGGGGGGAGCGAGACGGGGAGAGAGACGGCGGAGAGAGGTGGGAAAGAGAGGGGGGGAAAGAGGGGGTTAAAGAGGAGGGGGGAAGAGATATGGGGGGAGAATGAGGGAGTGAGGGGGGAGGGGAGAGAGAGAGGGGGGAGAGAGAGGGGAGGGAGAGAGGAGAGAGGAGAGGGGTGAGAGAGGAGAGGGGGGAGAGAGAGGGGGTAGAGAGAGTTGGGAAGAGGGAGGGGCGTGACATCACTCGCAGCGCGTGGAAGATGGGCGCACGTAGCAGACCTATTGTGACGTCATCAGCGATAGACAGTGGATTTTAAATTCAACGTTTTTTTCAGATTTTTGAACATTTTCAGTAATAACTCGAGAAATATAACCTGAAATTTTCAGATAAAGCGAATTTGGACTCCATGGGAAAATCTCTACCAGAATTTGTAAAACTTTTACCATTACCACGTTGTTTTTTTGCGAAGATGTGACAACACACAAACAAATCAACACACACACACACATCCACATCCAAGATCAGAGTTTTATAAGTATAGTGATATGTATATATGTATGCATATATATATATGTATAATCTCCGTAACATTTGTTGCACATTTTCAATATGAGAACTAACATCTGAATTGTAGCACATCGTATTCCTGCATCATCTGTACAAATGTTACAGCCAATCCATTCCAATGAGAATTCTGATAAGTTTGAATCTATTTATCTGAAAATGTCCTCTTCCTCAATGCTCCAATCCACAGGGAAGACTTTTCCTTGAACATTTTCATTATTCATGTATTATATGAGCACCATTCGCTGGTCAGTTGATTCGCCCATGGAATAGTATTTATGCACTGCTGCATTTTCTCTACAAACGGTTTTCTCAAAGTCGCAAGATTTATCCTGAATCATTTTTACAACTGTATCATGTTAGGGTGTAATACAATCCACTTTCTGGGCTGTTTCTTCTCCTAGAATAGTTTTACAGATATCTTTTACATAAAGCTCGATAAATTCTTGTGTGGGGTTTCTTCTCTTTTGTATAGCCTACCTTGGAAAGATGGCTTTCAACTTGTCCTTTTTCATTGGTATGTCTGAAATAATTGATTCTTTAATTATGATATAAAAAGTAATATGATACAGGCAACAATATCTTGACTGAATTGAAAGAAAATTGCATATTCATAATACCAGCCTACATGGCTTATATTTGTATTCCAGCAAATTTATGAACCAAAGTTTTGCTTTGCAGGGCAAGAAACAGTATAAAACCAGTATGTTTTCAAATACCAGCTCAATAGAAAAACATGATGAATCTCACTTTATTTTTCCACAATATGAGCAGTGCTTGAAGTTCACTGCTTCATTATTAGAAAACGCAAGAGATTTGTATTCATACTGTGGTTCTTTTGCTAAAAATGTCAGCTCAGCTTTGAACTTTAAATTTACTTTAAATTTTCAGCACATTGTCATGAAACATAAAATGTAGCTGTTGTTCTGAATTACAAATTACTTTTATGAATTCTAAATTGAAGAAAATGTCATTATATTTGTGGTCCATTTCAGTAAACTCGGTATATAAGGCCTGATGGAGTAATACATTTGAACAAATTCAAATATTAATGTGAAGTCATTGGACTTCTGCTAATTCCAGGGAGCATAACCCATGCTGCAAAATATTTGCCAATTTAGAGTAATTTTGAGGAGAATATATGTCTTTACAATCCTGATAATTCAACAATTTCAGATCAAAATATTATCTAATATTGAGATTAACAATGTACCAGTTGAAAGGGATCACTAGGTGTGGTCAAAAGGGAATGAAACTACTGGGCTCTGAAAAATAAACAGCTAGAGCTTTTCGGACATCTGAGACCCACAGGCAGGGTGGGCTTGCTTACCCTCGACTGCTGCTTCATTTCCTGTAGCAGGAAACAGTCTGGATCTGATTGGAAACAAATCAAGGAAGCATTTTTTAATTTCTGTTCCGAAGTTAAAGGATGCATTGGAGTTATAGAGTTATATATTACAGAAACAGGCTCTTCGTCTCACCACATCCATGCCAACCGTCAAGTGTTTTTCCATACTAATCCCATTTAGCAGCAAGTGATCCATAACCCTCTAAGCTTTGACAATTTAATGGCTCAACCACGTACATTGTAAAAGCTGTGAGAGTCCCTATCTCCAGTACCTTCTCAAGCAATGTCTTCCACATTGCCATTTCCCCTGTGTGAAATAGTTATTTCTCAGATCTCTTTTGAGCTTAATCCTAACCAGTTTTGAATTCCTCTGCACTGGGGAAACTTTCCTTTTATCCAACATGAATATGCATAATTTTGGGATGGGTGAAAATTGAACCACCAGGAGGACGCGTCCACAGTTACAGGGAGAACGTGTAAACTCTAAGCAGACAGCATTAAGAGGTCAGGATTGATGACAGGTCATTAAAGTTGTGAGGCAACAGCTCTATCAGCAGCATTGCTGTGCTACCCACCCAGTTTCTCCTCATAAATGATGCTTTCCATTCCAGGCAAAATCCTTGTACCCTCTCCATTTCTATCGTGTCCTTCTTTAGAGTGTGGTGACCAAAACTATGCACAATATTCCAGTTGTGACCTGATCAAAGCTTTATAAAGTTGTTCGTCCTCTTTTGCTGTACACTGGCCAATTAAAGCCAGCAACCTGTATTTCTTCTTCTTCGCCATGTTGACCTGTACTGCCACCTTTAGTGATTTATGAATTTGGATACCAAGGTCCCTTTATTTTTTAGTGCTCCCTAAATCTAATCATATACTTATGATGCATGTTCTATCCTTATTCGACCTCCCAAAATGCAACACCTCATAGTTAAAGTTATTCAATTCCATTTGCCATTTCCCTGACCAATTTACCAGATATTCAATATCATCCAAAACAATCTTTCTCACTATCACCCAATAACGCCACAAATTTTCTTACGACTTACTAACCATATCTCCCTATTTATAACTGAAATATTATGCGAACAGAAAATCTGATCCCTATAATACATCTCTGGTCCAGGCTTTCAACCACAAACCCTCCACCATTACCAATTACCATCAATCACTGATCACCAAGCCAATTTTGGATCCAATTTGCCAACTTGCTTTGAATCCCATAAAGCATCCTTTTGGATCATCCTTCTATGTGGAGCTATATTGAAGGCCCTACTGAAGTCCATACAGACTACATCAACTAGCATGATATCATTATGCCCTTATCATTATATTTTGCTGATTCTTAAAAGAACTCAAACAAATTGATCAAACACCAACTAAGCCATGCTAACCATCACGGATCAATACCTGTCTTTTCAATTAAAGATCAATCCCATCCTAGAAACACTTTTCTCCCACTAACATTAGATTGACTGGCCTGTAATTATGCTTATCCCTGCTGGCCTTCTTGAATGAAGGTACTATGTTTGCTATCGTCCAGTCATCTGGCACATTTCCTGTGGACAGCAGAGATTAAAGGGCCTGTCCCACTTGGCCGTCATTTACGCGACAAGCCGGTAGTGACTGTCGCGCGCGTCATCATGCGTCCACACAGCCGTCTGGAGTGCGTGACGTAATTTGAATACCCAGTTTATGATATTTACCCAGTTTATGATATTTATGGTGATCTTCTAAAATGTTCCAGTTTCTTGAGTGGTGATAGCAATTGGAAAATCTGCAGATGTAATTCCCCTATTCAAAAAAAGAGGTGAATGAAAAGCAGCAAGCTGCAGACCAAATTAATCTGTGGGAAGGAACTGCAGATGTTGGTTTAAATTGAAGATAGACACAAAATGCAGGAGTAACTCAGTGGGACCGGCAGCATCTCTGGAGAGAAGGAATGGATGATGTTTCAGTCCGAAGAAGGGTCTCGACCTGAAACGTAACCCATTCGACCTGAAACGTCACCCTGTCCCACTTGGCCGTCATTTGCGCGACAGGCTGGTGGCGCGCGAAGATTTCGTGCAGCATGAAATCCTGGCGGGCTGCGCGATACCGCTCGCAACTCCAGACTCCTCCATGCCACTCCATGAGCCCATCCAGCGTTACCCACACGCTACCAGGTCGCGTAAATGGCGCGCAAATGACGCCCAAGTGGGACAGGCCTCTGTCAGAGCCTTGCCCTTGCCTCCAATTGGAATTGGGATACACCTCATCGGACCCTGAGAAATGTTCCATCTTTATGCCTACTAAGTCATCCAATTTAATTGTAACATGATCTGGACCATCTGTGTCTTCCTGAAATTTGCAGCTAAAGTTTTCATTTACACTCTCCTTAGTGAATAAAGATAAATATTAATTTATGACCTCACCACATCTCTCGGCTCCTCTCACAGATGGCCCTGTATCTAAATTTTATGTTTACATTTTAAGCCAAAGGGAAAGGAAGTTCTGAACATATTCCTGATGTTTGGTCACCGGTATTTGAGGAATGTCCCTTTATCCACACACAATGAACTATGAAGGTATTCATGACCACTTTCAGTAATAATCCATTGTTTACAAACCAAATTGTTCATTCATTGGCTGTTTCATATGTATTCTCTTGCCTTTTCTTGCTCCACCCAAATGTATTAACTCATTTCTGTGGAGTGATTTCCACTTGCCACTCTATCATGATTAATATAATTCTGTAACCTACAACTGTCTTTTTATTATTAATCAAACCACTATTTTTGGCATCAAATGCAAAAATTGAACCCATTGCCATCAGTGGCCTTAAATTTAAATTCAAGTTTGATTTAGTTTAGAGATACAGAATGAAAACAGGCCCTTTGGCCCACCAAGTCTGCACATTAACACTATCCGACACACACTAGGGGCAATTTTACATTTGTACCAAGCTAATTAACCTACAAACCTGTACGTCTTTGGAGTGTGGGAGGAAACCAAAGATCTCGGAGAAAACCCACACGGTCACGGGGAGAATGTACAAACTCCGTACAAACAGCACCCGTTGCCGGGATCGAACCCAGGTCTCTGGCGCTGTAAGCGTTGTAAGGCAGCAACTCTACTGCTATGTCACTGTGCTGCCTTATATATCAAATTGATATATAAAACACAAATAAATGGGCCTATCAGTGAACCTTGTGAAATACCAGTGCATAGGATTCTGTTTCTGTGTTGTATGATTCTACAATTCTCTAATCAGCAAAACTCAAATTGGCCATTATGCTTTGCCTCTACAACTCAGCTAATTTTTGACTTAACATCCCATTTGTGGTCTAAAGCTCACGCTGGGTTAAAACAAGATGCAAAGGTTGTCAACAATCAAGATGTTATCACTTTGTTTGTGGGGAAGAAGTAGTCGGAGAGAATCTAGAAGAGAAAAGGTAGCAGGGGAAGGGAGTACTACAGTGGAAATGTGGTGATTTAGGAATGAGGAGGCAATTGACATGAGAGTAGACAGAAAAACATAGAAACAAAGTGCAGGAGTAGGCCATTAAGCCCTTTGAGTCAGCACTGCCATTCAATATGATCATGGCTCAATCAGATTCAATCAGAATCAGTACCCTGTTCCTGATTTCTCCCCATATCCCTTGATTATGTTAGTCCTAAGAGCTATATCTAACACTCTCTTGAATACATTCAGTGAATTGGCCTCCACTGCCTTATGTGGCAGAGAATTCCACAGATTTTACAACTCTGGTTGAAAATGTTTTACCTCATCTCAGTCCTAAGAGTAAGATTTATATGTTGGGAAATCACAGAAGATAACTGTTGCCACTTTGCAGTTGTTTCCTGGGAACTAAAATCTGGAATTAGCATCTTGTTCATGGTCATCCCATTAGTGAAGGTGATGTTGGGCAGTGGATAGGGACTGTAGTGAACGTTTGTGTCCCCTGACAACTGCGTTAGAGCAGGACATCCCGTTTTTTCTGCTCGCCATCTAGATCAGAGCCCCTGGGTCCTGATGTACATGTTTTGTAGTCATATCAAAAACATTTCTTCCAGAAGGGCAATCTAAGTCTCTCTAACCTCCACCTGTATTTAATAACACCTAATCCAAGCATTGTTCTGGCAGTTGTATAGTAAGACTCCCCAGAAAAGTATTTTACTGCGACTAACATGGCATTTAGAGTCATAGAATCATACAGTGATACAGTGTGAAAACAGGCCCTTCGGCCTAACTTGTCCACACCGGCCAACATGTCCTGGCTACACTAGTCCCACCTGCCGGCGTTTGGTCCATATCCCTCCAAACCTATCCTATCCATGTACTGATCTAACTGTTTCTTAAACGTAGGGATAGTCCCAACCTCAACTACCTCCTCTGGCAGCTTGTTCCACATACCCACCACCCTTTGTGCGAAAAAGTTACCCATAAGATTCTTATTAAATCTTTTCCCCTTCACCTTGAACCTATATCCTCTGGTCCTCGATTCCCCTGCTCTGGGCAAAAGATTCTGTGCATCTACCCAATGTATTCCTCTCATGATTTTATACACCAGAATAATCTGCTGTAAAACCAATATCTGTACGGATCCCAAGCTCAATAAGAGTTGGAAGCAACTTTGAAAAATCTTCTATCGTTCACCAAAATGATCTATGTTTCACCGTAATTTATTCTTTTTGAAGTGCTGTCATTACATTTTGTTTAAGAAAGTGCATCATTCAAACTGCAAGTTCTGCAAATAGCAAATGACATATTACTTAATTTGATTTAACGGGCAATGGAAACTTGGCAAGACAAGTGCCTTTGAATAGTGGCATGTGAAGAATGCCTTTTCTGCTCAGTGGCATTCTCCTGATGCAAGTGTCAGCCTAGATCATACATTCCAGGAAGAATTGAACCATCTCCCTTTTCGTAAATTCAGAACTATCACCGGTCTGATGAAGGGTCCCGATCCAAAATGTCACCTATTCATTATCTCTGCAAGTGCTACCGAACCAACTGAATTACTCGAGCACTTTGTGTTTTGCTCAAGATTCCAAAATCTGCAGTTCATTGTGTCTCCAACATGCTTCTGTTGAAGACATGAACTTCAACATGAACATCCTGGAGTCTGGTGCGAGTGTGGACGGCTTTCTGGCTGTTCGGGTGGACAGGGACTGCAGAGAGAGTGAGAGCGGTCAGTACGACTCTGGTCACAGCATGGTGAAGAGTGTGTGTGGTCCGGACATTGAACTGATGGCTGTGGGTCTCCGCTTCTGCTGTGTGCCCTAGGGATTCTCAAACTTCGCTGTGGTGGCTGTTTATGTTTAATCTTTATGTAGTTTTGTATGTTGTTGCTTTTTTGTTTATGACTGTATGGTAAATCAAATGTCACTGTATCTCGGTACACATGACAATAAAGGACCATTGAACCATTGCCTAGATTTATATGGAAATTGATTTTCTTTTTTTTTTTTTTTTTTTTTTTTTAATTTATTTATTATAGAAACAAAATAAACAACCAGTTACATTATATTTCAGTAGTAAAAATTACATAGTCCCTAATAACTGATTCATACTAATAATATTATTTATACTGTATTATCCTTAGTTATAGATTTCAGAGTTATGTATTTTATATAATTAAAGATACATAATACTACTAATACATTCACAATATTAGCATTATACTCGTACTATTAGTAATTATCATTTTATTTCTAATTTTATTAAGTATAAGATCAAATTTTATGATATTATTGATACAAAAAGTTAGTAAAATCTTATATAATTCTTATTATTTCTTCCTAATGTTAACAATATTTATTTTATCGCTAAATTTAAAATTATTGTACCATTAAAAACATATAATTTTATATAATTATAAATATAAAATACTAGGAAATGCTAATAATACTAACAATGTTCTTATAAATCTAATGATATTTATATTCATTCTAATATTAAGCTAGTGTGTTTTCTATATTATTTTTTTATTTTTTTATTTAGATATAAGAAAATAGAAAAATTAGGAAATAGAATAAAGAATAAGAAGAGGTTTGATGGAGAATAAAATATTCGTCAATAATCCGTCCTTATAGATATATTCATGAATTATTATATCTATCTCTTCATCCACTCAAAATGTCCAGGCCTCAGTCAGGTTCCCGCGCCGAACCATTATGACCCTGTAAATATTTAATATATGAGACCAAATACATCTGAAGAGATCTAACCTATCCATAAGGACAAGCCTCAATCTCTCCAAATGAAGTGTCTCCGACATTTCTATATTCCACATTTTGATTGTTGGGAATGCAGGGCCTTTCCAAAATTTTAATATTAATTTTTTCCCAATTATTAAACCATAATCAATAAAAGTTCTTTGATTCGTTGTTATTAATTGGTCAGTTTCAATTATTCCAAGTATAATCAGCTTTGGGTCAGGGATTATATTTATATTAATAACAGTCGAGATTATTTTAAATATTTCCTTCCAGTATTCTACAATTTTTATGCAGTTAGTAAATGAATGTGTCAAATTTGCTTCCGAAATTTGACATTTGTCACATATTGGAGATATTTTTGGAAAAATATTATGTAATTTAGATTTAGAGTAATGTAATCTATGTAATATTTTAAACTGTATAAGAGAATGTTTAGCGTTTAATGAACAATAATGTATATGTTGTAAACTTTCATCCCATATTTCTGGTCTTATTATTTGGCCTAATTCCTTTTCCCAAGATTCTCTGTATATTTCTGTTGATGGGGTATCGTTTTCCAGTAAAATATTATATATATATGATATCATTTTTTCCATATTTGGATGTTTATTCAAACATTCATCTAAAATTTCTATTTTTCTATTTCTAAATTCATATATATTTACAGAGGCATAGTTTCTAATTTGTAAATATCTGAAATATTCTTTATTATGTAGCCCATAAATTTGTTGCAACTCTTGAAATGAAAGAAAAGTATTTTCCTTATAAAGATCACCCATCTTAGAAATTTCCTTTATTTTTCCATTGTAAAAAAGCCTTATCCAAAATTGAAGGTTTAAAACATAAAATTATTAAACAATCTTAAGACTTATTGGTATAGATTTTAGTTTTAATGCTTTCTTTATTTGTTTCCATATGCGGATTCCATTTTCTATTATCGGATTTTCACTATAAACTTTCTTAGCTACATTAATATTAGCAAATATTATAGAGCTAATTTCTAATGGAGAACAATCTTCTTCTTCCATACTTAACCAATTTGGTTTATTATCTATTTCTCCTAACCAAAAATTCATGTTTTTAATATTAACTGCCCAGTAATAAAACATCAAGTTTGGTAACGCTAATCCTCCATTTATTTTAGACTTACATAAATGTTTTTTATTTATTCTATGAATCTTATAATCCCAAATAAAATTCGTAATTAAAGAATCTACTTTTTTAAAAAAAATTTTTTGGAAGATATATCGGGATTAATTGAAATAAATATAATAATTGTGGAAGAAAAATCATTTTTATGCATTAATTTTCCCTATCATCGAAATAGGTAAACTTTTTCCAGTATGAAATATTCTTATTTAATTTATCTAGTAATGGGGGAAAATTAGATTTAAATAGAGAATTAAATCTTTTTGTAACAAAGATCCAAGATATTTAATATTTTCATTTGTTATCTTAAAAGGAAATTGTTGTAATATATGTAACTTATTCATTGTTATAGGCATAAGTTCACTTTTATTCCAATTAATACTGTATCCTGAAAGTGATCCGAATTCCGTTATTAGTTTTAAACAAATTTCGAATACTTATTTCTGGTTGAGTGATATAAAGTAATACATCATCTGCATATAAGGAAATTTTATTCTTAGTATTTGCGGTATCATATCCATAATATTTCCGGGTGTAGTCTTACCCTCTGAGCAAGTGGTTCTATTGCTAATGCAAACAATAAAGGTGATAAAGGGCAACCTTGCCTACAACCTCGTGATAAATTAAATTTTAATTGATAACATTTCGATTTGTTGTTATTCTAGCTATTGGATTTGCATATAATAATTTAATCCAAGTAATAAACTCCTCTCCTAGTTTAAAAGCTTCCATCACCGAAAATAAATAGGGCCATTCCACTTGGTCAAAAGCCTTTTCTGCATCAAGCGAAATAACTACTAAATCTTTTTTATCACTTCTTTTCGAATATATAATATTAAACAATCGTCTTAGATTATATGAAGAATATCGTTTTGGTATAAATCCAGTTTGATCCGGATGTATTAATTCATCAACAATTGAACTCAATCTTTTTGCTAATATTGTTTGTTAATATCGTTTGATCTGTATTTAATAGAGCTATTGCTCTATATGATCCTGGTTCGTCTAAGTCTTTATTTATTTTAGGTATGAGTGTTATAATCGATTCGTTCAATGTATCTGGAAGCTTCTGTTCTGTATATATCTGTTCATATAGTGAATTTTAAATATGGAACTATATATTCATGAAATGTTTTATAAAATTCCGAACCTATACCATCAGGTCCTGGTGTTTTACCGTTTTTTAATGATCTAATAGATTCTTTAATTTCATTTATTGAAATATCAGCATTTAATAATTTTCTATTTTGTAAATCCAGTCCTTTCAAGTTACATTTTTTTATAAATGCATCTATTTCTATTTTACTTACTGTTGTTTTAGCAGTGTATAAATTTTTATAATATTGCATAAATCTTTCATTAATATCTTTAGGTTGTATTAATAAATCACCATTTTGTGATTTAATCCTATGTATAATTTTTTTCCCGCTTCAATTTTCCTTAATTGTCGAGCCAAGCAGTTTTTGGGGCTTATCCCCAAATTCAAACTGTAATTGTTTAGTATGTTGGTAAAATTTTATCACTTGATCTGTATATATTTTATTTAATTTATATTTCAATATAACAATTTTATTATGTAATGTCGTATCTGGTTTTATTGCATTCTGTATATCTAATTCCTTAATCTCCTTTTCTAGATCTTGTTGTTCTTTCCGAATCTTTTTATTGTCAAATGCTTGTGAAGAAATCATTATTCCTCGAAGATATGCCTTAAATGTTTCCCACAATAAAGAACGCGATATCTCTGGTTGATCATTTATTTTCAAAAAAAGTTTTAATTTGAGTTATGATATATTCCTGAGTGGCTTTGTTTTTTAAAATTTGTGGGTTAAATTTCCACTGTCTTAAATTTTCTATTTTATTATTAATTTTAATTTTAAACGTTACTGGAGTGTGATCTGAGATTATTATATTATCATATTTAGCTTCATAAGTAAGTGAGATAAGTTTTGCATCCACCAAAAAATAATCTATTCTTGAGTAAGTTTTATGTACTGGGGAGTAAAAAGAATATTCTCGTCCTGTATGGATTTTCTGTTCTCCAAACATCTTTAATGTTGGTTGTTTGCATATATGCATTTAGCAAGTCACTAGAACGTGATTTGTTTTTTCTTTGTTTTTGTAGATCTGTCTAAGTAAGGGTCTAATGTACAGTTGAAATCTCCACCAATTAACAAATTATATTGTGTTAATTCCGGAATATTATTAAATACTTTTTTTAAAAAACAATGGACTATCAAAATTTGGTCCATATATATTAACAAGAATTACTTTTTCTGTATTTAATTCTCCTATCACAATAATATATCTACCATCTTTATCATCTATGGTTAATGTATGTTTAAATAAAGTACCTTTACGAAAATAATATTGCTACGCCTCTTGATTTATGTGTAAAAGAAGAGTGATATATTTTATCTATCCATTTAGCTTTCAACCTGTTTTTCCGCCTCTTTTTTTAGATGGGTCTCTTGAATGTAAATTACATCAGCTTTACTTGCCTTTTAAGTATGTCAATACTTTTCCTCTCTTTATCGGTTCATTAATACCTTTAACATTCCAACTGCAGAATGTTAATCCCTCATTCCCCGTATTTCTTTTTAAGTCTTGCATTTTAGATTTATGGGGATCTGCAGGATCTAAGGATCAGCGCGATAAACCCAACCTTACACCCGAACCCCGAGTGGATGTAGTTTAAATCTCTTTTTTGCCCCTCATGAATATATCTCCCTTGGTACATTATATTACTCCAATCAAACCAAAAATTACTATAGATATAAAAGATAGAAAGAAAATAAATAGAAGTACTGTGTGTAAAAGAAAAAAAAAGAACTACATCTAGAATCGATGTAGTTTGTGCCAGCCATATTAAATGACTATATATCTAACGACTTCCGTCATCGATGTTATTAACACGACCAGCTCCTGGAATTAGGGAATTACTATTCCTTAACAATATTTTAACGGGGGTATAATATATATAATGTAAAAAAGGGGAGGGGAGGGGGAATAATAATAAAAAAAACCCAAAAAACCAGGAAATTGATTTTCTGAGCATATTGCATAGTACTTACAAAACGGAAACACAACATTCAGTCTGGTAGACTATGACCTTTTTTATTCACTTTGCTGCCATCTTCCTTCTTTTCCCTTTCAGTCATCCAAAGATGTTTTTCTCCTCATGATGAGTTCATCCCCATCCACAGTTTTTCTGCTGTCTTTATATCCCGCTCCACAAAAGAGTGAACTGTCTAGAATTGGCACGTCTTGCATGTGATCTTTATTGCAGATCCAGAGAATGAGCATCTGGGAGAAGAGATCGAGGAGTACAAGTGTGTGCTTCCTTGAATGTAGCAGTTCAAGTGGATAAGATGGCAAAGAAGGTGTTTGGCACGTTTGCCTTCACTGAGAATGGTGTTGAGTATAAATCTTGGGATATCATGATGCAGCTGTAGAAGTCGTTCGTGAGACCACGTGGAATATTGTGTGCTGTTCTGGTTGCCCATCTATAGGAAGAATGTCATTAAGTTGGAAGGAATGCAAGAAGAATTCACTGGGGTTTTACCTGAACTTGAGGTCTTGAGTTATAGGGTACGGCTAGGTTGGCTGAGATTTTTTTTTCATTGGTGCACAGGAGGTTGAGGGGTGATCTTATTGAGGATTACAGAATGATAAGGGACTCATAGAGTTTTTCCTTGTGTAGGTGATTGTAAAACTAGAGGGCATAGTCTGAAAATGAGACTGAGGGGAGCAAATTCAGCAGGATCTCAGAGCCAATTATTTCACTCAGAGGTTAGTTGCCTGGAATGAGCTGTCAGAGGAAGTTATTGGAGGAGATACACATACAACTTTCAAAAGAAAATTTAGACAGACCTATGAATCAGAAAGGTTTAGGGGATATGTGCCAAAAGCAAATATATGGGACTAGCTCAACACTTGGTCAGCATGGACAAGTTGGGCCAATGCACCTGTTTCCATGATCTATAGCTCTATGACTATGACTATCAATTAATAAAAGTGGAATTTGATCTCCAGAGTGAATCAGTGGCCATGATGTCATAAGGCGCATGATATAAATTCCACTTGTAATAATAAAGCATATCCTTCATCTTCCTAAGCAACACGGCAGGGATTTATTAGTACCAGTAAAGGTTCCAATTACCCACAAAAATCCACCGGCAGATACATATCTTTGCAAAACACATGTTTTGAATGGACAAGCTCCCATAACATAATAACATTGAATCAATTACAGCACGGAGACAAGCCCTCTCGGCCCTTCCAGTCCGTGCCGACCATTTGTTTTCCCCTAGTCCCATCTACCTGCACTCAGACCATACCCCTCCATTCCCTTCACGTCCATATACCTATCCACTTTACTTTTAAATGTTAAAATCGATCTTGCCTCCACCACCTCTGCTGGAAGCTCATTCCACACAGCCACCACCCTCTGAGTAAAGAAGTTCCCCCTCATGTTACCCCTAAACTTCTGTCCCTTAATTCTCATGTCATGCCCTCTTGTTTGAATCTTCCCTACCCTCAATGGGAAAAGCTTATCCACGTCAACTCTGTCTATCCCTTTCATCATTTTAAAGACCTCAATCAAGTCCCCCCTTAACCTTCTGTGCTCCAAAGAATAAAGACCTAACTTGTTCAACCTTTCTCTGTAACATAGTTGCTGGAACCCTGGCAACATTCTAGTAACTCTCCTCTGTACTCTCTCTATTTTGTTGACATCCTTCCTATAACTAGGCGACCAAAATTGGTACACCATACTCCAGAATTGGTCTTACCAATTGCCTTGTACAATTTTTAAACATTACTTCCCTACTCCTATATTCAATGCTCTGATTTATAAAGGCCAGCACACCAAAGGCTTTCTTTACCACCCTATCTACATGCGATTCCACCTTCAGGGAACTATGCACAGTTATTCCTAGATCCCTCTGTTCCACAGCATTCCTCAATTCCCTACCATTTACCATGTACGTCCTATTTTGATTTGTCCTGCCAAGATGTAGCACTTCACACTTATCAGCATTAAACTCCATCTGCCATCTTTCAGCCCACTTTTCCAAATGGCCCAAATCTCTCTGTAGACTTTGAGAATCTACTTAATTATCCACAATACCACCTATCTAGTATCATCTGCATACTTACTTATCCAATTTTCCACCCCATCATCCAGATCATTGATGTACATGACAAACAACAGTGGACCCCACACAGATCCCTGAGGCACCCCACTGGTCACACGGCTTCCAACCTGACAAACAGCCATCCACCATTACTCTCTGACATCTCCCATTCAGCCACTGTTGAATCCATCTTGCTACTCCGCCATTAACACCCAAAGATTGAACCTTCTGAACCAACCTTCCATGGGGAACCTTGTCAAAGGCCTTATTGAATCAATCTCTCTCTCTTTCCTCATCTCCCCCCTCCCCTACCCCAACCCCCTCCCTCACCTCTCTCTCTCTCTCTCTCTCTCTCTCTCTCTCTCTCTCTCTCTCTCTCTCTCTCTCTCTCTCTCTCTCTCTCTCTCTCTCCTTTTCTCCCCCTCTCCCCCTCTCCTACTCCCTCCCTTTGATGTAATTAATTACAATACTGTGGAGAAATCTTTACCACATCAAGTGATCTTTGTATATTTTCCAATTTATAGACAGAATTGTCTGCAAAAACAGAGCCCGCCTGTTACCGGGGAAGGCCTTTACATGTACCACGGTAATGTTTTCACAGGTGGTGGTAAAGGTGGGGGAAAGGGTGTGGTTGTGACAAGTGCGGCAGAGATTTACAGCAAGAAACTAAAATGGGATTTAGATCCAATCGAGGGAGAGTCACATCAGAGGATTGAAGTAGAATGAGAAGAGAGAAATTCTGAAATCGATCTGGAAAAAATCCAGAAGGGGGAGAAGATCATGTAGTAATCGTACTCCAGGACAACAATGATCTCAATCATTCCAAATGGGCAGAATAGGGAGAAAGTACAGAAGCACCAAGATGCTTAAAAAAATAAATAAACAAACAGGGCATATTGAGATATAGAATTAATGCAGACAAGTGGGATTAGTACAGATTGTCATGATGGTCAAAACAGCTGGGCCTTAGGGCCTAAGGGCCTGTTTCAATGCTACACAAAGCTATGACACTATCTATAACTATGGTAGATTAAACATAAAAAACCAAGCCATGTGGATGGAGCCAGCCCTTAAAGCAGCAAATTCTTAACAAGGCTAAGAACAGCAGGTGCAGAAATATTCAGAGGAAAACATTAGGCTACTGCCTGGGCTTTGGTGGCAGTGGGAGTTATATCATGCCTGAAGCCAATAGGAAAGTAAAGGTAACAACAAACTGCAGCCAGGCAATATTAATAGTGGCTGCTATCATGGTAGATTATCTCAAAGTGATCCACTAAATATTAGCCTTGGAAAATTTTACAATGTGGTATATAAATGCAAGATTTAGTTTTGAAATTTTCCCTTATTATGCAGAGGGAATTTATCTGATATCATTCAAAAGTACGGCTCAAAATTATTAATAGAAGGCTGGGGATTATATTGTATAAAATATAGATTATTTATTGTACTTTACTGGATTATTGGCATTCAGATGGTCCAAATATGAAAACAGAATAAATGTTATCAATATGGACCAATAGTTTTGCGATGGCATGCACATCTTAGTGCATGAATGTAGTGCAGTAAAGAACATTCACTAAGTAATCCTGTTCTATTAAGGGACACAGTTCAATGGAAGTTATTTTTTGACATCAATATCTTGCTTTTCCTTTAGAGGACCTGCACCGACCTTATCTTATCAGTTGCTGTCAAAACCTCTGCACATTCCAGCAAAAACAGCTGAGCCATTTTCTTCGCAGTACTGGCAAATTGCTTCATTTACTTTAGTTCTCCTCCAGTTGTTTTTCTGATCTAAGAGTTGCATGTTATTTCATCTACTTTACATCTACATTTTTCTACATCTGTCCAGTTCCATTTCTTGTACAAAAGGCATTTAGTAATTGGGAAAGCTATTCCCAGGATTCCATTCAGTTGTATTTTTTCAAGAAACATGATCCTGTTCTGAATACTATGAATGCACAATCCATTAAAAACACACATGAGTAAAGAAGGCTTTTCTCATTTTCTGTCCCATTGTTTGGTTATTTGGAGGGTGTTGGTATATTTGGTAACAAGTAAATTTGAGTCCCAAGTACTGCATAGCTTTCCTGATGCAGTACTAAATTGGAAATTGCAGCTGTATATAGAGATTGTTTTTTAATCAACAGTTGCAGATAATTTAGGATATTGAATATTAAAATTTAGAACATCACCATTACATCTGGTTCACCCGACATACCATTTAAGAATTTAGTTCTTAAATAGCTTCTGTCCTCTTTTGTTGCTATTGGTCTCTCCCCATTCCCCTCTAAACTCTGAATCTCTCTTATACACAAAGTGCTGGAGTAACTTAGCAGGTCAGGCAGCATCTCTGGAGAACATGGATAAGTGACATTTCAGGTCAAGACACTTCTTGAGACTGAAGACCCTATTGTCCCGAAAGGTGTCCACCCAAAAGATATTCCAATACTTTGTGTCCTTTTGTGTATTAACTGGCGTCTGCAGTTCCTTGTTTCATCAGATGTCTCTTATTTTATTACAACATTAGTTTTGACTATTATTACTGAAAATTACGGAAAGTTAAAAGATCGAACTTCACTCATGCAAAAGGCTTTTCCAAAATTAACAAATTGTTAATGAGTAAAATGAGCAGTTTGTCTTTCATGTTAAGAAATACATGCCAGAAAAGAATGCCTGAAAAGTAACATTATGAGCTAGGAAAGATAAGATTGATAAAACCTTGAAACTGGTTAGGAATTCTTGTGTCAGGAAATAGCTTAGAAATAAACAAATGCAGCTGTTTACATGAATGGCCTGTCTTCAAAGAATCTTCAAATAAATACAACATGATGTCTTATTTAAGATGTAATTTTATGTAGAAAAATATAATGCATGATGAAGCTTCAGAATGCTCAATACATATGGAAAATGAAAAACAATCATCTCTCATAAGAACATAAAAAATAGAAAGAGGAGTAAGCCATTTAGCCCTTTGAGGCTGATATTATTGTCACCTTCCTGTAATATCTCAATTTTCATAATATCCAAAAGTCAATCATTGCTTGTCATGAATATACTTAGTGACTGAACCTTCGCATCTCTTGTACATAATGAATTCTAAAGATTCACCACCATCCAGGTGAAGAAGTCCCTCTTTGTCCTGGTCCTGAGTAGTGGGAGATCCAGGAGGCCTCAGTGGAACAAGTGCGCTTGGTCTCGCCGATGTAAAGGAGATCAAATTTTGGGACACTGGGTGCAATAGATGAGGTTAGAGGAGGTGCATGTGCACCTCTGTCTCACCTGAAATGAGTGCTGGGATCCCCGGATGAAGTTGAGGGAGGAGGTATAGGGACATCTCCTGCAGTTGCAGTTATGTGCCTGGGGAAGGGGTGGTTTGTGTGGTATGAGTGAACCAAGTAGTTGCAGAGGGAACGGTCTCCGCGGAAGGCAGAAAGGTGGAGATGGGAAGATGTAACTGGTGGTGGGATCAATTTGAAGGTGATGGAAATGTCAAAGAATGACTCGTTGGGATCTGAGGCTGGTAGGATGAAAGATGAGGACCAGTGGACATTGCACCAATTCTACAATATTCCAGATGTGGTCTCATCTTAAATAATTGGAACTAGAAATATTTACTTTTGTATTCAAATCCTCTTACAAGAAAAACATTCCGTGGTCTAATTGAATGATGAACTTTCATATTAACTTTCAGAGATTCTTGCACAAAAGAATTATATTGTTCTGGACAGATGAGTGCACATATACAAGAATTGTAGGCTGTCCCATGGTTCATGGCAAAGTTGATCACTTGGTGACATTGTGCGTTATATTGCCCTGGCAATATCACATAAAGATATCCCTAAGCCTTGAAATGCAGCTAGTTTGTAATCAGAGATAGAGAATTTTGCAGGTTAATCCAGGGATCAGTCATATGTCTTCATCTAACGGCCCAGTTGTGTTCAAATGGTTACCAAAGGGTGATGACAAGGCAGCAATGAACGTCCACTAATAATATAACAAATGATGTATACAGTAAGCATGCAATGACATCAATGTTGATACACTGAAATAATAGTAGACCACTGGAATATTTGGACTGTTCTGACAGTGCCATGAAGTGAATCAAGACCCCATGATAAACTATAGTAGCTGCACCAAAGATTCTGAGACGGAGGTCCTCGACATCAGCTCAAGGGTGGTAGGTGCATATGAAAGAAGACAAGCAGCAAAATAGTTAGGTTGACCATAATGGGCCTGTCCCACTTAGGCGACTTTTTAGGTGACTGCAGGAGACTCTGCAGTCACCACATGGTCACCACATGTTGAAAAATTAGCGGTGACTAGAATGAAGCCGCCATGAACAGTAACTAAAATTCTCGTGCTGTAGGTGGGTCGCCAGGAGGTACTAGTGGGTTGCCAGGATGTCAAACATTCTCTTAGGTTCTGGTAGGTTGTAGCCGGTGCTGACCGGTGAATTTCATTGGCTCATTGGGAAAAAAAACATAAGCAGTAGTTTTTGGAACCAAGGATAACCAACCGAATAATGTTAATGTCCGCCAAGCTTCACAGCCGTGTATCTCTGGCTTCTTAAAAGTTGTCTCAACTCCTTCTTCCCCCTTCTCCCCCTCTCTCCCCTCATTTAATGGACTTACCGTACACTGTGCTTTTTAGCTTCTAATTTACAGTGCCAACCTTTGTTCATCGCGGTGTGTGTCTGTATCACATTGGCTTTGCACCGTGTGAATTTCACTCAGACAGTGCTCCCCCCGCTAGCCCTGTCCCCTGCCTGCATAATGGGCTGGTGAAGGAAGCGACGTGTGTGTGTGGTCCACTCTGACAGTGGCCGTTCCAGTTGCCGGTTTATCAGGCGACTGCCGGCAATTTGACAGTCACTGGCAGTCGCCTGAAAAATCGCCTAAGTGGGACAGGCGATTTCCCCTTGATTCGAACTCGGGGAATGTCGGTAGCGAGTCCGGTAGCGAGTCCGTAGATGTTTCATAGTGGCTCACAATGCCAGCCGTAGGAACTCTGGGTATCAGGTAAGTCGGGACGTTTTTTCAACATGTTGTAAAATGTCCACGAGTTAAAAAAATAGCCCCGAGTACCTACGATCGGCTATTACTGTAATTCTCCGAGTTCGAATCAAGGGGAAAACTCGGGAGAGTTCGTGAGTAACTCGGGAAAGTGGGACAGGGCCTTTTACATTGTTTCTTTTCAAGCCTTCTTAATCTAAAGAAAACACAAGGGACGTAGTGGAGTAGCAGTAGAACTGCTGCCTCACAGCGCTAGATTCAATCCTGATTATATGTGCTGACTGTGCTGAGTTTGTACGTTCGTCCTGTGACCACATGTTTTTCTTCAGGTGCTCCTGTTTCCTCCCACAGCCCAAATATGTGCAGATTTGTAGGTTAAATAGCTTCTGTAAATGGCCCTTAGTGTGTGGGATGCGAAGGTGGGTTAACATAGAACCTCATCAATAAATGCAGACGAGGTGTTCTGACTTCATCTTGAGTAATTATGAGCTACAGATTTCTACAAATCATCCTGGATGTTCAATTTTTTAAGAAAAAGCTTTGATAACGTCTCTGAAGCATTTCCTCTGTCCTCATGCGATGATACAAATATGCAAGGGCAATTTGAGACTGAGAAGGAGCCTCTTGAAGAACATTATGGTGGATAAGACCTCAGGGGCTGATGGGATCTATTCCAGGTTATTGAGGGAGGCAAGAGAGAAGATTGCAGGGGTCATGACGAGGTTTTTAGTTTCTTCTCTAGCCACAAACAATGACCCGGAAGACTGCTTAGTGACCAATGTTGTTCCTTGGTTTAAGAAAGGAAGTAGAGAATCCATGGAACTATAGGCCAGTGAGCATCATGTCAGTGCTAGGGAAATTATTGGATAAAATTCTTCAAGATAGGATTTACTCCCATTTGGAAGTGAATGGGCTTATTAGGGATAGCCAACAAAGCTTTATATGCAGCAGGTCATACTTCACCAACTTGATTGAGTTCTTTGAAGAGGTTAAGATGATTGATGAAGATAGGGTGGTGAATGTTGTACACATGGATTTTAGTAAGGCTTTTGATAAGGTCCCTCCTGATAGGCAGATCCAGAAAATTAAAATGCACAGGATTCACAATGACTTGGTCGTGTGAATTCGGAACTGGCTTATTCATAGAAGAAAGAGTGTTGTGGTGGAAGCTAGATCTTCTAGCAAGAGATCTGTGACCAGTGGAGTTCCGCAGTGATCTGTGCTGGGACCTCTGCTGTTTGTGATATATATATATATATAAATGATATAGAAGTACATGTAGATGGGCTAGTGAGTACGTTTGGTGATGACAGCAAAATGGGAGGAGTTGTAGACAGTGAGGAATGATCACATGACAGATCACATGGCAGACCAATTGAATAACTACTTTGGGACAGAAGTTTCTTCTTTACTCAGAGGGTGGTGGCTGTGTGGAATGACTCCAGCAAGGCAGGATCGATTTTAACATTTAAAAGTAAAGTGGATAGGTATATGGACGTGAAGGGAATGGAGGGGTATGGTCTGAGTGCACGTAGATGGGACTAGGGGAAAACAAATGGTCGGCACGGACTGGAAGGGCCGAGAGGGGGCCTGTCTCCGTGCTGTACTACTTTGGTTCTGCCTTCACTAAAGAAGACAAATAATCTGCCGGAAATAACAGGGGATCGCGGGTCAAATGAGATGGAGAAACTGAGTGAAATCCAGGTTAGTCGGGAAGTGGTGTTAGGTAAATTGAATGGATTAAAGGCCGATAAATCCCCAGGGCCAGATAGGCTGCATCCCAGAGTACTTAAGGAAGTAGCCCCAGAAATAGTGGATGCCTTAGTGATAATTTTTTCAAAACTCTTTATATTGCTGGAGTAGTTCCTGAGGATTGGAGGGTAGCTAATGTAACCCCACTTTTTAAAAAGGGAGGGAGAGAGAAAACGGGGAATTACAGACCAGTTAGCCTAACATCGGTAGTGGGGAAACTGCTAGAGTCAGTTATTAAAGATGGGATAGCAGCACATTTGGAAAGTGGTGAAATAATTGGACAAAGTCAGCATGCGTTTACGAAAGGTAAATCATGTCTGACGAATCTTATTGAATTTTTTAAGGATGTAACTAGTAGAGTGGATAAGGGAGAACCAGTGGATGTGTTATATCTGGACTTTCAGAAGGCTTTCGACAAGGTCCCACACAAGAGATTAGTATACAAACTTGAAGCACATGGTATTGGCGGTTCAGTATTGATGTGGATAGAGAACTGGCTGGCAGACGGGAAGCAAAGACTAGGAGTGAACGGGTCCTTTTCAGGGTGGCAGGCAGTGACTAGTGGGGTGCCGCAAGGCTCAGTGCAGGGACCCCAGCTATTTACAATATATATTAATGATTTGGACGAGGGAATTGAATGCAACATCTCCATGTTTGCGAGTGACACGAAGCTGGGGGGCAGTGTTAGCTGTGAGGAGGATGCTAGGAGGCTGCAAGGTGACTTGGATAGGCTGGGTGAGTGGGCAAATGCATGGCAGATGCAGTATAATGTGGATAAATGTGAGGTTATCCACTTTGGTGGCAAAAACAGGAAAGTAGACTATTATTTGAATGTGGCCGATTAGGAAAAGGGGAGATGCAACGAGACCTGGGTGTCATGGTACACTAGTCATTGAAAGTAGGCATGCAGATGCAGCAGGCGAATGGTATGTTGGCATTCATAGCAAAAGGATTTAAGTATAGGAGCAGGGAGGTTCTACTACAGTTGTACAGGGTCTTTGGTGAGACCACACCTGGAGTATTGCATACAGTTTTGGTCTCCAAATCTGAGGAAAGACATTCTTGCCATAGAGGGAGTACAGAGAAGGTTCACCAGACTGATTCCTGGGATGTCAGGACTTCCATATGAAGAAAGACTGGATAGTCTCGGCTTCTACTCGCTAGAATTTAGAAGATTGAGGGGGGATCTATAGAAACTTATAAAATTCTTAAGGGGTTGGACAGGCTAGATGCAGGAAAGTTGTTCCCGATGTTGGGGAAGTCCAGGACAAGGGATCACAGTTTAAGGATAAGGGGGGAATCTTTTAGGACCGAGATGAGAAACACATTTTTCACACAGAGAGTGGTGAATCTCTGGAATTCTCTGCCACAGAAGGTAGTTGAGGCTAGTTCATTGCCTATATTTAAGAGGGAGTTAGATGTGGCCCTTGTGGCTAAAGGGATCAGAAGGTATGGAGAGAAGGCAGGTAAGGGATACTGAGTTGGATGATCAACCATGATCATATTGAATGGCGGTGCAGGCTCGAAGGGCCGTATGGCCCACTCCTGCACCTATTTTCTATTTTTCTAGGAATACTATCGGAAGATAAAGTGGAATATATATCAGCTGCAGAAATAGGTGGAGAATGCAGATTGGTGGTCGGGACTACTCTCCCATTGGTGAGAGGCCGAGTCAGTTGCCTGATAACAGCTAGCAAGTAACCATCCCTGAATCTAGAGGTATGCGTTTTCAAACTGCTGTACCTCATGCTTGATGAGTGAGGGGACAAGAGGGTGTGACTGAGGGGAGACTTATCCTTGATTATGCTAGTGGCCTTGCCGAGACTGCATTAAGTGTAGATGGAGTGAATAGAAGGGAGATTGGTTTTGTATGATGGCCTGGGCTAGGTCCACAACCCTCTGCAATTTCTTGCAGTCTTGGATGGAGCTGTTCCCAAACCATGCCATGATGCATCCCGCTAAAATGCTTTGATAGATGGCAAGGCCACTGGATGGTCGTCATTAAGGCATGAGATCTTGTTTTTCCTCAGCATCAGGATGATAGTGGTCTTCTTGAACCAGGTGGGTACCTCAGAACAGAGTAGGAGAGATTAAAGTTATCCGTGAACACTCCCACTAGTTGGTCTGTAGTTCCTAATGTCCCTGTCCCACTTAGGAAATCTGAACGGAAATCTCTGGAGACTTTACGCCCCACCCAAGGTTTCCGTGCGGTTCCCGGAGGTTTTTGTCAGTCTCCCTAATGGTCGAAAGTGGTTCCGTTTTAAAAATCGGTAATTTTTTAGTCGAAGCAGGTTGCAATGTTAGTTGAAGGTGGTTGCCGGAGGACAAAAACCTCCAGGAACCGCTCAGAAACCTTGGGTGGGGCGCAAAGTCTCAACAGGTTTCCGTTCAGGTTTCCTAAGTGGGACAGGGGCATAAGGGTGTGACCAGGTTCTCTGTCCAGGCCAGTTACATAGAAACATAGAAAATAGGTGCAGGAGTAGGCCATTCGGCCCTTCAAGCCTGCACCGCCATTCAATATGATCATGGCTGATCATCTAACTCAGTATCCTGTACCTGCCTTCTCTCCATACCCCCTAATCATTTTAGCCACAAGGGCCACATCTAACTCCCTCTTAAATATAGCCAATAAACTGGCCTCAACTACATTCTGTGGCAGAGAATTCCACAGATTCACCACTCTCTGTGTGAAAAATGATTTCCTCATCTTGGTCCTAAAAGACTTCCCTCTTATCCTTAAACTGTGACCCCTTGTTCTGGACGTCCCCAACATCGGGAACAGTTGCTGTATGTGGGTTCACCCTCAGGAAGGCCGATGTGACGTACAAAAGTGACCCTGGGAAAAGACACACTCCAGTCTGATGGGACAAATGTCATCACCCTAATGTCATCACCAGATATGCTGCCTAGCTTCGCTTTGCAGCCAGTTATAGTATTCAGGCTTTGACACAGTCTGAGGGTGTCCAAATGATACTGGGACTCAAGTGTGTCCCATTATTGTCACTTTGCATTCCTGATTGGTTTGTGACGATTATAACAAGTTATTTTTGTATCGCTCGGGATTGTTTAATTTGTATGCAGCAGTATTGGCCTTCATGAGAGAATGCATCTCACGGTTAATCCATAGTTTCCGGTTGGGAAACACTCAAATTGTCTTCTTCAGCATGTGTGAAGAATGGAAATTAGTAAAGTTCAGAGCGATCTAGGTGTTCTCATGCATGAAGTTAGCAGGCAACATGTAGTTTGCAAACAGCGAAGCGGTTGGAGTTTTGGAATAGTGTTTGTTTGTTACAGTTGTACAACGTGTTGCTGAGGCCACACCTGAAATACTGTGTGTTGTTTTGATCCCCTTACCTAAAAGGAGAAGCTGACCAAAGGTGATTCATCAGGCTACTTACCTAGATGAGAAGTTTTGTTTTAACAACAGAGGCTCGACAATTTGGGTATATACTCCACATCTCTATTTGTATAGACCAGGATTTGTTGTCCTTTTTATCATATTTTCAACCTATTCTGCCACTTTTAGTGAACTATGCATGTTTGATATCAAATCTCACTGTTCCTTACTCATTTCAAAATTGTGCACTCCAATTTATTATTACGTCTTCATTCTTTTTACTAAAGCACTGAATTTCTCAGAATTAGTTTCCATCTTCCACCTATCTACCTATTCCACAAGATTGTCCATATTGCCTTTATTACTATATTCCTGAGAATTCATAATACCTCCATGTTTTGTACACACTGCAAATTTGTAAATTGTGGCTTCTACAACCTGTCCAAGTCAATAATATACATTCAGAAAAGAAGTGTTCTAATACGTGGGGAACACCCCTGTATACTTTCCTCGAGTGTTAAAAAAAGAAAACTTTCATAACTTTTTATTTTCCCTTGCTACTTAGTTAATGTGATATCTATGCTAATAAATTCCATTTTATTCAATGGCCTTCACTTCTTTTGCAACATGTTGATCATGAAACTTCTTCAAAAGCCTCTTGGAAGTCCTGCTATGCTATATCAACTGCATTTTTCTCGCCTGACCATCAAAATATTCAAATAGATTCAAGACGATTTGCATTGATTTAAAAATGTTTTTCTAGTTATGCATGTTTCAATTAGAACATATTTCACTTGCATCGTTTTCAGAATGCATTAGGATTTGTCAATATGGCTCTGCCTGCACCATTATTCTTTCATCTGTAATAGGTTGACAGATAAATGTTACCCGAACATGAAGACATTCCAAATTTTCACCTGAACAGATTGATAAAAGGAGAATCGTGGAAGGAAAGTCATTGAACTGAAGCATTTATTTTTTCCAATTCTACAGAGGCCATGATCTGGTGAGCATTTTCAGCAAATTTCTATTTTATTTCATGCTGGTAGATGACCTAATTTTAGTGGTTTTGAACAACTGTATGACATTTTAGCAAAGTGGTATGATGATGACTCATTTAAGATCAGAATTACAGTGTATCAAGCTGGATCTACTGGAGTGAACAAGTATAGCAGGCAGTTAAAAACTACATAATAAATTGCAGAGGGAATAAGAGATTAAAATTAATTGCTCATTGTATATGTGAAAAACGTGTTTTTATGCACATAGACTGTTATTAGGAAGCAATACCTGGCATTGAAGTTATGTGATCAACATAAATTGATCAAGATATAATTCTCACACTTTGCAAATGCTGAACATCACCATAGTGGGGCAGATCTCGAACAACGATAAGACGGAGCACAGGAAAATGATAGAGAGCATGAAGGCAACAACTCTTCCTCGGTGACAGCAAGACATAGGAGCTAGTTATTGAGATAAGGAAATGAAGTGTTGAATTACCAAGCTGTCAGCATTAACGTCGCCAAAATGCTGATGGTTGAGAACTTCAAGTTCCTCAGCATAAATATCACCAACAAATTGTCCTGAACCAACTATATTGAAGCAATGGCCAAGAAAGCTCACCAGCATCTCTATTTCCTCAGAGGACTTACGAAATTCGGCATGTCACTGATGACACTTCCCAACTTCAACAGATGCACTATAGAAAGCATCCCCTTAGGGTACATCACAGTGAAATTCAGGGCCCTGGGGAATGTTGTAAAGCAGAGGGATCTAGGAGTGCAGGTACATAGTTCCCTGAAAGTGACATCTTGGATAAATAGGGTAGTGAAGAAGGCTTTCAGCACATTGGCCTACATCAGTCAGAGCATTGAGTATATAAGTTGGAATGTTATGTTACCGTTGTACAATACATTGGTGAGGCTGCATTTGCAGTATTGTGTTCAGTTTTGGTCACCCTGCTATAAGCAAGATGCCTTTAAACTGGAAACAGTGCAGAGAAAATTTATGAGGATGTGCCCAGGACGAGAGGCTGAGCTACAGGGAGAGTTTGGACAGGCTAGGACTTCATTCCTTTAGTGTGCAGGAGGCTGAGGGGTGATCTTATAAAATCATGAGGGAGATAGATAAGGTGAAAGCACAGTTGGGGAATCAAAAATCCAAGGGCTTAGTTTTAAGGTGAGAGGGGAAAGATTTAATAGGAACCTGAGGGGGACCTTTACACGTGGTGGTGGTGGATATATGGAACAAGCCACCAGATGAGGTAATGAGGGAGGTACTTTGACAACATTTAAAATACATTTGGGCAGGTACATGGATAGAATAGGTTTAGAGAGATATGGGCTATACATGGGCAGCTGGACTAGCATAGATGTGGCATCTTGGTCAGCATGGGTAGGTTGGGCTAAAGCGCCTGTTTCCATGCTATATGACTAGGCCATGACTCTATGACATGACTGTTCTCTTTTCTCTTCGCCTCCCTCCTCCATTATTAACCCACATTTTTACATTAGTCACCCTTCTTTTCAGTTCCCTCAGCTGCATCTAATTATACTCCTTGCAGTTTACTCATCTTGATCTACAATTACTCTTCATTGCTCACATGCTGTAAAGTAGATCAGTTTACAATTGAATAATTATTCAATATAAATATGACAGTTGCAAAATGCCAACATAAAAACTAGAAGGAAAGAGAATAAGCTAAGCCCCTACCATATAAACGGACATTATTTAGTATTTTGGTGTTTGGCAACCAAACTTTTGATTGAGCAGTAGTGAAGAAAATAAAATGTAGATTAAAACCTCATCCACAGAAAGCACCAGTGCCTGCAAAACAAATCAATTCACATCTATGCTAAACTACCCAGACATTTGTCATGTCCTGTAGATATATCCTATCTGAATATGTGTTTTCTGCCTCCAATCTAATATTAATGCCCCAAGAATCCAATGACTTCCCCACCTCAAGGTGCCCGCTGATTGTCCTTATCTTACAATTTCTGCACTGACTGCCACATGGGTCTGCGAGTAATTTAAATACGACTACCTTTGACATGCTACTTTTTATCGCTTCCTCTCCTTCCTGAAAGTCTGTCCAAAGGACCACATCTCCCCTCCCTTTATTGTTGGTGCCGATATAAACCACAATTTCCACCTTCCCCTAGAATATTCTACATCCTCTCTGTGATGTCTTTTACACTGGCACAAGGGGAACAACACATGTGAGACATGGTGGGAAGTTATACAACTTCAAAAATGCTTTGCGAGATTCCATGAATTTCTTATTCTGTCCACTTAATAATCTCATGAATATGGTTGCCCTGTAAAAATAATTGGCCTTTTTTATTCTAAATTTCTTAGGTAGATTGCCCCAGCTGGACTAAATTAGGGATAGACTCAAAAAGCTTGAGTAACTCAGTGGGACAGGCAGCATCTCTGGAGTGAAGAAATGGGTGACGTTTCGGGGTCAAGACCCTTTTCAGACCACTGAAACATCACCCATTCCTTCTCTCCAGAGATGCAACATGTCCCGCTGTGTTACTCCAGCTTTTTTGTTTATCTTCGGTTTAAACCAGTATCTGCAGTTCCTTCTTACATATACTAAATTAAGGATACTCATTTATGCAAAATTCCTCTTCTATTCTATTACATCTAAGCTTATCTACATAATATTTTGTTCCTTTTGCCTAACATATGCTTGTCTAGTTTCCCCTTAAATGCATCTATCTTCTTGGATAATTCCACGTGATTAAAAGTGATTTCTTCAACTGCCATCTCCTTGGGTTCAAAAAGCTGGAGTAACCTGGCATGACATTTGACTCAGCATTAAAATTTGACAAACAAGTCAATGCCGCGGTGAAAGCTAGCTTCTTCCAGCTTCGGACGATAGCTAAAATAAAACAATTCCTCCAGTTTGATGACCTCGAAAAGACATCCACACATTTATCTCTTCCTGCTTCGATTACTGCAACTCCCTTTACACTGGCATCAGCCAATCATCCCTGTCCCGCCTGCAACTGGTCCAAAACACCACAGCGAGACTCCTGACAGGCACCCGAAAAAGGGACCACATCACCCCGATCCTGGCCTCTCTCCACTGGCTCCCTGTGCGGTTCCGAATAAATTTCAAAATCCTTCTTTATGTTTACAAAGCCCTTAATGGGTTTTCCCCCACCTACATCAAAAGTCTGCTTACCCACCACTCCACCTCCAGATCCCTCAGATCGGCCGACTTGGGGTTACTGAACATCCCGCTGTCTAGGCATAAGCTCAGGGGCGACCGTGCCTTTGCGGTTGCAGCTCCTAGACTGTGGAGCAGCATCCCTCTTCCCATCAGAACTGCCCCCTCCATTGACTCTTCTAAGTCGAGATTTAAAATTCATCTTTACTCTCAAGTCTTTCTTGACGTCCTCTGACGGAGGGCTATATGTATGTATTTATTTAATAGATTTACTTAATCTATGAACCACTGTTGTATAACGTTAGTACCTCCACCAATGTAAAGCACTTTGGTCAATGAGAGTTGTTTTTTAATAGACAATAGACAATAGACAATAGGTGCAGGAGTAGGCCATTTGGTCCTTCGAGCCAGCTGTGATCATGGCTGATCATCCCAAATCAGTACCCCGTACCTGCCTTCTCCCCATATCCCCTGACTCCGCTATTTTTAAGAGCCCTATCTAGCTCTCTCTTGAAAGCATCCAGAGAACCTGCCTCCACCGCCCTCTGAGGCAGAGAATTCCACGCTCACCACTCTCTGTGAGAAAAAGTGTTTCCTCGTCTCCGTTCTAAATGGCTTACTCCTTATTCTTAAACTGTCGCCCCTGGTTCTGGACTCCCCCAACATCGGGAAAATGTTTCCTGCCTCTAGTGTGTCCAAGCCCTTAACAATCTTATATGTTTCAATGAGATCCCCTCTCATCCTTCTAAACTCCAGAGTGTACAAGCCCAGCTGCTCCATTCTCTCAGCATATGAGAGTCCCGCCATCCCGGGAATTAACCTTGTAAACCTATGCTGCACTCCCTCAATTGCAAGAATGTCCTTCCTCAAATTAGGGGACCAAAACTGCACACAATTCTCCAGGTTCAAAAAATTTGAGAAGATTAGTCAAGCATGATTTCCCCTTTGTAAATCCATGCTGACTTGGACCGATCCTGTTACTGCTATCCAAATGTGCGGCTACCTCATCTTTTATAATTGACTCCAGCATCTTCCCCACCTAACTGGCTAACTGGTCTATAATTCCCAGTTTTCTCTCTCCCGCCTTATTAAAAAGTGGGATAACATTAGCTACCCTCCAATCCACAGGAACTTATCCTGAGTCTATAGAACATTGGAAAATTATCACCAATACATCCATGATTTCTAAAGCCACTTCCTTGAGTACCCTGGGATGCAGACCATCAGGTCCTGGGGATTTATTAGCCTTCAGTCCCATCAGTCTATCCAATGCCATTTCCTGCCTAATGTGGATTTCCTTCAATTCCTCTGTCACCCCAGATCCTCTGGCCACTACTATATCGGGAAAATTGTTTGTGTCCTCCTTAGTGAAGACAGATCCAAAGTACCTGTTCAACTCATCTGCCATTTCCTTGTTCCCCATAATAAATTCACCTTTTTCGGTCTTCAAGGGTCCAACCTTCTAAACTCCAACCGTCTTAACTAATTTATTCCTCTTCACATACCTAAAGAAGCTTTTACTGTCCTTTTTTATTCTTGGCTCTCATCTTTTCTCCCCGTATTGTATTTTTGATTATCTACTGTTGTTCTTTAAACATTACCCAATCCTCTTGCTTCCTGCTCATCTTTGCTATCTTGTACTTCTACGCTTTAATTTTTATACTGTTCCTCACGTCCCTTGTCAGCCACGGTCGCCCCTTACTCCCCTTGGAATCTCCCTGTTCCTGTCCTCACTAGCACTTGGTACTGGAAGCAATCCAGAGATAACCACGCTAGAAGTCCGGCATTTCATTCTTCTTCCTAACTTTCTGTTCCACTATTGGAATCTTTCTTCCTCCTAGGAATGAACTGGTCCTACACCTTCTGTATTATTCCTAGAAACACCTGCCATTTTTGTTCCACTGTCATCCCTGGTAGGGTATCTTTCCAGTCAACTTTGGCCAGCTCCTCCCTCATGGCCCCATAGTCCCCTTTGTTCAACTGCAACACTGACACCTCCGATCTACTCTTCGCCCTATCCAATTGTAGATTAAACCTGACCATGTTATGGTCACTGCCTCCTAAAGGCTCATTAACCTCGAGGTCCTTTATCGAATCCGTTCATTACATAACACTAAATCCAGAATTGCCTTCCCCTGGTAGGCTCCAATACAAGCTGTTCTAAGAATCCATCACAAAGGCACTCTACCAAGTCCCTTTCTTGGGGTCCAGTACCAACCTGATTTTCCCAGTCCACCTGCATGTTGAAATCTCCCATAACAACCACAGCATTACTTTTGCTACATGCCAATTTTAGCTCCTGATTCAACTTGCGCCCCATGTCCAGGCTACTGTTTGGGGGCCTGTAGATTAGTCCCATTAGGGTCTTTTTACCCTTACAATTCCTTAGTTCTATCCATACTGACTCCACATCTTCTGTTTCAATGTAACCCCTTGCAAGGGACTGAATTAAATTCCTCACCAACAGGGCAACCCCACCTCCTCTGCCCACGTGTCTGTCTTTTCGATAGGAGGTCTACCCTTGAATATTCAGTTCCCAGCCCTGGCCCTCTTGCAGCCATGTCTCTGTAATTCCCACATCATACTTGCCAATTTCTAACCGAGCCTCAAGCTCATCCACTTTATTCCTTATACTTTGCACATTCATATACAGTACTTTGACCTCCTTATTCACTTTCCCCCTCGCAATGTCCATTCTCAAGCTTTCCTTCCCATTAATTTGGGAATCTTTTGTAATTTTTCCTGTTGCCACTTCCCCTTCAACTCCATCTTTATACTCCTAATTTGTCAATCCCTCACCCCCACTATTTAGTTTAAACCCACATGTGTAGCCCTAGCAAACCTGCCTGTCGGTCCCCCTCCAGTTAAGATGTAACCCGTCCCTTTTGTACAGGTCATCCCTACTCCAGAAGAGATCCCAGTGGTCTATAAATTTAAATCCTTGCTCCCTGCACCAGCCCCTCAGCCACACATTCAGATCCCCTATCTCCCTGTTCCTGTCCTCACTAGCACGAGGTACTGGAAGCAATCCAGAGATAACCACCCTAGAAGTCCGGCATTTCAGTCTTCTTCCCAACTTTCTGAAGTCATGTTGGAGAACCTCCTTCCTCTTCTTCCCGATGTCGTTTGTGCCTACGTGCACCACTACTGACCTTCTCTCTCGAGGATGTTCAGAATTCGGCTCGTGTCATCCTGAACCCTGGCACCAGGGAGGCAACAGACTATTCTCGCATCTCGTCTGCCCCCACAGAATCTCCTGTCCACTCCTCAGACAATGGAGTCACCCACCACTAGGGCTCTGCCCGATGTCAGTCTCGCCGGTCGAGTCCCATCTCCAGGATTGGAGCCACCGACGTGTCCGCCATTCGTACTGGAAACATCGCCTCCCCGGACAGTTCCCAAGAGGGCGTACCTGTTTCCATTAGGCACAGCCACCCGGGTCTTCTGCACTCCGCGATTTCCACCCTTTCTCTCCGTCACACACCTTGGTTCTTCCCATAACCTCGGCGTGACTACCTCACTCTAGGTCCTGTCCAGGAAACTCTAAATGTGCTATAGAAATAAAAGTGACTTGGCTTGACTTGGGTTCAGAGGTGACTGATCAGCTAATATGAGATCTGCACACTCTTCCATAGGTAGAAAAAGCTTGACAGGACAAATGGATGAATATTTGTGAAATGGTATTAAATCTCATATTCCACAATTCAACCATATAAACATTGCATTTTCCATTACATTTTCCATTTTCAGGTAACCCAGGCTCCCAAACTTTTACCTTAATTATACTTTGACTTTTAATCATCTGGATTAGGTTTTCTAAAATATGCTTCTGAAAAATCATATTTTCACAAAATCCAAAAGTGGAGTTCAACATGATTTAGGTCAATTCATCAACATAACGGGAATTGGAAATACGCAACTATAAAATACGCCTTTAAATGTAAAAGGACAAATTGATAAACCAGTGAGCACGTGTATTGACCCGAAACGTCACCTATTCCTTCTCTCCACAGATGCAGCCTGTCCCGCTGAGTTACTCCAGCTTTTTGTGTCTATTTTTGATTTTTGAAACCAGTATCTGCAGTTCCTTCCTCCACTCTGGAGGACGCGTGTGCGGAGGGGGAGGGGGGGGGCGGCGTGAGCAAGCGGACGCCTGCGGCACTGAGACCTGGAGGCAGCGCTGGTGCGCCAGCGCCGAGCCCAGCCGAGCCGAGTTGCCCCAGCTCCGCTCCGCTCTGCACACTGCGGCTCAGACAGCCCTCATCCCCCAGCTCCGCTCTGCCCACTGCGGCTCAGACAGTTCATCCCCCAGCTCCGCTCTGCACGCCGCGGCTCAGACAGTTCATCCCCCAGCTCCGCTCTGCCCACTGCGGCTCACACAGCCCTCATCCCCCAGCTCCGCTCCGCTCTGCACACTGCGGCTCAGACAGCCTCATCCCCCAGCCCCGCTCTGCACACTGCGGCTCACACAGCCCTCATCCTCCAGCTCCGCTCCGCTCTGCACACTGCGGCTCAGACAGCCTCATCCCCCAGCCCCGCTCTGCTCTGCACACTGCGGCTCACACAGCCCTCATCCTCCAGCTCCGCTCCGCTCTGCACACTGCGGCTCAGACAGCCTCATCCCCCAGCCCCGCTCTGCTCTGCACCCTGCGGCTCACACAGCCCTCATCCCCCAGCTCCGCTCTGCACACTGCGGCTCACACAGCCTCATCCCCCAGCTCCGCTCTGCACACTGCGGCTCACACAGCCTCATCCCCGCTGCTGCTGCTGCCGCCGCGGAGCGCCACCACGCCGGCAGCCGTCCGCTCGGAAGACTGATCTCCCACACTTGCGTTGCAACATTCAAGCGTTGCTTCCTGCGTTTAGAGAGCGAGGGACAGCAACGCGTCCACAGCCGGCGTCTATCTATCCCCCTCCCCTCCCCTCCCCTTCCTCCCGAACCCGAAGACACGAGAAGCCCCCGCCAGCATCGCATCGCTGTTTCCGCTCCAGCTGTCAAGCCGGGTTCGAGCTGCATCCGACCGAATTGCACTCTCTCTCTGTCTCTGTGTCTCTGCGTTGCAGCTGGCCGTGGACCAGAGCGGACCAGTCCAGCATCCTGCCGACACCGTGCATCTCCGCTGCTCCCACATCACTTGACTCATCTCGGAGGAGGGAGGCCGAGGTTGGGCTGCGTACACAACGAAACCTCTTCGGGTCTTCCACCGTCCTCTTCATTCGTCGACATTGTCAAGCTCACGAACAGTGATGTAGAATGTGAAGAGAGATCCTCCATCCTGGATCCACGGCTGAAGGACACTCACATATTGTCTCTGGTGATCAAGGCATCTTCCTGCCATTACTCTGCATTTTTCTCTAAGAAACAATAGCATATTAACATTATTTGAAATTTAAAGCCATAATAGGATCATTAAAAGCGATTTTGTATATCATTTCGGGGAAGGTGGTGTTTTAGCTGAATCAGAGCTGTCATACAAAAAGGGATTAGGGTTATCAATTTGTCTACCTAGGGTTATCAGCAGCTTGACAGTAATCACATTTTTTTTAAATTATATATAATTTTTTGTTTTATTTTTTATTTTTGCCATTAATTATGTCACATGATCGGAGTATTGAGTTGGAGCATTTTGAGGAGAGAAGCCGGGGTCACCGGTCATCTCGGCGTGGAAGTGGTAGCGGAGGAGGAGGTGGTGGAGGTGGCGGTGGAGGAGGGGCAAGTTCCCGTGGAAATGGTTTACCCAGTCCTGCCCACAGCGCCCATTGCAGCCTTTACCGCACCCGGACTCTGCAAGCACTCAGCCAGGAAAAGAAAGCCAAAAAAGTCCGCTTCTACCGGAATGGGGACCGCTACTTTAAAGGGCTTGTGTATGCTGTCTCCCAGGACAGGTTCAGGTCCTTGGATGCTCTGCTGATGGAACTGACAAAATCTCTCTCAGATAACGTCAACTTGCCCCAAGGAGTCAGAGCCATTTACACTATCGATGGGAATAAGAAGATTGCCAATCTGGATGATCTGCTGGAAGGTAAGTGAGAAAGCAACAATGCCTTCAGATGAGTTCAAAAAATATTGGACAAATATACTCCAATAGATAGGATGGGTTTACAGGGATATGGGCCAAATGCAGGCAAGTGGGATTAGCCTACTGGTCTACAGCGCTATGACAATGAGTGGAAGGCCGACACACAATGCTGAGACAGAAATCCAAGTTTGAAAAGTATTGAAGAGAAGTAACATCGAGTCTACAATACAGTACGAATGGATAGACAGTTTCCAAATAGGAAGGTTTTTATTTGAAAGGTAGGCGGTTTTCATTTTCAATTTGTTCAAATTGAACAAAACTTTGTTCTTGGTTAGATTTTATGGATGATTATCCAAAAATCATCAAAATTCATATTATTACCTCTGCCAGATCGGGGCCACTGATTGCTATTAATCCAGAAACAAAGACGAGGGAGAATTTTCAGAAGGGGAGATTATGGATGCTGCTTTTGGAACAATCTGTCTTAATGATATCTGCCAGTATCATCTTCATTTTTGGAACATAGGTTTACATGATAGTTCCTGTGTTCACATTTTAGCTTCTAATTTATCTTTACAGAAGAACATCTGTTGGATGTGATATTGGAATATGACTTCTTATGTTGTTCTGCTAATTCATCTATTTACTAGTCTGGATAGTTCTTTCCATATTTAAACTAAGCGAAAAAGGAGTTGGGGGGGGGGGGGGGGGGGTGCAAGGGGCAAGAGAGAGGAGAAACCTAAAGAATGTAGGAAGATCTAAAGGGGTAATCTTTGCTCTGGCACTGCATTCTGAAATTCAGTCGGATCATGGCTAATCTTACACCTTAGTTGTATATTCCTTCATTGTCCCTTTAATACTTTGATGTTTCCAGCATTAAAAAAAACCTACCTGACTCAACTTACAGTGCATTCAAAAAGTATTCAGACCCCTTCGCTTTTTCCACATTTTGTCACATTACAACCTTATTTTAAAATGGATTAAATTCATTTTATTTATCATCAATCTACCCATAATACCCCAGTATGAGGAAGCAAAAACAGGTGTTTTGAAATTTTTGCAAAGTAATAAAAAATAAATAACTGAAATATCACATTTACATAAATCTTCAGACTCTTTGCTACAACACTCAAAATTGAGCTTAGGTTCATCCTGTATCCATTGATTATCCTTGAGATGTTTCTACAACTTGATTGGAGTCCACCAGTGGTAAATAAAATTGATTGGACATGATTTGGAAAGGCACACACCTGTCTACATAAGGTCCCACAGTTGACAGTGCATGTCAGAGCAAAAACCAAGCCATGAAAATGAAGGAATTGTCCGTAGACCTCAGAGACAGGATTGTGTCAAGACACAGATCTGGGGAAGGGTGTAAAAGAATTTCTGCAGCATTGCAGGTCCAGAAAAACACAGAGGCCTCCGTCATTCTTAAATGGAAGAACTTTGGAACCACCAGGACTCTTCATAGAACTGGCTGCCCGGCCAAACCGAGAGAGAAGTGCCTTGGTCAGGGAGGTGATCAAGAACCCGATGGTCACTCTGACAGAGTTCCAGATTTCCTCTGTGGAGATGGGAGAAACTTCCAGAAGGACAACTATATCTGCAGCACTCCACCAATCAGGCCTTTATGGTAGAGTGATCAGACGGAAGCCATTCCTCAGTAAAAGGCACATGACAGCCCGCTTGGAGTTTGCCAAAAGGAATGAGAAACAAGATTCTCTGGTCTGATGAAACCAAGATTGAACTCTTTGGCCTGAATGCCAAGTGTCACATCTGGAGGAAAGCAGGCACCGCTCATCACCTGGCCAATACCATACCTACGGTGAAGCATGGTGGTGGCAGCATCATTCTGTGGGGATGTTTTTCAGTGGCAGAACTGGGAGACTAGTCAGGATCGAGGGAAAGATGAACGGAGCAAAGTACAGAGAGATCCTTGATGAAAACCTGCTCCAGAGTGTTCAGGACCTCAGACTGGGGCAGAGGTTCACCTTTCAACAGCACAACAACCCTAAGCACACAGCCAAGATAATGCAGGAGTGGCTTCATGACAAGTCTGTGAATGTCCTTGAGTGGCCCAGCCAGAGCCCTGAGGACTTGAACCCGATCAAACATCTCTGGAGGGACCTGAAAATAGCTGTGCATCGACGCTCCCCATCCAACCTGACAGAGCTTGAGAGGATCTGCAGAGAAGAGTGGGAGAATTTACCTAAATACAGGTGTGCCCAGCTTGTAGCATCATACCCAAGAAGACTTGAGGCTGTAATCGCTGCCAAAGGTGCCTCAACAAAGTACTGAGTAAAGGGTCTGAACACTTATGTAATTGTGATATTTCAGTTATTTCTTTTTAAGTACTTTGCAAAAATGTCTAAACACCTGTTTTCGCTTTTTTTATTATGGGGTATTGTGTGTAGATTGATGATAATAAAAATGAATCTTTGAATGAAAATGAAAAATGAATATCCATTTTAGAATAAGGCTTTAACGTAACAAAATGTGGAAAAAATGAAAGGGGTCTGAATACTTTCTGAATGCACTGTATACCCAATGACTAAGCATCCATATCCGTTAGCAATAGAAAATTCCACACACACAACCATTTAATTTAAGACATTTCTTAAATAATTCCAAAATGGTTATCCCTTTGACCCTTAAGGACTCCATGCCTGGCAAATCTTCAAGCCCTGATCAATCCTGCCAAGCCCTTTCCTTCCTTCATTGTTATTTTTCAATTAGGTTTGCTGTTCTTTTTGTTACGTTCTTGCACATTATTCTCACATTGAGTAAATCTCTCATCCTGAGAGTCCGTTGAACCCCTGCAGCATTCCCTCCAAGCCAAATATATTCTTCAGCAGAGAACAAAAAACAGGTATAGTATTTCAGTACAGCTTCATGAAGAACGTATAATTATAATAAGGCTTCTTTACTCATAACCTCTTACTCTTTTCCACATAACATTTTATTTCTGAATTTATGTGATAACTTGATGTGATCTGCTATTCTGGGACTGCCATTGTTGAATGAATATCATGTTTTTCACTCCCTCGTCTATTAAAAAATATTCAGTTTTTCTATTTTTCCTACCAAGTGACTAACTTTAAAAGTTAAAGAATCTATATGGTAACCTGTCTTTCTTAAAAAATAAGCGTCTTTTTTATCGATGAAAAAAAAACTAATTTTAATTTAATAATAATGTCCATCAGGCAAAATTAAAATCTTCTCATCATTTCTCCCTTGAAATGCAATTACGCAGAGAATCGAAGAGTTAATTAATTAGAAGTGGTAGAGATAAGTTATTAACCTTGGGTGGAATCATTACTTTAATTGCGAATTGTAAGTTGCTATTTTTAATAGGAGGCGGAGAGTCATTTTAATGCTTAGAAATATATCGTAGCTTGGTATATATAAGCCTATAGAGTGGTTGAAATATATAACTATACGGTCGCTTTGCTGTCCGTGACATGAGGCAGACGGTGGCTGTAGGTGTGATCAAGGCAGTTTCTAAGAAAGAACTTACTGTAAAAGCCACTAAGGCTGTCACTAAAATAATAAACAAGAGGTGAATATCACCACCAGCCACCAAGATCCAGCAAACCCTGAGACGGACACCACCAAAATGTTTGGTAGCTTGATCGTAGCTTGAAATATATAAGCCTATAGAGTGGTTTTCGATGACCGTATTATTCCAGACCAGCAGATGCATTAAGAACAATATTAGCCATGCAATGCTACCAATAACAAAATATTGTTTCATAGTATGAAAAACATTCTTGATCATATAGAATAATGTTTAGACAGTTTTCAAGGTCTTGAATACCACTATTAAATCTCCATGGCACAGTGATACAGTGGTAGAGTTGTTGCCTTACAGAGAGCCAGGTTCGATCCTGTCTATGGGTATTGTCTGTACAGAATTTGTATGTTCTCCATGTGACCGCGAGGCATTTTCTCCAGGTACTCTGGTTTCTTCCACATTCCAAAGATGTAACGTTTGCAGATTATTGTCCCAAGGAACTTGTCCCTAGTGTGTGGGATAGTGCTAGTGTATGGGGTGATTGCTGGTTGATGTGGACTCAGTGAGCTGAAGGGCCTGTTTCCACGCTGTATCTCTAAACTAAACTAAAATGTTTCCAATGTTTTATGTTTTTCCTTATATTTATTGAAATTGCTTTTGTAATCTATGACAAGATTTATAATCATCTGTCATAGAGAGATACAGCACAGAAACTGGCACATCAGCCGTCTGTTTAGCCTCACCCTACATAATCTCATTCACTCTATGGGCAATTTCCAGTGGCTATTTAAGAGTGAGTTGGATGTGGCCCTTGTGGCTAAGGGATCAGAGGGTATGGAGAGAAGGCAGGTACGGGATACTGAGTTGGATGATCAGCCATGATCATATTGAATGGCGGTGCAGCTCGAAGGGCTGAATGGCCTACTCCTGCACCTAATTTCTATGTTTCTAATTAACTTACTGATGTACACATCATTGGGATGTGGGAAGAAACAGGAGCATCTGAAAAAAAACCATGCAGCCAAGGGAAAATGTAAAAATCCCACAAAGGTAACACCCGAGGTCAGGATTGAACCTGGATCTCTGACACTGTGAGCTAGCGCCTGTGTGTCGGTGAGTTTGGAAGTGGATAAAGAGTTACATCAGCTGTTTGGAAGTGGATAAAGGGTCACCAACCAAATTCTACACTGAACATGACCGTGCCAGACCACAAATGAGAGACTCGTTTGGGAGGGGTGTGCGTAAATTAAAATATCTTGATTGTTGACTGTGGACAATCTTAATAGAAGTTTCAGAGTTTAACTTGGATGCACCAAGGTGAGGATAGATGGACATTGGATGTGGGTTGAGGTTATTTAGCAAATTTGCCAACAGATATTCGACTTAGTAATTCTGTGGAAGGAACGCTTTAGAAACCTTTAAGTAACTTTTTGTAGGGTTTATGCTGTTTTTCAACGTTGTTGATTATTTTAAACACTATGATTCTGCTGACATTGCAATGTGTAGCTCTTCATTTTCACGTCACCAAGGGACAGCTCATCGTCTAATTCTTTAGGACCAGAGAAGAACACAGAAAGGACAAGAAAATAGACGGGAACAGCAGAATAATGCTTCTCGCCAGGAGAGAGGGTCGTCAAAATGGTCCAACTCATTCTTGTACTTGGTTACTTGGTCCTCCAAAATATTCCTACTGGAATTTAAACTGGATGTGGTGAAGGGAGGGGTTAAGCCAGAGAGGGTTATTGGGAAGAAAGTGCCACTTTAAATTTAGTTGCATCTGGCTGGGCAACCGTGGCTTGAAACCACCATACAGCCATACAGTAAAAAATAAAGAACACAACATGGAGTAGAAATTCAAGATAAAACATAAAACATCCCCTCACAGCAGGATCAAAGTTTCCCGCTGTGAGGGAAGGCACCAAAGTCAGTCTCTTCCCCTGATGTTCCCCACTGTTCACCCGTGGTCAGGGCCATTTGAGCCCAAGCTCTCTGAGTCTGAAGACAGGCCACTCTTGATATGTGGGAAGAGTGTTTTAGGAGACTCGTGGTATCATGGCAAATGGTGACCAAACTTTGCAGCTTCTTAGTAGACCGGCTGCCTGGTGCCTGTGGGATTTGGTAAACGTGCTCTGCCAGTGGCTGTGAACATGACCACTTTTGGGGTCATGCCAGTTGGTTGCTCATAAATCAGGCAATCAAATGACAATTACATGAACTTTGTTTATAATAACACCCGTCAGAGTGAATGTATATTCAAATTGCCTGGTATAATTGACAGTGGGCATGTGGTTTCCAAGGCACCACTGAATCACCCAGGAGTGCACATTAATTGGAATCACATAAACGATTAAAATTATGGTTGTATATGACCACAAGCAGATAATTCTCCAGATGTGTCCAAGATCCCCAGGAATCTCTCCACGATGTATTCATACAATGAAGGCTGTCTTCTGGGAGACAAAAGGCACCACGACACGGCTGATAACCCCTTCGCGGAACCTCAAAAACCTCAAATGACTTGGACCACAAATACAAAACACTCTTATCTGTGAGGAATGTCAAGGAACAAATCACTGACGAAATGCAAGTGTCTCAGATACCTTGAGTCTTCAATGAGCGCCTGCCAGGGTCTGAAAAATAGTTGAGACGTGAGCAGAAATAACAGCCTCTCAGGTGGAGAAGCAGGATGAATATGCAGGCAAGTGTCAGGAGAGCATGTTGCATTGTCGTCTGTGATTACCTAACCGTTCTGAAATTCATTTTGGGTCAGGAAATGCACCTATTTAACAAGCTGACAACCCTACTTGGTTTTGTCAACATTTGTGAATACAAACCTGTCTTTTCCATACCTTTAAATGCCTTGTCCACTCACTGTTGTCAGGATTAGTGTGCAACCTCTCCTTTCCACACATTAAAAGTTCAGTTCTCTTCACCAGCTATAAATGTTGGAGAATAGACAATTATGTCAACAGATGTCAGCCCAAATAACTGAAACCAAATAATTCAACCATGCAGAATACATATCCTCATGCAGTTTCGAATAACCGTTCTTCCTCTTCCAAAAACATAAATGATGCAAGCGCTTTGGTTTCATATCAATTTTTGACACATCTCTAATAGCTGAGAGTCTCTTGATGATGCTTTCTGCTTGTGAAGGCTTTGTCATAGACTGTACCTGTAGAAGCAATGAAGGGACAGACTCTGCTATCAGGATATGAGGACGTACTTGAGATTCTTACTGGGGTTTTGGGCTCTGAACAAAGCAACCCACATCTCTGTCACCATTATCTATCTCATGGATTACCTCCTTTCGCAAGCCTATGATACTCCTTATCTTTATGAAGATGGCATTAATTGTATGAAAAATCAAAGTGATGGAGGACCTCACATATTCTCGTGGTCCACTCTGTTTCGACTAATGCAATCAACCTGGCGTGCACAAACAGAAGATCAAACAGAACAAGCTGGAGAAAGGGTCTCGACCCGAAACGTCGCCTATCTCCTTCGCTCCTTAGATGCTGCTGCACCCGCTGAGTTTCTCCAGCTTTTTGTGTACCCTCGATTCTCCAGCATCTGCAGTTCCTTCTTTAACAAAACATCAAACAGAACAAGTTGTTATACAACTTTAGGCTGTGCACGCCATATGCAAGAAGAAAAAGACATATTCTCTGCTGCTGCCCAGAAGTTTCCTATCCTATATTGTCATTTGAGGTGCATAACAGACCTTGCAGCATTTTGTAACCTCTAAGGCACATTTAACATTGCTGTCCTTCCCTCCTCCATATGCCCTTGCTAAAATGATGAGTAATCATCAAATGAAAACCCAATCTCTTTTTCACTGATGTGAGAATCTAAGTAGGTGCATACTCAGTACTAGTCTTCTGTTGCAGGACATTCATATCTGAGGAGGAGTTTCTCGTTGTGAACGGCTTGTGGGAGAGATGATCTTCCCCATGTAGATTAAGACTGAAGGTAGACAAAAATGCTGGAGAAACTCAGCGGGTGCGGCAGCATCTATGGAGCGAAGGAAATAGGCAACGTTTCGGGCCGAAACCCTTCTTCTGATCTTCGGTCTGAAGAAGGGTTTCGGGCCGAAACGTTGCCTATTTCCTTTGCTCCATAGATGCTGCCGCACCTGCTGAGTTTCTCCAGCATTTTTTGTCTACCTTCGATTTTCCAGCATCTGCAGTTCCTTCTTGAATAGATTAAGACTGAGACTGTTGTTTAAACCCCTTGATCATCTGCAATTCACTGCTAACCTCAAGACCATGTTGCAAGCAGTGTCCCTGAATGAAATAGCTTTATCACCATTTTGCTGTCATATCTCCATCCCATTGACTCTGATGATGTATTGGTTATCCTCAGTGATATTTCCAGTGTGGTTGTGAGTTGAGATGTGTCTGGAGGGCCAGCTCCCATTCTCCACTGGAGTTCTCTGCTGTCTTCTATTGTAAATAGGGGAAGAAGAAACTAATGAATAATGTAATGTGTTGAGCAGATGGAACAAAAATATTCTGTTACTAGTGACTTTGAAAGAGAGAATTGGCAGTATAAAAATTAGGTTAAATGCAATTGGTGGCTGGGTAAATGAAATAGTGCATAAACAGAGAGTGTGAGTGTCCTGGCAGTGGAGTGATGTACCAGAGCAGAGCTAAGTGGTTGGAATTAACACACATATCAAGTCGCAGATGCTGGACACCATACTAACTTTTCATGATTTAATGATATAATTAAAGGACTTGCAGCACTGAAAGAAGCAACAGTCGACCGTGGTGCTGCTACTGACTTCAGCTCGTTAGATTCAGCCACATCTTCTGTTCTAGGGGAAGATAATTGTCCTGTGAAGCTGTACAGCCGCTGAATTTCCGTCAAGTGATGCATCACTGAATCTCGGAGCAATTGGGGTGCAACCACCAACTATTTTGTTCTCTTCCTTTGTGGTGCAGCCGGGTCTCGAGACCATAAATTGTAACTCATGAAATTTGGTTTTAAACACATTTCAAGCACTAGAGTGCAATTTTAAAATTGAGTCACCTGTGTTATCATCATACCACCTAACCTGATTGGTTGGGGAACTAGGAAATTACATGTTATGTTATAATTGACTTACAATCATACTGCAGCAGGTTAGAGTACTCCCATTTGTAATTATCAACCCTCTCCCAGTGTGTATGGCTGATAAAATTCAATCCAACATGCCTATAATCAAAAATCATGTGCACTTTCTTAGACGCCTTTAAGGGCCTGTCGCACTTATTTTTTTGCGATTTTTTTCGGTGACCTGCCGGCACCCGTCATAGTCGCAGCAGGTCGCCGTAAATTGGTAAAAATGTTGAAAATCCAGCGGCAACGAGAAAAAGGTCGACTCTTTGGGCGACTACTCACGACCTTACAGGCGTCACCCGTGACAGGTCCTTTTGTCCTGATAAACCCAGGTCTTTCACCCCCTTTAATTTAATACTGTATAGTTTTATTATCACATTCATTTTCTTTCTACCAAAATGAACAATTGCACGATAATCTCATTTCTTAATAAAACTTCAATTATGTGTCCATTAATTGTGCTTATATGTCTGTAACATGTTAGTCCTCCTCACTGTTTATTACATTTTCCAGTTTCATGACATTCTGCAAATATTGAAGTCATGCCCTATATATGGTTGACGAGGTTGTTACTATTTATCAAAAAAAAAGTGACCTCAACAATAACTAAAGTCCTAAAGAAGGAACTGCAGATGCTGGAGAATCGAGGGTACACAAAAAGCTGGAGAAACTCAGCGGGTGCAGCAGCATCTAAGGAGCGAAGGAGATAGGCGACGTTTCGGGTCGAGACCCTTCTTCCTAGGGCGACGTTTCGGGTCGAGACCCTTCTTCCAAGGGTCTGGAAGAAGGGTCTCGACCCGAAACGTCGCCTATCTCCTTCGCTCCTTAGATGCTGCTGCACCCGCTGAGTTTCTCCAGCTTTTTGTGTACCCTCAATAACTAAAGTCCTACGTTCTCCATTGTATTCTGAGTGCTTCATTCTACTGTTTCTGGCCTCCATGTATTGCTCCACCCATAAATCCGTTGGAATTGTCAGTTATCTTGTTCCCACTCAAGAGAGATCTGAATCCCCAAATCTCTGCCTTTCTCTATTCTTTATACCTTTGGAAAAAGTCTTAAAACAATCATGGACCCTTACTCTGTTGAATTTTTTTTCTCTCTGTCTAATCATTTTCTGTTCTTATTTCCGATTTCCAATATCTACAGTTTTTTTGCTTTAAAATCCAGCTCATTTGCTAATTTTCATGCAATTCTTCCATGTCTTGACTTGGCATCAACTTGGAAAATTGTTCAATACAATTACTTTGGCTAAAGGTGTCATAGCAATGGAAACAATGGAAGCTTGTATCAACTTAGGCAAGTTATCTAAATGTTTTCTCATAATGTAGAGGGTACTTTTCATTAAGAACTTGTTGCTACGGACATTTCCTGGCTCAAACACATTCACAGTCAGTACTGGGAAGGAAACGGATCTGCATTGCAGGCCTCAGTGCTGATGTCACATTTCCTCCCTTTCAATCATGAAACCTCGAATGCTGAGTTTCTGTGACTAAAACCAAATGACTTAATTGTTTAAAACTACTGATACCAAATAGAGGCCTTAGTATTTAAAAAAATAATTACTGGGATACACAGCAGGTTTGTCAGTTCATCAAATGAAATAAATTGACTTTTATGATATAGACTGCAGAATTCATGTTGGGGCCTCGAAGAAAGGTTCCAATCTTATTTTTGCTCTGTTCTGACAAATAACCTGTTATAAGTGTAAGTTTTTTCTAATCTATTAGAGTTCTGATGTTTGTGTTTTTTCTTTTTATCTCCGGCTGTCAGTAGGTTATTGGGCACTTGTTTAAAAAGGACATTCTTAAAACAGAAAGGATCTACCTGTGAATATTTGTCCCTTTTACATTCATGTACTGAACATTATATTCTGGCAATCTTAGAGTCATAGAGTGATACATGATGGAAACAGGCCCTTCAGCCCAACTTGTCCACACTGGCCAACATGTCCCAGCTACACTAGTCCCATCTACCCGCGTTTTGCCCGTATCCCTCCAAACCTGTCCTATCCATGTACCTGTATAACAATTTTTTAAATGTTGGGATAGTCCCTGCCTCAACTACCTCCTCTGACAGCTTGTTCCATACCCCCACCACCCTTTTTTTGAAAAAGGTATCTTGATGTATACATTTATTTCCACTCAGGTTTTAAAACACTCCTTGTAAATGAAATTAACTTAAATATTATAATTATTCCATGAATAATATAATTAGCAATCAAGAGTGCTGGACAGTGAATATGAGTTCAAATTCTATCATGGTAGTATGATAATTAAAATGCAAAAGTGGATTGTGGTAAAAACCCTATCTCTCTTCTAATGTCATATGGGGAAATCTCCCATCTTCATCTTACATGGCCCATTTGGGACTAGAGTCCCACATGATATGATCAATTCTTTAAGTTCTCTGCAGCTATTTAATTGCTAACCTTGGCTTTCATTTAAAAGGCTGCATGTTTAGAGTCCCCCTCCAGAAGCCTGAGCATTTAATATGTTATTGGTTCAGTGCAGTAGTGAGAGGGTTGCTGTACTGTTATTGCCACATGTACTGAGGTACAGTGACAGGCTTTTTATTGTGTCCTATCCAGTCAAAGAAAAGATGATACATGATAACAATCAAGCCATCCACCGTGTACAGATAAAGGGTGCAACATTTAGTGCAAGATAAAATCCAATTGAAGATAATTCGAGGGCTCCATAGAGGTAGACGACAGTTCAGGACCGCACTCTAGCTGGTGAGAGGATGGTTCAGTTACCTGATAACAACTGTGAAGAAACTGTCCCTGAATCCGCAGGTATGCGTTTTCAAACTTCTGTACCACCATGCTTGATGGGAGGGGGGAGAAGAGGAGGAGACTAGTCCTTGATTACGCTGATGGCCTTGCCTTGGCAGATGAGGTTTAGTGGAAGGGAGGTTGGTTTATGCCCACAACTCTGCAATCTTTTATGGTCTTGGATGGAGCTCTTCTCAATCTATGCTGCAACACATCCGATAAAATGCTTTGTATGTCGCATCTATAGAGATTTGTGAGGGTTGTTGGGGACAAGGTGAACTTTCTAAAGGGCCTGTCCCACTTAGGCAATTTTTTTCGGTGACTGCTGGCAACTATCACAGTTGTAGCAGGTCGACGAAAAAGCGGCGATTGGACCTCCCCTACGACAAGCTACGACAACCTACCACCTAGTCGATGTCAAGTTTCTGAAGATGTTTCTCCCTCCACAGATATTGCCTGCCTTGCTGAATCTTTCCAGCTTTTTTATATTTTATAGATTGGCATATGTTTTTTTAATATTATTTTTTAAATTTTATTTATAAAGACGTTAGAGTAGACTGGACAGTGATTGGTCCAGCAGTCATCAGTATCTCTAATGGCAAGCATGACACTGATCTTGTGGTCTTTCACTCAAACACTTATTAAATCCAACAGATGCAAGTTCCTCAATTGAAGGTATTTGCTTTGTGGTCTTGTAAGGAGAAGGACTTGTTAGAGTTACGCTTCCCTACTCTATCCGAGGCAACCTCGCCAAAGGATTGCATCCTGCATCCTGCATACCCATCCTGCATTTGAAGTCATTCTAGGAAAATCAATTTGTCTCCCTCTGGAATGCAGGCCACAATTATTTTTTAGGTTAGAGTGGAAACCGTCTTTGGTCTCACTCGCAGCTTACAGTGCCAACTTGAGTAAGTGGCAAAACAACTACAGACGTGCTATGCAACAAAAGCAGCAGACAATAAGAAGAGTTAAGCAAGCCCACAAGCAAAGATTGAACCTGCTGTTCTACTTTGCCTCGCTCCTCACATTCTAGGTCCCATACATCATAATAAGGACTTGAACTTGCCGTACAATATTTCATTCAATGTGGGGTAGCTATTGCACACTAGATACCATTCAGGCTTGATAAAGCAAGGTCAATCCATTGGTTAGGATCAAGGATACTACACAACGCGCAGCTGTGTGGGTGTTAATCCCAGACATTGTAAGGTACACATGCAGGTAAACCCTCACTCACTGGTGCACATGCACACATACATATGGGCTTGAGCACTGGACCCATAGCCCACTGTCTCTCTTGTTCTAGCACAACTCTTGTCACTAGCGCAACTCCCCACCTATATCTCTGGCTTCAGTCTCCAACTCATCCGGGTCAGGTTAGAGGCGGTACAGTGGCATAGCAATAGAGATGCTGCCCTTGTGCGCCAGAGACCCGGGTTCAATCCTGACTCCGGGTGCTCTCTGCATGGAGTTTGTACATTCTCCCTGTGACCACGTACGTTTTCACCAGATGCTCCAGTTTCCTCCCACACTCCAAAATCGTACAGGTTTGATGGTTAATTTGCTTTGGTAAAATGTAAATTGTCTCTAGTTTGTGGGATAGTGTTAGTGTACGGGATGATTACTGGACGGTGCCGACCCTGTGGGCTGAAGGGCCTGTTTCCATGTATCCCTGAAGTCTAAAGGGCACATACCCAGTTTTATTACCATCCTCTGCCTCATATCTGATCCCAACTCCTGCTCTCCACTAACTGTTCTCAGCCCTTGGCTCCTGTTCATTTTTTTCCTACATTCGCAGCCATCGGCTCTGGCCACATGCCGACTGACATTCCTGGCCCCACTATACCTGCAGTCCCAACCCAGTCTCGAGCCACACTCCTGTTTACGAACCTGACGCCATCTCGAGCTGCATCTTCACCCATGTTCCCAACCTTGGGAAATATACCCCAGTTTCCACACCTTTGGTGCACCTTTTCATAACAAAAATGACTCTTAAATCATAAGCCATTTAGAACGGAGATGAGGAAACACTTTTTCACACAGATCGCTGTGAGTCTGGAATTCTCTGCCTCAGAGGGTGATGGAGGCCGGTTCTCTGGATACTTTCAAGAGAGAGCTTGATAGGGCTCATAAAAGATAGCGGAGTCAGGGGATATGGGGAGAAGGGCCGAACGGCCTACTCCTGCACCTATTGTCTATTGTAATGCAGCAAGTGGGACAATGTAAGACAATGTATGCATGCTTACAATATCTTTGACTTGAAAATATAGAATATGTAGGTGGAGGAAGTAGTGGTGTGTGAGAAGGATAATCCAGTATCTTCAGTTGCTGAGATGACCATCCATTTGCCAACACCATTTATATAAGATTGTCCTTCTCTGGTTAGCGCCCCCTGCATTTGATCGTGTAGTGTTATCCTGCTAAAGAAAGAGCGGTTATAATTTACTGCTGTGGTCATTTATTGTCATGGTACATTAGCTAGCCATGTATGGAAGTTCCAAAAATTGGCTGTGGCTTGCAGATGGCTAGATGTTTGAGGGGGCAGTGGAGGATATAATCCATCAGTAAAATTACTGAATAGTGGAAGTAGTTTGTCTATGAAAGATTGAAATGTGATAAATAGAGCCACAAATTCAGTGCTGTTGGAACAAAAAGCAGAACATTGATAGAACTCAGCAGATCAAGCTGTAATGTGGAAACAAAAGATGTAAGTTGACATTTCAGTTTGAGATCCTACATCAAGACTGAGAGTAAAGATTGCAATATATATTTTGGCATGAGGGGAGTGTTGGGATAGACTTCGGTAGGTGATAAGTGGAAACAGATAGGGAGGGAATGAAGGGAAGATGGAAGCAGGTGAAGGAAGGTGTTGGGGAATAAAACAAGAGGAAATGTGAAACCAAATCAAGTTTATTGTCATACGCACAAATATTGAGGTACAGACACAATGAAACTTTGCTTCTTGAAGCATTGCAGGCACATAGACTGACAACACACATAAACATAAATTATACATCAACTACACATAAATACAAGACAGTAAAAAGGTTATACAAAAAAAAAGACAGTGCAAAATACACTATTTTGGAATTGTTTTCTTATGGTGTAACAGGTGGTCAATAATGTTCTATAGCTGGGGTCTGATTATTTTTGGAGGTTGGTTCAAGAACCTGATGATTGTAGGAAATGTAGCTGTTCCTGAACCTGGTGCTGTGTTACTTCAGGTGCCTGTGCCTGCTGTGGGCGGTAGCAGGGAGTAGAAAGCATGGCCTGGATGGTGAGGATCTATGATGATAGATGTCACCAGTGCCTCGCATTGATAGTTTTGATTGTGGGGAGGGCTTGCCCAGAATGGCTGATTCCACCACTCTTTTCAGTCTCTTACTTTCCAGTGCATTGACATTGCCATACCAGACTGTAATCCAACCAGTCAGGGTATTTTCTACAGTGCATCTGTAGAAGTTTATTAGAGTATTCAGTGACATCTCTTTAAACTTGTAGGAAAGTAGAGGTGCTTGTGTGTCTACCTCATGATTGCATCAATTTGCATATCCGTCCTGAAACAGAGTCTCAACCTAAAATGTTGCCTTGCACCTTCTCCCTCCAAGGATGCTGCCTGACTGCTGAGTTCTGCCAGCATTTCAATTCCAGCATCTGTAGTTTCTTTGTCTCCAAGTAATATAATTGGAAGGATATCGTATTTTAAGATACATTCACAGACAATTGTATGAAATCAATGAACCTCCTGAAGCACTGCAGCCACAGGATGACATTCATAGGATCAGATACATGTCTTCCCAGATTGTGTGAGGTGGCCATCTATGTTTACTGTAGATCTCTCTCCTCCATAGCAGCAACTGGAATTGCTGAACCCCGAGCTCTCCAACAATGCATCATTCTTCTTTGTTTCTTACTTGTAGAGTGCCTGCAAGCACCTCATCCCACCAAAATTCACCTCTCTCTATGAAGTGCACTCTATATTTAAACACACACGCATGATTTAGGAATGAGCAATACATGCTAGCCTTGTCTCTAATGCCCACATCCCTTAAATGAATTAGAAATGCTTGCAAGTCACTTAGCTAATGAACGACAGACAGCACTGATTGGACACAGCAATTACTGTAAATAGTAGGCAGTATGGTGGCCACACTGCCTGCATTGTACTAAAGGACGGTGTTTTATCACATTTTGCATTCGTTCCACATTTCAAGAGGTTATTAAATTGAATCCCCTTGATGTTGACTGTCTTTAATCATGCAGGAATGCAACAAACAACACAATTGAAATAAATGACACACCACTGAAGATTTCCCCTGGATTGAATAACAATCAAAATATTAATTACCCACGGTTTTATTTGTCACTTTTGAAATAAAGGTGCAATAAGCACATGAGTAAGTTGATTTGTCTGACTAATCTTTCCATAAATAAACCTCCAAAATATTTATCCGACCTAATGCAATGTATTAAGCCAGAAATTCTCCTGTGCCCTACATTATCTAAAACTTGATACCTAAATTTGATTGAGTGATTTATGTCATGCAGTGCACTTCTGAATATTCAATCCTGGTGCTTCAACCGCATGATGTACAGTGGCTTGCAAAATTTTGCATACTCCTTGAACTTTTCCACATTTTGTCACGTTACAACCACAAACGTAAATGTATTTTATTGGGATTTTATGTAATAGACCAACACAAAGTGGTGCATAATTGTGAAGTGGAAGGAAAATGATACATGGTTTCCAAATTTTATTACAAATCAAAAACTGAAAAGTGTGACGTGCAAAAGTATTCTGCCCCCCTGAGTCAATACTTTGTAGAACCATCTTTTGCTGCAATTACAGCTGCAAGTCTTTTGGGGTATGTCTCTACCAGCTTTGCACATCTAGAGACTGAAATGTTTGCCCATTCTTCTTTGCAAAATAGCTCAAGCTCAGTCAGATTGGATGGAGAGCGTCTGTGAACAGCAATTTTCAAGTCTTGCCAGAGATTCTCAATTGGATTTAGGTCTGGACTTTGACTGGGCCATTCTAACACATGAATATGCTTTGATCTAAACCATTCCATTGTAGCTCTGGCTGTATGTTTAGGTTCGTTGTCCTGCTGGAAGGTGAACCTCCGCCCCAGTCTCGAGTCTTTTGCAGACTCTAACAGGTTTTCTTCCAAGATCGCCCTATATTTGGCTCCATCTATCTTCCCATCAACTCTGACCAGCTTCCCTGTCCCTGCTGAAGAAATGCATCCCCACAGCATGATGCTGCCACCACCATGTTTCACAGTGGGGATGGTGTGTTCAGGGTGATGTGTAGTGTTAGTTTTCCACCATACATAGCGATTTGCATTTAGGCCAAAAACTTCAATTTTGGTCTCATCAGACCAGAGCACCTTCCTCCACATGTTTGCTGTGTCCCCCACATGGCTTGTGGCAAACGGCAAATGGGACTTCTTATGGCTTTGTTTCAACAATGGCTTCTTGCCACTCTTCCATAAAGGCCCGATTTGTGGAGTGCACGACTAATAGTTGTCCTGTGGACAGATTCTCCCAGCTGAGCTGTGGATCTCTGCAGCTCCTCCAGAGTTACCATGGGCCTCTTGGCTGCTTCTGATCAATGCTCTCCTTGCCCGGCCTGTCAGTTTAGGTGGACGGCCATGTCTTGGTAGGTTTGCAGTTGTGCCATACTCTTTCCATTTTTGGATGATGGATTGAATAGTGCTCCGTGAGATGTTCAAAGCTTGGGATATTTTTTTATAACCTAACCCTGCTTTAAACTTCTCCACAACTTTATCCCTGACCTGTCTGGTGTGTTCCTTGGGCTTCATGATGCTGTTTGTTCACTAATGTTCTCTAACAAATCTCTGAGGCCTTCACAGAACAGCTGTATTTATACTGAGATTAGATTACACACAAGTGGACTTCATTTACAAATTAGGTGACTTCTGAAGGCAATTGGTTGCACTGGATTTTATTTAGGGGTATCAGAGTAAAGGGGGCTGAATACTTTTGCACGCCAAACTTTTCAGTTTTTTATTTGTAATTTATTTGTATTTCCGCCGGCTACTGGAGTCAAGATCGTCCCGTCAACGGAGGGCTCGAGGCCCCCGACCAAGAAAGAACAAAAGGATGGACGAACTTTATTTCGCCTTCCATCACAGTGAGGATTGTGTAGGAGTCACTGTGGTGGATGTTCATGTTAAAATGAGTTTTTGAGTGACTTGTTGCTTTTAATTGTATGACTGACCTGGCCAATGAAATTCCTTGTATGTTGCAAAACATACTTGGCGAATAAAGTGTGATTCTGATAATATGATTTTACTAAATTGTTTACAAAACAAAGAATTTCACTGAATCACATTGTACATGTGACAATAAAGTACCATTGAACCAAATCTGACTGCTCAAAACAGGACATCCATGAGGTACTTTGGGTCTTCAATAAGAGTTGGATTGTACAATCCCATGCCTTGCTTTCTTAAGGAGTACAAAGTGACATACTGGAATCAGCACCAGGCATACCAGAAGATACAATCCCAACCAGATGTTGTATTTACTGAACAGGCTGTGAGCAATCAATCAGTATATTCTTTACCGTGTACCTCGAGATGTTTGATAGTGTATTTGACCACATGTCGAATCTGTTCAATCTTCTGAGGAAGTAGAAGCATTGATAAGCTTTCTTTGTGATCGCATCAATGTGCCCGAGTCTCTAGCTTGTGGATAATTACAGAGCAAGGCCTTTGTCAAGGAAAGGGGCTTCAGCTTGTGATGAAATGCAATTCAATGTTAATGATCCCTCTCAACTTGTTTTTGAGTTAAAGCCAATCCATGTTCAATAAAGTTCACAGTACATGGCATCAAGAAATGACTGACGGTATGCAGCAAAAGCCATGACACATTTGCAGATCACAATTTGACACAATTCTATCTTCACTGAAAATTACCCAGCAAAATGTAGGACAAAACCAATCCTATTGTGTCCTATTTAATCCAATGCAATGTGCCACCTTAAATTGTGTTCATTGATAGCTTGCTTACCAATGCTTAGTCTAATCTAAACTGAGATCACACTTGGCTCTTAAACTCATTGTATAAGAACATAAGAAATAGGAGCAGAAGCAAGCCATTTGGCCCTTTGGGTCTGCTCTGTCTTTCCTCAAAACCACTCCCCAAGGGCAATTAGAAATGGGCAGTAAGTTCTGGCCATTACCTCCATCATGAAAAGTGGACAAGACAAAAATATTGTGGGTATGAATAGCTGACAGTCAGGAGATATTGCTGGCAGGACTCCCATGAGGACTGCAATAGGACAGATTGCATAAAAGAACTGAGAGGTATGCAGAGAGATAGGTTAGTTTAATTTAAAGATACAGCATGGAACATGCCCTTCAATCCACCAAATTCATACCAACCATCAATTACCCATTTACACTAAGTTGTCCCACTTTCTCATCTGCTCCCTATACGCTCGCAGCAATTACTAATGCCAATAAACCAAAAACTACACATACGTTCGCTGGAAGAATGTGCGAACTCCGCACAGTACCCGAGGTCAGGATTGAACCCAGGTCTCTGGCGCTGTGAGGCAGCAGCTCGACCAGCTGTGCCACCCTCTGCCACACTGAACAGTTGCAATCACTGTTAATGTGGATAGACAAGCCACTACTATGACATTGGCCTTTAAACAGCTCGGAGCACAACTTTTCAAGTAAGGAACAACTGGCCAACTCAGTTTGCAAACTTGTGAAACCGAACGTAACGCAGCAGCTTAGTCTTGCTATTAATTCACCCCTATCAGTAACCCAATTTTCTGAATATAGAGGGAAAACACAAAGTTTGTGTCAGCTTGCTAACATTCTAATTTGGTTTAGTAGCATCACGGCTCTGGACGACAAAGTGCATTATAGTTTTTAAGATACTATACTGATGCTGAAACTGTCTGCTATAGGTTACGAGAATTCCAGTATTGTACCCTTAGGAAGATAGCAGTTCGACCATGGGGTATAAAGTCCAATGCCCTTTTCTTCCCACTTCCCGTGCTTTGCCTTGGTATTTTCCTGTCTGTCAACTGTGCTACTAATACTGCATGTGCAGTCAATAATATTATGCCCAGAGCTCTTTAAGATTAACTATCAAGGTCATATCTGCTCCTTCTTTGAAATCCACTGCTTTCCACCACTCAATTGCAACTCCTAGAGGAGCACTCTGATGAAACACTGAGATAGATCAAAACCCACAGAATGTATGGCACTATGAATATTAATTATACTTTGGAGTATATCATAAACATTTTATATGTTTAATTAGGAATGCTTATTTAATGGGTGTTATGTTTGTATTGGGGCCAAGGACATGAGGAGATCTTGTGTGAGTGGGAAAATAGTGGTCATTTCTGAAATCATAATGAAATTCATGATGAAATTTCATGGATACCCAGATGGTAAGGAGCTGTTCAGTTTATCTACACTTCCTCCCCTTCTGCTTTATCTTCCTGGTCTTAATTTTGCTTCTTACTGCAGCTGGCAGCAAGTGCTTTGCCCACTTGATGGCAAAGGTATGGCACATGCAACTGATGACGAGTAATATTGATGTTTATGCGTTTACAATTGTCACATGTACCAAGGTATGGTGAAAAGCTTAGTTTAGCATACTATACAATCAGATATACTATACATAGATATAATCAGCTCAAACATAAGTACAATAGATGGAACAAAGAGGAAGATACAGAATGCAGAATATAGTTTTCAGCATTATAGTGCATTGTAGTGCATCAGTTCCGTAGACTAAGTCCAATGTCCTCAATGCGGTAGAGGTGAATCAAACAGGATCCTGGTTATTTAAGGATGGTTCAGAAGCCTGGTAACATAGGGGAACAAGCTGTTCCCAAGTCTGGTGATGCTCTCTTTCAAGCTTCTGCACTTTTTGCTGGATGGGAGCAGGGAGAAAAAGGAATGACTGGGGAGCAGCAAGTCTTTGAATATGTTGGCTAGTGTGACGTGTAAATGGAGTCAATGGTTGTAAGTCTGGTCTGTGAGATGGACTCAGCTACATCCACAGCTCTCTGCAATTTCATGCAATCCTGGGCAGAACTATTGCCAGACCAAGCTGTGATGCAACCCGACAGTATGCTTTCTATAATGCATCTGTAGAAGTTTGTAAGTGTCATTGGAGACATGCTGAATTTCCTGTCATCTCAGATAGATAGTGGCATCAGTGTGCTGCCTTGACTATTGCATCAATGTGGTTGGTTCACAACAGATCATTAGTAATATTAATGCCAAGTAACTTGAAGTTCTCAACCATTTCCATATTCACACCATTGATGTTCACATTGGCATGTAGTCCACCATGTTTCCTGAAGTCAATATCTAGCTCCAACATCTTGCTGACATTGAGGAAAATTGACATTCATAAAGTTGAGGATCCAGCGTCAGAACGGGGCATTGATTCCTAGGTTCCAGAGTTAGTGGATGAGTTTGGTTGGGATTGTGGTGTTGAAGACAGAGCTATAGACGATAAATAGGAGCTTAACATAGGAGATTTTGTTGTCTAGGTGTCTCAGAGATGAGTTTAAGGCTATGTAGATAGTGTCTACTTGTGATGGTAAGCAAATTGCTGTGGATCAAGGCTGGCTGAGAGGCTCGCGTTAATGTGCACCACCACCAGTCTCTTGAAGCACTTCATGGTGGTGGATGTCAGATCCACTGGAGGATAGTCATTAAGGCACACTACCTTACTCTTATTTGGCACCACGATGATGCTAGTCTTTTGAAGCAGGTGAGGACCTTGAAATGAAATAGGAAGAAGTTTGTGAAAACCTCTGCCAGTGGATCTGCAAAGGTCTTGAGGACACGCAGGGTCTCCATCTGGCCCAGTTGATTTCTGCGGAATCTCTCTTAGGAAAGCCGATCTTCCGTCTGCCTCTGTAACCATTGGTACAGTGCACCCGAGACTGGCGAGTTGGGTGAACTTCCACCAACGAACCTCAGTTCAAAGTGGGTATAGAATGCATGGAGTTCATCGGAGGGAGACCCATTGTTGCCAGTGAAACTGGCCGCCTTTGCATTGAAGCCTATTATAGCGTGCAAGCCTTAGCACAATCAACAGGTAACCATGTCATTACTGCTTCATCCAAAATCCATTCTTGGCATTCTTAATGGCTCTGCGAAGGTTGTAGATAAATTTATTGTTCCGTTTGTGATCATTTGACTTGAATGCTGCAGACATGGACTTCACTGAGAGTGGACCTTGCGATTCATCAATGGTTTTCAGTTGGGAGCACATGTATCATCTGAAGAAGGGTTTCGGCCCGAAACATTACCTATCTCTTTCGCTCCATAGATGCTGCTGCACCCGCTGAGTTTCCCCAGCATTTTGTGTACCCTCAACTTTCCAGCATCTGTAGTTCCTTCTTTAACATATGTATCATCTTCTTTGGTACATGCTGGCTCTGTCACGTTGGCTCAGAAAGAGTGACATAGTTTCAGTTTGACATGCTTTATCATGTTTTGTGGCAAAAATGGTGTGTGTTATACACATGCACCTCCCCCTTACCTAACCTAACCCCATTGAGATAATAATCTGCCCCCTTGTTTTTGCCGCCAAAGTGGATAACCTCACATTTATCTGTATTATACTGCATCTGCCACGCATCTGCCCACTCACTCAACCTGTCCAGGTCACACTGCAAACTCCTAACATCCTCTTCACATTTCACACTGCCACCCAGCTTTGTGTCATCCACAAATTTGCTAGTGTTGCTCCTAATTCCCTCTTGCAAATCATTAATATATATGATAAACAGTTGCGGCCCCAACAACAAGCCTTGCGGCACTCCACTCGCCACTGCCTGCTATTCTGAAAAGGACCCGTTCGCTCCTACTCTTTGCTTCCGGCCTGCCAACTAATTTTCTATCCATGTCAACAGGTTAGTCGGGAAGTGGTGTTGGGTAAATTGAATAGATTAAAGGCCGATAAATACCCAGGGCCAGATAGGCTGCATCCCAGAGTACTTAAGGAAGTAGCTCAGGAAATAGTGGATGCATTCCTGAGGATTGGCGGGTAGCAAACGTAACCTCTCTTTTTAAGAAGGGAGGGAGAGAGAAAACGGGGAATTACAGACCAGTTAGTCTAACATCGGTAGTGGGGAAACTGCTAGAGTCAGTTATTAAAGATGGGATAGCAGCACATTTGGAAAGTGGAGAAATCATTGGACAAAGTCAGCATGGATTTACGAAAGGTAAATCATGTCTGATGAATCTTGTGGAATTTTTTGAGAATGTAACTAGTAGCGTGGATAAGGGAGAACCAGTGGATGTGGTATATCTGGACTTCCAGAAGGCTTTCGACAAGGTCCCACATAAGAGATTAGTATACAAACTTAAAGCATACGGCATTATGGGTTCAGTATTGATGTGGATAGAGAACTGGCTGGCAAACAGGAAGCAAAGAGTAGGAGTAAACGGGTCCTTTTCACAATGGCAGGCAGTGACTAGTGGGGTACCGCAGGGCTCAGTGCTGGGACCCCAGCTATTTACAATATATATTAATGGTCTGGATGAGGGAATTGAAGGCAATATCTCCAAATTTGCGGATGACACTAAGCTGGGGGGCAGTGTTAGCAGTGAGGAGGATGCTAGGGGACTGCAAGGTGACTTGGATAGGCTGGGTGAGTGGGCAAATGTTTGGCAGATGCAGTATAATGTGGATAAATGTGAGGTTATCCACTTTGGTGGGAAAAACAGGAAAGCAGACTATTATCTAAATGGTGGCCGATTAGGAAAAGGGGAGATGCAGCGAGACCTGGGTGTCATGGTACACCAGTCATTGAAAGGAGGCATGCAGGTGCAGCAGGCAGTGAAAAAAGCGAATGGTATGTTAGCGTTCATAGCAAAAGGATTTGAGTATAGGAGCAGGGAGGTTCTACTTCAGTTGTACAGGGTCTTGGTGAGACCACACCTGGAGTATTGCATACAGTTTTGGTCTCCAAATCTGCGGAAGGACATTATTGCCATAGAGGGAGTGCAGAGAAGGTTCACCAGACTGATTCCTGGGATGTCAGGACTGTCTTATGAAGAAAGACTGGATAGACTTGGTTTATACTCTCTAGAATTTAGGAGATTGAGAGGGGATCTTATAGAAACTTACAAAACTCTTAAGGGGTTGGACAGGCTAGATGCAGGAAGATTGTTCCCGATGTTGGGGAAGTCCAGGACAAGGGGTCACAGCTTAAGGATAAGGGGGAAATCCTTTAAGACCGAGATGAGGAAGACTTTTTTCACACAGAGAGTGGTGAGTCTCTGGAACTCTGCCACAGAGGGTAGTTGAGGCCAGTTCATTGGCTATATTTAAGAGGGAGTTAGATGTGGCCCTTGTGGCTAAGGGGATCAGAGGGTCTGGAGAGAAGGCAGGTACGGGATACTGAGTTGGATGATCAGCCATGATCATATTGAATGGCGGTGCAGGCTCGAAGGGCCTAATGGCCTACTCCTGCACCTAATTTCTATGTTTCTATGTTTCTAACACCCTACCCCCAATACCATGTGCTCTCATTTTAGTCAGCAGTCTCCCATGCGGGACCTAATCAAAGGCTTTGTGAAAGTCTAGATACACTAAAGAAGCTTTTACTGTCCTTCTTTATATTCCTGGCCAGCTTCCCTTCGTACTTCATCTTTTCAGCCCGTATTGCCCGTTTTGTTTCTTTCTGTTGTCCTATGAAAGTTTTCCAATCCTCTGGCTTCCGGCTACTCTTTGCTGAGTTATACATCTTTTCTTTTAGTTTTATTCTATCCCTAACTTCTCTTGTCAGCCACGGTTGCCTCCTACTCCCCTTCGAATCTTTCTTCCTTTTTGGAATGAAATGATCCTGCGTCTTCCGGATTATGCCCAGAAATTCCTGCCATTGCTGTTCCACCATCATTCCTGCTAGGATCCCTTTCCAGTCTACCTTTGCCAGCTTCCCTCTCATGCCTTCATAGTCCCCTTTGTTCAACTGCATCACTGATACTTCCGATTTAACCTTCTCCTTCTCAAATTGCACATTAAAACTAATCATATTATGATCACTACCTCCAAGCAGTTCCTTTACCTCGAGTTCTCTTATCATATCTGGTTCATTGGACAACAGTAAATCCAGAATTGCCTATTGTCTGGTCGGCTCCATTACAAGCTGCTCTAAGAATCCATCTCGGATGCATTCTACAAACTCTCGTTCTTGGGGTCCTGGACCAACCTGATTTTCCCAGTCTACTTGCATAGGTTTGTAGGTTAATTGGCTTGGTAAATGTAAAAATTGTCCCTAGTGGGTGTAGGATAGTGCTAATGTGCGGGGATCACTGGTCGGCGCGGACCTGGTGGGCCGAAGGGCCTGTTTCCGCTCTGTATCTCTAAGCTAAAGATATCCCTGTGAATGTCAGCTTCCACAAATTGCTGATGATTGGGAGTAGCTCAATGGCTGATAATTTGCTGGGTTAGTTTCTCCCTGTTTTTGTGAACAGGACATAACTGGTCAATTTTCCACATTGTCGTAAAGATGGCTATAGGTGCAGTTGGTTGTGGAGCAGAGGCCTTCAATACAACATGGGACACCACATGTGTCCCGGGTACTGTCTGTCATTTCTTTATATCACATGGTGAATTGACGGGAGACTGGCTTCCATTTGGCCTTCCTTGTTGAACAAGGTTTCAAATGCTTTTCTTTGTACTACTCACGGGCTGGGTATCTCTGTTATTGATGGTGGGAGCGTTCTTAATGTCTCTTCTCTCCGTTAGCTGTTTCATTGCCACTAATGCTCTTGACTAGATATAATATTATTGCAACACCTCAATCTGATCCCTTTATTATGAGATTGCTTAATTCTGATATTGCATAATGTTTTGCCATTTTGGCACCTGCATTGCAGCTTCACGAGGCTGGCATCTCATTTTATTAGGGTATACCTGATGCTGCTCCTGATTTGCTCATTAGCGTTCCTCATGCTTTGATGCACTGGTGTGAAAGTATTGATAGTGGGAAATATTAAATCTACAGGTTGTAATGTACGTTTCTATTGCCTATGATGATCCACAAGGCCTTGCGGATGCCTGGATTTTAGCTGTACTTTCTGTTCAAACTCTCTCTCTTGTAGTACATTTGTTGTGTCACACAAAATAATGGAAGATGTCCGCTGTGTGAAGACAGACTTTTGGGTCCATAAGATGCATAGAGTCATAGAGTGTGGAAGCAGTTGCCTGACCCTTCCGCCCAACTTGCCCTCACTGGCCAACATGTCCCAGCTACATTAGTCCCACCTGCCCGTGCTTGGTCCCTTCAAATCTGCCCTATCTATGTACCTGTCTAACTGTTTCTTAAACGTTGGGATAGTCTATCTCAACTACCTCCCCTGGCAGCTTGTTCCATACACCTACCATCCTTTTTGTGAAAATGTTACCCCCTACATTCCTATTAAATCGTTTCACCTTAAACCTGTGTCCTCCGGTCCTCGATTCATCTACTCTGGGCAAGGGACTGTGCATCTACCCGATCTATTCCTCTCATGATTTTATACACCTCTTTCAGATCACCCCTCATCCTCCCTGGCTCCATAGAATAGAGTCCAGGCGACTCAACCTCTCACTATAACTCGGACCCTCTTGTCCTGGCAACATCCTCGTAAATCTTCTCTGTACCGATTCCAGCTTGACAACATCTTTCCTATAGCATGGTGGCCAGAACTGAACATAATATTCTTTATGCGGCCTCACAATTGCAACATGACGTCCCAACTTCTGTACTCAATACTCTGACTGAAAGCCTTTTTGACCACCTTATCTACCTGCGACTCCACCTTCAAGAAACCATGCATGTGCACTGCTAGATCCCTCTGCTCTACAACACTCCCCAGGCGCCAACCATTCACTGTAGGTCCTGCCCATGTTAGACTTCCCAAAATGCAACACCTCACATTTCTCTGTATCAAATTACATCAGCCATTCCTCATCCCACCTGGCCAATCGATCAAGACCCTGCTGCAATTTTTCACAATCATCTTCACTATCTGTAAAACCACCCACTTTTTGTATCATCTGCAAACTTGCTAATCTCGCCGTGTATGTTCTTATCCAAATCATTGATATAAATGACAAACAGTAACGGGCCCATCACCAGACCCTGAGGCAGACCACTAGTCACAGGCCTCTAGTCTGAGAAGCAACCTTCCACCATTACCCTCTGCTTCCTTCCATGAAGCCAATTTTCTATCCATTCAGCTATCTCTCTGGATCCCATGCGATCTAACCTTCCAGAGTAGCCTACCATGCAGAACCTGGACGAATGCTTTGCTAAAGTGCACATATACAACAAAAATAGACACAAAATGATGGAGTAACTCAGCGGGTCAGGCAGCATCTCTGGAGAGAAGGAATGGGTGACATTTCGGGTCGAGACCCTTCTTCAGACCCGGTTCCATATATACAACATTGACAGCTCTGCCCTCATCGACCATTTTGGTCACGTTTTTTAAAAACTCAGTCAGATTTGTGAGGGTGACCTCCACAAAACGACACTGACTATCCCTAATCAGCCTCTGTCCATCTAAATACCTGTATATCCCATCACTCAGAATACTCTCTAGTAACTTTCCAACTACAGATGTTAAGCTCACTGGCCTATTATAATAGTTCTCAGCATTTTTCCTGCAGCCCTTCTTGAATAGAAGCACAATATTTGCCACCCTCCAGTCTTCCGGCACCTCTCCTGCAATGATGACTCGTAAATTTCAACCAGTGCTCTCGTGATTTCCTCTTTGGTTTCCCACAAAGTCCTTGGATATATCTGATCTGGCCCTGGAGATTTGTCTACCTTCATAAACGATACTACCTTCAGCACCTCTTCGACCGTAACACTGGCAAATGTTATTTTTTGTATTTGCTGTCATGAATAGATGCATCTACGTCATGTAGATTCGTGAGGCCAGTGGAAATTAGCTTTATCCCTAGTGTTAGCTCATTCACTATCTACTGCAGGCCAGCTTGTTCTGTGGTGGTGCTACCAATCCTCTTTTGGTGATGACGTTGAAGTACCCCATCTAGAGTACCCTGTAACTTTCAGTGCTTCTTTCAGGTGTTGCTTTTCATGGAGGAGCACTGCTTCATCAGGTGAGGGACGATGTTAGGCGGCAGTCAGGAGGAGGTTTACTGCCCTTGTTTGATCAGATGTTGCGAGCTTCATGGGGTCTGGTCAATGTTGACTCCAAGAATTACTCCCTGTAGATCAAACAGTATTGCTGATTTGATCCGTATCTGGTTTTGCTGCTGATGATCTGATCCATAATCCAAGTCGGGTTTCCCACACCACCATCAGCTCGTGCATGCGGGCAAGCATGTTGGCTTTTAGATTTAACTTATGGTTCGGAGCCTACAGTACTCATCTCGATGGTCTCTGTATGTATACTAATTAAAGTACTTGTTATGATATATAATGACTCTTGTGGCTGTTATTTACAAGGCTTTTCATAGTCTCAGACATGGCTGAAGGTTTCAGAAAACCTGACCCACTTGTTTTCGATAGCAGAATCGGACAGCGGTGGCGTAACTTTGAGCGACAGTATGATTTGTTCATTGCTACAACTTCTCACGACAAGCCTGTAGTGGTCTATGCAAGTATGCCTCTTCCACTCGCAGGAGATGAAGCTTATGAACGAGCACAACAGTTTGTGTATGTTGGGGAAATAACTCATTAACCTGTAGATGATGGAGCTCCGATCGTGACCCCTGCTCAGTCGCCAGACGACCCGGAGTGTTAAAGTTAGGACACCGTGTAACCCTCAATCGACTCATCGAACGTGTGAATGTTTTCTCAAGATACCAGAATGAGAACAAAACTATTGAATCTTTTGTTTGTGCTATCAAGAAGGCTGCAGGAACTTGCAGATTTGGCGACCTCAAAGACGGATTTATTAGAGACCGGTTGGCATGTGGTCTTTTAAACGACAAGCTGAGAAGGATGCTTGTCCACGATCCTGCAATAACTCTGGATAGAGCTATCGCAGTCTGTGAGACATATATGATGTTGATTTGTAGCCCAAATGCTCACTCGGGCACAACATTCCAACGCTGGTTGTATACATTCCAGTGTAAGAGTTGATAGTGTTCTAGCTCACGTTTCCAAGGCCTATACGTTACTGTATACATCTGCCTATGCGTTACTGGACTGCAGTCTCTGGTGGATTGAACCTGCTGCTGAAGTAAAGCATTCCCAAGAATGTGATGGAAGAGTCTGGCACATTGTATGTGAGATATGTGTGTATGACTATTTAAGTTGTTGTTTTCACAGCTTAGACATCAATCCTCAGATATTTGTGAGAATAACTTGGCGAGGTTGACTGGACTGGAAGCAATTTTGTTGTGTTTACAATTGGTGCCTAGGTCACTATTGGGTGATTCATCCAGTTTTATTTTCCTTCCCTATTTACATTTAGTGGTTACAATGCAATTGAGTGGTTTGCTAGATCATTTAAGATGGCATTGAAAAGTTACCCACGTGGGTTAGATGTTGCATGTTGGAAAGACCACATAAAAAGAGCAGATGACCTCTCCAAAGGGGTTTTCACGAGCAGATGCATTCATAGTTGCACATCCAGTGAATCTCATGGTCATCATTACTAAAGCCAGTTGTATCATTCATAGAATTTAAATGCTCGAGCTGCCAAGCTGAAATTTCATCCTTAGTCGTTTTGCCTTTCTCTGCTACACTACTCTCTATCTTAAGAAGATTCATCAAATCCAAATTTACCAATCTTTTGTTCTTACCTGAATTGATATATTTTTGTTGTGGTATCTATGCGTTCTCTCAGTAATTATTCCATTCGTCACAAACCAGCAGGTATTGACTGCTGACGTAAAGCTCCTGTTGTCTCATCCCAGTTCTACATTGCAGTAAACATGGGCCAATGAAATTGCCATCAAGCTAAAGGCAAAGTCCCTCGCAGCTCTGTTAACTGGTTATTTTTAGTGCCTTTCTTTCGGAAACTTCAGAAATCGTTTTCAGTGATTGCCACTTAAACCTCCCAGATTGGCTTTGAGAGCTATGAAAGCTGATGGGGTATTTAACTGTTTAGAAATGATGATGATCTTAGAAAATGTTGTAAACCTATTAAAATTGATGTAAGGATTGTTCAAATATACCAAGAACATTAAAAGCTTAACAATCAATACAAATATGAATTTACCAAAATCCTAGTTGAAATAAATGGAGCCTTAAATGCTGTGCCAGATCTGTCCTGCTACACCTCGGAGAGGCAGTTTCCCCACCATTATGCTGGGATTTCTGATGTGCCACTAATTACAATAATTACAACTAAAATGGATCACATCCCCAGGTAAGGTGTGTATGTACCTAGTCTATCCATCTCATCTGCAGTTGTTGCATCAACACCTGGTTCAGGTGCTGGGCTCCAGGTGGGTTACCGTGATAGTACACGATACAAAAGCAGCAGCATCTATAATTCAATATCCTGAATTTCCAACAGGACCATTTTACTCCAGGACTCAGTCTGTCAAAATGACTGAATTCCACAATTCTTTTTGAAATTGTTGATTACAGCCTGAAAAGTGAGTTCTCGTGTAGTTATCTGGCTATAAAGGAACAACTCCTCAGATTTCGATTTTGATAGGGTAGCAATTTGCCCCTTGCAGACTGTTGAATGGAGAGTTGCCCCTCGCTTCCGATGATCTTCATGCAGTGATATAATTCAAAGCTTTATTGCTGTTCAGAACCCTTTTCCTCTGAGTGAAGAACTGAGTCACTGAGAGATTATAATGTGGAAGAAATGGGGAGGTTAAGACATGGAAAAAAAAACAGGCACAAAGGATTGCGTAAGGGAAATTGGTCCATAACTGCATGTTTTCCTGTTGAATGGATGTATGAAAATGATCTGGCATATTCATGTGGCCAGTTTAATATTGTTTGATCATGCTCACTGATATTATGGTGTTGCTGCTTACTGATGCAGATAATGGAATTATCCATTTCACCAGTTAGTGTCTGCAACTAGTAAAATGTATAGATGGTGAAACGCTCAACTCACTGCTGTGTCCAGTACGACAATGAGTCAAAGGTCAGGCTGCAATGGTCACTCAGTTCTTGGGGTTCTCTTGCACATGGTACACTACACGGGTTCCCTCTAATAGTTCCATACTGAACTTGCAGGATCTATTAACTATTTTCAGACATACAATTTTGTAGTTAATGATTTACACGTATTAACTTTTGTTTAGCTTAGTTTAGGGATACAGCACAGAAACAGGCCCATCGGCTCACCAAGTCCGCACCGACCAGCGATCCCCGCACATTAACACTACCCTACCCTAGGAACATTTTGGGAAAATATTTATACCCAGCCAATTAACCTACAAACCTGCACATCTTTGGAGTGTGGGGGGAAACTGAGGTTCTTGGAGAAAACCCACGCAGCTCACAGGGAGAATGTACAAACTCCGTACAGACAAGGATCGAACCCAGGTCTCGGGCACTGTAAGGCAGTACCTCTACCGCTATGCCACAGTGCCATTCCGATTGTATGATGAACTAATTATTTACGAACAACAACTAGTGAAAGGCAGGCAAGGGTTATTGATTGGGGACGATCAGCCATGATCACAATGAATGTCGGTGCTGGCTCAAAGGGCCGAAGCACCTATTTTCTATGTTTCTAAATGTATAAATAGACAATTATATGTATGTAGTTATAAATTGACTTGCTCTCCATGAATTCTCATCTGTAAAACTTCTCACTTTAAATTATACTGAGCAATCTGATGTGACATTAATTACAACTACAATGGATCACATCCCCAGGTAAGGTGTGTATTTATCTAGTCTATCCATCTCATCTGCAGTTATTGCATCAGCATAACTTTCTCCTGTGAATACATTATATTATGTTTTTCTGAAGCACAGTCTGTCTAGTGTCAATCACAAACACAAATCTGTCCGTATAGAATTTAATGGTAGCCGATTAGGAAAAGGGGAGATGCAACGAGACCTGGGTGTCATGGTACACCAGTCATTGAAAGTAGGCATGCAGGTGCAGTGAAGAAAGTGAATGGTATGTTAGCATTCATAGCAAAAGGATTTGAGTAAAGGAGCAGGGAGGTTCTACTGCAGTTGTACAGGGTCTTGGTGCGACCACACCTGGAGTATTGCGTACAGTTTTGGCCTCCAAATCTGAGGAAAGATATTCTTGCCATAGAGGGAGTACAGAGAAGGTTCACCAGACTGATTCCTGCAATGTCAGGACTTTCGTATGAAGAAAGACTGGATAGACTCGGCTTGTACTCGCTAGAATTTAGAAGATTGAGGGGGGATCTTATAGAAACTTACAAAATTCTTAATGGGTTGGACAGGCTAGATGCAGGAAGATTGTTCCCAATGTTGGGGAAGTCCAGAACAAGGAGTCACAGTTTAAGGATAAGGGGGAAGTCTTTTAGGACTGAGATGAGTAAAACATTTTTCACACAGAGTGGTGAGTCTCTGGAATTCTCTGCCACAGAAGGTAGTTGAGGCCAGTTCATTGGCGATATTTAAGAGGGAGTTAGATGTGGCCCTTGTAGCTAGAGGGATCAGGGGGTATGGAGAGAAGGCAGGTACGGAATACTGAGTTGGATGATCAGCCATGATCATATTGAATGGCGGTGCAGACTCGAAGGGCTGAATGGCCTACTCCTGCACCTATTTTCTATGTTAATGCAGAGACTTTCAATGTTTTCACCTAACATTTTATTTGTTACTTTGTTGGAATGCGTAAATTCGGTAGCCACAATTTACAGTACATTTGAGTTACTTATTAGGAATAAGTACTTTTCATATTTGTGTCTTAGTTTTAATACCATCTTGCATCCCAACTACTACCTTAGATAAACAATAAACTTTTCTCTTGGCTACCATCAGTTTTGAAGTCACTATCTAATCTTTTTTGATTGTTTGAAAAATTATGGATGATTTGTAAAGAAGGGACCTTTCTGCCTCTATAAATAATGTGGTATCATTTGTACAGTATATACTTAAAGAGGCACAGGGCTTAAATTATAAACACATCCAAAAATGCAGCGATCACTGTGCTGCATTAAAGGACAACCTGCAAAAGTCCTTAGTGCTTAGAACTAGCAACGATTATGACTCATAAATGTTCCTGCTGAATTAAAACCCAATTTAAAACTGTGAATATGAAGTAACGGGTGATAATTCAAAAATTTGTAACTGCAAATAAAAGTAAGCAAATTTTCTGTTTTTATTTTTATGAAGGTTAAATTTGGGAACTAAAAAAAGAAGACCAAGGAGTTAGCCTGTTTGAAAATGTGTTGTATTTCACAACATGCAGCACCTTTAAAAAATGTTAATCTATGAATAAGTGTGCTGCAATTGTTGCTATGGCACTGGAGCATTGACATTTGCAATTAGTAAAATTGAACAGAGCTGAGGTCTTCAGCCTGAAGAGGGTTATTTATCTGCAAAGCGTCATCCAGCTGCTGCCAGATTAGCATTTGTTAATTTAATTTAACATTAAAGTTAACTAATTTGTGGGATCTATGGAATATTGTGAACAAAAATAAGATTTTTTTTGTCCAGCTACACATTTGAAGTGGTATGATTTAAATTAGTTTAGGTACTTATTGAATTTTGAACAGTGACTTGCTTATCATTAACTGAACTATCTTATTCTTACTCCCAAACTGA